>CM039140.1:26555842-27868857 GCA_022036555.1 Microstegium vimineum
GGATTTAGGTTGCTAGTAGTTGCATTGTGTATGGTGATGTATCTCTAGTAGCTAGATTAAATCAAAACGAAAATTCCATGGTGGATTGGAAAAGCATGACTTGGTGCTGTCTGCACCAGTGCGGCAGTGCCGCACCAGAGGCCGGCAGTGCCGAGCCCTGGGTTGCAGCACTGTTGCCATGCTTCTCCAATCAACTATAGACTATTTTTTATTGGATCTTTCCACTGCAGATCTAAGTCACTGTTGACACCAAAGGTGGCAAACAGAAAAAGACTACAAGCGTACGGTTGTCAAGTGTAGCTTTCACCGGGAGTATTCTAGGTATCGTATTTTCCACAGGGGACGAGAAGTGAATTAACTAGGAATATGGTTATGTCCTCTGATGAATCAAGGGAGACTATGATAACTAGGTTGAGAGGTTCGATATAGCCAAGATATCTAACAAGGTAAAGCTGGTTATACTAGCTTTATCAGCCCTTCTCTTGCAGGAGGCGATGGGATAGATCAGAAAGAGGACAAAACTCTAATTGGACTGCACCATCATGTTGTATTGAGGCCCTACCTTTTAAGAACTTATCTTACACACGTGGTGGAATACGAGGACTATATAGGGTTGTCACCTCTTACTAGCTACCACAAACAATCCATCTGATAAGCGGTTTACAAAGGCAAGATTAATCTTAGACACCACGTCTACACTAATATTACTACTTTAACCTTGGCCTAAGATTAAAGCACTTCACTCAGAGCAAAGCGATGAACAAGCGTGAAAAGTTGTATAACAGCTAAACCAAATTTAGAATATTAAATGCTATAAAGAACTCAGAAGAAGTCACTTACAAGTGCTAAACTTACAAGAGACTCGTATCCGCTGAGGTAGAACTCCGGAGAAGACTCCCGACAGGCCCGTGGCTTTCTCCAGAAGACTTGCCTCACTCTCCTCCAACAAGCATAGCACTACTACAGAGCTCCGCTAAGATACTAAGGAGTAGTATTTCTCCAATGAGGCATGAATGATAAGAGAGCTCTAGGGGGCTATTTATAGCTAGAGGTGGAGTAGGGGCTACTCTAGTGCCATGTCAGTGATCTGTGCCACCTTCAAGTCTCCACCCTTGGATCTACCGACACTGAACCGCCTTAGGATGGATGGTGTTGATTTCCAACATGTGTTTCATGAGCCTGGCTGTTACTGGATGTTGAACCAACTTAGGGGAGGTCGGCCGACCCCTAAGTGGCTTGTGGGCCTCTCTGGTCCTTCTAGAAGGTGCCCCACTAGTCAGGGACCAGGTGGGGGTGGTGGTGGCTACCCTGGAGAGGTCGGCCGACCTCCTATAGAGGTCTGTGGCCCACCACCTCTCTCCAGAGGGTGGTCTCACTTGTCATAGACTCCATCTGATGCTTCTGGGATGTTTTGTCACGTTTGTCTTCTTTATGTGGGCCCATGGATCCATGTGATGTGAATCTGAACCGTTAGGAGAAAACACAAGTTGATCCAAGGGGTCAAGATTACTTGGGAGGGTGTTACTTGGATCATGGGGGCATGGGAGGCCTTAGTTGCCCCATAGGGAGATCGGCCGACCCCTAAGTGGGCCCACTAGCTCCCAAATGCCTCCATTTGTCATAACCTGCATACAAATATTCAAGTGACATGTGGAACTAGTTATTGGATAAAATGTGCTTATGTTATGCTTGCCTTTCTTCTATTTTGAGGCTGTTGACGGTATTTTGATGGTGATAAAAAAGGTTCATTTTTACCGTCAACAGTCACTATTCTAGTGCTTCAACTTAACCTTTTCTCCGTTTTTGCATAGATGGATGCCGGTGGACCGAGTGGTGCAAGAGGTCATGGGCCAATGACAAAGGCTCGTGCTAGTAGAGGAGGACGTGGAGGAGTTGATGATGGTCTGAGTCCTAGGGAAAGGATCAGGCAGGAGAGTCAGTTGCAAATGATTGGAAGAACCATCATGGAGGGTGCTTGCTCTAAGACACCTCCTGACCTTGGCCTCTTTGATGGGTCATATCTTATTCCTCATGATGAGGATGTGTTGGTCAGGGATCCACATGACACTCGTGCAAGAGCAAAGGGCAATATTTCCCTATGATGTGCCCAAGGATATGGGAGTGGACTACAGATTTTGGAAAACCTTCCACTCAGACTTCTATTCCTCTGTGCTTTTCCATGATAAGAAGCCCAAGATCATCAAGATGAAATATGTTGATTGGGAAAATCTTGAGAACAAGAGGGATAGTGAGTTCGACAGAGTCATTGATCTTTGCAAGCAATTGAACATGTATGATTGGAATACCGAAATCATTTATCAGTTCTTTGCTACATATTACCTAGACAAAAGCAATGATGTGATCCATTGGATGACAGAGGGAAGCCACTATAGGCTAGATTATGTGACCTTTTCTCGCTTGCTTGGCTTTGGAGAGCAGGACAGGAGCTTCTCAGACATACATGATGAGAGATGGCTGACCAATGAGGAGATTTCTTCTCTTTATGTGAAGCCTGAGAAGGTTGATGGTCTTGTGAAGGGATTGAGGAGCAAGTATTATATCTTGAACAACCTTTTCAGGACCACTCTTTACCCCCAAAGTAGGGTCTGCCTCCAACCTCTATGGATCCACAAAGAATGTCTTGCTAAGGATGAAGACAAACATGTCTGCTTTTTCAGTATCCCGCTTCATTTGGAATGAACTCTTTGTTGCAGCGGATGATGCTAGGAAGGGCATCCCTTATGCTTCCTACCTCATGTTCATCATTGAGAGGGTGTCTGGACATGTCTTCACCAAGTATAGTGTACATGAGGCTTATAGAGGCAAAAAGTGTATGGTCTAGATATGGCTAGAGGGGGGTGAATAGCCTATTAAAAATTCTACAACAACACTAAGCAAACTTGTTAGAATAAAACACGTCGTAAAGCAAGTTTGCACTAGCACTACGGTTAGGCAAGCCACCTACCAATTCTAGTTACTAGCAAGAAAAACACTTAGAGCACACAAACTAGCTAGCAACCTAGAGAGCTCTAAACAAAGCTACACAAGCTAAAAGAACTAAGCTACTCTACTTTGCAAGAATGTAAAGAATGTAATGCAAAGCTAGAGTTAGGAGGGTTATACCAACGTGGAGAGAAGCAACCAATAGATAACCAATGAATGGACAAGCACAATATGAATCCTCGATAGACAGACAAGTTGACACAATGATTTTTACCGAGGTTCACTTGTTTGCCAACAAGCTACTCCTCGTTGTAGCGAATCAACCACTTGGAGGTTCACGCGCTAATTGGCAATCAAAGCCAAACCCGTCACCGGGTGCCGCACAACCAACACAAGATGGGGTTCCCGAAGCTACAAGCAATCCACTACATATACCTTTCCCAAACTCCCGCGGGGTAGGTTCAAGAACCCCTCACAATCCACCGATCGGAGCCGAAGACAATCACCTTCCTCCGCTCAACGATCCTCGTCGCACCAAGCCGTCTAGGAGATGGCAATCTCCAAGAATAACAAGAGCTCTCAAGATGACGACGATCACCAAATGCCTCTATTATGCAATCTCTCAAAGCAATGCAATTGGTTCACTCAATCTCTCATGAATTTATCAAATATGTTGAGAGGATGAGTGGTGGAGGCTCTCACAAATAGACACAAGTGTGTGAGTGATGAGAATGTGAAAGAGTTGCCCCCAAGGGCCGGCCATATGTCTATATATAGACCCACTCACAAACTACCCGTTTTTGCCTAAAAACAAAGCCTCTGCGCTCACTCCGGATGCGCACAATATTTTTGGTCCGGACCATCAACAGCGTCCGGACGCCCTTCAGCAGTTCAGCGTCCGGACCAATGGTTGTGCATCTGGTCAACTAGCTGTTTCAAACGGCTCTTTCCCGCACGCACCTGAGCCTTCCACGTAGCTCCGGATGCTCCTGTAGACCGAGTCTGGACGCACTGTTCCTAGTGTCCAGACTCTACACAGAGAGCTCCCGAGAGCTCGTTTTCCTCTGGACATGCGTCCGGAGTTCACCATCCGGACCGCAACTAGCGTTCGGACCTTCTTTCCAAACAACACATAGAGATCCAAACCCCGATCCCTGTGTCCGGAGCTTAGCGTCCGGACCGCATATAGCGTCTGGACCTCTGTCCTCAGCCGAGCTAACCTAGGGTTATCGTCCGGACGTGCAAGCGATGGTCCGGATAGGTAGCACCCTAGCGTCCGGACCTGTGTCCGGAGCTCTTCCAGCTGCTCAAACACTTCTCCAACTTTTCCCAAGCTTCTAAAAGTCAACACTAAGTGATCTCAACACTTGTGCACGTGTGTTAGCTTTTAGTTCACAATTATCTTGGAATTAGTTGGTTCTCCTCACTAGTTCAATTGATTTTAGTGCAATGCATATGAACCTAGTGGCATATGATAATCGTAATCATTCTCAAGAGCTCCCTCTTTGATAGTACGGCTATCTATCCTAAATGTGATCACATCCTCTATGATGTCTTGATCACCAAACCGAAAAGGATTCCTATATCACCTTTGCCTTGAATTCCTTTTCCATCTCCTCCACCATGTTAGAGCTTATGCAATCCACATTGATCCATCTTGCTCCATCACATGGCATGTACCAACCTATCTCATAATTCACACTTAGAGATCTAAGGTTAGTACTTAGGTAGGTTTCATCAATTACTCAAAACCAAAACACATGGGGAACTCTAAATCTCCCCCTTTTTGGTAATTGATGACAACCTTTCTAAAAGATATGAAATATAATCATTTTGAACTTGAGTTGATTGTCCAAGCATTTGAATCAAAGATTTAGATTTGCACAAGTTACACAAATTCGGTTTTGGTAGTTATTAGCTCCCCCTACATATGTGCTTCATGAGTTTGGTTCAAGTTTTGCACATATGTATGGATAGACAATGTGGGAGAGTAAATAGCTACCAAATGATGCTAAGTTTTAAGAGTAGACCTTTGAAGCGTGATACCATCGGAGTACGGAATTTAGAATCACCCTTAGCACCATGATTAGCTAGACATCAAGTAGACACTAGAAAACCCCGTGAGATCAATATTAAGAGCAAGGGTTCTAGACACCACTTGAAAACTTATCTAGCTTATCAACCTATCCATGCTAGTTGATCAATCATCATTCAATTTGTATCACTAGCAAGCACCACATAAGCATGTATTTTGAATTTGAAGAACTTGTGCAACAATACATATGAGGATGCAAACATTCAAATGCAACAATAGTGTTCATGAGCTTGCTCCCCCTACTAGTGTGTTCTTTTCAAAATTAATTGATTAGTCATTTTCTTTCATTTCTCCCTTATTTATCATGTTTATCCCCTTTTGTTCATGTCTTTTAATAATTTCTCCCCCTTTGTCATTCAATTGACACAAAAAGGTGGGACCAATTATAGATATGCAATTTTTAGCTCCCCCTTAGTGTGAGATAGGGTGAAAGATTATTTTCAACTTTGGTTTGAACTAAGCTATTTGCCCAATATATTTAATTTGTTTTCAACCATAGACAAGCTTGTTCAACAACGCTAAGATGATTAACTTGCCTATGTTGAATTAAACACTTTGAGTTCATAGAGATGGATCAAACACTAGGATTGCAAGCACATCAACATGTCATATGCTACCACTAGATCATGTCAACTCATAGAAGCAATAGTGGCACCATATAATCATCAAATTCATTTGTTTTCATGAATCAACCTAGAAGCATGAGTGATGTCTAAATGCTCTATACAAGTCCTAACAAGGTATGCATGAATGCTCTCAAATCAACTTTTACCTTGCATTGTTGGAGTAGAGGCATGTCATATAAGTGGGGGTGCATCAACTCATTCCTTAGCTTGCAAAACCTCTTTTCATCTAGTGGCTTGGTAAAGATATCGGCCAATTGATCTTCGATGCCAACACTTGTAATAGAAATGTCCCCTTTCAATTGATGATCTCTAATGAAATGGTGGTGGACATCAATATGCTTTGTTCTTGAGTGTTGAACCGGATTGTTGGTGAGCTTGATTGCACTTTCATTGTCACATAACAAAGGCACTTGCTTGAATTTGACTCCAAAGTCATTCAATTTAGCTCTCATCCAAAGTATTTGTGCACAACAACTCCCCGTACTAATATATTCGGCTTCGGCGGTAGAGAGTGCCACACTATTTTGCTTCTTTGATGACCATGAGACTAGTGATCTTCCAAGCAATTGACAAGTGCTCGATGTGCTTTTCCTTTCTATCTTGCAACCCGCATAGTTCAAGTCGGAGTATCCAAGTAACTCAAAGTTTGATCTTTTAGGATACCACAACCCAATATTAGGTGTATGCTTCAAATATCTCAATATCCTCTTTGTGGCATTCAAATGACTCTCTCTAGGAGATGCTTGAAATCTTGCACACATGCATACACTAAATATGACATCAGTCTTGATGCGGTCACATAGAGCAAACTACCAATCATTGATCTATATAGCTTTTGATCTACCGTGTTGCCACTAGCATCACCATCCAAATTTCCATTTGTTCCCATTGGTGTACTAATAGACTTTGCTTCATCTAAATTGAACTTCTTGAGCATGTCCTTGATGTACTTGCCTTGACTTACAAATGTGCCATTCTTCATTTGCTTGACTTGAATACCAAGGAAGTAACTAAGCTCCCCAAGCATAGACATCTCAAATTCTTTGGCCATCATGTCGCCAAACTCTTCACAAAACTCTTGATTGGTTGATCCAAAGGATGATCCCTTGCAATAGATGTAGGTTGGAGTGTTGGAAGTTGATTTCTTGTACTTGGTTGATCATTTGATAGAGATGATGAACTAGCTTCTTGTTGATCTTGACATGGAGAGGATGAACTAGCTTGATTGTCATTGAGTTGCTCATTGGATGGAGTGAACATTTGATAGTCATCATCTTGCTCTTCATCCACTTGCCTTGGCCTAATGTCCCCAATATCCATATTCTTCATTGCATTGGCCAATGGTTCACCTCTCACATCATTATGATTTGCACTTTCATCTTGAGATCCATTTGTTTCATAAAACTCCACATCATGTACCTCCTCAACTATGCCATGAGTAAGATTCCATACTCTATATGCTTTGCTTGTAGTTGAGTAGCCAAGTAGGAAGCCTTCATCACATTTCTTCTCAAATTTGCTCAATCTTGCACCTTTCTTCAAGATGTCGCATTTGCACCCAAACACTCTAAAGTATGCAATATTTGGCTTTCTTCCATTCAATAGCTCATAAGGTGTCTTCTCAAGCATCTTGTGACAATAGAGTCGGTTGCTATAATAGCAAGCCGTGTTGATAGCTTCGGCCCAAAAAGAATCACTCACATTGTATTCACTAAGCATAGATCTGGCCATATCAATGAGTGTCCTATTTTTCCTCTCAACAAGACCATTTGATTGAGGTGTATACTTGGCCGAGAATTGATGTTTGATTCCTAAATCATCACAAAGCTCATCAACTCTTGTATTCTTGAACTCACTACCATTGTCACTTCTTACTTTCTTGATAGTTGTTTCAAATTCATTTTGGCATCTCTTGACAAAGATCTTGAATGTATCAAATGTATCCCCTTTGTCACTAAGAAATAATACCCATGTATATCTAGTGAAGTCATCAACTATCACAAAGCCATATTTATTTCGACCAATGCTAGTGTATGCGGTTGGCCCAAACAAGTCCATGTGCAAGAGCTCAAATGGTTTGCAAGTACTCATCATGCTCTTACTAGGGTGAGTGTTTCCAACTTGTTTGTCGGCTTGACAAGAGCTACATAGCTTATATTTCTCAAAGACCACATCTTTCAAGCCTCTAACTAGATCATGCTTGACAAGTCTATTTAATTGTTTCATTCCAACATGACCAAGCCTTCTATGCCATACCCAACCCATGCTATATTTGGATAGAAATCAAGTTGACAATTGAGTTTCTTTGGCATTGAAATCAACTAAGTATAGATTCTCATATCTAAATCCTTTGAATATCAAGTTAGAGCCATCTACACTTATGATCTCTACATCATCAACTCCAAAGATGCATTTGAAACCAAGATCACAAAGTTGAGCTACGGATAGCAAGTTGAAGTTCAAGCTTTCTACTAGCAAGACATTGGATATGCTCATGTCATTTGATATAGCAATCTTACCAAGCCCTTTGACCTTGCCTTTGCCATTGTCACCAAATGTGATAGATTCAATCCCATTGCCACTATTTGACATGATAGAGTTGATCATTCTTGAATCTCCGTTCATATGTTGAGTGCACCCACTATCAAGCACCCAATGCCTCCCTCCGTCTTTATAATTGACCTACAAAACAATTCAATTCTTCTTAGGTATCCATACTTGCTTGGGTCCTCCAAAGTTAGTGACTAAGGACTTAGGTACCCAAATAGCTTTCTTCTTTGAGCTTTCATTAGGTGTACCCATGTACTTAGCTATCACACCTTTCTTGCCCTTGGTAAGCATATAACTAGAATCAAAGTGAATAGATGCATGTGTAAATTTTATCTTGCCTTGGATTAGTTTGCAATAATGCTCATCATGCCCTACTTGCTTGCATCTATTGCAAAACCGACCATTGCTCTTCACAAAGCGAGGCTTTGGAGTTGCAAAAGCCGCTTTGCCTTTCTTGGGGGTATAGCCCAATCCCTCTTTGCAAATAGAGAACCTTTGGCTACCCAAGCACTTAAGCAAGCGGGCGTCTCCACCATAGGCATTGCCTAATGCTAGAGTGAGCTTACCAACCTCCTTCTTAAGGGTCTCATTCTCAACCATTAGTGAAGCGTCACAAGTGAAGTCATCACTAGTAGAAGAGGTAGAGTTAGAAGTGCTACAAGAAGGGTTAGTTGGGGTGATGATGATGGGTTCATAGAATGATTCATTTATTATGTCACAAGTTGTTCCCATGTTACTTGTTGAAACATGCTCTTTCTCCTTTTGCTCAACAAGAGATGAGTGAGCCTTTTCAAGCTTAGAGTGAGCTTTGCCAAGCTTCTCATGGGCTACCTCTAGCCTCTCATGAGAAAGATTGAGCTCATCAATGGATTGCTTGAGAGCTTGAAGCTCTTTTCGCAATGCTTTGCACTCCTTTCTCTTGATTGCAAAATGAGTCTTAGCATCTTCCAACATATCAATTAGTTCATATTTAGTGGGTTCATCATCATCATCCCTAGAGTCACACTCATCATCGGATTGTACCTTAGTGGCCTTAGCCATGAAGCATGCCGATGGAGGTTCGAAGAGAGAGATCTTGTTCTTCATAGCAATGCTTGCAAGAGCTTTCTTCTTGCTTGATCTCTTCTCATCATCACTTGAGTCTTCATCACTTGAGGAATCACTATCCCAAGTGACAACATATGAGCCTCCCTTCTTGTTCTTTTTGAAGGTCATCTTGCCTTCTTTCTTCTCTTTCTTCTTGTCCTTCTTATCATCTTAATTTTCACTATGATGAGGGCAATCCGAGATGAAGTGATCCTTGCTATTGCACTTGAAGCATCTTTTATCATTGTTCTTGCTCTTGAAGGAGTTCTTCTTCCTTCTAGCTCTATAGCCCTTCTTCTTCATGAACTTGCCAAATTTCTTGACAAATAGAGCCATCTCTTCTTCATCATCATCGTCATCATTGCTTGAGCTTTCACCATTGCTTGATTCATCATGTGTGATCTTTGCTTTTCCCTTTGATTATGATGTGGCTTTGAATGCCACACTCTTATTCTTGTATTCCTTCTTCTCATCCTTCTTCTCCTTGTTCTCTCTAATCTTGTCCTTGTCTTCTCTAAAGGTGTCATCAGTAATTACCTCACCAAGAACTTGGTTTGGTGTCATTGTGTCCAAGCCGCTTCTCACTAATAGAGTGACTAGAATCTCAAATCTTGAGGGAAGACTCCTCAAACATTTGAAGGACAAGTCCTTGTTCTCCACCTTCTCACCAAGTGACTTGAGGTCATTGACAAGTAGCTCAAGCCTATTGAACATCTCCGACACATTCTCATCTTCCTTCATCTTGAAGCTTGCAAATTTCTCTTTCAAGATGTAGGCCTTTTCTCCATTCATGGATTGAGTCCCTTCATAAGACTCTTCTAGCTTCTTCCATGCTTCATGAGCACTCTCCAAGTTCTTGATTTGCTCAAAGACCTCTTTGGAGATTGCTTCATGAATTGCACTCAATGCTATGTCATTGTTTTGGAGCTTCTCCTCTTCGACCGGGGTGGGTGCCTCTTCATTCACCACCTTAAACTTCTTGTCGACCACCAACCATATCTTCTGGTTGATTGATTTAAGATAGGTGGTCATCAAGGCCTTCCAATAGCTATAATTGGTGCCATCGAACTTAGGCGCCCTCTTGGTGTTGTTGATTTGAGCCATATTAACACCGTGGGATGTTAAGCCTTTGTATGACGGTGTACTAGCTTTGATACCACTTGTAAGGTCTAGATATGGCTAGAGGGGGGTGAATAGCATATTAAAAATTCTACAACAACACTACGCAAACTTGTTAGAATAAAACACGGTGTAAAGCAAGTTTGTACTAGCACTATGGTTATGCAAGCCACCTACCAATTCTAGTTACTAGCAAGAAAAACACTTAGAGCACACAACCTAGAGAGCTCTAAACAAAGCTACACAAGCTAAAAAGAACTAAGCTACTCTACTTTGTAAGAATGTAAAGAATGTAATGCAAAGCTAGAGTTAGGAGGGTTATACCAACGTGGAGAGAAGCAACCAATAGATAACTAATGAATGGACAAGCACAATATGAATCCTCGGTAGAGAGACAAGTTGACACAATGATTTTTACCGAGGTCCACTTGTTTGCCAACAAGCTACTCCTCATTGTAGCGAATCACCCACTTGGAGGTTCATGCGCTAATTGGCAATCAAAGCCAAACCCAGCACCTTTCGCGAACTCCCGCGGGGTAGGTTCAAGAACCCCTCACAATCCACCGATCGGAGCCGGAGACAATCACCTTCCTCGGCTCAATAATCCTCGTCACACCAAGCCGTCTAGGAGATGGCAATCTCCAAGAATAACAAGATCTCTCAAGATGACGACGATCACCAAATGCCTCTAGTATGCAATCTCTCAAAGCAATGCAATTGGTTCACTCAATCTCTCATGAATTTATCAAATATGTTGAGATGATGAATGGTGGAGGCTCTCACAAATAGACACAAGTGTGTGAGTGATGAGAATGTGTAAGAGTTGCCCACAAGGGGCGGCCATATGTATATATATATCCCCACTCACAAGCTAGTCGTTTTTGCCCAAAAATAGAGCCTTTGTGCTCCCTCCGAACGCGCACAACAGTTGGGGTCCGGACCATCAACATCGTCCGGATGCCCTTCAACAGTTCAGCCAAGCCCTATGTCTCACCTCCGGACGCGGCCTCCGGACGTGCGTGAAGCGCCGTCTGGACCAATGGTTGTGCGTTCGGTCAACTAGCCGTTTCAAACGGCTCTTTCCCGCGCGCACCTGAACCTTCCACGTGGCTCCGGACGCTCCTGTAGACCGGGTCCATACGCACTGTTCCTAGTGTCCATACTCTACACAGAGAGCTCCCGAGAGCTCCTTTTCCTCTGGATGTGCGTCCGGAGTTCACCGTCCGGACCGCAGCTGGCGTCTGGAGCTTCTTCCCAAACAACACAGAGAGCTCCAAACCCCGGACCCTGCGTCCGGAGCTTAGCATCCAGACCGCATATAGCGTCCGGACCTCTGTCCTCAGCCGAGGCGACCTAGGGTTATCCTCCGGACGCGCAAGTGATGGTTCGAACAGGTAGCACCCTAGCGTCCGGACCTCTGTCCGGAGCTCTTCCAGCTGCTCAAACACTTCTCCAACTTTTCCCAAGATTCCAAGAGCCAACACTAAGTGATCTCAACACTTGTGCATGTGTGTTAGCTTTTAGTTCACAATTATCTTGGAATTAGTTGGTTCTCCTCACTAGTTCAATTGATTTTAATGCAATGCATATGAACCTAGTGGCATATGATAACCGTCATCATTCTCAAGAGCTCCCTCCTCGATAGTACAGCTATCTATCCTAAATGTGATCACATCCTCTATGATGTCTTGATCACCAAACCGAAAAGGATTCCTATATCACCTTTGCCTTGAATTCCTTTTCCATCTCCTGCACCATGCTAGATCTTATGCAATCCACATTGATCCATCTTGCTCCATCACATGGCATGTACGAACCTATCTCATAATTCACACTTAGAGATCCAAGGTTAGTACTTAGGTAGGTTTCATCAATTACTCAAAACCAAAACACATGAGGAACTCTCAAAAAGGCACTTCACTCTATAGCTCAGGTGACTTCTACTAGGGACAGGGCAGCAGCCACAGATCGCCCTGAGTCCTCTAGTGCAGCAGCCCGTATAGGCAAGAAGAAAGGCAAGCTTGGTATGCTTCTAAAGAAGATCTTTACTGACATTTGCTATGTCACTACCACTACCTATGAGGCAAGACTTGAGATCAGAGATCTCAGAGAGCAGCAGGGCCTGAGACAACATTCTCCACCTCTTCCTCCACCAGAGCTCAGTGAGGAGTCTAGCTTTGACTCGGATGATGATGATGAAGACGATGATGATGATGAGGAGATTCAGGAGGAGCAGCCCCAGAGACGCAGCACACGTGCTAGAGCTCCTCGTGTTCACTTCACAGTCTCTTCTTCCTCCCATGACACCGACAGTATGGATGAGGATAGTGACTAGTTTGTGTTATTTTTGCTATGTTTTTCTTCTCTTTTTGGTGACTTGTTGCCAAAGGGGGAGAATTACTAAGTGAAAGGGGTACAACTTTTTTTCCTCGACGGTCATGAAGGAGCAGCAGCTATTGGGCACTTAATCTATCCTAGCTTAGTTTCAGTTTTAGTTTGTGAGAAGAGAGAGTACCAAAACATTATTTTAAATGTAATATTGCCACTTAAGTACTTGATTTGTGTTATTTGTGGACATGTACTCTCTTATTAATATCATGCTTGTCTCTATGTGCCTTTAGTTTTTATTCTTATAATGTTGTGTGGTCGTGCTTGTGCTTCCACAACTTTGCTGTTGGCAGCAAGGCCGGCAGTGCCGCTCTATTGTTGATAACAAGCACTCTGATTGCTTGAGACAGGTTCTTGTGCATCACGTATATATTTTGACACTATGTTTCCAGCACCCCATAGCAGACTTGGATGCAGGGGGAGCCCCATTTCACTCTTGTATGTGAATTTTGGCTTTTCATGTCAAATTGGAAATTCAAACTCCTATTCACACATTTAGGGGGAGCTCCTACATCCATGACTTGCATTGTATCAGATTATTACTTCACTTTTGTAAGCTCTAAGTGTGTTTTCATCAATCACCAAAAAGGGGGAGATTGAAAGTGCAATCAAGTCCTAAGTGGGTTTTGGTGACATGACAACATAATTAGAGAACTAATGAGACTCTTCAAGTATGACAAGCAGGTTAAAAGTAAGGAGGTTGATGAATAGGTTGGCGGATCCCTCCAATTACAAAAGTGTATGGCAACAAGCTCATTGGGACTTTATTTCATTTATATTTTGAAATTGAGTTAGGTATGCCGTACTATTAAGAGGGATTCAACACGCATGCCAATAAGTGAACCAAATGCTATATCTATACACTCAACATACACCTCCACATATATCTTAGGCAAAACAACCAGCAATTCAATTATGTTTCCTTGTTGTCTTTGCCAGGCCGGTAGTGCCGGGCCTCAGACCGGCAGTGCCGCGCAGTCCGGCACTGCCGTGCCTATGGCCGGCACTGCCGCGACTTGATTTCTGCTCGTTGGTAGTGAGGGGGTATATCCTTATCCCCTCTCACCCCAATGGTCATCTCTGCCATTCTCCCCTTTCTCCCTTGGAAGCTCTCACACTCTCCTCCATTTATTTCCACTCAAATCTTTGAGAGTTTGAGCCTCCAAGCTTCAACGGAAGCTTCTCCCTCAGATCTTCAACTCCTACAAGCATTTGGTTCATGCGGTGGCGGGCGGTTTGAGTTTGTTACTCTTGGAGCTTTGCTCCTAGCCGGCTAGGCGTCTCCCTAGAGCTTGCCTCCTTCGTGTGGCAGCCTAGGGATGTTTGTAAACACCACCACATTGCTAATACATTACCCCTCATCTCAAGAGTTCACTCTCTTGACTTGAGACCGAGGAAAGAGCAAACCTTTGTGGTGAGCTTGAGCCTTGTGTGGCGCACCTCAACAACATGAATGTAGGCAAGTCTTAGTGGCGAGCTGAACCACGGGTCAATTCCTTGTGTCAACTTGTGTTCGCTTCTTTACTTTGATATATATTGCTCTCAAGTTGATTTCAAGGGTTTGGTCCTGATCTATGCCGTGAGAGTGTTCCTACCACTTTCAAGTGGTGCTGCAGTTATATCCTCCTGACCAGCACTACTGCTTCAGAGCGCTGTAGTGCCGGGTAGCATGGCAGTGCGAGGCTGAAGAGCGGCAGTGTCATGCCTGTGACTAATAGAGCACTCGAGTTTGATTTTAATCAAGCCTATTCCCCCCCTCTAGGCTTAGCAGGTCCTTAGAGCGTATGGATCTTGTTCAAGCCTCATGGATCCCATATCGGCTAACATAGCCGATCTAGTTGTGCTTCATTCATATGATGCATGTACTTTATTGTCTTAATCTATTAGATCTATTAAATGTACTGGATGTAGCTTGGTTCGTTTACTTTTATGGTTGCATGGGAACACACCTCTGTTGATGGTTAATCTCTATCTGATATGTTTAGTAGATTTGGTAGTTTCATGTCGATAACGTTACGTGTGTCGCATCCTTGCTTTACTCTTGTCATATGATTGGCTAATTACATAGTTTATATCTGATATTCTGCGACAACCGTTTGTATATTGTTATTATGCTTCATATTATTCGGAGTTGACTCTTTAGTCAATGTCCTTCATTCATCGGCTATGCAAGAGTCACACATCCATGGAACTGTCTAGCAACAACAGGCAGGTTCCATAATCTTGTCAATTGCAGGTCAAATTGACTGGCACACCTAAGATCAATCCCCGAAGTGGCCTGAGACGCTTTAGAGGTTTAGGAGATCCAAGCTCCGTTGTTGCATGGTCTCCGTAGGCCTTGCACGGTGTTGACGCCAGAACACCCCATTTTTAATGTCAACAGGTATGCTCCATCTGGCAGGCGTACATAGTGGTTGTTGCGTTGTAGCTGAACTATGGTAAGAGCGCCCTTGCAGGTGAGCTGCGGGTTGTCGATGTTAGTGTAGGAGGAAGGGCGTGATGTAGGTTACTGGCAGTGCCATCTTCCTGTGTAGATGCGGTGAAGGCATCATTGTAGGTGTTCACGACGCTGGCGTGGCTGACAGGAGCCATGTCGCCCCTCTTGACTTGGAAAATGGGATGGCCGAAGTTGCGGATGAGGTGCTTGTTGTAGGCATTGTAGATGCAGGTATGATGTCGCTCGTCTAGTGGATCGCCTCAATTGGCCGCCTGCAGTACTTGGTGATGCAGTGGTTGGCGTGCTCCATGTTCGTTGCTGGTTTGATCTGGTGCATGTACCATAGTAGTGTTGTATTTATTGGCTGAAGAATTGTATACCCGATTGCCATGTCGTTAGGGGTGTCTTGCCCTCTAAAGGACTTGCAGCAGTTGAGCCATGCATTCGTCATGTCGTCGATCATGGAGGACAGCTTAGTGTAGTGTTGTTGGCGTGGAGGTGTTGGTGACGGCGTAGGAGCCAGTGGTGTTATTGGTGCAGGCACATGCTGTGTTGGTGGCTAGGTGGCTAGCTGAGGAGGTTGGTGACCGCATAGGACTGGTTGTATAGCCACACGAATCATGGGGGTCTGTCGAGTGGGGGGGGGGAGCATGGCGACAGCGGATGCTGTAGTATTGGTGGTGTTGAGAATGGGGTGTTCGACACTTGCATGATGATCTCTAGGGTGTTGGAGGAGTGAGATTCCTTCATCTTGATGTTGAGGAAGGGTTTGTTGGTGGAGATCGTGACACCCTTGGTCTCATCTTGAATGTTATCGGCAACGTCCTCCTATTGCAGTTTGGATTGGACGCCTTTGATAGGGGCATTGTTGTGGAGACATGCTTGCTCGATGGCATGCAGGCGCTTGTCTAGTTCGACGAGTTGCTGATTTATCTCATCAAGATTAGTGGACGAGGAGGTTCCATCTAAAGATCCCTTCGATGCATCTGCAGGAGTAAAATCAGGGCTGATTTCAGGTACAAACTCATGTTTCTTCCTCCAGATTGGCAAAAAAATTGTTGAAGATTTTTGCCCAACGATCAGTGATGTCGCTGAAGCCCTCCATGGAGTTGGAGGTGGAGGAAGCCGTGGATCGTCTGGTCTCTGGATACCAGGTGTAATACGTCCTTAGACGTAGGTAGGTGCGGGGCCTATGGCGAGGGAGTGGCAGCGGCTATGGAGGGCGGCGGCTAGGGTTTAGGGGCGGCACAGGGACAAGGGAGGAGGGGTAGCGGCAGAGAGAGAGAGAGACGACAAAGAGAGAGGGGTAGAGGGAGAGCAATAGCTTTATTCTTCCTTCATTAGATCGATTACATTCTCCCTATATTTATAGTCCCTATAAGACTTGTTTCCCAAGAAACTATGGGAGATATCCTTATAGATTGGATTTTTCTTTCCAAACTCAAATCTAATCTCCTAATTTACTTCCTATTTCTATATTTATTGTCGGAGGCTACTGTAGCACCGCAAGTACTGTTTCACACACGGTATTGTAGTAGTACTGTAGTGCGCCCTCATTGGCCGCAACCGGCCCATTAGCCATGGGCTAGGGAGGTACCATTAGGCGTATGACACCTTGGTCCTTCCATAATAAATAAATATCTTTTCCACTAAATTGTTGATCTAGTTTTGGTTATGAATAAAACTTATTATTATTAGAATCTAGATCAATCAATGTGGACTGAAATTTTCAACAGATTGACATCCAATCCAACCAACATAAATTTATCTCTAAGTTGTCCCCATATATCAGTGCAATCGTCAACAAGGACTACCATGTGGAAATCAAGGCGGTCTCCATCATAAGGTTTGTTTGGTTCATATATGAGGTATGGAAAAACCATTGTGAGTTATGTGTTGTGAATAAATTTTAAGGTGTTTGGTTGAAACAAGTATGAAACCTCCACCCATTGTCTGTTGTTGACGGTCCTTAGCGTCAACTTTTTAAGCAATTATAAATTAAATAAATGGATCAATCAAATATAATATCAAGAAATATAGGGCTTTAATTAACAATTTCCACGAGTTTTGGTGTTTCATTATTTTCTAGGGACTATTCTAGAAAAGAGAATAAAGGAAAGCAAATTAGAGAAGATAGCGAATAAATCCCGCGGAGAAACACCTGCCAAAATACTCACAGAGGATCCCACAGACGCCGGAGCGAAGCGGGGCACCAACCCCTGCCAGGTGGGGTCGGCCGGCATGGGGTGGGGCCGGGTGGCACCACCCTGGGCCCGTTGCCTGCTATCTTCTGGAAGCTTCCTCCACCGCCTATGAGGAGTCATCTGAGCCCTACGTGAAGTCGGTTTGATTCAACGGTTGTCGTGCATCCCACCGTACTATAAATAGGAGGGCATACCCCCCACTGGAGGCATCCCATCTGAAGCTCAGATCATTTGGAGATCCATTTAGTTTAAGTCATAGGAGATCTAGTCATCCACAGCCATAAACTCTAGTTCATCTAGAGCACTTTCTTGTTCATAGCATAGCCTAGTTAGATTCGAGAGTAGAGGATGTCAAGATTCGATCTTGGACTCTCGACGTTGTCAAGAGATTGAAGTCTCGTACAGTTCTTATGCTCTTATTATCTTTTAGTATTTATCTGTAGTTGTATGATATTTATAGACAACACTATTCTTCATTAATATGTTCTTGTTTACTTTGTTCGTTGTCTATGTTAATATATCTAGTATAGTTAGTTTGCTATTTTGAGTTTGTGCATATCTTCGTATAGCGCTCGTCTATTCGATCATATGGCGAGTGATAGGCAGTATGTAGGCATGGTGCTTAGATACACTGCTTATCTGCGGATCATGTTCATGGCCCCATTATGTTTGGGAATATTGGTAGTATTACTTAACAATGATTACTAGATGTACTTGCGGATCATGTTCATGGCCCCATTATGTTTGGGAATATTGGTAGTATTACTTAACAATGATTACTAGATGTACTTGCACTAACTAGCATAGCTTTGACGGTAGCTAGAATACTTAGGATGTTATTTCTTTATTACTTGTATTAGATGACGCTTGTGTAGTGACTAGAATGCTCTAGATAACTTTATCCTTATTATTATTATGATGATGACTGATCAATTTACCCTTATCATTTATATATATTTATCATGTGACTTACCCATGTTTAAGAGTAGAGATCATTGACGGTTAAATCCCTTTATTCATTTCATATGCTTGTTATCAATACTATAGATTATCAGTTTTAACTAGACCTTCCCAGTGGTAGAATATAAATGACAACCTGGTAATAACCTAGGTAAAATGCTACAATAGTATATTTAATCTGTCCGCTTTTAGAATCATTATTCTTGACATTTCATATATATCATTATTTATTTCTACCTAGTCATATATAAAATATAGAATATTACATAAGTACCATAAAATATTTCTAGCTCTATAATTAGGGATGACAACCTAGTTCCATGCTTAGGAGTATAAGGTAAAAGATAACTGGCTAGTTGCTAAAGACAAGTTAATTACATACCATGCATTTTTGGCACCATTGCTAAGAACTCTGTTCTTGGTGATGTTGTTAAGAAATGTCAACATCTGTCTCCCTTAAGGCAATTTGGGAAACATCCTTCTATTTTCACCCATTTTCAAAATAAAAAAAAGCCAAAAGAAAGACCCAAGGTGTTGTCAAAATTTTACTATGTGTATTGGATTATGAAAATGAAGCTTCAGATTCACCCATTTGGCGTTCTGCTTTTTTGACATAATACTCGGCTTTATGGCCTATCCATTGCAAAAATAGGCTCGGCCAAAACACAAGCAACAAGAGTTTTTATAAATTCTAGGAGGGGGTTTGCCCAAACATAGAGTTCACCCCAGTCCCAACACATAGCCATCTTCGCTAAGTCATGAGCTACTGAATTACAAGCTCTAGGGACTGACAAAATATCACTACAAACAAAGTGCTCCCACAGCAGGAAAAGAGTATCCTGAATCAACATTACGCATGCCGCAAAATCCATCAAGTGTGATTGTAGAGATTGTTTTAGGACAACAGAGTTTGTCTCTAGCTATATATGTGATATTTCCTTCCTTTTCATCGGACGGCCCCGATTTTTGCCTGGACTTGCCGTCGCCTCGACGTAACCACCAGGATTCTACCACATGCCATCCGCACTTCCTCAAAAGCCCATCTCGGGTTTTGAGGCCCAAACCCGTAAACCGGCCACCGATGGTTTTGTGGCTCAACCACCAAACCTCGGGTTTTGAGGCTCAAACCCGTAAACCATCCTCCGATGGTTTTGAGGCTCAAACCATCAAACCGCTCGCGTGTACCGTACTCCATACGGATCCCCCGCCTTGACACATGTCACCGTGTCCTCGACCACCCTAGTGCCAAGGCCTCTCGAGCCCTCTCGCTCGACTTGCTTGCCCGCCATCTTGACTTGGTCAACACGGTTGTTGGTATTTATTATGCTCATGTAGAATATTCCGCAAGTGCACAGAAATACTGTTGTAGCATTTCACCCAGGACTATTCCAGGGTATCGTATTTATCCTCAGGGAAGCCATTGTTAAAGAATATGATAGCTAACCATCATGATCCACTAACTAATACACCAACTAAACTATAGTAGGGGTAATGATATAAATATGATAAGTGCAATGACACACAGGAGAAGTTCCAATGATAAAGAGTAGTTTAGAGAGCGAGGAGGACAGCGAGAGAGCATAAGGTTTCCAAAAATCTATCTCTACTTGCATGGTTCTAACTTAGCAAGACAAGTCATATTAAGCAAGAACAATATTCATACACAATTGCACTTTGGGCCACTAGTCCACTTAGCAACAGAAGGCTGCTAAACTGCCTAGCACAAGAAGGCCTACGCTTTAAGAACTTGGCCGAACATGGTGGGATCAAAGCCTAGATAGGTCTATCACCCCTATTAGGTACCACAAACAAACCGTTGGACAAGCCGCAGACACAGGTAAGCGTATAGTATAGACACCATGTCTACACTATATCTCACTACTCTAATATGACATCCGGTGAAATTGATTAGAGCACCGGGTTAAGGGCGGTGAACCAATGCAAAGGTATACTACCATTATCTTACTATCAAACAACTATGACTATGCTACAACCAATACAACATAACTAGTCATGCTGCAGTAAAGTACTAAGGCAAAGTAGAGAAGATAACTATATAAAATAACTCAAGTCTTACAAAGAGAGAAATAAATACTAGAAGCATACCAGACCTCCAAGAAGACTAGAGCTGAAGACCAGAGGCTCACTCTAACTCCTAACAACACTAACACTACTACAAGTGCTACATCTTGAGAGAGTGGAGAGCTCCTCCTTGTGGTGTCTGTTGAATGACAGGGGTGAGGGGGTATTTATAGTGGAGAGGTGGAGTAGGGGCTAGTCCACCACCACGTCATCAATCCGTGTGATGGATGATGAGAGCCCTTGGATCCTAACTGCCTTCAGAACAAGGGTGGAGAGAAATTGCCCATGTGCTTCTTTAATTTAGCATGTGCATCTTTGCATGCAACATGTGCTTCTTTGCATGGAGGCATGCAAATGACGGTGGGATAAGGGAGTGGCCACCAAGCCACCTTGGGGGGGGGGTCGGCCGACCCCCCTATGACATGTGGGCCACTGCTAACCTTCTAGAAACATGGCCCACCTATCATGGAGTGGATGGAAAACTTGGTGGTTGCCATTTATGGGTCGGCTGACCTACACAAGAGGGGCAGTGACCCTCTTACTATGACAGGTGGGCCCTCCTATCATGTGGGTGCTTGGGATGGCTGGTGGGTCCCATAGGGTGGTCGGCTGACCCCCCTATGGTGGGTCCTACTAGCTCATTTCTCTCCATTTCCTGTAGTCCTGCAAGAAATACTCCATGGACATGTGGAACTGTTTATTGGATAAAATATACTCATGATATGCTTATGTCCCTTTATTATGATGCTGTTGACGGTGATTTTGAGTATAGAAAATTATGACATTTTCACCATAAACAATGGTCTACTCCATGTCTTCTCTCACTTGTCGATGTCAAGTGCCAGCCACCATGGCTAGTCCTCCGGCCCTCCGGTTCGTTGGTCCAAGCCTCACGTTTGCCCTTCACTCTCGGTCCATCGGCACGACATGTCTCTACTTGACCTTAACCTCACCATTGACTACCGCCTCCAGACTCGACACCTGCACAACACAAGCTAAGAGACATGCACATTCCTGCTTTCATTGTATGGTTAGATGAAACACTCAACCTGAAACACTTCATGTTGGCAATCACTCATCATAAAATTGAACATCATGGGTACATATGAACCATGTGTTCGCGGGACCAATTGCTCAGAGGGTCAGAACCAATTGGGATTGGTCCGGTTGCCCAAGGTTTGCTCAAAGAGCATCTCGACTCTATGGCTCAAAGTGTCCAGACCAATTTGAATTGGTCCGGAGGAGTTCAGAGAGGTTCAGATCGAGTGAAGTGGCTTTGGACTGAGTTGGTACCAATGGTCCGGACCAATGGTGATGGTCCAGATGGATCCAATAAGGTTCAAAGTCAGGGTTTTGGATCCGGACTAGGTCCGGACCAATGGAGATAGTCCAGACACCCTAGAAACAGTGAGACGATTGTGTTGACAAAGAGATCAGGAGCAATGCGAATTGGTCCAGACGCCCCATACTAGTCCGGTCCGGAGTGATGGAAACAAAGTGTTTTGTGAGTAATGGCTATTTGATCGGTTGGGATATTTATACTTTTCCAACTCATCTATTCTAGCTCTCTTGCCCATTTATTCAGCTAAGAGAACTTGTGAGAGTGCAAGGGAGAGAAAGAGCCTAGCTATCTTGCCCATTCCAATCCATGCTTAGAACCTCATTAGCAGCTTAGGGAGTAGTAAAGTTTCATCCATCTTCCTCATTAGGCTAGCCTTGGTCAAGTGAGAGATTCCTAGTTTTTACTCTTGGTGATCAACAACACCTAGACCGCTTGGTGGCGATTGAAAGCTTGGGGACCATCCGGAAGTGATTGTGGATGGCCCAACTTCGTTTGCGGTCGGTTGTGGTCAATTTACCAAGCCGAAGTGGCGAAGAATCAGCCCGCAGAGAGCACTTAGTCCTTGCGTGGACCAAGGGGGATCAATACCCTTGCACAGGTGCTCCAACAAGGACTATCGGGGAGTGTCGACTCCTCGATACCTCGGCAAAACATAATCGTATCAACTTTCCTTCTCCCTCTCTTGCAATTACTTTCAAGCACTACTATTCCCACACTTACTTTCATCATAAGTTGTTTTGCTTGAGTAGATTTGCTTCTAGGGTGTTAGTTCTAGTTTTTCTTGCTTTCACAGACTTGTTTAGGCACTAGGGGTAATTGGCTTTTAATTTAGGTTTTGATTATTTCTTAGAAATTTAGAAAAGCCCAATTCACTCCCCTCTTGGGCATCTTCATCCTTTCCGATATGAACAAGAACGGCGGAGGTGAGAAAAGAAAACCTAACCGCCACAGTAAACCCTCTCTAGTCAGCCTAGGCAATGGCGGAGCTTCACGTTAAAGTTAGGAGGGTCATTAGTGCTAATCCGCATAGATTATCAACATTTACTATTCAGTAAGCATTATTAGCCTAGGTGAATCAATCAAACTTAGGGGTGGGTGCCATATGACCCCCTTTGCTCTCATTGATCCTCCACCATAAGCCTAGGTGCCGAGACCCACACTAGGCATCGGAGCTACAAATTTTAATGATTCACAAGTCAAAAATATAGCCAATTAACCTTGCTAGAAAACCTATTGAGTGATCTATATGGCTTGTTTGTATCCTTGGAATTGAATTCATTCTAATAATGATAATTTAGGTACAAATTAATTAAGCTAATATGGTTATATATAGAATATATTTGTAAACTATTATTAGCCATACAAGGAAATACTTATATGTTATGTCTCTACTTTAGGGAATCAGTTGGAGGTAGAAATGATCTATAAAATCTAATTTCATCTTGAACCCTATAAATTTGAGATAGTCTCATATGTGAACTTGGGAAAGTTATGGGACATCAAATTTGAAGCCAAATAACCTATAATTCCTAAAAAAAATAAAAGGATTCAAATGGACCTTACGGAAATTCTTTCAAAAAATATGCACCGGAGAATCTTCTGGATCATTATGTGTTAAGCACATAGAAATATTAGCAATTTGGTCATATCTCCTATCCCCAAAGTTTGTTTTTGGTTATATTTTTTTGACCGAAAATACCATAGGGAGGTCCCCACGGTTTTGAAATTAACTTTAAGAAGGAAACAAGAGTATAGAAGGGAACATAAAAATAAGAGAGGGGAAGAGCTGCACATGAAGAGAGACGCACCTAAACTAGGAAAGAGAGAGAAGGGGAACAAACAAATTGAGAAGAAGAATTACAAGGCATCTAGCTAGAACAACACAGCAGCCATGTCAGCCTCCTGAATACGACAAGACTGGAGAGCGACATCCTCCTTGAAGTTGAATAACCATCTGTCAATGCAAAACTAGCTTGGATGCCATAAAAAATGAACCTGTTTCTCACTTTCCACAATTCCCAAGCAGCGATTAAGAATATTTCCATGAATAAGGGTTTGCTTGACCTATGCTTGCTGCGTTCAATCCTTCTGTACATGCTATTGTCGTCCACCCAGTTGATGCCAACTTTCTCCCAATATTTCTTTGTAAATGAGCATTCAAAAAACAGGTGATCTATGATTTCTTCGAAGCCATCAATGCAAAGCACACACAAGTTGTTTAGCTGCACATTAAATTTTTTTCTTGGCAACATATTTCTAGTATTAAGCCAGTCGAAGATGTTAGAGTAAATAGCAATAAACTAGTAGAAAAAACGGTTTCTACTAGCGCCTCGCAAAAAAACAACACAGTCGGTATTGGTTATCACATGCCTGTACAGAAAAAAACGGTTTCGAACCGTTCCGAATCGTATGTAGAAATCGATTTCTATAGGCTTATAGAAATACTTCTACAGGCGGTTCCTTAAGACAACCGCATGTAGAAATCGATTTCTATAGGTGGTTCCTTATGACAATCGCCACTAGAAATACTTATTTTTTTTATTTTTGTAAACGACCTCGGATGAAAAAACTTTCTACATGAAAGTTGTAGATATCGAAAAGGTATGAAACTTTGTAGTTTACAACTTTTTCATTTGAAATAATCTTGTCATCGAAAAATACGTTCAAATGTGTCAAATTTGAAATTCAAAATTTTATAAACAAGCTCGGATGAAAAAAGTTTCTACATGAAAGTTGTAGATCTCGAAAAGTTATGAAACTTTGTAGCTTACAACCTTTTCATTTGAATTAGTTTAGTGGCTCAAACAATCAATTTATAGTCGGTTTAGTATAGAATGTGGTGAACTAAAACCGAATCTAGACACAAGTGAGTCATGGGTGGAGTGGTAGAGGAGGGATCGCGCAAGGGTGAGGTCTTGGGTTCGAATCACCGCCGGAGCACAGTTTGTGTTTTTACCCGAAAAAACTTGTGACGAAGACGGGCGGGTTACTAGTGGTCTCTCCCCATAATTTAAATTGTTTTTTTCTATTTTAAAAACACGATTTCTGTATAGTCATTTCTACCAGCGGTTCGTAAGAAACCGCATGTAGAAATGGGTCATTTCTAGTGGCCCCCAGCACAGGCGGTTGTGAAAAACGTCTGTACAAATGGCTTCACAACCGCCTGTATATGCGTTTTTGTACTAGTGATAGTACCATATATATTGTCTAGCCATATGAGGTGTTAGCCCTATGTATCTTATATAATCAGCCCATAAGGCTCAATACAATATATCCAACATTCCACCAATTATATTCTCCTTCATGGTATCTTTTGCCTAGCTTTAGATCCTAACCCTAGCCGCTGCCGCTTCCGCAGCGCACCCCGGGGAGGGATCGATTTCCGCCGAGTGCAGCGGTCTTGTTTACGCGCCTGATCCTATTGATCCGTCTGCCATCGTCATTGTCGCGCAGCAGATCGAGATCTCCCCTCGTCGTCAGGTTGTCGTATCCTTGTCCCCGGACTCATCGTCGGGCCGCTGCCGCCTCGTCCCCGGACTCGTCGTGGGGCTATTGTCTCTTTGACCCGATACTCGCCATCGGGTTATCGTCGCCTCATCCCCGAACTCATTGTCGGGATGCCGCCGCCTCGTCCCCGGATTCGTCGTCGCTTCCCGAGACTCGTCGTCGGGTTGTCGTCGCCTCATTCATAGACTCGTCGTTGAGCTATCGTTGTCAACACCTTCTTTATCTTCGTCGCATGGAGGCAGATAGATCTCGACCCGTCTCGTACCGCCGTGGTGGCGGCCAGGCCCAGCAACATGCCTCTATCATAGGCTGCCATGGAGGCAGTCAGATCAAGCATGTCACTGCTATCGAGCAAATCTGCCCATCTCCACCACGTCAACCCCATCAGTGTCGACGTCTTCGACCCTGCGCGTCCATGACACGCTGTGCGCCCGCCCCACATGCTCCGATCGAGGCTAGGTACACCTGATCCCTTGCTATTGTATCTTTTTGGTTCGACCGATCATTGATCATGATTGAATCGCCCACGCCCGTCGACCTCGCGCGTACTACTCTGGCATCGCGTCGAGTCGTACACGCATCTTCTCTGAGCAACAGTGTTGTAGGCTAGCTACTATGTCGCTTTGTCGGGCCATAGCATCGTCGTCCGTGTGCCCACTTCGTCATCGCATCTACTTTGTCGTCCCCTGTGCATCCACGTTTATGCTGCGCCTAGTGTCTGGCAAATCTAGCCAACACATCTAATTAGATGCTGGGTTTGGCAAATCTAGCCAACGCATCGGCGCACAGGTGGCTTGATTGCATCGACTTCAGCATCGCCCCCTTCCACGACGACTGCCTCGACGTGTCTCCGTCATCACCATGGCGTCCCTTGTGTGCCTACGCCTGCAGCTCTATCGACACGACAACCCGACCACAACTACGTCGACCTCGGCAATCTTCAACACCACTTCTCCAACCACGACTATTCCGCTCTGCCGCTCGGCTATCTCGACATCGGCACAAAGGGCTACCGCCTTGCATGAGGGCTCATCGGCTTCTTCTCCAGCCACAACATACGCAGCATATCGACTGTTATGACTGTGGGGGATGTTAGCTTGTCAGCTTCTTTTCCAGTCTCATCGTCTGTAGCGCTCCCGCTGTGAGTGCGGGGGATGTAAGAGTAAATAGGAATAATACCATATTGTCTAGCCACATGAGGTGTTAGTCCTATGTACCTTATATAATCATCTCATGAGGCCAAATGCAATATATCAAATATTCTACCAATTATATTCTCCTTCAGAGGTGATGTTGCACTTCTGGACCCAACAAAGGATAGTCGCGTCTATTTTTGGTGATATTGTACTTGTTAAAAAGCTAGGTTAAGTAAACTACAAGAATAGTAGAAAATTATGCACCACATCAACAAAAAATCTCCAACTGATAATACGGTGCATATCAGTAAATTGATGACTTATAGATGTTTTGGTATTTTTATATTAATCTTCTAGCTCGGGGTATTTTTATATTAATCTTCTAGCTCGGGAGTCTATTTCGATGATCTTGGATTTTTAGGAAGTTTGTGATGTGCTCTATGACTTGAACATGGTATCTCTCCAATTAGACCAACTAAGGTCATGACATAAGTCCAATTTAACCTTTTCTTTTTCTCAGTTTTAGTATCTTCATTTTTTTATATTTCTTTCATCATCTCTAAAACCTAAGAAACCTTGTGAAGGCATATGATTATGCAGCTATATGATTCTTTGTACCAACTTTCCAAATTGTGAATGCTCAAGATTACCCGTAAGATCCATTGGCATCATCATTATATATTAGATAAATAAATAGGGACAACAGTCAAAATCATACGGACCACAAGACAACCAACCCAGTTTATAGTTCTCATCCGTTTTTACATTTTTACAATCTTAATTGATTTTGAGTACAATCTTAATTGATTTTGAGTTGTTTCGATGATCCTATTTTAGTAGAATATACAATTATACTAGATATAATCTTACGATTTGCAAGTCTTACTGAAGAATCATGGTCCTAATGATTTCGGTGATTAACGACATGAGATTGTTATTATGGCTAATGTGTGTTTTGTAGAGGCTATGTATAGCTTAGCCATAGTGACTAAATGTGAATGGGCATCAAATGGTTATCTAATGCCTCAAGATGGATATCGTTTCGGAATTTAAAGTGACATGATGAAGACCCTAGAGTGATTGCTCTAAGTGTCATAAGGAGATGAAGGGCACTTAGCATAGATAGGGTTTCTATTTGATCTTTGACTGTACTATCAAGAGGGGTTTGGATAAGTAGCTTGACTTTGGAAAGCTTCATGGTATAGGTGTGGCGCACACTTCACAACCTTAGCTCTAAGCAAGCCTATGGTGATCGTAAGATAGCCTTGAACAACTTCCATATTCACCGCGATGAAAACCAAAGTTGAGAGAGCCTTCTTCTGGGTGACGGACACACGTCCATCGCATCAGATGCTGGGGTGAAACCCTAGCAGAGTCCGTCGGCGTAACAAAGAGTTCCAGAGAGGCACGATTCACGACGGACGCGTCCGTCGGCATGTCGACGGACGCTGGGCAACGTCCGTCGGACTTAATTAAAATGAATTTCCAAAACCCGAGAGCAGCGAGTTTGCAACTGACCCTCAGTGTAGCGTCCATCACCAAGTGATGGAGCGTCTATCGCCAAGGGTTTTGAACAGGAACTAGCCATTGGGCAGGGCAACAGAGCATCCGTTGCCAACTTAAAAAGCTCTGTTTTGAGCTACCCGTGGGCTAGAGTTGAGAGGGGGTATTTTTACCCCATTGCTTGCCTTCCCAACCTGCCTTTGCTCATTTCGTTTTCTCAGAAACACCTTGAGAGTTTTGGGAAGAGAGCAAGAGACCTAGTGAGAGAGATTTGCGAATTCATCCATAGAATCATCTCACTAGTTCATCCAAGAGTTCAAGTGTGCATCCATTGATCTCGTGAAGCTTGATTGAGTCAAGTGAGAGTCCAAGCTTGTTACTCTTGGTGATCGACATTACCTAGATGGTCTAGTGGTGCTCAGAGGAAGGTGATCGCCGGAGGATTGTCGGCGGTCCTTCTCCATCGACTTGTGCATCGGTTGTGGGCGGTTCACCGAGCTGGAGTGGCAAAGAACCAGCTCGTAGAGAGCACTCATCCCTTGTGCGGGATTGAGGGGGAGCAATACCTTGCGAGGTACTCCAACGAGGACTAGGGGAGTGTCGACTCCTCGATACCTCGGCAAAACGTCATCGTGTCAAGAATCTCTATCCCTAGCTCTTTTATACTGTGTTATATTCCGTACTTGTCTTTACTTCCATACTATAATTGTGTAGGGTGTTCTTCTTTTCCTTAGCTTGCTACTGCTTTCATAGTCTAAGACACACATCCGGTAGGCATGAGGGGAATTGACATTGGCTTAAATTTCATAATTGTTGTAGAATTTTGAAATAAGCCCAATTCACCCCCTCTCTTGGGCATCTTGATCCTTTCAATTGGTATCAGAGCAAGGTTGCTCTAAATTAGGCTTTAGCGCCTAGAGCAAGATGTCCCATGGGGATGGTCCACCTCCCATGTTCGATGGAGACGACTTTCCTTATTGGAATGTTCGTATGGAGGCCTATCTTGAGGCCGTCGATGTCGGCGTTCACAAAGCCGCCATAACCGGTGGTTCGGTGTTCGTCGAAGATCCTTACTTTGAGAAGAACAATGCCAAGGCAAAAAATATCCTCTTCCGTGGCATTTGTAAGGATGCGTTCAACTGTGTGCGGAATTGCAAAACCGCACATGACGTTTGGACCGACATTTGTGCTCAACACGAGGGCACTAAATGTGAAAGAGAGGAGCGCTATCACCTTATCATTGCTAAGATGAACTCCTTCACTGTAACACCCTAAAATTTGAAATAGAAATTAGATTTGAATTTAAATTAAATTTGATTTAATTCAAGCATTTGTTGTGATCATAGAATTAATTAAATAAAACTAAAACAAATACCAAATGCTAGGGTTCAACATGTGGTGCATATCATGCCTCTGCATTTTCCTATGTTGGTTGAATTTGCAAAACTTGAAAAGGATTTCAAAACCCCTTTCGAAAATTCTATTTGGAAAAGAAAAGCAAAAGAAGAGAAAAAGAAAATAGAAAACCCTTTTCCCCCTCCCTTTCTGTTTCTGGCCCAGCAGTGCGGCCCGGCCTGCTCCCCCTCTCCCCCTCACCCTTCCCGCATGTGCCGGCCTCCTTCGCCGCGGCCCAGCTCGCCCGCAGGCCCGCGTAGCCGCCGTCCCTCCCCTTCCTCCTTTGAGCCGCTGACGGACTGGGCCCGCGCGTCAGCGCCCTCTCGCACCTCGAGTCCGAGCAGGACTCTGATCCCCTCCACAACTGCCGCATCGCAACCGACGGCGCGACGTCCGCGCGCCTTATCCACGTGGGATTTCCCCCCGGACCCCTCTATAAGTAAGAGCACCTCGCGCCGCCTTTTCTCATCCACATCTCGAGCTCTCGCCTCGCATCGCGCCGCGTCCACCGCCGAGCAGAGCTCCTCTGCCGTTCCGCGCCTCCGGCCGCTCCAAGCTCTTCGTCGAGCGTCGCACCGGCTTCACGTACGTGTGGAACACCTCATCTCCCTCTCCTCCTCTCGGTACAAGCTTTAACCGCGCGCGCCGCCGTGTGCGGGAGCCCGCCGCCGTTGTCTCTCGTCGCCAGGCGCCTCCGAGCCCCTCCTCTCGCCATCGAACACCGAGGCGAGTTCACCTCTTCTTCCTCTTTCTCACGGTACTCCCGGATTTGAAAACCGGGCACCAGGGCCTCGGGAGCCCTACGCCGGCGAGCTAGATCTGTTTAAACGCAAATTATGATTAAGTTAATGTCAGAATCAGAAAAAGTCAGAATTACGAAAGTTGTAGATAAATTCTTTATCTTTCCAACCACGTAAGCTTTGTCTCTGTTTGAGTTCGGGAACTTCAGATATGACTGTTTTTCTAGACTGCTGTTGTGCTGAAAATCCAGAAAAGTTGCAGACTCATCTTGTGTCAGATTTTAAAATCGTTCTTATGTTTTATGTGACAGATGCCTCGCACCAGGACCAACTCCAGATCCAACACCAGTGGCAATGGAAGTCAGGATAACAACAACAACAATAACCAACACCCTCTACCTCCACCACCTGTGATGACTCCAGAGCAGATGCAGGCTCAGATGATGCAGACAATGCAAGCTATGATGCAGTTCATGCAGAACCAACCTCACCGACCTGCTGGAGCTCCACTTGTCAACAAGTGGAGGGAATTTCTGCAAGGACACCCTCCTGTTTTCTCTCATACCAGTGATCCGTTGGAGGCGGATGATTGGTTGCGTGCGGTGGAGAAGCAACTCAACATCGCCCAATGCAATGACCAGGAGAAAGTGTTGTATGCTTCTAGACAACTTCAAGGAGCAGCTCAGACTTGGTGGGAGACATACCAAGATGCTCGCCACGGCAATGCTCCTGCTATCACATGGGAAGAGTTTTCCCGGGATTTCAAGGCGTGCCACATTCCAGAGGGAATCATAGAGCTGAAGCAAGAAGAATTCAGGAACCTTCGGTTGGGACAGATGTCAGTCACCGAGTACCATGACAAGTTCTCGCAGCTAGCTCGCTATGCTCCCAATGAAGTAAGGGATGATGCTGATAAGCAGCGTCTCTTCTTAAAGGGGATCTACTATGAACTCCGGTTGCAGCTGAAGGGTAATACATACCCGAATTTCCAATCCCTGGTGAACCGTGCCATCGTCCTGGAAAATGAACGCAGGGAGATGGACAAGAAGAGGAAGCTTAGAGGACAAGCTTCTAGGAGCAACACTCGCCAGCGTCTCAACTATCCTCAGCAAGGTTACCAGCAGAGGTACCAAGGCACATCCAACTTTGGGAACCGTAACCCGAACCAGCAACGTCCACCATTCCAACAGCAGGGTGGTTACTCAGGACCTCGTCAAGGCTCATCCAGCAGTACCCCAGCAAAGACTAATGTTCCCAATACCCCCATCAAGTGTTTTGCTTGTGGTGAACCCGGACATCTCTCCTATAACTGCCCCAAGAAGCAAAACTCACCAAACCCTCCAAGTCAGAACAACAACAACCAGAGAGGAAGGTACCAGCCACCCGCTCATAATAGAAACGTGAACCATGTGTCAGCAGAAACAGCTTAGGAAGCACTAGAAGTGATGATGGGTACGTTCCTTGTCAACTCCATCCCTGCTACTGTTCTTTTCGATTCAGGAGCAAGCTTTTGTTAGAATGCATGGAATATCTTTGTTAGCAATGCAAAATCCTATAATCGTAAATTCACCGGGTGGGGTTATGAGAACCGATTGTTATTGTCCATCGGTTACTGTTACCCTAAGGGGGGTAGACTTCAAAGCTCAGCTTACAGTTTTGAGGACCGCTGGGATCGATGTTATATTGGGTTTGGACTGGATGAGAAAGCAAGATGTAGTGATCAAGTGTGATAAGAAGATAGTTGAATTGTCTACACCTACAGGGGGGCAGGATCAGTGTTGATGTGGTTATGCAACCTCCACTGACAACCGCCGTCAATCAGCTTGAGGAGAATGACAACCCAGCAGAGCAAGTTGTTGATGAATTTCCAGATGTGTTCTCGGAAGATTTGCCAGGTATGCCTCCCGACCGCGACATTGAATTTATAATTGAGTTAATACCTGGAACTGCACCTATATCTAAACGACCATATAGGATGGGAATAAAAGAATTAGAAGAACTTAAGAAACAAATTAAAGAGTTGTCGGATAAAGGTTTTATTCGTCCTAGCTCTTCACCTTGGGGTGCACCAGTTATTTTTGTTGACCAGAAAGATGGCAGTCAAAGGATGTGTGTTGATTATCGGTCACTCAATGAGGTAACTATCAAGAACAAGTATCCTTTGCCTAGAATCGATGATTTGTTTGATCAGTTGAAGGGTGCGTGTGTGTTCTTCAAGATTGATCTTCGGTCTGGTTATCATCAGTTGAAGATCCGTGCTTCAAATGTTCCCAAGACAGCATTCACTACGAGGTATGGGTTGTATGAATATACGGTGATGTCTTTCGGTCTTACCAATGCACCTGCATACTTCATGTATTTGATGAACAAGGTCTTTATGGAATATCTGGATAAGTTTGTGGTGGTATTCATTGATGATATTCTGATCTACTCCAATAACGATGATGAACATGTTGAACACATGAAATTGGTATTACAGAAGCTTCGAGAGCACCAGTTGTATGCTAAAGAAGTAAGTGTGAGTTTTGGTTGAAAGAAGTTTCTTTTCTTGGCCATGTTGTGTCTAATGGAGGTATATCAGTTGATCCTAGTAAGGTGGAAGATGTACTGAATTGGAAACCCCCAACCAATGTCAGTGAGATTCGCAGTTTTCTTGGCTTAGCTGGATATTATAGAAGGTTCATTGAAGGATTCTCTAAGCTAGCTAAACCTATGACCGTGTTGCTTGAGAAGGATGCCAAGTTTGTTTGGTCAGAGAAGTGTCAGGCTAACTTTGAAGAATTGAAAAAGAGATTGACTACAGCTCCTGTGTTGACCTTGCCAGACTTGAGTCAGAAGTTCTCCATTTATTGTGATGCCTCTCGTCTTGGTTTGGGTTGTGTGCTTATGCAAGAAGGAAGAGTTGTTGCGTATGCTTCACGACAACTGAGGAAGCATGAGTTGAATTATCCAACTCATGATTTGGAGTTAGCAGTTGTGGTTCATGCATTGAAGATATGGAGACATTATCTTATTGGTCATAAGTGTGACATCTACACCGACCATAAGAGCCTGAAATACATCTCTACTCAATCAGATCTGAATTTGAGTGTAACACCTTAAATTTTGCTTTTTTAAAAAAAATAGATAAAAAGCAATTTAAATGCATTTGTGTGGTCATTTTAAACCTAGGGAAAAATAAATAAGTTTTCATAAAATAAAAATAATCATAATAGAAGAAACTCTTTTGTTGCATATATGCTGGAGCATAGTGTTTTGCTTTGTTTGGTTTTACTAAAATTTCACAAACTTGAGTTCAAAATTATTTTTGCAAATGGATTTGAATTTCCAGAAATAAAAAGAAAACTGCATTTTCTCTCTCCCTCCTTTTCCTCACTCTGGCCCGAGGCCTGTTTCTTTCCCCCCAGCCCAGCAGACCCCCCCCCCTCGCGCCTCGGCCCATTCCAGCAGGCCGGCCTAGCAGCCGAGCCCCCGCACCGCCTCTCTCCTTTCCTCCGACTGACACCCCGGCCCCGCGCCTGACGCACGGACCCGCATGTCAGTCACTCCCCCTTCTTTCCTTCTTCTTCCTCCCTCCTTCCCTGTTCTCCCACGCCGACGAACTCCTCGGCCGAACTCGATTCGGAGTAGGGGATCTTCCCTTTCCTTAGCCTGCGAGGTTCCGTGACATGCAAGCCAGGCCGCCGCCCACTGGCCTTTCCTTTTCCCTTCCCCCTCTTCTTTCCTTTCCTGCCGCCGACGCTTTCCTTCGCCGAGCACGAAGCGGAGCAGGATTGATCTGCCTTTCCTCCCCCTAGTCGCACCTCGGGGCTATTTAACCGCGCCCCTGCACTCCACCGTCTCCACCCTGCCCTCTGGAAGTCCCGCAGAGCCACCCAGCGCCGCCGCGACCAAGCACAGCGTCGCCGTCGCCGCCTCTGCGCTACCGAGCTCCTCCACTCCAATCCGACCGCCCCCGAGCCTTGCATCGCGGTAAGCAGGACTCCCCGAACCCGCCAACCCCCTTAACTCCCTCTGTCTCGCCCGCAGAGACCCTGTCCGCGACCGCCGCCGGCACAGAGCCGCCCCTCCGCGTGAGCAGCTCGCCATCGCATGCAATCGCTTCAACCAACTCCACCATCGCGTTCGCCATCCTTCCCTCTCTCTCTCTCCCCGTGCTTTTCGCGCAGAGAATGGTGCACTGAATCCCTGGATTGCCCTGCGCCGCCGCCGTCCGGCGATGGCACCGCCGCCTGCTCATCTCCAGCCACCGCGCACCACCCCTCTCTCTCTGTGATCTAATCTCGGCCGCCCGTTTCAAATCGGACGGTCCACAGAGCCGCGTACCCCTTCGGCCGCTGCTTTTGCAAAAGAGACCCCGCCCTTTTTAAAGACTGAACCCGCGGTCCTAAGGCGTATTCCCTCGTTACGCTTTCAGTTCTGGAAGGCGCAATTCTTTTCGGTTTTGATTTATTTCGAAAATAAAAAGAAAATCCTATTTACAAATTTGCCACACAGTTTCAAATGCTTATAAATTGCTCATTTTAAATCCAAATCGATCCGTTCAAGTTGCGTTAGATCCGTAATTTTATGCTCTATCCAGTAGTATAAATTTCATCTATGTTAATTACTTTTGAAAATCAAAGAAAATTAATTTGGTAATTCTTTAATCTTGCCCTTTTCAAAATCTTGTTTAATTCATATCTTCTTCGTTATAGCTCCGTTTTTCGTGATTCAAACATCTTTGTGATCGTAGTGAGACGTAGATCAGTTTTATAAAACTTTACTTTTGTTTTATTATGATTGGTGTACTGTTCTAATCTATAGTCTTTGTTTGCTTGCATGTTATGCCTCTGTATGATTGCGTGTGATGCGGTGATCAAGTACACACGGTGAGCAGTATGTGGGTGACCAAGAGTTTCTCTTTGAGCAGGATCAGCAGGAGCCCTTTGAGCAAGGCAAGTATTCATGGGATCATCCTTGTTGTCCTAATCACTTAAATCATTAATTCATGATTGCATGTGTTTCCTTGATATCCTATTTAGTTTCACCATAGCTTTGTACCTTATACCTTGTACCCTGGGAATCTATGCATTTGTGGAGACCAAGCTAGTGCTCTCGAGAAATAACCATGATCATGTAAACGTGACTAATGACTTATGCAACAACGGTAAAATTTGCTTTTTAGCAACATGGTTTAGGGTGATCTAGAGCACAGTTTTTGAGATGCTCTAGAACCTCCGTAAGCGATCACCCGGGATTTACAGTACAACCATGAGGGCTATATGGCTCTGGCTTTAGTTCAGTAATAGGGTTACTTTCTTGCATGCGGCAGTTCACGAAAGTTGCCATTGCCGAGCGGTTGCGGGTTGTGGCTGGAGTGGGGACCACTGCGTGTGTGTACCATCCCGGGGCTCCCGTATACCCCTTGCCCGTGGATCCGTACTGTCTGTGGTATGTCAGCGAGCCCCTTTGAAAGACTTCATAGTGTACTCTGCCCGTTCACCTCGGTAGTGTTAAGGGAGTCATGATCCCGGGGCAATTGGGCAAACACGACTCATGGGTAAAGTGTACAACCTCTGCAGAGTGTTAAAAACTGGTATATTAGCCGTTCTCACGGAAATGAGCGGCCTAGAATTCTTATGGAACAGAATGACTTTAATCTATCATTTACTAGTTTGCTATTCATTATTCATGTTTACTCGATCATCTGGTTATTGGGCTGTTGTTTATGTTGATGCTATCCTATGCTAAAATTGTGATAACTTAAAAGCTAATGCAGTTTAACCAGTGTCATACCTTTTTGAGCCTCATGAACCCCATGTTTACCTGTTGAGTATGAAAGTACTTACGCTTGTTCATTTCTTTCATATTTGGATAAAAATCCCGAATGGGTACCAGATTATCAGAGTTATGAGGAGTATCCAGAGGACTACTAGGTTTGGGGTCAACCAGTTGACGTCCTTGTGCTATGGAGCTTCGCGAGAGTTATCATATATTTCCGCTGTTATGTAATAGACATTATTTAAATACTTGTTCGTTATGTAATAAACACTTGTGATGGTAAAATTTTCATAATTTGTTGGCTTATGTGTGTGACTGATCTCTGGGCACACATAAGATTATTGCATCCCGTTTTGCCTTTAAAACTGGGTGTGACATTGAGGCAACACCGTTGGTTGGAGCTGATTAAGGATTATGACTTAGATGTTCACTATCATCCTGGTAAAGCCAATGTTGTGGCCGATGCTCTTAGCAGGAAGAGTTATGCTAATGAGATTCGGACAATACCCATGCCTGAAGAGTTGTGTGCTGAACTTGAGCAACTCAACTTGAGCATTGTTGCTAATGCTATGGAGATGGTAGTGGAGCCTACACTAGAGAAGGAGATTCGTGAAGGTCAGTTGCAGGATAAGAATCTGCAGTTAATAGTTGAGAACATGAAGGAAGGAAGATCACCCCGTTTCCGGTTAGATGATAATTGAACATTGTGGTATGGAAAGAGGATCTGTGTCCCCGACATCAAGTCTATTCGACAGACGATTCTGTGAGAAGCTCATGAGTCAACCTACTCAATACATCCTGGAAGCACTAAGATGTACCTAGATCTTAAAGAGAAGTACTGGTGGGTTGGATTGAAACGTGACGTGGTAGAATATGTAGCAATATGTGATACATGTCAGAGGGTTAAAGCAGAACATCAGAGACCTGCAGGACTGTTGCAACCGATGAAGATACCTGAATGGAAGTGGGACGAGGTTGGTATGGATTTCATAGTTGGGTTACCGCTTACTCGGAAAGGTTATGACTCAATCTGGGTCATAGCTGACCGCTTGACTAAGGTAGCTCACTTCTTACCAGTTCGAACCACTTATATGGGAGCACAGTTAGCGGAGTTGTATATGGAAAGAATAGTATGCCAGCATAGAGTTCCAAAGAATATTGTGTCAGATAGAGGAACCCAGTTCACTTCGCACTTTTGGAAGAAAGTGCATGAGTCCCTTGGAACAATGTTGAATTTTAGCTCAGCCTATCACCCTCAGACAGATGGACAGACAGAAAGAACAAACCAAGTGCTAGAAGATGTGTTGAGAGCTTGTGCTTTGCAGTATGGTACGAGTTGGGACAAGAGTTTGCCCTATGCTGAGTTCTCATATAACAACAGTTATCAAGAAAGTCTTAAGATGGCGCCGTTTGAAGCTTTGTATGGACGGAAGTGTAGAACTCCGTTGTTCTGGAACCAAATGGGAGAAACTCAAGTGTTTGGACCAGATGTTCTGAGAGATGCAGAAGAACAAGTCCAAGTAATCAGAGATAATCTGAAGATAGCACAGTCCCGACAGAAGAGTTACGCTGATAACTGAAGAAGAAATTTGTCTTTTGAGGTAGGTGATTATGTTTACTTGAAAGTGTCACCTATGAGAAGTGTGAAATGGTTCAATATGAAAGGAAAGTTAGCACCCAAATATATTGGCCCATTCAAGATCCTTGAGAGACGTGGAGAAGTCGCTTATCGATTAGAGTTACCAGAAAGTTTGTCAGGAGTTCACGATGTGTTTCATGTATCTCAGCTCAAGAAGTGTTTGCGAGTACCCGAAGAAAAGTTACCGTTGGAGGAACTTACAGTTAAGGAAGATTTGACATATGAGCAATATCCGGTTAAGGTTTGGAGACAGCTGAAAGAATTACAAGGAGTAAGGTCATCAAGATGTGCAAGGTGCAGTGGAATCGGTATACCGAGAAAGAGGCCACTTGGGAAAGAGAGGAAGATCTAAGAAAAACCTACCCTCAACTCTTTAAGTAAGTAAAATATGGGAATCTCGGGTCGAGATTCTTTTAAGGGGGCTAGATTTGTAACACCCTAAAATTTGAAATAGAAATTAGATTTGAATTTAAATTAAATTTGATTTAATTTAAGAATTTGTTGTGATCATAGAATTAATTAAATAAAACTAAAACAAATACCAAATGCTAGGGTTCAACATGTGGTGCATATCATGCCTCTGCATTTTCCTGTGTTGGTTGAATTTGCAAAACTTGAAAAGGATTTCAAAACCCCTTTTGAAAATTCTATTTGGAAAAGAAAAGCAAAAGAAGAGAAAAAGAAAATAGAAAACCCTTTTCCCCCTCCCTTTCTGTTTCTAGCCCAGCAGTGCGGCCCGGCCTGCTCCCCTCTCCCCCTCCCCCTTCCCGCATGGGCCGGCCTCCTTCGCCGCGGCCCAGCTCGCCCGCAGGCCCCCGTAGCCGCCGTCCCTCCCCTTCCTCCTTTGAGCCGCTGACGGCCTGGGCCCGCGCGTCAGCGCCCTCTCCCACCTCGAGTCCGAGCAGGACTCTGCTCCCCTCCACAACCTCCGCGTCGCAACCGACGGCGCGACGTCCGCGAGCCGTATCCGCGTGGGATTCCCCCCCCCCCCCCCGGACCCCGCTATAAGTAGCAGCACCCCGCGCCGACTTTTCTCATCCGCATCTCGAGCTCTTGCCTCGCATCGCGCCGCGTCCACCACCGAGCAGAGCTCCGCCGCCGAGCAGAGCTCCTCCACCGTTCGCGCCTCCGGCCGCTCCAAGCTCTTCGTCGAGCGTCGCACCAGCTTCACGTACGTGTGGAACACCTCATCTCCCTCTCCTCCTCTCGGTACAAGTTTTAACCGCGCGCGCCGCCGTGTGCGGGAGCCCGCCGCTGCTGTCTCTCGTCGCCAGGCGCCTCCGAGCCCCTCCTCTCGCCATCGAACACCGAGGCGAGTTCGCCTCTTCTTCCTCTTTCTCCCGGTACTCCCGGATTTGAAAACCGGGCACTAGGGCCTCGGGAGCCCTACGCCGGCGAGCTTCGGCTCTGTCCGGCCATGGCCGCCGCCGTGCGCCCCTCTGCTCCGGTGGGAGAGCCACCGCACCCTCCCTCCTTCTAATCCAGTCCGTCCAGATTGGATCGGACGGATGCTATTGATCCATACCCCTTCGCGGGCCTTTTTGCTAAAGAGCCCCTGCTCTTTTGGCTACTCAACCCGTAGTCCTATGGCGCCTTTCATCTTTACGCTTCTCCCTCGGGAAAGCGTATTCCTTTTTAGATCTGTTTTTATTTCGAAATTAAATGAAAATCTCTATTTACAGATTTTCCACTAGTCTTTAAATGCTTATAATTTGCTCGTTTTTAATCCAAATCGATCTGTTCAAGTTGCGTTAGATTCGTAGTTTTATGCTTTATCCAGTAGTATAGATTTCATCTATGTTAATAACTTTTGAAAAATCTAGATTAGATTAACTCTCTTAATGCTTTAATCTTGCTCTTTAAAATCTTATTTAATCTCTAGTTTATTCGTTTTAGATCCGTTTAGCGTGAATTTCACGTCTTTGTGATCGTAGTATAGTATAGATCTGTTTTAAAACCTTTTCATAATCTTTTTATTGTTTATGGTGTAATGATCTAATTAAATATTTATTGCTTCGTGTATGATTGTTCGGATGATTGCGTGGTGATGTTGATCGAGTACAGCCGGTGAGATTTTCGGTGTTCCAGAGTTCTTTGTAGCAGATCAGGACCACTAGGAGCTTTGTGATCAAGGCAAGTTTAACATGGGATCATCCTTGTTACCTATTCACCTTAATTCATCTACTCATATTGCATGTGTCTAATTTGATTCCTACCTAGATCTTTACCATAGTTTGTTATCCTTTTACCTTGTCACCATGGGGTTTCCATGCATATGGGTTGCTTTGCTATGCTCTACAATAATAGATCTTGAGATGAATCTTGACTAATGATATATGCAACAAGGAGATAAAATTTTCTTTTGTAGCTACATGGAATAGGACCCCACTATAGGGCAAAAGCTGGGACTTAAATGCAACCACGAGTGCTATATGGCTCTAGCTTTAGTCAATTATGGAAGTTGGACTAGCATGTTTGTAGTTCGTGAAAGGCACCTTTGCCGAGCTGGTTATGGGGTATAGCTTGTGTGGGGACCGCTGCGTGTGGTACCATCTGGGTGTCCCATATACCCCTTTGCATTGGGTTCGTAGGGTCTACTACTTGCTAGAAAGACTTTTTGAAAGACTTCATAGTGTACCCTGCCCGCTCACCTTGGAAGTGTTTTGGGAGTTGCAAACCCGGGCATATGGGCAACACGGCTTGTGGGTAAAGTGCGTAACCTCTGCAGACTGTAAATCTATCATGATAGCCATGCTCACGGTCACGAGCGGCCTGGAAAACTCACAGTGTAGATGATCATGTTGTTTAACTGTTAATGATGTTATTAATCTTATCATGTGGTTATTAATTGGGTTTGCATAACTAAAGCTAAGTGTTGGTAAAACTTGACCAAACTAAAAGCAACCGCAGTTCAGACAGTGTTGGCCTTTGAGCTTCATAACCCTGTGTTACTCTTCTTGAGTACTTTAAGTGCTCACCCTTGCTTTCTCAACCTCATCAGATGGCTATGAAGACTACCGTGAAGAGTACTAGGCTAGTGGTCAACCAGTCGGCGTTCCCTGTGAAGTGGAGCTTCGTCGCGAGAGTTATCTTTATTTCCGCTGTTATGTTTAAGAATATTATTCGTTATGTAATAAGCACTCAGTGATGGTACTATTTAAAGATTTGTCGGCTTATGTGTGTGATTGATCTCTCGGCACACATGAGTTATTTGCATTCAATTTTATTCTTAAAATTGGGTGTGACATTCACCATGTTATCTCATGAAAATGCTAATGAAATGTATTCTCGATTGAATGTGCTTGTGGATGAGTTGAATGGCCTTCGGCTCACTCAAATGTCACTGGTCGATGTGGTGCACAAGATTCTTTATGTCTTGCCAATTGACAGGTATGGCCACATCATCATGGTTCTTCACCAAGGCGATCTCTCTGCACCTACACCAACACAAGTGTTGGGCAAGATCAATGCTCGTGAAATGTACATGAAGATCAATGATGGTTCTTCATCCTCCTCCAAGAAGAAAGACAAATACAAAGAAAAATAGGAGAAGAAGGACTTGGCTCTTAAGGCATCCTCCACTGAGAAATGCAAAGTGCAAGTGATGTATGAGAGCACAAGTGATGATGAAGATGAAGACAACATCGCTTTCATGGTGAAGAAGACCACCAGGATGTTGAAGAGGCTAAACAAGATGGAGTCAAGTTTGACTCAAATAAGAAGAAATTCTTCACAAGCTCTTCAAGGAAGCCAATCTCCCAAATGAAGTGCTACAATTGTGGCATTCTTGGCCATCTAGCACATCATTGCCCCGAAGAGAAGAAAGACAAGTTCAAGAACTACAAGAACAAGAACAAGTTCAAGAACAACAAGGGTGGCAATGATGATTCAAGTGATGATGAGAAGAAGCAAGACAATCCATTCAAGAAGAAGAACTTCAACTTCCACAACAAGAAGAAGGATGGCAAAGCTTACATTGTTGGTCATTGGCTCACCGACATTGAAGATACAAGTGACTCTTCCGATGATGAGAGTGAAGATGAGAAGGTGGCTGCCTTGGTGATTGGTTCTTGTACTCCACCGCCACCTCCTCCTCCATCATCGGGCTCATCCTATACACACCTATGCCTTATGGCCAAAGGTGACAAGAAGGTACAAAAAGAGGATGATGATGATAGTGCTAGCTCTAGTGATGATGAATTTGAGGCACCTTCCTATGACGAGCTAATAAAAAATTTGCAACAAGTACACTAAAATCATAATGAAGTACAAAACTAAAAGTGAATCACTAGAGGAAGCAAATGAGAACTTGCATGCTAAGCTTGATGACATGTCTAGTGCTAATGATGAACTAAAACTTGAGAACAAGAATCTCTCATCTAGCACTAAGGAGCTCAAAGCCTCACTCAAGCAAGCAAGTGAGAAACATGATAAGCTTGAGAAGTCATTCCAAGAGCTCTTTACAAGATATAACTTGTTAAAAGATGACTACAACAAAGTGAAAGATGAAAATGGCACTCTTGTGATTGCTTATGATTTTCTCAATCAAGATATTGTCACACATGTTGCTATTAACCCGGTTGTTAAGTGTGACATAGCTACCACTTGTGAGGACTTGCTTGATGAAGTTGCTATTGAGCAAAGTGCTAAGTGCAATGGCAAGAAGGTAGCTGAGGCCGACAAGTATGATGACTACATGAAGATGAGGGAAGAGAACTCAAAGCTCAAGGAAGAGCTAATCAACCTCAAGGCAAACAAGCCCTTCACTATCAATTCGGCCAAGGAAGAATACAAGGATACAACCATCTTGATCAACTCACTAAGAGAAGAAAATGCTAAGCTCAAGAATGACAAGGTCAAGCTTACTAGTGGGATGGAGAGGTTCACCAAGGGTCACAACCTTCAAAGATGATGGGAGTTGGTTTCAAGGAGAACCAACTCATGAAGGTCAAGGTCAAGATTGAAGCAAAGAATTATTACAAGAACAAGTACAATGGAAACAATCAAGAGAATCCAAAGCCAAGAAGATGCTTTGAGTGTGGTCATGTTGGTCACTTTGTTCATGATTGCAAGACTCCACCACCCAAGACCTTGCCCAAGCACACAAGGCCCTTTTCTCATGATGCACACTTTGTCATCAACAAGGACTCCAAGGGTAGACCACTTGTTGTGTTTCTCGGTCCTAAGATGAAGAACAAGCCTAGAGTGTTGTGGGTGGCTAAGGAGTTGGTTGACAAGGCTATGGGTCCCTGCCAAGCGTGGTTTCCCAAACAACAAGCTTAACTCCAAGTTGCTTGTGTGTAGGTGAACTACAAGACCGATGGTAGCCATTGGGTAATTGATAGTGGTTGCACTCAACATATGACCGACGACCCCCGGATGTTCACCACACTTGATGAAGATTACGCAAGTCAAGACAAGATTACATTTGGTGATAACTCAAAGGGAAAAGTTCAAGGGCTTGGAAAGGTTGCTATCTCCAATGATCAATCAATCTCAAATGTCTTGCTAGTACAATCATTGAGCTTCAACTTGCTATCGGTTGGTCAATTATGTGATCTCGGGTTTCATTGTCTATTCACTCCAAGTGAGGTGGTTGCGACCAAGATAGATGACAAGTCATTGATCTTCAAGGGATTTCGGCACAACAACCTCTATCTAGTGGACTTCACTTCAAATGAAGCTAGTTTGCAAACTTGCTTGTTCTCCAAGAATTCTTTGGGTTGGCTATGGCATAGAAGATTGGCTCATGTGGGCATGTCAACCTTGAAGAAACTTGTCAAGAAGGAGATGGTTAGAGGAATCAAGGATGTGGTATTTGAGAAGGACAAGATATGTAGTGCATGTCAAGCGGGGAAACAAGTTGCAAACACCCATCCAACCAAAGCTTTCATGTCAACCTCAAGAGTCCTAGAGTTGCTACACATGGATTTATTTGGACCCACTACTTATTCTAGCTTGGGAGGAAATCTCTTTTGTCTAGTGGTAGTGGATGATTACTCTCGGTACACTTGGGTGTTCTTTCTTCATGACAAAGGAGAGACAACCGACATATTCAAGAAGTTTGCTACAAGGGCTCAAAATGAATTTGATGTGAAGATCAAGAAAATTAGAAGTGACAACGGCACCGAGTTTGTAAACACAAGAATTGAAGATTATTGTGATGATGTTGGAATCAAGCATGAAGTCTCTGCCACATATACTCCCCAACAAAATGGTGTGGTTGAGAGAAAGACCTGGACACTAATCACTCTTGCAAGATCTATGCTAGATGAGTACAACACCCTGGAGAAGTTTTGGGTGGAGGCAATCAACATCGCATGCTATGCGCCCAATCGGCTCTTTGTCCAAAGGCTATTAAAGAAGACCCCCTATGAGCTTGTCAATGGGAAGAAACCGGATATATCATTCTTCTGAGTGTTTGGATGCAAAGTATATATCTACAAGAAGCGTCAACACTTGGGCAAGTTCCAAAGGCGATGTGACATTGGTTTCTTAGTTGGCTATTCACTTAAATCCAAGGCATACCGTGTATTTAACAAAGCTACCGGCTTAGTTGAAGAAATGTATGACTTGGAGTTTGATGAAACTAATGGCTCCCAAGGAGCGCTTGAGAACCTTGATGATGTAGGTGATGAACCCTTGAGGGAGGCAATGAAGAATATGCCCGTTGGTTCCATAAACCCACAAGAGGTTGATGAAGTAGAAGATGATGCACATCAAGATCCTTCACCACCTAACATGCCTCAAATTGAAGAAGAAGTGAGGGAAGCACAAGAAGATACCTTCATCCCTCAAGATCAAGCCGAGGCGCAAGCCAATGATGTTGATTCACCACAACCTCCTCCCCAAGTGCTTGATAGAAGATATACACCTATGCTTCAAGCTCATCCACAAGACCTTATCATAGGGAGTCCATCAAGGGGGGTAACTACTCATTCTAGACTTGCTTCATATGTCGAGCATCACTCCTTTGTTTCCTTTGTTGAGCCTACTAGTGTAGAAATCGCACTTGCGGATCCGGATTGGGTGAATGCTATGCATGAAGAACTCAATAACTTCACCCAGAACGAAGTGTGGACACCTGAAGAGAGGCCCAACGGAGCAAGAATCATTGGAACAAAATGAGTGTTCCACAACAAGATGATCAAGGCCAAGTTGTGAGGAACAAGGCAAGGTTGGTGGAAAAGGGGTTCTCTCAAGTGTAAGGACTTGATTTTGGAGATACCTTTGCCCCGGTTGCAAGACTAGAAGCCATCTGTATCCTTTTGGCGTATGCTTCACATCACAAAATTAAACTCTTTCAAATGGATGTGAAGAGCGCCTTCTTAAATGGCTTCATTAATGAACTTGTCTATGTCTCACAACCTCCTGGGTTTGAAGACCCAAATTGTCCTAATCATGTGTATAGGTTGTCCAAGGCACTCTATGGATTGAAGCAAGCTCCAAGAGCTTGGTATGAGAGGCTAAGGGACTTCCTACTCAAGAAGGACTTCAAGATCGGGACGGTGGACACCACACTATTCACCAAGAAGCTCAATGGAGAGATCTTTGTTTGCCAAGTATATGTCGATAACATTATATTTGGGTCAACAAACCAAGATCATTGCAAGGAATTTGGTGACTTTATGTCAAAGGAGTTCGAGATGTCCATGATTGGCGAGCTAACCTTCTTCATTGGCTTCCAAGTGAAGCAATTGAGGGAGGACACTTTAATATCTCAAGAGAAGTACACTCATGATGTACTCAAGAAATTCAAGATGGAGGATTGCAAGCCAATCAAAACCCCATTGCCTTCTAATGGACATATCGACCTTGACGAGGGAGGTAAATCAATTGATCAAACTCTTTACCTCTCTATGATCGGTAGTTTACTTTACCTCACCGCATCTAGGCCCGATATCATGTTTAGTGTGTGTATGTGTGCAAGGTTTCAAGATAACCCTAAGGAATCACACTTAAGTGTCGTAAAAAGAATCCTTAGGTACATTAAGCACATCCCTAGCATTGGCCTTTGGTATCCAAAGGAGCTCCCTTCCAACTTGTGGGCTATTCCGATTCGGATTATGCCGGGTGTAAGGTTGATAGGAAGAGTACCTCCGGAGGGTGCCATTTTCTAGGAAGATCACTTGTCTCTTGGTCTTCCAAGAAGCAAAATAGTGTGGCTTTGTCCACCGCCGAGGCGGAGTACATAGCTGCAGGAGCTTGTTGTGCACAAATCTTATACATGAAGCAAACACTAATTGATTACAGCGTTGCTTTAAAAGAAGTTCCAGTCTTGTGTGATAATGAAAGCGCCATAAAACTTATAAACAACCCGGTTCAACACTCGCGCACCAAGCACATAGATATTCGCCATCACTTTCTTAGAGACCATGTGGCACAAAAGGATATTACACTAGTGGGAGTTAGGAGCGAAGATCAATTGGCGAATATCTTCACTAAACCACTCGATGAATCAACCTTTTGTAGGTTGAGGAATGAGTTGAATGTGCTTGATAATTCTAACTTCACTAAAAAATGAGCTTGTGTGAACCAACCATGCATTCACATGTAAAATAACATGTTTAAGTTTAGTAATGCACATAGGCTTGGCTAACGCGGTTAAGATAACCGCCCTCAAAGCGTGAGAAAAAGCCTAACTGCGGTTTGAACTTGCAAGCAACCTAGATTCAAATTCCAAGAAATGCATTGCATGTGCATTTGTTGTTTGTCGTTTCTTTTCGGTTAAGTTTGAGCATCCGCTGGGTTCATCCACTTAGGGGCAGCATTCCAAGCTCATGTCATGACTATACCCCTCTTGTGGCCCTATGATGTTTCCTTGCTCTTACTTGAACTATTTTGAGCTAAAAACTAGTCTAAAGCCTATGGCAAAATACTTTGAAATTAGGGTTTGAGAGATGGTTCCAAAATCAAGTCCAATCATGTGTTATTTGCTTCTTATTGGGATTGGGACTTGGTTGGGAGAAAGGCACAAAATCATATTTGAAAAACATTTTGAAAATGCCATCGGACGCTGCCATCGGACGCTAGGCTCCCTCTGCCCCAGCGTCCGACGCGATCGTCCGACACTAAAACCGCTCAGCCAAGGGGCATCGGACGCTCCCCAGAATCCGATGCAAGGGCATCAGACGCGTCTGATGCGTCTGGGTGCCCTCTGGACCCTCTCTCCATGCGCATTAGATGCTCGGTCCAGCGTCCGTTGCGACGTTAACGAGTGTATATGTTTTAAAAACACCGTATTCTTCTCGGTCGGTATCTTTAGCCCATCCGTACGCCGCCGCCACCGCCCTTGCCTTCCTCGCTCGCCACCCTCGCTGACCGCCCCTTGCCGGAGCTCCTCACCGTCGGCAAGCCGTGGTCTCTTGACTTAGACGTGCCACCCCTCGCTTTCCTCTCTGCGCGCGCGATTCAGCCGTGTGGAGACCGTGTGCTCTGTCGGGCAGAGGACCCTCCTTGCCGCTGTGTTGTTGCTCATTGGAGCACCGCCACTGATCATCCAGGCAGTAGCCCTCGTCGTCGTTTCTCTCTCTCTTCTAAGGTGACTGCTCTCTCATTCAATCAACCTTGAACCCTATTTCTCTCTAATCTATGGTTTGATCTTTTCACCCATACTGTCCACCACCCAAATTCACTCAATTCTCAACATTGTGATCTCCTTTGTCTTAGGTTTATGGTGTTGGATTGTTCAATTGACTGAGGATTATTATATCTTCATGTTTTTTCACTTGATAAGGTATATGATGTTACCCAATTCGATCTAATACTCACCTAATTCATGCTTCTCGATAGAAATTGCTTATCTATAGATTACTCTTACATTTTATGTATCCTCTCTAATTCTATCGTGAAGCGGGTCAGTGGTTGACAGTGACAGTTGTACTCAGGGCAAAGCCCGCAAGTAAGGAACGAGGCAAAGCCTCGAGAGGACAGTCCAGGGCTTGAGAGCCACTCTTGCAGTATTGAGTCAGTGGATTGATCAAGTGTTTCAACTGTTAGTGGTTCTTGGTGGGATTTCTTTGCAATGGTAGTTGTTTCTTTGCACTGGCAGTTGCTCTTGTTCTTCTCGTGCCCGGCAATGGCACGCACGAAGAACGTTGGCCCCGATCCCAGTGCTGATGACACTCCACCTCCATGTCATACGCCCACCGATTGGGATAAGGGCAAGGCGAAGCTGATTTTGAAGAAGAGGAAGAGGCTAGTGGACCCAGCAGCAGCAATAGCTATAGCAGCGGCAGAGGCAGCAGAGTTGGTTGAGCAGGGTGGACGTCATGCCAGTTTGAGGATTGACTCTTCTCCTCACCATGGAGCGTGTTCTAAGTCCCCCTCTCCGACAGAGAAAGAGCCCCCAGTGGCTACAGAGGCTGAGGAGACAGAGCAGGCAGAGGCCACAGAGCCGACTTTTGTTGCAGAGTTGGTTGTTTGTCATGTCACGCGCTCTTGTATTCCAGTGCCACCTAGGCCCAAAGGTCCGAGGCACGATGACAGAGGTCCACCTCGACCACGTCTACCAGACCCAATGAGGTACCAGGTTCGCAACCTCACAATGAAGCAGATTCAGAATATGAGGTTCGTGGACTTCCAGACTTGGTTTCTAGATCAGGAAGACCCTTGTGCCGGTGACGACTTCTACACCACCATGCACGAGGACTTCTACAGAGGGTTTGTTGAGACAGGCATGTAGATTAGAGGTCAGAGAGTCTGTCAACTTCAGTCGATCATCGACAATGGCGGTCTGGAGATCGCTTAGTACCTTGAGTTTCTTCCCGGCTTGACAGGGCTTATAGGCTGCTCAGGTGCTTACCAGGAGGACTGGGTCAGACAATTCTACGCGCCCCTGTGGGTGTCTCCCGACCACAAGTTCATTCACTTTGCCTTCAGAGGTCGATACTAGAGGATCCATGCCACCAGGTTCCGGGAGGTTTTTCACCTTGAGGCCTCAGAGATCCTGATCCACACTCTTTACTACGGCGACCAGGAGACCCCTCGTCGACCACATGATGGAGAGGTGTTGTCTACGGAATTTGTTCGGCCTTGATTTCTTGATCCGTTTGGGGACGAGTCCAGTCGCCGCCCATGTGACCTCACGCCAATTGCCTGTGTCTTGAACGAGGTGATGAGGCGCACTTTTCTACCCAGGATTGGAGCCCGTGAGGCATTGACACGTCCACAGCTATGACTTCTAGTTCACTTGGTCCGCAGAGTGAAGTTTGACATTTGGGATTTGCTTGTTAGTGAGATGGAGGACATCATAGTCGAGGGCTACAGAGGTCGCCGGCAGATACTCTACGTGCATTGGATCTCTTGGCTGTTAGTTGCTCGGGATACTTCGCAGTTCTTACTACTACACTCATTCGCTCAGTCACTGTGTTTCCGGAGTACAACATGTAATAGTTGTTGTCTCACAGTGGTAGAGGACGTGGTAGACGTCGACGAGGCCCTCAGACTCGCCAGACCGGCATGGTGCCAGACTCAGAGGAGTAGCAGGAGGCTGTACTTCAGGGCTTAGCAGAGTCCAAGCTTTCTGACTTAGACACCCAGCCAGAGGGTGAGGCTTACAGAGAGGACCCACCCTCAGATAGCTCAGATGATGATTACAGACCCATACCTGAGTACTCTCCATGAGATCACAACCATGAGGCTGGAGGCTCTAGTTTAGCTCCTGCTCCAGCCTCAGGTTCTTCAGAGGCTACAATACTCTCCATCCTCTCAAAGATGCAGGACGAGCAGTCATGATAGGCAGAGGAGCATAGGAGAGAGGCAGAGGAGGTCCAGAGGATTGCAGCACAACAGCTTGCAGCCCAGGCCCAGTCACAGGCCAGGCAGGACGAGTTCTAGCTACAGTTCCTTGCCTACCAGAGGCAGCAGACTGAGATTCAGAGACAACAGACAGAGATACTTAGCCGTCTTCTCAGTTCTAGCTCCAGACCCTCCTAGACACCACAACTTGGGCTACCCAACTCTTCTCACTTTACTAGTCAGGCAGGTCCTACTCTAGTGATGGTTCCGACTCGAGCCTTACCGTCTAGTGGACATCAGAGTCAGCCACCAGCTTCACCGGTCTACCAGACACCGTTGACACAGGTGTCATCTTGGTTAGCCTCCCCAGGTGAGTTTCAGAACGGTTTCACACCTTCCCGGGGCGCTACCATTGAGGAGACTACTTGTGACCTCACCGCGTCCTACATCGAGTTGACTGGAGAGGATTCCCGAGTCAGAGCAGAGATTGACACTCAAGCTATAGAGGTTCCTCCCCTGGCGACGGGCACCCACCTTTCCTCAGTTGCCTCGTCGGAGGTTGGAACAGACTGTTCTGCTCAGACAGTGACACCCCACCTCTAGCTGCTATCACTAATGATGCTACTACAGTAGCAGTTGAGGTAGGGGAGGCAGTGGCACCAGCAGAGCATCAGGGATAGCTAGCAGTGACACATTTAGAGCTCGTAGTGACTCCAGTATCCCAGCCTCGCTTATACTTCCGACGAGCTATTCTGACAGCTACCACCGAGGTAGGACCGTCAGAGGCTCCCTCTCACACTGAGATACCTTCAGAGCCCCAGGGGTAGTTGGCAGAGGTTGCAACAGATTCAGCGTCAGCTTCTCAACTACCTTCAAAGTCTGTAGCTCCTGTCACCAAGTCTACTCCAGCTGAGCTTACCCAGACCTCTTCAAAGTCAGCGCCAGCTACAGAGGGTCAGGCAACAGAGGACAGTGACTCCAGTCCTGACTACTCCTAGTTCAACCTACGTGCTCGTGACCCGATTACTCCACCTCCAGATGCTTAGTCTTTTTGGTGCTTGGCGCCAAAGGGGGAGAGAGGGTAGTCGAGTATCATAGATAGGGAGAGAGATTTGACTCTTATGTGTGATTTATATTCCCCGTACTCATGCATCACGTTTTCTTTCATGCATTGATTATATGTGTGTGATGCTTATGGTGTGAGATACTTCTGTGTGACATACTCTTGTGTTTTCACTAATATATGTTTGAGAGTTGTCACTTGATCATGATATGTCTCTATTTGAAATCTCAATGCTTCTGCGACATATTTCGATATATCATTGAGCATATCATGAGGTACTCGAATTCTATTCTATATCTATTGAGTACCATTTGTGGCTTGGCTAGGATGAGCAAGTTTCATTTACTCTTATTCACTAACCCTTGCTCACTCCAACCAAGTCACTTGAAATCCTAACTTCATCTCTTATATCTTATACTCGAGGATTATTGTCGTCAATCACCAAAAAGCTGGAGATTGAAGAATCATGGTCCTATTGGTTTCGGTGATTAACAACATGAGATTGTTATTATGGCTAATGTGTGTTTTGCACATGCTATGTATAGCTTATCCATAGTGACTAAATGTGAATGGGGATCAAATGGTTATCTAATGCCCCAAGATGGATATCGTTTTGGATTTCAAAGATACATGATGAAGACGCTGGGGTGAAACCCTAGCAGAGTCCGTCGGCGTAACAGAGAGTTCCAGAGAGACACGATTCACAACGGATGCGTCCGTCGACATGTTGACGGATGCTGGGCAACGTCCGTCAGACTTAATTAAAATGAATTTCCAAAACCCGAGAGCAGCGAGTTTGCAACGTACCCTTGGTGTAGCGCCCATTGCCAGGTGATGGAGCATCTGTTGCCCAGGATATTGAACAGGAACTAGCCATTGGGCAGGGCGACGGAGCATCAGTTGCCAACTTAAAAAGCTCTGTTTTGAGCTGCCCCTGGGCTAGAGTTGAGAGGGGGTATTTATACCCCATTGCTTGCCTTCCCAACCTGCCTTTGCTCATTTCATTTGCTCAGAAACACCTTGAGAGGTTTGGGAAGATCGCAAGAGACCTAGTGAGAGAGATTTACGAATCCATCCATAGAATCATCTCACTAGTTCATCCAAGAGTTGAAGTGTGCATCCATTGATCTCGTGAAGCTTGATTGAGTCAAGTGAGATTCCAAGCTTGTTACTCTTGGTGATCGACATTACCTAGATGGTCCAGTGGTGCTCGGAGGAAGGTGATCGCCGGAGGATTGTCGGCAGCCCTTCTCCATCGACTTGTCCATCGGTTGTGGGTGGTTCACCGAGCCGGAGTGGTGAAGAACTAGCCCGTAGAGAGCACTCATACCTTGCACGGAATTGAGGGGGAGCAATACATTGCGAGGTGCTCCAACGAGGACTAGGGGAGAGTGTCGACTCCTCGATACCTCGGCAAAACGCCAATCGTGTCAAGAATCTCTATCCCTAGCTCTTTTACACCGCATTACATTTCTCACTTGTCCTTACTTTCATACTAGAATTGTGTAGGGTGTTCTTTCTTTCCTTGGCTTGCTACCGTTTTCATAGTCTAAGACACACATCCGGTAGGCACAGGGGAATTGGCATTGGCTAGGATTTCATAATTGCTTTAGAATTTTGAAATAAGCCCAATTACCCCACCCACCCACATTGGGCATCTTGATCCTTTCACTTACGATTGGAGTTCCGTTTCATGACAACTTTAACCTTAGCCCAATTCATTACAGGCTTCCTACAAATGATTATCTGCTACCTTGTGTAAAGACCCAGGGTCAAATCGCAGCTATGCAGTGGCCCAAAGTACAAGCACAATGTTATGTAGTGCAGCTACATATCACATATATAATAAGTAAAATACTGGAAAGACATTCTCTCATTATTCTTAAGATTCACCAAGGCTTCAAAATACATAGCATTCACCACATAACCATGTCATGAATATAAATACATATGCAAGAAAGCACTTATGAATGCACAAAGATATGCAACAACTTGATTCATAGGCTTGCTACCCCTACTTTTGTGCTTATATTTTCAAAATATATTTCTTTGTGGTACTTACTTCTCCCCCTTTGTCATCTATTATCATAAAAGATGTGCTCAAAGTGTTGATTATTGGAGAGAAGCTTAGTTGTGGCTCAATCTAGATTACTTGTTCAACATAGTTAACTCGGTTTAAACCATGAACAAGCTTCTTCACACTTCCTAGAATGGTTATCTTGCCCATGTTGAGTTAACCAATTGAAGGTCATGTTCTAGATCAAGCACTAGGATTGCAAGCCTACAAACATGTCATATGCTACCACTAGATCATATCAAGCATAGAAGCAATAGTGGTACCATATAAGCATCAAATTCATTTGATTTTCATGAATGAGCCTAATGAATTGATGTCTAGATGCACTACACAAGTCCTAAGCAATGGATGTATGACATGCCAATTAACTTTTACCTTGCATTGCTCGAAGGAGAGGCATGTCATATATATGGGGTGCATCAACACATATTTGAGAAGTCAAAAATGTTCAACTCATTCCTTAGCTTGCAAAACCTCTTCTCATCAAGTGGCTTGGTGAATATATTGGCAAGTTGATCATCGGTGCCAACACTTGTAATGGTAATATCACCCTTTTGTTGATGATCCCTTATGAAGTGGTGCCTTATGTCAATGTGCTTGGTTCTTGAATGTTGAACCTGATTGTTGGTTAGCTTCACCACACTTTCATTATCACATAGCAATGACACTTGCTTGAATTTGATTCCAAAGTCATCCAAAGTTGCTTTCATCCAAAGCAATTGAGCACAACAACTACCCACACTTATGTATTCGGTTTCGGCAGTAGAAAGTGCAACACTATTTTGCTTCTTTGATGACCAAGGTACAAGTGATATGGCTAGCAATTGACATGTGCCCAATGTGCTCTTTCTATCAACCTTGCATCCCACATAGTTAGAGTCTGAATATCCAATCAATTCAAAGTTAGGCCCCTTGGGATACCACAATCAAACATCTTGTGTATGTTTCAAGTACCTCAATATTCTCTTTGTAGCCTTTAAGTGACTTTCTCTTGGAGAGGCTTGGAACCTTGCACACATGCATACACTAAATATGACATCCGAACTAGAAGCGGTCACATAGAGTAAGCTTCCAATCATAGACCAATACAACTTTTGATCTACCATGTTGCCACTAGCATCACTATCCAAGTGTCCATTAGTGCCCATTTGTTTGCTAAAGCCTTTTGAATCTTCTAAGCCAAACTTCATCATATCCTTGATGTACTTACCTTTACTCACAAAGGTGCCATTCTTCAATTTCTTGATTTGAAGTCCAAGGAAGTAGCTAAGTTCACCAATCATTGATATTTCAAACTCATTTGCCATCATCTTGCCAAATTCTTCACAAAATTATTGATTAGTTGCATCGAATATGATATCATCAACATAGATTTGTAGCACAAATAGATCCTTGACAAGCTTCTTGGTGAAGAGAGAGTATCAACCTTTCCCATGATCAACCCTTTGGATAAGAGGAAATCCATCAATCTTTCATACCATGCTCTAGGTGCTTGTTTCAAGCCATATAAAGCCTTTCTCAACTTGTACACATGGTTGGGCTTCTTGTTATCTTCAAAACTAGGAGATTGCTCAACATAAACTAGCTCATTGATATATCCATTCAAGAAAGCACTATTCACATCCATTTGGTATAGCTTAATGTTGTGTGCACATGCATAGGCCAATAGAATCCTTATTGCCTCTAATCTTGCAACCGGTGCATATGTTTCTCTAAAGTCAAGACCCTCAACTTGAGTTTATCCTTGAGCTACCAATCTTTCTTTGTTTCTCACAACTATACCATCTTTATCTTGCTTGTTTCTAAATACCCATCTTGTGCCAATCACATTGTAGTTCTTGGGTCTTTCAACTAGCTCCCAAACTTGATTTCTTGTGAAATTGTTGAGCTCTTCATGCATTGCATTGACCCAATCAACATATTGTAGGGATTCTTCAATCTTTGTTGGTTCTATGGATGATACAAAAGAATAGTGTTCATAAAAGGATGTCAATCTTGATCTTGTTTGAACACCACTTGTAATGTTACCAACTATTTGATCAATTGGATGATCTCTTGCAATGTTGGTTGGTTGAAGGATAGGAACTTGATTGCTTGAGCTTGGTTGAGATGAACTAGCAACTTGATGATCTTGCATTTGAGAACCACTACCTTGCATATTTGGTGAGTTGATCACTTGATCTTTGTCATCTTCAATGTCAATCACTTGTCTTGGCCGAATATCACCAATATCCATGCTCTTCATAGCATTTGCCAATTGAGATCCACTCACATCTTCTAGATTCTCATTTCAACTTGTGACCCATTGGTTTCATCAAATTCAACATCATGAACCTCCTCAAGAATACCACTAGCCGAATTCCACACTCTATAAGCTTTGCTTGTGGTAGAGTAACCATGTAGGAACCCTTCATCACATTTATCGTCAAACTTTCCAAGTCTTGTGCCCTTCTTCAAGATATAGAATTTGCAACCAAACACTCTAAAGTATGCAATGTTGGGCTTTCTTCCATTTAATAGCTCATATGGTGTCTTCTCCATCATTGGGTGACAATACAACCGATTGCTAGAATAGCAAGCGGTGTTGATAGCTTCGGCCCAAAAGGAGTGACTCACATCATACTCACTAAGCATAGACCTTGCCATATCAATCAATGTTCTATTTTTCCTCTCAACAAGACCATTTGATTGTGGAGTGTACTTGGCCGAGAATTGATGCTTGATTCCCAATTCATCACATAGCTCATCAACTCTTGTATTCTTGAATTCACTACCATTGTCACTTCTCACTTTCTTGATGGTGGTCTCAAACTCATTGTGACATCTCTTGACAAAATATTTGAATGTGGAAAATGCATCACTCTTGTCATTGAGAAAGAATACCCATGTATATCTTGTAAGATCATCAACTATCAAAAATCCATACTTGTTGCCTCCAATACTAGTATATGTTGTTGGTCCAAATAAGTCCATGTGCAACAACTCAAATGCTCTACTAGTGCTCATCATGCTTTTCTTGGGATGGGTGTTACCAACTTGTTTGTAGGCTTGACAAGAGCTACAAAGTTTGTCCTTCTCAAACACAACATCTTTCAAGCCTCTTACTAAGTCATGCTTAATCAATCTATTCAATTGTTTCATTCCAACATGACCAAGCCTTCTATGCCATAACCAACCCATACTTGATTTAGTGAGCAATCAAGTAGACAATTGTGATTCACTAGTATTGAAATCAACTAGGTAGAGGTTCTCATATCTAAATCCTTTGAAGATCAAGTTTTAACCATCTACACTAATAATCTCAACATCATCTATTCCAAATAAGCACTTGAATCCAAGATCACACAATTGAGCTACCGATAGAAAATTCAAGTTCAAGCTCTCAACTAGCAAGACATTGGATATGCTTAAATCATTGGATATTGCAATCTTACCAAGTCCCTTGACCTTACCCTTGCCATTATCACCAAAGGTTATACTATCAATGCCATCATTGGTGTTGGAATCGATTGCTTTGAACATTCTAGAATCCCCGGTCATGTGTTGAGTGTACCCACTATCAAGCAGCCAATTCCTTCCTCTGGCTTTGTAATTGACCTACAAAACAAATTAGTTGTTCTTAGGTACCCACACTTGTTTGGGTCCTCCAAAGTTAGTGAGCAAGGATTTTGGCACCCAAAATGCCTTCTTCTTTGGGCCAACAACGGGTGTACCAACATACTTAGCCATGATACCATCTCTACCCTTGGTAAGCATATAACATGAATCGAAATGAATAGAGGTAGCTTTAGAAAACTTTGTTTGGCTCATGTTGAGTTTGCAATATTGGTCAACATGCCTCACTTGCTTGCAACTATTGCAAAACCGATCATTGCTTCTCACAAAGCTAGCCTTTGGAGTCACAAAGACGCCTTTCCTTTCTTGGGGGCATAGCCCAATCCCTCTTTGCTAAGGTAGAACCTTTGGCTACCCAAGCACTTTAGCAAGCGGGCATCTTCACCATATGCCTTACCCAAGGCATGAGTGAGTTCATTAACATAATTTTTCAATTTTTCATTTTCACTCACTAGTGAAGCATCAACCTTTGAGCTATCACTAGTGGATGTGCAAGTGGAAGTGCTAGTCTTGGTTGGTGCAACAATGATAGGAGTGAAAAATGATTCATCAAGAATATCATAAGTTACTCCAATATCACATGATGAAACAACCTTATCCTTCTTTTTATCAAGGAGAGAGCAGTGAACCTTTTCAAGCTTATTGTGATTCCTCTCAAGTTTCTCATAGGCTTCCATTAGCCTCTCATGAGTACCATTGAGCTCATCAAAGGATTGTTCAAGAGCCTTAAGCTTCTTGTTCAATTCTTTGCACTCTTTCCTCTTTGTCTCGAAGCAAGCATAAGTTTGCTTCATCATATCCATTTCCTTCTTGGAGTACTCCTCCTCATCATCACTACTATCATCATCACTCTCATCACAAGATTGTACCTTAGTTGGCTTAGCCATCTAACATGATGGACTGTCGAAGATGGATGGCTTGTTGTTGATAGCAATGCTTGACAATGCCTTCTTCTTGGACTTCTTCCTCTCATCATCACTAGAGTAATCATAGGAGGAAGAGTCATCACTATCCCAAGTCACCATATATGATTCACCCTTCTTCTTATTGGTGAATGATAGCTTCTTCTCTTTCTTGTCATGCTTTCCCTTCTTCTTTTCATCATCATCACTATGGTTGGGGCAATCGGCTATCATGTGATCGATGCTCTTGCACTTGTAGCATCTTCTCACATATTCCTTGCTCTTGAAGTTATCTCTTCTATTTCTTGCCCCATAGCCCTTCTTCTTCATGAATTTTCCAAACTTGCGCATGAAGAGGGCCATAACCTCATCATCAATATCACTTGCATCTTCATCATCACTTGAATTGTGCTTTCTTCATTTGCTCTTGCTCTTGGATGATGAGGCCTTGAATGCTAAGCTCTTCTTCTTCTTCTCTTCTTCCTTGACCTCTTCTTCATCACTTTCTTCATTGTATTGCTCTTCGGTCATGATCTCTCCAAGCACTTCATTGGGAGTGATCTCGGTAAAACCATCTCTCCTAATTATTTGCCTCAAGGTTTTGTATTTCTTGGGCAAACAACCAAGAAACCGGTTTGAGAAGTCTTCATCCTTCACCCTCTTGCCCAAGCCCTTGAGATCATTGATGATCACTTGGAGCCTATGAAACATCTTCGGGATTGATTCATCTTCTTTCATATTGAAGTGAGATAGCTTGTCCTTGAGCATGTATAGCTTTGAGCTCTTCACTTTGGCGGCGCCTTCATATGTATCCTCCAATCTCTTCCACACTGTACATGCCTTATCAAGATCCTTGATTTGCTCAAACACCTTTGAGTCAATGCCATTGTATATGACATTGAGAGCCATGGTGTTGCATTGATTGTTCTCTTGCTCTCTAGGTGTCATGCTATTGACATCAAGGATGACAAAGTCCTTCTCGGTCACATACCACACCTTCTCATGAATAGAGCCTAGATGCAACTTCATCTTCCGCTTCCAATAATCAAATGAGGTGCCATCAAACATTGGTGGTTTGCTCCCCACATGGTTGAATGATATTTGAGCCATCACTAACACCAAAGGTTGTTAAGCCTTGATAATAGAGGTGACCACGACTTTTATACCACTTGAAAGGTCCTAGATGGCTACAGGGGGGTGAAGAGCATATTTAAAAATCTACAAATCACTAGAGCAAAGGTTACAATAACACTAAGCGAAGCCTTTAGCTCTAGCTCTACTAGGGTTGCAAAGCCACCTATCCAAGCAAATATAGTTAGTTGAGTGCCTAACAAACAATAGCAAAAGCCTAAGACACTCAACACAAGCTAGCAAGAACAACTAACAAGAAAAACTAACTAGCCAGAGAACTAACTACACAAGGTATCAACAAATGTAAGTACAGAGAGGATAGGAGTGATTATACTGATGCCTTGTGATGGATGGAAGTCAATATGAAAAACCAATCACAATGAATACCAAAGAGTAGCCGAGAGACAAGACGACACCACATTTTTCTCCCGAGGTTCACTTGGTTGCCACCAAGCTAGTCCCCGTTGTGTCAACTACTCAAATGGTGACTCGGTGGCTAATAGGCAATCACAAGCCTAGCCCACTACTCGGGTGCCACAAGATCCACCCAAATGAGAGTAACTCAATGACACAAGCAATCCACTAGAGTTACACTTTGGCGCTCCACCGAGGTGGGTACAAGCCCTCTCACAATCGTCGAAGCCAGCCACGAACAATCACCATTCGCGCTGAAGCTTCCTCAATTTCCCAAGTCGTCTAGGTGTTGGCAAACACCAAGAATAACAAGAGATACCGAGGCGATGACGATGACCAAGTGCCACTAAGATGCAATGCAATGATCAAAGCACTATCACTCAAACTCTCAAGAGAATGCAATTGAAGCAAAGAGAGATGAGTTGGGGGCTATCTCAAGCAAGAACAATGAGTGAGAATGAATGGGAGGTGAAAGAGAGAGCCCTAGGAGCCGACCAAAACACTTATATAGCCATCACCAAATAACTAGCCGTTTTGCCCCTTCATATTGATTTCCTGCGTAGCTCCGGACGCACCGAGTATAGGGAGTCCGGACCATTGGCCATGCATCCGGACCCTCTATCGTTTGAATTTGCCCATTGCCGCATTTGCCTGAGTCTGCCATGTGTCTCCAGATGCGAGGAACAGAGAAGCTTAGGACCAAAGATGCATGTGTCTAGACTCCTTGCAGAGACAGTCTAGAGAGCCTCCAAGCTCCGGACGGTTGTCCAGAGTGATGTGTCCGGACAACACTTAGCGTCCGGATCAAGCCACCAGAAACAACAGAGAGTGCCGAGACTCCAGACGCTCGTCCCGAGCTCTACTCCGGACACAAACCAACATCCGGACCCACTAGGCAGAGCACTGTACAGCTAGGGTTTGCTTCCAGATGCGTCGCCAATAGTCTGTACATCATATTGCTAGCGTCCGGACCTGCGTCCGGATCCCTGCCTTGATCCAAATCGAGCTGCCTCTTCTTCTCCAAGTTTATGTGAGCTAACACTAAGTGTTAGAACACTTGTGCACGTGTGTTAGCTTTTACTTTGAATTATCTTGGATTATATTTCATTTATTTGTCACTTAGGTTCATTTTGAATATGCAATGCAAATGACCTAGTGGCAGATGATAACCGCAATCGACACGAGTTTTCCCTTCTTGATAGTACGGCTATCTATCCTAAATGTGATCACACTCTCTATAGTGTCTTGATCACTAAACCAAAAATGGCTCCTATGTTATACCTTTGCCTTGAGCCCATTTTTGTTTTTCTCTTTCTTCTTTTCTTTGTCCATGGAGCTCTTGATCAATCCACCATGATCATCCACAATGCTCCATCTCATGTTGGATCACCCTAGTTAGATTAATCACTTAGCAATAGGGTTAGTCCATAGGTTTCATCAATTAACCAAAACCAAACTTGGGCTTTCACAGGGCCCACTTGCCGCCGTCTTCTGGAAGATTCCTCCACCACCTTTGAGGAGTTATCTGAGCACTACATGAAGTCGGTTTGATTCAACAGTTGTCGTGCATCCCACCGGACTATAAATAGGAGGGCATACCCCCCCCTAGAGGCATCCCTGATCATCCTCAGATCATTTGGAGATTCATTCAGTCTAAGTCCTAGGAGATCTAGTCATCCAGAGCCATAAACCCTAGTTCATCTAGAGAATTTTCTAGTTCATAGCATAGCTTAGTTAGATCAAGAGTATAGGAAGTCAAGTAATGATCTTGGACTCCCGATGTTGTCAAGAGATTTGAGTCTGGTATAGTTCTTATTCTCTTATTCTCTTTGAGTATTTATCTGCAGTTGTATGATATTTATAGGCAACATTATTCTTCATTAATATGTTCTTGTTTACTTTGTTCATTGTCTACGTTAATATATCTAGTATAGTTAGTTTGCTATTGAGTTCATCCACATGTTCATATAGCGCTCGTCTATTTAATCATATGGTGAGTGGTAGGTAGTATGTATAGGTGTGGTGCTTAGATACATTGCTTATCTACGGATGCCCCATCTGTGACGTGTTGTGGGGTAGATCGTGGATGTGACAGGTCCATTGAGTCCTTTGTAGGCCTCCCCCCATGCAGTGGTTTGGTAGGGAGGAATTGTCAGGTTGAGGATATCTTGTTATATCTGAGGTTTCTGAACTCAACTCATCCTGTTCATGGCCCCATTATGGTTGGGAATATTTGTAGTATTACTTAACAATGATTACTAGATATACTTGCACTAACTAGTGTAGCTTTGACGGTAGCTAGAATATTTAGCAGTTATTTCTTTATTACTTGTATTAGACGACGCTCGTGTAGTGACTAGAATGCTCTAGAAAACTTTACCATTATTATTATTATGATGATGACTAATCTATTTACCCTATATCATATATATTTATCATGTGACTTATCCCTATTTAAGAGTAGAGATCATTGATGGTTAAATCCATTCATTCATTTCATATGCTTGTTATCAATACTATAGATTATCAGTTTTACTAAACCTTCCCAATGGTAGAATATAAATGACAACCTGGTAATACTCTAGGTAAAATGCTACAATGGTATTGTTGGTATTTCTTAGAGCACACGAGTAAATTAATTATCCGTAAGCGCAACACCGATGTAGCATTTCACTGAGATAACCCAGTTTTAATATCGAACCCAAAGGAATGGTGTTATGAGAAAGACTACGTCTATATTAACTTAACCCATTTCACAAACAAGTATAGATAACTATTGATAAGAGGAGAAAGAACCAAGGACTATCTAGTTCTGGTCATTGGGTAAGCATTATCTATTATGATCTTTTAGGGCGATGACTTAAATAAGAGGAGAAAACAGAGTTCTCTCCTACCAAGAACCTATATGCCTGCTGAACCTATTACGGGAAACGGACTACAGAGGAATCAACGTAGCTATATAAGTCACCTACGCGAGCTACCATTGTCCAAATAATCAGGGGACATTCACAAGTAAACCTAGCCTAGGCACCACGCCTACACTATGAAATACTACTTTAATCAAGAAGCTATCAAGCTCAAAGTACATAAGAAAAGATGCAAACATAAAGAACAATAAGGGTAATTACTTACTTAAACCAGAAGTCGACTACCAAGGTATCTCAGAATACAGATCCTGGGCGAGAGGAATCTGATCCCAAAGAATACAGTAATGAAGAAGCACCGACAGGACAAAACTCCTCCAGAACTCTACTCTCCAAATCTAAATCTTCTAATCTCTAAATAGAGCTAGATATACATGGATCTAATCTCTCTTGAATTGTTGGCCTAGATCTACTAGATAGGAGTTAGGGTTTCAGCTCTTGAGCATCTGATCTGGCTTGGCTCCAGGGGGGTACATGCCTCTATTTATAGTCCGGTGGGATGCACGTCAGTCGTTGGATCAAACTGACTTAAGGTACGGCCAAGATGACTCCTCTATGGAGGTGGAGGAAGCTTCCAGAAGGCGGCGGGCAGCGGGCCCAGGGGGTGGCCGCCTGGCTCACACCTAGCTGGCCAGCCCTCTAGGTGGGCCTCTCGGGCCCATCTTCCTTCGGGTGCCCTCTGGGTTCTTCCTGAGTCCAATGGACACTATTTCCCTTGCGGATTTATTCCGATATTTCTTCTGATTTGCTTTCCTTTATATGCCTTTCTGGAATAGTCCCTGGAAAATAATGAAACACCAAAACTCATGGAATTTGTTAGATAAAACCCTATATTTCTAGATATTATATTTGATTGATCTAATTATCATGTTTATAATTGCTTAAAAAGTTGATGCTAATGACCGTCAATAGGTATATTTAATTTGTCTGCTTGTAGAATCATTTATTCTTTATAATTTCATATATATCATTATTTATTTCTGCCTGGCCATACAAGAAATATAATATTTCATAAGTACCATAAAAGATTCCTAGCTTTATAATTAGGGATGACAACCTAGTTCCATGCTTAGGAGTATAAGGTAAAAGATAAGTGGCTATTTGCTAAAGGCAAGTTAAATACATACCATGCATTTTTAGCGCCATTGCTAAGAACTCTTTTCTTGGTGATGTCGTTAACAAATGTCAACAATCACTATGACTAACGTGTGTTTTGTAGAGGCAAAAGTGTTTAAGTTAGGTCATATGTGATGGTATATGAATGGGCTCAATGGTATTCATGCCCCCAAGATGGATTTTGTTTCGGTTTTCAAAGGATGGACGTCAAGGTTCAAGACTAGGCTAGGTCTTAGTGCCATATGGTGTGAGAAGGGCACTAAGTATAGTCTAGGGCTTTGTTTTTCCTTTGGCCATACTATTAAGGAGGATATGAGATTAGTAGCTTGGCCTAGGAGAGGCTTTGGATGTTGGTGTAGGCACACTTGTCAAACCTAGTCCTAGAAACCCTACAAATAGCCTTTGAGATGTATGGAGCAAGTCCCCTTCACAAGTCATGTTGATTAGAGGTGAAGAGGGAGCTCAGAGAGGCTCCGGACTAGTTGCCCAGAGGTGCTCCGGACCAATGCAAGTGGTCTGGAGGCTAGGGTAACACAAAGTAAAGAGAAAGGGGCTCCGGACAACCTCTTTGGAGGCCTTCGGACTGATGATTGGTCCGATGATGGTTGAGTTGAGACAGAGCCTAGGGTAAGGCTCCAGACCAGTCCGAAGGTGAAGTCCGGAGTTGAGTTCGACGCAATACAGAGAGGTACATGAAGGGGGTTTTGTCAACGAAATATGGTCGGCAGTCTACCTAGGGGGTACCCCAAGGTAGTAGATTAGATGACGGAGGTGTGGCGATGGCTATCAAGCGTAACACAAAGAGTGTAGACACGTCGGTTTAGACAGGTTCAGGTCGAGAAATTGCCGTAATACTCTATGTCCTATGTTCTGGTGGCTAGATTGATCTAAGAGATACAATACAATATGTGTTTCGAGGGGTCCCTGCTTGCCTTATATAGCCGAGGAGCAGGGTTACAATTTCCATATCCTAACCTATTATGATTGGTCCCTTAAGGGAAGAGATCCGAGTCTATCTCCTAGGATTTGCCTTGGCGAGCAAGGCTCTGTAGAGTCCCTGGCGAGCACGACGAGCCTGGTCGTGTGCCGCAGGGCCTTGCGAGCTAGGCCATCCTTCGGTCAAGAGGCCCATGTAGGTCCATGGGGGTATACGGAGGTAATATCCCCACAGCTAGTCCCCAAGCACGATACATTTTCTAGCAAGCTATCATGAAGTACTCCAAGCATGTTCGATCTGGTCGCCTTCCTTCATCAATGTTGACGAGGATCTCTGACCAGGTCGCCTAGTCGAGACGTGGTTCGGAGAAGCCTTCCAACCAGGTTGGACCGGTCGGAACCATCGGAGCTTGAGTAGCGAGTAGGTTGCTTCATCAGAGTCTGCAGTTGCTTGCTGGGACGATGTGAGGTGCTGAAGAAAATTTTGAAAAGCCTTTTTTCCAGGTGAAGTGTACCCACCTAGGCCCTGCAAAACAACGTGGAATAGCAAAGTTTGTTGAGAAAGAAAACAAATACATTCACCATAAGGTGAAGTGTATCCACGACTCACAGATTGTTCGCGCCCTAGTGGCGGACTGTCTGGCGGTCAGGGCCGAGACAGGGTCTCTCGGGTGCTCAAGTCCCGGAGACGGCGGATAGTCCGCGCCCAAGCGCCGGACAGTCCGGGCTCAGGTCTGTAGCCTGACCACCAGCAGTGCAAGAAGTGTGGTCTTTGGATTTTGAACGGCGGACAGTCCGCGACCTAGGTCCGGACAGTCCAAGACCCATCCAATGAGGTTTCTAGATCAGTGTGGGTTTTCTCCTTTTGCTGGCGGAAAGTCCGGACCCTGTTCTCGGGCAGTCCGGCTCAGCAACTGCTGACAGTCCGTCACCTAAGCCCGGACAGTCCGAGGATTGCTAGTCAAGCTATTTTGAGTTAGTTTTTCTGTGGGTAGTTCACCGACGTTTCTCGACCGCTCCGTTGTACCTTTAGTACATCTCCTAAGGTATCCAGCCACATGTTGGGTCGTGTGGACGTTGTTTTTGTCGAGCGTGTGTTTAGGGCGTGATTTTGGGACAAGGGCCAAGCTAGAGAAGAAATTTTTTGTTGGCTCCCATTCACCCCCTGGTCACCGTTCTCTGTCCTTCAGCAACACATTCTTCTGCCTTTCAACCTCTCAAGTCAGCTTTGGTCACTGCTCCTGTGTTGGCCGTGCCGGATTTCAACCAACCTTTACAAATTCAAATGGACACAAGTGATATCGGTGTAAGCGCAATCCTCCTCCAAAATGGCCACCCCCTAGCTTTCCCTGGACTCGCAAGCTCTCGACTTATGACAAGGAATATCTTGTTATCCTAGTTGCAATAGAACAGTGACGCTCCTATTTACAACACAGTGAGTTTATCACCTTTAAGGATCAGCGCAGCCTCACACATATCACTGATCAGAGCCTCCATACTCCCTGGCAGCTCAAGATTTTCACACTACAAGAGGTTAGGCCTTCTATGACTAACTGATTATGACAATTATAGTCTTTTTCTTGTCATTGTATCCCTTATATGACACAAAAGTGACGATATGCTTGTGGTCATAGAAGGTGGGTCACAATCCCCCTTCTGTGACTAATAGACCTAGTTGTCATTAATTTTAGTGACAATTACATGTTTGTCACCAGGTTATGATAGGAGTATTTGTCATTATATTTGTCATAACATATTTGATAGGATGTTGACAAGTGTCCAGTGATCTTATGTGGCACATGACGTGGTAGAGGTAGTATGATGAAAATGAATTGTCATAAAAACAAATTTGGCCTAATGGACTCATATAGCATGGGCCGGTTTTTACAATTATAATTCAAATAGCCCAATTGGCCCATATGTTGGCCGGTCATTTTTTGGCCCATTTGTTGATAGTATTTTATTTTTTTCTTACCATACTAGCCCAATAATATATCATTTCCTCCCGGATTCAATAATGTGTACAATAGATCTGACCATTCAACAGACATACAAATAAATCACTTGTCAAAATACAAGATCATCAACAGCCGACAGTTACAAGTCCACCAAAGTTCACCAATAGAGATGACCAGATCACATTACCAAACATACATCCATCAAAATAAAAATAACAGCCACATAGCCATGTTCAGCTGCTTGTAAAGGCAATAGCTGTTGGTTGTCAACACAACAAATGCGACTATAGCAGCAGCAGTGCAAAAATAAAACAAACATGTTACTACAAATTGTTCCAGCAATAGTAGCAGCATAGCAAAAGTTGCAGTCACTAGATCACCAACACAGTAGCCACACTCTAGTCTGAGTAGCCACACTCTAGTCTGAGTTCCAGTCACACCTATAGGAATACGAGGTTGCTACGCTAGCCGGGAAACAAAACTTTTCGACCTCATAAACCAGGATCTACTGCTAGTTACAGGTTACGAGATTACCACTAGACGCGTAGGTGCAGCGGAAGATGACTTGATGTAGTCGTGCGCGTCGCAGCAGGCAGTGCAGTTGCGTGGTCGTCCGTCTCAACGTCCCCTTCGCGCGGTTCGTCCTTGTGCTCCAGATGCAGCACCTCCGAGGAATCCCACACGTGCAGGGAGGAAGTGTTGCGCCTCCGGACTGCTAGGTCCGCGAGGAGCAAAAGGCGCGAGCGTGGGGAGGCGACGGCGGCTGCCAAAAAGCGTGGATCAATTCGCCCCGCGCCCACCCCTTGCTTATATAGGCGTCCTAACGAGCTCCCACGGTGGAGGCCCATTAGAAACCCTAAACCTAGTCTAATTCGGGTCCAACCCGAATTAGGCTTCCAACCCCTTAAGCGTGCGACCCTATGGGCTCACGCATACATAGACATGGCCCAAGTACTCTTACTCGACCAATAGTTGATAGCGGCCTCTAGCAAGACGTGTCAACTCCTATGTATACGCTATGATCATATCAGACGAACCACTATGACCATGTACAAGTTATTCCCTTCGTCACTCGATATATGGTTCAACTCGTGGGTTAACACTTAACCCAAGCATGGCCATGCATTTGTTGATCCAATCACATGAGTGATCCAGTGATATCTCTCTCACGAAGAGAGGGGCAAATTCCATCTTGATTGTCTATGTCTCATAGCATGTTTCCCAACCACCCAAGGACCACCTTTATAACTACCCAATAACGGAGTAGCGTTTGATAGTCTCTAAGTAGATCGTTTCACATCTTGAGTACATACCACAATCTCAGGTCTAAGGACATAACGTACATGACATGAATAGAGACTTTCTCTTGTTGGGTCAGTCCAGCCTACATGTCTCACATGTGCCCACATTATTAGTTTGACATCTCTATGTCTATGACTTGTGAAACATAGCCATCAACTAATACATGTGCTGGTCTAATATTCAAGTGTGCTCTTACAAGAATGCCGACCAGGGACTACTATTAGAATAACCATTCAGGTAATTGAGTTCCACAAACAATTCACATAATTGTCAATCAATACTAGTTGTCTATAATGGATATTCAAAGAACACTTTATTAATCATGGATACAATCGGAATATAATCATCTACATGATTAGCTCTAGGGCATATTCCCAACAACACCAACCTCCAGTCATTGTTTCAGTCACACCAAACTTCAACCACAGGTCACCAAAATGAGTCCAACCTGCAAAAAATATGGTGTCAGAATTTAAGACTAATAAGTCGCAAAAAAAATTAACATTAATAAGAAATAAACACACCAATTATCTAAGTTTATGTGTCTGGCTGCTGCTGGACTATTAAAAAATTAGAACTTATGTGCTATAGCAGCTAGCTTGTGTGTACAATAATTCTGCAGTAATGCGCAAGATAACAGACATCTAGTAGCAGCAGATGTGGCTACAAAAGATGCCAACGTAACACTACATGTAATCTAAAACATTAAGCAATTTTCAAAGATTAAGAATTCGCCATAGTAGTAACTCATCTAATGTAAATTAAGGTTTAGAATAGATCTATGATCTCAGAACACAATAGTTTTATTTTTTCAGAATGTTATCTAAATTGAATACACAGTGATTCAAATTGACATACAAAGTAACTTTGAGTTTCTTGGACGAAATAGAAGCCTTCATAGATTAGGTACAATAAGAAAAAGAGTATTGTGAGCTGTACCGTGACCATTTAGGAGACAAAAGACTGATTTTCTAATTGACATACAATATTTTTTCTGTGTGACCAATTGACAGTTGTGACCGATTAGAAGACAACTAGCACCAAAAGCTGTATAGTAGATCCAGGTTAATTATTATGATTGCAGAGGCAGTAGTACTATGAGAAGAGTTATAGCACAAGTTGAAGCTGGTGTACCTGCGTACAGCAAAGTCAAAGAGTGGTCTGATGAGTGACCTGACTCTGTCCAAATGATATCATCTGCCGAACGAGGTCCTGAGTATCTATTGTTGCCTTCTTTAGGATGTCAATCTCCTCAGCTTGCTTCTGAGCTTTTTCCTCTGATTCTAGTGCCTGGGCTTCCAACCTCTGGAGCTTTTGTCGAAGTCCTGCAATAGGCTGCTGAATTCCAACATTACGAAGGAATGTGCTCGACTTTGGCAAGACTTGGGAAACAATCTATGTGCAAGTCTTTTCTTGCTCCCCTTCATGTACTGGTTTTGTCAAAATGGCTTCCATATCATCCTAAAAAATGGTTTGTGAGGTTTTCTTTGTATGTAACGTTCATTATGCAGTGTACTAAAAAAGGAGGTTAGAGTTATGTACTTACTATAGCTAGCTTTCTTGATAGATTCACTAAAGCCCTTAGATTTGCTGCAATGCATCACCTTGAATACATCAATTGTAGTGGGCTTTGTATCTTTGTATTTTTCTTGTTTCTGAAAAGTTCACAAACATATAATGACATGAGCAAGGCACATGTTAAAATACACAAGTAAGAGAAAAACGTGTTCCAACACATGCATGCTGTCATACAACCACATGACATGATAGGTTTATTTTCTTACCGCGACAAAGGCTGCTGCAATGTAAGACCGAGATCCAGTACACTGCTGAAACTTAACTTTTTCACGGTTTAGTTGGCTCTTTGCACATTTTGTCTAGACATGAAACAATTATGTAGGATAAGTATTAGAGACGAAAATGAGTACTATCAGATTGATACGCTGCAAGCTTAAAGCATTGAAATGCTAAATATGTACTGATGCACATCTTTAATTAATAGCAATAAAACATAATAGTCAGCATATTATTCTATAGAATAGAACTTGAATACTACAGTATACAATGAGCAATGTGTGAAGTCTGAACATGATATATAATATCAATAGATTCAAATAGACATGGACATGGTCTCCCGCCAGCGGCGTCGGGCACGGGCTGGTGGCTTCAGTCTCCTGCCGGCGGCGTCAGACTCCGACAGGTAGTGTCGGTCTCCCGGCGACGGCGGTCTACTCCTAGCGTTGTTAAGCCCAGCGGCCTGGAGGTCAGCCAGCTCGCGTCGACCTCATGGGGTTGGTTTGACCGGCGGCGTGGGATTTTGGTGGCGACGACGCGGGATTTTGATGGCGGAGGCGCTGGGCAAAGGCGGCCGAGTCAAGCCCTGGGAAACATAACAAGATCCGCGTTGGGCTACTAGCAGGAATCATGATTCTATATAAATGTACAAATAAAACATAATCTGGTTATATGCAGCAACAACTAAGTGGCGCCTGCTGCTTTGCCCAAATTTTTACATTTTAGCCCTTTTTTTTAATTATTTTCACGTTTGGACCCCTGGAGAAACTATATGTAGAAATGGACCCAGGTGCTCGGCGTCGTGGGGCATGGCGCCGAGCTCGACGCCATGCCCCATGGTGCCGAGCCTTTAGGCCGCATCCAACGTGGATCCGACGTGGCCAGGGGGCCATGCCATGGCGCCGAGCTGTGTTACCTCGGCGCCGTGCCCCACGGCGCCGAGCTGTGTTCCTTATATTCCAGCCAGCTTTCCCACCAACCCGAGGTTTCATCCATTTGTTCTTCGTTGCTCTCGGGTTTTTCCTCTCCTCCACCCACCTAACCTCTTTGAATCGACATTTTGGACCTAGGAAACTTGGATTTGATCCACCGATCTGCGAGACCAAGGTATCCTTCTTCCCCTCCTCATTTTTTACGCATCGATTCGGTCTATATTAGGTGTATTTTGAAACCCTAGTTAGATTTTGACTTAGGGTTTGGGACGATTATTGATTTGTTATTCGTATTTTGCAACTATAGGATGCCAAGGCGTGGGAAAACTACTAAAGCAAGGTATTCTCTGCTAGGTTTATTTTTTGTTCTAATTGTTTCGGTTACTAGAACGATTTTTTTTTTCATTTGTAGGAAGGGCCCGTTGACCGGCATCGCATTCGATCCAAAGCCTCTGCCCAGCGGTGTTTCGGTTCCAATGTGCTTTTGCGGTGATCCTTGCAAGGTGAAGATTTCTAAGGATCATGAAACCTATAGGCAGATGTATTGGATGTGTTCAAATTATGCTTTTCAGCCTACACTTGCTCAACGTCGGACTAACTTAATGGTGAGAGTCTACTCTTATACGGAAATCGATTTATATCAAATTAAATAATGATTTTGTTTTGTGTTCCTAACTTCTGCATGATTTACAGACCCCTCCACCGCTATGTGACTTTGAGCAGTGGATCGACACTGAGATCAAGGAGTCCGACAAACATCTTCTGCAAGGTATGAAGGACTGGGACGCGGAGCGTCGAGTGGCCTATGAGAAGATAATGAAAGAGGAGGCAGCTGAGAAGAAGCACGAAAAAGAGGAGGAAGAGAGAAGAGGTGCAGCCTACAGGGAGGAGAGGGACAAGAAGGTTGAGCGCGCCCTGTGGGTCGTAGGGTGTGGGTTCGACCCCTCTGTAGTTGCGTGAAGCACTTAATTTTTAATTATTTTATAGTTTATTTTTACCTTACAGGCTTCTCACTACGTAAAGCATTTTTAATTGTTTTATAATTTATTTTTACCACCCAAAGTGTTTTTAAGTACCTTTTGAAGTTATGACCACCATATTTCATCACGACCAATTGTCATAAAGATTGGGAAAATTAATATTCAATTTATGACCATCACATTCCATCTCTTTAGTCATTAACTATTGTCACAAAGGAAGGGAAAGGTATATGGTGACAGTTGTTCATGACTAAATGACAACTTAGTCACAAACGCTTGTCATCCAAAGAAAATTTGTCATAAACGCATCGTTTCTATGACTAAAAGGTGCTTTGTCATGTAAAATTTGTCATAGAAGGCCTAATCTCTTGTAGTGTTCACCAAGCTTGCAGGGTTACCATACAAGGTGGTTTACAAACTAGGAGTCTCCAATCAGGCGGCTGATGCCCTGTCATGACATCCGACGGCTCCATCCCAATTACAGGACATTCCCTCCTTGCTTCCTCCTTGGCTATCCCAAGTGGTCAAGTTACTCATCGGACCCTGCTGATTCCAAGCTACTGCAGGAACTCTCCCTTGACCCCTCTACCCGTCCTCCGTTTACTTTGACAAGTGGAGTGATGAGGCACAATGGCCGCATCTGGCTTGTCACAAACAAATCTATGCAGCAAGAAGTTATTTCTGCACTCCATGACAATCCATTGGGGGTCATTCTAGCTTTCCTGTAACTCACAGACGCATCAAGAAACTCTTCAAGTGGCCAGGTATGAAGGTCCACATCAAAGATTATATTGCAAATTGTTTTGTGTGCCACCAGGCCAAACCGGACATAGTTAAATATCCAGGACTATTATGTCCCTTGCCTGTTCCTTCTGAGTCTTGGCAGATTGTGAGTATGGACTTGATAGATGGTCTTCCTGTTTCTAGGTCTGCCAATTGCATCATGGTGGTGGTTGATAAGTTCAGTAAGTTTGCTCACTTCGTTCTGCTCCACCATCCCTATACAGCTCAGAAGGTTGCCCAGGTTTTCTTGGATTCTATCTTTCGGCTCCATGGGCTTCCAACTCACATCATCTCTGACCGTGACCCTGTGTTCACGAGTACATTTTGGAGAGAACTCTTTCGGCTGGCCCAGGTTCAGCTCTGCATGAGCACAACTTACCACCATTAGTTGGACGGACAAACTAAGCGGGTGAATTATTGCTTGGAAACTTATTTGTGATGTTTTATTCATTCTTACCCACGCTAGTGGTTGAAGTGGCTTCCCTTGGCAGAGTATTGGTAGAACACGTGCACGCACTCCATGTTGGGTCGTTGTCCGTTTGAGGTACTCTACGGTCATTCCCCTCGCAATTTTGGTATTACTGACGACGTTGTCTCTCATATGCCCCATGTTGCTTCCATGCTAGCAGAATGAGAAACTATGTTGTTTTTCTGTTCGTCAACACCTCCTCCGTGCCCAGCAGCATATGAAGACTCAAGCAGATAAGAAGCGCACCGATTGTGGACATCAGGGACATCATCTACCTCCATCTACAGTCATATGTGAAGTCTTTGTTGGCTCCTCGGTCCCACCACAAACTCTGCTTCAAATATTTCATCCCCTTCAAGATCATCGAGTAGATCGGCTCCGTCGCCTACAAACTCCAGCTGTCGTAGTCTTCTTCGATCCACCCCTTCTTCCATGTTTTGCTGCTCAAGCCTGCGCTGGCATCAAGCTTCCTCGCTTCTAGCAAGTTGTCCGAGCAATCCGACGCCCACCAGGTGCCTGAATGTATTCTGCAATGCCATCTCCATCACCTTGGTGCACGCTCCGTGCCACAATTCTTGATCCAATGGTCTGGCATGGATCCTGATCTGGCAACATGGGAAGATGCCAACTTCGTTAAGCAGCGCTTCTCAGTAGCTCCGGCCTGGGGACATACTGGAACACAAGGGGAGGGGGATGTCAGCAACCCCCATCCAGGAGATCCCAGTGCTACACCAAGGCCCAAGCGTAGCAGAAGACCCAAGACTTCCAATGTTCGTCTAGCTGGGCTTGAGTGGGCTTGCTCAGCCTGTGAGGCAAGACTACGTGAGAAGGGGGATAAGTAGAAGGAATCGAGTCGGAGTCTGTAACGAATTATTGAACATTAAACCCTAAACTTCAATCCTATCAGGATGGCACAACGCCGGATTCCTTCCTACTCTCTCCTTCCCTACTATTCCTCTTCCTCGATTCGTCAGAATTGATGCGGAACCAGCAGATCCTAACACACACCAAATATGAATTATGGACCATATATATTAGAACACACATGTTAATCCATATAGCATAACCAAATATGCATCTAATAACTACTCTTATAAGCATGTATAGTAAAAAAACCAGAAGAATAACCTCAGACATTAAGCTATCTAGCTTCAGGATTTTTTGAAATGGTGGAGCCATTTCTTCACCTTCTCCTAGCTAGGAAACTGATATATGGTGAGCGGAGCAAGATCCAAGTGTACGAAACTGCAGGTATGTCCCTATGTGGCCTCTGTTTTTTTTCTAGCAAACTCTGTTTGATCTGTTCCAAGTGAAGTGAACTTCAGCTAAGAGCTTTGGACATGGCTAGCTTTCGGAAAATAAAAGGAAAAAGTCTAGATACCCCCGTGAACTATTGGGGGGTGTCTAACCTAGGCCCCGAACTAAAAAAACTGTCTAATGGACACTCTAAAATTTCACAAACCGGGCAATCAACCCCCTGAGGCAGTTTGGGAGATTGGTTTTGATGACATGGAAGGCATCGGGTGGGCGGTTTTGGACACGCTGGCGATGGCCTTTCTTTGACGCCCACTAACCGACGGGCCCCCCTAGCAGGCGCACCCATCAATTTCTCCGTCCCTGTCTCCGTCTCTCCTCCTCCGTCTCCGTCTCTCCGCCTCAGTCTCTCCCTCCCCGCTCTCGGCTCTCTCTTCGTCTCCGTCGCATTAGAGGATGTTAGGGTTTCGGCGGCGAGTTGGGTTGGCGAAAGCGGCGGAGCGATGTCGCAGTCAAGTGTGCAATCGGCCTCCGGCAGTAGCGTCGGTGGCAGCATCGTGCGCTACGATGGGCTTGGATTGTCGGTGCCCTACCGCGTTGGGCCGCTAGTGTACGAGCCCGCGGTTCATTGGGACTGCAAGATGAAGGCGTGCAAGTGGATTTTGTGGAGCAATGGTCAGCCAGGGCGAAGGTACCATAGGTGCAAGAGGGCTAGGGTAAGAAAGTTATCAAACCCCCTCTGTCCCCCTCCTTTGCTTGTTCTTGACATTCTTTTGATACTAATTGGATGAATGCATTCTTGGATGAGATGCAGACTATGCTAGATTGTGGTTTTTTTAGTTGGGCCGACGAGGAATGCTCTGCATGATACAAGGAGGTGTTTAGGGACCTCCGGGGTGGAGTTTGGGAACTGAAGAAGGAGGTGGCGAAGAATGAAGAAGAGTTGGAGGCGACGAAGGAGTTGGGTATGAATGAAGAAGAGTTTGTGGAGAAGAAGAAGCTTTTGGATGAGAAGCAGCAACAGTTGAACACCAAGGTGGATGAAGTGCAAGCATTGGAAGTGAAGTGCAAGAACAAGGACCAATGCATTGATGCTTTGGTTGTGATCTGTATCCTGCTTCTCATCTTGTTGGTGGTGGTGATGTTGACTGGAAAGAAGGCATGAAGGACCTGCACTATCGTCAGTAGCTTAGTATAATGAATAACTTAGGTAGTAGCTTAGTATGTTGAATAGTTGGTTGGTTTAGGTGTGATGTTGTGTATTAGTGGTGCTCCTGGTGGAGCCAATCCAAAGCCCTCATATTTGGCTAGTTTAGTTAAGGGTTTGGAAGAATCATGTAATGTTGGTAATGTAACATGTTTGGCTCTAGGTTTGGAACTATTTGAGCTGGTAATGTGATGCTAGTAATGTAACATGCTAGTATTGTGAATGAAATGATGATTTGTGCTATTTTGAATATGTAATTTTGCTATACCAGTTATTTGTTTGCAATGACAGTGAATTCAGAGGTAGACACAAATGGTAGTCCATAGATCTGTTATAGCTTGTATACACACACAAATGGAACCAATGGAAACATCCAACATTTAGAGGGCATTATATCATTCAGCTATGCAGTGAAGCTGCAAACATCCAAAAGAGTGGACTACACAATAGTGGCATTAGAATGCCCAAAAGAGGTTCAGTAGTTGTGCCCACACAAGTTTGTGACCACTACCAGCATGGCTTATTGTCATTTGTGACCACTACCACCAAAGTTTACTACATAATTACAAAAGCACAACTCCATTGGTCATATGGTTCAGTAGTTGTCCCCAAAGAGGAGGTGTTGCAGCCTCCTCCCTCTTCCTGTGATGGTCCTCTGGGATCCTCCCCTTGATCTTCCTAAATGGCTTGAACCACTAGCCTGTGTAGATGTAGGTGCATGGCTTGTTGTAGCTGCATGACTCGAGGTAGCAGCTTGGCTCCTTGGACCAGCTTGGCTCCTTGGACAAGCTTGGCTTGAAGCACCGACTTGGCTCCCTGCAACAGCTTGGCTTGGTCCTTCACCTTGGCTTGGCCCTTGAGCTTGGATTGGTCCACCATGTTTGAATACAAGAAGACTTGTAAGCTTCTAAACTATGATATGATAACTAAGTCAAATAATGCCCAACTAAGTCAAATTTTGATATGTAACCTGGGCTATAGAAGTTTTAGTCCTCTTACTACTTGTACCAACATCCTGTGCACTCTCTGCCTCCCTTATTTTCTTTGATTTGTCCCTTCTTATGTGAACATTGACCTTCTTACCAGCTTCTGGATTTTTGGGGCACCTCCTAGCATTGTGATCCTATTTTCCACATAGTTTGCACCTCATCTTGATACCTACTCTAGTCATTTTTTCCCTTTAGGTTCTTCTCATTGTTCCCTTCTTCTTTCTGTCTTTGGCCTTCCTAGCATCTTGACATATGTGGTGGCTCAGGTCTTGGCATGTCTACTCGCCAGTTTGCAGGCCCTTCTATTGGTTGGAGAACATGAGCATAGGTCCTCTAGTAAGCTTCAACTGAGTAGCATGGAGCAATGAACTCATCAACTTTCCTTGATGCCTTGTAAATGCAGCTGCTAGCATGACATCATGGTAGCCCTGACAACTGTCAATATCTGCAAGTACAAGTGCCCTCATTCAAGTTGACTACATACTTCTTTCTTCTTTTTCTTGCACCTCAAATCCATCAGCACCATTCTAGAGAACAATACAACAGCCAGATTTCTCAATGTTGGTCTTGAGTTTGTTGAAAATGTTTGGGCATATGGTTCCTATCCAGTTAGCTGCTTTGCTTATGTTCTCCTGAATTCTAACCATGAGCTTATTCCTGATAGCGTCATTCATAGAAACCACTGGGCAATATCTTGCATGCATGATGCTGTTATTAAAACTCTCACACATGTTATTATCCATAGAGTCACAATTGGAGCCAACTCGAAAATAAGCTTTGCTCCAGTGCTCAGGGTCTATTTTCATCATATCATGTGCCCCTTCTGGTGTTTTCTGAGCTAGGTAGGCTCTATATAGGTTGAAGAGGGTCTTGCAAGAAGCCTCAGCACATCTCCACCACTTCTTCTGTAATTTCTTGTCAGTATATTTCTTCCTCTAGTTGGCATAAATGTGCCTAGCACACATCCTATGCTCAGCTTTTGACACCAATTCTTGACTGCCTTGAGCAAGCCCTTTTGCTGGTCTAATATGACAATCCAATCAGCACCTTCATTGTCAATGTTTAAGTCCTTCTGCAGCAGACCAATGAACCAGTACCATGTGTCATAGTTCTCAATTGGTACAGCTGCCCATGCAATAGGATACATCTGGTTATTGGGATCTCTTCCAATTGCACACAACAGGTTGCCATTGTGGGCACCTTTGAACCAACATCCATCTAGCCCTATGACTTTCCTGCAACCAGCCAAAAATCCTTTCTTCATAGCATCAAAGCACACATAGAATCTATCAAACACCTTCCTTTCTTCTATTTCTGGATCCAAGAAAACTACAATAGTGCTTCCTGGATTGGTCCTCAAGAGCTCAATTTGATAGTCAAAAACCCTGCTGTACTCTCCCTTCATCCCATCTAGAGCTTGCTGCACCACAAGACCTTTTGCTCTTTTGCACTTTGAAATAGATACATCTGCAAGGAAGTCAGTCTGAACTCTGCTCTGAAGTTGGCCTACCTTCTATGTTGGGTTATTCTTGATTTCTTGAAAATAATGCTTGGCTATCAAACTTGAAGTGACAAGCTTGTTGTCCCTTCTTGGAGCACATGTGTGGTTATCATCAAATGTTACCACCTTGAAACACTCTGATCTGCTACTTTTAGCGTCATCCAATTGCATGCTTGCCAAGTACAAAAATCCCTAACCTTAGTCTTCTCATCTTTATCAAACCTAAGATGTCTATGTGTCTTCAAACTATATTTTAACAGTGCCTTCTTGAACCATTTCTTATATCTGAAAGTCATACCAAGTGAGAAGACCGGAATTTGAGCCTTACTGTCAAACCTGTTTCCAAGCTCTTCCACCTCTCTATCTCACCATCATTGTTTTCTCCATAATAGTACTCTTCACTTGAGTCCATCATGGACTCCCTGGTTCATCAAGGTTAGGCACCTCTTTAACCAAATCTTCTGATGTAATTGGGTTCAGGAATTGCATTGGGTTCACTTGACAACCATGTATCCCAATCTTCTTTGTTGTATTCCTCCTTTTAATCTCATAAGCAAACTTCCTCATTTCTAGTCCCTCTTCTTCCTCTGCAGAACTATCATCTGACAGGGGCTGCACATAGTCTTCATCTGATTCAGAGGTGCCATCATTTGAATCCAACACATTCTTCCCTTTCTCATCACCCTCATTTCCATGCCATGCATATTCATCAGCACCACCAACTGTTGGCTTGGAAAGAGACTTGTAGAATTCAATGTATGATATGTAGTCCTTATCATCCATCAGAGACATCTGAGTATCTCAAATTCCATCATCTGCACTGTCTGCATTTGCTTCATCACCTTCATTGTCTACAGATGCTTGAACTGCCTAAACATCAGTTGAATCATCATTAGAAGGTGGCCCTATCTCCTGGTTATCTGCAGCCAACTCAGTGGCCACATTCTCAATATACATGTCAACTTTTAAACCTTCTGGATAGGTTGCACTAGCAATGTGATCCTCAAGCATCATCTGACAAGATGCATCATCAACCAACATAACCAGTCCATGTGTCATCTCCACGTATGGCTTCATCCAATACGTCCTGATGACATTTTCTATCCTATAATGATCTTCCAAATGGTCCATAATCTCAAAATATGACAGCTTGTCCACATCAATCCAAGATTATGCGATGTCTCCAACCAAATAGTGCAGATGAGCCCCTACTTTCTGAAACCAACCACCAAAATGAAACCTTATGCATAACATCTCCATGTTCGCCATCCTACCAACGTCAAAAAGACCAAAACTCCATCAGTTAACATCAAAATGTCACTGTATACTCTAACCGAAACCATGAACAAAACCCTAATCCCTAAATATCGTGAACAAACATCCAACTAGTGAAATCGCGTGACAAAACTACTTGCCTACAACCATCATTCTTCACGGAATCAACCCTAAAGCCACTACACCAAACATTTGCAGACAAAACCCCAATTTCCCCCACAAAACCCGCGCGCTAAACATACCCGAACTCATCATCTCCACAAACCGGACAATGAGATGACAACACACACTTGGAGGAGAAGCTCGAAGCCAATGAGTGCTACTCGCCATCGATCATTACCGCCTCGTTCGCGTCGCCGGATAGAGGCGCCACAGACAGGGAGAGACAAGACCCGCGGGCGGACACAGAGAGAGCGAGAGAACATGGAGATAACAGAACAGTAACGGATGGAGAAGTTGATGGGTGCGCCTGCCAGGGGGGGCATCGGTTAGTGGGCGTCAAAGAAAGGCCATCGCCAGCGTTTCCAAAACTGCCCACCCGATGCTTGCCATGTCATCAAAATCAGTCTCCCAAACCGTCTCAAGGGGTTGATTGCCCAATTTGTGAAATTTTAGATTGTCCATTAGACAGTTTTTTAGTTCGGGGCCTAGGTTAGACACCCCAATAGTTCAGGGGGTATCTAGAGTTTTTCCGAAAATAAAATAAGGGGCTCTTTGCTTGGGGTCTGGAGATAGAATAAAGATGGATGCAACTGTCGTCCAACGCTAAGTAAAATAGCTCAAGCAAATCATCATATATATATGGACTCAAAGAGAAACCAAATCTATGCATGTGTTTAATATATATATATATAATCAGTTGAACGCGGGGATTTTTTAGAAAACCAATTCATTACAAAGTACAACAATGGGAGGAAATCTCACCTAGATCTGAAAGGACTAGTTTCGAGGCAATGAATAAAGAATGCCTCGCCTAAGTTAAATAGTCCATGCAGCTTGGATCAATTTGCTCTTTCACTTTCCATGGTAACCCAAATTCACGTGTTAAGAAACTCGTTGTTGGCGGTTCAGATCTTTCCCTCTCCGTCTCTCATGATCAACATAGTAGATGAAAATAGTAGAACAAGTAGACACAAGATAGGTAGAGTATTCTTTATTTCTCTTGATATTCGTTATTACAACATAAAGCTCCCGCATATATATAGTCCTGCCAGGGCCTAAGAATTTGTTAAGAGCTCACATACAAATGGACTAGGATTAGGATTCCTCCTTCTCCTTTCCTTCTAGGATAGAGTCCTTGTGTTTCTAACACTCTCCCTTGGACGATTACTACGATATGCATGTCTCGTTAAAAACTCCATCCGAAAACCCAGTGGGAAAACGGTTCTTAGAGAAAAGAGTACATCGCATTCGTTAATTGTATTGCACATGTTGTCTCGTTAAAAACCTTTTGTGAGAAACCTTCAAGTAAAAACCCACATAGGAAAAAAGAGTATAACATTTAATCTTCTTAGATACGTATTCTTCAGGATCTTCTATTCTTCATGAATAAATATTTATCTTCATGATCTATGGATAAACTTCAATGTTTTAGAAAATATGATCTAATTGATCTTTGTAATTCTAGTGGTTTTAATTACCTTCTAGGTAGATTCAATCAAATTGCTCCCCCTCATATAGCCGTCATCAAACTTCATTGTTCAAATCACATTTTTCATAAATGTGTGCTTAATATTGGTATGCGGTACCACAATAGTATATCTTTCAAAAATTGGCTCAAAATTATTCTAAGAATTTATAATATGAGTACGAACAAGAGTAATATGATTCATACATAATGACCACTTATTAGTTGTGCAAAACAAATAAATTTTTTCCTTCAGGGTAATAAATCCTTTCAGAGGATTGTAGGGTTAAATATTTATTATCTTCTAGATAATGCATCAAACTTATACTAGAGTTTGAATATTTAAAATCCTTTCTTAGTGGATTTGCAAATTATATATTCTATAAATCTTCGGGATTTTGATTGTATCACTCAAGAGTAAATCCAGTCTTGTATTTGGCATATAGGGGATAATTCAATTGCCAAAGTCACCATTATTCTTATACCTTCTATGGTATTTAGATGATATCAATACTTCATTGCTAGCTTTACATATATACACTTTCTAAGTGTTTGTATGACATCTTCATGATGTTTATCATTCCTCATTTGGTTTCTCTTGGGTCTATATTCACTTCAAGGGTTGAGGGTGTTTATTCAAGAATCGACCGGTAAATCCTTCATGGATTAACTCCTCATTTTTGGTGAATAACATTTCTATTTTATGAGATATATTCTCTACTACATGAGATATTATTATATCACATACAATGAGATAGTGATATTCAATAATAAGTCATTTGATGACTATTCCTTCTAGGACATGCTCTTCTTGAGACTTCAATATCCATTCGGAATATATTATATCTTAGACTTCTTAATACTTAGTATGAGATTTTTATATGTTGCGATTTATATTCTTCAGGAACTATATGGATCTTCATATTCCATTTATTGACTCCATATATTAAATTCATTTATTTGTTAAGAAACACATGGACTCTATCCTAGAAAGAAAGGAAAAGGAAGAATCCTAATCCTAGTCCATTTGGATGTGAGCTCTTACCAAAACTCTTAGACCCTGACAGGACTATATACATGGGAGCTTTATGTTGTAATTTTAAATATTAAGAGGAATAAAGAATAGTCTCCCTATCTTGTGTCTACATGTTTTACTATTTTCATCTACTATGTTGATCATGAGAGACGGAGAGGGAAAGATTCGAACCGCTGGCAACGAGTTTCTTAACACGTTATCAGCACGACAAGCTCTACGTCGACATCGCCGCTGAAGTTGTCGTCGATCTTCGACATCGACGTCCATGTCGACAGTCCGCCGCGACTACTTCGACGACGTCGACATCCCCGACACTGTTAGCGGAACGGATCTACTACCTCTACCTGCAACTAATCTGCACTATATCGACATGTACCGTCATCGTTAAGCAGATAGATCTACGACAATGTCAAACGTCCTACGCGATATGTATCTACTAACCACTGCCCTACGCGGTATGTGATGTAGATCACACTGGCATCCTCTATAAGGTATGAAGTGCATCTTCAAATTGCTTGTGCTCGCCACCGAACAGATCTATATTTTTCGATGCACGTTGAATTGTACATGAAGTACATAATCGGAGCACCTTTTAAGTATAAGTACACATATATGAACAATGCTTACGCACACAAAATTCAAGAATCCCACCGATGAAGCGCCACCAGCAAAGGAGGCTGTATATCGCAACGGTGACAAATTTGCATAGAAAATCTGGAAGATTATTTGTGCCTGGCCATCAAGTAGGGCTGATGTGTTGATCTGATTATTCCTACACACAGTAGATATACATACAAGCAGTATGTAATGTTAAAAGGTCCGAACCGCTAGCAACAAGTTTCTTAACATGTTAATTTATGTTTTGTTCCCTCGTTTTTATTTTTTTACCATTTATTAATTAACTGAGAAAGGTAGTTTATACAATTAAATCTTCTCTTGTTAGTAAGGTTATATTTGTAATTGTTCTTTTATCTTACTCTCTCTGGGCACCATGATTCTCTGCCTGTAAGCTAGCACGTGTCACCGACCATTGATTCTCTCTGTTTCTTGTGGCGGGAGGCACTTTCGATCGGTGGTCGCAGCGCAGAAATCTGAAGCACCTGCCCAGCCCAGCGCGTCCCTGCGAAAGCTGTCAAGCGACAAGAGAAGGCCGTAATGTGCACTGGAATCTGGATAAGGGCCGTGTTTAGTTCCGGATTCGGGGGTGGCCGAATCGGCACAGTGCCACCTCCAACACTGTAGTACTTTTGTTTTTTAGTGCTAATAATTGTCCAAAAATTAATTAATTAGGCTTAAAATGTTCGTCTCGTAAAGTACAACAAAACTGCACAAATAGTTTTTGATTTCATCTACATTTAGTACTTCATACATAGGTCGACATTTCGATGTGATGGAGAATCTTCTTTTTGCATAGTGAAATTTGGGGGTGAATTTAGGGAACTAAACAAGGCCAAGGAATGGTGCACTGCAGGGCGACATGACGCCGTAATGTGCGACCTCTTTTTCTTTTTACGGAAAACAGGAGAGGCACACTCCTACTGGTATATATTGCAAAAATAAAATAAAATTAAGTACAAAGCAGGAGAAATAGAAGGCAGAGAAAAGGAAAAAAAAGAAAAAGAAAAAGAAAAAGATGAAGAGGTACAGAAGGGTTCAGGAGGCATAGAAGCTTAGACAATATGGTTTAACCATGATTCTAAGCAGGAAAGTAGCTTATTTTAGTGAAAACGGATCGGATCGGAGCGGATAATAGTTTTCCCGTATCCTAATCTTATTTTTTAAATCGGATTCGGAGCGGATCGGATATTATACGGTTTCGGATAAAAAACGGATTTTTTAGGATGTCGGAAATGGTACGGATTCGGACCGGTTTCGGAGTGGAAGCGGATTTTTCTATGTCAGATAATACATGCTTACATGTTGTTTTTTAAGATGAGAAATAATTTATTAGAAGTCATTTATGCTTACAAAATAATAAAAATAAATCAATAACTATAATTATGCACTAGAATATAATAATGTTAGTGTCATGGGTTGGATCGACTTGTACTCTTGCGTTTAGGCTCCTTAAAATATTCGGTTATCCTATTAGAAGTATCGGATAATTCATGTTCAATTATCGGATAATCCATATTCATTGGATTTCGTTAATCACATATCCTACACCGCATCCGCATATAGTCAGGTTCGGATTATTCATATCCGTACGGATTTGAAAAACACTTCTTTATATCTTTAAAATTCGGATTCGGAACGGATCGGAGCAGAGGATTATCCACACCACTTTCACTTGGAGGAGCGCAAACTCAGATTTGAAGGTCCTTTTGACATTTTGTATTGGACCTCTGACCGCGGCAGCATTGTGACCGACGGACAAGAGAAGGTTGAGGGAGGGCATCTTTGATCGGAGCAGCTAGTACTTCCTTGAGCAGTTTCTGGACCCGGCAGCGATGCCTCTGCTGAGCCGGTTCACCGGTAGCTCAAGAACGGCAAGGACTAGACAATCTGCACATAACAGGAGGATCACAGCCTCAAAACGTCAGACGAGGCCCGTCAGGTTTGTTGCTCGACATGTCAAGCGCGCTGCAGCGGTGGCACGGCAACCAGGTAGCCACAAGACGGTTGTAGGCCGCCTACTGCAACAAGCCCAATAGAAACTATAGTTTAATTACCCCTCAAAAAAGATCTCCCGACCATGTGTCATTTTCGAGTCACACAAAAACTAATGTATGTTCTATGAAACCTTTGACATAACGTATGCAATGACCATTAGTACTATACACAGAAAACCTAAAATGCACTTCAGTAGCATAATGATCTCCCGACCAATCTCAACTAAAGTAGACATATCATTCGTCTGTTCAACATCAACGAGCTTCTTGAGCTGGCTCACTGTCTCATCAGCCTTCATAGCTGCCGCGACATGTTTAACATACTTTCCTCCCAGTACCAGCCGCGACATCCAGTGATATTCCACTAAAAATAAAATAAAAAATAAGCACTTTAATCAAATGTGTCAAAATATATAACTCACATTGCGATCTGGACACTTATAAAAGATCTGACCGTAGTTGGGACTCGCCTTCCTCACTCGGTACTCTATCATAGTCTTTTGCATACACTCGCCATAGGCAATGAGAGGGAGGTCTGAATTTAGTCGCTTTGGAACCCGATCAGAGGCCGAGTACCCCAAAGCAGTTGCCATCTACTCTCTATACTCACTTTTCAAACTAGAAATTATAAATTCCTCATATTCTAAACAAAGAAAATAAAACAACTAAAATTTACATTTCTCTAAAATCTCAAATGTGCCATGTATACAACTAAAGTATTCTAGATTGCTACCTTTTTCATCTAAATATGTGAAGTGGCATATAAATCAAGAACAATCCTTCATAAATCCTTAGATAATCCACAAATTAAATGAATTAATAATATCCTAAAAATCTATATTTCTCTAACTAAGCTAAATTAATATTGAAATGTGGTACATATAATACCATAAAATCTCTATTATAAAACTAAAATCTATTTCTATTTTTAAAACATAATTCACCTTTCTCCTTTTACTTTTCTTACTTCTACTCTCATTGAAATGTTAGTGTGTGAAAACAAGCAAGTAATAACATATTACATAGTTGTATTAAATTAAATTAAATTAAATAATACACTAAAATCTCTATTTTCAACTAATTAAACCATAAAATGTGATAGACATAGTACAAATGAAAGGTGTATACTTAGAATACTAATTTTAGTTTCCTTCTTCAAAGTATTGAAACTATATCAAGTGAATGAAACCTAAAATGGCAAAGAGATAAAATCAGAAAGAAATACCACATATATAGACCAAGAAATAACATATACTGCCGCTAAAACATTAGAGGTTGAAGATTGTAACCTTTCAACGAGTCGATGGAGGCGTAGAAGTGATCAAATGAATCAATGCCCAAAATTGAGAAGAAAAACAGTGAAGAACACAACAAGAAATGGAGCTTGGGCTCGGGCTGGAGAGGAGGGAGGGTTCAAATAGGGGGGGACCTTTAGTCTCGGACCGTATCAACAGCTGGGACTGAAGGCCAACAAATAGTCTCGGTTGGTGCCACAAACCAGGACTAAACCTTTAATCCCGGTTGGTGTCACCAACCGGGACTAAAAGTCCCTCCTGCAAACTTATGACACCGGCCGGTAGCCGTTGGGAGGGGACTTTTAGTCCTGGTTGGTGTTACCAACCGGGAGTCCAGGACTAAAGACCTATTTTGTCCCGGACGCAACTTTCCTCCGAACTAAAACTCATTTGGAATATCGACGAAATATCTGTTCTATAGTAGTGCCAATTCATTGATGATGGTAGTGAGATCAATCTCAGTCCAACAATTGTCTTCTTTAGCTTCCTGATTTCCTAGATTAGTACTAGTTCTCCAAAGAGAGATATATATATATATATATTGAGATTGTGTTTATATATATGCAGCCATCGCAGTTTACAAGACCGCCGGAATGCGTGGTCGACATACAGGTAGCCTGTCGGGTAGCGAGGGAGGAAATCTCACCTAATTCTTAAAAGGACTAGTTTAGAGGCAATGAATAAGAATGTCTCGCCTATGTTAAATAGTCCAAGCAGCTTGGATCAATTAATTTGCTGTTTCACTTCCCATGGTAACCCAAATTCAAGATTTTTATATGTTTTCTTTCCTTTTTTCCTATTTTCTTACCATTTATTTAGTTATAACTGAGGAAGGTAGTTTATACTATTTAATCTTTGTTATTAAGGTTATATTTGTAATTGTTCTTTTATCTTAATTACTCTCGCTGGGCACCATGATTCTCTGCCTGGAAGCACGTGTCACCGCTGAGCTTCTTCGTCTTCTCTCCGTTGGCTTGAGAAGTTCATGTCACCCCATCGATGGGGAGCGAGTCCAACCGGGTTCTGGAAGCGACATGACGCGCCGTAACGTGCTGCCCCTGACCGCGGTGGCGTTGTGACAGACGGACAAGAGACGGTTGAGGGCATCTTGGATCGAACTCAGCTGTCTTGGTACTAGATAGTACATGCACATTTGCTCTGTTGCTTTTGCTTTTGCTTTTGCTTTTGTTTTTGCTTTGATAAGAGAATACACGCATTGCTCTTTGTTTGCTCTCTTTTGCTTCGAGCTGGAGCAACAGAATGTATGACTCGGTGACCTTTAAAGTGGCTCAGGGTCGTCAGTCGTCACTAATCTTTTCATGAGAAGTTAGGCTGTAATTTTATTTACATTGGAAAAACTTAATCACGGAAACTTATAAAATGGTCCAATAATGTTTAGATGCCTTTGGTCGTTTGCTGGTCGTAATTCGGAGCACAAATTTGTTTATTAGTTTAGGTATATGCACATCACAAGGTTGGTTAGGTACCAGGTACACAAAATTTAATGGTCATCTTCCTTGTAGCTAGATTCATTTGATGGAGGTCGGCAGAGCCTATGCACAAAAATGTATCTGATCATGATGCGTTGCACAAGCAAGCATGTATTGGCGACCAGACCAGTGGGTGACTCAGTGTCATATGGCCACGGTGACTGCTGCATTTTCTGCAACTGCAATGTTCACAAGCAGAACATGTTCATCCTTGTTGCCGACCAGCATGAAACAAATAATTCGCACACGTGAAAATGGTAACAATTCAGGTACATTGCTCACAAATTTTGTCCGCAATACTCTTGGGAATACCAATAATCCACACTCGTGAAAACGGTAACAAGTCAGTTTCTAGTTCTACGGGGGACTGTTACACACACGGACACACAACACAACAGCCCCGGCCCATCAGACCCTGTTATTGATCGTGCTAACTTGGAACACGATGCCTAGTGGAGGAACACTACACTACAATAGCACGAATCTAGGCGCTCAACACTACAATAGCACGAAGTGCACAAGCTCAACTAATACAATGAATTTTTCATTCCATTTATAGTGTATAATAAATATTAAGTTTGTGTATTATCATTCTTAGGTATTTTAATATATTGTATCGGGTTGTACATAAAGATGATGTATACTCACTACATGTCTACTGGAAAATTATTTGTACATGTTTGATTCTAATATCAAGAATTATAATGTAACACGTTTACATTTATTCGAATCAATGATGCCTACTCTCAATATATACATTGTTATATTATCGTGCGATCTATGTCTTTTTAATACAAAAGTTTTGTTATCTCGTAGCAACGCACGAGCACGATACTAGTCAACACATTATTACAAAACTTAATTAGCATATGTGTTTAGCTTCGTCTGTCTGTTTAAAAACATTTAGGCCCTAAAGTTTTGGTGATTAATGACAATACAAGATTATTATGATAAAATATATTTTGTAAAGACAAATTGAAAATTAGATCATAATAATAAAAATTGATTGAACAATTAATGGTATTCATGCCCCTATTGATGATACTGAAATCGTATATAAAATTGAATAGTAATTTTGGATCTGAATTGGTTCATGTCAGTTTTTCTTGTAAACTAAAAGAGGCCTAACGGAGTTATGTCGCGTGGAGAGACCTCTCACGAATCTTCCATTTCAGTATTTCATCACCTCCTTCGAGCCGTGAAGCTTCCTATTACATCTGTGAGCTCCGGACCACGCGTTATGGTCCGACGGGTCTGACTCTGGTCCGATCCGACACATCACAGGAAAGTGCAAAAAGGCACTAACGACTAGTTTCACTACTACAGAATCGGCAATCACTGTCGGCCTATCACTGCCGGTTTTGTTTGGGCCGACAGTGATTCCTCATCACTGCCGGTTCATGTTCTGACAGGCCCCCAATTATTGGGGACAGGGGTAGAACCGGCAGTGAAACACGACATCACTGTCGGTTTGTGGCTGGAACCGGCAGTGATGCCTCTTTGCCCTATCACTGCCAGTTTGAGCCACAAACCGGCAGTGATGTGGTGTTTCATAGCCGGTTCGTGGCTGAAACTAACAGTGATATGGTGTACAGTATAAATATCTCGATCACCCAACAGTACAGAATAGTGCGTGAGGAGCTCCCTATCTCCATTGTTGCGGCTAGTGGATTTCTTGACCTCCATTGTTGGCTCCTTTTCACTCTTGGATCTCACATCCTCTAGCTCTTGGTTAGTAACAAGCATACTTCTTTATAATTGTAGTTTTACATTGCTTTTGTGTGTAAATCCATAATTTAGAGCTATACTATTGTTCATGATCAAGAAGAGGGTTGTTGCAATTTGTGTCCATTTTTTTGTAGCTTCTAGATCCAAAATTAATTGGAAAAATTGTAGCACTTTGTTTTTATTGGATAATTATTGTTCAATCATTGAGTAGTTAGGTTCGAAAGATTGGTCTCGAAAATTATGGATACAATTTGTAATTAGTTATATTTTTTACTTACATTTAATACTACATGCATGCATTTAAAGATTTGATGGGATATGGAATATTGTCGGTGTTTTGGAATTTGGAAGGGAATTAAACAAGTGCCTACATTGTTGTTCAAAAAGAGTATGCAATTAATGTTGTTTACGATGAAGCCTCCATTGTTATCTATTTGTTGTCTCACTTTTAATAGCGCGACCAAATTCAAATTATATCGAAGAATACATTATATATGCTTATGTGCTTCAAATAATATTGTTCAAAAATGCTACTATTGAAACCCTAAACCCTAAATGTTGGCGACATATATTACATTATGTTTATGTGCTTCATCTATTAATATTGTTCAGAAAGACTCTTATTAATACGTTCTTATGTTTCCTCTGCTCTGCCCATTTTATCTATGTAGACATGGCTCGAGGGTGGATGTGTGATCTATCATGTACAGACCCACGTTACTTGACAGGCATCGACGATTTCATCAAACGAGCTAAAGTCAATGCTGGAGACTCACATCTTGTATTCTGTCAATGCAATTACTGCAAGAATACGAGAAAATAGGGCGACGTGGAGCATATACGATTGCACTTGATCACAAGAGGGTTCATGAGAAACTACACGATTTGGACTTTGCATGGGGAGGTTGGTCAAAATGTTGCACAAGAAAGTAATGATGATGTGCGCATGCCTACTGCATCCATGAATGCATTATTGTCTATTCATGATTACACAGAACATGTGCCTACCAATGATGATATGTTTATGAATACATTAGCTGACGACATAGAGGAAAATGATGGCATTTCATAGCTTCTACATGATGTGCATGGAGGATTCCTTAGTGCTTCATAGTTGAAAAAACTGGAGATCATGAGAAAGGATGCAAAAACACCATTGTATCCGACCTGCCCAATAAGAAAACTGGAAGCCAACATCATGCTATTGGAGTTCAAATCAACGAATGAGTTGAGTGATAAAGGCTTCGATAACTTGTTAGGTATACTACATAAACTATTCCTGAAGGGTACCGAGTTAGCATAAAAGACTTACCTGGCCAAGCATATGATTTGCCCAATTAGCCTCGAGGTTGAGAAAATCCACGCGTGTTTGAACGACTACATATTGTACCGTGGAGACAAATACAAAGACTTGGATGCATGTCCCAAGTGTAAAGCTCCCCGATACAAGCAAGGGCCATCAAATGAAGGAAGCAAGACCAGAGGAGGGCCCGTAAAGTCTGTGTGGTATTTTCCTATAGCTCCACGAGTGCATAGGTTGTTTGCAAATGCAAAGTCAGCCAAGTTGTTGCGTTGGCACGGCGAAGAGCGAAAGAAAGAGTCAATGTTGAGGCACCCCGCCGACAGCTTTGTATGAAACGGTCATATATCCAGATGCCATTACTAATCCAAGGGCCAAAACAACCTGGTAATGATATTGATGTGCTTCTACAACCAGTGATCGATGAACTACTACAGATGTGGGAGACGGGTGTGAAGGATATTTGAGATGAGTACAAAAAAGAACATGTCACGATAAAGGTTGTACTTATCACTACAATCACCGACCTGCCAGGGCGAGGTTGCTTGTCTGGAAAGAAGACAAAAGGATACACTGGGTGTGTCGAGTGCTTGGACAGGACTAATGCTACACGTCTACCAAAAAACAAGAAGATGGTCTACATGGGACACCGTAGGTTCCTACGCCAGGATCACCCTTACCGCATGAATAGAAAAGATTTTAATGGGACTACTGAGAAACGTGGACCTCCAAAGTATCGAGGCGGGAAACAGATGCTTCAACAATTAAGAAAACTCACAGATGTTGTCCTTGGGAAGGGGAAAGGGGGAGTACCAGCGCCAACCCATAGTATTTGAAAGAAAAAAATCAATCTTTTGGAAACTACCTTATTGGCCACTTTTGAGTGTACGTCACTGTCTTGATCTAATGCACATAACTAAAAACGTGTGTGGTAACACACTTAACACATTGATGAACACCGGGGGAACAAGCAAGGATTCTCTCGCGACACGCTTGGACATGCAACACCTGGACCTCAGGAAGGAGTTGCACCCAATACCTCTTGAGGACGACCACTTGAAACTTCTGGTGGCATCATGGACACTGAAAAAGGAGGAAAAGGACATGCTTATTTCTTTCCTCAATTATCTCAAAGTACCGAGTGGCTACTGTGGGAACCCGAAGAGGCTAGTTAACATGAGAGAACTTAAGTTTAACTATGGTTCTATGAAGTCCCATGACTGCCATGTCATTATGACTCAGCTGTTCCTAGTTGCCCTGCGAGGTATCCTCCCTTACAAGGTCCGCGCTCCAATCATAAAGTTGTGTTCGTTCTTCAACGCGATCTCTGAAAAGCTCATTGAAGGGGCCAAGCTAGACCACCTGAAGCAGGAGATATCCGAGATTCTATGCAGGCTTGAGATGTATTTCCCATCGACTTACTTCGACATATCAGTGCATCTACTTGTTCATCTTATGGATCAAATAAAATCCCTTGGCCCAATGTACCTACACCAAATGTTTCCTTTCGAGAGGCTGATAAAAGTTTTCAGGCGATATGTTAGGAATAAATTCAGACCAAAAGGTAGCATGGTAGAAGGATGGTCAACAGAGGAGGCTATTGAGTTCTCCACATATTATCTGGACATCAAGCGGGTCGGAGTTCCAGTATCTCATCACGGTGGAAGACTAGGGGGCAAAGGAACAATAGGTGAGAAAGCTGTCAAAATAGGCGAAGTGGTCTCCTTTAGACAAGCACACTTCGCTGTTCTCCAGCAAGCCGACGGTGTGATGGCATACATTGATGAGCACAAGCAGTTACTACAAAATAAGCACATCGGTAGGTCACAGGCTTAGCTTGAGAAAAAACTTAAGGAGGAATTCGGTGACTGGTTTCAACGCCAAAGGCTAGGAAGGGTGACGATATGTCAGCTAGATCTCTTATCCCCCGGACCTTCGACTACGCTATTGATGTACCAAGGATATCAAATAAATGGTTTTACATTTTACACAAAAAACAGGACGGAAAGAGCACCAACCAAAATAGTGGTGTTCGTTTCGACGCCCACGATGAGTACGGCATGGTGGAGGCAACATACTATGGTTTCATAGATGAGATATGGGAGCTAGACTATGGACATTAGTTGAAAGTTGCTCTTTTCCATTGTCTGTGGGTCCGGCTGAATGAAATCAACACTGACAAGGATGGGTTCACTACCGTTGATCTATCCAAGACCGCATACAGAGATGACCCCTTTGTCCTTGCAAAGGATGTTTTGCAAATCTTCTATGCAAGAGATAACAATACAAATGGAAGACTACATGTAGTATTGCAAGGCAAACGGAAGATTGTCAGTGTCGATGGAGTGACAGACGAAGAAGACTACAAAGGTTATCAAGAAATGGCTCCTTTTAGGGCGGACGTTACCCTACATGTCCTTGAAGAAGGTGATGAACCTGCTTACCTCCGGAGTGATCACGATGAGGCCATCATCGTGCCTGCACCGTGATTCTGTTAATAGTTAGAGTATCATAAACTATGTAATCCTTAGTGAAATGTTGTTTTAGTAATTTGCATCGAATTTGAGATCATATGGAGTTGTAGAGATTGATGAGTTTTACCACCCTTATTCAAATTCAAAATGGAATTCAAAAACTAAAAACAATTAGACCTTGAGTGTATAAGCAATAATGTATAGCTCCTCAAAACTAACAAAAGCTATTTTGGAAGATTTTCAACTTCTATTCAAATTTTTGGAGTAATTACAAAGGGGTAATTGAATTTGAAACCCTTATTGAAATTCAAAATGGAATTCAAAAACTAAAAACAATTAGACCTTGAGTGTATAAGCAATAATGTAGAGCTCCTCAAAACTAGCAAAAGCTATTTTGGAAGATTTTCAACTTCTATTCAAATGTTTGGAGTAATTACAAAGGGGGTAATTGAATTTGAAACCCTTATTCAAATTCAAAATGGAATTCAAAAACTAAAAATAATTATACCTTGAGTGTATAAGCAATAATGTAGAGCTCTCAAAACTAGTAAAAGCTATGTTGGAAGATTTTCAACTTCTATTCAAATTTTTGGAGTAATTACAAAGGGGGTTTTTGAATTTGAAACCCTTATTCAAATTAAAAATGGAATTCAAAAACTAAAAATAATTTGAATATGCTCCTTCAGCAAAAGTTGTAGACAATGAAAAATTATGCAACTTCTATGTTTGGAATTTTTCAAGTTCTAGTAAAAAATCAGGAGTAATTTGAATTCTAAGACAAAAGGCAAAATTCCCATATCACTGTCGGTTAGTAAGGAACCGGCAATGATGCACCTCTATCACTGCCGGTTCTACTAACCAACCGGCAGTAATGTCCCCTCATCACTGCCGGTTCTTGTTACAAACCGGCAATGATAGAGTACATCACTGTCGGTTTGTAACAAGAACCAGCAGTGATGTGGCCGAGTATATAACCGTTGGCGCGCTTCCGAAATTTTCAAACATGCGCCCGCGACGTCTCTCCACGCTCTGTGCTTGCGACGCCGCTCCACGCCATTGCCTGCCGCCGCCGTCTGCTGCTCACGAGGACTTTGCCGGACTGTTGCTGCTCGATGTCGGACTGCTGCTGCTCGACGCCCGCCCTCGTCCAAGCTTTCACCGGCCGCCGGACCACTGCTTCGGCGGCGCTCGTCCAAGCTTCGTCGGCCGCCATGAAGGAGACCGCACAAGGAGCAGCGCCACTCGCCATTGCTTTTATCCTTCTTCTTACTGCTGGACACACTGCGACAGGAGCTTCGGATCCCGCCGAAAGCTTACTCTTGGTGAGCTACTAACCCGCCCACAAGGTGTTCGATGGAATGCCCATAAGGATAGATAGCTATAGAGAGAGGTAGATATAGGATAAGGACAGATAGCTATAGATAGCTATAGATGTCCTCATCACTGCTTTTGCTTGCTCTTGCTTGGCATGGAGATAGATGAGGAGAGGAAGGAGGGAGAGAAAGGGAAGGAGGGAGAGATAGAGAGAGATAGAGGGGGAGAGGAGGAGGAAGAGATAGAGAGATAGAGATAGATTAGAGAGATATAGAGAGATAGAGATTAGAGAGATAAAGATAGAGATAGAGATTAGAGAGATAGATAGATGTATAGTACTTATAGATAAATGGCAATTTTCATATCATATATGCTTGTATATATACTTATAAATAGATAGATGTATAGTACTTATAGAGATAGAGAGAGAGGTAGATAGATAGATAGATAGATGCATGACTTATCTATACTTGTCTATATACTTATCTATAATCGAAATGCATGTCCAGAAACATGAAAATTAAGCGCCGATTCACCACCCGTCGCCCTGCGACCGAAGTGCCATAGGATCCAACTAGTGGTGGCGGTGGCAGTGACCAAGGAGACGATGACAACCAGCAAGGGGATCAAAGACCATGGAGCCCTAGCCATATGCTGGACCTAGAACAAGGAGACAAGGTAATAACTTAGGTCATACCTAAAACACGATAGAGCTAGCCAGAAAAGTTTGATGGGGACTTATTTATAAATTTTGAAGCAGGTTCCGCCGGAAGGTCCAAGTACTGGTGAGGGTACCAGCAAGACTAAGCGTGGTGCAACAAAGCTCCCTCAGTTCGACCAAGTAGGGGAGCCGGTGGAGCCTATTAAAGCATTGGGCCCATACAAGAGTACCATTGGGGCACTTGTAAGGGACTTCGTCTCGATCAAATACAGGAAGTGGAATGGCAGTGAGCAAAACCCGTGGAGAGTTCCAGAAAGTGAGAAGGAACTAGTTTGGAATAAGCTCAGAGGGTATTTCACTTTCCCTAATGATTGTGATGAGACGACAGTCAAGAAGAAGGCCAAGGAAATCATGGGTCACTCCTTCAAGAATTTCAAGGGAAAGTTGCATAAGCTAATCAAGGAGGAAAAAGAACCAAATTTTGCGGGAGGTGAACTCAGCAAGCAGAGGGACTTCTGAGAGGAGTTCAAGGCTTACAAGCTATCCGAAGAGGCCAGGGCAACAAGCGAAATAAATAAAGCAAACTCGCTTAGGGCAAACAATCCTCACCGCCTAGGATCGCGTGGGTATGTAAGGAAGATTTCGGAATGGGATAACAGAGTCGAGGAACTACAGCGGAGTGGCGTTATGCCTCATACAAGTGATTGGCAGCCTAGATCATTGAACTACCTACTCGCAAGGGGGGCACAATACAATGCTAACGGGAGCCTTTTCGCTAGTGCCGAACCCGTCACCGATCTCCTCCAGAAGATTTCCTCGCTAACTGAGGAAGTGAATAGAGGGGCCCGCAATTCTGATAGAGTAAATGACGTGCTCACACAAGCACTTGGAAACAAGGAGCACCCCGGTCGCACTAGAGGAGCTGGCATAGTTCCTTGGGAGAAAGCATTTGAAGGTGAATCCGCTTCCTATTGGAGCCGAGCGAGGGCTAGAACGCAAAGAGAAGAGGAGTTCCAAAGGATGCGACAGGAGCTAGAACAGAGCATGGAAGCACGAATAGCTGCTCAAGTGGCGAGGGCTATGCAAACCATGTGTTCGAGTCTAGGGCCGCAGGCATTCTCGGCGTTGAATAGCCCAGTGCCCGGGAAGGGCCGCAGTAGTTGTGGCTCAACCCCTATGCCTGACGACAAAGAGGTCAATGCTCCTCATCCGGTGGACGACATCAAAGAACCTGTGAAAGTCAGGTTGTACATCCGTCAGCAGTAGACCAAAGACAAGGTGGCGGTTGGACAAGCATTTCCTAGAGGAGAGAACATCATTCATGGCAAGCCAGTGCCACTCGGGTATGCTAGGGTCAGCATTGATAAGATATTGGACAAGAAGTACAATAAGATACATATTGATTTCCCAGTGGAGGAAGATAGGCCGCGTCTAGTTCACAATGTGGGCACTCATGTCGCTTGGCACAAATGCTTCATCAAGCTAGATGAGCAGCCATCTTCAGATGATGAGGATGACAGTGAATCATCTCGGTCGCTTCCGCACAGAGGTTTCTCTCCTCATCAAGATCCACCGTCAAAGGAGAAGACTCTTTATCCACCGCCAAAGGAGAAGACTCCTTCTCCACCGCCAAAGGAGAAGACTCCTCCTCCTCCACCACCACCACCAGCTTCAAAGTCCTCTGGACTGGGATCTCGACGGCCTAGTGCTAGATCAGGTTCGACTTTGAATCAGAAGAGGTCATCAACTTCGGTTGGTAAAGATCCCAAGGCGACTAGTAAAAGGCGGAAGCCACCGCCGACTAAGGACGATATTCTACGAGCTCAGATTGCAGAAAAGGCCGCCCAACTTGCCTTGTTTGCACGATTGACTTATATACCTGAGTACTTATCAGAAAGCCCATTTGAAAGGCAAAGCAAAAATAAGGGTAATCAAGAAAGAGCTAGAGAAATACATACCACCGAGCTGCTAGAGATACAGAACTTGTCTATGACCATGAACATAAGCATGGAGGAGGCGACAGATCTCTATTTCGGAAAAACCGAATTTCAAAATGCAAAGGTTTTATACAAGTTTGAACTAAGGAAGCCTATGGTCGTCAGCCAAGAAGAGTATAGAAATTTGCCAACAAATATGCGACAGTTACATTATTATTATATCATAGATAGTAACAGTAGTAAAGACAAGATAACAACCTTTGAAGTATACATCCCTTCCTGTCTAGTTTTTAATCATTCTGAAGAAGTTGTGCATACTATTTATTATGAGGACCTCTTTCAACTCTTTCAACGACGCTCGCTCGATGCGCAGATTATGATGTTATGGACTCTGTAAGTACCATACCCTAACAACGTTATAATAAACTACGTGATCTGCATTTTAATATATCAATGTTTATTTTACAGGAGTGTGGCAAAATTTTTCCTTAAAATGCGAAAGAGAAATTTTGACTTTTTGGACCCCATCTTTGTAAATAAGACAACATGCAAAGCCGGTCTCACAGATCCCTATGTATCAGAAAGTTTGAAGATTGAGTTTGAAAGAATGTTCGCACTCCAGAAAACAAACACACTGCTAACCTACAACTGCGAGTATGTGTTCTCGACCCTTACTTATGTGTTTTTTTTCTTGATATGTCATTCAATAACATGGACTTTGTGATTGTAGCAACCATTACGTCCTCGTAGATATAAGTCTTAAAGATTCAACTATCGAGGTGTGGGACTCAAGGAAGAAGCCACTTTCTCTTATCGACCCCCTAGTCATAGTGCTAAATAAGTAAGTAAACCCAATATCACAACACTTTTCAATCACATATGATATTGTAATTAATGTCCTCAGCCTTCACACTTCATTTACATTGTCACATAGAATGAAAACGTTACCTGATTGAACAAATGTGGAGCCTAGGATACAAAAGAAATGGAGAGCCCCATTCAAAGTGCAGTATATGAAGCAGGTCAGGACCCTAGATCAACCAATGGGGAACAACGAATGCGGGTTCTATGTGATGTGGGGAATGCTTTGCTACTTTGGCACAAAACTAGGAATCGGAGATGGCATAGTACGTAGGCGTCTCATTTTAATTCTATTGTTTTGTCTTACATATGTGCATCTCAATATCATCTTGTATCGATTTACAGCGCAAAAAAGAGAAGCATAACAGGTTGCTAGATTTTGAGATAAAAGAATTTCAAGAGGAGATAGCGGCTATTATTCTGGACGAGATAGTGTTCAGGGAAGGATCTTTAGCCATAGTGAAGAGTAAGAACTTCAAGAAGAACTAAGAAAAAGACCACCTCGAAAGACTATTGTAATGCGACAATTAATTCAGTACTTTAAATTTTGTTTGGATGTTTTGTAATTATTATAAGTGTGTGATGGGTTTGTATTGTCGCTGGTCCACAACCACCTTCAATTCATAGCGATATCAAATGGTTCGATAGCAAACATCTCCACGACCTCCTACCCCACCACCTATACCATAAACCCTAAACTCCAAATGAAAATAAAACAATTTATAAAATGCAAATTGTAAAAATAACATCACTGCCGGTTCATATAAAAACGACAGTGATATTTCAGCCTTCACTGTCAGTTGGTGACACAAACCGACAGTGATGGCTCAAGCATCACTGTCGGTTTGTAACACGAACCGACAGTGATGCTTGAGCCATCACTGTCGGTTTTTCATAACCAGCAGTGATGTCATGGGCTCATCACTGCCGAAGTGGTTGTGCCGGTTTAAAACCCGCCACTGATGGGGGGTTTGAACCGACACTGATTTAGGTTTCTGCAGTAGTGTTTGGAGGGTGGGGGCTATATATAGTTGCCCATCTCGTCCAAGTTAGCCCTCTTGACCATTCTTTCAGCTGAAGGAAACTTGAGAAAGTTCTTGAGAGACCAAGAGCCTAGTGGAGGATTGGTTTAAGCTTGTGCACTTGGACCACCATTCTTAGGTTTACAGTCTTTACTGTTGTGCGTGAGAGGTCCAACTCTTCAAGATTTGGCAGGGATCCAAGCAGTGTGAAGTTCACCAGTTTTGCACAATCCAACAAGGTGATTCGAGTTATTTTAGCTGGATTCTTGCCATCCTTGGCTGCTCCGCCATCTAAACTGAAAGTCTCTAGTGATGGGGGTATTCCCTCGGGGCGAACATGCTCCAACCCAACACAACCATCTAGGACCAGAGTCTTCAATTTCGTTGCCCCACACAAGCTTGGCAAAACCTGTATAGAATTGTTTTCCGATAGGTGAAGGAGCTCCAACTTCTCCATATCTGTGAATTCATCCTTTTTGCCAGTCTCCCATGAAGTGGTATGCTCAATTACTTGAAGCTTGCGAAGATTCTGGAGTTGTCTCCAATCAAGGTGGCTGCGCCAAATCGTTCCCTTCTTTATATGAACCTCTCTAATGTTTGTAGCCACTTGCTCTTGTATTTCGTCAGGGAAAGCCAATTCCCAATCTGTTTGGCACACATCTAGTACCCATAGCCTCTGGAAAATTTCCATCGCTGGTGCACCTAATTTCTTCTCCTGGTCCTGGTCTGCCAGATTTTCTTGATCCGTGCAGCTATCCAGTCCGAGGAATCTTAAGTTGTAGCAACAATAGAATGGAGGTGATGAAAAGTTGAAGGTACAGCCACATATCTTGAGTACACGGAGTTGGACTGCTTGTTTGAACATGTCATCAGGTAAAGACGCCAATGGTTGGTCAGTTTTCCTTTGTGGTGCTAGGAAAAGGGACGTGGTCTCCGGGTGTGCCTTCTCATTCATATAAGAGCTGGTGTGCCAACGTCTGTGTGGAGATTCTAATTGTTTAGTAAAGAGAACAAATTTATAGGATGAGTAGTCCTCTAGCCGTATCTCCTGGTGGAGAGCACGAGCAACATCCCAAGCTGCTTGGCTGTCCATTTCTCCTCCTACAATCCCATCACAGACCCAATAGTTGGAAGCATGGGTTTCCCAACTGTAATGCATGACACTGCCATGGTAATTCAGTGACAAGATGTACATGCAGCAATCTCTAGCAACCTCAGGGGTGATTTCTCTAGCATCTTCCTCTATTAATTCATTGTAGTCGGCACCCCACCTTGAAGCATAAACAAAAGAATGTGACCCGTCCACGTTTTCCTGAATTTCTCCTTCGTGTAGACGAAACCTTCCTCTAAAGGTCCATAGCAATCGACAGTCAAAATGAAGAATACCCAAATCTGCCATGTCAACCACCTTGTTACTTCCGTTGTGAAAAATCACCAGCATACAATTAACATCGCTCAGGGTTTGATAGATCTCTCTTTTGAAATCTAGTATCTCTGCTCTGGAGGCTTGCTCTACCCCGCTGAAATCATCCTCCTCGTCTTGCCTGTCAAGATGAGCCACTACATGTCTAGGGAGCTTAAGAGTTCATCTACAATTGCCCTCTGGAGCGCTCTTCGGCTCTTCCATCTCGAGCAGTCAATGTGTATAATCTTGTCAAATTTCTTGGTCAGGGATGGGGGAGGCCTTTCTGCTATTGCTCTCAGCACTGCAGAAGCAGCCAGTCCGGACCATCCGTGGAAGTAGACATCCTTCTTGTGTGCAGTGCCCTCCAAGTAAGCAATTATTTGACCTACTGCTTCCTGGACGTTACGCACATAAATATCCTGCATTCAATTATTTAATGTTAATTAGTTATAGTCAAGGTTTGACACAGTTGCCGTGCGGTCTTTGCTGCCGGTGTCTAGGATACTTGCGCCCGCACATGACATGACATGCTCCACTTCCGTATATTGCTATTGTTTAGGGTCCTTTTGGTTGGACTATGCCTATAAAAAAAGTTATGGGTTATGAGTTATGAGCTTGACTACGGAACTAACCCAATGCACAATCAAGCTAGAAACTAATGATACGAGGAGAAAGGAACCAAAGACTATCTAATCTGGTCACTGATAAGCTGTGTTTTTTATGATCTACAAGGGCGATAACTTAAATAGGAGCAGAAAGCAGAGTCCTCTCCTACCAACACTACTACAGAATGGGCAATCACTGCCGGCCCATCACTGTCGGTTTTGTTTGGGCCGGCAGTGATGTCTCATCACTACTGGTTCATGCTCTGACAGGCCCCCAATTATTAGGGGCAGAGGCTGAACCGATAGTGAAACACCATATTACTGTCGGTTCGTGGCTTGAACCGGCAGTGATACCTCTCGGCCCTATCACTGCCGGTTCAAGCCACCAACCGGTAGTGATGTGATGTTTCACTGTCGGTTCGTGGCTTGAACCGACAGTGATGTTGTGTACAGTATAAAACATCTCAATCGCCTCTCCCTCCTCTGCCCCAACAGTACAGAACAGTGCGTGGAGCTCCCTCTCTCCATTGTTGCCGCTGGTGGATTTCTTGAACTCTATTGTTGGCTCCTCTTCAATCTTGGATGTTCAAATCTTCTAGCTTTTGGTTAGTAACAAGCATATTTATTTAAAATTGTAGGTTTACATTGCTTTTGTGTGTAAATCCATAGTTTAGAGCTATATTTTTTCATGATCAAGAAGAGGGTTGTTGGAATTTGTGTCTATTTTTTCCTAGCTTTTAGATCCAAAATTACTTGGAAAAATTGTAGCACTTTGTTTTTATTGGGTAATTATTGTCCAATCATTAAGTAGTTAGGTTCGAAAGATTTGTCTCGGAAATTATGGATAAAATTTGTAATTAGTTATATTTTGTACTTACATTTAATACTTCATGCATTCATTTAAAGATTTGATGGGATGTGGAATAGATTCGGTGTTTTGGAATTTGGAAGGGAATTAAACAAGTGCCACATTGTTATTCAAAAAGAGTATGCAATTAATGTTGTTTACGATGAAGCCTCCATTGTTATCTATTTGTTGTCTCACTTTTTATAGCGCGACCAAATTCAAATTATATCGCACAATACATTCATTATATATGCTTATGTACTTCAAATAATATTGTTCAAAAATGCTCCTATTGAAAAACCCTAAACCCTAAATGTCCGCGACAGATCATACATTATATTTATGTGCTTCATCTATTAATATTGTTCAGAAAGGCTCTTATTAATATGTTCATATGTTTCCTCTTCTCTGTCCATTTTATCTTTGCAGACATGGCTCGAGGGTGGATGTACGATCTGTCATGTACAGACGCACGGTACTTGACGGGCATCGACGATTTCATCAAGCGAGCTAGAGCCAATGCTGGGGACTCACATCTTGTATTCTGTCCATGCAATTACTGCAAGAATACGAGAAAATGGGGCGACGTGGAGCATATACGTTTGCACTTGATCACAAGGGGGTTCATGAGAAACTACACGATTTGGACTTTGCATGGGGAGGTTGGTCAAAATGTTGCACAAGAAAGCAATGATGATGTGCCCATGCCTAGTGTATCCCTGAATGCATTATTGCATGTTCATGATTACACAGAACATGTGCCTACCAATGATGATGTGTTTATGAATACATTAGCTGACGACACAGAGGAAAATGATGGCATTTCACAACTTCTACATGATGTGCATGGGGGATTCCTTAGTGCTTCACAGTTGAAAAAAACTGAAGATCATGAGAAAGGATGCAAAAACACTATTGTATCCGACCTGTCCAATAAGAAAACTGGAAGCCAACATCATGCTATTGGAGTTCAAATCAATGAATGGGTTGAGTGATAAAAGCTTCGATAACTTGTTAGGTATTCTACACAAACTGTTCCCGAAGGGTACTGAGTTAGCAGAAAAGACTTACCTAGCGAAGCAAATGATTTGCCCAATTGGCCTCGAGGTTGAGAAAATCCGCGCGTGTGTCAACGACTGCATATTGTACCGTGGAGAGAAATACAAAGACTTGGATGCATGTCCCAAGTGTACATATCCCCGATACAAGCAAGGGCCATCAAATGATGGAAGCAAGACCAGAGGAGGGCCTGTAAAGTCTGTGTGGTATTTTCCTATAGCTCCACGAGTGCATATGTTGTTTGCAAATGCAAAGTCAGCCAAGTTGTGGCGTTGGCACGACGAAGAGCGAAAGAAAGAGTCAATGTTGAGGCACCCCGCCGACAGCTTTGTATGAAACGGTCATATATCCAGATGCCATTACTAATCCAAGGGCCAAAACAACCTGGTAATGATATTGATGTGCTTCTACAACCAGTGATCGATGAACTACTACAGATGTGGGAGACGGGTGTGAAGGATGTTTGGGATGAGTACAAAAAAGAACATGTCACGATAAAGGTTGTACTTATCGCTACAATCACCGACCTGCCAGGGCGAGGTTGCTTGTCTGGAAAGAAGACAAAAGGATACACTGGGTGTGTCGAGTGCTTGGACAGGACTAATGCTACACATCTACCAAAAAACAAGAAGATGGTCTACATGGGACACCGTAGGTTCCTACGTCGGGATCACCCTAACCGCATGAATAGAAAATATTTTAATGGGACTACTGAGAAACGTGGACCTCCAAAGTATCGAGGCGGGAAACAGATGCTTCAATAATTAAGAAAACTCACAGATGTTGTCCTTGGGAAGGGGAAAGGGGGAGTACCAGCGCCAACCCATAGTATCTGAAAGAAAAAAATCAATCTTCTCGAAACTACCTTATTGGCCACTTTTGAGTGTACGTCACTGTCTTGATCTAATGCACATAACTAAAAACGTGTGTGGTAACACACTTAACACATTGATGAACACCGGGGGAACAAGCAAGGATTCTCTCGCGACACGCTTGGACATGCAACACCTGGGCCTCAGGAAGGAGTTGCACCCAAGACCTCTTGAGGATGACCACTTGAAACTTCTGGTGGCATCATGGACACTGAAAAAAGAGGAAAAGGACATGCTTATTTCTTTCCTCAATGATCTCAAAGTACCGAGTGACTACTGTGGGAACCCGAAGAGGCTAGTTAACATGAGAGAACTTAAGTTTAACTATGGTTCTATGAAGTCCCATGACTGCCATGTCATTATGACTCAGCTGCTCCCAGTTGCCCTGCAAGGTATCCTTCCTTACAAGGTCCGCGCTCCAATCATAAAGTTGTGTTCGTTCTTCAACGCGATCTCTGAAAAGGTCATTGAAGGGGCCAAGCTAGACCACCTGAAGCAGGAGATATCCGAGATTCTATGCAGGCTTGAGATGCATTTCCCACCGACTTACTTCGACATATCAGTGCATCTACTTGTTCATCTTATGGATCAATTGGCCCAATGTACCTACACCAAATGTTTTCTTTCGAGAGGCTGATGAAAGTTTTCAGGCGGTATGTTAGGAATAAATTCAGACCAAAAGGTAGCATGGTAGAAGGATGGTCAACAGAGGAGGCTATTGAGTTCTCCACATATTATCTGGACATCAAGCGGGTCGGAGTTCCAGTATCTCATCACGGTGGAAGACTAGGGGGCAAAGGAACAATAGGTGAGAAAGCTGTCAAAATAGGCGAAGTGGTCTCCTTTAGACAAGCACACTTCGCTGTTCTCCAGCAAGCCGACGGTGTGATGGCATACATTGATGAGCACAAGCAGTTACTACAAAATAAGCACATCGGTAGGTCACAGGCTTGGCTTGAGAAAAAACTTAAGGAGGAATTCGGTGATTGGTTTCAACGCCAAAGGCTAGGAATGGCACGATAAAGAGCGAAAGAAAGATTCAATGTTGAGGCACCCCGCCGATGGGTCGAACTGGAGGACTATCAACACTATGTTCTATAAGAACATCAGTGGAGAGGTAAGGCATCTGTGGTTAGCTTTGAGCACGGATGGGATGAATCCGTTTGACCAGGTTAGAACCAATCAGAGCACTTGGCCAGTGACGCTATGTATATACAACCTTCCACCCTGGCTTTGTATGAAATGATCATACATCCAGATGCCATCACTAATCCAAGGGCCAAAACAACCTGATAATGATATTGATGTGCTTCTAGAACAACTGATCGGTGAACTACTACAGATGTGGGAGACGGGTGTGAAGGATGTTTGGGATGAGTACAAAAAAGAACATGTCACGATAAATTTTGTACTTATCGCTACAATCACCGACCTGCCAGGGCGAGGTTGCTTGTCTAGAGAGAAGGCAAAAGGATACACTGGGTGTGTCGAGTGCTTGGACGGTACTAATGCTACACATCTACCAGAAAACAAGAAGATGGTCTACATGGGACACCGTAGGTTCCTACACCGGAATCACCCTTACCGCAGGAATAGAAAAGATTTTAATGGGACTATTGAGAAACGTGGACCTCCAAAGTATCGAGACGGGAAACAAATGTTTCAACAATTAAGAAAACTCACAGATGTTGTCCTTGGGAAAGGGGAAGGGGGAGTACCACGCCAACCGATAGTATCTGGAAGGAAAAATCAATCTTCTGGAAACTACCTTATTGGCCACTTTTGAGTGTACGTCACTGTCTTGATCCAATGCACATAACTAAAAACGTGTGCGGTAACACACTTGTTGACACAAAAAGCGTCAGATCTGTGAACACCTCGGGCTATTACCCAAAGCTCGATGTCGAGGGCGTGCCAGTCGATTTGACCAATCAATCGACAAGGATGATAACTATGACAAACTGAACGAGACGACAGCGATGCGCCCGGACATCAAGGCTCAGATTGATCACGGATAACTAGAGCAGAGCTAGACGAGGCAAACAGCGATGCGCCCGGATTGCCAAAGCCTAGAGGTACTCCCAAGCGGAACTAACAAGGATTTTGACGGAGATCAAGGTGATGCAGCCCGTCGAAAGCTTGAAGAACTCGTTAAAGCTATAACTAATGCATGATAAAGGTAAATTGCGATAAAAGGTAGAATAAGATAAAATTGGTTTGGTTTTGAATTGGATTGATTCTTTATTCCATAGCCCTCGGGCACATATTTATACTCCCGCATGGAGAGTTGTACAATGACATGACACATATCTTTCCTAAAACAAACTCCTACTTTAAAGGAAAATGACTCGCGCAGGAGTCGGACTCAAACTACCATAATAATACTGGCACAGAACACCAGTTTCCTTATACTTCCTCTCGATGGAAACTTTCCATCGGCAGATCCTTTTAATCCGCACCTTCCTTCTTTGGCCACTTGTAACCCTCTGCTACCACCAAGTGCTAAATCACGCCCATCGGCATCGGCAATACTTTCCCGATCGGCAATCGGCAGCATCTTCTTCATCGGTAATCAGCAATGAACCCTTATCGGTAAAAGGAAACCATCTCCCATCGGCAATCGGCAACGAGCCCTTATCGGCAATTGGCAATAAGCCTTTATCGGCAATCGGCAAGGCCCCTTCATCGGCAATCGGCAGAGATTCCTCATTGGCAATTCAGTTTCAGCAAGATTTCAACGATCTTGTCGGCAAGGCATCATCAACTTCCATCGGCAAAACACTTAGTCTTCTCGTAGTATCCTCCCATCGGCATTATCAACTCCTGACACCGATGGAGAACAGCCGCTGACCAGTCAAGCCTCAGCCCATTTGACACGTGTCGAAAAACGGTGTCAACACATGCCCCCCAGTTTCAGAGAGTATAACTTTACGTGCCGAAATTCTCTCCACTGTAGCCGTTGCTGTAGCCGTTACCCCCGAGATAGGCGTACGGTTTCCTCGATCCCCGCACATGGAACTGCAATTAAATAATAAAATCCCTCGATTGTAGCACGAACCGACAGTGATAGGGGACATCACTGCCGGTTCTTGTTACAACCCGACAGTGACATCACTGCCGGTTTGTAATAAGAACCGGCAGTGATGAGCCACCCTATTTAAAGAATTGGCACGCGTCCGAAAATTTCAGACGCGCGCCCGTTCCACAATTAGCCATTCTGCTCGACGCCGCCCGAGCTTGCCACTACACGCCGCCACCACCCCCTCGACCTCGACGACCTCGACGCCGCGAGGAGCTCCCGCCACTGCATACCGCCACCACTGCACGCCGCCACCGCCCGCTTTGCTCGACGCCACTCTACTTGACGTCGGCAGCCGCTCTTCTCGACGCCGCCCAGGACCTCCCCCGCGACGGCACCCGAGACCTCCCCCGTGATGGCCAGCGACCTCGCCAGCTACCTCGCCGCCACCCAAGAGCTCGGAATCCGGCACCCGAACTCCACTGTGAGCTCCAACCGCCATGCAACCAAGGTGTTTGAGGCAATGCCGCAGTGGACTGCTAGCGTCAAAGGAGAAGGAGGGAGAGGGAGGAAGAAGGAGGAAGAAGGAGGGAGAGGGAGGAAGAAGGAGGGAGAGGGAAGGAGGGAGAGGGAGGAAGAAGGAGGGAGAAGGAGATAGAGAGAGATTGATGCATAGAGAGATAGAAATAGAGATAGATAGAGAGAGAACCGCATAGAGATTAGAGAGATATAGAGAGATATTAGAGAGATAGACAGATATAGATAGAGATTAGAGATATAGATAGAGATTAGAGATATAGATATAGATATATACATGGCTTTAGATAGAGAGATATAGAGAGAGATAGATAGAGATTAGAGATATAGATAGAGATATATATATAAAGATTAGAGATATAGATAGAGATATATACATGGCTTTAGATAGAGAGATATAGATAGGGATTAGAGATATAGATAGAGATTGGAGAGATATATAGCATGACTTATAGATAGATGGCAAATTTCATATCAGTTATGTATAGCATGACTTATGTATAGCATGACTTGGCACATTTCATATCATATATATACATGGCTTTAAAGAGACGTATAGCATGACTTATGTATAGCATGACTTGGCAAATTTCATATCATATATACATGGCTTTAGAGAAATGTATAGCATGACTTATGCATAGAATGACTTGGCACATTTCATATCATATGTATACATGGCTTTAGAGAGATAGCATGACTTATAGATAGATAACTTGCCATATCATCTATAGAGAGATAGCTTGTAAACCCCCATATCACCTATGACTTATATATATATATAACTTGTATATCATGACTTATGTATAGCTAAATTAAATGGTTGAGTCTATCTATGTACCTATGAGCTAATACCAATAATCGAAATGCATGTCCAGAAACATGATAATTAAGTGTCGATTCACCACCCATCGCCCTACGACCGAAGCGCCACATGATCCAACTAGTGGTGGTGGTGGCAGTGACCAAGGAGACGATGACAACCAGCAAGGGGATCAAAGACCATGGAGCCCTAGCCATATGCTGGACCTAGAACAAGGAGCCGAGGTAATAACTTAAGTCATACCTAAAAACACGGTAGATCTAGCCAGAAAAGTGTGATTGGGGACTTACTTATAAATTTTGAAGTAGGTTCCGCCGGAAGGTCCAAGTACTGGTGAGGGTACCAGCAGGACTAAGCGTGGTGCAACAAAGCTCCCTTAGACAAGTAGATGCTAGCACATCTCTCAGTTCGACCAAGTAGGGGAGCCGGTGGAGCCTATTAAAGCATTGGGCCCATACAAGAGTACCATCGGGGCACTTGTAAGGGACTTCATCCCGATCAAATACAGGAAGTGGAATGGCAGTGAGCAAGACCCGTGGAGGGTTCTAGAAAGTGAGAAGGAACTAGTTTGGAACAAGCTCAGAGGGTATTTCACTTTCCCTAATGATTGTGATGAGACGACAGTCAAGAAGAAGGCAAGGAAATCATGGGTCACTCCAAGAATTTCAAGGGAAAGTTGCACAAGCTAATAAAGGAGGAAAAAGAACCGAATTTTGTGGGAGGTGAACTCAGCAACCAGAGGGACTTCTGGGAGGAGTTCAAGGCTTACAAGCTATCCGAAGAGGCCAAGGCATCAAGTGAAAGAAATAAAGCAAACTCGCTTAGGGAAAATAATCCTCACCGCCTAGGATCGCGTGGGTATGTAAAGAAGATTCCGCAATGGGAAGCCCGAGTCGATGAACTATAGCGGAGCGGCATTACGCCTCAAACAAGCGATTGGCAGCCCAGATCAGTGAACTACCTACTCGCAAGGGGGGCACAATACATTCCTGACGGGAGCCGTTCCGCCAGTGCTGAACTCATCACCGATCTCCTCCTAGAGATTTCTACGCTCAATGAGGAAGTGCATAGAGGGGCCCGCAAGTCTGATAGAGAAAATGACGAGCTCACGCAAGCACATAGAAACAAGGAGCACCCCGGTCGCACTAGAGGAGCCGGGGTAATTCCTTGGGAGAAAGCATTTGAAGGTGAATCTGCTTCCTATAGGAGCCGGGCGAGGGCTAGAACGCAAAGAGAAGAGGAGTTCCAAAGGATGCGACAGGAGCTAGAACAGAGCATGGAAGCATGGATAGCTGCTCAAGTGGCGAGCACTATGCAAACCATGTGTTCGAGTCAAGGGCCGCATGCAATCCCGACTTTGAATAGCCCAGTGCCTGGCAAGGGCCGCAGTTGCTGTGGCTCAACCCCTATGCTTGATGACGAATAGGTCAATGCTCCTCATCCGGTGGATGACATCAAAGAACCTGTGAATGTCAGGTTGTACATCCATCAGCAGTGGACCAAAGACAAGGTGGCAGTTGGACAAGTATTTCCTAGAGGAGAGAACATAATTCATGGTAAGCCTGTGCCACTCGGGTATGCTAGGGTCAGCATTGATAAGATGTTGGACAAGAAGTACAATAAGATACATATTGATTTCCCAGTGGAGGAAGATAGGTCGCGTCTAGTTCACAACTTGGGCACTCCCGTCGACTGGCGCAAACGCTTCATCAAGCTAGATGAGCAGCCATCTTCAGATGATAAAGATGACAGTGAATCATCTCGGTCGCCTCCGCGAAGAGGTTTCTCTCCTCGTCAAGATCCACTGACACCTCCTCCACCGTCAAAGGAGAAGACTCCTTCTCCACCGCCAAAGGAGAAGACTCCTCCTCCACCACCAAAGGAGAAGACTCCTCCTCCTCCTCCTTCACCAGCTTCAAAGTCCTCAGGATCTCGACGGCCTAGCGCTAGATCAGGTTCGACTTCGCAATAGAAGAGGTCATCATCTTTGGTTGGTAAAGATCCCAAGACGACTAGTAAAAGGAGGAAGCCAGCACCGACTAAGGACGATATTCTACGAGCTCAGATTGCACAAAAGGCCGCCAAACTTGCCTTGTTTGAATGATTGGCTTATATACCTGAGCACTTATCACAGAGCCAATTTGAAAGGCAAAGAAAAATTCCAAGTAATCAAGAAAGAGCTAAAGAAATACACACCTTAGATTTGCTAAAGATACAGAACTTGGCCATGGAAATGAACATAAGCATGGAGGATGCCGAAAATCTCTATTACGGTAAAGTCAAATTTCAAAATGCCACGGTTGTATACAAGTTTCAACTAGGCAAGCCTATGGTCGCTAGCCAAGAAGAGTACATAAATTTGCCAACAAACATGCGACATTTGCATGGTTATTATATCATAGATAGTAACAGCAGCAAAGACAAGAATGCAACCTTTGAAGTATCCATCCCTTCCTGTGCATACTATTTATTATGAAGACCTCTTTCAACTCTTTCAACGACGCTCGTTGGATGCGCAGATCATGATGTTATGCACTCTATAAGTACCATACCCTAACAACGTTATAATAAACTACGTGATCCACATTTGAAATATATCCATGTTTATTTGCAGGTGTATGGAAAAATTGTGCCTTAAACAGAAAAGGATCAATTTTGACTTCTTGGACCCCATCTTTGTAAATGAGACAACATGCAAAGCCAGTCTCACAGATCCATATGTATCAAAAAGTTTGAAGATTGAGTTTGAAAGAATGTTCGCACTCCAGAAATCAACCGCACTACTAACCTACAACTGCGAGTATGTGTTCTTGACCCTTACTTAAGTGTTTTTTCTTGATATGTCATTCAATAACATGGACTTTGTGATTGCAGCAACCATTACGTCCTCATAGATATAAGTCTTACAGATTCAACTATCGAGGTGTGGGACTCAAGGAAGAAGCCACTTAAGCTTATCGACCCCCTTGTCACAGTGCTAAATAAGTAAGTGAACCCAATATCACAACACTTTTCAATCACATATGATATTGTAATTAATGTCCCCAGCCTTCATACTTCATTTACATTGTCACATAGAATGAAAGTGTTACCTGATTGGAGAAATGTGGAGGCTAGGATGCAAAAGAAATGGAGAGCCCCATTCACAGTGAAGTACATGGAGGGGGTCGGGACCCTAGATCAACCAATGGGGAACAACGAATGTGGGTTCTATGTGATGTGGGGAACGCTTGCCTACTTTGGTGCAAAACTAGGAATAGGAGATTCCATGGTACGTAGGCGTCTCATTTTAATTCTATTGTTTTGTCTTACGTATGTGCATCTCAATATCGATCATCATGTATCAATTTACAAGGCAAAGAACAGAACCACAAAAGGTTGCTAGATTTTGAGATTAAAGGATTTCAAGAGGAGATAGCGGCTCTTATTCTGGACGAGATAGTGTACAGGGAAGGATATTTAGCCATTGTGAAGAGTAAGAACTTCAAGAAGAACTATGGAAAAGACCGCCTCGAAAGGCTATTGTAATGCGACAATTAATTCAGTACTTTAAGTTTTGTTTGGATGTTTTGTAATAATTATTATAAATGTGTGATGGGTTTGTATTGTCGCTAGTCCACAACCACCTTCAATTCACATCGATATCAAATGGTTCGATAGCAAACACCTCCACGACCTCCCACCCCACCACCTCTACCATAAACACCCTAAACCCTAAACCCCAAATAAAAATAAAACAATTAATAAAATGCAAATTTAAAAATTAATATCACTGTCGGTTCCAATAAAACTGACAGTGATATGCCTACCTTCACTATCGGTTGGTGTCACAAACCGGCAGTGATGGCTCAAGCATCACTGCCGGTTTGTAACACGAGCCGGTAGTGATGTTTGAGCCATCACTGCCGGTTTGGCATAACCCGCAGTGATGACATGGCCTCATCACTGCCAAAGTGGTTGTGCCGGTTCAAAAACCGCCACTGAAGGGGGGTTTTGAACCAGCACTGATTTGAGTTTCTAGAGTAGTGCAAGCACCTATATAACTGCCAAACCTATTATGAGAAACGGATTACAGAGGAATCAACGAAGCTATAAAGTCACCTTCGCGAGCTACCGTTATCCAGATAATCAGGGGACATTCACAAGTAAACCTAGCCTAGGCACCATGCCTACACTACGAATACTTCAATCAAGAAGCTATCATGATCAAAACACTCAAAAAGAGTTGCAAACATGAAGAACAATATGGACAATGTTCCTTACTTGAACTAGAAGTCAAATACCAGGGTATCTCAAAATGCAAATCCTGGGTGAGAGGACTTGATCCCAAAGAATACAACAACGAAGAAGCACCGACAGGCACTATAGGAAACAGAAGCTTTGCCGAGTGCCTGACCCACTCGGTAATTCTTTGCCGAGTGTCAGATATCGGGCACTCGGCAAAGCCTTTGCCGAGTGTCAAGTCAGCACTCGGCAAAAAAAAACGGCGACCGTCAAGTTGACGGATTTTTTTGCCGAGTGCTGACATGGCAGGCACACAGCAAAGATTTTTTATTTGTTTGTTTTTGAAAATGCTTTGCCGAGTGCCGGTCAGGTGGCACTCGGCAAAGAAATTATTTAATTTTTCTTTTTTTGGAAATTCTTTGCCGAGTGCCACCTCACCGGCACTCGGCAAAGGGCCATTCTTTGCCGAGTGTCACGTGGCCGGCACTCGGCAAATCTGGCAAAGAGGCCGAAACTGGGCCTCTGGTCCCAGCTTTGCCGAGTGTCATGACCCTTTTGCCGAGTGTGACACTCGGAAAAGTTGGGAAATTTCTAATTTTGTTTTTGTTTTTTCCTTTCCATCACAACAAACAGCATATACATCACATATGCATTCATCCATCACACAAACATAGTATATATCACATGGATATCTACATCCAATCACAGAATACACATAATATATCCATAATCCATCCATAGTCCATTCATCACATTATGTGTTCATAATCCATCAACCCATCACAAGTTCTAAACAGAAAATCCATCACATCACAGTTCTCACATGCTCATAAACCCATCACTGCTCACCTTGGCCCCCAATGCCTGAAGAGCTCCCACCTTGGCCCCCTTGTGGCGACACTTGCAACCCGACGGCGCCTGGAGGGCCACCTTGCCACTGGGGCGGCACATCAGGGCCAGGAGACCACCCGGACTGCTGAGGAGGTGCACCTGGCCACCCGTAGTGTGGAGGAGGTCCACGAGGGGGCCACCCGTACTATGGCGAAGGCTGACCCTAAGGCGAAGGCTGACCCTAAGGCGAAGGCGCCCAACCCTGTGATAGTGGCTGCATGAAGGAGAAGCGAATTTGTTAGTACCTAGAGGACGTCCTAAGAAGCTAAAACAATAAACAACGTCACTAGAGTCCATGTAGGACCAATAGGCGGTGGACCTAGTGGAGGAACGAACGGAGTGAGCAGCGAGGCAGGCACCACCACACCTGGGCCGTTCAGGCTCGAAAAGAACGTAGCCATATCCATCGACCTCTGGTCCCAGTCGCGGTTTCGGGCCTCCAACTGTAGGCATTGGGCCTCCACCCGGGCCAACTCACGCTGATAGGCCTCCTCTCGGGCCTGCTCCCAGGCCTCTACCTGGGCGTTGAGCCTCTGCATCTCCTCCTGCATTTGGGCCTGCAATATTCATCTAGCAAGTTTAAACAATACAAATGGAAGGTAAGAAATGATCAATAAATGGAACGGTACTTACCTGAAGCTGGACCATGGTCGGCGTCCTTGGTCTGATGGGGATGGATCCGCTCGTGCTCCTCGACCGAACCTCGGCGAGGTTGGGAAGGGAGGCCGAGGAGACTGAGCTGCCGACCATATACAGCCGACCGTGCGGCCTCCCTCCTCCCTACCTCATCAGCAGGTCCGTGTCCAGGGGCTCGGTGGCCGGACCGTAGTCCTCCCCATGACGCGCACGAGCCGCCGTCCTGTACTCGGTGATCTTGGTGTAGGCGTTGGGGTTGCTGAAAGCGTCGGGGCCATCGTCGGGGTTGTACTGGTTCTGCGGCTCGGTCGCCCTGCCCTTGTTCACCAAGTTGTATGCCATGAATGAGTTACACGGCGCGCCACCATGCAACTGGGACTGCGAGAAAAAATCAAATATGATTGCAACTAATGACTATTGAGCGTTACAATAAAAACGTAAATCAATAGAACATACCCATCTCTCAGCATATCAGTCAAGGCTTTGGTTGCCTTGTCGGTGTGGCATCCCAGGCATCTGCAGGCGCCACTCTTGACGATCTTTGTGCCTCTCAGCCCACTTGTCCCGAGAGCCACCGGTCCACAATGGCCGCCCAACAGTTCAAGTGGGCCGAGCAACAACCAGGACAGAACTGCATGACATCAAGTCAAGTATTTAATATGTTAGAAGATCAATTGAAGCCTACATATTATTCACGAAAGTAATCGGTATTAATGTTTCCTACTTACTTGGATGTACTGGTCCCTAGTGAGGTCGGTCTCCCTGGATTGCATCTTCTCCCTCGCTTGCTTCTTCTTGACCTTCTCACGGTACAGCTCAACAAAGGCGGTGATGATGAATTGGATCCTCGCCTCATGGTACAGGTCCTAGAGTCGGGACCTAGCAACCTTGTCCTGCACGACCTCCGCCTCGGCCTCTCTCCCCGGCTCACACGCGTAACACTCCTGCATATAAACATCATGTATCGTTTCATTAATTCAAGAACGTAAAACGAATGCGTAGTATTGACATATGTTGTGCGATCTAGATTTACCCAGAACTCGCTCTTAATCTACCTAGCAATCGTGATGCCGGGCGTACTGGACTCCGCGGCGATGAAGTGATCCCACGACCAAGGCGGGCCCACTACCCCGACGTAGTCGACGATGCCAGGGTAATGCTTCTTGATCAGGAGAGTGAGGGTGCCATTGATATGGCGTGCCCCACACCCTCCACTCACAACTACCCAGTTCCTGCACGAGTCAATAAGAACAAATGTTAGTCTGAATTTTGATTTCAACATTTAATATGAACAAGTAGTGATAACATCAATGGTTACTTACTTTTCGCCGCTAGGTCAAATGACCGGACGACGGTGAGCTATGGGAACCTACCGTGGGAGCTGTGTGGGCCCACGCTGGTACACCTTGCTTGTAGCAGAGGAAGTGGAACCTCCTGCTATGGCCTCAGCCTCAGCCTCCTCCTCCCTGTCCTCCTCGTCCTCGTTCTCGTCCTCCATGTCCTCCTCGTCCTCCTCCTCCTGAGGGGTCAACTCGGGCGTCGGGTCTCGAGGAGGAGGAGGCTCTGTCCTCTCCCTCCTAGGACGACCGTGGGGGCAGCCAGTCCTCGTCAATGTCTCGCCTGCCGGCTCGTCGTGGTCCTCGGTAGTCCTCCGGTAGGTGGAGGACACCTGCCGCTACGACCGCCTGCTTCCGCCTGACATTTTGTCGAGTGCCTACAATTACAAAGATAAAATGAATTAGCATAAATAAACAGTAAGTACTTATAAAGAGATATAAATGGAATGAAAAATATAATATTACATGAATTAGAAGTTGTCGCCACAATCGGCAGTGGCTTGTGGCCCTCGTGGCACTCGTGTGTCATCATCACTATCAATATTATCGAAATCTAATGCCTTGTCCTCGTCTTCATCCTCCTCCTCCTCCAATCCTAACTGCATCCGCTCAAGAATTCTTAAGTCTTTGACATTCTGCACCTCAACACCCTCGTCCTCATCATAGTCATTGTCTTCTTCCATGTCCATCAACGATGTTATGTCAATGTCAAACCTCCCTTCTAGGCCCTCAGGTTGAAAGAACTCTCCAGTATATGTGTTTGGGTCAAAGTTGTAGTCATCATCATTTGGGAGAGGTGCTTTGCCGCGCGGCGATACCAACTGAATGATGTACCAACCCACAAGATCCTCAACTTGTTGGCATGCCCATGGGAGATAATAAACTTGCGTGGCTTGTGGAACCACAATATAGACATCATCTCCTTTATAGATGGAATCCTGTCGAATTTCCACTAGCCCAAGCTCAGGGGCTTTTCTCGTGACATCAGGATCGAACCAATGGCATCTGAATACCACTGGATTAAGAGCTTTGGTAGCTTTGCTACCGGGATAGTGGAGCTCGTATATTTCTTCAACTATGCCATAATAGTCATGCTCATCGGTGCCAGGCGTACAAACTCCACTATTCGTGGTCTTTCGATTTGGTCAGCTCTCCTCGTATCTTCTTGTGTGAAAGCGATAGCCATTCACATCATAAACGGTGAATGACTTGACTCTGCGCTCGAAGCCTTTGGCCAACTGTTTCAACTCATCAATCATTTTCGGATCCGTGCGGGCCTACAAGTTTAGGTCGGATATATCGTTACATGAAATGAAATGAAATACGAGATAAGTTGGCTGGTACCTTAGTACTGAACCATGAAATGAAATCGGGGTCACCCTTTTTGAGAAGATCGTCTTGTTCTTGAAGGGAAGGATCTCTTGAGCCTCTCCATTGTTCATCAATAAATTTTCTGAAAAAAACAAGAGGCAAGTGGGTTGGATCGATAGGTGGAGGATGGTGACGGCGTATGTAACAAGCTCATTGAGAACTTACTACACATAAGGAGCCACTTCATCAAGGTTCAACAACACATACAACGTGATAGTGCGCCACTCCTCAAGCTACAACATCTTGATCTTCGATGCGCTTTCTCTTCCGAGTTCTCCTTTGAAAAGGCTGAGGTTCAATGAACTCTCGTTGATGTTGTATCGAGAGGGTGGATTGTTCACGCTAGGAAGGTTGTCCTTATAATATGTCATTGTGAAGTTTGACACCTCCTCCAGAATAAATGCATGTGCCACAGAAGCCTCAATTTTGGCTTTATTTCTACAATTCTTCCGAAGAATCTTTAGCAATCTCTCGACTGGATAGCACCAATAGCACTGCACGCCCCCCCCATCCGTGACTGAGTTGGTAGGTGCAAAAGCAAATGCTGCATCGGTAGGAAGAAGCCGGGTGGGGAGATCATCTCCAACTTGCAGATCAACACAGGTGCCACTTCCTCCAGGTTAGTAATCACGTCTCGAGATAGCTCCTTGGCAGAAAGCTGATGAAAGAAATAGCTCAACTCTGTCAGCACACACCACACAGGCTCGGGGAGGAATCCTCGGGTCATCGTAGGAAGAAGCCGCTGAATCCATATGTGATAGTCATGACTCTTCATCCCTTATACTCGCATAGTAGACAAATTCACTCCCCTTCTCAGATTAGCAGCGTACCTATCAAGGAACATGATCGTTTGGATCCACTGCAGTACTTTCTTCCTATGGTCTCTTTTCAGTATGTAATCGGCCAGACCTCTTTGCCATCTCTTCCTGGTACCAGGAACCTTCATCACTAGCTTTGGCCTATCACACAGCTCTTGCAAGTCCAGTCTAGCCTTAACGTTGTCTTTTGACTTGTCTGTGTCCATGAGTTTTCCAAAGAGTGCCTCAAGGATATTCTTTTCTATGTGCATTACATCGATGTAATGCGGATAAAGAAGATCTTTGAAATACGGGAGACTAGTCAAGCCTGATTTATGAGTCCACATGTGTTGTTGTCTGTAACAAAAAAAACAACCATTTTTTCATCAGATTTCAGAGCCTCTACCTCAGCGAAGACCTCCGCACTGCTCATGAACTGAGGAATGGGGTCGGTGACTTGCACACCTTTTCTGAAGTTCTTGACGTCACGTCTGGATGGATGGTCCAAAGGCAGGAATTGACGATGTTGGTCGAACGAAGAATACTTGCCTCCCTTCTTCAACCAGGAGAACCTCACGGCTGACATGCATAATTGGCATGGGAACTTTCCATGAAAACACCACGCGCTTAATATGCCATATGCCAAGAAGTCATGCATGGAGTACTGGTACCACACACTCATTTTGAAGTTCCTCTTTGTAGCTCGATCATATTTCAGCACCGGCTTTTTCCAAACTTCGTTCAACTCATCCCACAAAGACTGCATGAACACACCCATATTCTTCCCCGGGTGTCCAGGAACTATAAGTGACATGAATACGTTCTTCGGGTCAAACATGACACTGGGGGGAGATTGAGGGGGATCACGAACATAGGACAACAAGTGTACGAGGCCGCCGTCATTCCATACGGGTTGAACCCATCCGTTGCAAATGTCACACGTACATTCCGAGCCTCCATAGCTTTGTTAGGATGCATGTCATCAAAGTGCTTCCATGCGTCACCATCCGATGGGTGTACCATCTTGTCAGGGTTGTATCTTTTTCCATTCTTGTGCCATGTCATCTGTTTCGCGTACTCCTGTATCATGTACAGTCGTTGGATCCTCGGTATGAATGGAAGGTACTATAGAACCATCTCGGGGTCGTAAGATGTTCCTTCCTACCATCACCATGGTCTACCTCCACATACCTAGAGGCTTTACACTTTGGACAATGTGTTGATTTCTCTAAATCTTTCCTGAATAGGACGCACCCTTTTGGACAAGCATGGATTTGCTCATATGGCATCTTAAGGGCACAAAGGAGTTTCTGTGACTCGTACATATTCTTTGGCAGAACATGACCCTCCGGCAGCAGGGTGCCAATAATTGTCAACATGGAATCGAACATGTCTCGACTCATGCTATACTGCGACTTCAGCTCCATTAGATGTCCAATGGAATCTAGTTGTGAAACCATTGTCTTATCGTGAAGGGGCTTCTCTGCCGACGACTTCATGTCATAGAACGCCTTTGCGGTTTCCTCTGAATCCTCCTCCATTCCTTCACCGAATTGTGCCTCATGAAAATCATCCATCATGTCTGCTACCCCGGCATCTCCATCATACTCCTCGAGACGTCATCTCACCACCTCATCTCTCAGCCGATTAGCTTCACCATGGTAGACCCAGCAGGTATAGTTTTTAACGAATCCGAACATGAAAAGATCTTGCCCCACGTCATTCTTATATTTTCTTTTCTTGTTCTCACACCTGCTACAGGGACACGGCATCCGACTCGACCCTTTAGCAACAGCGCCAAATGCATGCTCCAAAAAAGCATTGGTCTTGTTAACCCATTCTGTGCTCTTACTCGTGTAGCTCGTGTACATCCAGTCACGATTTTCCATCCTCTGGCATATACATATGTAAGCGACAAATAAAGTCAGCCCATGCATCTACAAGGCGTTTCTACCATCGAATAGGTGAAGGATAGGTCCTAATCCCACCCGAAGATGCATAGATGAGGTCAGTTTCCATGCTCTACTCCTATCTGAGATGAAATTTCGGCAGCACCCCCCGTTGTTCTCCCGATACACGTCCCACTAGGGAGAGTGTGTATCCGAAGAACAACGGGGAGGTGGTGCCGAAACTCCGACTAGGATAGGAGCAGAGCATGGAAACTGACCTCATCTACGCATCTGCGGGTTGTCCAAATAACGTGGACAATCCGAAAGAGATACGGTCGGATACACACAGTGATCTGCGTGCCTCCAACCGTATCTCTTTTAGACGGGAGACGCCTAACTAGTTTACGCGACCTACGACAAAGATACAGGATAAGAGATGTTTATACCTAAGGTGGCGGTGAAGTTAGGATAGCGGGGCAGTGGCGATTCGAGGCAGTGTTGAGTCGGGGCGGTGCAGGCAGACCCGCAGCGCCGATGAAGTGGATCGACTACTCCGCAGCTCTTCTCATGTCCTCTACTCTACAAAAGCATAAAGCAACGGTATAAGTTACAAATTTCGGCAGAACCTCCCCTATATGGGGAGGTTCCCAAAACCTACAAAAAAAACAATCGGCTCCATGGCCGACACCCACATTTACGGCACGAAGGCCGACACATCAACAATGGGAGGCACGAAGGCCATCCACATCCAAAACGACGCGATGCCTGAGAACCCAGAGTTTTACCTTCTACTCAACCGAGGGACGGGGATGTGAAGGCAAGGTCGTCGAGACGAGGCCGCTTTCCACAACCACCTGCATTGCATACCCAAGTCACAACTCACAACATATATAGGTAATTAAGTTGATTCTTCAAAGGTAAACCCTAAACTCTACTACACTACTTCTAATCTACTCTACTCTACTCTACTCTACTCTACTACTACTTGTACTACTACTACTACTACTACTACTACTACTACTACTACTATTAATACTACACTAATATTACTACTAATCTACTCTACTACTACTACTAATTACACTACTACTACACAAGTAATATTACTACACTACTACTACTAATTACACTAGTACTACTACTAATTACACTACTATTACTACTAATTCCACTACTAATACTACTTACACTAAGCGGTTGAGAGGCACGGATGACCTCCTCTCCTTCCTCTTCTTCTTCTTCCTCTTCTTCTTCCTTCTCTTCTTCTTCCTCTTCTTCCTCCTCTCCTCTCCTCCTTTCTTCCTCCTCCTCCTTTTTGCCCGTCCTCCGGGCAGGGGCGCAGGGCCGGCAGCGGCGGGGGCTGGCAGCGACGTGCGGCCGGTGGGCGGGCGTGGTCGGGCGTGTTACTGCACGTGGGGCCGGCGGTGGGGCAGCGCGGGGGGTCGGCGGGCTGGCGCGGGGGACCAGTGGGCAGGCGCGGCAGCTGGCGGCCGCGGGCGCGGGCGGGGGCGGGTCGCCGGAGCCCGAGCGAGCGCGGCGGCGGTGACGACGGGCGGGTGGCGACGCGGGGGGGGGGTGCGTTGCGTGCGTGTGTGCGTCTGTGCGGTGGGCTGAAGGGTGGACTGGTGGGAGTTTTGTATTTTTTAAAATTTTTTATTCTTTGCCGAGTGCCCCACCATTTGGCACTCGGCAAAGAAATTAGGGTTTTTCTTTGCCGAGTGTCAGGGGTGGCACTCGGCAAAGGAGATTTTTTTTGCGTCCAATTTTTTTTAGCTTTCACATATCAGCATGGTCAACATGTTCAAGTTTGACCCTTTTTCAAAACAATTTGTTAAATTTTCTGACTTTATTTCATTTCCTTGATTTTTCGCGAAATACGCAAGTTTGAACTGCGGGTGCATCGAACAATGGATTTCAATGATTCAAAAAATTTTATTCTTCTTCATGAGTATATGTTGAGGTCAAATCCATAAACTGACCCACAGTTTCGATCAACGTGCTCTTGGGGCAACGCCTCCATGTTCCGTGCGGGCGATTCTTTAATTCTATAAAATACAAACGAAATCCGAAAATCACGAAACTTAGCGAGGTGTCATTATATCATATGCATATGCCATGAAAACAATTTGAGAAAGTTTCAAGCACGTTGTCACGTACGATGCTCAGAAACCATTAGTTCTCACATACGATCACATGTGATCGTATGTGAGAACTAGTGGTTTCTGAGCATCGTACGTGACGACATGCTAATATGTGAAAGCTACAAAAAAATTGGACGCAAAAATCGAAAAAAATTTCCTTTGCCGAGTGCCACCCCGGACACTCGGCAAAGCATTATTCTTTGTCGAGTGCCAAACGGTGGGCACTCGGCAAAGGTGACGGACACGAATGCCATTAGGGACCGGATTTTTTGACGAGTGGTTTTTTTTGCTGAGTGCTAGACACTCGACAAAGGGAATGAGTTGCCAAGTGTGGATCTGTGCCGAGTGCCTCACACTCGGCAAAGCAGAAATTGCCGAGTCGGATTCTTTGCGAAGTGCCATGTTGACTGGCACTCGGCAAAGAATACTTTGCTGAGTGCCCGATATTTGGCAATCGGCAAAGCATCCAGCACTTGACAATGTTGTTGTTTCCCGTAGTGAGGATGGAACTCCTTCAAAAATCTACTCTCCAACTCTATATCTCTAATCTCTAAACAAAACTAGCTCTAGATAGAACTAATCTCTCTTGATTGCTGGCCTAGATCTACTAGATAGGAAATTAGGGCTTCATGATGTTCAACTCTTGATCTAGCTTGCCTTCTCTATGGGGGTACAGAGCTCTATTTATAGCCGGTGGGATGAACATCAATCGTTGGATCAAATTGAGTTTACGTAGGGTCAAGATGACTCCATAGAGGCGGTGGTTGAAGACTCCAGAAGAGGGAGAAGGTTCCCATAGGAGTGGCCGACCGTCCCCACCTGTCAGCCTCTCGGGCCCCGCTTCCTTCAGGTGTTTTCTAGATCCTTCCTGAGTATTTTGGCGCACGTTTCCTTTGGCGTCAAGTTTCGTTAATTTCTTACAATTAGATCTCTCTTTCCGTCTTTTCTGAATAACTCCCTGGAAAATAATAAATCACCAAAACTTGTGGAATTTGTTAGTAATAACCCTATGTTTTCTAACATTTTTGTTCTTTGTGAGAAAGGTTGACGGTTCATATTGTACTATAACGACCATCAACAAGCTCCCCCACACTTAGGCTTTTACTCATCCTCGAGAAAAGGTTTGTTAAGAGAAATATGATATTTAAAACATAACTTAAAAATAAAACTTTATCATAAGAATGTCCCAAGTCATTCAAAATGTCTATCATGAATCTCATGTGATTGAAAAAACAAAATAGCTCGATTAGATCACTTTCCTATTTCCATCAAGTCATTGGAGAGTTTTGTCAAGTTTTCGAAAAGAAATCCTGCAAAAGATGTAAGAAGATACCCTGCTATTTCCTTAGATCATAATACTTTAATTGTAATCATTCTTCTATTATTATTATTTCTTTTTATGTTGTCATCCTCTCCTTCTAAGGAGTATGGGATTTTTCTCATTTTTTCAGAGGTACGTCGGACTTTTGTCCCCTTTTAATTGTTCTTGAGGGTGCGTCGGACTTTTGTCAATTTTAATTCCCTCTATCTTCTATCATGCATCTTTTGGCATGGATTATTTTCACTTACTTTTATATAGCCCCATACAACTCTTCTAAAGAGGGTGATTCAAACATATGATGCAAAATTATTATTTTATTCAGATTAATTCTGATCATAGGAGCATAGCAAAGTACTCATCATTCAATCTTTCAAAGGTTTCATAATTTGAAGTGCAAATAAAATGCTTTAGAGACAAGATATCAGGAATCAACTTCTGATATCTTACTACATCTTATTCTCAAAACATCATAAGTAATCATTATATCTTCTAAATAAATTGCAACATGACTTATGAGAAAAGTATTATGCAAGTTTATTCTCAAGCCATGAATTAATTCATCTTTTTATCAATTTAAAGGTATTTTAATATGTGATTTTCAATTCGGATCCAAATGATAGATGGAATATATGTATTTATAAAATATGTAGCTCAAACCTGACAGTGGACGAAGTGGGCCGGGAGAGGCCAAGGTAGTGGGCTGGCCGGCCATAGGTGGGGGCGAGTGACCCTCTGCTGAGGCTCCTCGGGTCCCGCTTTGTTGAGCGCGATCTATGTTTGATTTTCTTCCTAATTGCGTTAATTTCCCGAGCAAATTATGTTTCGTGGTCATGGTGTGTCTCCCCCACACTTTTTTCCTGTATTCTTTTCTATACAACATGTCCAGATAAAACACACATACCAAAAATAGAGAGTAGAGTAGATAACAAAGACATTGAAATAATAGGGCACTTTATTTATGATTAATCAAACATTCTAAATAACTGAGCTAATGAGTTGCTTTAACTAAGACGACGACAAACCTGACTTTAATCTAAAAACGATAAACTTAACTAAAGTGTGCCCTATTACATGGATAACTAAGCATTGTTGTTCGGATGGATCATGCCTCTAAGGTGATCATTTCTCTTCTTTAGCCTAGTGATTTCTTTCACATTGATCTATATGAGCTTGGTCAAGGTGCTCATGGTCGAATTCCTAAGCTTACTCTCTGACTGAAGAGAGTTAATGGAATTGGAGAGCAAGGTGATCCTCTCCTCTAGCATAACAATAGTGGTTCTAGCGCGCTTGGGCTCATTTGTTAGCACGGGAGTAGATCTCTTTGGTTCTGGCCTGGGCTCGGTTGTAGCGCACTTGGCTTGAGTTTGCACGAACTCCTTCAAAGGATGGACGGGTTGACACATACTTTGCACAAGTAATGTCCTCGAACTTGTGAAACTTGATGGACTTGAGCTTCTTGTTCTCCTTCGGGGGTAGCAACTTGGTACCCTGAGGAAGAGCGATTCGTGATCCTCGCGACGAGTCCTTTAACAACATCCTTGCTGGCGGTGATGGTAGAGCGGGTAGCTCTTGGACATGGTAGGCTTGCTCATAGAGTCGACGCGGAGGTACTTCGGCCAGGTGCTTGGATGGAATGATGGCGAGAGGTTTGGGTTGAGCTGGAACGATGGCTAGCAAGTCTTCTTTCTTGCTCAGGTTGACACCATTGATGACCATCTCCTTGCCGGCCATGGAAGCTATCTACTGGGGATAATTCAACTAGAGAGGTGAGGAGGCTTTGATGGGATGAGAATGAAGGAGGTATGGGTGCGTATTTATAGTGGATTTCGGCTTGCAGCAGGGGAAAGATCTATCTAGATAGGCATTCGTACAAACTAATGGAAGATTCCCGGTTAAACCAACAGGATAGGATCGAGGAAGGGTGTAGAAGATCGTGGGAATTCAGAACAAATCGAGGGGCGCACATGGGTGGCCACCCGACATCCTATAAGGCTGGCCGACCCCACATGGCATCCCCTCGGGGTGCCCTTCTTTGTGGTGGCTCTACGGTCCGCGTATACTGTAAGGTCTAGATATGGCTAGAGGGGGAGGGGGTGAATAGCCTATTAAAAATTCTACAACAACACTTAGGCAAACTTGTTAGAATAAAACACGGCGATAAGCAAGTTTGCACTAGCACTACTTGGGTCGGCAAGCCACCTAACACAATTCTAGTTACTAGCAAGAGATATACTATAGCACACAAACTAGATAGCAACATAGAAAGCTCTAACCAAAGCTATGTGACACCCTATGTCAAGCTTGCATTAGGATCATCATTAACCACTAAGCACAAGCATTTCATTGCATTCATGTTTGCATATGCTATCATTTCATGTGTGTGTTTGTATGTTTTGAAACTAGAATTAAATAGGTGTTGTGATTAATCTGTTTAGCTAAACCTTGCTATGCTTAGAGTAAAGTATGGTTTGCTTTATGTTTATTTACCCTGCTTAATTTTATCTGTTAAAGAAGTAAAGTAATCCTTTTCCTAATTAGCTTAAATAAGTTTTTAATCCTCGACTCTTGAACTAATGGTTTTCAGAATTTATGATCTACATGAAAAAGGTAGAGAATAATATTCTGAACAACTTTGGTTTAAGCGTCAAAACTTAGTTTGGAGTTTTTGAATCTGTTTTGAAGCAAGTTCAGTTAGAATCTAATAAAAGAAAATGGAAAAAGGAAATCAGAACCGAAACAGGTCGAGTATCGCTTTCGGCCCGCTCGGCCTCGACCGCCGCTTGATAAGGTGACGGACCGAGGGTCGAACGAACGACCCCAGGCCGGAGGCTCGATCAGCCAATCGACCCCCCCTCCCGCGCGCTCACCCGCGCGTTGCACAGCACACGTGCCGCGCACGTGCCCGAACGCACGCGCCGTGCATGCCCGCGCGCACTCGCCCGACCGTTGCTGAACCGTACGTCGGTGTCGTCTGCCACGTGGCCGACGATGCCTGACCGCGGATGTTGAACACGCCATCGCCACCGCTGCGGCCCTACACCGACATCGTTGTCGTCGACCAGCCCCTCGCTCTGTCTCAGTCGCATCCGCACCCGCGCCCGCGCTAACGGCGCTAGGACCGAGCCTGCACTGTTTTCCCGCCGTAGATGCCCTGCTTCGCCGCCGCAGACCTGCCAGCCGCACTGCCGCGTCCGTAGTAACGCCGCCGCAGTGCCGCGTCTGATCAGCTCCACGCCTCGTCCCTTTCGCACTCGAGCGCGAATCCACTCTAATGGCGCATCGACCAAGTTCCGCACTCTGTCTCGCGCGCTGCCGCCTCTGCCCTCGCACGCACCAACACGCCAACGCCGCTGCCACCGCCGCGCCATCGCGTCATGGCCCCCACTGGCCGCGCCGGTCGGCCATGACCGTGCAAAGGGGAGTGCCTACACCTCCTCTACTTCCAACACTCATCCGTGTAGGAATACGAGGTTGCTACGCTAGCCGGAAAACAAAACTTTTCGACCTCATAAACCAGGATCTGCTGCTAGTTACAGGTTACGGGATTACCACTAGACGCGCAGGTGCAGTGGAAGACGACTTGATGTAGTCGTGCGCGTCGCAGCAGGCAGTGCAGTTGCGTGGTCGTCCGTCTCAACGTCCCCTTCGCGCGGTTCGTCCTTGTGCTCCAGATGCAGCACCTCCGAGGAATCCCACACGTGCAGGGAGGAAGCGCTGCGCCTCCGGACTGCTAGGTCCGCGAGGAGCAAAAGGCGCGAGCGTGGGGAGGCGACGGCGGCTGCCAAAAGGCGTGGATCAATATCGCCCCGCGACCACCCCTTGCTTATATAGGCGTCCTAACGAGCTCCCACGTTGGAGGCCCATTAGAAACCCTAAACCTTGTCTAATTCGGGTCCAACCCGAATTAGGCTTCCAGCCCCTTAAGCGTGCGACCCTATGGGCTCACGCATACATAGACATGGCCCAAGTACTCTTACTCGACCAATAGTTGATAGCGGCCTCTAGCAAGGCGTGTCAACTCCTATGCATACGCTATGATCATATCAGACGAACCACTATGACCATGTACAAGTTATTCCCTTTGCCACTCGATATATGGTTCAACTCGTGGGTTAACACTTAACCCAAGCACGACCATGCATTTGTTGATCCAATCACATGAGTGATCCAGTGATATCTCTCTCACGAAGAGAGGGGCAAATTCCATCTTAATTGTCTATGTCTCATAGCATGTTTCCCGACCACCCAAGGACCACCTTTATAACTACCCAATAACGGAGTAGTGTTTGATAGTCTCTAAGTAGATCGTTTCACATCTTGAGTACATACCACAATCTCAGGTCTAAGGACATAACGTACATGACATGAATAGAGACTTTCTCTTGTTGGGTCAGTCCAGCCTACATGTCTCACATGTGCCCACATTATTAGTTTGACATCTCCATGTCTATGACTTGTGAAACATAGCCATCAACTAATACATGTGCTGGTCTAATATTCAAGTGTGTTCTTACAAGAATGCCGACCAGGGACAACTTTTAGAATAACCATTCAAGTAATTGAGTTCCACAAACAATTCACATAATTGTCAATCAATACTAGTTGTCTATAATGGATATTCAAAGAACACTATATTAATCATGGATACAATCGGAATATAATCATCTACATGATTAGCTCTAGGGCATATTCCCAACAGTCTCCCACTTGCACTAGAGTTAATCTCTTAGATGTCTAATCCCCATAGACCTCAAGTGTGCCTCATGCTTAGGCTATGGAAGAGCCTTTGTCAAAGGATCGGCAACATTCAAATCCGTATGTATTTTGCACATTTTGATCTCATTCTGAGACTGTGAATCATCTATGTCAGTTTGGAAGCTAGCATCGGTGTAACCATTTACAACGAGCTGCTCATTACCTCCATAGATTAGGAACACATCTTTAGTCCTTCTCAAGTACTTAAGAATGTTTTTAACAAGCGTCCAGTGACTCTCACCTGGATTGGCTTGGTACTTGCTCGCAACACTTAGAGCATATGAGACATCTGGGCGAGTACATATCATGGTATACATGATGGAACCAACTGCCGAAGCGTATGGAACCTTACTCATTCGTTTCCGCTCATCAGTTGTCAAAGGACACTGCTTCTCGCTGAAACGTATACCATGTGACATAGGCAAGAACCCTTTCTTGGATTGTTCCATGTTGAACCGTTTCAACACCTTGTCAATGTATGTCTCTTGACTTAATCCTATAAGCCTCTTTGATCTATCTCTATAGATTTTGATGCCCAAAATGTATGTTGCTTCTCCTAAATCCTTCATAGAAAAACTATTATTCAGTGAAGTCTTTACAGATTGCAACATAGGAATGTCATTCCCAATCAATAGTATGTCATCCACATACAAGATTAGAAATACAACAGCGCTCCCACTTTCCTTCTTGTAAACACAAGGTTCTTCTTCATTCTGACGAAAGCCAGACCCTTTGGTCACTTCATCAAAACGAATATTCCAACTCCGAGATGCTTGCTTTAATCCATAAATGGATTTCTGTAGCTTGCATATTTTTCCAGCATTTTAGGATCAACAAAGCCTTCGGGCTGTATCATATACACGTCCTCTTCCAAATTTCCATTTAGAAAGGCTATTTTAACATCCATCTGCCAAAACTCATAATCGAGATAAGCAGCAATTGCTAGAATGATCCGGATAGATTTAAGCATCGCTACCGGCGAGAATGTCTCGTCGTAGTCAACTCCTTGAACTTGCCGAAAACCCTTTGCAACAAGTCGATCTTTATAGACGTGAACGTTTCCATCCATATACTTTTTCTTTTTATAGACCCATTTGCACTCAATAGGTTTAACCCCATCAGGCGGGTCAACCAAGTTCCAAACTTGATTGTCTCCCATGGAATCTATCTCGGATCTCAAGGCACTTTGCCATTTCTTGGAATCTGGGTCCATCATTGCTTCCGCGTACGTTGCAGGTTCGTTATCGTCTAACAACAACACTTCCCCACGTGCCTCACGGATTCTTGCTGACCTTCGTGGTGGTGGTGTTTCTCTTGCCACAGGTATCTCAACTTGTTCTGCTACATTAGCATCACTCGTAGAGTTATCTCCTACTGGCTCATCTTGGACTTCTTCAAGATACACCTTCTCTACACTTTTCTCTTTGTTGAGAAACTCTTTCTCTAAGAAAACACCTTTCCGAGCAACAAACATTTTGCCCTCTGATCGGTTGTAGAAGTAATACCCTAAAGTTTCATTTGGATATCCCACGAAAAAGCATTTGTCCGACTTGGGTGTAAGTTTATCTGACATAAGTCGTTTGACATAAACTTCACAACCCCAAATCTTTAGAAAAGACAAACTAGGACTCTTACCAATCCATATCTCATATGGTGTCTTGACTACGGACTTAGACGGTACCCTATTCAATGTGAAAGCGGCTGTTTCTAGAGCATATCCCCAAAATGAGAGTGGTAGGTCTGACTGGCTCATCATAGACCGAACCATGTCCAACAAAGTCCGATTACGTCGCTCGGACACGCCGTTTCTCTGAGGCGTTCCAGGTGGCGTAAGCTGTGGAACAATTCCGCAACTCTTTAGATGATTGCTAAACGCATGGCTCAAATATTCGCCTCCTCGATCAGATCGCAAGGCTTTAATTTTCTTGCCACGTTGATTCTCTACTTCATTATGAAATTCTTTGAACTTTTCAAATGTTTCAGACTTACGCTTCATTAGGTAGACATATCCATATCTACTAAAGTCATCAGTAAAAGTTATAAAGTATTGAAATCCACCTCTTGTTGTCGTGCTCATTGGTCCACATACATCAGTATGTACGAGTTCCAACAAGTCAGACGCCCTCTCAGGAAATCCTTTGAATGGCGCCTTGGTCATCTTGCCTAGTAGGCAAGCCTCACATGTCTCGTATGATTCAAAATCAAACGAAGCTAGAAGACCATCATCATGGAGCCTTTCATGCGATTCTCACTTATATGACCCAAACGACAATGCCACATATATGTAGAACTTAACTCATTAAGCCGAGGTCTTTTAGCATTAACATTACAGATAGGTGTATCATCAAGATTTAAAATAAACAATCCATTCACAATGGATGCAAAAGCCACAAACATGTCATTCTTTGAGATCACACAACCATTGTCTTTACTCGCAAATGAATAACCATCCTTCATCAAACATGAAGGTGACACAATGTTTCGACTTAAACTAGGAACAAAATAACAATTATTCAATTCCATGATAAATCCTGACGGGAGGTGAAGTTGCATCATCCCAACGCTCAACGCAGCAACTCTTGCATTGTTGCCCACGCGGAAATCAACTTCGCCTCTTCTTGTGCTTCTACTTCTTACCATTCCCTGCATCGTATTGCCAATATGAGCAACCGATCCGGTATCAAATACCCAGGAGTTAATGTAAGAATCAGCGAGAAAAATATCTGTAACATAAACGACAAGTGTACAGGCAGCGGGAGTACCTTTACTACCGCCATCCTTCTCTAAGGACTCCAAGTACAGCTTGCAGTTTCTCTTCTAGTGACCTTTCCCCTTACAATGAAAGAATATTGCTTCGGCAGCTGGTCCATTGGCAGGAGGAGGGTCTGGCTTAGAGATCTCATCTTTAGCCTTCGCCTTCTTCTTCCACCCAGCCCTCCTTTTAAAGTTAGGCTTGTTTTGGACCGCCATCACATGGCTAGTGCCTGCTGCCTTCTTGATATCAACTTCTGCTGTTTTAAGCATGCCACACAATTCATTCAAGCCCTTCTCCGCCCCATGCATATGGTAGTTCGAGATGAAGTTTCCATAACTGGGCGGAAGAGACGCAAGAATGAAATCAGTTGCCAACTCTTGGCCAATTGCGAAGCCTAGCTTCTCCAACCTCTGAGTGTAACCAACCATCTTGATTTCATGTGGCCCTACAGGTGCGCCCTCAGCCAGCTTGGTTTCTGCAAGCGCCTTAGAGACATTGAACCTTTCAGTCCGCGCTTGAGTTTGGAACATATCTTCAAGCGCCACGATCATATCGTTCGCTGAATGATTGTTGTCGAACTGCATCTGTAGATCAGGTTCCATACAAGCAAGCATGAGACAACTCACTTCAAGATCAGCATCACATGCTTTCTTGTAAGCGGTTTTCTCTGTAGTAGGTGCATTATCATCAGGTTCATCTGGTAATGGGGTGTCTAGAATATCTTCCTTTTTCTCAGCCCTGAGAACAATTCTCAGGCTGCGGATCCAATCCGCATAATTTGTTCCATTCAACTTATCTTTCTCAAGAATTGATCGCAAAGTAAATGGCTGATTACTGGGAGCCATCTACAACAAAAGTAATGCAAAATACTAAGACAATGTATCCATGAAGGAGTAAGTTATATCAAAATAAAACATACTCCCACTAAAATCAATATCCCTCAATTGATACTTAGTGATTCAAGACCCACAACTAACAAGTCAACTAGTGAGCTTTAGCATCACCGCTAGAAGACATGGTAGATCGGTAAGCAACACCTTGCTAATCATATCACATATGACTCTTGTTGTTGGGCAGCATCTCTATGCTACGCTCAACCTCCCCATGCTTCAAGGTCCCTAACCGTTAGGATAACCTTGTTCAAGTAACCAAACCTTCTACTAGTAAGTGTCCGACACGAACCTGTCTAGTCAAGGAAAATCAGTGGCACCCTAATTTCATAGACCCACCACCAATCGTACAAGACATGTGACAGTGCAAGGTTTGGGGAAGCATGCAACTTAAACATTGCTGAGGGATCATTCTACTTTACTATCATATTTATGTAGACAAAACATAATAGCGAACAACAAAAGTAGAATAAAATGAGAATCACATTCACACATAGTGACTTGGTATGGCCCTTTAAATAATGGTGATCTCCATCTCCATCATCTTGCCCATCATGGTGATCTCCATCTCCATGATCCATGTGTGATATCCTTTTTGCGATAAGTCCTCCAAGAACTATCTTACCGCAAGCTATACTAATTACATAGTCGCAAGATCACAAGATGGCACGCAGGCCAATACATCAAAAGGCAACACATACGGCTCCAGCCGTGTTGATTACATGTCACGCAGGGCATGAAAATTACATACAATCTCATAGGCCATACCAATCACATCAACTCCTGCAAAAACAAGTTAGACATAGAACGATTCTAGGCGCTATAGCAAATAGCAACGGTGGGGGGTCGAGGGGGGGTCGCCCCCCGCGGGTTTCAGGGCAGCGCCCTGAAAACCAAGCGGGATTACATAGATCGCATCTATGGAATCACTATGAAAATCTCATCAGACTGATCTCATCAGCTAAAAAATTGACTGGGATTACATAGATCGCATCTACATAGATCGCATCTACTCCCGATGCGCATCACATGCGCCCGGCTTCTGACCTAGGTTTCAATTCGATCAATCTAATTGATCTCCAACTCGCCTTGACTGGATTTACTTGCATCTGTTAACTCGGATGGCGGAATTCCGACCGGTACGAGTAGGTTGATGCAATACCATCGCAGCAAGACATGAACCAAAGTCTGAGATTCATCATTAAACCCGCATATCACCATATGCTAAGATCTGAACCTATAACGAGGCAGTAACGGCTCGGATACCACTGTAGGAATACGAGGTTGCTACGCTAGCCGGAAAACAAAACTTTTCGACCTCATAAACCAGGATCTGCTGCTAGTTACAGGTTACGGGATTACCACTAGACGCGCAGGTGCAGCGGAAGACGACTTGATGTAGTCGTGCGCGTCGCAGCAGGCAGTGCAGTTGCGTGGTCGTCCGTCTCAACGTCCCCTTCGCGCGGTTCGTCCTTGTGCTCCAGATGCAGCACCTCCGAGGAATCCCACACGTGCAGGGAGGAAGCGCTGCGCCTCCGGACTGCTAGGTCCGCGAGGAGCAAAAGGCGCGAGCGTGGGGAGGCGACGGCGGCTGCCAAAAGGCATGGATCGATATCGCCCCACGCCCACCCCTTGCTTATATAGGCGTCCTAACGAGCTCCCACGTTGGAGGCCCATTAGAAACCCTAAACCTTGTCTAATTAGGCTTCCAGCCCCTTAAGCGTGCGACCCTATGGGCTCACGCATACATAGACATGGCCAAAGTACTCTTACTCGACCAATAGTTGATAGCGGCCTCTAGCAAGGCGTGTCAACTCCTATGCATACGCTATGATCATATCAGACGAACCACTATGACCATGTACAAGTTATTCCCTTTGCCACTCGATATATGGTTCAACTCGTGGGTTAACACTTAACCCAAGCACGGCCATGCATTTGTTGATCCATTCACATGAGTGATCCAGTGATATCTCTCTCACGAAGAGAGGGGCAAATTCCATCTTAATTGTCTATGTCTCATAGCATGTTTCCCGACCACCCAAGGACCACCTTTATAACTACCCAATAACGGAGTAGCGTTTGATAGTCTCTAAGTAGATCGTTTCACATCTTGAGTACATACCACAATCTCAGGTCTAAGGACATAACGTACATGACATGAATAGAGACTTTCTCTTGTTGGGTCAGTCCAGCCTACATGTCTCACATGTGCCCACATTATTAGTTTGACATCTCCATGTCTATGACTTGTGAAACATAGCCATCAACTAATACATGTGCTGGTCTAATATTCAAGTGTGTTCTTACAAGAATGCCGACCAGGGACAACTTTTAGAATAACCATTCAAGTAATTGAGTTCCACAAACAATTCACATAATTGTCAATCAATACTAGTTGTCTATAATGGATATTCAAAGAACACTATATTAATCATGGATACAATCGGAATATAATCATCTACATGATTAGCTCTAGGGCATATTCCCAACAGTCCGCACTCATCCTCACTCGCTCACTCCCTCGTTTTCTCTGCCATCACCGCGCCGAGAGCTCCGAGCATCGCAGGCGCCCCTTCTCAAATCCACCACCATCCGAGCTCCTCTGCTCAATCCATCTCGCACTAGCTTTCGCCTTCGCCCCGCACACACGTTGCTCGTCTCGCTTTCACTAGCCGAGCACTCCAGTCACCGGAACACCTCCGCCATTCCTTAGTCCCGAGTCGCCACCGCACCGACTAAACGGTGTTCACCTTTCACCGTCTCGCCCCCGACGCCTCCATCTTCGTGGAAGCTTTACCGGAGCTAGCAGAGGTGAGAACACCTTTTCCCTAGCTCTAGTTCGCCCTGTATTAGCACAGCGCCGTTGGCCGTGCGCCATTGCCGCCGCCGCGGAGCTTGCACGTGGCCAGGGTTCCACAGAGCCCCTCCGGCTCAACCAACCCTCGAACCGCACTCACCACATCACCACGATGCTCACGCAACCCTGCGCCGAGCCTCGCATCGCCGGTGATCACCTCCCCATGTCGCACCGCCGTGCTGCACCGCCACCGCACGTCGCCGATCACTTTCACGGTCGCAACGGTTCAACCAACTCCACCAGTGGATGCACATCATCATCCCGAGCCTAACACACCCAACCCCACCGCCGGAGACCTCACCGCCGGCGAGAACGTGCTGGTCAGCGCCGTCCTCTGCTCCCTGCTCGTCGACAGATGGACCTCGAGTTGACCGAGGGCCCCGCCTGTCAGTCGTCCCGCACACCTCTGCGTGTATTGGGCCAGTTTCTGAAATGAAATTCCTTTTCCTATTTTCAGTAATATGTTAATGCTTGTTTAATTTATATCTAGAGTTTGGTGAATCCTTAAATGGTGAAATCAATTTTGTTAGACTCTATAAATGATGATCTTTCTATTAAAAATATAAAAATAATTTTTGGAGAATGTCTTCAGTACTAATGTTTAATTAGTTATTTTCTGCATATATCAAAATGAATTGTGTTCCTGTTTAAAATGGCTAAATAAATATGTGAAGTTTTTATGTTAGCTCTGTTATCCTGTGTAGAAGCTAGGAAAAATATAACATGCCATGTTTCTATTAAAATGTGTTTTTGCTGTTTTCTTAGATTAATTCCTGTGGTAAATATGTGCATGTATAAATCCTGAAACTTTTTGTGGAGTCTCTTTATGTCATGTTTTGTCTAAGAAAAATATCATATGTGGTGTTTTATATGGCAGAAAAGATACTTGTAGTTCAAGTGTCCTTTTCTAGGGTTTTCTTTGGAAAATCATATAGAGTAGTTTATGTTTGTGTTGGTCATGGAACTTTCTTGATAAATATGTTTTTAAGTATAGGTTCTGCTAAAAATAAGTTATAGCATGTTTTACCCTGTTAGCTAGTAGCTCTAGTTCTAAGTGGCTTTGTGGTAATTTAATTGGTTAAATGCTTAGAGTCGCTTTTAGTGTGCAAAATCTTGTTCAAGCATCATCCCTGCACCATCAAGTTACTTATTTATGCATTGCAATCATTTAGGATCAGTGGAGGAACATCAGGAGCCAACCCCAGAGACAGAAGTCTAGGAGGTACAGGAGCTAAACGAGGAGTACCACGAGCTCGACACTAACATCCCCGAGTGCCCTGACCACCAGCCCTCAACCTTCACTCAAGGCAAGCCCCGGAGCATCCTTAAGCCTCCCAATATTTACAATTAATCTACTTGAGTATTTTATACTGTGATGCATTAGGTGACATGAGTTGATTGAATCCTAATTGATGCATTACCTTCCTTGATTATTGTTTACCTACCTTGTTACCCTGTTAATAAAAGTAAAAGCAACCGCTTAGCCTGCTTAGAATAAATGGTTACATTTATATTTTATGTACGTATTATCCCTTGGGGGTAATACTATCACGGTTGGCTATATTTGCTATCGTCGAAAGAACCAATGGTAGTAATGAATGCGGTCAACTGGAAGGCAAGTGCACCAAGTGGTTTAGACTTGGGGGCAGTCCGTCCGTTGGATCGTATAGGTTTGTATACGATGGTGGCCCTCTTACATCTTTGAATGCGCCCTTTCACATAGGGGTCGTTGCGAGTATCGACCCCGAAGCCGAGTAAACACTGTCCGGGCCGGCGCTCAATCTGCTGTGAGCACCCTCTAGTTTGTAGATACAATCTGCCCCGTGGTGGCCAACTAATTTCTACAATTGGGTGGACCAATGCGAGCCCGCAACGATACCACCTGGACTTTGTTGAGCGGTAACCCAATGCATGGACCCGACGGGGAAAGTGTGGGCGTGTGTTAAAGGTAATCTTGCCAGCTGGTTGTATATCGATTCGAATTGCCGCCCCCACTGGATATGGGGGATTATGCTGATCTTCACCACAGTACAACTCCATGTGACATCATAATGGTTCTACTAAAATATTGATGAAAGAATTGGATATATGTTATTATATTGTTTGAGTAGTTCAAGTGAGTGCTCTAGTACAGGTGCAAACCTAGAGTAATAATAATAGGATGGAAAATGACTGTTCTCTAATCTTTAGTTTCTTCTTGTTCGCTTTTCCGCAAAAACAAGTTTACCCAGATCCACATAAATAGCCTTGCATACCCTTGGAGTCTTTATTTTCAGTTAGACGGGTAAGTCTAGCTGAGTACATTCCCGTACTCAGGGTTTATCCCGTTTGTTGCAGATGGCCAAGTATACTTTGGCTATTGTAAGCATTGTCTCTATCCTTTCGAAGGAGAAGAGGGGTAGGCCTTGGGCAAGGTCTTCTACGAGCTCATCTTTGCTGTTGTCGGACATGATCTCGTGGGCACCCCTATCTTTCAATGATTTTAGTGTGGAGTAAAAACTTTGGGTTCAGTTTCAAAGAATGTTTTATTCGGCCACATGTGTTGTGGCGTAAGTACTACTTTTATTTGGAACAAAGTGTTGTAATAAATTTAATCGTACTTCAAGTATTTTCGGTTTATTTGTGGCTTGTTCGAATGTGCATACCTGAGTTTACGCAATCCTCAGTGGGATATACGATTGTTAGAAATCCTTCGAGATTTCCGGACTACCGGGATTATATGGGCTCAAGTGTTTTAAGTGGATGTCAAATCAGCTACTTTGGTACTTGATCTCTTATAATTTGGACGGTTCCGTCACAAGCTACACAAGCTAAAAGAGATAAGCTACTCTACTTTGCAAGAATGTAAGAAAAGCTAGAGTTAGGAGGGTTATACCAACGTGGAGAGTAGCAACCAATAGATATCCGATGAATGGCCAAACACAATAGGAATCCTTGGTGACAATTTGACACAATGATTTTTACCGAGGTTCACTTGTTTGCCATCAAGCTACTCCTCGTTGTAGAGAATCACCCACTTGGAGGTTCACATGCTAATTGGCAATCAAAACCAAACCCGTCACTAGGTGCCGCACAACCAACACAAGATGGGGTTCCCCAAGCTACAAGCAATGCACTAGAGATACCTTTTGCAAACTCCCGTGGGGTAGGTTCAAGAACCCCTCACAATCCACCGATCGGAGCCGGAGACAAACACCTTCCTCCGCTCAACGATCCTCATCGCACCAAGCCGTCTAGGAGGTGGCAACCTCCAAGAATAACAAGAGCTCTGCGATGACGACGATCACCAAGTGCCACTAGTATGCAATCAAAGAGCAATGCACTTGGATTCACTCAATCTCTCATGAATATGTCAATTATGTCAAGAGGATGAGTGGTGGAAGCTATCTCAAGCAAGCACAAGTGTGTGAGTGAAGTAGGGGTGCAAGAGGTTTGCCAAAGGGCCAGCCATACCACCTTATATAGCTACCACCCATACACTAGCCGTTTCCACCCAAAAACAGCCTCTTTGTGTACCTCCGGACGCACAAGACATAGGGGGTCCGGACCATCAACCGTGTCTGAACCCATCACCAGCCGAGGGCCAATGGCTCTGCTTGAGCCTCCGGACGCGCGCAATATGCTGTTTAGACCAATGGCCGCGCGTCCAGTCAGCCTTCCATTCAAATGGTCATATTCCCGCGTGCACCGCTGCTTGACACGTGGCTCCGGACGCACGCAACAGTGCGGGTCTAGACCAACGCCTCCAGCGTCCGGACCCTATGCAGAGAGGGTCCAGAGAGACACTTTCCTCCGGACGCTTGTCCGGAGTTCACCGTCCGGACATCACTTAGCGTCTGGACCTCCTGCCAGAACGATACAGAGAGCTCCACACTTAGCGTCCAGACCTCTCTTCTCAGCCGAGCCGACCTAGGGTATGCTTCTGGACGCACACGCGTTAGTCCGGACAGTCACAACCCTAGCGTCCGGACCTCTGTCCGGAGCTCCTTCTTGCTGCCAAACACTTCTCCATCTTTTCCCAAGCTTCCAAGAGCCAACACTAAGTGATCCCAGCACTTGTGCACATGTTGTTAGCTTTTAGTTCACAATTATCTTGGAATTAGTTGGTTCTCCTCACTAGTTCAATTTGATTTTAATGCAATGCATATGAACCTAGTGGCACATGATAACCGTAATCACACTCAAGAGCTCCTTCCTTGATAGTTAGCTATCTATCCTAAATGTGATCACATCCTCTATGATGTCTTGATCACCAAACTGAAAAGGATTCCTATTTCACCTTTGCCTTGAATTCCTTTTCCATTTCCTCCACCATGCTAGAGCTTATGCAATCCATACTGTAACACCCACAAACTTGCATTTTTTTAAAAATAGATTAAAAATTGTGTTAAATGCATTTTTGTGAACATTACCACATAGGAAAAGTAATTAAGGATTTCATAAAATAAAATTATCCCAAATAGGAACATGATTGTTGCATTCATGCTGGTGCATAGAATTTTGTGTTGCTCTTACAATTTCAAATTAGAAATTCAATTGGTGTTTGAAAATGGTTTGAATTTTTGAAAAACGAAAATTGGAAAAACATTTCCCTCCTTCTCTCCCTCGCTTACTCCACTTTGGCCCGAGGCCTCTTCCCCCGCCCCAGCCCAGTTCCCTCCCCCTCTCTTCCTCCTGTTCGGTTGGGCTTCATCCCGGCACAAACTGCGCTGGCCCAGTCACTCCCGCACCACAGCTCTCTCTCCCCCGCTGACGAACCGGTCCCACCTGTCGGTTCCTTCTCCCTCCCTTCCTTCTTCTCTATAACACCCTAAATTTTTGCATTTTTCCAAAATAGATTAAAAGTAAATTGAATTGCATTTTGGGTGGACATTCAAGCATAGGAAAATTAAATAAAGATTTCATAAAATAAAATTATCTCAACTAGAGACATTGTTGTTGCATTCATGCTGGTGCATAACATTTTGTGTTGATTGGATTTTGCAGAATTCAAATTTGAATTCAAAAGTTCTTTTGAAAAGGTGTTTGGAAATCCAAAAAATAAAAGAAAAACATTTCATCCCTCCCTAACCCTATCTGGCCCGAGGCCTGTTTCCCTCCCTCGGCCCAACCTCCCCCTCTCTCTCTGTTGGGCCAGCTGTCCAGCAGGCCGGCCCAGTTCCCCTTCCCCGCACCACAGCCCTCCCTCTCTCACTGACAGAACCGCCCCACCGGTCAGCTCTCCTCTCCCCCACTGACAAACCTGCCCTACTTGTCAGTCTCTCCTCCCTCACTTTCCTTCTTCTCCCTCCCTCCTTCCCGCTCTGTCGCGCCGGCACCTCTCGTCGCCGAGCCCGAATCGGGGTAGAAGATCCCCCTCCCTTTCCTTCGCCGACTCAGAACCATGGCAGGTCCAGCTAAGCGCCGCACCGCCGCCTCCCTTTCCCTTTTTCCCTTCCCTCTTCTTTCCTTCTGACGCCGCCGCCTGCCATCCTCGCCGAGCTTGAATCCGAGCTGGAAATCCCCCTTTCCTTCCCTGCGGTGCTCCCAGAGCTATAAAAGCTCGTCCCCCGCACCCCTTTCGCCCTACAACCGCCCCTCGGAGCCTTGCAGACGCTCAGAGCCGCCGCACCCGAGTTCCGCGCCGCCGCCGTCGTTCCACCGTGGGCGAGTCTCTCTGTTCTGCCCGTTTCCTTTCCAAGCTTCGCACCGTGGTGAGTGGAGTCCCCCGACACCGCCAATCCCCTCCTCTCTCTCTGTCTCTCCCGATTGGGCTCTATCCGCCGTTGCCATCGTTGCAGAGCCGCTGCGCCGCGTGGTCACCGCGTTCCCGTGCTTAATCGAGTCAACCGAGTGCCCCACCGTGTTCGCCACCTTCTCCTCTTTCTTCCCGACCCGGTTGCGTTGAGTTTCGTGCTCTGAATCCTCGGATCGCCCCGCGCCGCCGCAGTCCGGCCATGGCGCCACCGCGTCTCCAACTCCGGCCGCCGAGCGCCGCCACCTACCCCCTCTGTTCTAATCTATATCGTCCGTTTCTAATCGGACGCACCACAGAGCCCGATACCGGTTCGTTTGTCAGATTTACAAATTCAACCCCGCCCTTTTCTAAGTCTAAACCCGCGGTCCAGAGGCGTATTCCTTTGTTACGCTTTCTGTTCTGGAAAACGTAATTCCTCTCGGTTCTGTTTTAATTCAAAAATAAAAAGGAAAATTCTATTTACAGTTTTGCCACTCTATTTCAAATGCTTATAAATTGCTCATTTTAAATCCAAATCGCTCCGTTCAAGTTGCGTTAGATCCGTATTTTTATGCTCTATCCAGTAGTATAGATTTCATCTATGTTAATTACTTTTGAAAATCAAATAAAATTAATTCCGTAATGCTTTAATCTTGCTCTTTTCAAAATCCCATTTAATTCATATACTTTCCGTTATAGCTCCGTTTTTCGTGATTCAAGCGTCTTTGTGACCGTAGTGATACGTAGATTTGTTTTATAAAGTTTTCCTTTTGTTTTATTATGTTTGGTGTACTGTTCTAATCTATAGCCTTTGTTGCTTGCATGTTATGCCTCTGCGTGATTGCGTGCGATGTGATGATCGAGTACAGACGGTGAGCACTACGTGGGTGTCCAGGAGTTTTGCTTTGAGCAGGAGCAGCAGCAGGAACCCTTTGAGCAAGGCAAGTATTATATCGGATCTTCCTTGATGTCCTAGTAATGAAGTTTTTCTAATAAAATCATATGCATGTGTCTAATACTGTTACCATAGGAATTACCTAGATTTGATTACCTCTATCCTTGAAATCCTATGGGTTACTTTTGCATATGGGTAGTTATTGCTAGTGCTTCTCTTTAATAAGCATGATCCTTCATTCTTGATTAATGATTACATGAAATGATGAAGCAAAACTTGACTTTTTAGTAACATGGATCTAGGACCCCTATCTGTCAGCAAAAGTTGGGACATACAGTACAACCATGAGGGCTATATGGCTCTGGTTTTAGTTCAGTATTAGGGTCACTCTCTCGCATGCGGCAGTTCACGAAAGTTGCCATTGCCGAGCGGTTGCGGGGCGGCTGGAGTGGGGACCGCTGCGTGTGTGTACCATCCCGGGGCTCCTATATACCCCTTGCCCGTGGATCCGTACTGTCTGTGGTATGTCAGCGAACCCCTTTTAAAGACTTCATAGTGTTCCCTGCCCGCTCACCTCGGAAGTGTTAAGGGAGTCATGATCCCGGGGCATTTGGGCAAACACGACTCACGGGTAAAGTGTACAAACTCTGCAGAGTGTTAAAAACTATCATGATAGCCGTGCTCATGGACACGAGCGGCCCGGAAAACTCACAGAACACTTTGGTTACTTGTTGTTTACCTTTATGAATCACTTTATCATAATATTATGTTACTTGTTCATTTGTTTACTTGATCATGCAATTTAATTTGGGGACTTAAGCATAACTTTGATCTACCACATATAAAGATTTGTTACATATTAAAATGCTTACCGCAGTAAACCCGTGTCATACTATTTGAGCCTCATGAACCCCATATATACTTGTTGAGTACGAAAGTACTTACGCTTGTCTTCTTTCTTTTCAATAATTGGATAAAAATCTCGGATGGGTACCAGATTACCAGAGTTATGAGGAGTATCTAGAGGACTTCTAGGTTTGGGGTCAACCAGTTGACGTCCCTGTGCTATGGAGCTTCGCGAGAGTTATCTTATTTCTGTTGTTTTGTAATAGACATTATTTAAATACTTGTTCGCTATGTATTAAACACTTGTGATGATACAGTTTTGATAATTTGTTGGCTTATGTGTGTGACTGATCTCTGGGCACACATAAGATTATTGCATCCCGTTTTGTCTTTAAAACTGGGTGTGACAGATTGGTATCAGAGCTGTGTTGACTGTAGAACGCAAACCTAAATAGAATTGGTTCTTAGGAATGCTCTTTTCATGCTTTTATACCTTGTTATTATTTGTTAAAACTATTACTCATCTCAAAATTATATTACCTGGATTCTAACTTAGTCCTCGTCTTTGCTTTTCTATAGATGGCCCGCAACAAGCAGACTGCTCGCAAGTCCACTCGTCCCCCGCCGAAGTTCGTGCCAATGGAGCCCCGTGAGGAGGACGAAGAAGAACCCAAGAAGAGAGCTCTGAGAATAGCCGTTCCAGGACTCCCTTTGACAAGAACAGCCGCTCCAAGACTCCGTCTGGTGGTTCCAAAGTTGGTGAAGGACGCTTAGGATGGACCAAGCACTTCCACTTCAAGGAGGGAGACGATGAGGACTACTACCATGGCTTGCTGAAGAAGACGTTGGAGGACCACTACTCCGACTGGAAGACCGAGGTGAAGTACATGTGCTACGAGAACAAGCACTTCCAGGACCCCTCCTTCTGGAAGTGTACCCTCTACGTCTGCATCAGGAAGGACGCCACACAGTCGTGGCAAGTGGAGGCCGTCTATGAGCCTAAGATCAGCCGTGCCAACATGATGGAGTGTATGGAGGATGCAGCTCACATGGCCCTCTTCGATCTTCGTGCTCATTGTCGTAACCGCATGATGGAGGACAAGTACCGGCACCTTCCCTTTGAGACCCGTGAGGGATGGTCCATGTTTGAGGCGAAGGATGGTTATGATGACGTCACCAAGGTGATGATCGACTTTGCTCATGAGCTGATGCAGCAGGTCGAGGTGCTGACTGATGAGCATGGTGGCCAGTGCAAGCTACTCAATAGAGCCCGTGCAGAGAATGACGAGCTCAGAGGATGCCTGAAGATGCCCAAGTTCCATCAGAAGCTTGCCCCAGTTTTCCTTCCATAGGATGAGTACCACCTTGATGTAATAAAACGCTAGCAGCGAAAGTTGAGTCGAGTCTTGTCGTGTCTTGTGAACTTGGTTTCATTATATGGTTTTTTATTATGTTTATGAGTGATTTGGAGTTTTTTAATGAGTGCTGGAACATTTTGGGCATGTCCACAATTTCCTTAGTTAAAGACATATAAGTTTGATATAAATAAAAATGCTAGCGGGTGGGTTATCCTGTTGTCTATCTTGCTGTTTTTCTGGAGCAGTCAGTAATCTTTCGGTTGTATCTCAAAGATGGTTCGTCCAATGATCATGAAATTTATATGGAAACAACTAGACTTCAGTACCTTTCCAATGCATCTTGAATTACGTTCATACCTGTTCTGGTTTGGGAGATATGGCAGATACTGCACAAGAGACTCCTAAGGTTATGATGGGTACGTTCAGCATCAACTCTATCCCCGCTACTATACTTTTTGATTCTGGAGCTTCGCATTCTTTCATTTCTCAAGCTTTTTTTAGAATGCATGATCTTTTGTTGCGCACCATGAAAACCCCCATAACAGTAAGTTCACTGGGAGGATTTTTGACTGCAAATCACTATAGTCCTTCGGTTAGTGTGCTTCTAAGGGGGGTAGCCTTTGAGGTTGAACCTATCAAGCTGAGAACAGCTGGTATTGATCTGATACTGGGACTAGATTGGATGAAACGATACAAGGCAGTGATTCAGTGCCAAGAGAAGGTTGTTGTTCTGACATCACCTACAGGGGATAGAATCAGTGTGGAAGTTGTTTTGAAAGCTTCGCTGACAGCTACTGTGAATCAACTGAATGATGATGATCGTGAATATGAATCAGTTGTTGATGAGTTCCCGGATGTTTTCCCCGATGACTTGCCAGGTATGCCACCCGACCGCGACATTGAATTTCTTATTGAGCTTTTGCCTGGTACTGCACCTATTGCTAAGCGTCCATATAGGATGGGGGTTAATGAGTTAGAAGGACTTAAGAAACAGTTGCAGGAGTTACAAGAAAAGGGTTTCATACGTCCTAGTTCCTCACCTTGGGGAGCTCCGGTGATCTTTGTTGATAAGAAAGATGGTACACAACAGATGTGTGTGGATTACCGTTCGCTTAATGAGGTAACTATCAAGAACAAATGCCCTTTACCAAGGATTGATGACTTGTTTGATCAGTTGAAAGGAGCTTGTGTGTTCTTTAGGAAATATCTTCGATCGGGATATCACCAGTTGAAGATCCGTGCCTCTGACATACCCAAGACTGCATTTACTACAAGATATGGGCTATATGAGTACACTGTGATGTCGTTTGGGTTAACCAATGCACCTGTCTACTTTATGTACCTAATGAATAAGGTGTTTATTGGAGTTTCTGGACAAGTTTGTGGTAGTGTTCATTGATGACATTCTAGTCTACTCCAAGAATGAGGAAGAACATGCAGAACATCTCAGGTTGGTCTTGCAGAAGCTTAGAGAACATCAGTTATATGCTAAAAGGAGCAAGTGTGAGTTTTGGTTGAAGGAAGTGTTGTTCCTAGGTCATGTTATATCCAATGGAGGAATAGCAATGGATCCGAGTAAGGTGGCAGATGTAGTGAATTGGAATCCACCTACCAGTGTGACTGAGATTCGTAGTTTCCTTGGATTGGCTGGTTACTACAGGAGGTTCATTGAAGGTTTCTCCAAGCTTGCTAAACCAATGACTGCTTTGTTAGAGAAGAATGCTAAGTTTGTATGGTCCGAGAAGTGTTAGGTTAACTTTGAAGAGTTGAAGAAGCGGTTAACCACAGCGCCAGTGTTGATTTTGCCAGACCTGAACAAGAGTTTCTCCATATATTGTGATGCATCTCGCTTGGGTCTTGGTTGTGTGCTTATGCAAGAAGGCAGAGTGGTTGCTTATGCATCAAGGCAGTTAAGAAAGCACGAGTGGAATTATCCTACACATGACTTGGAGTTAGCAGCTGTGGTACATGCACTGAAAATTTGGAGACACTACTTGATTGGTCACAAGAGTGATATTTACACGGATCACAAGAGTCTGAAGTACATTTTCACCCAGTCAGATCTGAACTTGAGGCAACGCCGTTGGTTGGAATTGATCAAGGACTATGATTTGGAGGTCCATTATCACCCTAGAAAGGCGAATGTTGTGGCAGATGCTCTCAGTAGGAAAAGTTATGCCAATGAAATACACCTGGATATACAGTCTAAAGAGTTGTGTGCTCAGTTAGCGCATCTCAACTTGGGTTTTGTTGTTAACTCTATGGAATTAGTTTTGGAACCAACTCTGGAACAGGAGATACGCAAGGGTCAGTTGGAAGATGAGAAACTGAAAGAGATTGCTGAGAATATCGTGATTGGTAGGGCACCAGGTTTCAGTCTGGATGACAATGGTACCCTTTTGTTTGGTAAGGGTTATGTGTACCTAGAGTGAAGGAGATCCGTGAGACAATTCTGCGAGAGGCTCATGACTCAGCTTACTCTATACACCCGGGAAGTACCAAGATGTACCTGGATTTGAAGGAGAAGTATTGGTGGTATGGTCTAAAACGAGATGTTGCAGAGTATGTGGCAGTGTGTGATACATGTCAGAGAGTTAAGGCAGAACACCAGAGACTGGCAGGATTGTTACAACCGATGAAAATTCCAGAGTGGAAATGGGAAGAAGTTGGTATGGACTTCATAGTGGGTTTGCCTCGCACTCAAAGTGGTTATGACTCGATCTGGGTAATTGTGGATCGGTTGACAAAAGTTGCTCACTTCTTGCCAGTCAGGACCACCTACACCGGAGCCAAGTTGGCAGAGTTGTACATGGAAAAGATAGTGTGTATGCATGGTGTTCCTAAAAAGATTGTGTCAGATAGAGGTACTCAGTTCACGTCACACTTCTGGCAGATGATTCATAGGTCTCTTGGAACCAAGCTGAACTTCAGTATAGCCTATCACCCGCAGACAGATGGTCAGACAGAGAGAACCAACCAGATATTGGAAGATATGTTAAGAGCTTGTGCACTGCAGAATGGGACTAGTTGGGACAAGAGTTTGCCGTACGCTGAGTTCTCGTATAACAACAGTTACCAGAACAGTTTAAAGATGGCACCGTTTGAGGCGTTATATGGAAGAAAATGCAGAACCCCTTTATTCTGGAATCAGACAGGAGAAAGCCAAGTGTTTTGGACCGGATGTGTTGAAAAGTGCAGAGGAACAGGTATGGACTATCAGAGAGAACTTGAAAGTTGGACAGTCTCGACAGAAGAGTTATGCTGACACCCGCAGAAGAGATTTGGCTTTCAAAGTAGGTGACTATGTCTATCTAAAAGTGTCACCTATGAGAAGCGTAAAGAGGTTCAATATGAAGGGTAAGTTAGCACCCAGATACGTTGGTCCCTTCAGGATAGTGGAACGGCGTGGAGAAGTGGCTTATCAGCTGGAGTTACCTGAGAATTTAGCAGGGGTACATGATGTGTTTCACGTGTCACAGCTGAAAAAGTGTTTGCGTGTGCCAGAGGAGCAGATACCGTTGGAAGAGTTAGCAGCTAAGGAGGACCTCACCTATGAGGAATACCCAATAAAGATCTTGGAAACGGCCGAAAGAGTCACGAGGAGCCGAGTCATTCGTATGTGCAAAGTTCAGTGAAATCGGTATTCAGTGGATGAGGCAACTTGGGAAAGAGAAGAGGATCTGAAAAGGACATACCCGCAGTTGCTTGAGTGAGTACCAGCTGAATCTCGGGACGAGATTCCTTTAAGGGGGGTAGATTTGTAACACCCTAAATTTTTGCATTTTTCCAAAATAGATTAAAAGTAAATTGAATTGCATTTTGGGTGGACATTCAAGCATAGGAAAATTAAATAAAGATTTCATAAAATAAAATTATCTCAACTAGAGACATTGTTGTTGCATTCATGCTGGTGCCTAACGTTTTGTGTTGATTGGATTTTGCAAAATTCAAATTTGAATTCAAAAGTTCTTTTGAAAAGGTGTTTGGAAATCTAGAAATAAAAGAAAAACATTTCATCCCTCCCTAACCCTATCTGGCCCGAGGCCTGTTTCCCTCCCTCGGCCCAACCTCCCCCTCTCTCTCTGTTGGGCCAGCTGTCCAGCAGGCTGGCCCAGTTCCCCTTCCCCGCACCACAGCCCTCCCTCTCTCACTGACAGAACCGCCCCACCGGTCAGCTCTCCTCTCCCCCACTGACGAATCTGCCCTACTTGTCAGTCTCTCCTCCCTCACTTTCCTTCTTCTCCCTCCCTCCTTCCCGCTCTATCGCGCCGGCACCTCTCGTCGCCGAGCCCGAATCGGGGTAGAAGATCCCCCTCCCTTTCCTTCGCCGACTCAGACCCGTGGCAGGTCTAGCTAAGCGCCGCACCACCGCCTCCCTTTCCCTTTTTCCCTCCCCTCTTCTTTCCTTCTAGCGCCGCCGCCTGCCATCCTCGCCGAGCTCGAATCCGAGCTGGAAATCCCCCTTTCCTTCCCTGCGGTGCTCCCAGAGCTATAAAAGCTCGTCCCCCGCACCCCTTTCGCCCTCACACCGCCCCTCGGAGCCTTGCAGACGCTCAGAGCCGCCGCGCCCGAGTTCCGCGCCGCCGCCGTCGTTCCACCGTGGGCGAGTCTCTCTGCTCCGCCCGTTTCCTTTCCAAGCTTCGCACCGTGGTGAGTGGAGTCCCCCGACACCGCCAATCCCCTCCTCTCTCTCTGTCTCTCCCGATTGGGCTCTGTCCGCCGTCGCCGTCGTTGCAGAGCCGCTGCGCCGCGTGGTCACCGCGTTCCCGCGCTTAATCGAGTCAACCGAGTGCCCCACCGTGTTCGCCACCTTCTCCTCTTTCTTCCCGACCCGGTTGCGTTGAGTTTCGTGCTCTGAATCCTCGGATCGCCCCGCGCCGCTGCCGTCCGGCCATGGCGCCACCGCGTCTCCAACTCCGGCCGCCGAGCGCCGCCACCTACCCCCTCTGTTCTAATCTATATCGTCTGTTTCTAATCGGACGCACCACAGAGCCCAATACCGGTTCGTTTGTCAGATTTACAAATTCAACCCCGCCCTTTTCTAAGTCTAAACCCGCGGTCCAGAGGCATATTCCTTTGTTACGCTTTCTGTTCTGGAAAACGTAATTCCTCTCGGTTCTGTTTTAATTCAAAAATAAAAAGGAAAATTCTATTTACAGTTTTGCCACTCTATTTCAAATGCTTATAAATTGCTCATTTTAAATCCAAATCGCTCCGTTCAAGTTGCGGTAGATCCGTATTTTTATGCTCTATCCATTAGTATAGATTTCATCTATGTTAATTACTTTTGAAAATCAAAGAAAATTAATTCCGTAATGCTTTAATCTTGCTCTTTTCAAAATCCCGTTTAATTCATATCTTTTCCGTTATAGCTCCGTTTTTCGTGATTCAAGCGTCTTTGTGACCGTAGTGATACGTAGATTTGTTTTATAAACTTTTCCTTTTGTTTTATTATGTTTGGTGTACTGTTCTAATCTATAGCCTTTGTTGCTTGCATGTTATGCCTCTACGTGATTGCATGCGATGTGATGATCGAGTACAGACGGTGAGCAGTACGTGGGTGTCCAGGAGTTTTGCTTTGAGCAGGAGCAGCAGCAGGAACCCTTTGAGCAAGGCAAGTATTATATCGGATCTTCCTTGATGTCCTAGTAATGAAGTTTTTCTAATAAAATCATATGCATGTGTCTAATACTGTTACCATAGGAATTACCTAGATTTGATTACCTCTATCCTTGAAATCCTATGGGTTACTTTTGCATATGGGTAGTTATTGCTAGTGCTTCTCTTTAATAAGCATGATCCTTTAATCTTGATTAATGATTACATGAAATGATGAAGCAAAACTTGACTTTTTAGTAACATGGATCTAGGACCCCTATCTGTCAGCAAAAGCTGGGACATACAGTACAAACATGAGGGCTATATGGCTCTGGCTTTAGTTCAGTATTAGGGTCACTCTCTCGCATGCGGCAGTTCACGAAAGTTGCCATTGTCGAGCGGTTGTGGAGCGGCTGGAGAAGGGACCGCTGCATGTGTGTACCATCCCGGGGCTCCTATATACCCCTTGCCCGTGGATCCGTACTATCTGTGGTATGTCAGCGAACCCCTTTGAAAGACTTCATAGTGTTCCCTGCCCGCTCACCTCGGTAGTGTTAAGGGAGTCATGATCCCGGGGCATTTGGGCAAACACGACTCTTGGGTAAAGTGTACAAACTCTGCAGAGTGTTAAAAACTATCATGATAGCCATGCTCACGGACACGAGCGGCCTGGAAAACTCACAGAACACTTCGGTTACTTGTTGTTTACCTTTATGAATCACTTTATCATAATATTATGTTACTTGTTCATTTGTTTACTTGATCATGCAATTTAATTTGGGGACTTAAGCATAACTTTGATCTACCACTTATAAAGATTTGTTACAAATTAAAATGCTTACCGCAGTAAACCCGTGTCATACTATTTGAGCCTCATGAACCCCATATATACTTGTTGAGTACGAAAGTACTTACGCTTGTCTTCTTTCTTTTCAATAATTGGATAAAAATCCCGGATGGGTACCAGATTACCAGAGTTATGAGGAGTATCTAGAGGACTTCTAGGTTTGGGGTCAACCAGTTGACGTCCCTGTGCTATGGAGCTTCGCGAGAGTTATCTTATTTCCGCTATTTTGTAATAGACATTATTTAAATACTTGTTCACTATGTATTAAACACTTGTGATGATACAGTTTTGATAATTTGTCGGCTTATGTGTGTGACTGATCTCTAGGCACACATAAGATTATTGCATCCCGTTTTGTCTTTAAAACTGGGTGTGACATTCTCCGTCCTCCCTTTCCTTTTCTGCGCCCGAACCTCCCTCGCCGACCGAGCGCGATTGGACTTGGGATTGATCTCCCTTCCCTATGCCGACATAGCCCATGGCTATTTGAGCAGCACGCCGCACGCCTCACCCCCCCTTTCCTTCTTTCTCCTCCCTCCCCTTTCCTTTTCTGCTCGCCGACGTTTCCTTCTTCGCCGAGCACGATTCGGAGCGGTTGATCCGCCTTTCCTTAATTTGTCACGCCCGGGGCTATATAAGTCCATGCGCTGCACCCTGCCACCCTCAACCCCGCAGCTCGAAGCATCGCAGAGCCCCCAGCGCAGCTGCAGATCAAGCAGCGCCGCCGCCGCCATCGTTCCGCCGGCACCGAGCCCCTCCGCTTCGTTCCAACTGCCTCCGAGCCTCGCGTTGTGGTAAGCGGACCTCCAGGAGCTCGCCTATCCCCTTAATCCCCTCTGTATCGCCCGTGTGCCCTTCCTCCGCATCCACCAATGCTACATCGCCGCTGTACCGCGTGGACACCTCGCCCCCGCGCTTAATCGACTCAACCGAGTGCCCCAGTGTCTTCGCCGTGCCACCCTCTCTCTTCCCGTCCTGGTCGCGCAGAGAATGGTGCACTGATGCCTCGGATTGCATTGCGCCGCCGCTCTCTGGCAATGGCGCCACCGCCATCACAGTCTCCAGCCGCTGCGCGCCACCACCTCTCTCTCTGATCTAATCACAACCATCCGTTCTCAATCAGATGGACCATAGAGCTGCATACCCCTTCGGCCGCCTGTTTTGCAAAATAGACCCTTTGTGTTTTAATGTATCAACCCGCAGTCCTAAGGCGTATTCCCCCTTTACGTCTTCTGTTCTGCAAAGCGTAGTTCTTCTCGGTTTTGTTTTAATTCGAAAATAAAAATAAAATCCTATTTACAGATTTGCCACTCTATTTCAAATGTCTCTAAAATGCTCATTTTAACTCCGATTTCATCCATTCAAATTGCGTTAGATTCGTATCGTCGTAATCTACGTGTTAGTTAGTTCATAGTTCATGTTAGACAACTGTTAAAAATAAGTAATTGCTTAATCTCTTTTAATCTCCTGTTTAAGTTATATAACTTGTTTAGTTCATATCTTCTTCGTTATAGCTCCGTTTTTCGTGATTCAAGCGTCTATGTGATCGTAGTGAGACGTAGATCAGTTTTATAAACTTTTAATCTTGTTTTATTGTGATTGGTGTACTGTTCTAATCTATAGCCTTTGTTTGCTTGCATGTTATGCCTCTGTGTGATTGCATGTGATGCGGTGATCGAGTACAGACGGTGAGCAGTACGTGGGTGATCAGGAGTTTCTCTTTGAGCAGGATCAGCAAGAGCCCTTTGAGCAAGGCAAGTATTATATGGGATCTACCTTGATGTCCTACTCATGATGTTTTCAACAAAATCATATGCATGTGTCTAATACTGTTACCATAGGGTTTACCTAGATTTGATTACCTTGATCCTTGAAATCCTATGGGTTACTTTTGCATATGGGTAGTTAATGCTAGTGCTCCATTTAAATAAGCATGATCCTTTAATCTTGATTAATGACTACATGAAATGATGAAGTAAAACTTGACTTTTTAGCAACAAGGATTTAGGACCCTATCTGTCAGCAAAAGCTGGGACATACAGTACAACCATGAGGGCTATATGGCTCTGGCTTTAGTTTAGTATTAGGGTTACTCCCTCGCATGCGGCAGTTCACGAAAGTTGCCATTGATGCGCGGTTATGGGTTGCGGCTGGAGTGGGGACCGCTGCGTGTGTGTACCATCCCGGGGCTCCCGTATAACCCTTGCCCGTGGATCTGTACTGTCTGTGGTATGTCAGCGAGCCCCTTTGAAAGACTTCATAGTGTTCCCTGCCCGCTCACCTCGGTAGTGTTAAGGGAGTCATGATCCCGGGGCATTTGCGCAAACACAACTCATGGGTAAAGTGTACAACCTCTACAGAGTGTTAAAAACTGGTATATCAGCCGTGCTCACGGACACGAGCGGCCCGGAAAACTCACAGAAATCTTTGGTTACTTGTTGTTTACCTTTATGAATCACTTTATCATGATATTATGTTACTTGTTCAGTTGTTCACTTGATCATGCAACTTAATTTGGGGGCTTAAGCATAACTTTGATCTACCACTTATAACGTTTTGTTACAAATTAAAATGCTTATCGCAGTAAACCCGTGTCATACTTTTTGAGCCTCATGAACCCCATATATGCTTGTTGAGTACTATAAGTACTTACGCTTGTTTCCTTTCTTTTCAATATTTGGTTAAAAATCCCGGATGGGTACCAGATTATCAGAGTTATGAGGAGTATCCAGAGGACTACTAGGTTTGGGGTCAACCAGTTGACGTCCCTGTGCTATGGAGCTTCGCGAGAGTTATCTTATATTTCCGCTGTTATGTAAAAAACATTATTTAAATATTTGTTCGCTATGTAATAAACACTTGTGATGGTACAATTTTGATAATTTGTCGGCTTATGTGTGTGACTGATCTCTGGGCACACATAAGGTTATAGCATCCTGTTTTGTCTTTAAAACTGGGTGTGACACATACATTGATCCATATTGCTCCATCACATGGCATGTACCAACCTATCTCATGATTCACACTTAGAGATCCAAGATTAGTACTTAAGTAGGTTTCATCAATTACTCAAAACCAAACACATGGGAAACTCTCAATCTCCCCCTTTTTGGTAATTGATGACCACCTTTCTAAAAGATATGAAATATAATCATTTTGAACTTGAGTTTCTTGTCCAAGCATTTTAATCAAAGATTTTAGATTTGGACAAGTTACACAAATTCAGTTATGGTAGTTATTAGCTCCCCCTACATATGTGCTTCATGAGTTTGGTTCAAGTTTTGCACATATGCATGGATAGACATTGTGGGAGAGTAAATAGCTACCAAATGATGCTAAGGTATAAGAGTAGACCTTTGAAGCGTGATACCATCGGAGTGTGGAATTTTAGAATCACCCTTAGCACCATGATTAGCTAGATATCAAGTAAAACACTAGAAAAACCCCGTGAGATCAATAATAAGAGCAAGGTTTCTAGACACCACTTGAAAGCATATGAATCTAGCTTATCAACCTATGCATGCTAGTTGATCAATCATCATTCAATTTGTATCACTAGCAAGCACCACACAAGCATGTATTTTGAATTGGAAGTACTTGTGCAACAATACATATGAGGATGCAAACATACAAATGCATCAATAGTGTTCATGAGCTTGCTCCCCCTACTTGTGTGTTCTTTCAAAATTGATTAGTCATTTTTCTCCCCTTTTATCATGTTTCTCCCCTTGATCATGTCTTTTCATAATTTCTCCCCCTTTGTCATCCAATTGACACAAAAAGGTGGGACCAATTATAGATATTCAAGTTTGAGCTCCCCCTTAGAGTGAGATAGGGTGAAAGATTAATTTTAGTTTTGGTTTGAACTAAGCTATTTGCCCAAGATTTTTAATTCGGTTTAAACCATATACAAGCTTGTTCACACATGTTAAGATGGTTATCTTGCCTTCATAGACATAGATCAAACACTAGGATTGCAAGAACATCAACATGTCATATGCCACCACTAGATCATAACAACTCATAGAAGAAATAGTGGTACCATATAAGCATCAAATATTTTGTTTTCATGAATGAGCCGAGAAGCATGAGTGATGTCTAAATGCTCTATACAAGTCCTAACAAGGTATGCATGAATGCTCTCAAATCAACTTTTACCTTGCATTGTTGGAGTAGGGGCATGTCATATAAGTGGGGGTGCATCAACTCATGTTGGAGAAATCAAGTATGTTCAACTCATTCCTTAGCTTGCAAAACCTCTTTTCATCTAGTGGCTTGGTAAAGATATCGGCCAATTGATCTTCGGTGCCAACACTTGTAATAGAAATGTCCCCTTTCAATTGATGATCTCTAATGAAATGGTGGCGGACATCAATATGCTTTGTTCTTGAGTGTTGAACCGGATTGTTGGTGAGCTTGATTGCACTTTCATTATCACATAGCAAAAGCACTCGCTTGAATTTGACTCCAAAATCATTCAAAGTAGCTCTCATGCAAAGGATTTGTGCACAACAACTCCCCGCACTAATATATTCAGCTTCGGCGGTAGAGAGTGCCACACTATTTTGCTTCTTTGATGACCATGAGACTAGTGATCTTCCAAGCAATTGACAAGTGCCCGATGTGCTCTTTCTTTCTATCTTGCAACCCGCATAGTCCGAGTCAGAGTATCGAAGTAACTCAAAGTTTGATCCTTTAGGATACCACAATCCAACATTAGGTGTATGCTTCAAATATCTCAATATCCTCTTTGTGGCTTTCAAATGACTCTCTCTTGGAGAAGCTTGAAATCTTGCACACATGCATACACTAAACATGACATCCGGTCTTGATGCGGTCACATAGAGCAAGCTACCAATCATTGATCGATATAGCTTTTGATCTACCATGTTGCCACTAGCATCACCATCCAAATTTCCATTGTTCCCATTGGTGTACTAATAGACTTTGCTTCATCTAGATTAAACTTCTTGAGCATGTCCTTGATGTACTTTCCTTGACCCACAAAAATGTCATTCTTCATTTGCTTGACTTGAAGACCAAGGAAGTAACTAAGCTCTTCAAGCATAGACATATCAAATTCATTGGCCATCATGTTGCCATATTCCTCACAAAACTCTTGATTGGTTGACCCAAAGATAATATCATCCACATAGATTTGCAACACAAACAAGTCTTGGCCAATCTTCTTGGTGAAGAGGGTAGTGTCAACCTTTCCCATAAGGAATCCCTTGGAGAGGAGGAAGTCCCTCAACCTCTCATACCATGCTCTTAGAGCTTGCTTCAAGCCATATAATGCCTTCTTTAGATTGTACACATGGTTGGGTTTCTTGTCATATTCAAAACTAGGTGGTTGTTCAACATATACTAATTCATTGATGTACCCATTGAGAAATGCACTCTTCACATCCATTTGATAGAGCTTGATGTTGTGAGCGCAAGCATAAGCCAATAGAATCCTTATTGCTTCTAGCCTTGCCACCGGTGCATATGTTTCTCCAAAGTCAAGACCCTCTACTTAAGTGTAACCTTGTGCAATTAGTCTTGCTTTGTTCCTCACCACTATGTCATCTTGATATTGTTTGTTGCGAAAGACCATCTAGTTCTTAGGTCTCTCAACTAACTCCCAAACTTGATTTCTTGTGAAGTTATTGAGCTCTTCATGTATAGCATTCACCCAATCAATATCTTGCAAAGCCTCTTCAATCTTGGTTGGCTCAATAGATGATACAAATGACTAGTGTTCACAAAATGAAGCCAATCTTGATCTTGTTTGTACTCCTCTTGTAAGATCTCCAATGATATGATCCAAAGGATGATCCCTTGCAATAGATGTAGGTTGGAGTGTTGGAAGTTGATTGCCTGTATTTGGTTGATCATTGGGTAGAGAAGATGAACTAGCTTGTTGATCTTGAGTTGGAGAGGATGAACTAGCTTGATTTTCATTTAGTTGCTCATTGGGTGGAGTGAACACATGATAGTCACCATCTTGCTCTTCATCCACTTGCCTCGGCCTAATGTCCCCAATATCTATGTTCTTCATTGCATTGGCCAAAGGTTCACCTCTCACATCATTATGATTTGCGCTTTCATCTTGAGATCCATGAGTTTCATCAAACTCCACATCATGTACCTCCTCAACTATGCCATGAGTAAGATTCTATACTCTATATGCTTTGCTTGTAGTTGAGTAGCCAAGTAGGAAGCCTTCATCACATTTCTTCTCAAATTTGTTCAATCTTGCACCTTTCTTCAAGATATAGCATTTGCAACCAAACACTCTAAAGTATGCAATATTTGGCTTTCTTCCATTCAATAGCTCATAAGGTGTCTTCTCAAGCATCTTGTGACAATAGAGTCGGTTGCTATAATAGCATGTCGTGTTGATAGCTTCGGCCCAAAAAGAATCACTCACATTGTATTCATTAAGCATAGATCTTGCCATGTCAATGAGTGTCATATTCTTCCTCTTAAGAAGCCCATTTGATTGAGGTGTATACTTGGGCGAGAATTGATGTTTGATTCCTAAATCATCACAAAGCTCATCAACTCTTGTATTCTTGAACTCACTACCATTGTCACTTCTCACTTTCTTGATAGTTGTTTCAAATTCATTTTGGCATCTCTTGACAAAGATCTTGAATGTATAAAATAGATCACCCTTGTCACTAAGAAAGAATACCCATGTATATCTAGTGAAGTCATCAACTATCACAAAGCCATATTTATTTCCTCCAATGCTAGTGTAGGCGGTTGGTCCAAACAAGTCCATGTGCAAGAGCTCAAATGGTTTGCAAGTACTCCTCGTGCTCTTACTAGGGTGAGTGTTTCCAACTTGTTTGCCGGCTTGACAAGATCTACATAGCTTATCTTTCTCAAAGACCACATCTTTCAAGCCTCTAACTAGATCATGATTGACAAGCCTATTCAATTGTTTCATTCCAACATGACCAAGCCTTCTATGCCACAACCAACCCATGCTAGATTTGGATAGCAAGCAAGTTGACAATTGAGTTTCTTTGGCATTGAAATCAACTAAGTATAGATTCTCATATCTAAATCCTTTGAATATCAAGTTAGAGCCATCTACACTTATGATCTCTACATCATCAACTCCAAAGATGCATTTAAATCCAAGATCACAAAGTTGAGCTATGGATAGCAAGTTGAAGTTAAAGCTCTCTACTAGCAACACATTGGATATGCTCATGTCATTTGATATAGCAATGTTACCAAGTCCTTTGACCTTGCCTTTGCCATTGTCACCAAATTTGATAGATTCAATCCCATTGCCACTATTTGACTTGATAGAGTTGAACATTCTTGAATATCCGGTCATATGTTGAGTGCACCCACTATCAAGCACCCAATGCCTCCCTCCGTCTTTATAATTGACCTATAAAACAATTCAATTCTTCTTAGGTACCAATATTTGCTTGGGTCCTCCAAAGTTAGTGACTAAGGACTTAGGTACCCAAATAGCTTTCTTCTTTGAGCTCTCATTGGGTGTACCCATGTACTTAGCTATCACACCTTTCTTGCCCTTGGTAAGCATATAACTAGAATCAAAGCGAATAGATGCATGTGTAAATTTTATCTTGCTTTGGTTTAGTTTGCAATAATGCTCATCATGCCCTACTTGCTTGCATCTATTGCAAAACTGACCATTGCTCTTCACAAAGTGAGGCTTTGGAGTTGCAAAGTGTCGATGGGATATCCTATAGGGTACCCATTGACCGGCCTACCAAAGTATTGGGCTTCAATCACCCGGCCCACAGAGGAAGGCAAGCAATACGACACAGAATTCTACTCGGATACAACTACAAGACCGAAGCATAGCTTAGGACTCTAAAATTGTAACCGAGTAGGATTCAAACACAACTCCTCGCTAGTCCCTGGACTATAAAGGGCTGGTGAGGGTACCACCCAAAAACATCTGAACATACTACGTAACACCCTGTATTTACGAGATCAGAGCAATAACAAGCGACCTAACTGGACGTAGGGTTATTACTCAACGGTGTCGAGGGCCTGAACCAGTATAAACCGTGTGTCCCTGCATGTCCAACCACCAAGGTTTCACTATTCGCCAAAGCATGAACAACTATCTTGGGTAACCCCGTGGCAGGCTATCGGTGGTAAAACATCGACAGCTGACGCGCCAGGTAGGGGCTTTCGGCGAATTTTTTCTCGGAAGCTTGGTTGACCATGACCTCAAGATAATGAAATCGACGAAATCAACATTTTTCTTCGGATCCTGGATCTGCGAAATCAACAACGACGGAAAGCTTCAAAGCTGACTCCGAGAAGAAGAAGGAGTTGATAAAAAGGTCGAGCGAGATCTCCAAGAACTGAACAGAAACCTCACAATTTCAAAGCCAACCAGACTAGAGGATGGATACGAAACCGACTCAGAAAAGGAGATGCCGCCGCACACCGACTCCAAATCAAGCACGGAAGGACTGAACATAACCTGAATCTCAATCAGAAACAGAAACAATTCGGAAACAGCCAAGTACTCGGGCCCGTACGGACTACATATGGAAATTTTCTTCAGAAGGTGATGACAAGGAGCATAACTCTGAAAGGTGCCCAAGAAGGGATGATGATGTCAACAACTCCATAGGGATGCATCGTGCACTGGCCAAACCAATCTCCAAGAACATGAGACCAGGATAGAGAACTACCATTCCAAGTAGGAAAAGAACTCGGGCTCTATCATGGACCATCATGCAAGCCAAGAAAGAGAAACCAACGAACAAAAAGAACTCAGAGATCACACACAATGTACATGGCAGAGCTAGAACCTTACTTAGAACCACCACAAATACCCGACTTAAAATCATCAGATGAGTCAGAAGGAGATATCTCAGATGATGAGTAAGGCGACGACAATGAAGCCAATGACCACAAAGCTACAAGAATAAAGAAGAACAAAGCCAGAGCAGGAAGAAGAAACCGAGCCACCCAGAGAAAGCAAATCTAGAACAAATACAAAGCAGAATTGACAAAATACAACAGGAAGAAGGCGGAAAGAGAATCCATGAAAAACACAAAGAGAGAGAGAATTGAAGAACTGGCAAAAGAGCTAAACATCCTCACTAAAGAGGAAAGAATTACATATGAGCCAAATAAAGAAGATGGAGACCCCAATAAACAACTCGACGACAATACACCTCAAGAGGGACAAGGGGAAAAACAAGAGGAACAACCCCTCAAGAAGTCAATATTCCACAGATTGGGAAAAACAGAGTTACCACAACCATTAGAAAGACAAGAACAACATTTCGGACTGATAAAACAAAACAGCCCGGGTTGGGGCCAGCGCTACCCAGAAGACTACGGAGAATCCGAATACAATGGAGACAGAGATTATTACAGAAGAGACTGGTCACCGGACTTCAACAGAACAGAACAATACGACAGATTCCCATGTTTTGCAAGGAGACTGCAGACATTGAAATTACCACACAAATTCAAACCAGCGAATCACTCCAAATATAATGGAAAAGTGGAGCCAAGACAATGGATAAGAGTCTAATCCCAATCCATTGAACTCGCAGGAGGAAACAATGATATTAAAGCCTTATACTTTCCAATGGCACTTGAAGCCATGCCTCTACAATGGTTTGACAAACTGAAGCCATGATGAATCAAATATTGGGAATACTTGCAAGATGCTTTCTCTAACAACTTCGTAGGAATAATAACACACCCCATGACGATGGCAGAATTGAAGAACGTAAAGCAAAGAAAAGGAGAGACCCTGAGGGAATATTATCGAAGATTTGGGGAACTAAGAGCTCAAATACATGATATCACTAACAGAGAAGTAATAGAGACATTTGCGGATGGAATCCTAGCAAATTGGAAATTCAAAGATTATTTCAATGAAAATCCAAGGTCCAATGAAGACTTCAAAAGAGCTGTAGAAAATATGATATCATCAGAAGAAAGAACTCGACACAGATTCACTCGAGATTTTCATGAAAATAGAAGACCAAATTTCAGACCACAAGACAAAAGACCGAGATAAGACAACATGGTAGCAGCAACAGACAACAAAAGAAGATACAACGATAATGACAAAGGAGGGTACAACAACAACAGAAACGCAAACCAAAATAACAGGTACTCAAACAACAACTACCAGGGCAACAACTACGCAAGAAAGCCAACAGAAAGGATAGAAAACCTACCCTGCCATATACATCCTCATGGAGGACACAAGCTAGTCGAGTGCAACATCTTTCAACGAAGATTCACAAAGAAAGAAGATACGTAAGCAAACAACAAAGAAAGAAGATACGCAAGCAAACAACTCGGAACAAAGAACAGATGAATCCGAAAAGGATACAAAGAAAGCAGAAGGAAATTATCAAGAACCTCAATGACAAATAGCAGTAATCTTTTTTGGAGCATCATATACAAGAAGTAAAAGACAGGAAAAGCTAGCACATAGAACCATCATGGCAGCAGAACCAGATACCCCAAGATATTTAGATTGGTCAGAATACCCAATTCAGTTCACAAGAGAAGATCAATGGACAAGTGCAGCAAATGCCGGCTATTATCCCATAGTAATGGGACCAACAATAGCAGGAGTAGCAGTATCCAAAGTACTCATTGATGGAGGAGCAGGACTAAATATAATCTTTGCAGACACCCTGAGGAAGATGAACTTAGACTATGAAGGCATGATCACACCAACAAGTATCCCTTTCTATGGGATAGTACCCGGAAGAGCTTCTATACCATTGGGACAGATCACTTTACCAGTTACCTTTGGAACACCTAACAAATACCGAACCAAGTTCATTAAATTCGAAGTAGCCAACTTCGAATCATGTTATCATGCAATTCTCGGAAGACCGACACTCACAAGATATATGGCAATACCCCACTACCCGTATCTACTGCTCAAGATGCCGACAACAAGAGTCCTTTCACTAAAAGGAGATCTGAAGAAGGCTTATGACTGTGATGTACAAGCCATAAAAATATTAGAAAAATTACAAGACTACAAGGAAAAAGAAGACATTGCAAAGAAGGTCAAGAAAATGAACCCGGATGAAATTGAAATACCAGCAAAGAAGCCAAATAACTTCACACCTACAAAAGAAGCCTCCACAAAGACAATCGACCTATTAACTGGAGATTCAAAAAAGACAGCAATAATCAGTGCAAATCTGGACCCCAAATAGGAACTTGCGCTCACCAACTTTCTAAGGGACAACAAAGACATTTGCATGGAAACCAGCAGAAATGCCAGGAGTCCCAAAGGAGTTGGCTGAGCACAAAATTGACACAAATAAAAGATCAAGACCAATAAAACAGAAGCTACGCAGGTTCGCACCAGACAGGAAAGTAGCAATCAAAAAGGAAATTACAAAACTATTGGCAGCAGGATTCATTAGAGAAATAATCAACCCGGACTGATTAGCTAACCTAGTTTTAGTGGAGAAAAAGAACTCGAAAGAATGGCGTATGTGTGTTGACTACACAGGTCTTAACAAACATTGCTCAAAAGACCCATACGGGCCACCAAGAATTGACCAAGTCATAGATTCAACAGCTGGGTCATCACTGCTATCTTTCCTCGACTGCTACTCAGGATACCACCAAATATCACTGAGAGAAGAAGATCAAAGCAAAACATCTTTTATAACACCATTTGGGGCATATTGCTACAAGTCAATGCCATTCGGACTAAAAAATGCAGGAGCAACATATCAAAGAGCATTACAAACCTACTTGGGAGGTCAAATTGGAAGAAACACCGAAGCCTACATTGATGACGTGGTAATCAAAACAAAGGAGCCAGAATCGCTATTGCAAGACTTGGAAGAAACCTTCAAGAATCTAAAAGCTTGGAAGTGGAAACTCAACCCCACAAAGTGCGTTTTCGGCGTACCATCAGGACAACTACTCGGTTTCTTAGTCAACAACAGAGGGATCGAAGCAAGCACAAAACAAGTCAAAGCAATTATGGATATGAAACCACCAAAAAAGATCAAGGACATACAAAAACTAACAGGATATATGGCAGCCCTTAACAGATTCATATAGAAATTGGGAGAAAAAGAATTACCCTTCTTCAAACTTCTAAAAAAGAAAGAGAACTTCGAATGGACAGAAGAGGCAGAGCAAACCTTCATCAAGTTAAAGGAATATTTATCATCATCTCTAGTAATGACACCACCAAGAAATAAGGAAGACATGATGCTATATATCGCTACAACAAAAAATGTAGTAAGTGCAACAGTTGTAGTGGAAAGAGAAGAACCCGGACATACCTACAAAGTGCAAAGACCAGTGTACTACATCAGCAAAGTACTTACAGAATCAAAACTCAGATACTCACACGTGCAAAAACTACTCCACGCAGTGCTCATATCATCAAGAAAGTTGAGGCATCATTTCCATGAGCACAAAGTAACAATAGTTACCAATTTTCCATTAAATGATATCCTCAAAATCAAAGATGCCACAAGCCGAATATCAAAATGGGTAGTAGAACTCGGAGCTTTGAACCTAGACTTCAAACTAAGAACGGCAGTCAAGTCACAAATATTACCTGACTTCATCGCTGAATGGACAGAAATCACACAGAAAGAACCCGAACCAATACGAGACCACTGGAAGATGTACTTTGATGGTTCTCTGAAGCTTGGAGGGGCAGGAGCAGGCATACTACTAATCTCCCCAGAGGGAAGACAACTAAAGTACGTACTACAAATATTATGGCAAGCAACAAATAATGAAGTAGAATACAAAGCACTCATACACGGATTAAAAGTAGCAACTACTCTGGGAATCAAAAGAGTTCTCGCCTATGGAGATTCAGCAGTAGTAATCAACCAAGTAAACAAAGAATGAGATTTCACAAAAAACAACATGGACGCATACTGTGCAGAAATAAGGAAACTCGAGAAGAATTTTAAAGGACTAGAAATCCATCATGTCTTAAGAGATTCAAATGTGGCAGCAGATATCCTATCAAAATTGGGATCAGACAAAGCAAAGGTACCACCTGGAATATTTGTGGAAGAACTTGCAAAGCCATCAATCCAAGAAACCAGCAAACAGAAAGAGGACTCAATGGATATAGACAAGATAGAAGAACCCAACACTTCAAGACAAATCTTCAATATAGAAAGTGATTGGAGGCAACCATACATCAATTATAAAAGCGAAAACAAACTACCCGGAGACAAAGCAGAAGCAACCAGGGTCATAAGGAAAAGCAAAGCATACGTTCTCATAAAAGACAAACTCTACAAAAGAGCAGCATCTTCTGGAGTATTACTGAAATGTGTATCAACGCAAGAAGGAAAAGAGATATTGGAAGAAATCCACTCTGGATGCTGTGGAAATCATGCAGCATCGATCAGTTGAATTATTCTGATGGGGGTACAGGGCTCTATTTATAGCCCGGTGGGATGCGCGACAGCCGTTGGATCAAACCTCATATTAATCTTCAAAGGCGGTGGAGGAATCTTCGAGAAGACGATGGCCAGTGGGCCCAGGGGGGTGCTGCCCGGCCCCACACCATGCCGGCTGGCCCCACATGGTGGGGTCTAGGGTCCCGCTTCGCTTCGGTGTCTGCGGGGTCCTCCGTGAGTTGATTGGCAACTATATCTTCGCGGGATTTGTTCGATATCTTCTCTAATTTGCTTCTCTTTATCCTCTTTTCTGAAATAGTCCCTGCAAAATAATGAAACACCAAAACTCATGGAATTTGTTAGATAAAGTCCTATATTTATAGATTTTATATGTGATTGATCCATTTATTATGTTTATAATTGCATTAAAAGTTGACGCTTATGACCGTCAACAAGCTCCCCCAAGCTTACCCTTTGCTAGTCCGTAAGCAAAGTCCAAGTGGAATTACTAATTTTATTCATGTAACAGAAATGTCTTAGTGAAAAACACTGTCTCATTTGGAACTTATTACTTTACTCTTGTAATGAGTAGCTGAAAAACAGATAGGTTTTATTAGAACTGTTTTTCTCTTTATTCTTTGGTCAACTTTCTTTCTGGAGTTTTTGATATCTTTAAAAAATAAAGTCCTGCAAAAAGATTTAAAGAGAATACTCTGCTATGCCCCTTAGATCATAATGATAAATTTGTAAAACATTCTTTTTATTCCTTCCGGATTTTCTATGTCCTTTTTTCTCCCCTTCTGAGAAGTATGGGCCTTTTTAGAGGTATGTCAGACCTTTGTGCCTTTTTTATTCCTCTTGAGGGTGCGTCGGACTTTTTTCCCTTTTTAATTCCCTCTTTTCTCACATGCATCTTTGGCATGGATTATTTTCTCATACTTTTTCATAGCCCATACAACTCTTCTGAAGAGAAATATTAGAACATATGAAGCAAAATTATTTAGATTAATTCTGATCATAGGCACATAACAAAATACTCAACTTTAACCTCTAAGAGGTTTTGGAATTTTGAGTACTTAAATCAATTCTCCTGAAATTAAATCTTTTTTAGAATAAGATCATAGCAAATTCTTTTTATTCCCTATCTTATTTAACAGTAACTTAGACTGGAACAAAGCATTTATCCCACTAGATTCGGGTTATCAGAATGAGATGGTAATTTATATTTATGGGAATAACTAAATTGCGGACTATATATACATATGTGAGAAGCACATATATATACATAGTTATTTATTCATTATTCTAGCTACTATATTTTATTTATTTATTATTTTTCTTATTTTTATTTTCTAGCTACTATATAATAGCAAACTTAACTGAAAAGCAAATGAAATGCAAAAATATAAATATGATAGTGTACTTACCTTGCGGGGGCTCTCCTCCAAGCTGTCTGATGACGTGGTCTACAGCTCTGGTGGTGGCGGAGGGTAGCTGAAACCCATGATGTGGATCAGGTACCGTAGGTCCTGATGCTCCTCATATTGTTGTTGTTGCATTTCTTGTAGTCAATCATTCATTTGGTGTTGAGTCTCTATACTCTAGTCCAAGGTGGACTGGAATCTATCATGTCTTTGTTGCATATTTGCAAGACGGTGGCTGTGGATGCTCCATGTGCTGCTCTGGTGGAGGATAGTAGTCATTTGCTGGCGGCTGATGGTACGGGTACGGTCCTCCAGTGCTGAAGTTCATATGCCTCCGGGTAGAGAAAGACATGTGTCCTCTCTAAAATTATGCTGAGGTACCTAGATCCTACGAATAATTAGTAAAATCTTGTCCCCAGCTATCCCATCCTGCTGATGTTCCCTGATAAGTGGATTGTTCCTCCCATCCTTAGGTATGGCCCCACGGCTGTGTGGACTGGTATGATGGACCTGCCTGATCAAAACCAATACGGTGAGTAAAACTTGGTCCAGTTGGTGTAGTGTTTGCCCCTTCATAATTGCTTCTCTATGATCTGGTGAGGCGCGCTGAAGGTCTTCTCCCAACTGTAGGTCCACTTGTCTGCATATCAAAAACAAAACTCTCTACTGCATAGAGACCAAGTGCTCTATCTAGTAGTGCATATTTATTTGTGTAGTTCTTATAGATCATGATTATTTTATTATTCTTTCTCTTAACCAAATGAGCATGGAAAAAGAATGCATATCCAATTATTCTTCTAGCAGTAGGAATATAAATGAGAGATACATTTCCTAATAAATTCAGATTTTTGGCTAAGCGTGTAATCCAAGAAGTAAATGATATGCCACATTTTTTTCATTGAAGGAATAAGTACCCAATAGTGTAACATTAATTTAACAGGGAATATTTTCCTCTTTTTAATCATGGCATAGAGTAACTTCATTTCTTCAATTCTTATAGTGCCTAGTTCTTCTTTAGGAAATAAAGTAACAACTATCCATTTATGCAAAAAGCGTAAAGTTGGATGGTTGATTTCCTCAGTGGTTGGTTTGTGACATGTTTTTAATCCAGAAATACTTTCCCAAACTCATGTTCTATAAAAATCATTTAAAATATCATCTATGTCACATGAGCAACCACTAGCAAAACCTAGAATGACACTAAGATTTTTCCATGAGAGAGCAAATGATTTATTAAATATTCTAAATTTAACCTCATGATCGTTGATCTCTAAAGTGCATAAAAACTCTATTGTGAGTAATTTACTACCTTCCTCAGTTATATTGCATGCATTTTCCCAACCAACATTTCTAAATACGAGTTGGAATTCAGACTCCATACCTATCTCATGAAGTAGTGTGTTGTCGAAGGTCGGGGTATGTGTGAATTCTCTGTCCTTGATGGCATCGCGGATGTCTCTTTCCTTTCTTGATTGCAACTTGAGATGAGTATCTCCCGTGAACACATTCCTCTCTTGCTCACTATGGTGAGAAGAGGATGAAGCTCTCACGGGGGATGGAGTGTCTACGTCCATCTCGAAACTGGCTCTTGATGGCGCTCTTGATAACGTTTGGCTCCGAGTGGTGCGGAAGGAGAGAGCCCTGCCGACGTTCTTCGCGGCGTTCATTAATTTCTTGCTCATTTTTCCTGCAAAAATAATTAAGAACAAGCAAAACTAGTGGAGAGATTAGAGGGGGTTAGAGGTACCTTGAGCTTAACCCAAAATCTCTCACACTTGATTTTTCTTGATTAATTGAAGGAGTTTGTGGAGTCATGTTTTCTGGAGTGAAGAACATAGGGGAACTTGTTCTTCGTGGATGAAAATGTGAGTGGAGTGGGTGAGAGAAAGGAGAGGGGGACAGGAGTGTATAGGGTGCCGGCTGGCATGGTGTGGGGCTGGCCGGCCCCACCTCATGGCCTCCTGGCTCCTCTTTCTGGTGTTTTCTAAATGATCAACTTGATCAGATGCATGCATGTTGGGTGCTCCTTTCGGTGGGAAAGCTGAATGGATTTTTGTATGGTGGTACATGCATAAACAAGTGAGGTTGGATGGTAGTAAATGGTGGTAGGTGTGAGGTGATGTGTGGGTCACATATGTCTCTCATATGTATAAGGTATAAAAGTGCAAGAATGAAAAACTAAATTACTTTTATAAATCTTTGAAAAATAAGAATTCTATTGACGGTATTTTTATAATTTTCTCATACTGCAGTAAAAACTACTTACCATGAATATTAATTACTGGAAACTAAAACTCTACCATGCAATAAATATTTTATTTTTTTTATTAATGCAATGCTTAAAATAAAGTAATGTGAAATTAAATTACGTGATAACTTACCGAGTTAACTCCTGGCGAAGGTTCGGGTTTTAAGTCCACCGACCGGACTTTTCCAAATTGATTATTCTTCAAGCTTGATCTCCTGTGCTGGAGATGATGGCCTTGATTCTTGCTTCTCATGACAATCCAAGTTCTGACAATGCTCTGGTCTCGGCTTGAATGCGAACTGTACTTCTTCTCCATTAATGACGAATTTGATCTCTTCGGCCCCGACATTGATGTGTGCATTTGCAGTGTTGAGGAACGGTCTCCCGAGGATGAGTGGTTTCTTCATTTCTTCTGGCATGTCAATTACTACAAAATCTATAGGAATGAAAAAGTTTTGAATTTTTACCAGGATGTTCTCTGCAATCTCTGGAGGGTAGCGTACCGATTGGTCGGCTAGTTGCAAACACATTGATGTGGGTGTGAGTGTAGAGAATTTGAGCTTGTTGAAGACCTTCTTGGGCATAACGCCGACGCTTGCTCCAAGATCACAAAAGGCATTCTCAAATCTTTGATTTCCAATTGAGCAATCAATGATGGGGCACCCAGGGTCCTTCTTCTTGACAGTAGAAGAATTCAGAATTGCCGCACTACAATCCTCTATTAACTTGATGACAAATTGTTCATCTTCTTTGGCCTTCTTATTTCTGCGTGGGAAGGGTAGGAGAGGAGTGTCTTGGTAATCTTGACGTAATTCTTTTGGTAAATCTTGTAGTAGAACTTCTTCTTCTAGTTTGTCTACTTCTCTTTCTACATGCACTAATTGTTGTGGTCTACATGCCCCTTCTGGATAAGGTGGATCACGAGTAGACTTACCTTTTCTTGTAGTTATTCCTTTTTACCTGCTCATGGTTAGTGACAATAGAAAGAGTAGAAGCCAAATGTGCTATTTGCAATTCTATCTTCTTATTAAATATTATTTGTTCTTTTATAGTAGAAGAGAAATTATCTAATTTAGAATTTATTCCTTCTAAGATTTGGTCATTATAAGCAAGCTTATTATTAATACTTTCATTAGTTTTAGTTTGTTCCAATATTAATGCTCTCAAAGGTGGAAGTCTATGTTTAGAAGAATTATTACCTTAGTACTTACCTTGACTAGTAGACTGAGGTTGACTCCCTCCTTGCTTATATGGAGTTGATTTAATGATGGTATTGATATCTTCTTGGAGATTAGCAAATTCAACTCTGCACTGATTCTGAGCATTGAATGCATCTTGAATGGCTTGACGATCTCTTTTGTAATTGACTCTTTGTTCTATCCAATTCAATAATACATCCATCTTGGTTGATAGTGCACTCACCTCTTCTGGAACTTCTTCACTCATATGGCAATCTTGACTGGTGCATGCCCAATTCAGATTTTCTGCCATCTTTTCCAATAAACTTTTAGCTCTTCTAGGGGTGAGTGACATAAATGATCCTTCAGCAGTGGCATCTAGTTGTTCACATGATTTTGGAACTAATATGTAGTAGAATGTTTGCATGAGCGACCATTTTTCTATTCCATGATGTGGGCAATTTGAAACATATCCTTGAAAATGGTCCCAAGCTTCTAGAATAGGTTCACCTTTCTGCTGACAAAATTCTGAAATCTTTCCTCGTAAGGCATTGGTCTTACTTACTAGGAAAAACATTTCTAGGAAAGCTCTTGAACATTCTTCCCATGTCATGGTTTGATCTTTATTCTGATAGAACCACTGCTTTGCTCTCCCCTCCAATGAGAAAGGAAACAAACGAATTAGCATGACGTCTCGAGATATTTTCTTGATGTTGATGGTGCTGCAAACCTCCACAAAATTTTGAAGATGAACACTTGCATCTTCATCCCTCTTTCCTTTAAATGTGATAGCTTGCACCACGTTGATGAGGCTTCGCTTGAGTTCACAGTCTCGATCTTCAATGTTGAGCTCTGGTCTAATGTGAATATTCTCAATGCTTGGTGCAGAAAATTCACGTAGGGTCTTCTCAACCATGGCTTTTCCAACTGATGTTTAAACTTCTTCTTCCTTGGTTGTATCTGATTGATATGAATTGATGCTTCACAACCAAGCCTGAACTTACCCTATATAAAATGTAAACAAAGTCAAAACAAGGGTAAGCCTGCTAAAGTAAAAGGTTTTGGTCTATCTATAGGTATTTATGTCTAAAGCCATATTTCTCTTTTCTAAAATATCTTTTATGAAAAACTTCCCTATTATATCCTAGCAAATTAAATTGATCATCGACATTGCCCGACAACGGTGCCAGAAATGCTTGTTGACATTTCTTACCGACATACTAAAAATAGAGATAAATCTCCATCCTTAGCAAGACACTAGAAATGCAGGAGACACCTCCTAACATCACTTAGCACTAAGTTGTCATCCCTAGCATGATATCAGAAAATGTTGAAATAATCTACACTTGATATTAGAAAATAATTCTCTAGAATATATCCGCAAGTGCACAGATAATTCTCCTATTGTAGCACTTCACCCGGTGAGATTATCCGAGTATCGTTGATTTGTTTATGCCAAAAGGAAAACTTTCAATTAATTGCAGGAATTAAATACGGATAGAAAAGGAAACCTAAATGCATATAGTTTAGACTATGAATGTGCAGACCTAAGATTAGACCAACCTTTCTAATGCTTTAGCAGGGATAAGTCATGTCAAGATAAATAAATATGATAATAAAGGTATAAGATAAATGGTATTCCAGAGATAGAAATAGAGACTCACTAATAATATAGTCAGGCAACTCGAGATTCGGCTAGAGTAAAAGAATCCTAAGTAATTACCAAATAAAAAGGAACTAAGCACACCCTACCTACATACTCTCATCTATAGCATAACTGACTCAGAAAACATCATAAGGAGCATCAACTAGGGATGCTATTAAGACGGAACAGTCACCTCCGTCGCAACCGCGCTCTGCTAGGCCTATGTGCCAAGGGTGGACTACAGAGGAATCAACGCAGCTATAAGAGTCACATACGCGAACTACCACACGACACAGTACATCAGGAGACATCTGTAGGTACATATAATATCTAGGCACCACGTCTACATAATACATACCACCTAACCCAGTCGATAATTGAATTAGGCGCTTTAAGATCTTATAAAGATAATCATCACCAATCATAACTATATCTAATATGAAAATAGAATAAACTAAGCACTCAATAAGTAGCAATATAATAATGAAAAATAAAGTCATAATGAGATACAAGATAAATTTTTGATCTCCAGACCAATGGATCTGGAATCCCGAGCATATCGCCCAACTCCACTTGAACCTTGCTAGCTACCTAGCTAATAACTTGAAGCACTAGAGTTCCAATCTAATCTCTAGAAACCCTAGATCTATTCTATTCTTGAACTGGCTCTGACTTGAGCTCGATCAGTTTAATAATTCTAATGTGGGGTTGCAGGGCTCTATTTATAGCCCAGTGGGATGCGCAATAGCCGTTGGATCAAACCGACTTAAGGTAGTGCTCAGATTAATCTTCAAAGGCGGTGGAGGAATCTTCCAGAAGACAGCGACCAATGGGCCCAGGGGGGTGCCGCCCAGCCCCACCCCATGCCGGTCGGCCCCACATGGTGGGGTCTGGGGTCCCGCTTCGCTCCGGTGTCTGCGGGATCCTCCGTGAGTTGATTGGCAACTATATCTCCGTGGGATTTGTTCGATATCTTCTCTGATTTGCTTCTCTTTATCCTCTTTTCTGAAATAGTCCCTGGAAAATAATGAAACACCAAAACTCATGGAATTTGTTAGATAAAGCCCTATATTTCTAGATTTTATATGTGATTGATCCATTTCTTATGTTTATAATTGCATTAAAAGTTGACGCTAACAACCGTCAACACTCAACTATGCCATGAGTCAAGTTCCAAACTCTATATGCTTTGCTTCTAGTTGAGTAACCAAGTAGGAACTCTTCATCACATTTCTTCTGAAATTTGGTCAATCTTTCCCCTTTCTTCAAAATATAGCACTTGCAACCAAACACTCTAAATATGCAATATTTGGCTTTCTTCCATTCAATAGCTCATATAGGGTCTTCTCAAGCATCTTGTGGCAATAGAGTCGCTTGCTATAGTAGCAAGCCGTGTTGATAGCTATGACCCAAAAAGAATCACTCACATTGTATTCACTAAGCATAGATCTTGCCATATCAATGAGTGTTATATTCTTTCTCTCAACAAGCCCATTTGATTAAGGTGTATACTTGGCCGAGAATTGATGTTTGATTCCAAATTCATCACAAAACTCATCAACTCTAGTGTTCTTGAACTCACTACCATTTTCACTTCTAACTTTCTTGATAGTTGTCTCAAATTCATTTTGGCATCTCTTGACAAAAGTTTTGAATGTATAAAATGTATCACTCTTGTCACTAAGAAAGAATACCCATGTATATCTAGTGAAATCATCAACTATCACAAATCCATATTTATTTCCACCAATGCTAGCGTATGTGGTTGGTCAAAACAAGTCCATATGCAGAAGCTCAAAAGGTTTGCAAGTACTAATCATGATTTTACTAGGGTGAGTGTTTCCAACATGTTTGTCGGCTTGGCAAGAACTACAAAGCTTATCCTTTTCAAAGACCACATCTTTCAAGCCTCTAACTAGATCATGTTTGACAAGCCTATTCAATTCTTTCATTCCAACATGACCAAGCCTTCTATGCCATAACCAACCCATGCTGGATTTAGAGAGTAAGCAAGGTGACAATTTAGTTTCTTTAGCATTGAAATCAACCAAGTAAAGATTCTCATATCTAAATCCTTTGAATATCAAGTTAGATCCATCTACACTTATGATCTCTACATCATCAACTCCAAATATGCATTTGAAACCAGGATCACATAATTGAGCTACGGATAGCAAGTTGATGTTCAAGCTCTCTACTAGCAACACATTGGATATGCTCATGTTCATTGGATATTGCAATCTTACCAAGCCCTTTGACCTTGCATTTGCCATTGTCACCAAATGTGATAGAATCAATACAATTGTCACTTGATTTGATTGAGTTGAACATTCTTGCATCCTTGGTCATATGTTGAGTGCACCCACTAACAAGCACCTAATGTCTCCCTCTAGTTTTATAATTGACCTATAAGAGAAATCAATTCTTCTTAGTTACCCAAACTTGCTTGGGTCATCCAAAGTTAGTGACTAAGGACTTTGGGACCCAAATAGCTTTCTTCTTTGAGCTCTCATTGGTTGAACCCATGTACTTAACTAACACACCTTCCCTTCCCTTGGTAAGCACATAACAAGAATTAAATCTAATAGAGGCATTAGTGAATTTGATTTTTGCTTTGATTTATCTTGCAATATTGTGCTACATGCCCCACTTGCTTGCAACTTGTGCAAAACCAACCATTGCCCTTCACAAAGCTAGGCTTTGGAGTTGCAAAGGTCGCCTTGACTTTCTTGGGGGTATAGCCCAATCCCTCTTTGCAAAAGGAGAACCTTTGGCTACCCAAGCACTTTAGCAAATGAACATCACCACCATATGCATTTCCTAATGAAAGAGTGAGCTTGTTTACTTCATTCTTCAAAGTTTTATTTTCATTAAGCAATGAAACATCACAAGTAGAATCTTTACTAGTACAAGTAGTAGATGTGGAAGTGCTACATGAAGTACTAGTAGGAGCAACAATCATGGGTGTAAAGAAACATTCATCAAGTAAATCACAAGTTAAGCCTATGTCACATGTTGGAACATGTTCCTTCTCCTTTTGCTCAACAAGAGATGAGTGAGTGTTTTCAAGCTTAGTGTGAGCTTTGCCAAGCTTCTCATGGTCTACCTCTAACCTCTCATGAGAAACATTAAGATCATCAAAGGATTGCTTGAGAGCTTATAGTTCCTTTCACAATTCTTTGTACTCTTTTCTTTTGATGTCAAAATGAGACTGAGAATCTTCCAACATGTCAATTAGTTCATCTTTAGTTGGTTCATAATCACTAGAATCACATTCATCATCAGATTGTACCTTAGTGGACTTAGCCATGAAGCATGTAGATGGTGTGTCAAAGAGAGAGATCTTGTCTTTCATAGCAATGCTAGCAAGAGATTTCTTCTTGCTTGACTTCCTCTCAGCATCACTATCATCATCATCACTTGTGGAAGCATCACTATCCCAAGTGATCACATATGATCCTCCCTTCTTCTTCTTGAAGGTCATCTTGCTTTCTTTCTTGTCCTTATTGTTGCTCTTCTTTTCATCTTCATTGTCGCTATGATGTGGACAATCCACAATGATATGATCCTTGTTATTGCACTTGAAGCATCTTCTATCATTTCCTTGTTCTTGAAGGTGTTTTTCTTCCTTCTAGCTCTATAGCCCTTCTTCTTTATGAACTTTCCAAATCTCTTGACAAATAGAGCCATCTCTTCATCATCTTCATTGTTATCACTTGAGCTAGCATAATTGCTTGATTCATCATACTTGATCTTTGCTTCGCCCTTTTATGATGATGTGGCTTTGAATGCCACACTCTTGTTCTTGTCTTCCTTTTTCTCATCTTTCTTTTCTTTGTTCTCTTCCATCTTTTCCTTGTCATCTCTATAGGTGTCATCGGTTATCACCTCACCAAGAACTTGGTTTGGTGTCATTGTGTCCAATCCACCTCTCACCAATAGAGTGACCAACATGTCAAATCTTGAGGGAAGGTTCCTCAAAAATTTGAATGAGAAATCCTTATCCTTTACCTTCTCTCCAAGTGTCTTGAGGTCATTGACTAGCACTTCAAGCCTATTGAACTTCTCCGGTACATTTTCATCATCCTTCTTCTTGAAGCTAGCAAACTTTTCTTTCAAGATGTATGCCTTGGCCCCTTCATTGATTGAGTTCCCTCATATGACTCTTCTAGCTTCTTCCAAGTGTCATGAGCCATCTCCACATTCTTGATTTGCTCAAAGACCTCTTTGGACAATGCATCATGAATGGCACTCAATGCAATGTCATTGTTTTTCTTCTTTGGTCGTGGTGGGTGCCTCTTCATTCACCACCTCAAACTTCTTATCAACTACCAACCATATCTTCCGGCTGATTGATTTGACATGGGTGGTCATAAATGCCTTCCAATAGCTATAATTGGTGCCATCAAACTTGGGTGGCCTCATGGTGTTGTTGATTTGAGCCATTTTAACACCATAGGATGTAAAGCCTCAAATGAACGGTGTACCGACCCCGATATCACTTCAAAGGTCTAGGAATGGCTAGAGGGGGGGATGAATAGCCTAATAAAAATTTTACATCAACACTAGGCAAAAGTATTAGTATAACAAATGGCTAAAGAAAGTTTTGCACTAGCTCTACAAAGGGTTGCAAGCCACCTATCCACAATTCTAGTTTCTAGCAATAGATAATTCTAATCCACACAACAAAGGCTAAACAACTAGAGCACAAGATAAAACTACACAAGTCAATAGCTAGAAGCAAACAAATAACTAGGCTAAGCTAAACAATATACACAAGCTAATAGAGCTACTCTACTTTGCAAGAATGAAATCAAGTAATAGCAAGAGTAATGATAGGAGGGTTATACCGACATGAAGAGTAGCAACCAATAGATAACAAATGAATTAATAGCCACAAGATGAATTCTCGGCAAAGAGATTGACACAATGATTTTTTATCGATGATCACTTTCTTGTCGGCAAGCTAATCCTCGTTGTAGCGAATCACCCACTTGGAGGTTCATGTGCTAATTAGCATCACATGTCAAACCCGTCACCGAGTGCTGCTCAACCAACACATGATGGGGCTCCACAAGCTATGAGCAATCCACTAGAGATGTCCTTCGCAAACTTCCGTGGGGAAGACTCAAGAACACCTCACAATCCACCGATCGGAGCCAGTGACAATCACCTTCCTCTGCTCAATGATCCTCGTCGCACCAAGCCGTCTAGGAGTAAAAAAACTCCAAGAATAACAAGAGCTCCCGTGATGATGACGATCACCAAGCGCCACTAGTATGAAATATGGATAGCAATGCACTTAGTTCACTCAATCTCTCATGAAATGATCAATTCTATCAAGAGGTGAGTGGATGGAAGCAATATCAAGCAAGCACAAGTGTATGAGTAAGTGGAGTGTGCAAGAGAGTTCCCCAAGGGCTAGCTAAAACACTTATATAGCCTCCCAAGCCAAACTAGTCGTTTTGCCCCGAAACCACACTTTCTGCGAGTACTCCGGATGCTACTTCTACATAGGGTCCGAACCAATGAGCCAAGCGTCCAAACCACTGTGTAGACAGAAACCCTTGTTTATTCGCTTGAAATGAACGTCTGGACGCACGCTCCAGATGCACCAAGTTTCTTGTCCGGACTAAACGCTATGCGTTCGAACCCTTCACGTTTTTGAAATGAGTTGTTGACGCGCACACAGTCTTTGAAACAGTCCTCCGGACGCTAGCAATAGTCCACCTCTAGACCAAAGCCTCTAGCGTCCGGACCTCACTCAGTAAGGCTCCCGAGAGCTTTAAGACTTCGGACGCATGTCTGGAGTGCCTCCTCCATACCAAAGCTTCGAGTCCGGAGCTTACACAGTAAGCAACAGAGAGCGCAAGAGCTCCGAACGCAAGTCTGGACCTCGGCTCTGGACTATCTCCAGTGTCTGGACTCGCTGTGCACAACATAGTGGGACTAGGGTTTGCCTTCGGACCCAAGCAAATTGGTCCAAACTGACACAACCCTAGCATATGGACCTCCTTTTTCTGTCCAAATTACATCAAACTTTCTCCCAATCTTTCATATGCTAACACTAAGTGATCTCAACACTTGTGCATGTGTGTTAGCTTTTAGTTCACATTTTCTTGGAATTAAGTTTGTTACTCTCACTAATTGTAACACCCTAAAAACATGCATTATTTAAAATAGAGTAAAATTGTGTTAAATGCATTTTTGTGAACATTACAACATAGGAAAAGTAATTAAGGATTTCATGAAATAAAATTGTCGCAAGTAGAAACACTTTTGTTGCATTCATGCTGGTGCATGGTGTTTTGTATTGCCTGACTTTTTCAATCTTCAAAATTGAATTCAAAAGTGCTTTTGGAATTTGATTTGGAAATTCAGAAAAATAAAAGAAAAACTCTTTCCCTCACTCTCTCTCCCTTCTACCCACTCTGGCCCGCAGGCCTCTTCCCCGCCCCCCCTAGCCCAGTTCCCCCCCCCCTCTCTTTCTCTTGTCCGGATGGGCTTCATCCCGGCCCAACACGCCAGCCCAACCACCCCTCGCACTGCATCTCTCTCTCTCACTAGCAGACATGGCCCACCCGTCAGCTGCTCCTCTGTCACCTTCCTTGTCTTCCTCCCTCTCCTTCCCTGCTTTCCCGCGCCGACGAACCTCTCGGTCGAACTCGATTCGGAGTAGGGGATCTTCCCCTTCCTTAACCAATGCGGTCCCGTGACAAGCAAGCCGAGCGCCATCACCCGCCCTTTCCTTTCTCCCTCCCCCCTTCTTCTTTCCTTTCTGCGTCGCCGCCCTTTCCTTGCGGCCGAGCGCGAATCCGCGGCGGAATCCTCCTTTCCCTTCCTTGCGGCACCCCTCCGAGCTATAAAAGCTCATCCCCCGTACCCTGCCGCCCTCACATCACCCTCTCGGAGCACCCAGAGGCACAACCGCCGCCGCCCGCTTAACACAGAGTCGCCGCCGTCGTTCTGTGCGGGCCGATCTCCTCCGCGCCGTTCAACTGCTCCCCGAACTTCGCGTGACGGTAAGAGCGCTCCCAGGATGCTCACAGACCCCCCCTGTTCCCTCTGTCTCGCCTGCGTGCACCCTGTCCGCGACCACCGGCCACACAAAACCGCCCCTCCGCGTGAGCAGCTCGCCCTCGCGTGCAATCGGGTCAACCAACCCCGTAATCGTCTTCGCCGTTCTCCCCTCTCTCTCTCCCTGGCCTTTTCGCACAGAGAATGGTGCACTGAATCACCGAATTGCGCAGCGCTGCCCAAGTCCGGCAATGGCGCCACCGCGTCTCTGACTCTGGCCGCCGCGCGCCACCTCTCTCCTCCCCCGATCTAATCTTGTCCGTTCATTTTGAATCGGGCGCATAACTAAGCTCGATACCCCTTCGGCCGGCTTATTTACAAAAGAAACCCCACGGTTTTTAATGTATCAACCCGCAGTCCTAAGGCGTATTCCCCCTTTACGTCTTCTGTTCTGCAAAGCGTAGTTCTTCTGGGTTTTGTTTTAATTCAAAATTAAAAAAAGAAAAATCCTATTTACAGATTTGCCACTCAATTTCAAATGCTTCTAAAATGCTCATTTTAACTCCGATTTCATCCATTCAACTTGCGTTAGATTCGTATCGACGTAATCTACGTGTTAGTTAGTTCATAGTTCATGTTAGACAACTGTTAAATATAATTAATTGTTTAATCCCTTTTAATCTCGTGTTTACGTTATAAAACTTATTTAGTTCATATCTTCTTCGTTATAGCTCCGTTTTTCGTGATTCAAACGTCTTTGTGATCGTAGTGAGATGTAGATCAGTTTTATAAACTTTTAATCTTGTTTTATTGTGATTGGTGTACTGTTCTAATCTATAGCCTTTGTTTGCTTGCATGTTATGCCTCTGTATGATTTCATGTGATGTGGTGATCGAGTACAGACGGTTAGCAGTACGTGGGTGACCAGGAGTTTCTCTTTGAGCAGGATCAGCAGGAGCCCTTTGAGCAAGGCAAGTATTATATGGGAATTTCCTTGATGTCCTATTCATGATGTTTTTCAATAAAACAATATGCATGTGTCTAATATTGTTACCATAGGGTTTACCTAGATTTGTTTACCTTGATCCTTGAAATCCTATGGGTTACTTTTGCATATGGGTAGTTATTGCTAGTGCTCCTCTTTAATAAGGCATGATCTTTAATCTTGATTAATGACTACACGAGATGATAAAGTAAAACTTGACTTTTTAGCAACATGGATTTAGGATCCTATCTGTCAGCAAAAGCTGGGACACACAGTACAACCATGAGGGTCATATGGCTCTGGCTTTAGTTCAGTATTAGGGTTACTCTCTCGCATGCGGCAGTTCACAAAAGTTGCCATTGACGCGCGGTTGCGGGTTGTGGCTGGAGTGGGGACCGCTGCGTGTGTGTACCATCTCGGGGCTCCCGTATACCCCTTGCCCGTGGATCCGTACTGTCTGTGGTATCTCAGTGAGCCCCTTTGAAAGACTTCATAGTGTTCCCTGCCCGCTCACCTCGGTAGTGTTAAGGGAGTCATGATCCCGGGGCATTTGGGCAAACACGACTCATGGGTAAAGTGTACAACCTCTGCAGAGTGTTAAAAACTGGTATATCAGCCGTGCTCACGGACACGAGCGGCCCGGAAAACTCACAGAACCTTTGGTTACTTGTTGTTTACCTTTATGAATCACTTTATCATGGAATTATGTTACTTGTTCGTTTGTTTACTTGATCATGCAATTTGGGGGCTTAAGCATAAATTTGATCTACCACTTGTAAAGTTTCATTACAAATTAAAAATGCTTATCGCAGTAAACCAGTGTCATACTTTTTGAGCCTCATGAACCCCATATATGCTTGTTGAGTACGAAAGTACTTACGCTTGTTTTCTTTCTTTTCAATATTTGGATAAAAATCCCAGATGGGTACCAGATTATCAGAGTTATGAGGAGTATCCAGAGGACTACTAGGTTTGGGGTCAACCAGTTGACGTCCCTGTGCAATGGAGCTTCGCGAGAGTTATCTTATATTTCCGCTGTTATGTAATAATCATTAATAGATACTTATTCGCTATGTAATAAACACTTGTGATGATACAATTTTGATAATTTGTCGGCTTATGTGTGTGACTGATCTCTAGGCACACATAAGGTTATTGCATCCCGTTTTGTCTTTAAAACTGGGTGTGACACTAATTCATATAGTTTATGCAATGCAAATGACCTAGTGGCACATGATAACTGTAATCATTCACGAATTCTTCCGATAGTACAACTATCTATCCTAAATGAGGTCACACTCTCTATAGTGTCTTGATCACTAAACTGAAAATGGTTCCTATATCACCTTTGCCTTGAATCCATTTTCCTTTTCATCCATGCTAGAGCTTTTGCCATTAACATCTTGATCCATCTAGCTCCATCACATGGCATGTACCAACCTATCTCATACATCCACTTAGAGAGCAATATGTTAGTACACTAGTAGGTTTCATCAATTACACAAAACCAAACACTGGGCTTTTATCCGTGCACGCATAGTTACGAGATGGAGAAAGCTAACCTGCAGCGGAACTATGTTCTAGAATATGTTGTCTCTAAAAGTTCTAGGAATGGCTAGAGGGGATGAATAGCCTAATTAAAATTTTCTACAACAACACTAGGCAAAGTGGTTAGAATAACAAATGGCAAAATACGAGTTTTGCACTAGCTCTACAAGGGGTGCAATCCACCTAACCACAATTCTAGTTACTAGCAAGAATGAAACTAAATCACACAAAGAGCTAGCTAACTAGAACTAATCAATAACTAACAAAAACAAGCTACACAAGAAGGTAACTAAGGTAAAACTACACAAGCTAAACAAGTTACTCTACCTTGCAAGAATGTAAGGAATGAAATGCAAGAGCTAGAGTTAGGAGGGTTATACCAATGTGGAGAGTAGCACCAAGAGATAACCAATCAATCAACAATCACAAGAGAATCCTTGGTAGAGAGACAATTGACACAATGATTTTTACCGAGGTTCACTTGTTTGCCAACAAGCTACTCTTCGTTGTAGCGAATCACCCACTTGGAGGTTCACGCGCTAATTGGCATCACACGCCAAGCCCGTCACCGGGTGGCACTCAACCAACACAAGATGGGGCTCCACAAGCTGCGAGCAATCCACTAGAGATGCCTTTCGTGAAGCTCCTGTGGGGAAGGTTCAAGAACCCCTCACAATCCACCAATCAGAGCCGAAGACAATCACCTTCCTCTACTCGATGATCCTCATCGCACCAAGCTGTCTAGGAGTTAGCAAACTCCAAGAATAACAAGAGCTCCCGCAATGACGACAATCACCAAGTGCCACTAGTATGCAATCAAGAGTAGCAATGCACTTGGTTCACTCAATCTCTCATGAAATGATCAATTCTATCAAACAGAAGAGTAGTGGAGGCTCTCACAAGCTAGCACAAGTGTATAAGTGAAGTGAGTGTGCAAGAGAGTGTCCCAAAGGCCGGCCAAAACATATATATAGCCTCTCCCTCGAAACTAGTCGTTTAGCCCCCATTTCACACTTCCTGTGTTTGCTCCGTACTCTACTTGCACATAGGGTCCGAACCATTAATAGCTCCCGGACACCTTCACCAGCGTTGTTTTCTTCCTTTGTTACAACGTCCGGACGCAAGCTCCGGACGTGTCCAGACCCCTGTCCGGACTAAAGGCCACGCGTCTGAACGCCTCCGCATTTGAATTTGCCCATTGCCACGCACTTTCCTTGCTGAAGCAGTCCTCTGCACGCTGGCAACAGTCCACCTCTGGACCAATGCCTCCAGCGTCCGGACCTTACACAGTAAGGTTACAGAGAGCTCCGTGACTCCGGACGCGCGTTCGAAGCCCTGGGTCCTTGTAACACCCTAAAATTTGCATATTTCAAAATAGAGTTAAAATGCTTTAAATATGATTTTAGTGCTCATGAAACATAGGAAAAATAAAAGTTTTTATTAAATTAAAATTTATCTTAGAGTGTAGAAATATGTTTGATAATTCATGCCTTTTCATTTGGTTCAATCCAATGAGTGATTTTAATCAAAGTTCAAAATGATTTCAAAATGTTTTTGAAATGGTTTTAAATGAAAATATAAAAGAAAATAAAAGAAAAAGGAAAACAAAACTGGAAAGGAAACCCTTTCCTCCTTTCCCTTCCTTCTGGCCCGCTCGGCGACCCAGTCCTTCCCCGCAGGCCCACTCCCTCTCCCTTCACTCTTTTCTCCCCCGCCTGGGCCGGCAGCGCCTGAGGCCCAGCTCGCTTTCTCAGCCCAGCCATAAGTGCAACCGCCTCCCTCCCTTCCCTCACTTCCAGCCGGGCCTCGCTCGTCAGTTCCTTCCCCAATCTCCCCTACTCCCTCACGCGAACGCGCACGGACGCGCCGAGCGCCCGGCAACCGCTGCTGCCGCCCGCACGAACCCCGCTCCCACTCCGCTCTTTCCGTGCCCACGTCCTGAACGCTCGGCTCTGCAAACACTCTGTCCCGAGCGCGATAAAGAGGACACCCGCGCTCACCTTTCTCTCTTTTCGCTCTCTCTGTTTTTCTCCCACGCTAACACACCACCGGGCCCTGTAGCGTCGCCTTCGTGATTCTTCACCGGAGGACCGCCGCTTTGAGAGCGTGTCGTCCGCATTTGAACCTCGCCACCGCTATTGCTCGATGTCGTCCGTCTCCAGAACTCCCGCCTCCGCCCCTGGTATCGCCTTGCCGCAACGACTATGTCCACGGAACCCGCGTCATTGTCGTCCGTTGTGCCGTCGTCCGCCTGCTCTGAGACATCTCCGTCCTCTACGTCGTATGGGTGAGCTCCGCAATCCATCCCTCTCCCTTCCCGAGCCCTCAATTTGGCGCATCGATGGCTTAGCTACTCCTCCAATGCACGCCGCACGCCGTCAGCCATGGCGACCCGACGCGCACATCTCTGTTCAGCTAAGAGCACCATCACACTCGCCTCACCCTCCTTTTTTCCCCGTACAAATCCCAAGCCGAACCATGGCCTCTATGGCCCTAGTAGCGCGTGCCAGCAAGCTTCCGCCACCGGCCATGGTAGCGCGTGTTTTTCCTTCGTCCCCGCTTTCAATCGATAGCATAGATGAGTTCGTTTCGCCTTCCTCTCTCTCCCCATGCTCTCGGATTTAGAAACCCTAGCCAGAATCACCATGTCCGTGAACTCCGGTGACCTCCTCGTCGCCGGCAATGGAGGCGCAGCCACGTCTGTGTTCTTCTCCGGCCAGCCTTCCCCCCCCCCCCCTCTCCCCATCTTCTAATCTCAGCCATCCAAAGCGTGATCCTCGGCCAGAAACACTTGATACCCTTTCGCTGGTGTTTTTGCTAAAGAGTCCCTGGAATACTTCATGCTGAACCCGAGGTCCTCGGCTGATTTCGAAATTCAGAAAACAAATCAAAATTTGTTTTAATCTAAAAACAGTTCAAACTAATTTCAGAATTGCCATTCATTTTGAAATGCTTATAAAATGTGCGTTTTAACTCCGATTTGAACGATTCGAATTGCGTTAGTCTCGTAATGAAATTATATACATGTTAAACCCACTGTTAGTCCTTTTTTAAGCATTTAAATTTCGAGGTTAAGTTTAATTAACAAAAATGCTTCTAGAGAACTTGTTTAAATCATATCTTTCGCGTTTTAAATCCGTTTTTTGTGAAATTCACGTTGAAATGTTCGTAGCAGTGCGTAGTATCTGTTTACAAAACTTTTACTTCTGTTTACTGTTGCTGGTGTACTTTTCTAATAGTAGCTATGTTTGCCTTTATGAATGCCATTGAAATGTGTGTTGATGCAAAGCCGTGATCGAGTTCAGACGGTGAGGAGTACGGTTGTGACCAGGAGTTCTACGACGATCAGCGGGACCAGCAGGAGTTTGAGAACCTAGGCAAGTATAGCATGGGACCTACCTTGTCATCCTATTCACCATAATCATGATTTCATTTGCATGTGTTTAATTTGATACCCCTAGTAAGATTCCCTAGTGTTGATACCTTTACCTTGACTCCTATGGGTTATGCATATGGGTAGATGGCTAGTGCAAAATGAAATGATACATGATCCCTGCCAAATGTTATAATACTCTAAATGAATTGATGAACCTGTTTATGGCAAATGGAACATAACCCTTCTATAACAACTCACTGTTGGCAAAAGCTGGGAATGATAGTGCAACCATGAGAGCTACATGGCTCTGGCTTTGTTGGGTACGAAGGTAAGGGGTACCCTAAACCCTTCGATAATTTAACGCTTAAACATAGCAACAATTTTTAAGGCAGGAACCAGCCCACTACCCAAGTCAGAAAAGAAAGGCCCATCACACGAAGGCCCCCTGCACCGGCTACAGCAACCAGTCATGGGCCGGCCCACCTCGACGGAAAGAGACGGACTCGGGTCGAACGAACGACCCCTCCGCCTCCACCTCGACATCAAATGACAGACAAAGGGTCGATCGAACGACCCCTCTGCCTCTACCTCGACGCCGAATGACGGACAGAGGGGCGAACGAACGACCCCTCGGTTCCTACCTTGACACCGAACGACCCCTCGGCTCCTACCTCGACACTGGGTGACGGACGAGGGGTCGATCGAACGACCCCTCCGCCTCCACCTCGACCGCTCCGACCCTACCTCGACGCCGAGTGACGGACTAGGGGTCGAACGAACGACCCCTCCGACCCTACCTCGACGACGAGTCACGGAAAGAGGTCAAACGAACGACCCCTCAACGGGAAGCTCGATCAGCCCAACTTCTCCCGATATGGGTTAAAGTAAACCCGCCTAATGCCATGGGCGCCCATGTCCGCAGTCAAATCCATCAGCTCATCGCCATCACCCGGACCTCTGTCAACTGTGCTGCCACTGTCGCCATGTCGCGAGTATGGACTCCAGAAGCGCCCCTCGAGACATGAACAGTACAGCCCTCGACAATGTCTTCGGGATACGACAGGGCCACCCCGATCTCGACCTCACCCCTCGACCGGGGGGCTCGACCCCTGTCTCCAACCACTCCAGTATGGGGCCCGTCCCATCCGCCCCGTCTCGCTTCAGCTATGGGATTCGCGCCCGCCTGCGGAAGCTGTGCCGCGACGTGCCGCGACGACTTCCATCGTCACCACGCCCCAGAGCGCCGGAAGGACGGGAAGGCCATACCGCCACAGTGATCGACGTCCCTTCACCAACGCTATGCCGCGGACACACCGCCCATGCTGCAACAGTTTAGGACCCTGTACCCTTGGGCCTCCCCTTTAGTCTATAAAAGGGGACGCCAAGATAGAAGAAAGGGATTCTGATTCGGATAAAATCGGACTCCCCGGACTCCGACTTTCAGATGACTCCACACTCATACTCCATACACCCCGTTGCTCGATCGACCCCCCGAGCAGCAAACCAACCGCCTAGGGTAGCCCCGCTAGCCTTAGGCATCAGCTCACTCCGAGCATCCCCGTATAACTTAGCTTGTACCCCCCCTGTACGAGCATTTTGGGTGCGAGATAATACAAGTCATCCTCCCCCGCTGGACGTAGGGCTCTCTTTGCCCGAACCAGGATAAATCTTGTGTCCTTCTTGCATCACATCTGGGAGAGGGAGCACGCAATATACAAATTTACTAGTTGGTGGTCTTGACCCCCGGGTCATAACACCGACAGTTGGCGCGCCAGGTAGGGGGAATTGCGTGTCGATCCACTCCGAACTACTCTCTCAGATGGATTCCACGATCCCATCACTCCCATTTACCACCGTCGTCTGGTTCGGCAGTCTAGGGTTCATATCCATGGGCCAGGGCCACTACATAGTCTTTCCCTTTACTCGTGGCCTAGATAGCAGCAGCTCCGGTACGCCGGGGCCAACGAGGATCAGGTGACAGTCCCTTCGCTTGCGCCTCTGGCCTGCGATCAGGGGGAGGCGCGAGTGACTCCGATGCGCTCGTCACCGTGCGGACTCCGAGATGCCGGATGCCGTTTCTCCGGCCCCAGCTGGCGACACAGCCCCTCCTCTCGGGAGCCTGTTTGACCCATGCAGGCGGGTCGGGGGCGGGCACCTCTCTGAGTATGACTTTGGCTCTGCCACATCGTCACCCCAGGGGGTCCCTGTGGCCTCTCCGACACACTCAACCCCGCCACCACCATGTAACCCATTCCCGTACGGGCTCCACAATAGCGCAAGACTCTGTTCCGACCTCGCAGGTTTGCAGATACAAACACGTTGCGGGTCTCCAGGGACCCTGCTGCGTGCGACGGACAACCTCGTCACCACCTCTTCACCGGGCGAGCACCCAGAGCCAAGACAAGCCCCGACCTGGGGCACGTTGTGGCGACGCCTGGCGGAAGAGCGCAGGGGATCTTTCCCCCACTTCTACCAGGCCGACCCCGACTCAGACTCTCCCGATGAGGGTTATGATCCCACCCGGGAATGCTTCCACCTCGACGAGCAAGCCGACCCCCAGGACGACGTCGACGACACCGAGGCCACCAATGAAGGAGGAGGGGGCAACGCTACACCAGCTCGAGACGCTAACCCCCCGAGTGCTGATAGAGCCGATCCACCCTCGGACGTCCAGATCACGCATGTCCGAGAGCTGCTCAGTAAGCTCGAGGAGGAGCGCCTACGACTTCAGCAACTCGAGAACGCCTTCGAGCTAGATCGAGGGCGCCCACAGGGTGGAGGAGCTCGCGAGTGGGCCCGGGAATTCCATCGGCAAATCGTCGAGGAGGGGGCGAACGAACCCCGAGTCTACAACCGCGCCAGCCAGAATGTCGTAGCAGCTGCAATGCTGCTCCGCGACATGCCGGCGCCATCGACACCTCAAGCACGGCGCATCAGGAACGAGATGCAGGGGCTTCTCCAAACTGCGGCCGTGCAGCAGGTGGAGAGCTCGGCCTCGAGGCGTCGAGGGGCCGCCTCCGAGCGTCAGGAAGCACCCCCTCGACAAAATCGAGAGGCATCCGTCCACCAGGACAGAGCGCCCCGGGGCCAAGTCGAGCGACGACCAGTTCGGGAACGCCTCATCGATGATCGACCCCCACGGGTGAACAATCGACGCCAGTACGGCGACGCCGAGGCTCGAGGTTACAGTGCTCACCGAGGCGGGCGCTACGACAGCGACGAAGACCGATGTCGGTCTCCGGAGCCACCGGGGCCCCGAGTCTTCGGCAGAACCATCCGGCGAACCCCCCTGCCTGTCTGTTTCCGTCCACCTACCAGCCTGGTCAAGTACAACGGCGATACCAAGCCAGAGCTCTGGCTTGCCGATTTCAGGCTGGCATGTCAGCTAGGAGGAGCCGACAATGACCACGTCATCATTCAGCAACTCCCACTATTCCTCTCCGACACCGCTCATAGATGGCTCGAGGAGTTACCCCCAGACTTGATCCAGGACTGGCCCAACCTGGTCCGGATCTTGGAGGGAAACTTCAAAGGCACCTACGAGCGGCCACGCAACCCCTAGGACCTCCGCAGCTGCAAGCAGAAGCCAGGGGAAACCCTCCGCGCGTTCACCCGTCGGTTCTCGAGGCAGCGTACCGCACTAACGCACATCTCCGACCACGGGGTCATTACGGCGTTCATCGCCGGAACAACCTGCAAGGAGTTGGTACGGGAGCTGGGACGAAACACCCCCAAGACCGCCAACGAGCTTATGGACATCATCGCCAACTACGCAGCTGGCTAAGAAGCTGTTGGCGCGTTCTTCCAGATACCTCCAAACTAGGGGAAGGGCAAGGCGGACGAGCCTGGGGGCTCGGACAACGGACCCAAGAAGAACAATGGGCCCAGAGGGAACAACAACGACAACGGCAGGAAGAAGAAAAAGAAGAACCAACCGGGCCGACGCGACGTCGAGCCCGACGACCTTGTCGCCGCAATGGACAAGAAGAAGCCTCGAGGGCCCCCTCCCGACGGGGGCGTCTTCGACAAGATGCTGAAGGAGCCAACCACCGTCTCGAGGACTGTCGCATGCTTCAAAAGCACTTCATCCCTCCCGGCTTCAAGAGAGAAGACGGTAGGGAAGAGCCGCCCTGTGACCTCCACGTCAAGGGCGATGCCAAGAAATGGGGCTTCCCCGAAATCCACGACTGCTACATGATCTACGGGGGACCCTCGACTCGACTCACCACGTGCCAGCGCAAGAGGGAGCGTCGAGAGGTCTTCTCCGTTCGAGCCTAGGCTCCTCGGTACCTCGACTGGTCACACACGCCGATCACCTTCGACCAGGACGACCACCCCGAGCACATCCCCAACGCAGGGGTCTACCCGCTCGTCGTCGATCCGATCATCCTCAACACCCGCCTCACAAAGGTACTCATGGATGGGGGGAGCAGCCTCAACATCATCTACGCCGAGACCCTCGACCTCCTGGGAATCCCAAGGACCATGCTCCTGCCTAGTGCGGGGGGATTCCATGGGATCGTCCCAGGGAAGAAGGCACTCCCGATCGGCCGCGTCAAGCTACCTGTTTGCTTCGGCATCCCCTCGAACTTCCGAAAGGAAGAGCTCACCTTTGAGGTGGTTGCGTTCCGAGGCACCTACCACGCCATCATCGGTCGACCGGGGTACGCCAAGTTCATGGCAGTCCCGAACTACACCTACCTCAAGCTCAAGATGCCGGGGCCCACGGGGGTCATCACCGTCGACACCTCCTACGAGCACGCATACGACTGCGACGTCGAGTGCGTGGAAAAAGCCGAAGGTGTCGAAGATTCGGCCATTCTCGCGGCCCTCGATGACTTGTCCAGAGAGATCCCCGACCCCAAGCGACACGCCGGCAACTTCAAACCGGCGGAAGACACCAAGACCGTCCCGCTCGACCCCGGCCTCGCGGATGGGAAGGTGCTGACGATCAGCACCACCCTCAAGCCCAAATAGGAAGCAGTGCTCGTCGACTTTCTCCGTGCGAATGCCGACGTGTTTGCATGGAGTCCCTCGGATATGCCGGGCATTCCGAGGGAAGTCGCCGAGCACTCCTTGGACATCCGAGCCGGGTCCAAACCGGTGAAGCAACGCCTGCGCCCCTTCGACAAGGAGAAGCGCGGGATCATCGGGGAGGAGGTCGACAAGCTTTTGAAGGCCGGATTCATCAAGGAGGTACATCATCCCGAGTGGTTAGCAAATCCCGTACTTGTTAAGAAAAAGAATGGGAAGGATAGGATGTGTGTAGACTACACCAGTCTAAATAAAGCATGTCCCAAGGTTCCTTTCCCACTACCACGCATCGATCAAATAGTAGATTCCACTACGGAATGTGAAACTCTCTGCTTCCTTAATGCATATTCCGGCTACCACCAAATAAATATGAAGGAATCCGATCAGCTCGCGACTTCCTTCATCACCCCCTTTGGCATGTTTTGCTACCTCACCATGCCCTTCAGCCTCTGAAACGCCGGGGCCACCTATCAGCGATGCATGCTCCACGTCTTCGGGAAACACATAGGGCCAACCGTCGAAGCCTATGTCGACGACATCGTGGTCAAGTCCAAGACAGTCAGAAACCTGGTCGGAGATCTCGAGATCGCGTTTGGGTGCCTCCGGGCAAATCGCATAAAACTAAACCCTGAGAAGTGTGTCTTCAGGGACCCCCGGGGCATGCTCTTGGGGTACATAGTTTCCCAACGTGGGATCGAGGCCAATCCTGAGAAGGTAACCGCAATCACAAGGATGGGCCCGATCAACGACCTCAAGAGCGTACAAAGGGTCATGGGGTGCCTCGCCGCCCTCAGCCGATTCATCTCGAGGCTCGGAGAGAAGGCGCTACCCCTTTACCGCCTCCTGAAGAAAACGGAACACTTCGCGTGGACCACCGAGGCCGAGGACTCGCTCTCGAAGCTCAAAGCCTTACTCACCTCGTTGCCTATCTTTGTACCCCCAAGTCCGGCTGAGCCCCTCTTGCTCTATGTCGCAGCAACTACCCAGGTAGTCAGCGCTACCATAGTGGTCGAGAGGGTGGAAGAAGGACACGCCCTACCGGTTCAGAGGCCTGTCTACTTCGTGAGCGAGGTGCTTTCCGAGACCAAGACGAGATACCCCCACATCCATAAGTTGTTGTACGCGATCGTCCTCACTCGGCGCAAGCTCCAGCACTATTTTCTGGGCCACCCGGTTACTGTGGTCTCATCTTTCCCCCTCGGGGAGATAAACCAAAACCGGGAGGCATCTGGAAGAATCGCCAAGTGGTCGGTCGAGCTCATGGGGGAAACCCTCTCTTACGCCCCTCAGAAGGCTATCAAGTCTCAGGTATTGGCAGATTTCGTTGCAGAATGGACCGACACCCAACTACCCCCAGCGCAGGTTCAGACCGAGCTCTGGACCTTGTACTTCAACGGATCATTGATGAAGACGGGGGCTGTGATGGAACCATCCAAATTATAAGAGATCAAGTACCAAAGTAGCTGATTTAACTGCCACTTAAAACACTTGAGCCCATATAATCCCGGTAGTCCGGAAATCTCGAAGGATTTCTAACAATCGTACATCCCATCAGGATCGCGCAAACTCAGGTATGCACATTCGAACGAGCCACAAATAATCGAAAATACTTAAAGTACGAAATAAAGTTATTACAACACTTTGTTCCAAATAAAAGTAGTACTTACGCCACAACACCTGTGGCCAAATAAAACATCGTTTGAAACTGAACTTGAAGTTTTAAAAGATAGGGGTGCCCATGATGTCACGTCCGACAACAGCAAAAGATGAGCTCGTAGAAGACCTTGCCCAAGGCCTACTCCTCTTCTCCTTCGAAAGGATAGAGACAGTGCTTACAATAGCCGAAGTATACTTGGCCATCTGCAACAAGCGGGATAAACCTTGAGTACGGGAATGTACTCAGCTAGACTTACCCGTCTAACTGAAAATAAAGACTCCAAGGATATGCATGGTTGTATCTGGAGTTTGGTAAGCTTTACTTTGCAGAAAGGCTTAAATAAAGGAGTTTACTTTAAAGTTTAGATGAGCAGTCATCTTTTATCCTACTAATTATCTCTAGGTTATTGCACCTGTACTAGAGCACTCACTTGAACTACTCAAACAATATAATAACATATATCCAATTCCTTCATCAATATTTTAGTAGAACCATTACGATGTCACATGGAGTTGTACCGTGGTGAAGCTCAGCATAATCCCCCATATCTAGTGGGGGCGGCAATTCGAATCGATATACACCAGCTGGTAAGATTACCTTTAACACACGCCCACACTTTCCCCGTCAGGTCAGCGTTAGGTTACCGCTCAACAAAGTCCAGGTGGTAAACGACGCGGGCTCGCATTGGTCCACCCAATTGTAGAAATCAGTTGGCCACCACGGGGCAGATCGTATCTACAAACTAGAGGGTGCTCACAGCAGATTGAGCGCCGGCCCGGACAGTGTTTACTCGGCTTCGGGGCCGATACTCACAACGGCCCCTATGTGAAAGGTCGCATTCAAAGATGTAAGAGGGCCACCATCGTGTACAAACCTACACGATCCAACAGACGGACTACCCCAAGTCTAGACCACTTGGTGCACTTGCCTTCCAGTTGACCGTATTTCATTACTACCATAGGTTCTTTCCACAATAGCAAAATATAGCCAACCGTGATAGGTATTATCCCCATGGGATAATACTAACATAAATATAAAAGGTAACCATTTATTCTAAGCAGGCTAAGCGGTTGCTTTTACTCTTATTAACAGGGTAACAAGGTAGGTAAAACAATAATCAAGGAAGGTAATGCATCAATTTGGGATTCAAACAACTCCTGTCACCTAATGCATCACAGTAGAAAATACTCAAGTAGATTAAATTGTAAATATTGGGAGGCTTAAGAATGCTCCGGGGCTTGCCTTGAGTGAAGGTGGAGGGCTGGTGGTCAGGGCACTCAGGGAGGTTAGTGTCGAGCTCTTGGTACTCCTCATATAGCTCCTGTGCCTCCTGGACTTCTGTCTCTGTGGGTGCCTGATGTTCCTCCACGGATCCTAAATGATGGCAATGCATAAATAAATAACTGAATGGTGCAGGGATGATGCTTGAACAAGATTTAACACACTAAAAGAGATTCTAAGCATACAACCAAAAGAACTACCACAAGGCTACTTGGAACTAGAGCCACTTAGCAACAAGGGTAAAACATGCTATAACTTATTCTTAACAGAAGCTATACTTAGAAACATATTTATCAGGAAAGTTCCATGATTTATACATGCACAAGCTACCTCAGGAATTAATCTAAGAAAACAGCAGAAACACCTTTTTACTTTGATATATGCAGGGACAACTAATTAAACATTAGCACTGAAGACATTCTCCAAAAACATTTATATTTACATAACAGACAAATCATAACATAAAGAGTCTAACAAAACTAATTTCACCATTTTAGAATTTACCAAACTCTAGCTATAAATTATCAGGTATGACACATATTACTGAAAATAAGAATAGGAAACCATTTCGGAAACGGGCTCGAGACACGCAGAGGCTTGCGGGGCAACTGACAGGCATGACCCTCGATTACTCGAGGTCCATCTACCGTCGAGCAGGAAACACAGGACGGTGCTGATCGGCGTGTTCTCGCCGTCGGTGAGGTCTTCGGCGGTGGGGTTGGCTGTGTGAAAGGATCAAGATGCCCAAGAGGGGGGCGGGGTGAATTGGGCTCTTTTTAATTTCTAAACAAGAATTAAACCTATAAAGAGCCAATTAACCCCCTAGTGCCTACCGCTTGTGTGTCCTAGCTAGAAAGCGGTAGCAAGTCAAAGGAAAGCGAAAACTTCCTACACAATTCTAGTATGAATTGAAAGACAAGTGCGGAAAGTAATGCCGTAGAAAAGAGCTAGGGAAAGAGATGCTTGACACGGCGATGTTTTGCCGCGTTATCGAGGAGTCGACACTCCCCCCTAGTCCTCGTTGGAGCACCTCGCAAGGTATAGCTCCCCCTCAATCCCGCGCAAGGGATGAGTGCTCTCTACGGGCTGATTCTTCGCCACTCCGGCTCGGTGAATCGCCCACAACCGATCACAACGTCGATGGAGAAGGGCCGCCGACAATCTTCCGGCGATCACCTTCCTCCGAGCACCACCGGACCGTCTAGGTGATGTCGATCACCAAGAGTAACAAGCCTCGATCTTCACTTGACTCACTCAAGCTTCACAACTAGAGGATGCACACTTGAACTCTTGGATGAACTAGAGAGAGGATGGATGGATTCGCGAATCACTCTCTCTCTCTCTAGGGCTCTTGCTCTCTTCCCAACCTTCTTAACAAACTCAGCAACTCAAATGAGCAAAGGCCCAGTGGGAGAGAAGTGGGAGGGGCTATAAATAGACCCTCTGAAAACTGCCTCGGGCTGGCAATTTAAGTTGGCGACGGACGCTCCGTCGACTAGGCGACAGACGGTCCGTCGCATGCCCAACGGCTAGTTTCTGTTCATAGTTGAGGCGACGAACGCTCCGGCGCCTAGGCGACGGACGGTCCGACGCCTCTGTCTAATGGCTAGTTCTAACACACTGTTCCCATCGACGGACGCTACGTCACTGGGCGACGGACGCTCATCCACAGCGTCCGATGCTGAGTTCTGGCTAGGGATAAAAAGACACCCTCTCTGGAAGGTCGACGGACGCTCTTCCCAGCGTCCGACACCTGGCCGACGGACAGCGTCCGACGCACCCTGAAAAACTTAGCCAGAAAACAACCTCTTTGGAAGGCCGACGGACGCTGTAGCCTCAATCACCCAACCTCCGGCGCCTTTGTCCGACGCGACAGACAGCGTCCGGCGCCCCTGCCAGGAGCGTTCGACGCCCAGAAAACGATTTTGACAACTCCGTTTTTCGTCGCGATGAAAATGGAAGTTGTTCTAGGCTATCTTACAGTCCCCATAGGCTTGCTTAGAGCTAAGGAAGTCAAGTGTGCACCACACCTAAATTATGAAGCTTTCCTAAGTCAAGCTACTAATCTCAACCCCTCTTGATAGTACAGTCAAAGGTAAAAAGAGAAGCCCTATCTGATTCTAAGTGCCCTTCATCTCCTTATGGCACTTAGCCTATCATTCTAGGGTCTTCATCATGTCTCCTTAACAACCGAAATGATATCCATCTTGGGGGCTAAGTGATGACCATTATAGCCCATTCTCCTTGATCACTGTGGCTAAGCTACGCATAGCCTCTGCAAAACACACGTTAGCCATAATAATCTCTAATTGTCGTTAATCGCCGAAACCAACTAGGGCCATGATTCTTCAATCTCCCCCTTTTTGGTGATTGATGACAATAGAACCTCGAGTATGAATAAGAGTTTTGGTTAAGATTCAAGGGTGACTTGGAATGGTTGAGCAAGGGTTAGTGAAATTGTAATAAAGCATACTTGCTCACCCAAGCCAAATCACAAAACATGGTACTCATGGATATGAAAGAAAAAACAGTACCTCATGATATTCTCAAGGGATGTTTCGGAGTAAAGCGCGGAAGCTCAAATAACGTTAAGCAAAGAGATATATCATGAACCATGAGACAACTCATAAGATATATTAGAGATAATCAAGAGTTTGTCACAAGCAACCCATATAAACATCAATCATCATCACATCACACATATAGACAAATGCATAAAAGAAGACATAATGAAAGAGTATGGGGAAATAAAGCATACAAAGATCCAAATCCCTCCCCCTATCTCTATACTCGACCCTCTCTCCCCCTTTGGCGTCTAGCACCAAAAACTAAGAGTCTGGGGCTGGAGAAGAAGGCGAAGAAGCTGCAGCTCTGCGATCCATTATGATGAAGTCCTGAAGGTCTGACTCATCTGACTCATCATCTGCCTCGGCCTCTGCCAGTGTAGGTGCAGCTGGGGTGGTCTCTGTAGCTGTCACTGGCACCTCTGGAGCTGCGGTCTCAACTGACGGTCTTGCCTCAGTGGTAGTGGGCCTGGGAGCCCGACGAGTGAAAACTCGAGGCGAGGGGGATAGTGTCACTGCAAGTGCCACTAGGGACACTGCTGCTGCAACCTCTGCGGGCTGAGTCTGACCGGGAGAGGACACTGCCACTGTAACCTCATCTGCTAGGGATATGGCATCTGTCTGAACGACAGCTGGAGGTGTGGTGACGGTCTGTGCTGACTGCTCAGGTGCGATCTCCGACGATGCAACTGAGGACTGGTGAGTGCCTGTCGCCGGAGGATCCACTGCAGGCTCAGGAGCTGGTGTGACCTGCTGAGCTGCTCCTGGGGAGTCTTCTCCCGTGATCTCAAGATAGGAAGCGGATAGATCTCTCGAGGCCTCTACAAAGGTAGTTCCCCGGGTAGGAGTGAATCCCGTCTGGAACTCTCCGGGTGAAGCTATCCAAGAGGACACCTGGGTCCTCGGAGTCTGGTACTCAGGAGAGGCTGTTGGCTGGAAGGGAGGAGTAGCTGGTGCCTGACTCTGCTGTCCTCTGGACGGTAACGCTGGACTTGGCACCACAACTACTGGGGGCTGCTGCGGAGGAGAGGTGAACTGCTGCTGCTGAGATACGGCAGGCAACTGGAACTGTGGCGTGGAAGTCTGCCCGGAGCTAGAGGCCAGAAGACGCTCAAGTAGTAGTGTCTGAGTCTTCTGAATCTCTGCCTGCTGCAGCTGATATGCCAAGAACTGACGCTGGAACTCGTCCTGTCTGGCCTGCGTCCGTGCCTGAGCTGCCAGCTGCTGCTCAGTAAGCCTCCGTAGGTCTGCAGCCTGTTGTCTCTGCTCCTCTGCCTGGCGAGACTGCTCCTCTTGCATCCTCGATAGAATCGTGAGCAACGTAGCATCTGAGGAGATGGAGCCTAGAGCTGGAGCTGCTGCAGCTGGGCCTGACCCTCCTGCCTCGTGGTCATGGGTCATCGGTGTATACTCATGCACGGGCTGGTAGTCCTCGTCAGAGCTGTCGGAGTCGAGATCCTCTCTAAAGACTGTCTCGGCAGCTGTATCTATCTCTGCATCCAAGTCTGCCAGCTCTGCCTGAGCAATCTGCTCAACTGTCGCATCGGTGACCTCGGCGGACTGTGGTGGCACTCCGGCCTGCCTAGTGCCTGGTCTGTAGGCTCTGCTGGGGCGAGGCAACTGCCCATGGGCCACAAGCTGGCTCATCGAGTAGACTGGGAACTCTGTAGTTGACCTCGTAAGGGTGACTCTCATAACTCCTGACCCAGTCTTGGCAACTATAAAATATGAAATCCAATGGGCGAACTGTAGTTGCCAATGGCCTCTGAACCCAGCAGCTATAATATCCTCGAGCTCGCTCACTATCAAATCCCAGAGGTCGAACTGCTCTTTCCGAACAATGTGAGCTAGGAGCCAAAGCTGAAGACGAGTGATAGTATCCCTAGCTCCAATCCGGGGTAGAATAGTACGTCTGAGAACCTCGTGGAGGATCCGAGCTAAAGGAGTGAGGTCACGTGGCGTATGGCTCGAACCCTCAGTGAACGGTTGCTGAAAGCACGGACTCACGAAGTCCGTGGATGGCACTATACCATCGTGAGGTCGGCGAGGGGCCTCCTGATCCCCATAGTAGAGACTGTGTATCCTGGTAGGTGAGGACCCGAGGTGAAAGAGCTCTCTGAACCTGGCAGTTGTAACCCTGAAGTCACGTCCCTGGTATGCAAAGTGGAGGAACTCGTGATCAGGCGAGATCCACAGGGAGGCGTAAAACTGGTAGACCCACTCCTTCTGATATGCCCCTGAGCGTCCCATCGAGTCTGTCAAACCCTGGATGTACTGGAGGTGCTGTAGGATCTCTGGACCACCGATCCCCTCTATCTGAGTAGATGGGCACACCCTGTGGGCCCTGAGAGGAGCATTGGTGTCAACATATGCTCTGTAGAAGTCCTCGTGCACAGTAGTATAGAACTCTCGTCCGGCACGGGGGTCCCTCTGAGGTGGGAACCAGGACTCGAAGTCGACAAATCGAAGCAGCTGAACTTGCTTCGCTGTAAGTGCTCTGAACTGGTGCCTCACTGGGTCTGGGAGTCGGGGTCCTGGAGGGCTAGGTGGTGCACCTGAGCCTCGGGAACGGGTAACACGGTGGCTCATCAGCTCTCCAATAGTAGAATGGCCCGCGGCCTCTGTCAGCTCAGTCGCTAGGACTGGCTCTGTCTCTGGTCCCTCTGTAGCCTCGACGGGCTCTGACTCTAGAGGTGGAGGGGACTCACGACGCGCTCCACGGCGAGGCGAGAGCCTCAAGTCGGCGCGACGTCCTCCTCGCTCCGCTAACTCAGCTGCCTCTGCCACTGCGAGCGCGACTACCGAATCCGGATCCATCGCTGGCCTCTTGCGCTTCTGAGAGATAACCTTCTGCTTTCCCTTTTCCCGGTCAGTCGGTGGACGCGGTGGAGGTGGAGGGTCACCACCACTACCAGGAATGGGACCTACGTTCTTTGTCCTTGCCATATCTCAAGTCTTTGCAATCAAAGCACTGACAAGACACCTCAAGAAACACACCACATACTCACTGGCCACTGTCACTGATCCTCTGACAAACTGACAATCCGCAGACCAAACAAGAGTGGCACGCCGGCCCTGGACTGTCCTCGCGAGGCTTTGCCTCGATCCGTACTCGCGGGCTTTGCCCCAAGTTCACTGTCACTGCCTGCTGACCCTCTGATTCTCTGACAACTGACCAAACAGACCCTGCTCGTGAGATAGATAGGGATATTACCATAAGCATTTATCTAAAGGTGAGGGTCTATGGAAGCATGAAATGAGGTAAGTAAAGATCGAGAAAACAACAGCCATACCTCGAACCCTGAAAGAAAAGAGAGAAGAGGAAAGATCTCTGATCAAGTAGCCGCAAACCGCAACTTCAATCCGCACTCTAATCAAGGTAGAGAGATGATGGATTAGGGTTGGTAGAGGGTTGGCAATGAGATAGATGGGGTGAATTGAAAATCAGAGTGGGTCACAGGGATGGAAATTCACCTTGGCGCCCAAAAGGATCAGTCGACCTCCAACCACAGAGAGATCTCCTGGGCAAACGAAGTCCTCCACGGCTTGAAACTCGCAGGGGATTAGAGGGGGGGCTGTGGAGAGGAAAGCACGGCGGCGCAGTGCAGGGAAGGCAGGCAGCTGGGTGGAGGAGCACGGCGGCGCTGGGTGGGGTCTCACGGCGGTGCAGGTGCTCTGGCGCAAGGTGGAGCAGGCGACGCAGGGGAGAGGATGGTGGCGCAGTGCAGGAAAGGGAGGCGGCGCGGGGAGCAGACAGCTGCACAGGGAGGAAATGCTCCGGCGAAGGGCGGCACAGGAGCCCAACGACGGCGAAGATCGGCGGTTAGGGTTAGAGTGCGAGCGCGGCGGCGGACTGAAAGGATCGGGCGAGACAGAGAAGAGATCGGGGTTTTTCAAAACAAAAATTTCGCTGTTTAGTTCGCGACGGACGCTCCGACGCGGAGCGACGGACGCTCCGACGCGGAGCGACGGACGCTCCGTCGGTATGCGACGGACGCTCGGGGAGCGTTCGACAGCATCGTCCGTTGGGCTTCCAGAGCCGATTTGAAACGCCCAATCGCATTGACCGCGATGGACGCTGGGGAGAGCGTTCGTTGCCCTGTTAGCGGGCAACTTTAATCTCCGGACGATCGCGACGGACGCTGAGGCAATTGACACCGAGCGTCCGTCGGCAGCGTTCGACGCCTTAAAAATAGAATTTTTCAAATTTTCTTTTTGCGTCTTTCTCCCAACCAAGTTCCAATCCCAATAAGATCCAAATAACACTTGATTGGACTTAATATGAGAACCATCTCTCAAACACTCATTTTCAATTAGTTTGCCATAAGCTTAAATTTACTTTTTAGCTCAAAATATTCGAATGGAAGCGCCAAGGAGACACCATATGGCCACAAGAGGGTATTGAGGTGACTTGAGCTTGGAATGCTCCCCCTAAGTGGATTATCATAGAGGATGCTCAAGAAACTTAACCGAAAAGGAAAGGGCAAACATCACACATGCATATGCTATGCAATACGAAATTTGAATCTAGGTTGCTTGCAAGTTTAAACCGCGGTTAAGCTTTGTCACACGCTTTGAGGGCGGTTATCTTAACCGCGTTAGCCAAGCCTATGTGCATTACCAAATTAAACAAGTTATATTACATATGAATGCATGGTTCACACAAGCTCATCTTTTAGTGAAATTAGAGTGATCAAGCACATTTAACTCGCTTCTCAACCAACAAAAGGTTGTTTCATCGAGTGGTTTAGTGAAGATATCCGCCAATTGCTCTTCGCTCTTAACTCCAACTAGTGTTATGTCTTTCCTAGCCACATGATCTCTAAGAAAGTGATGGTGAATATCTATGTGCTTGGTGCGAGAGTGTTGAACCGGGTTGTTTGCAAGTTTTACGGCGCTTTCATTATCACACAAAAGTGGAACTTCTTTTAAAAACACGCCGTAATCAAAGAGTGTTTGGGTCATATATAAGATTTGTGCACAACTTGCTCCCATGGCAATGTATTCCGCCTCGGCGGTTGACAATGCCACACTATTTTGCTTCTTTGAGGACCAAGAAACAAGTGATCTTCCTAGCATGTGGCACCCACCGGAGGTACTCTTCCTATCAACCTTACACTCGGTGTAATCCGAATCGGAATAGCCAACTAGTTGGAAGGGAGCTCCTTTGGGATACCAAAGGCCCATGCTCGGGGTGTGCCTTAATTACCTAAGGATTCTTTTAACCGCACAAAGATGCGACTCCTTAGGGTTTGCTTGAAACCTAGCGCACATACACACACTAAACATGATATCCGGCCTAGAAGCGGTGAGGTAAAGTAAACTACCGATCATAGAACGATAAATAGTTTGGTCAATCGGTTTACCTCCCTCATCGAGATCGAGATGCCCATTAGTAGGCATTGGGGTCTTGATTGGCTTGCAATCCTCCATCTTGAATTTCTTGAGCACATCATAAGTGTACTTCTCTTGAGATATGAAGGTGCCCTCCCTCAATTGCTTCACTTGGAAACCTAGGAAGAAGGTTAGCTCACCAATCATCGACATCTCGAACTCCTTGGACATCAATGCACCAAATTCCTTGCTATGACCTTGGTTTGTTGACCCAAATATAATGTCATCGACATACTTGGCAAACAAAGATCTCTCCATCTAGCACCTTGGCGAAGAGTGTGGTATCCACTTTCCCGATCTTGAAGCCCTTCTTGAGTAGGAAGTCCCTTAGCCTCTTATACCAAGCTCTTGGAGCTTGCTTCAATCCATAGAGTGCCTTGGACAACCTAAACACATGATTAGGACAATTTGGGTCTTCAAACCCGGGAGGTTGTGAGACAAAAACAAGTTCATTAATGAAACCATTAAGAAAGGCACTCTTCACATCCATTTGAAAAAGTTTCATTTTATGATGTGAAGCATATGCCAAAAGGATACGAATGGCTTCTAATCTTGCAACCGGTGCAAAGGCCTCCCCAAAATCCAATCCTTCAACTTGGGAGAACCCCTTTGCCACCAATCTTGCCTTGTTTCTCACAACCATGCCTTGATCATCTTGCTTGTTCCTAAACACCCACTTGGTGCCAATGATTCTTGCTCCTTTGGGATTTTCTACTAGTGTCCACACTTCGTTTCGGGTGAAGTTGTTCAACTCTTCGTGCATGGCATTCACCCAATCCGGATCCGCATGTGCATCTTCCACACTAGAAGGCTCAACAAAGGAAACAAAGGAGTGATGTTCAACATAAGAAGCAAGTTTAGATCAAGTTGTTACCCCCTTGATGGACTCCCTATGATGAGGTCTTGAGGATGTGCTTGAAGCATAGGTGTAGATCTTCTATTGATCACTTGGGGAGGAGGTTGCGGTGCTTCAACATTGCTTGCTTCGGCCTCGGCTTGATCTTGAGGGATGTGAGTGTCTTCTTGAGCTTCCCTCACTTGATCTCCTTCATCAACTTGAGGCGTGTGGGGTGGAGAAGGATCTTGATTTGCTTCATCTTCAACTTCTTCCACCTCTTGCGGGTTGATAGCACCAATTGGCATGTTCTTCATTGCCTCCCTCAAGGGTTCATCACCTACATCATCAAGATTTTCATGCTCTTCTTGAGAGCCATTAGTTTCATCAAACTCCAAGTCATACGTTTCTTCAACTAAGTCGGTGGCTTTGTTAAATACACGGTATGCCTTGGATTTAAGTGAATACCCAACTAAGAAACCAATGTCACATCTTCTTTGGAACTTGCCCAAGTGTTGGCGCTTCTTGTAGATGTATACTTTGCAACCAAACACTCGGAAAAAGGATATGTCCGGTTTCTTTCTATTCACAAGCTCATAGGGGGTCTTCTTGAGAAGCCTTTGGACAAATAGCCGGTTGGTCGCATAGCATGCGGTGTTGATTGCTTCGGCCCAAAACTTCTCGGGGTGTTGTATTCATCAAGCATTGATCTTGCAAGAGTGATAAGTGTCCGGTTCTTCCTCTCTACTACACCATTTTGTTGAGGAGTATAGGTGGCGGATACTTCATGCTTGATCCCAACTTCATCACAATAGTCTTCAATCTTGGTGTTCACAAACTCAGTCCCATTGTCACTTCTTATCTTCTTGATCTTCACATCAAACTCATTTTGGGCTCTAGTTGCAAACTTCTTGAATATTGATTGAGTTTCTCCCTTGTCTTGAAGAAAGAACACCCAAGTGTATCTAGAGTAGTCATCAACTACCACCAAGCAAAAGAGATTACCGCCAAGGCTAGCATAGGTGGTAGGTCCAAATAGATCCATGTGGAGTAGCTCTAAAACTCTTGAGGTTGACATGAAAGCTTTGGTTGGATGAGTGTTTGCCACTTGCTTGCCGGCTTGACATGCACTACAAAGTTTGTCTTTCTCAAACACCACGTCCTTCACTCCTCTAACCAATTCCTTCTTGACAAGCTTCTTCAAGGTTGACATTCCCACATGTGCCAATCTTCTATGCCATAGCGAACCCAAAGAGCTCTTGGAGAATAGACATGTTTGCAAACTAGCTTCATTTGAGGTGAAGTCCACTAGGTAGAGATTGTTGTGCCGAAACCCTTTGAATATCAATGATGAATTTTCAATTTTGGACACAACTACCTCATTTGGAGTGAAGAGACATTGGAAACCAAGATCACATAGTTGTCCCACCGATAGCAAATTGAAGCTCAATGATTGTACTAGCAATACATTTGATATTGATTGATCATTTGAGATAGCCACTTTGCCTAGACCTTGCACTTTGCCTTTTGAATTGTCCCCAAAGGTAATCTTGTCTTGCCCTTCACAATCTTCCTCAAGTGTGGTGAACATCCGGGAGTCACCGGTCATATGTTGAGTGCATCCACTATCAATCACCCAATGACTTCCACCGGTCTTGTAGTTCACCTACACACAAGCAACTTGGAGTTAAGCTTGTTGTTTGGGAACCCACACTTGGCGAGGTCCCATAGCCTTGTCCACCAACTCCTTAGCAACCCATAGCACTTTGGGCTTGTTCTTCATCTTTGGACAAAGAAATACAACTTGAGGTCTACCCTTGGAGTCCTTGTTGATGATGAAGTGTGCATCATGAGCGAAAGGCCTTATGTGCTTGGGCAAGGTCTTAGGAGGTGGAGTCTTGCATTGGGATTGAAGGTGACCCTCTTGACCACATCCAAAGCACTTCTTGGGCTTGGGCTTTGGTGCATCATAGTTGCTTCTCATGGCCTTGTTCTTGTAATAGTTCTTGGCTTCTATCTTGACCTTGGCCTTCATGATTTGGTTCTCCTTGAACCCAATGCCGGTCTTGTCGGTCTTCATGATAGTGTTCATCAAGAGCTCACTTTGAAGATTGTGGCCCTTGGTGAACTTCTCCAATCCACTTGTAAGCTTGATCTTCTCAACCTTGAGCTTTGCATTTCCTCTTTGAGAGAGTTGATCAAGGTCATTGCATCTTTGTCATCTTGTTTGGCCGACTTGATAGTGAGTGGCTTATTTGCCTTGAGATTGATTAGCTCTTCCTTGAGCTTGAAGTTTTCTTACCTCATCTTCACATATTCATCATGCTTGTCGGCCTCAACTACCTTCTTGCCCTTGCACTTAGCATTTTGCTCACTAGCAACTTCATCAAGCAAGTCCTCACAAGAAGTAGCTATATCACACTTAACAACCGGGTTAATAGCAACATGTGTAGCAAGATCATTTGAAAGCAATTCATTAGCTATCACAAGTATGCCATGTTCATTCTTAACTTGGTTGTAGTCATCTTTTAGCAAGTTGTATCTTGTATGGAGCTCTTGTGTTGACCTCTCAAGCTTATCATGTTTCTCATTTGCTTGCTTGAGTGAGGCTTTGAGCTCCCTAGTTCTAGATGAGAGAGATTTGTTCTCAAGCTTCAATTCATCATTAGCACTAGACAAGTCATCAAGCTTAGCATGCAAGTTACTATTGGCTTTCTCTAGTGATTCACTTTTGCCTTTATACTTCCTAATGAGCTTAGTGTATTTATTGCAAATTTCAATTAGCTCATCATAGGAAGGTGCCTCAAACTCATCATCACTATCATCACTAGAGCTAGCCTCATCATCACTATCCTCTTTTTGTACCTTTTTGTCACCTTTAGCCATTAGGCATAGGTGTGTAGAGGATGAACCCGGAGATGATGGAGGGGGTGGCGGTGGAATAGATGAACCAATCACCAAGGCGGCCACCTTCTCTTCTTCACTTTCATCTCCGGATGAGTCACTTGAGTCTTCAATGTCGGTGAGCCAATCACCAATAATGTAGGCTTCGCCATTCTTCTTCTTGTGGAAGTTGAAGTTCTTATTCTTCTTGAATGGCTTGTCATCCTTCTTCTCCTCATCACTTGACTCAACCTTGTTGCCCTTGTTGTACTTGAACTTGTTGTTGGCTTTCTTGTTCTTGTACTTGTCTTTCTTTTCTTCGGGGCAAGCATGAGCCAAGTCTCCAAGTTTGCCATAATTGTAGCAATCCATCTTGGAGAGGGGCTTTCTTGAAGAGCTTGTGAAGAATTTCTTCTTCTTTGAGTCAAACTTGACTCCCTTCTTGCTTAGCTTCTTCAACATCTTGGTTGTTTTCTTCACCATAAGAGCGAGATCATCATCATTATCATCATCGCTTGTGCTCTCATACATGACTTGCATCTTGTGCTTCTCCGAGGATGATGCCTTGAGTGCCAAGTCCTTCTTTTCCTCCTTCTCTTTTTCTTTCTTCTTGGAGGAGGAAGATGAGCCACCATCACCAATCTTCATGTACATCTCATGGGCATTGATCTTGCCCAAAATTTGTGTTGGTGTAGTGGCGGAGAGATCTCCTTGGTGAAGCACCGTGACGATGTGGCCATACTTCTCAATGGACAAGACACAAAGAATCTTGCGTACCACATCGGCCGGTTCCATTTGGTTGAGACCGAGCCCATTCAATTCCTCTACAATAATGTTGAGTCGTGAGTACATTTCATTTGCATTTTCATTTCCATGCATAGAGAAAGAATTGAGCTTAGCCATAACCAAGTGATAGAGTTCTTCACGCTCACTCTTTGTGCCTTCGTGAAGTGCACAAATAGTGGTCCACAACTCAAATGCGTCTTTGGCATTACGCACTCGATTGAAGACATCCTTGCTAATGCCACGAAAGATAATGTTCTTCGCCTTGGCATTGTGCTTATCAAAGTTGAGGTCCTCCGCGAAGAGGGTGCCTCCCTTTGTGGCGGCTTTGAGCACGCCCACGTCAACGGCCTCTAGATAGGCCTCCATACGAACTTTCCAATAAGGAAAGTCGTCTCCATAGAACATGGGAGGTGGTCCATCCCCATGGGAGATCTTGCTCTAGGCGGTGATGCCTAATTTAGAGCAACCTTGCTCTGATACCAATTGAAATGATCAAGATGCCCAAGATGGGGGGTGAATTGGGCTCTTTTTAATTTCTAAACAAGAATTAAACCTATAAAGAGCCAATTAACCCCCTAGTGCCTACCGCTTGTGTGTCCTAGCTAGAAAGCGGTAGCAAGGCAAAGGAAAGCGAAAACTTCCTACACAATTCTAGTATGAATTGAAAGACAAGTGCAGAAAGTAATGCGGTAGAAAAGAGCTAGGGAAAGAGATGCTTGACACGGCGATGTTTTGCCGAGGTATCGAGGAGTCGACACTCCCCCCTAGTCCTCGTTGGAGCACCTCGCAAGGTATAGCTCCCCCTCAATCCCGCCAAGGGATGAGTGCTCTCTACGGGCTGATTCTTCGCCACTCCGGCTCGGTGAATCGCCCACAACCGATCACAACGTCGATGGAGAAGGGCCGCCGACAATCTTCCGACGATCACCTTCCTCTGAGCACCACCGGACCGTCTAGGTGATGTCGATCACCAAGAGTAACAAGCCTCGATCTTCGCTTGACTCACTCAAGCTTCACAACTAGAGGATGCACACTTGAACTCTTGGATGAACTAGAGAGAGGATGGATGGATTCGCGAATCACTCTCTCTCTAGGGCTCTTGCTCTCTTCCTAACCTTCTTAACAAACTCAGCAACTCAAATGAGCAAAGGCCCAGTGGGAGAGAAGTGGGAGGGGCTATAAATAGACCCTCTGAAAATTGCCTCGGGCTGGATTTTTAAGTTAGCGACAGACGCTCCGTCGACTAGGCGACGGACGCTCCGTCGCATGCCCAACGGCTAGTTTCTGTTCATAGTTGAGGCGACAGACGCTCCGGCACCTAGGCGACGGACGGTCCGATGCCTCTGTCTAACGGCTAGTTATGACACACTGTTCCCAGCGACGGACGCTACGTCACTGGGCGACGGACGCTCAGCCACAGCGTCCGACGCTGAGTTCTGGCTAGGTTTAAAAAAAACACCCTCTCTGGAAGGTCGACGGACGCTCTTCCCAGCGTCCGACGCCTGGCCGACGGACAGCGTCCGACGCCTGGCCGACGGACAGCGTCCGACGCACCCTGAAAAACATAGCCAGAAAACAACCTCTCTAGAAGGCCGACGGACGTTGTAGACTCAATCACCCAGCATCCGGCGCCTTTGTCCGACGCGACGGACAGCGTCCGGCGCCCCTGCCAGGAGCGTCCAACGCCCAGAAAACGATTTTGACAACTCCGTTTTTCATCGCGATGAAAATGGAAGTTGTTCTAGGTTATCTTACAGTCACCATAGGCTTGCTTAGAGCTAAGGAAGTCAAGTGTGCACCACACCTAAATCATGAAGCTTTCCTAAGTCAAGCTACTAATCTCAACCCCTCTTGATAGTACGGTCAAAGGTAAAAAGAGAAGCCCTATCTAATTCTATGTGCCCTTCATCTCCTTATGGCACTTAGCCTATCATTCTAGGGTCTTCATCATGTCTCCTTAACAACCGAAACGATATCCATCTTGGGGGCTAAGTGATGACCATTATAGCCCATTCTCCTAGATCACTGTGGCTAAGCTACGCATAGCCTCTGCAAAACACACGTTAGCCATAATAATCTCTAATTGTCGTTAATCGCTGAAACCAACTAGGGCCATGATTCTTCACTGTGCTAGGCTCGGGATGGCGACGCGCATCCACTGGTGGTGTTGGTTGAACTGTTGCAACCGTGAAAAGGGGTCGGCGGCGTGCGGTGGCGGCGTAGCATGGCGATGCAACACGGCGAGGTGATCACCGACGATGCGAGGCTCGACGCAAGGTCGTGTGAGCATCGTGGTGATGTGGTGAGTGCGGCTCGAGGGTTAGTTGAGACAGAAGGGCTCTGTGGAACCTTGGCCTCGTGCAAGCTCCGCGGCGGCGGCAATGGCGCACGGCCAACGGTGCTGTGCTGATAAGGGTCGAACTAGAGCTAGGGAAAGGTGTTCACACCTTGGTTAACTCTGGTGAAGCTTCCACGAAGATGGAGGCGTCGGAGGCGAGACGGTGATCGGATGAACACTGCTTGGTCGGTGCGGTGGCGACTCGAGATCGAGGAACGGCGGGGACGTTCCGGCGACTGGAGTCCACTGCTGGTTAAACAGAGGCGAGCGGCGTGGTTGTGGGGCGAAGGCTAAGGCGAGTGCGAGATGGATCGAGCGGAGAAGCTCGGGTGGTGGTGTATTTGAGAAGAAGGCGCTTGCGGTGCTCGGGGCTCTCGGTGCAATGATGGCAGAGGGATGCGAGCGAGTGAGCGAGTGAGGATGAGTGCGGACGAGTGGGTGAAGTGGAGAAGGTATAGGCGCTCCTCTTTGCTTGGTCATGGCCGACCGGCGCGGCCAGTGGGGCCGTGATGCGATGGTGCGGCGGTGGCAGCGGCGCTGGCGTATTTGTGGTGTGCGAAGCAGAGCAAGACTTGGTCGACGCGCCGTTAGTACGGATTCGCGCTTGATTGCAAAAGAGACAAGGCGGGGCGCGGATCGGACGCGGCAGTGCGGCGGCGTTACTGTGAAATGACGGCGCGACGCACGGCAGTGCGGCTGGCAGGTCTGCGGCAGCGAAGCAGGGCGTCAGCGGCGGGAAAACGGTGCAGCTCGGTCCTAGCGCCGTTAGCGCGGGCGCGAGTGCGGACACGACTGTGACAGAGCGAGCGGAGACAGCGATGTCGGTGCAGTGCCGCAGCGGCGGCGATGGCGTGTTCCACTTTCGTGGTCAGGCATCGTCGGCCACGCGGCGGACGACTCCGACGTACGGTTCAGCCGCGGTCAGGAGAGTGCGCGCGGGCGTGCACGGCACATGCGTGCGGGTGAGCGCGCGGGAGAGGGGTCGATATCGAGGGGGAGGGGTCGATTGGCTGATCGAGCCTCCGACTCGGTCGAGCCTCCTGCGCGGGGTCGAGGTCAAGGGGGGTCGATTGACTGACTGATCGAGCCTCTGGCCCGGGGTCGTTCGATCGACCCTCGGTCCGTCCCTTATCGAGCCGGGGTCGAGGTCGAGCGGGCCAAAGCGGTACTCGACCTGTCTCGATTCTGATTTCCTTCTCCATTTTCTTTTATTTGATAAACTAAGCAGGGTAACTAAACATAAAGCAAACCATACTTGTCATAGTTATCCGTGATCAATCTGAGCCTTGACGTCCGGGCGCATCGCTGTCGTCTCATTCAGTTTGTCATAGTTATCATCCTTTTCGATTGATTGGTCAAATCGACTGGCACGCCCTCGACATCAAGCTTTGGGTAATAGCCCGAGGTGTTCACAGATCTGACGCTTTTTGTGTCAACACCTCTTTTGGCACGCTCGGTGGGACCTGATTATACAAATCTACACATCTGGCATGGCTGATCACGCCGATGTCGATCAGAGGAATGTCATCGCAGTGTCTGAGGCCGATCTGAAAGATGATCAGAAGCAGGCCATGGAGCGGGCTATGGAGGAATACAGGCAGCTGTATCTCAAATCCTTCAACCTCAGCAGGAGTGGCGAAGCAATCCAGAAGCAGGATCCGCCGTTGCCACGGTAGGTCACGTACGACGCCAACCCTGGTAAGCTACAAGAGATGGTTAACGCCGCTGTAAGTCAAGCTCTGATTAACCACTCCAATGTGTTGTCCAATACTGTCTACAATGTTGTCGCACAAATATTCAAAGAAGGACATGCACCGCGATATGTCGGTCCAGCGTACCATCAACCTGGATTGGCATCTGCAAGCCCATCGGCAGCTCAAATGGCGTCTTCCACCCCTGTGGAACCGTCTGCCGATGTGGCCACGTCACCAAGACCGAACGTCGGCGATACCACCAAGTTCAATGCAAATCCGGCCGCATCGGCAACTTCAAGGCCAACCCCCGCTAACTGGTGGGGATACGGTATGCCTCCGAATCTATATGCTGGCTCTAATCTGGTGCAGGGAGACGGTTCAGCCTGGAAGAACTCTACGGCATCGGCAGCACAGCCATAGCCGATGGCTCATATGATGCACAACTCTGCGCCTGCTCCAACCATACAAGTGCCATCAGATGATCTCCAAGTAATCCCCAAGATACCTCTGATGCCACCATCGGCAAGCTCTGTGCCGATGCAACACATTATAACCACCGGCAACCAATCTCTGGCGGCAAACTCTCAAGCTGGAGCTCCGTATCCCCAAGGTAATCTGGTGATCAATTGCTCTAAGATTCAAGAGCCGCATGCTCCGGTCAGCTATCAACCATCGGCAAGTCACATGCCGATGCCTTATAATCTTGGATGGGTCAACCAGCCACCAGCTCAGCAGCCTGGCGCGCCGATGTATTATTATGGAGGCCCAGCTTACATTCAAGGCGGATCATCGGTACAACAACCGATGAATGTGACAGTTCAGCCGACTCCGCCAAGTATGCCGAATCACCCATCGGTAAGTCAACCGATGCATAGCATGCAGATGACTGATGTCGCGCCTGCGACAACTGCATATCTTCAAGGGGCGCATCAGCCGACTCCGCCAAGCATGCCAATCTATCCATCGGCAAGTCAGCCGATGCATAGCATCCAGATGACTGGTGCTGTGCCCACGACTACTGCACATCTCCAAGAGGCGCGTCAGCCGGCTCCACCAGTCGATAACCAGCCAATGAGTCGGCAAGAGCAGGACGCGTACTGGGTCGGCAAGATTGCCGAAGTCATGAAGGAGCAATTCGGTATCAAACCCAAGGTCAACACATACTCCTATCGGACCCCGTACCTGCCTGCATATGACTTGATTCCTCTTCCAAATCGGTACAAGGTGCCCGATTTTACTAAGTTCTCCAGCCAAGACGACACATCAACAATGGAGCACATCAACCGCTTCATTATCCAGTGCGGGAAGCTGCCAGCAGGGAGGAATTAAGGGTGAGACTGTTCTCTTCATCATTGTCTGGATCAGCATTCACATGGTTCATATCATTGCCTCCAAATTCTATAATTACATGGGCCGATCTAGAGAGGCAATTTCACAAATACTTCTTTGCTGGCATACATGAAAAGAAGCTTACCGATTTGGTCAAAATGAGGCAACGCAACGATGAATCGGTAGAGAATTTTGTGCAGAGGCTGCGGGACGTAAAGAACAAGTGCTACAGTCTGGTCCTAGATGATCGGCAATTGGCAGATTTGGCCTTCCAAGGGTTACTGCCGCACATCAAAGACAAGTACGCGTCCTAGGAGTTTGAGAGCCTAAGTCACCTGGTGCAGAGGATTGCCGATCAAGATATCAAAGCCTTTGAGCCCAGGAAGACTTGGAACAAGAAGGTGACCTTCATGGGGAAAGAAGAAGACTCTGGATCGGATGAAGAGATGAATGTCGATGCGGCCGAATGGGTGAAGGATAAGAAGCCTGTGTCTTGTCCGTTCGGTCAAAAAGAAACTGAGAGGTTCACCTTTGACATCACCAAGGCCGATAGGATGTTTGACCTGTTGCTGCAAGAGGGGCGAATCAAGTTGGCGCCCAATCAAGTGATTCCATCGGCCGAAAAGCTCAAGAAGATTAGGTACTGCAAGTGGCATAATGCAACCTCACACAGTACCAATGACTGCAAAGTATTCAGGCAGCAGTTGCAGTCGGAGATCGAGTCTGGGCGTATCAAGTTTGAAAACTCTAAAGTCCAGAAACCGATGAAGATAGATCAGCACCCGTTCCCAAACAACATGGTGGAGATCAATGAAAAAACCAAAGTGCTGACATCGGAAGCTGCCAGAAGGAACTCATCGGTGGATCCTGACTACCAAGTGCCTAAGCACGATGCGAGAAGGTTTGCCGATGACAGAAAGGGTAAGAAAGTTGCCGATGACAGAAAGGGTAAGAAAGTTGCCGATGAGGGTAGCAGCGCCGACAGGGCTCCCGGAGTGGTGATTACTCACAAACAGCCAAGGCGATATCATCGGTAATCACGTGAAGAACGGTATTGGGAAGAAGAAGAGGAACATCGGGAATGGCTTCGACATAAGGACCACTGGAGGTGTCCCTTCTTTGTTCATTGCTGGGAAGAAGGCATCAAGCTGCCCACTGCCGATAACTGTTCAGAGTGCAACGGGTACTACATAGCCGATCGGTCAGGTAAGCGACCTTGTTTTGATGATCAGGCACCCAGGTACGCCAGGCCGTTCAGAGAAGACAGATCGGCACGTGACCGACTGGGGGGTAAGCTCAGTGCCCATGATCGGCTTGGCAGGCGTGTTGACCAGAGGGAGCTGGAGGAGATGGCTAATGCTAGAGTGCCCGATGAAGAGATATTCTCCAGAGATCCCAACATCGGAAGAAGTGCCGATGTAAGCAGTGAGAAGCAGCATCAACCTGTCTGGAAGACCAAGCTTCCTCCCTGGTGCCCTAAGGGTTTGACTAAAACACAGAAGAGGAGGATCCAGCGCCAGCGCCGCGACGACCTGCATGACAGTGCAGAACCCTCGGAAGAGAAGCAATGGAGGCCGAAGCGTAAGGACAGGAGCCCATCGGCAGATGTAAACATGGTTGTCATGTTGCCGATGGAGTTTATGGCGCCCGTCAGCGACGATGAAGAGGCTGCCGATATGGCACAATTGGTGCTAGATCCGATGACGGCTGTCTTTGAAAAGCCTGCCAAAGAAGAGAGGCAGCACCTAAGAGCTCTGTTTGTCAAGGGCAAGGTGGATGGTCGGCCGATGACCAAGATGCTAGTGGATGGTGGTGCATCGATCAACATAATGCCCTATGTTGTGTTCAGGAAGCTTGGCAAAGGTGATCGAGATTTGGTCGAAACCGACATGAAGCTCAAGGACTTCGAAGGCAATGTGTCAACCGCCATGGGAGCTGTATGTGTTGAATTAACCATCGACAGTAAGACTTTGCCGACAACGTTCTTTGTAATCAGCGGCAAAGGCACCTACAACTTGCTCCTTGGGAGGGACTGGATCCATGCTAATTGCTGTATCCCTTCTACTATGCATCAGAGTCTGGTACAGTGGATCGGGGACAGAATTGAAGTAGTCCGCGGTGAAGCCCCATCTACTGTTGCATCGGCAGAGTTGGACACTTATGAGCAGACTAGGTGCATATCTGGCGAAGCCTGGGACAAAGAGTTCCTCAAAGTTGCCGATTACCGCATCAAACCGATCCAAGCAGTCGGTCATGAGGAGGAGTCTTAATGGATCAGTTCGCCGATGGCGGAAAATTGGGGCAGGGCTTCACGTCTGCCGATGACTTGCTCGAGGTCGACATCGGCGATGGTAGCAAACCTAGGCCTACTTTCATTAGTGCTAAGTTAGATTCCCAATGTAAGCAGCAGTTAATTGATTTATTAAAAGAGAATAAAGATTGTTTTGCTTGGGATTATACAGAGATGTCTGGTTTAGACCGATCGATAGTTGAACATCGGTTACCCATCAAGTCTGGTTTTCAGCCACATCGGCAGCCGACACGCCGATGCAATCCTACTATCTTACCCGATATTAAGGCTGAGATTACTAAGTTGATCGAGGCTGGATTTATTCGGCAATGCCGATATGCCGATTGGATTTCTAATGTGGTTCCTGTGTATAAAAAGAATGGAAAACTTCGTGTTTGCATTGATTTCAGGAATCTGAACAAGGCTACGTCGATGGATGGCTATCCGATGCCTGTTGCCGATCTGTTGATCGATGCTGCTGCTGGACATCAAATTATTAGCTTCATGGATGGTAATGCTAGGTATAATCAGATATTCATGGCTGAAGAAGACATACCCAAGACTGTTTTCCGATGTCCAGGTCACGTTGGTTTATTTGAATGGGTAGTCATGACTTTTGGCTTGAAGAATGCCGGTGCTACTTATCAGAGGGCAATGAATTTTATCTTTCATAAGTACATCGGCACAATAGTTGAAATCTATATCGATGACGCAGTGGTTAAGTCTGGGGACTTCGGAAAGCATCTTGCCGATTTGCGGAAAATATTGGAGTGCACGAGGGAACATGGGTTGAAGATGAATCCTAACAAGTGTGCGTTTGGCGTATCGGCAGGGCAGTTTTTGGGCTTCATGGTGCATCAGAGAGGCATTGAAATCGGCAGAAAATCTATTGATGCAATTAACAAGGTAGTTGCTCCACAAACAAGACTGAGCTGCAGTCTCTGATCGGCAAGGTTAATTTCATTAGAAGATTTATATCCAATCTGTCTAGTAAGATTAAATCTTTTAGTCCTCTGTTAAAGTTGAAAGCCGATCAAGAGTTCATATGGAGAGAAGAGCAGCAGTCAGCCTTAGAAGAGATTAAAAGATACTTGGTAAATCCTCCAGTCTTAGTTCCACCTCAACACGGGAAGCCTTTCAGGTTATATTTGTCTGCCGATGACGGTGTTATCGGATCAGCCTTAATTCAAGAATTTGAAGGGAAAGAGCGTGTAATATACTACTTGAGCAGAAGATTGGTGGATGCTGAAACCAGGTATTCGGCCATAGAAAGATTGTGCTTATGTTTATACTTCTCTTGCATTAAATTAAGACATTATTTACTGTCAGCCGAATGCACTGTTGTCTGCAAAGATGATGTAGTGAAGTACATGTTGTCAATGCCGATTTTGAGTGGACGGATCGGTAAGTGGATTTTGGCACTATCAGAGTTCGACCTAAGGTATGAATCGGCAAAAGCTGTTAAAGGTCAGGTGATGGCCGATTTTGTCACTCAGCACTGCAATACGGTGAGCTTTGTTGAGATTGCTCCTTGGTCTCTATTCTTTGATGGGTCTACGTGCAAGGAAGGAGCAGGTATCGGTATTCTGTTGATTTCACCCCGAGGACAGAGATATGAGATTTCATTGCCGATTGTTGCTACTTCGACAAACAATCAGGCTGAGTACCAGGCTTTGCTTAAGGGGTTGGAACTACTCAGGGAGGTACGTGCCGATGCTGTTGAAATCTTCGGTGATTCCATGTTGGTGATTAATCAGTTGATCAGGATATATGAATGCCGAAGTGAAGTGCTAATTGCATCCCATGAGCGGTGTTTGCGGTTGTTAAAGGAGTTCAAAGAATACCGCCTTGAGCACATTCCAAGGTTGCATAATGAAGGGGCCAATCGGTTAGCACAGAATGCCTCAGGATATCAGCCAATTCAGGAAGTCACGACATCGGTAACAGTTGCCGATGACTGGAAAAAGGAGATTGCCGATTACCTGAGGGATCCGTCTAGAAAAGTTGAAAGGCGTTTAAGGTTCCAAGCCACTAAGTATGTGCTCCTTGACAATGAGTTGTATTATCGGACAATTGATGGGGTTTTACTTAGATGTCTTGGCAAAGAGGAGTCGAAAGAGTTGATGGGTGAGATCCATGAAGGTGTATGTGGAGCGCATCAATCGACATTCAAGATGAAGTGGATGATTAGGCGGAATGGATATTATTGGCCAACAATCCTTGAAGATTGCTTCAATTATTTCAAAGGGTGTCAGGACTGTCAGAAGTTTGGTAATGTGCAAAGGGCACCTGCATCGGCAATGAATCCTATAATCAAGCCTTGGCCGTTCAGAGGGTGGGCTATTGATCTCATCGGCCAGATTTATCCGCCGTCGAGCAAGGGGCATAAGTTCATACTTGTTGCTACCGATTACTTCACCAAATGGGTTGAGGCAATCCCCTTGAAGAAGGTGACATCGGCAAACATGGTGGATTTCGTTAAGGAGCACATCGTTTACCGATTTGGTATTCCTCAGACCATTACTACCGATCAAGGGACCATGTTCACATCGGGAGAGTTTGATGACTTTGCTGCTAGCATGGGTTTCAAGGTGCTAAATTCCTCTCCTTATTACGCTCAAGCTAATGGTCAAGCTAAAGCGACTAATAAAGGAGTCATTAAGCTTATAAAGCGCAAGATTGAAGAAAATCCCAGGAGGTGGCACATGGTATTAAATGAAGCTTTATGGTCATATCGGATGGCTTGTCATGGTGCAACCAAAGTCTCGCCGTATCAATTGGTTTATGGACACGATGCTGTCCTACCTTGGGAAATTAAAACTGGTTCTAGGCGATTATCTTTTCAGGATCAGTTGACGACCGATGATTATATTACTCTGATGAAGGATGAGTTAGAAGATTTGGCAGGTCATCGGTTAAGAGCATTAATTAGTATTGAAGAAAATAAGAAGAGAGTTGCCCGATGGTATGACAAGAAAGTAAAGGTAAAGGAATTTGCCGATGGCGATTTGGTTTGGAAGTTGATTTTACCGATTGGGACTAAGAGCTCTAAATTTGGAAAGTGGTCCCCTAATTGGGAAGGTCCTTATCGGGTAAAACAGTCTGCTCCTGGTAACGCGTACATTTTGGAAACCCTCGAGGGAGTGGCATTTTCTAGGGCGATCAACGGCAAATACTTAAAGAGATATTACCCTAGCATATGGGAAGATGCATAATGCTTAGTCGAGTGCCGATGAAAAGAAAACTTATAAAAACATTGGTAAAAACAAACTGACATTGTATTACGAGACAAAATCAAGTATCAGGCTACATTCTTGCCGATACAACAGGCATTAGAATAAGAAGTGGATAACGTTTATCGCACGCAGGCGAATTTGATCTATTCCGTCTATCTCCTTGGCGTCAGCATCGGCAGAGCCCTCACCCGGCTTGATTTTCTTCTTCCATGAGATAGCTTGCCGAGCGTACTGATCCCTTTCTTGCTGTAAAGCCCCGATGGAGTCAGACAGTTGAGTCTTTTGTTGATTGGTAGCTGTCAGACCCCCTTCGACCTTTTGCAGCTCTGCCAATAGCTCCTCCCTCCTTGCCGACAGTCGAGAGATTTCCTGGTCAAGGTTGCCGATGGAAACTTTGGCTTGACCAATGCTTCTGTGCTTCTCATCGGCAAGGCGTTTAAATCTGAGCTTCTCTTCCTCGCTCTTGGCTTGGGCCGCTCTATCGGCAATGCGACGAGTAAGCCTCTGGTACTGGATCTGTTTGACATCAATGGAAGCTGCCTGAAGGAGGGTTTCTGCTGCATCGGCGGAAAGATGGCTTTGGATATCTTTGAATATGATCCTTGCCGCCGATGAGTCCTGGACGAGTTGAGAGGTATCTTGCAGCAGCAAGGAAAGCAATTCTTCAAGTTTGGACTTGACTTCTGCCGATAGAGCAAGGATGGAGCTTTCCTCTTCATCGTCATCGGGGACGTTGACGGCAAAAGAGAATAAACTGTCTGCTTGGAGGCGGCCTTGATGCTCATCTTCATTCTGAAGGTTTAGGCTGTAGGAGAAGAGGCTGTCTGGAGAGTCTTGGGCCTGAAAACAGAGGTTAGAATATGCCGATTGTAAAACTATAAGCTTTGGAGTAATCGACTTACCGTCTTGAAGCGGATCTCCTGCCTGGGACTTGGCATATTGGATGGCCCAGCTTCATCCTGAACATCGGCAGTGGATGCCGATGACTGGACCCTTGTTGGAGAAGCAGCCGAGGCCGCTGGTGCTGGAATAGTTGTAGCCGGCGTTACCTCCGATGTAGTGGCAGTTCCTTGTGGTTCCGTCCTGACATCGGGGACTTGGGTTGACGGTGCCGATGCTGACGTCGTTGCCACTACGGAAGGTTGAGTGGTTCCTTCGCCGGGTAGTCTGGCTGGCGATGCCGATGCCGATGCTACCTCCGCCGCTACGGTGGGAGTTGTTTCTTCATTCAGCATGGCCGCTGCCGATGCCGATGTCGTTTCAGTCGTCGCAGCAGCTACTATCTCCTGGGCGGGAGCGTCATCCATTGGTTGTTCAGGTACGGAAGCCAATGGAGGTTCTGCCAATGATCCGCCAGCAGGTGGTGCGATTGGGGCCGGAAGCAGTCTTACTGGCGGCGCATCGGCAGCTGGTGGTGCAGTTGGAGCCGATGGCAGAGAAGAAGCCAGCCTCAAGCGCCTTTTCTTTGTCGGCACAGCAGCAGGAGAGCCGATCCGCTTGGATGAGGACTGGGGGGCATCGGCAACAGGGCTAGAAGTCATTTGTATGCGGGAAGCAGATGCCGATGACCATAGTGCCTGAAAATACAAAGTGAGTTATGCAAAATAAATGTTGCCGATGAAACAGTATGTGATCGGTGCAAGTAAAGAGTTTACTGCATAAGTTTGCGTCAAGGCAATAGCGGTAGCCGATGTAGCCTGAGCTGTTGTAGGCATCGGCAAAGGTACCTGTTGAGGCGTGAAGGCGGCCAACGTCGGAGCTTTGTTGCCGATGATCGATATAGGACCCATCATCCGAAGATTGAAGGGTCTACCGCTGTTGCTCATTGTGGGGACTGGATCATCGGCCTGTCAAGTACAAAAGTGCAAAGGAGTTAAGTGTTGATACCGATGACAAATAAAGTAATAAAAGTACATCGGATAGCAGACTTACTGCGTCGTCAGGAATGAGGTAATCGGCGTCGATCAAGTGCCGATAATAGTGCGAAGACTTAGCGAGTAGTTGGCACTTCCATTCTTGCCACCAAGACTTGAACTCGTTGGTGATGAAGGAGGTTGGCGACCAGGAGGACAAGTCGAGGTCTGACAGATCGGCATCGGCAGGAAGGCTGATGACTTTATTCCAATCCAGATTGCTGGAAATTGCCTGCCTGGGTCTTACTACCCTGGAGTAGCACAGCTTGATCGGCAGTTGGCCAAATGCCAGTTGTCTTGCCGCTGCCGATGGATGGTAGAACTTGTACGACGGTGGAGCATTCTTCCCAAATCCAAAAATGTTTACCGGGAGAGCTTGGGGAGTAATGCTGGCCCTCATAATTGCTTGGTTTTCGGGCAGGTTCATATCAGTCAAGTTGAACAGCAGTGGGAACTGGTTGTGTTCATTAAGATACGGCCACCAAGCCCGTTCCGATGAGGGGAGTCCGTTGTAGAACCTCTAGAAATAGTAACCGAAGTGCTCTACATCGGCATCGGTACCTGGCAGCACTATGACGACTTCTCCAAAGTTAAGTGGAGCTCGGGTTGCCGATTTATCATCATCGTATCGGTAATCTTCTGATATGTCCCTCGGGAATTGTTGGGCAAATAGATCAAACCCGAGAGCCTTGTGCATATGAGCGTTCAGCCATAGGTTGATGAACCACCAGGGGCCTCCGAGATTGCCGATGGGCTCTCCTAGCAGCAGCTTATTGGATACTTGGTGCAGCAATCGGTAAACTGACCCGAGGAGGTACCTACCTAGGGGGAGCCTTGTGCCATTGGCAAGCAGTTCGGCCGTAGGGAGGTGCATGGTGGTCGGGCTGATAGTTTTGCCACAGAAGACAAACTTTTCCAACCACATGTTTAAGAAGATGGCATGCTCCCGTTGGCTTACCGATCCGGTTTTCTGGTGTTCCTGAATGTAACCTGTCCAGAGCCGATACTACGGGTGTTCACTTTGTGCTCAGCTTTTCTGTTGAAGAGGCTAAGTGTATCGGCAGAGGTGATATCCAAGCCAGTTAGCATGTAGACATCGGCAAGGGTGGGAGTAGCCGGTCCATGCCTGAAGAGGAAAGCGTTCATACTATCGGACCAGAAATATGAAGCTGCTATCATCAAGTTCTCATTCCTCTCTGCATCGGCAATTGAAAGCCTAATACATTGATCTAAGCCACGCTCCTGCCAGTATACTTGCTGTGACCTGGCCAACCTCAAGTACCAGTTTTTCCATCCTTTGGTGTGCTTAGGCCATGAGCGGAATGTATCCTTCCACAGCCCTAGGTCGAAACTCTCAGATCTAAGCGCTATCCGGTTGGTTTCTGCGTTGATGATGGAGGTGGGGTCTGGATTGCCCATTGGGCCTAGGCAACTAAGATTGGAACCAGCGAGGGGGATGATCACTTTGTTGTACAGCTGCTAGGGTTCGAAAAAGGGACGAATCAAAAGGAAGAATAGGGATAAAACTAGGTTTTTGCGGAGAAAAGATTTGTGCAAAGAGGTTGGATTGGATGGGAAATGAATCTTACCTTCGGGATGTCAACTTGGATCGCCATTTGGAGCCGGAGAGATGCTTGATTCGTCCTTGGAGTGCGAAGAAGTACTGTTGCTCGAGCCTGTGTTCTTCAGGGCAGCCGGAGGTTGAAGACGAAGGTAGGAAAGTGAAAGTGAAAATGGGCTCGGGTAAAAAGGCAGTGTGGATCCCGGTAACTTTTATAATCCTGTTCAGGGGCATTTTGGGGTTCTGTTCCACGCTGTGCAAGAATGTAGGGAGGCCCGCGGTGATCGAGGTGGTCTGTAACTGTTCGTGCTACAATCGAGGGATTTTATTATTAAATTGCAGTTCCACACGCGGGGATCGAGGAAACCGTACGCTTATCTCGGGGGTAACGGCTACAGCAACGGCTACATCAACGGCTACAGTGGAGAGAATTTCGGCACGTAAAGTTATACGCTCCGAAACTGGGGGGCATGTGTTGACACCGTTTTTCGACACGTGTCAAATGGGATGAAGCTTGACTGGTAAATTCTTTTTCTATCGGCATCGGTAAAATATAAGCCAATATGGCCGATGGGGGAATGTTGTGGAAAGGCTAAGGATGTTGCCGATGAAGGCTGGGTGATCTTCGCCAACAAAGGTTGATAGATGATCTTGCTGATTGCTGACGAAGAATTATTGCCGATGGTCAGTCATTGCCGATTGCCGATGGAGGTTTGTTGCCGATTGCCGATGAAAGATAGTTGCCGATTGCCGATAAAGCTCATTGCCGATTGCCGATGAATAGATGCTGCCGATTGCCGATCGGGAAAGTATTGCCGATGTCGATGGGTGTGACTTAGCACTTGGTGGTAGCAGAAGACTACAGGTGGCTAAAGAAGGAAGGTGCGGATTAAAGGGATCTGCCAATGGAAAATTTCCATCGAGGAGTATAAGGAAATTGGTGTTCTGTGCCAGTATTATTATACTAGTTTGAGTCCGACTCTTGCATGGGTCGCTTATTTTCCTTTAAAATAGGTATATTTGTTTAGGAAATAAATATTGTCATCCGGCTCCTGCGCGAGTCAGTTTCCTTTAAAGTAGGAGTTTGTTTTAGGAAAGATATGTGTCGTGTCATTGTACAACTCTCCATGCGGGAGTATAAATATGTGCCCGAGGGCTATGGAATAAAAAAATAAATCCAATTCAAAAACAAACCAATTCTACTTTTTATCCTACTTTTACCGCAATTTACCCTTTTATGCATTAGTTATAGTTATCAACGAGTTCTTCAAGCTTTCGACGGGCTGCATCACCCTGATCTCCGTCAAAATCCTTGCTAGTTCCGCGTGGGAGTACCTCTAGGCTTTGGCAATCCGGGCGCATCGCTGTTTGCCTCGTCTAGCTCTGCTCTAGTTATCCGTGATCAATCTGAGCCTTGACGTCTGGGCGCATCGCTGTCGTCTTGTTCAGTTTGTCATAGTTATCATCCTTGTCGATTGATTGGTCAAATCGACTGGCACGCCCTCGACATCGAGCTTTGGGTAATAGCCCGAGGTGTTCACAGATCTGACGCTTTTTGTCTCAACAGCAAGCTTGACACCGGGTGTCACAGGGGCAAGCGCCGGATTGCTGTTCATATCACCCTCAGGGGTCCACATGCACTATGTCATCCGTCTCCACTTCCCCGCCTCCAACAATGTAGCCGAGTACGAGGCCCTCGTCACGGCCTACGCATCGCCATCGAGCTCGGGGTTCGACGCCTCGACGTGCGGGGGGACTCGCAGTTGGTGATTGACCAAGTGATGAAAGATTCGAGCTGCCACGACCCCAAGATGGAAGCCTACTGCAAGGAGGTCCGAAAACTGGAGGACAAATTCTACGGCCTCGAGCTCAACCACACCGCCCACCGGTACAACGAAGCTGCCGACGAGCTGGCCAAAATCGCGTCTACTCGAGGTACGGTTCCTCCCGACGTCTTCTCGAGGGATCTCCACAAGCCATCCGTCGACCTAGACTCAGGGGCTCCCGCCCTCGAGCAAGGGGTCGATCCACCCCCCTCGACTGATCCCCCCTCGAGCGGGGAAGAAGTCATGGAGATCGACGGGGCTGCCGCAGCGCCGACCCCTCCGACGGGTTGGCGCGCACCCTACCTCAAGTATCTGACACAGGGCGAACTCCCAGAGGACCGCACCAAGGCCCGTCGTGTAGCCCGACGTGCCAAAACCTACGTCTTGTACGGGGACGGCCGCGAGCTGTATCGACGTAGCCCTTCCGGGGTACTTCAACGCTGCCTCACCTTCGAGGAGGGGAGGGCATTGCTGAAGGATCTACACTCGAGGGCTTGTGGCACCACCGCGGTGCCAAGAACGCTGGTAGGAAGCGCCTTCCGACAAGGCTTATACTGGCCAACAGCCGTTACTGACGCCACCAAAATCGTCCAATCTTGCAAGGGATGCCAATTCTACGCCAGGCAGACCCACCTACCCGCCCAAGCTCTTCAGATGATACCGATAACTTGGCCGTTCGCAGTATGGGGGCTCGACATGGTCGGCCCCCTGAAAAGAACCAAGGGTGGCCACACCCACCTCCTCGTGGCTATAGACAAGTTCTCGAAGTGGATCGAGGCTCGACCCATCGCCAACATCCAGTCTCGACAAGCCGTGCTATTCTTCACCGACATCGTCCACCGCTTCGGGGTCCCCAACGTCATCATCACCGACAACGGCACGCAGTTCACCGGCCAAAAGTTCCTGGACTTCTGTGACCACCACCACATCAGGGTGAATTGGTCCGCAGTCGCCCACCCTCGAACTAATGGCCAGGTCGAGCGCGCCAACAGTATGGTTTTGCAGGGCCTCAAGCCAAGGATCTTCGACCAGCTGAACAGACACGGCAAGAGATGGGTTGATGAGCTGCCCGCTGTGCTATGGAGTCTCCGAACGACACCAAGTCGAGCCACAGGGTTCTCTCCGTTCTTCTTGGTCTATGGGTCCGAGGCCGTCCTCCCCACCGACCTCGAATACGGGTCCCCTCGACTGAAAGCCTACAGCGAGCAAGCCAACACAGTAGCCCGAGAGGACTCCCTCGACCAGCTCGAGGAAGCCCAAGATGTGGCCCTCTTCAAGTCGGCAAAGTACTAGCAGACACTGCGGCGCTACCACGACAAAAACGTGCGCAAAAGGGACCTCGATATCGGTGACCTCGTTCTGCGCCATTGACAAAGCAACAGGGGACGTCACAAGCTGACGCCACCTTGGGAGGGGCCCTTCATCGTGGCAGAGGTACTGAAGCCCGGCACTTACAAACTGAAGAACGAGAAGGGCGAGATCCTCACCAATGCGTGGAACATAGAACAGCTACGTCGTTTCTATCCCTAAGGCCTCGACGCCTCGTCCATTTCCGCATTATGTACATTTATCGCATTACGGACGGATAAAATGTTCTCGAAACACATTTCACATTCGTTCGTAACTCTAAGGTAGCCTCGACCTTGCCCCGGCAAAGTCAAGACTCCCTCGGGGGCTAACAGGGGGGACCCCCCTCCTAAGTCCTCGAAAAACTCGAATGTTTTTTTGAAACTCGGCTTTCCCTCTCGATCTTTCCCTCGAGTACGCTTCATGACTAAGTAAAGACGCCTCGAACTCCCTAAGGGTCACGGGTGTCGTCGAGCCAGGGACTTTCCTATGCCCTAGGGCTACGGTATCCCCGCTCGCTCCCCCCCCCTTCCAGGGATACGAGCGTGCGTCGAACACTTAGTCCACAAGCGATGACTCAGGCAAAGAAAAGCGGAGAGAGCTCAAAAAACGAAAATAACAATATGCATCTCGCACAAAATGCATTAGATATAAGAAGCCCTCGGGGGCTCGGCATTGTATCATTACAAAAGCCTAATTGTTACATGCACCTTCCTGTCCAGATTTGGCTCGCAGGCCTAGGGCTACTCAATGAGGGGGTCACCGTCCTCAAGAAGCAATGCAGGAAGCTGGGCATCATGCGTTGGCCACATCGGAAGGTGAAGAGTCTGCAGAAGCTCATCGACAACATCCAAGGGCTACTCGGCGCCATATCCGTCCACCGAGGGGACCACTTCGGGCTTGAAGAGTTTCGCCAGCTCGCCTCCGGGCACCTCCGCAAGCTCCATCAGCTTATGGCACCTCGCGTCGTTCTCTTCGTCAGTCAGCCTCGGGTCGGTGACGAACCCGCTGGCGACGACGTTGAGGTCATAGTTGTAGGCCGAGCTGACGACCGCGAGGGCCTGCTTCATGCCCACATGGAGGGCAGCACGGACGTGCTCCGTCACCTCCTACGTCATGGAGTAGAAGCGGCGCAGCAGGGAGTCTCCTCGAGCGTCGCCCTCGACCGTCGGCTCCGGCTCGACCAGGAGGTCGTCGCAGAAGGTGGAGATAGCGCCCTCGAGCCTCGCGTTAAGGCTCGCCTCCGTCCCGTGGAGGCGCTGAAGACTGGTCAGGTCCTCGTGGGCTCGGGCCTTGTCGGCTGCGAGCTCTGTCAAAGCAAGCACAAAACCTGGTCAAAACCGAAAGAGCGGAAAAGGGTCGAGCCCGGGCAGGTTCAGCAACACTTCCGAAAAACTTACCTTCGGCATGCGCCTCCAAGGTGGCGTAGCCCAGCTCGGTCTCCTCGAGTTGGCGGCGGACGTCGACGAGCTCGGTGGCCTGGGCGCCGACTTTAGCCTCGAGGCCCTCGATGACCTCGCTAGCGTCATCGAGGGCTCTCTTCTGGTTGGTCGCCACCACCCCCAGAGAGGCCACGCGGCTCCGAGCCTTCTCCTCCGCAGCGGCCAGCGTGTCGCGTTCGCGGGAGACGGCGTCGAGGTCCCCCCAGAGCCCCTGGATGCTCTCCGCTGCCCGGGCCAGCTCCTCCTTCAGCCGGGCGGCCTACTCCTCTGCCCTGCGCTGGGCCTCCAGGGCGGCATCCCGCTCATGCCCGACCTTGATGGTTCACTGGAGGGCGTCGTCGATCCTCGACTGCGCCGACTCCTGGGTGGCCCGTGCTGCTTCCTGCACGGCCATCACCCCGGCCCTCGCATGCGCGATCTTGAGCTCGGCCTCCTCCCGCACGGTTGCCGCCTCGGCTCTTGCCCGGGCGGCCTCGGCCTCCGCCTTCTCCAGCAAGGTGTGGAGGGCCGGGAGTTGCTCATGCGACCGGAGGATAAACTGGGACTTGTTGTAAGACCTCGCCCTCAGCTCCTGACAAGGATGAAAAGGAAGATCTTCAGAAAAGAACAGTCAGGCAATCCAAGCAAAATCTAAGGGAAAACGAAACCCACCTCCATCCCCCGACATATGTCCACGGCAGCAACCTCTGTGGCAAGGCGCACCGAATGCTCGAACCATGCCCGGTACTCCTTCAGGTGCTCCCACATGTGGAGCTCGGCCTGGTCGTCGAGCTCGAGGAGGGTTTGCCCGGGGTCTTGATGGTCGGCCAGCTCGAGGACCTCATGCCCCCAGAATGCGCTGTGGAGGTCGATCCTCTCTTGGACCTCCCGCATGACACCCCGACGCACCTCACCAGCACCCCCGTGGCTTTCCACCTTCTCCGCCCAAGCAAAGAAGGGAGAAAACCCCTCCTGCTGAGCTCTCCCGGCCTCGGGGCCACCCCACCAGGACGTCGACGGTCCCGCCAAGCCATCATCCCTGGACAAGGGAAGTCCCGGCCAGGAGAACGGCCCTGCACGGTGAAAGACACGAAGCGATTAGTACCTGGCGCCGCAGATCCACTACGGGTCGGCTAATTCGGAGGAAGATTACCTCGAGACGACGACCCTCCAACCTCGAGGCGAGGCCGAGCCACCTCCGGTTCCGCCCGAGGGGCTGAGACAGCGGCCGTCTCCGCCGAGCCCACCAGCTCGGCCACCATCTCGGCTACCTCTTCGGCAGTGGACGCCACCAGCATCCCCGCCTTCTCCGCCGCGGGTGTCGCCACGGGTTGCTCGGCTTGACCCCCCTCCTCGACCCCCAGCGTCAGCAACGGGCCCTCAGACACGGCAGCGGTCGTGCCCTCGCACTCGAGCCACAAACGCGCCTCCAACGAGGCAAGGCTCTCGGGCCACCGCCCCCGCGTCGGGCGAGCTAGGGTCTCCTCCTCGCCCGCGGAGGCCACGTTCACCACCACCATCTCGGTGGCGGCTTGGGGCTCAACCCCCTCGGTCGCGACCGTCATCGACACGGGCCCCGCGCCTCCCGAGGCGCTGGGTGCGCTTCCCTCCGACGGATGGGCGGGCGCGGCTTCGCCCGCCACTTCGGTGGCTCTCGCCGGCGGGGCAGGCAAGCCCGTCTCCTCTCCCGCTTGGGCCAGCGCCAAGGCACCCTGCGCCGCCCCTCGCTCCATCGCCTCTCGGGCCCTGACTGCCCACGCCGCCTCGGGGGTAAGCGTCGAAGGGGGCGGAGCAGCGGGACTGGCCTCGACGGCCGCCTCGACTGCGGCCCCCGTCCTCAGCCTCTTGGCCGGGGCAAGGGATGCGTCCTCCGCCAAGCGATTCGTCGACCTGAAAAAGAGACCCATGCGCAACGGTAAGCATGAGTCGTCAGCAGCAAAAAAGAAAAACATAGTAAGTACCCTCGATCAGCCGAAAAGTAACTTACCCCTTTGGGGCCATGCGTTTCTGGCCGACGAACTTCGAGCCACTCGAGGGCTTGAACGCAACGCGCTGGGGGGCACTCCTCCCGTGGTCCGCCGTGGGGGTCGAGGCCGCCCTCGGCGCCGCCTCCTGGGCCGGGGCCGACGACGCTCCCGTCGGCCCCCTGCTGGTTTCCTCCTGCGCCGACGGGCCCGGCGCCCGTGCGCTCAACCGAGCAGGAGCCGAGGGCGTGCCCGATCGACCCCCGACGGGGATCGCGACGACCGCCCGTGCGACTCCCTCGGCACTTCATCTTGAGGAGCCACGGGGAGCTCCCCCCGTGGCTCGGCTTCAAAAGTAGGGGCCGACCTCGACGTCGACCCCTCTCCTCCTCCGGTTCCGACGGCCGCCCTCTGCTGTTCGGGTGCCGTTTGTTCCTCCTCACTCCAATCCTCCTCGACCTCGCTGTCCCTACTCTCCTCCTCTTCCTCATCCTCCTCCTCCGAGGACGATTCCTCCTCAGGAAGGCCGTCCCGCCTCTGTTGGGCCCGGCGCTGCTCCCTCTCCTGCTTCTCCCGGGCCTTCTTGGCCTTGTCCTTGGCCTTCTTTTCCTTCTCGGCCTGGAGGCGCCTAGCCTAGGAGTCGCCCCGTTCCTCCTTCACCGGTGGCGGCGAATCCCGGTAGGTAACATTCCCCTGGGGAACGCGAGGCAGTTAGGTCGCAAGCAAGGAAGGAGAACAAGGTAAATACAAAAACGCTAACAGAGGAAGGGAGCCTTACCAGCTGGACGTATCCCTTGTCCGGCCTCATGGGGACCCTGGCGACATTCTTGACCTCGAACCCGCCCGCGAAGAAGAGACGTACGCGGCGGACCACCCTCTCGGGAGGTAGCTCGTCCCCCAGCAGGTGACACCCCGAAAGGTCGACCCCCGGGCACATCTCGTCAAGGCGCAGAGGACGAGCCATCAGCGGGACGACCCGCCGCTGATGGAAAGCCGAGGCGACGATCGTCGCCGTAAGTCCCTCCTTCAGACGCTCGACCGCGCCCAGCAGGTTGGTGAGGCGATGCTGCTTCTTCTGCACGACGCCGTACCTCCAGCAGTCGGGCTTCAAGTCGATCGTCCTCCCGGTGTAGGCGGGGAACAGGTCATCGTCGTTCCTCAAGTAAAACCACCCGGAATGCCATCCAGAGTGGCTCGACGAAAGCTTCGCCGGGATCCAGCTGTCCGACCGCTTGAGGGCGTTGCTGCAGCACCCGGCCCTGACCGTCTTGCAGGTGCCTTTGCCGGCCAACGCGTGGAATATGCTCGCCTCGAAGAGATGGAGCCATAACTCCCAGTGCAGCTCGGTTCCGAGGTAGCCTTCGCACACGGCGGCGAAGACCGCCACGTGACAGATGTCGTTGGGGGTCAGGTGCTGAAGCTCCACGCCGTAGTGATGGAGGATCCCGCGCAGAAAACGGCTGGGAGGGGCACCTAGCCCCGCCCAGTGGAAGACCTCGAAGCTCACCACGTTGCCCTCCGGCGGATTGGGCTCGACATGCTTCGGCGGCGGCACCACCCACTCCGGCCGGTCGACGGAGGTGATAGGCCGGAGGAGGCCGCCCTCACCAAGTCGCCCAGGCGCACAGCGGTCGCCAAAGATGGGAGCCAGTCATCGGGACCGACGAGGCTATACCTGGCCATGGGAGCAAGGAGGCTAATGCGCTCGGGCTTGGGGGCGGAAGGTACGTTCCCAATCTCCCCTCTCTTTCTCTTGCGTGCGCAGAGGTACGACTCACAGGGCATCTAAGGCAATGGCGGGAGGAAGGAGGCAGGGAAGGCGATGGCAAGGAGGCAGGGAAGGCAAGTGCGCGGAAAAAGCAGCCGACTCCTCACCTCCGATATTTATAAGCGGGAGGCCAACGGACGGATCCGTTAAACAAGCAAGTGAATCTTCGCATTTAATGTGCCTGTACTCCGCCTCCTCGTATTCCTCCAGGGTAAGGCATCCAGTCCCATCATCGGGCCACGCACCGCACTCCGCCCTGCGCCTGCAATGAGAGCTTGAGGCAGCGAGAGCTGGCCCTCGAAAGAGGGTTCGACAGCTACCCTCGAGTACCCGAGGGAAGAAATGACCTCGGGTTATGGACTTCGGTCCACCCCCAAAATCTCGAGGGGACAAAGGCCGGCCCACGAACAGGCTCGATAGCCCCCCTCGAGTACCCGAGGTCTGAGGGGACCTCGGGTTATCGACTTAGGTCTACTCCCAAGTCTCGAAGGGATAAAGGCTAGCCCTTTCACAGGGTTCGACAACCTCCCTCAAGGACTCGAGCCCAACGGGCAAAGGCACAGGTATGTCCCCGAGTTCAATACAATTACCCACTCCTCCCCCTCCGCATTCCACAGGGAAGGACTCCTCCTTCGGAGGCCAGCGTCGGATGACGAACCATCCGTCAAATCTTGAGGGTGCGAAGGCTGGCCCTTACATAGGGTTCGACAGCCGCCCTCGAGTACCTGAGGTCAGGAAGGACCCATAGTTACTGGACTCCGGTCCACCCCTAAATCTTGAGGGAGCGGAGGCTAGCCCCACGAACGGGGTTTGATAGCCGCCCTCGAGTATGCGAGTCAGGGATGTCCCGGGGGGGCCAGGCGCGTGCCCCTAGCTCGAGAACGAACTCTCGAGGTCCCCTGGGACATATCCGAGGCATAACCAAGGAATACCTAAGGATCCCTGCGCTGGGAGGCATCGAGCCACCAACTCCCATCGAACGGAGTTGGCACCTTGGTAGTCCATATGGTCTTGCTTAGTAAGCCATATGGTCTTACTTAATGAGAACGCCTCCGGGCTGCTAATCGACTCCTATCGAATGGGGCACGAGTTCTCACTCGGATTTTTACCCGTACTGGGCACCATTTTTAATGGACTCATGCCCGACACCAGCTCACGGAGGACTTCGGGCTCGTCCTAACGGGGATAGCACGATGCTCTTCACCCCACAATCTGAACGCAAGGATCCGTGGGAAGGACGCTATGAGGTAGTGAAGGCCTAGCCATTCGAGGGCTCGAGGGCCCGACTACGCACTGCACCCCTCGACCAAAGAGGGTCAAAAACACTCGTGACCTGCCAGACAAAGTCGACCTCTCGGGAGGGGCGCTCTGACTCCAGTTACGCTCGAGGGAGCGAAGGCTGGCCCTCGAAAGGGTTCGACAGCCGCCCTCGAGCACCTCTCTTTTCAGGGAAGGGAACGTCCATAGCCTGGAAAACGAAATCGACCCCTCGGTAGGGCGCCACGTCTCCAGGTACCCTTAAATCCCCTCGATACAACATATCATAGCCCCCAGAGGAGATCTTAATCACTCCTCTAGGGCCTCGGGGGCTACCCCGCGGGGTGCGCTCGCGCGCACCCCACAGAGAAACGAACCTCTCACTAATTCTGCAGGTCGAGGGCAAAAGCTCCGGGTAATCCTTACTCCCCCCGAGAAAACACATATCATAGCCCCCAAAGGAGTTCTTAAATCACTCCCCTGGGGCCTCGGGGGCTACTGTCGGGTACGAAGGTAAGGGGTACCCTAAACCCTTCGATAATTTAACGCTTAAACATAGCAACCATTTTTAAGGCAGGAACCAGCCCACTGCCCAAGTCAGAAAAGAAAGGCCCATCACTCGAAGGCCCCCTGCACCGGCTACAGCAACCAGTCTTGGGCCGGCCCACCTCGACGGAAAGAGACGGACCCGGGGTCGAATGAACGACCCCTCCACCTCCACCTCGACGTCAAATGATGGACGAAGGTTCGATCGAACGACCCCTCTGCCTCTACCTCGACGCCGAATGACGGACAGAGGGGCGAACGAACGACCCCTCCATTCCTACCTCGACACCGAACAACCCCTCGGCTCCTACCTCAACACTGGGTGACGGACGAGGGGTCAATCGAACGTCCCCTCCGCCTCCACCTCAACCGCTCCGACCCTACCTCGACGACGAGTGATGGAAAGAGGTCAAACGAACGACCCCTCAACAGGAAGCTCGATCAGCCCAACTGCTCCCGGTATGGGTTAAAGTAAACCCGCCTAACGCCATGGGCGCCCACGTCCGCAGTCAAATCCATCAGCTCGTCACCATCACCCGGACCTCCGTCAACTGTGCATCCACTGTCGCCACGTCGCGAGTACGGACTCCAGAAGCGCCCCTCGAGACATGAACAGTACAGCCCTTGACAATGTCTTTGGGAATACGACAGGGCCACCCCGGTCTCGACCTCACCCCTCGACCGGGGAGCTCGACCCCTGTCTCCAACCACTCCAGTATGGGGCCCGTCCCATCCACCAAGTCTCTCTTAAGCTGTGGGATTCGCGCCCGCCTGCGGAAGCTATGCCGCGACGTGTCTCGACGACTTCCACCGTCACCACGCCCCAGAGCGCCGGAAGGACGGGAAGGCCATACCGCCATAGTGATCGACGTCCCTTCACCAACGCTATGCCGCGGACACGCCGCCCATGCTGCAACAGTTTAGGACCCTGTACCCTCGGGCCTCCCCTTTAGTCTATAAAAGGGGACGCCGAGATAGAAGAAAGGGATTCTGATTCGGATAAAATCGGACTCCCCGGACTCCGACTTTCAGACGACTCCACCCTCATACTCCATACACCCCGTTGCTCGATCGACCCCCGAGCAGCAAACCGACCACCTAGGGTAGCCCCGCTAGCCTTAGGCATCAGCTCACTCCGAGCATCCCCGTGTAACTCAGCTTGTACCCCCCTGTACGAGCATTTTGGGTGCGAGATAATACAAGTCATCCTCCCCCGTTGGACGTAGGGCTCTCTTTGCCCGAACCAGGATAAATCTTGTGTCCTTCTTGCATCACATCTGGGAGAGGGAGCACGCAATATACAAATTTACTAGTTGGTGGTCTTGACCCCCGGGTCATAACACCAACAGGCTTTAACTCAGTAGTAGGCTCATTTCTGGTTACCCGAAAGGGCACATTAGGCTCTTGCCGAGCTGGTTATAGTGCGGCCTCTGTCCGACTGAGCGTAGGTTGCGTGTCTTTGTGCCAATCAGAAGGGGGGCTCTATATCCCCTTGCCAATCCTAGCGGCCCTAACTTGTTAGACGAGATTCCATGAAAGGTTTCATAGTGAACCCCGCCCACTCACCTTGGCAGTGTTATGGGAGTAATTAACCCGAGCATTTGGGGCATCACGACTCACGGGTAAAGATGCACAACCTCTGCAGAGTGTTAAAACTGATATATCAGTCGTGCTCACGGATACGAGCGGCCCGGAAAACTGACGGATTAATTGTAATTAACTTGATGAACCTTTATGTTCCTATTGCTGTTATAATGATGTTTATGATTCACTCAACCTTGGTAATGTCAATTGGGATCATTTGGGGCTTTAGCAGAACTTGATATTACTTAATAAATAAAATCTTGATTAACTAAAAATGCTAAACGCAGTAAGCCAGTGTTAACCTTTTGAGCTTCATAACCCCATGTTAGCTTGCTAAGTACGAGGAGTACTTACACTTGTTTTACTTTTCAATCAATTGGATAAAAATCTCGGATGGGTACCAGATTGCAAGAATTTGGAGAATGTAGGCTTCTGATCAATCAGTCAGTCATCCCTGTGGAGTTGGAGTCTTCACATGAAGATCGAAGTTTTCCTTCCATTGTTTGCTATCTAAGGTTGTTTTCTTGTTTTAATACGTTATGTAATAAGTATTGTCTTTTGATATTGCCTTTATTTGTGGCTATATGTGAGATTTGACTTCCTGGGCTCACATATAGTGTGTATCTGGTTTTGTCCTAAAACCGGATGTGACAGTCCGGACCATTGCGCGTATATAGACCCAACTCAAAGATCTTCCAGAGAGGACCTTTACTCCAAACGCATGTCCGGAATGCCCCCTCCGGACCAACTCCCGTGTCCGTACCCCTATTCACAGCATAGTCAACCTAGGATTTGCTTCTAGACGCAACCGCAATGGTCCAGATGCAACCAACCCCTAACGTCTAGACACTCAAACTTCGTTCAAACTTCTTCAAACTTTCTCCCAAGCTTTTGTATGCTAACACTAAGTGACCCCAACAGTTGTTCACGTGTGTTAGCTTTTAGTTCAAATTTTCTTGGAATTAAGTTTGTTACTATCACTAGTTCATAGATTTTAATGCAATGCAAATGAACCTAGTGGCACATGATAACTGTAATCATATACGAGTTCTCCCTTCTTGATAGTACGTCTATCTATACAAAATGTGATCACACTCTCTACAGTGTCTTGATCACTAAACCGAAAATGGTTCCTATATCACCTTTGCCTTGACATCATTTTCCTTTCCATCTATTCTAGAGCCTTGCCATCATCACTTTGATCCATCTAGCTCCATCACATGGCATGTGTCAACCTATCTTTTACATTCACTTGGAGAATAATAAGTTAGCACACTTAGTAGGTTTCATCAATTACTCAAAACCAAACATCGGGCTTTCAGTCTCTCTAGATGACTGGAGTTGGAAGATATGATTATATCCTTGCGCAGAAAAGGGCTAGAGCCTTGTCATCATCACTTTGATCCATCTAGCTCCATCACATGGCATGTGTCAACCTATCTCATACATTCCCTTTGAGAACAATAGGTTAGCACACTTAGTAGGTTTCATCAATTACTCAAAACCAAACACCGGGCTTTCAGTCTCTCCAGATGAGAGGAATTGGAAGACAAGATTATATCCTTGCGCAGCAGAGGGAGAGGTGCACAGGAAGAGAGAGAGTCACGGGCGCAGGCATGCATGCAAGAAAGTGATTAGATGAAACTCCCTCAATTAATTGAAGGATGAAACTCACGTAATAATGGAAGGATTGAACTCCTCCCATAATTATTGGAAGCTAAAAAGGTAACACATCATGTCACGTCTGCCTCGCCACGCCCTGGCCCAGTCGGTGGGCGGGCGGGCACCCTTTGTCCATTTCTTCAACTTATCAATTAAGACGGAATAATTCCCACCATTTAACTTGAGTCAATGTCCATTGAACTCTTCCATATCGCTTTGACTTGCTTCTGTAATGCTTTGAGTTGTAATTGGGGGTACAATCTAAGACGCTAAATTCTATCAAATATTTTTTATTGGCTTGTATTCATCCTTCCTATCTGATCAGAGTTTCAATCCTTCAATTTGAGATGATACAACACTAGTACAAAACCTACTATATAGACGGTTCGAAACCCATTTTCACATGTGTTTTCCAGCACCGCCTGCGCTAGGGGCCAGTAGAAATGGACCATTTCTATAGGCAGTTGCTTGAGAACCGCATGTAGAAACTCGTTTCCACAGGTGGTTCTCTTAGTGAACCGCCTATGCGACTGGCTCATTTACACATGCGGTTCACTAAGAGAACCGCCTATGGAAATGTTTTTCCATTTTTCATTTTTTTGATATTTGTATATTGTATTATTTAATATATACATATATATTGTTATTGAAACTACTAAACTCTATTGGATGGTGTTCAAATATAGGAATATGTAATTTAAATATCTCATACATACATTTATTACTTCAAAGTTTCATGCTCGCATTAAAGTTACAAGTGTATGGCACAATATATATGCATGAGTCTCACGCTCACACACATAAAGTTACAAGTGTATATACATCAAGAGTTTGGACATGTCCTCTAATAACCGCCCTGAGTAAGTTGTAGGCTATAAACCTCTGTTAGCGCTTCGTACTCTGGCTTGGCTAATTCACTATCATAATCATCATATTTCCCTACAATTGAGATGACATGTTTGATGAGGAAAATGCACACGTCCTCAACTATGTTGTACAATGTCTTTTCGTTGATGGTCTTCGCCTTGGCTTTCATGGAAGGTTTCTTCATTTTTCCTATGTCTCCTCCTCTCATGTGCTCGCACTCGTAGTATCCATAGAGGACAGATCATGTTGGTTGCTTATGGCACTATAAAACACAAAAGTGGTTATTTATAGATGCTCGCACACATAGTATATCTACAGAGTACATGTATGATCTGTATTCATAAGAGTAAGTTTTCATACTTACCGGCCAATCATATATAACTTTCAATAGCTGCCCTTTTGTCTTGGGATTGCGCTTTCCACCGTTAATTATATAAAACCTATATGCCCTATGGACTCAAATACAATCACCATGTTATTCTCATAATCTCATAATGCAAAAGTATGCGTGCATATCTTGACTTACATCTCTAGCAGCTCAATGAAATATGCATAGCTTGATGTCGGGTAATTTGCGGAGTGTAGTACCACCACCCTCCTTGTCTAGGATAAATGAGGACGCATATAAAGTGGTCCCTGCATGAATCAAATTCATGATACATTTGTGCATTGAACTTATGTAGTTTGATCACCCAAAGTTATATGGTGCCACTACCCAACTCATATACTTACCCAAAGTTGTACGGTGCCACTATCAATTTCCTATCTTGATACTTCTTCATACACTTTGAAATATAGAAGGCGTACTTGGCTTCAAATTGAAACTTCAATTGTTTGTTTTTCTCGGCCCGTGCTTCACCTTCTAATCCCAATAAATCATCGTTGTTTTCCTCAATTCTGAAGGTGTGCCTACCTCCTCAATTCAGATAGGCAATCCTTTGCTCGGCACAATAATTGATATCCTGACCGTAAGTCTGCGCATGCTCATCAAAGAGCATTCTACAAGGCACATGCATGTTAGATATTGAACATTTGCAACTACAACGCATGTCAGATATTGAACATTGATGCAACTACAATGCATGTGTAACTATGTAACACTTACAATGCAAACGTCGTTATGATCTGTATGCCTAGTCTCTCGAGGTTCATCATCAACCAAATGTATTCAAAGCTAATCATGCATAGATTATGCTCACTTTGAAATGTCTTATGCGGTATAGACACGTTAATGGTGTGAATGTCAGCAGAAGAGGCTCTGATGTACCAGTCATGTAGCTTTTTTACATTGTTTGGGACCTTTTGGAGTTTCTCCCAGCTCAGTAGAGGCTTTCCCACCACATAGTTCTTAGGCACAGACTTGTAGTCTTCCCAAGTTGGCACCTTGAATTTGCAGGGAATTACCTTAGGCACCGGTTGCACTGACTTCTTGAGCTCAGACAACTCGAGGACTTCACTAGTGCGTTTTGTCCCAAGTCCTTTCAAAAATCGGGTCATGCCATTTGTTTTCTTCTTTGGCTCGAAGGGGGAAATCAACTTAGGCACCGCAAACTTCTTCTTTGGCGGCGCTGGTGAATCTGGTGTTTGTTTAGGATCTTTGGGTTGTGGGGAAGGTGTGGATTTTTGTGGTGGAGGTGGCGGAGGTGATGTTTGTGGTGCAGATGATGGTGCTAACTGTGGTGGAGGTGATGACTGTGGCGGAGGTGATGACTGTGGCGGAGGTGACGGAGGTGGTGGAGGTGATGACTATGGCGGAGGTGACAGAGGTGGCGGAGGTGACGGAGGTGGAGGAGGTGATGATTGTGGCAGAGGTGATAGAGGTGGGATCGAAACAGAATGGATTGGTGATGGCGGTAGGTTTGGAAGAGGATCAGTAGGTCCTGATGACTCCTCAACTGCTACCTCTTACGAGGACGGTGGTGGCTCCCTCAGTTGGACGTCTCGCCGAGGCCAAAGAATGAAATTGTTTATAGCATGTCCGAGTTTCTCAATGTCCTCAGGAATGGGGATGTCTAAAATCTCGTCCTTATATCCCTAGACCACGGTCAATACTTCTACTCTGTAGTAGTCTTTAGGAATGTTAGCACCGTGGTACTTGCATCCTGGGATCGCTTTGCCTGTGGATACTTCCCTTGTATGATGATTGATAATGCCATATCATATGACTAGGGAGCAAGCCACGGGAGTAATAATGTGATCAACCGGATATTGAACCTTATTCCCTGTAGACGTGACACTGCTTGGTACCTCAGCAACAGTCTGTTGGGACATCATTGGGACTAGCTACATCTAGGGTACCTGAGTGCTGATTTGTTGATTTGACACCACACTCGTCAGTTTTTGCATCAACTCAGCAGGAGGATCTTGTAGTAATTTCTGCATAAACTCCGTGAACTCTTTCTTAGCCTCCTCCATTAAATAGCTAGCCATTTCTTCCTTGTATTGATCACATATCCTATACTCACCTCCCCCTGAGAGCCGAATACATCCTTCCATCCTTCTTTGGATGAGACGCCTCGAACACAGCCAGGAAGCTCAGCGTTACCCAGGCCCTCACTAAGGATGTCCCTCTCTCTTCGTGGCTTGAATTTATCTTCTTGCTGCTTGGCTGCCACCGCAAAGATGTTTTTGCTACTTCTTCAATCTGAGGGTCATCAAAGGACAAAACGATGTCGGTTTCCTTTGGTTTTCGAGCCCTAATCCAATTCACGGACCTTTCACCAACTTGTTCGGACAGCGTTGGCAACCCTTTCACCTTCTGCGCAGCCTCTTCTTGTTGCCATTTGGGAGCTTGACGCTGATAACCACCTCTGCCTAGATGGAGGTGGTACTTATTTTTCTTAGCGAGAGCGGAGTTGGCTTCGCTCGGAGATACGAAATATGCCTCTTTCCTATGCTCTAGAAAGACCGCCCACTACCCTTTATAAATCTTGTACTTTGTTGTAGGGTCCAATTCCTTCTTGGCAAACTTGGTATTCAACTCGGACCTCCAGTTTCGTAAACTGATCGCACCCTGCTTCAATGTATAGTCCTTTATCAGTTCCTATGGTATGGCTCGAGGAAACTAGAACCTCGCCTTCATTTTATCCAAAATTCTTGTCTTGTCATCCTCCAACATAGTGGACCAGTGCTTGTTAGTGACATCAAGAATGTCTCTAACACAAAAGCCAATTGCGTTCCGGTACTTGGATAGGGCCTCCAAAGGAGTTGTGGGCTGTTTGGTCGGGCTGACTTTTAAGATGGCATATACGTCATATGGAAACTTGTTCAATCCTCTCTCGCCTCATTTGGCACCGCTCTGCTTCCTTTTCCTTGATCTCTCAGTGCTCGTTTTCGCGGTCAGTTCAGGTGCGTCTTTGACACGTTCTGCATCATGTTGCGATATTAGCTCTTCCATCTGAATCAATGCCCTCTGAATATAGACATTGTGAGTTTAATGGTGATGGTTTATATATAGACATGTAATTAAATAGAAACAAGAAATCATATAATAATAGGCATGAAATAATTACATCCTCGGCTTCTGGATCATAATCAGGGTTATGGCGTAATTCACGTTCCAATTGTTCTCGAGTCTTCCTCACTTCGGGACGCTCGAAGTCGTCGCTAGGGCTCCAATTGTTTCCGGAGTTGATTGGTTCCCTTCTTCCTCCATGGGGTTGGACGACCCTGGGCTTGACCCGTTTCATGGGTATCTTGTACTTGCTCCGTGGGGTTGGACGACCCTAGGCTTGGTCTGTTTCGTGGGTATCTTGTACTTTCTCTGTGGGGTTAGACCCTGGGGCTTCTTCCGTGTGAACAGACCCTTATTCTTGGTCCTTGCTTAGAGTTGTCATCGTGGGAATCTATTAAAGGATAGGCACAAATTAATAGCAAGTTATCCAATGAAATTTATAGTGAATATATATTATCCAATGAAATTTCTAGTGATTATATATGAGGTATTTTTCTCGGGGAGTCATTTTTCTATTCCAAATACATACAAGAGGTCTTTTTCTCGCGGAGTGAGAAACACAGTTAGATACATACAAGAAGCATTTACATATATTTACATATAAGCATTTAAATAAGCATTTAAATATATAAGTATAAATATATAAGCATTTACTTATAAGCATATAAATATATAAGCATTTACAAGTATTTGTATAAAAACTTAAATTTACTTATAAATGTATAAAGAAAATAAAAAACAAAAAAAACAATCCAAGCATTTCTATAGGTATTTATATATATAAGTATAAATATATAAGTATAAATATATAAGAATTTAAATATATAAGCATTTCTATAAGTATTTATATATATAAGTATAAATATATAAGCATTTACTTATAAGCATATAAATATATAAGAATTTACTTATATAAGTATAAATATATAAGCATAAATATATAAGAATATATATATAAGTATTGGAAAAGAAAATTCCATCTCTTTCTCTCCTTTTCCCGTAGGCCCACGGCCTTTTCCTCTCCTCTCTCTCGGCCACCGGCACAGGAGACCCAGCAGCACCACCTCTCTCTCTTTCTCTCTCTGCCACCCTGGACCCACCAGTCAGTTCCATCTTCCCCATCACACACTCCACCGCCACCGCCCCTACTCCACTGCTCAACCGCTCGCCGCTGCTCCACCACCGCAACCACTCCCCCACTGCGCCACTGCGCTCCACTGCCCAGCACCACCGGTCCACTGACCACCGCCACCGCTCCACCACTGCCACCAGCCGCACCCCCGCCCGCCCCCGGCGCCGCCACGCGCACCTCCTCCGACCCATGCACGCGCGGGAGCGCCACCGCCTACGCGTGCGAGGGAGCGCCACCGCGCTGCCGCGCTCGCTTGCGCCATGCAACTGTCGCCGCCGCCATGCCGCCATAGAGACGAAGAAGAGAAGAGGGAACGACCGAGCACTTACCCTGGCTCGCACGAAGAAGTGCGACGGAGATGGCCGGTGATGAGCGGTGGGAAGGGCGGCGGCGGCTCGTGGAGAATTTCGGCAGCCTGGCGGTGTTGTTTCAAATGAACTGGCGCCTTCAGACTTAGAAATATTCCGAGCTCGAGCGCGACCTTATCAAGGGTGGGCATTTCTACAGGCGGTTGGCATTGACCACCGCTTTCTACAGGCGGTGTCGGTGTTCAACACAAACCGCCGGTAGAAACAATTTTACAAAAATAATTCAATAAAATTTCAAAAAATCATATCTTGAGAAATATTGTTCCAAAAATGGTGAATTAAATTTTGTGGTGTTTGTCTTGACAAGATATACATGTTAACAAAATTAAATGACATGTTTGATATACTTTTATATGTAGCTATATTTATATGTCTAATATCTCGATTAATACATAAGCTTCAAAAAATCATATCTTGAGAAATATTGTTCCAAAAATCGTGAATTAAATTTTGTGGTGTTTGTCTTGACAAGATAAACATGTTAAAATATGAAATTACATGTTTGAGCTAGAAATAGATTATATAAATAGATTGCATTTATGTGAAATAACCATAGGGTCTCACAAATAGAAACATAAATGGATAACATGGCAAATAACAAAAATAATCTAGGAAGCTATAGAGTTCTTCCTTGTCCATCATTGTGCACCCAAGGTAGAGATTTCTATGGGATGTTTTGCTCAACACTCCTTATTTTTACTGGATGGTCGTCTACAAAGAGAGACATGTCACTGAACTCATTAAATTCATCTAGGTCAGATACACCATCAACCCTTATAGCTTGTTGCTTTCCAAAAAAAACTACATGCTTCAGCTTGTCGGTACTTTTCTTCTCATTCGGAGAAAGGATCTATTCAGCATAAAAGACATGTGCAACATGATTAGCCATTATCCACGGATCATCTTTGTAGCCTACCTTACTTAGATCAAGAACTCTGACCCCATAGTTGTCCATTGTGACATGTTTGTCTTCAACCCATTGGCATCGAAACACGGGGTCCTGAAATGTACCATAGTCTAGTTCCCATATGTCCTCAATGAAGCCAAAGTATATAGTTTCCTCACCAGTTTTAGAGTCTAAGGCATCGCATCGAACTCCACTATTTTGTGTCATGCTCTTTTTGTCCTTGGACTTGGTACAGAATGTGAAGCCACTAATGTCATAGCTTTGCCATGTTGTGACTTGACGTGATGGTCCAGAAGCCAACACCTTGATGGTGCATTCCTCAATTGTTTCCCCCTCTATAATGTCATGCTCCCTTAGCCATGAGGTGAACTGATTCTTATGCGCCTTCATTAACCACTCATATGTGTGCCCATGATTATGTTCGGGAAGCTCATAAATATGTTGCTCGATGAAAGGCTCCATTATCGAGAGTTGATGTTTTAGGACGTTGTTGCAGAATGGACCACCAGACTCAATTGCCTCTTTGGTTAAGTACTCCTCTATCATGGACGTCTCTGGACGAGCACGAGTTGATACGTAGCCATTAAGTGTTGACATGAAACGCTCATATGTCCACATCTCATGCAAATACATGGGACCTAGTGCCTCTATTTGTGGAACCAAGTGCACCACTAGGTGTACCATAATATCGAAGAATGCTAGAGGAAAACACATCTCGAACTGTGACACTGTCTCCGCTACAAATTCCTTAAGAGATATCAACTCATCACGGTCAATCACCTTCTGTGAGATCCTGTTGAAGAAGTAGCACAACCGTGTGACTGCAACCTCTATCCACACTGGATTTATAGCCCTGATGGCAATAGGGAGGAAAGTAGTCAGCATGACATGACAATCATGTGAGTTGTAGTTGGTGAGTGTAAGGTCTTTCATTGACACAATACTTAGCATGCTAGAGCAGAATCCAGATGGGACTTTCAAATTCTTCAACCACACACACATCGAATGTTTCTCATCCATGTTGAGGTTGTAGCTTACTACCGGGAGATGGTACTTCCCATTTTCTTGAAAAACAGGTTGAAGTTCTTTTTTATGTCTAACTGTACCAAGTCTAGGCGTGATTTAATCCTTCCTTTGTCTTGACTTTTATGTCTAGCAAGCTTCCAATTAGGCTTTCAAACACGTTCTTCTGAACGTGCATACCATCGATCGCATGGCGGACGTCTCACTCAGGCCAGTATGACAAATACTCAAAGAAAATAGACTTCTTCTTGAATGTAGCCCCTAGAGTTGGTTTGACATTCTTTCTTGGTTTTTGATCTATGTCTTCTTCCTGAAAACAAATTTAAGGTTGCTGACTATGTTGAAAACTCTTTTGCCTTTACTGTTACCTGATGGGGCAGTAGACTGGAGTTCAACGTTATTATCGAAGTATTTATCCATCTTTTTGTGGCGGTGCCTATGTCCTTTCGATAAGAAGCGTCTATGCCTCATGTACACTATTGTAACACCCCAGGTGTTATCTTAAGATAAACAATGGTTAAAGCTCAAATGAACTAAGTCAAGTGTTGATCAAAGGCTTTTAATTAAAAACTTTCTAGAAAAGGGATGATGAAGGTGCTTTTTCAAGATTCTTTACATCCTTCTATGTCTATCTTGGTCACCACAGAAGTTTCGTGAAGTTTGAGATTTAAAGGTTACAGGGAACAAGAAGTTTCATTTTTTATATAATTGTTTTAATCAATGGATGGATACATATGGGTTCAACCAAACCCTACGACGATGCTCAAACAACCCTATTTCATTCGAAAACAAAAGTCAGGAAAGATTCATGTTGATCCAAGGTCAAGAAAATACTTCAGTCGGATCAAAATTCTATTTAAGACATTCTCGGTGGATTTCTCTAATCATATTAAAAATTCAATTTCTGAACAAGATATGAGATTGATCCTTTTAGCAAAGTTGAAGATCATAATATTTGGAGGAAACTTTATGTTTCGACCAAGCCCTGATTCAATCTCTAAGGGTCTCAAAAAGTTACATCAAATTCAATGTTGAATTAGATTTTCAGATTTAAATACCAATCTTTGGGAGTTAATAGTTCTCAATCCATTGGGAGTTTGACAGAAGTGGCTAAATGAAGGTTGTTCTTTTCAAATTGCTCTACAACATGATGCAACCGGTTGATCAAATTGATTTACGGTTTAAGATTTGGAAGTGTTTAAAGAGATTGGAAAATCTGTAAATTCTATCAAATTCGCGGGCATGCTTCTTGGGCTAGGCTGGATCGGCCAGCACACGCCGGTGCGTGGCGATCTCTTGTCGCCCGTAGCCGCTCGGTCCGACACCTTCCCTCTGTCGTGTCCTCGCCAGGGGAAAAATGGGAGGCCGGTCTCCTGCCTCTCTCTTGATCTCTCATTCCTCTTCTGCCCTCTTTCTCTCGGTCCCTCTCTGTCTCCCTCCCTCTGCTGAGCTCTCTCCCTCTCGCCCTTCCTGCTGAGATCGGCAAAGGCCGACGTCGGCCCTCTGCTGCTTGCCCCTTCCTCCATCGCCCTCCCCCTTCTCTGTTGCCACTGCTTGCTGCTGCAGGGCCGGCAATCCTCCTCCCCCTTCCTCCCTGCTCATTAGTGTTAATCCCTCCCTCCCTTTGGTTGTCTCCATTAAATCGATCATAAGTACATGCTCTAATCATTCATTCCCACGAAGAATCTCCGGTAAAAGGTTGAGAAAGGGTATGGGTTGGTAAGGGAAGATTTTTATAGATTTTTATGCTATTTTTTCATGACTCATGAATTTACATATAGGGGCTTTGTTAATTTCTTGTTAATATAGGATTCCTGATGCAAAGAAAAATCCCATAATTAGTTTTCTTTAATTTTGCTGATCTTGGGAAATTCATGTAAAATCATAGAAAAATCGTATAAATGTGATTTTGGACTTTTTGGAATCCTCATGAAGTTTTCTATACAGTAGATCCATAGTATGTGCTGGTTCAGTTCAATAATTATGCTGTAAAAATCATTTTGTGCAAGTAGGTTAAATATGTTAGGTTTATTTGTCTTTTTCATAGAAATTGTTGGGTTGCTCAAATAATTCTGAAATTTTTATGTGATGTTTAAAAGATCATGATTGATGTCTCATATTAATTTCATTATTTTAGGATTGATGGTTGTAGAGTTATAAAAATGAAAAAGTGACTATATCACTAATTGAGAGTGCTGCTGTGATGTTTCTTAAGCAATTTATTTTGTGGTCAAGATGATGTTTTCTGTGGCTCAGTTGAATACCAAAGTGATAGATAATTTTATGATATATCTTGTGTTAACATTTCATGATTTTATATCTTATAGTTTAGGCGTTATCAATTTTACAAGCTGAGCACCGTTGTTGTTTGCTTTCTGGACAGAGCTGATAAGAATGATTTGTTTGAGCAAGTTACATTTAGATTCATGCTTTGTCCCTATTGGAATAATTGAAGTATATTTTATAAGCTTTCCAAAAAGTTTAAGTTCATATTTTTGGGTGTTCTAAATCTTAGGTTGTAGCTGTTTAAAGTTGAGTGCAGAATCTTGCTTGTTGTTTAAGTTGATTGCAATAGAGCTTTTATCTTTTTCATAGAGGTTTATATACTTTCTTAAATGGCATGAAATTTGTATTTTTACACCTAGTTATCTAAATAAATTAAGAAAATATATTAAAAGAATTTATTTAGTAATGGACGCTATGTTTTCTGGTGTTCTTTAGTCATATGTGACATGTTGGTAAAGTTGGTCTTGTCCAATTATATGTTTACAACATAAGTTAATATTTATTTATTGCAATTGCTAGTTTGTGGACAGTTCTATGGGAAATACAAATTACCACATGTTAATGATGTTTTCTGAGAATCTTGGTTATACCAAAGTTGTAGATAACTCATGTAGCTAGTTGCTGCTAAAATTTGGTGGCATTTGGCCAATTAGATTATGATTTATGCATGTTGCAAGTTGGTGATCAGAAATGGATGCTCTATGTTTTTCAGAAATAGATTCTAGAACTTTGTGATTTCGACTTATTTAACTTGAGAATCATGATGTGATAGTATTAGCTGAAATGTATATAATTTCATAAGCTTTTCAGAATGTCTTCTTGCAAGTCATTTAGTTTTGTAAAACTCTAGATACGCTTAAAATGGTGACTGTTGTCTTGTTGTCCAAAACTACATGCATAGGTGAGTTGGTTAACTTTATCTTGGTTGTTTAAATATAATGTTTACCTCTTGGTTAATGAATACTTGGCAAGTATTAACCTAAGTTCAATTGTGTGTCATACTTGAGGTTCTTATTTTTATCCAAATATCATGCTTGGTAAGGTTAAGTTAATCAACTATAGATGTCTATGCATTGTATAGTCTTGTGATGCCTTGGGTGCTTTAATTTGTCTTTGCTTGACTAAACTTTTTAGGTAGTCTTGATTGCTCTATACTTGACATAGTTTGAATCAAGTCTTCTGAGGTGTCATATTTGAAGTACTTAGCAAGTCCAATCTTGATGCTTAAATGATTTTGCTTAATTAACTAGAAGTGCCTATATCTTGTATGATCTCTTGTTCACTTGAATGTTTGTTGTGATGCATCTTTATGTTACCTTTTTCCTTGCATTTATACATTTGTATCTTTGCATCTCATTAAGGTACGATAGATTCATGTGTGATGGTTAGTATCGAACCAGAAGACGGTGATTGGTGGATCTAATCGAAGATGTATTGATGAATAAATCTAGAAGATGATAATCTCGGAATTCTTATGTCAATCTATGATACTTGCCAAGCGAGTATCATCTAACAAACATTGATTAGTGTTCTTATCCAGGCAAGCCACGGTGCATTTAAACCCTACCTTGTATTTAAAAGTTTTTCTTTAAATACACTTATGGTTAATTATTGCATGGTTACTATTCAAATAAATTACTACCTGATGCATTGCCTTAACTTGGATTATTTATTCATGTACCTTGATACCGTTTTTAAAATACGAATGATACTTTATGCTGCTTAGCAATGCTTAGACCGATAGAGCCAGATGATTTCCTATCATCTGCGAGAATAAGTGATACATGATTGCTTCGGCAATGCTTATATTTTTTAGAAGAATAGCGGATTGATGTGACAAATGGCTATGTCTTAAAAAGGAAATGATGGATGATGGAAGTAATAATCGGGACCGGGCGGACACAGTATTTGGGAGCCACCAGATGTGGATATCTGGTGAGCGGGTTCTCTCCACTTGTCATTAGGGACCGTCCATTGTAAAAAGTAGAAGGGCTGTGATTTTGGAGTACTGGTCACATACTTTTCGAAGTTGGACTCTGGCTATTCCAGTTTGAAGAACGGTTAATCCGCACTGGGAGTGGAGAGATGGCAAGAGTAGTGTGTACCCTCCTGACTCGTGGAGTCGGATGGAGGTGTACTGTGCTCTCGGGTGGCGGAACCCCGGTTTTGGCTGGAGGATCCAGTTAAAGGTAGTCATATGCGTGCTTGAGTGTTGTATATGTCGTGTGATTGGGAAGCCCCAGCTGGGTTTAACCAGTTCGAATCGTCATGTTCCTCGGATATGGAAACATAACCCTACCTTTTACATCGTAGTTAATGAAAGTCAAACTGGATACTTGATGATTCCTTTCATGGATGGTTTGTTACCTCGTTATTGATCATAAATTTAGATTGGTACTTGAGTAACTTTTATGAGAATTAAATAGGTTGCAATTGTTTTACAAAATGCTCATTTATGCAAAATTCTTGATTCTTATAGAACCCCACCTTGAATCCTATGACTTGCATATCTTTTATCCACCAAATACTTTTTTTGTCGGATAAGTATTGTTGAGTACTCCCGTACTCAGGGTTTGTTAACCCTTGTTGCAGATGAAGCTTCAATTGCGGTGTGTACAGCTTCGTGTTGTATGATCATAGTTATGTTGAAGATCAGTCCTGGTATAACTCTTAGGCAGAGTACCTAGTTTGATTGTCTTATAATCTTTACCGCCAGCTTGATGTATTAATGACACATATGTTATATTTCTAAACTAATGGTTTGTAATATGACTATGTATGACTTCAGCTACTTTGATGTAAATTAAATTATTGTATTACTTCTGCAATGATTATAATGAGGATCCTGCTCGGAAAGGGGTGGATGACTCGGTTGAACCCGATGACACCCGACGAATCTTTTAAGACTTGGATCATTTGTATTGGATTAAAGTTGGACGGACGATAATCCTTACAAGTGGGCCATGTTCTGAGGAGGTTCTGTCACAACTATTTTCTTAGATGCAGTTAGGGACACGTGAGCGGTTTCATCTATGCATACCACGCAACCAACCTTTCCCTTGAACTGCCCTGATAATGTGAAGAGAGCAGGGTAATCGTTGATCGTAAGAAAGATAATTGCTTTCAGCGTGAATGATTCTTTGCGGTACTCGTCCCACATTTTAACACCTCTTTCCCACAATATCTTCATGTCTTCCATTAAGGGCTCCAAGAAGACATCAATGTCAACTCCAGGCTGTGTAGGTCCAAAGATAAGGATGGTTAGCAAGAGGTACTTTCGCTTCTGCATCAACCATGGCGGAAGGTTGTAGATAATGAGGATCACCAACCATGTGATGTGCGTGCTGCTCCTCTCAGCAAATGGATTCATTCCGTCAGTACTCAATGCAAACCTAACATTTCTTGATTCATTTGCAAAGTCTCTGTGGTTGTCATTGAAATCTTTCCATTGCTTGCCATCGGCTGGGTGCCGAAGCTTCCCATCGTCTTTGTGCTCATCAGAAGCATGACAACTCATATGTTTGGCATCCTCTAGGTTAGTAAACAAACAACTCCGTCGATCGACCATAGGCAAGTACCATATCACCAAAGCAGGAATCTTTTTCTACGCATAATAGTCTACTCACTAGTAGAAATATGATCATCAGTGATGATTTTCTAGTGACGTTGGTAACTTTGGTCACAGAATGATATCTTTCTATGACAAAAATTTTGGTTTCGTCACAAGGTACGCGGAATGAAGTTTTGGCTTGACTTTTAATGGCGAAAGCGACAGGAATGTCATATATTACCAAATCGGAATCGTCATAGATCATGTTGCCAGTGCGCTTCATTGTAATGATGAAAATATTTGTCACCGATTATGTTTAGATATGTTCATAGATTATTTGCCATGTTTGGTCCACATAGTGATGAAACGAATTGGTCATAGATCAATTTTTTTAATGTGGACCACTTGACGGTGTTTGCTTAACCGTAGCCTGGACCTTTTATTTTGGCAAAAAAATGCGCTCGTCAAGCTTTGATCTCGTGACCTGGCGCTAGGTGTGTAACAGCATTATTTACCACTGGGCTACTCGACCACTCTTAAAAAAAGAAAGAAAGTTTGTGTATTTGTAAGGTTTCAACATAATAATTGAATGGATCATAGGACCTGGGTCATAGATAGACCCATGATCGACCATCATCGACGACGCGACCTAAACCCCCCATCGACGTCGGCCATCATCGATGACGCGACCTAAACAACGTCAGCATTCGTTGCATGCGGAAAGCAGGGGATTAATTAATTGGTTGCTGGTACATAATGTTTGATTTGTGTTCGAATTTTGGTTGATATATGCATGAGTTAGATGTGATTTTGATTCGTGTTTACTTCAATCACAGTTAGGGAGTTAATACGAGCTAACTTACTTTTATTGTCACAACAGATGGATAGAAGTTGGGTTTTTGGGAAACAATTCACTCCTGCATATGTGAAGGGAGTTGAAGAGTTTATGAAATTTGTTAGTGAAAGGTACCCCGAAGACGAACACATTCGTTGTCCGTGCACCAATTGTCATAATCGAAGGTGGACAAGCCACTATAATTGAAGGCAATTTGCAGGAACTTATAAGAAACAAGAAGGAAGCTGCTATTAATCTTGAAGAGATTGAGGATGAGGATGATATAGTGGAGCAATATTGTAGTGATAATGGCATTGACAACAATGATGTCATGTCCACAGATGATGAAGATGATGATTTGTAGTATGGATACTGAGCTGGACTTTATGCACATAGTTCTGTAGAGGGTTTTTTGTTGAGTTTAGTCTTTTTTTCCTTAGAATTATAGTTGAGATTATTTGACAGCAGAGAATTATATGAGTTGAGATTATATTACATCACATAATTATATGACTTCAGATTATTGTACATCACAGATATATATATATATAAGATCACTGGAAAGAAACCAAACCATCAGGCTGCTATGACACAAGGCAGATTAGATAAGCATTACTGCTATTAGGTTCTTACATCCATCACCAAGTGAGAGTTAAGTTCATACATCCAACACCAGTTCCTAAGTTATTCATAATTCCATAACCATATCCTAGAAGACTACATAACAGCACCACATTTTGAGCTAGGACTACGAGGTTCATCCAAAACACTTCCAAATACATCCAAAAAACCAAGCAAAAGCCATCTAGGTGCTTCATAGTAGTCTGCATCATATATGTACAATTAGGCGTCGAGGTGCTTCCACCAGACTTGCCTTGCCTACTTCTTCTTTTCCATTTAATTCACCTGACGCTTCAGCCGCTCGATCGTCTTGTCCTTCTCCTTCAACTCCTCCTCCAGACATACTACGCAAGTCTGTACAGAGATGCCAACAAGGGTATCACTTATAGACAAACACAACAGATAAGATGCACATAGAAACCATGTTGATTATCTGATATAAATTGATCATCACAAAACTATCCTAACAAGATCTCCAAGACATATAATTTCATTTTCATATCTCAAGGTTGTGTGATTTCTCTGCAACTTCTACATAGATGATTTCCAAAACAGGAACTCCAATTTCACACATCTCATTTGATCAACACAAGTATATCATAGGAGCAATTTCTACATAGACGATTTCAACAACAAATTCTACATAGATTATTTCAACGGGACCTCAAACTGGGGAATCTCACCTTACGGTCGTGGTCTTTATCCTCTGTTTCACATTCGGAGTCGTCGGTGGTGGAGTATCTGGACATTCCGAAGTCGTCGATCTTGGTAATGGGAACACCCCTCCATTATGAGGCTTCTGCGAGGTTTGTCCTCGCATGGACGGCATCCCGGGGAGTACGCTACACCGCCGAGAAAGGACACAGGGCTTGTACTCCTCCCCGGCGATGACTCGTCTCCGCCGCGGCCGAGGGCAGGGTGGTCAGCAACGCCAGCCATTGAACCTGCCCTTTGCATCCCGCTGCTGTGCTTTCGCACGCTCCGACTACTCTAGATTGCATTTCCTAGGTGCCATTCTCCCTCAGCGGCGGCGGTGGCGGTTGTGGAAAACCCCAGGCGGAGGCAGCAGCGGTGGATGTGGAAAACCCTAGGCGGAGGCTGCAGCGGCGGATGTGGAGGGGGAGGGAGGGTAACGGATGCGGGTTCTGTTTATGTAACTAGCACCATGGGTTTTGATTAAATAAAGTCATGCCCGACTCCTTATGACAAGACTTCAATGGTGCAATGGTTTGAGTATCACAGTTTCATCCCTAGCTCTTGAGTTTGAAGCTTACAAGAGCCAATTTTTTTGTATATTTTCCTTTATGACTTTTTGTTTTATTTTCTAGTGGCAACTTTTATATAGCGCAATGATATTACTAATTTTCATAAAGTTAATTACTAGCTACGTCACTAACCTATGAAGATTCACACTGTTTGGACAACATACCAAATAAAATATAATATATATATAAGTGGCAAACTTATATTAACGCAATGATTATTGCATAATTAAAGGTACAACTTAAGTTTCGCCAATTACATTAAGTTCAGAACATAGTGCAATACATAGTCTCAGAACATATGTACTTCAATTACATACTAATTTCTAGGATTAGCCACCAAAATACTTCTTCGACCTTCTTCCTAATCAGGCTTAGTCGTCCAATCTATCGAATTTATGAAAATACCTGCACTTGAGAAGGACACGAACATTCTCGGCCTTCTTCCTAATTTGTCAATTCACACATGGGCAAGTTAGCATCTATATAATTGAAATTTACAAAAGTTATGTTGGGGGAGCCATATATCACCTCTCTGTTCATCGCCATTGGCTAGTTTTTTGTCTCCTCATCACTGTCATGACTAAATGAGCAATGAATTGTAATCTTCTTACTGATTACGACCACATGGTTGTACTCAGTATCCTTCATGAACAGAATCAGAGTATGTAATCACGAACCCAATGAACATGTATTGAACCAATCAACTCAGTATTGAACCAATGAACACAGTATCGAACTAATTTATACAATGCACGGTGCAAGGTGCAGGGGAAATCCCAATTCCAAGCACACAAAAACCCCAAGTAGCACTCAAAAAACCCAAAATATCATACAATCTAGTACAGTATCTCCCAAATCTAAGCAGGGTCAGGGGAAAACCCCAAGTTGCACACAGGGGGGAGGTACTGGTATGGAACATCGGCAATACCGCAATATGCATCAAACAAGAAAACCCAAAGTTTCGAACCCTAACCTCTTCCTGGGGAAGCACCTTGAGAACCACATCGGGATGCCCATCCACCTGAATGTGTGTGGTCGTCATCATCCTCCTCCTCGGGCGCGCATTCCTGGTACCAGCGACGCCGGCGACAAACCTCCTGGGCTTGTCGCATTTCTGCTTAGCAGAGTGGTACTCCATTGGAGGCGCATCAATGGCGGCGGTGGCAGCAGGAGGGGAGGCTGGGGAATCATAGTCGAAGATGAGGGAGCGGGTTGCCCTAACCATGGTCGCGATGGAGGAAGACGATGATAGAGAGGGAGGCGGCAATGGAGGAAGACGATGCGACGAGAACGAAGCGGAGAGCGGGAGTTGATGGGACAGATTGGGAGTTGAATTGGTGGAAGCCGCCACCGCCGCTTCACTGATGCATGTAAAGGGAGACACATTTAGTGATCTTTCACTGAATCGTGGGCCCCAGCATCATTGGACCCAGGCATCATTGAGGCTTCACAGAGCCAATTGGGTATGTCATGTTACCGGCAAGAACAGGGGGGCAAACTGCATGCAGAGTTGATCATCCATCACTCACACGTACCCTTGTCACTAAGTGAGAGATGTTGTACCACTTTCTCCGAATCATTTGAAACTTTTTTTGGATAATTATGGAGGCGTCCCATGATGTTGTATGCATTTGTGCAATTTTTAGAACTAGTTAACCTATCAATGTCATTATGTTTTGATTTACTCAAGAATAAATGGAAAAAACCCCTAAGGTAAGTAGAAAAATCTGAAAACTTGCATGGACTCTTCATTTTGGTGTATAATGTTATTAAAAAAATTGAAATCATTTCAAACTTTTTTGGGATCCTTGCAAACTTTCTCTGAATCGGTATTTGCAAGGAGACAATTAAGTTTGCACTATGATTAATTTGTTCTTTCGTAACCATCAAGCAGCTAATCACCAAAGATAAGAAGGCCATGCGGTCAAGTAAATAAGAAAAAACAATAGACAAAATAAATGCAGGGAGACATGCGAGCATCATGTATTTTTTTTACTGTCACTGAATCAACTAATCAAAACTTTAAGTCTAGGTAAAGTTAACCAGACAAATCACAGGCAAGGTAAAGCAACATCTCAGGACAGTTAACCAAACCCACATCATAGGCAAAGTAAAGGTAAGTTTGTGCCTATAGGTAGGCAAATTTGGTCCAGGGAACAAGCCCATGCATACAATATAAATTGTACTACTCTTACCACTAGCACTTAAATATGTACATAACCTTGATAGATTAGTCACAAAATACCATCCAACACTAAGCTTACTACCAGCACTACTACCATCTACCAGTTATTAGTAGGTACATTAGACATCATCATTATCCTGGTGCATATGAAAGTTCAAGGTCAGCTTGAACTAGAAGTCCTCCATCATCTTTGAGAGTTTCTTCTTGGCCTTCACCTTCATCTTGTCAAACAACTCGTCAATCTCTTCTTCCATCTGCTGCTTTGTGGTGTTAACCCAATAGCGCACAGCTTCATCACGTTCTTCTTTCTTTCTCTTTGCATCCACCTACAATAAGAGTACACTACTATCAACATAAAATGATATTGTTCATACCACTACATTCTACAAACATACAAAATTGGCATGCATTTGACATATGATCAAATTTATAACATTGTATTTGTCTAGTTAACTGAACTCACATCCATTAATAACATTTCATTAATGCAGCAATAAACTAAACTCACTTAATTTATTTCCATTAATAAATCAAGAGTACGTATAGATAGACAATATTATATCTCACAACAACAATAGCAGGGTGTTCATATGAACAACACTATATCCCAGATCATTTTCCAAAGCATCATGGAAATTATATAGTACTAATGATCAGAGGGAAATTATATACTACTAATGATGAAGAGGACAATTATATAAAGCATCAGAGCACCGTAAACTAATCCAATAAAGCATCAATGATATCAAGCAAAAAATTAAACATCAGGACAGTAACCAAAAGAAATAAACAAAAGAATAATAAGTACTACATACTACTAATAATGAACATAATATAACAACACTAACTACGTACATCAGGAATGTATTAATGTACAAAATCTCAAATTAAACACAATCGTTGTCCTATTAGAAACCACAATTTTAATTTGAACCCTAACAAACCCTAATTAACAACACGAACTACAACATCAGCATTCTACTAATGTACAGAATCTCAAATTAAACCCAAACCTATTGAAACCACAATTTCAATTCGAACTCTAACAAACCCTACTTAACAGCACTAATTCACAACACTAACTACATCAACATTATACAAATGTACAGAATCTCAAATTAAACCCAAACCTATTGAAACCACAATTTCAATTCGAACCCTAACAAACCCTACTTAACAGCACTCAAAATAAACGCGATCGTGTGCAGCATATCTACCTTGGTTCGCTTGCCACCGCGGTCGTCGTGGGTGTCCTCCGTGCCTACGGAGGAGGTCGCCGCCGTCGGCGGCCTCTTCCTTGCCGGCCTTCTATGGTCCCTTGGTGCCGGTGCCGCCACGGAGGTCACCCTTGTTGACGCTTTGTGGAGGATCCATCTGCACTGCGCACCGTCGTCGCCTGTCGCCTCGCCGCCCTCGCCTCGTGGAATGAGAAGAGTCGGAAAGGGCTAACCGCAAAGATGTGGGTCATTCTGGTTAAAACGCATAGCCAAATCGGTCATATTTTATTCATATATTTATTCAGCCTGGTTTTCCATGTTAATGTGATTAAATTTTGATTTAATGAAGAATAAATGGAAAAAGCCCTAAGGTAAGTAGAAAAAATCTAAAAACTTGCATAGACACTTCATTGTGGTGTATAATGTTGTAAAAAATTCAAATCATTCTGAGAAAGTGGTGATGCACGTCCTCACAGAGTCATCCATCGCTCACACATACCCTTGTCTCTCAACAATAAATGTTCATCCTTGTGGGGAATGTGTAGTACCACTTTCTCCGAATCATTTAAAACTTTTTTGGGATGATTATGGAGGCGTCCAATTATGTTGTGTGCATTTGTGTAATTTTTAGAACTAGTTTACCTATTAATGTGATTAAATTTTGATTTAATGAAGAATAAATGAACAAAAAGCCCTAAGGTAAGTAGAAAACTCTGAAAACTTGCATAGACACTTCATTGTGATGTATAATGTTGTAAAACGAATTTGAAATCATTATGAGAAAGTGGTGATGTACATCCTCACAGAGTCATCCATCGCTCACACATACCCTTGTCACTCAACAATAGATGTTCATCCTTGTGGGGAATGTGTAGTACCACTTTCTCCGAATCATTTGAAACTTTTTTGAGATGATTATGGAGGCATCCCATTATGTTGTGTGAATTTGTGCAATTTTTAGAACTAGTTTACCTATTAATGTGATTAAATTTTGATTTAATGAAGAATAAATGGAAAAAAGCCCTAAGGTAAGTAGAAAAATCTAAAAACTTGCATAGACACTTCATTGTGATGTATAATGTTGTAAACCAAATTTGAAATCATTCTGAGAAAGTGGTGATGCACATCCTCATAGAGTCATCCATCGCTCACACATACCCTTGTCACTCAACAAGAGATGTTCATCCTTCTAAGAAATGTGTGGTACAACTTTCTCTGAATCATTTGAAACTTTTTTGGTATGATTATGGAGGCGTCCCATTATATTTTTTGCATTTGTGCAATTTTTAGAACTAGTTTACCTATTAATGTGATTAAATTTTGATTTAATGAAGAATAAATGGAAAAAAATCCCTAAGTTAAGTAGAAAAATCTGAAAACTTGCATAGACACTTCATTGTAGTGTATAATGTTGTAAAAAATTTCAAATCATTCTGAGGAAGTGGTGATGCACATCCTCACAGAGTCATCCATCGCTCACATATACCCTTGTCACTCAACGAGAGATGTTCATCCTTGTGGGGAATGTGTAGTACAACTTTCTCCGAATCATTTGAAACTTTTTTGGGATGATCATACACTATAACATGTCAGTGCTAAACCAAAATCTACGTAGATCCAAAAAAAAATAGACATAGGAAAAACAAAAATAGTGAAGATCATAAAAATTTTAGAAAAAACAAAAAGTTGCCTCCCAAAGGGTTCGAACCTAGGAGCACGGCACCAAAATCAACATGCCTTACCACTGCGATATCGAAGTGATTTAGCATGGAATACCACCTCTAATAACCGATTATGAGAGGATGCGCGATAGATGTGTGGCAGAGAATTTAAAGAAAATGCAAGCAATGGGACTGCACCATCTAGCTGCTGATGTTAATAATTTTGTACCACAACCTTCATCAACAAAGGGGAAAAATTAGCAAACAAGAAAACCAATAGTTCAGATTTGGAGTCATTAGAGTATCTCCTTGGCGATGATGATCAAGGAGATAGTGATGATGATGATGACATTGAATCTGATGAGCAGCCACAACCCCTGACAATTAAGGTGCTTCTTTAACCTTCCAAGTAGTGGATGTGGAATATTTGAATTGCATTTGAATGTTTTCAATCTAATCTTTAATATATGATCCTTCTTTTAGATTCATCTTGTTTATTTGATACCTTTAATTAATATATGGTATTGCTTAATATTGCACATGTCTGACTTTTTTTGCATAGTATCCTACTAGGGGTAGAAGGAAAATACTTGCTTCAAAGAAGACATATCCTAACATGCCTCCAGGAAGTAGGAACAAGAGAGTGAGGGCATCTGCAGAATCACAGGTGCAGCATTCTGGAGTCGAAAGAAGATCATCAAAAAGGCTTAATAGTGAAGCTACAAATACGGACAATGTAGAGGCTCCTATAGATTCTGGTGATGGCAGACTAGATAGCTATACTACACCTGGAGTTACTGATCATGAGAAACAACCTTCAGAGGAAGACAGTGGAGCTGCTAGTCTTGACAGTACAGGTGTTGATGAAGGCAATGTAGATGGAGGTGAAGGAACTTCAGGCAAGTTATATTTTTTTCATTGAACTATGACATCTCTTTTGCTCATTTACATGAAACTAAAACATTTCATCAAATGCGGCTTCTATTTTGTAGCTACTTGAAAGGTCCTAACCGAAGGCTAGAGGGGGGGTGAATAGCCTAAATTGACAACTTAAAGCAAACTCAACAACAAGTTAGATACTAATGAGGCGAAGCTTGACTTGTACTAGCCTACTAGGGGATGCGAAGCCTTCTAACCACAATTACTATCCTAATATAACTCTAGGATCACTCAAATCCTACTCAAGTCCAGTAGCCCTCTAGGCACAACCTCATATACTAAGGTAAGACTGAATAAGGTAATGCGAAGATAGGGAGAGTGATAATACCGCCGTGTCGAGGTTTTGAGCCAATCAAGCATTCTCCAATCAATCCAATCAATCACAATGATGAGCAAGAGATTGACACTTGATTTTTCACCCGAGGTTCACTAGTTTGCCAACTAGCTACGTCCTCGTTGTGTCGGCTAACTCACTTGGAGGTTCTCGCGCTAATTGGCATCACACGCCAAACCCGTCACCGGGTGCCGCACAACCAACACAAGATGAGGGCACTCAAAGACACGAGCAATTTACTAGAGTTACCTTTGCGATCTCCCACGGGGAAGGCACAAGAACCCCTCACAATCAACTTGTAGTCGACGAAGCACAATCACCAAGCTTCTCGATCTACCTCCGCTGCTCCAAACCGTCTATGTGATGGCAATCACCAAGAGCAACAAGAAATCCGCAGCGAGAACGCCTCCCAAGTGCCACTAGATGCAAGCTATATGCAAAATGCACTTGGATCACTCAATCTCTTTTGGAAATACACTAACCAAGCATGGAGATGAGTGGGAGGGAGTTTGCTCAGCTCAAAGGAGTCTCAAGATGTTCAAATGTGCGAGAGAGAGCCTCCCCAAGCCGGCCAACACATATTTATAGAACCCCTCAAGGTTTTCTAGCCGTTACCCTGTTAAGTTGGCGACGGACGCTCGACACGGGGGCGACGGACACTCTCTCGCTAGCGTCCGACGCACTGTCAGAACTAGCCGTTGGGCTGCTTCACGGCCGACGGGCGCTCCGTCGCCAGCGTCCGACGCTCTGACCTCCAGCGGCCGGCGCCTGTCTTCGATCTGCTCGCTTGCAGAGCTCTCTGGAAGCCCGATGGACGCTCCACTCGTTTTGCAACGGACGCTGTGCCTCAGCGTCCGACGCCTTCTGGAAATTCTCTAGAGCTTCTCTATGGCCGACGGACACTCGAAGTTCACAGTCCTAGCGTCCGACGCCATCGTCTGTTGCGTCGGACAGCGTCCGACGCCCTTTTCTTCAGCGTCCGACGCCCTCTCTGCGTCTCTGCTTTTTGCACCTTCGCTCTGAGTTGCCAAGCACTAAGATACCTCTTTAGTGAACACTTCTTGGCAAGTTTTACTTGACTTTTAGCATGGTGTATATCACTAGGTCCTAGATGCACATGCAATATAGATAACACCTAGTGGCACTCGACAAACCGCAATCACTTTTGCATTTCCCCTCTTAATAGTACGGTTGTCTAACCTAAATGTGATCACACCCACTTGGTGTCTTGATCACCATAAGAAAAGCCCTAGCATATACCTTTGCCTTGTTTAGCTTAGGGTCATTCCACTTGCCTTCTTCTCCAAGTGTGAGCTTTAGGTTTCCACCACCTTTGCTTGCTCCATCACTTGTCATCATCTTCAATGAGTGTACTAGACCTACTCAAACACTTAGAGCTAGGTTAGTACTTAGGCTTCATCAATTACCAAAATCACTATGGAGTCTTCAATCTCCCCCTTTTTGGTAATTGATGACAAGCCAATATAAAGGATAGGAAATATGATTTTGAATCCTCACAAGGTTTGCAAGTGTTTTACTCCCCCTATATATGTGCACTTCTTATGATTATGAGTCAAAGCTTTGCACATATGCTTAGATAGATCTTTTGGGAGGGGTAAACTACTTGCAAACTATGACATGATGCTAAGGTATAAGAAATGGACCTTTGAAGTGTGATAACAATCAAAGTGCGCCAAAAATACCTTCCTTAGCAACATGGTTAGCTCGATACCAATTGAAAGACATGAAAATATCTATGGTTCTAGCTAACATCTATACATGCTAGTGATCAATTCATCAATCAAGATTATACTAGGCATGTACCACACAAGCAAGTCATATTGAATTGAAGTACAATGCAAGCAAACATATGTGTGAATGCACATTCAAATGCAACAGCTTGTTCATAGGCTTGCTCCCCCTACTTGTGTGCTCAAATTTTAATTTTTCACTTTCAAAAATCTCCCTTATTTCATATCACTTTCTCTCCCCCTTTACTTTCTCCCCCCCCCCGTCCCTCTTTATTTCATATCATTTTCTTTTTCTCTCCCCCTTTGTCATAAATTACCACAAAGGGATCACTTGTTGTAGTTACATCAAGTCAATTCATAAAGGAGGTGGGGTGAAAATTAACCATTTTTGTTCATTCTAGATCACTTGTCCTATATATTTAACATGGTTTAAACCATGGACAAGCTTTTTCACACATCTTACAATGGTTATATTATCCATGTTGGTTAAATACAAGAGCAAATGTTCTAGACTAAACATGTGAAGATGCAAGCTTATCAACATGCCATATGATACCACTCGGACAGACAAGTCAAAGAAGCAAGAGTGGTAGCATATGCACATACAAGGCATTTTGTTTTTCATGAAAGAGCCTAAATGAGTGATGTCTATATGTTCTACACAAGTCTAGCAACGGATGAATGCATATGTCAAACAATTGTACCTTGCTATCTTGGAGTAGAGGTATGTCATAAGTGGAGTTGCATCAACTCATGTTGGAGAAATCTAAGATGCTCAACTCATTCCTCAACTTGCAAAACCTCTTCTCATCAAGTGGCTTGGTGAATATGTCAGCTAATTGATCATCGGTGCCCACATTATCAATGTAAATGTCACCCTTTTGTTGATGATCTCTTATGAAATGGTGTCTCACATCTATGTGCTTTGTTCTAGAGTGTTGGATGGGATTGCTTGTAAGCTTCACCGCACTTTCATTGTCACATAGCAAGGGAACCTTCTTGAATTTGATTCCATAATCATTCAAGGTGGCCTTCATCCATAATAGTTGTGTACAACAACTCCCCGCACTAATGTATTCGGCTTCGGCGGTAGAGAGTGCCACATTATTTTGCTTCTTGGATGACCATGAGACTAGTGATCTTCCCAAAAGTTGACATGTTCCACTAGTACTTTTCCTATCAACCTTGCATCCCACATAATCGGAGTCCGAATATCCAATCAATTCAAATCTTGACCCCTTGGGAAACCATAATCCAACCTCTTGTGTATGGTTTAAATATCTCAATATCCTTTTTGTGGCCTTCAAATGACTCTCTCTAGGAGATGCTTAAAATCTAGCACACATGCATACACTAAACATGACATCCGGTCGTGATGCGGTTACATAGAGTAGACTTCCAATCATTGACCAATATAGTGTTTGTTCAACCATCATGCCACTTGTGTCACTATCCAAGTGTCCATTTGTCCCCATGGGAGTACTAATGCCTTTAGCATCTTCTAACCCAAACTTCTTGATCATATCCTTGATGTACTTTCCTTGACTCACAAATGTACCATTCTTCATTTGCTTGATTTGGAGTCCAAGAAAGTAACTAAGTTCACCAATCATGGACATCTCAAACTCATTTGCCATCATTTCACCAAACTCTTCACAAAAATCTTGATTTGTAGACCCAAAGATAATGTCATCCACATAGATTTGCAAGACAAACAAGTCACTTCCAATCTTCTCAGTGAATAGAGTGGTGTCAACCAAACCAATCTTGAATCACTTAGAGAGGAGAAAACTTCTCAACCTCTCATACCATGCTCTAGGTGCTTGCTTCAATCCATAGAGAGCTTTATTGAGCTTGAATACATGGTTGGGCTTCTTTATATCTTCAAATCCGGGTGGTTGCTCAACATACACTTCCTCATTGATATACCCATTCAAGAATGCACTTTTGACATCCATTTGGTACAACTTGATGTTATGTGCACAAGCATAGGCTAATAGAATCCTTATTGCCTCTAATCTTGCCACCGGAGCATATGTTTCCCCAAAGTCAAGACCCTCAACTTGAGTGTACCCTTGTGCAACTAGTCTTGCTTTGTTTTTCACCACTATTCCATCTTGATCTTGCTTGTTCTTGAATACCCATTTGGTTCCAATGACATTATGATTTCTTGGTCTATCCACTAGTTCCCAAACTTGATTTCTTGTGAAGTTGTTAAGTTCTTCATGCATAGCATTTATCCAATCCACATCCCTCAAAGCTTCATCAATCTTGGTTGGCTCAAATGATGAGACAAAGATTAATGCTCACAAAATGAAGCCAATCTTGATCTTGTTTGAACACCACTTTGAATGCCTCCAATAACTTGATCTAGAGGATGATATCTTGCAATATTGGTAGGTTGAAGTACTTGCATGTGAGAATCTTGAGCATTTGATTGAGATGATGATGGACTAGCCTCTTGTTGATCTTGAACTTGAGCTTCACTAGCATTTGCTTGATCTTGATGTTGAGAGCCACTTGCTTCTTCTTGTAAGTGAATGGTCACTTGATCTTCATCTTCATCTTATACTTGTCTTGGTCTAATGTCACCAATATCCATATCTTTCATTGCATTGACCAATTTGTCACCTCTCACATCATCCAAGTTTTCTTATTCATCTTGAGAGCCTTGTGTTTCATCAAATTCCACATCATGCACTTCCTCAAGAATTCCACTAGATGAGTTCCATACTCTATAAGCCTTGCTTGATGTAGAGTAACCAAGTAGAAATCCCTCATCACATTTCTTCTCAAACTTGCTTAGTCTTGTTCCCTTCTTTAAGATATAGCACTTGCACCCAAACACTCTAAAATATGCAATATTTGGCTTTCTTCCATTCAAGAGTTCATATGGAGTTTTCTCAAGCATCCCATGACAATAGAGACGGTTGCTAGAGTAACAAGCCGTGTTGATAGCTTCGGCCCAAAAGGAATGACTCACATTGTACTCACTTAGCATTGATCTTGCCATGTCAATCAAGGTTCTATTCTTTCTTTCAACTATCCCATTTGATTGTGGAGTGTACTTTGGAGAGAATTGATGGTTGATTCCAAAGTCATCACAAAGTTCATCAATTCTTGTGTTCTTGAACTCACTTCCATTGTCACTTCTAACTCTCTTGATAGTTGTTTCAAACTCATTATGGCATCTCTTGACAAATGTCTTGAAGATATCAAATGTGTCACTCTTGTCACTTAAGAAATATACCCATGTGTATCTTGTGAAGTCATCAACTATCACAAAACCATACTTGTTCCCACCAATGCTTGCATATGTAGTTGACCCAAAGAGATCCATGTGCAATAACTCAAATGCTTTGCTTGTACTCATGATGCTCTTCTTTGGATGAGTGTTGCCAACTTGTTTTCCGGCTTGACATGCACTACATAGCTTGTCCTTTTCAAATGAGACATCCTTCAAGCCTCTCACTAGATCATGTTTGACTAACTTGTTCAATTGCTTCATGCCAACATGTCCAAGTCTTCTATGCCATAGCCAACCCATGCTTGATTTGGTGATGAGACATGTTGAGAGTTGAGTCTCACTAGCATTGAAATCCACAAGATAGAGATTCTCATACCGAAAACCCTTGAAGATCATATTCGAGCCATCCACACTTTTATGATTTCCACATCCTCCACTCCAAATATGCACTTGAAACCGAGATCACATAGTTGGGCCACCGACAATAAGTTGAACTCAAGCCTTTCAACTAGAAGCACATTGCTAATGCTAAGATCATTTGAGATAGCAATCTTTCCAAGCCCTTTCACCTTGCCTTTTCCATTATCACCAAATGTGATATTATCAAATCCATGGTCACTATCTTGGTTGATTGAGTTGAACATTCTTCCATCTCCGGTCATGTGTTGAGTACACCCACTATCAAGCACCCAATGCCTCCCTCCGGCTTTGTAATTTACCTACAAGAGAGATCAATTCTTTTTAGGTACCCAAACTTTCTTGGGTCCTCCAAGGTTAGTTACCAAGGATTTTGGTACCCAAATGGACTTCTTGGAAGCCATCCATGGTGCACCAACAAACTTGGCATGAACACCATTAGTACCCTTGGAAAGAACATATAATGAATCAACTCTAATAGAGGATATTTCTTGCTTGGCCTTTTTGTTCTTGCATACTTGCTCATTGTGACCAACTTGCTTGCAACTCTTGCAATAGTTACCGGTGTTCTTCACAAAACGAGTTTTGTGAGAAACAAAGGTGGCCTTGCCTTTCTTGGGGGTATAGCCCAATCCCTCTTTGTAGAGAGAATCTCTTTGGCTACCCAAGCACATAAGCAAGCGGTCCTCACCTCCATAAGCCTTAGCTAAGGAGTGATTGAGCTTTGTAACCTCCTTCTTGAGTGTTTCATTTTCAACCATTAGTGAGGCATCACAAGTAGAGCCATCACTAGTAGATGAAGTAGAAGTGGTAGTGCTACAAGAGGGGTTAGTGGGAGTAACAATGATAGGAGCATAAGATGATTCATCAAGAATATCACACGTAACTCCCATGTCACATGTTTGAACAATCTCTTTCTTACTTTGATCTAAGAGAGAGGAATGAGCTCTTTCAAGCTTAGTGTGAGACTTCACTAGCTCCTCATGGGCTTCCATTAGCCTCTCATGAGATGCTACGGCCTCATCAAGGTTTTGCTCAAGAACCACATTGGTCTTGCGCAATTCCTTGCATTCCTTTCTCTTCTTATCTATGTATTCTTTAGCTTGTTCAAGCATGTCCATGAGTTCCTCCTTTGAGGGCTCCTCACTATCACTATCACTCTCACTCTCACTCTCATCATGAGAAAGTACCTTAGTGGATTTGGCCATGAAGCATGATGATGAAGTGTCAAATAGAGAGATCTTGTCCCTCATTGCAATGCTCGCAAAAGCCTTCTTCTTGGTGGATGTCTTCTTTTCTTGATCATCATCTTCACCACTAGAAGAATCACTATCCCATGTCACAATGTGAGAATACCCCTTCTTCTTCTTGTCAAAGGTGGGCTTCTTCTCTTTCTTGTCTCTCTTCTTGTGATCATCATCATCCTTGTCACTATTGTATGGGCAATGAGCAATGAAATGATCAAAGCTTCCACACTTGAAGCACTTCCTTGGCTCATCAAAGTTCTTGGAAGATGATCTCTTCCTTCTTGCATGATATCCCTTCTTCTTCATGAATCTTCCAAACTTTCTCACAAAGAGAGCCATTTCTTCTTCATCAATCTCACTATCACTTGAGCCTTCATCTTCACTAGATTCTTCAACCTTGGTTTTGCCCTTACTCTTGTATGATGAAGTAGCTTTGAAAGCTATGCTCTTCTTCTTGTCATCTTTCTTTTCTTCTTTCTTGACATCTTTTTCTTTGTTGTCCCGGTAAGCTTCTTGAGTCATCACATCTCCCAAGACTTGGTTAGGAGTCATGGTGTCCAATACACCTCTCACAATCAAGGTCACAAGAGTCTCAAACCGAGATGGGAGACTTCTCAAGAACTTGTGAGAGAAGTCCTTGTCCTCAACCTTCTCTCCAAGAGCCGTGAGATCATTGACTAGCACTTGCAGCCTATGGAACATCTCTGGCACATTCTCATCATCCTCCATCTTGAAACTTGCAAATTTTTCTTTGAGGATGTATGCCTTTGCACTCTTGATGGCTTGGGTGCCTTTAAATGATTCTTCTAGCTTCTTCCAAGCCTCATGAGCACTCTCAAGATTCTTGATTTGCTCAAACACTTTTTCATCAAGTGCCTCATGAATAGCACTTAGAGCAATATCATTGTGTTGCAACTTTTCTTCTTCTTGCGGAGTGGGAGCTTCCTCATCTTCAACCTCAAACTTCTTGTCCACCAAAAGCCATACCTTTCTACTAATTGACTTGATGTGAGCGGTCATCTTGACTTTCCAATAGCCATAGTTGGTTCCATCGAACTTGGGTGGCTTCTTCATGTTGTTGATTTGAGCCATGATCACACCATAGGTTGTTAAGCCTCAAATTGACGGTGTACTAGCTCTGATACGACTTGAAAGGTCCTAACCGAAGGCTAGAGAGGGGGTGAATAGCCTAAATTGACAACTTAAAGCAAACTCAACAACAAGTTAGATACTAATGAGGCGAAGCTTGACTTGCACTAGCCTACTAGGGGATGTGAAGCCTTCTAACCACAATTACTATCCTAATATAACTCTAGGATCACTCAAATCCTACTCAAGTCTAGTAGCCCTCTAGGCACAACCTAATATACTAAGGTAAGAATGAATAAGGTAATGCGAAGATAGGGAGAGTGATAATACCGTCGTGTCGAGGTTTTGAGCCAACCAAGCGTTCTCCAATCAATCCAATCAATCACAATGATGAGCAAGAGATTGACACTTGATTTTTCACCCGAGGTTCACTAGTTTGCCAACTAGCTACGTCCTCGTTGTGTTGGCTAACTCACTTGGAGGTTCTCGCGCTAATTGGCATCACACGCCAAACCCGTCACCGGGTGCCGCACAACCAACACAAGATGAGGGCACTCAAAGACACGAGCAATTTACTAGAGTTACCTTTGCGATCTCCCGCGGGGAAGGCACAAGAACCCCTCACAATCAACTTGTAGTCGACGAAGCACAATCACCAAGCTTCTCGATCAACCTCCGCTGCTCCAAACCGTCTAGGTGATGGCAATCAACAAGAGCAACAAGAAATCCACAGCGAGAACTCCTCCCAAGTGCCACTAGATGCAAGCTATATGCAAAATGCACTTGGATCACTCAATCTCTTTTGGAAATACACTAACCAAGCATGGAGATGAGTGGGAGGGAGTTTGCTCAGCTCAAAGGAGTCTCAAGATGTTCAAATGTGCGAGAGAGAGCCTCCCCAAGCCGGCCAACACATATTTATAGACCCCCTCAAGGTTTTCTAGCCGTTACCCTGTTAAGTTGGCGACGGACGCTCGACACGGGGGCGACGGACGCTCCGTCGCTAGCGTCCGACGCACTGTCAGAACTAGCCGTTGGGCTGCTTCACGGCCGACGGGCGCTCCGTCGCCAGCGTCCGACGCTCTGACCTCTAGCGGCCGGCGCCTGTCTTCAATCTGCTCGCTTGCAGAGCTCTCTGGAAGCCCGATGGACAATCCACTCGTTTTGCGACGGACGCTGCGCCTCAGCGTCCGACGCCTTCTGGAAATTCTCTGGAGCTTCTCTGTGGCCGACGGACACTCGGAGTTCACAGTCCTAGCATCCAACGCCATCGTCCATTGCGTCGGACAGCGTCCGACGCCCTTTTCTTCAGCGTCCGACGCCCTCTCTGCGTCTCTGCTTTTTCCACCTTCGCTCTGAGTTGCCAAGCACTAAGATACCTCTTTAGTGAACACTTCTTGGCAAGTTTTACTTGACTTTTAGCATGGTGTATATCACTAGGTCCTAGATGCACATGCAATATAGATAACACCTAGTGGCACTCGACAAACCGCAATCACTTTTGCATTTCCCCTCTTAATAGTACGGTTGTCTAACCTAAATGTGATCACACCCACTTGGTGTCTTGATCACCATAAGAAAAGCCCTAGCATATACCTTTGCCTTGTTTAGCTTAGGGTCATTCCACTTGCCTTCTTCTCCAAGTGTGAGCTTTAGGTTTCCACCACCTTTGCTTGCTCCATCACTTGTCATCATCTTCAATGAGTGTACTAGACCTACTCAAACACTTAGAGCTAGGTTAGTACTTAGGCTTCATCAATTACCAAAATCACTATGGAGTCTTCACTACTACAGAGCGAGCTCCAAGGAGACCTAGGGAAGCAACTAAGGGAAAACAGCTGGACAAGATGACTAAAGCTATGAGAAGGAGATTGCCCATAGATGTTGCTGAAGGCAATAAAAGGCCTCAGGATCCTGTTCAAGCAGCCAAGTTTGCATCGGAGGCTGGCATCATTGTTCGGGAAAACATGTTTGTCCTACCTCATTGGAAAGATTACAAGAAAGACGACAAATACTACAAGAATTTTGTAATGCAGCTAAATGTAAGTGCATTACTGTTTTTATGGTTAAATTGTATACATGCTTAACCTGAATTGACTAACTAACTATGGAATTGTCATTTACCTAGGGACGCTTGACCATTCCTAACAATGATTCAACAACTAAAGCTTGCACTAATATGATGCGCTCTGCGATAAAACAAAATCGTTATCGGTTGAAGAAGAAATACTTCAATGGTGTGCCTTCAAATAGTGTACCTACAACTTCTCCTGTTCCTTACATGACTGATGAAGAGTGGATGGCACTAACTACGAAGTGGTCTGATCCAAAGAACATGGTATGGGTATCTTACCATATATGCTTGTTTCATAATCATTTTCCAAAGATCTCTTCATTTTGAACCTATAATCGCATCTAACATGTTAATTCTCTTGTAGGAAACGTGTGAAAAGAACAAGCAGAACCACAGTAAAGTCAAGTTTCAACAGGCTACGGGTTCTCGCTCCTACGTGGCACACTTGCATGAATATGTAAGTTCAAAGTACATTGAACTAGTCTAGATACAAATTTGCACTCAGCAAATTCTCTTGCATGAAATCTGAGACAAATTTTGTTGTCATTGTTTATCCACGAAACAGAAGAAGAAAATCCGAGAAGAACCCAGCTTAGATCCGAGTGAAGAACTAGATGCGGTGGAGGCCTTCCAGGCCTGCCATTATAGCAGCAAACATGGCCTCAGTTTTCAAACACTAGAAGCAATCATAAGTTAATTTGTTTGCTATATTCATATTGTGTCACATGTCTTCCTTAAATTATTGCAATAAGTAGCATCTCTCATCTTGTTCTTTGTCAACCATTAACATGTAACTGTTTTATGTCCATGATATTTCAGGTTGATATGGAACACTTGAGGGGTCAACCTGTTGATGAAGGTGGGACGACACCATCAAGTGTGGAGCTTGTGTCCAAGGTGCTCTCCCAGAGCAGCTCAAACCATTTCCTGAAGAGTGCTGGCATCAAAACAGCGACATCCTGGAAGTCAAAATCATCAAATGAAAGCGAGCTTCGGGAACGACTTGCAGCTGAAGCAAAGGCTAAAGCAGAGGTTGTTATTCAAGGTGAAATTGATGAGCTCAAGAAGAAAATTGAAGCAGCTGAGGAAAGCCTGGCGAGTACACGGAGAGAGGTGGAGGAGTACAAGGCGCTGACCGAGAAGAACAACAAGATGATGGAGGAGACCAATGCGCTCATTAAGATGCTCTTCTCAGGCAATGGTAATGCTTCTTCGTTGACATGAGGGCTCCTGGTCAGTGCTGCTGTGTTTGACCTGTTAATTTTGGGAACTCAGAAACTTAAGTTGCTCGTGGTTGGCAACTTTTTATTGTTTGCTGTTGTGTTATGTGAATTGGTGATGTTGTGAACTGAGTTGTATGCTCGTTGGAACTGAACTGAGTATGTAATTATGTGGTCTTTCTAGTATAATTTCCAAATTCCAATTAAATTACTATGTGCATTTCTCTGACAAAAATGATGGCGTCTTCAGTGACGATTACAAACCGCAATTTGTAACGATTTCAAATCAAAAGCTGTGACCAAAATCTTTTATCTTCAGTGATGATTTCAAACAGCAATATGTGACCAAATAAGAACCAATCAGAATAAGACACGTGGCTGAATTTGATTGGTCCACGTGGTGGCAACACATTGCAAGCTGTGACCAAAATCTTTCATCTTCAATGACGATTTCAAACAGCAATCTGTGACCAAATAAGAACCAATCGGAACAAGCTACGTGGCAGAATCTGATTGTTCCACGTTGTGGCAACGCAGCATCCGGGTCAGCGATGACGTCATTCACCACGTCATGTGTCACGTCAGCGATGACATCATCAACCATGTCAGCATCCTACGTGGCAAGCGTCGTCGGGCCGCTTCCAAACGGGTCGTTATCATGAAACCAGAGGTCAATCTGTGACCAAACCGGACCATCACAGGTTACAAACGCCATTAACGGCGACGGCGGGCGGTGGATCGTGACCAAAACCGATCGTCACAGAAAAGAAATCGCATCTGTGACGATGACGTTTTCGTCATAGACTAGAGTCACATCTGTGACAAAATAAACCATTTCGTCATCGTAGGTCAAATACGACGCGACCTCAATGACGATCCCATTTTCGTCACAAAATCGTCTCAGATCACACTTGGTGACGTTTTTAGCATCTTCAGTGACGAACTGAGTACGTCACGGATGCTAAGATCCCTAGTAGTGACTTCGCCTTTTTCTTTGCTTGTGGGTTTTGAACTCTATTGGGTCTTCTTTCGCTTCTTTCCTTTACACACCGAGGCAACACAGTATTCCTCTCTGTAGTCTTTATTCGTTTTGTACCTACTTGCATTACACTTTGGACAGCTCTCCATGTCCTTGTAATCGTCACCTCGATATAGGATACAGTGATTCCTACAAGCATGGATCTTCTCAACACCCATCGTTAGTGGACTGATTAGCTTCTTTGCATAGTACGTGCTAGTAGGCACTTTGTTTTCCTTTGGAAGCATGTTTGTAATAATACTCAAGAATGCATCGAAGTCAGCATCAGAAAGACCATACCTAGCTTTGCATACCAACAACTTTAGCACAGAATGCAGCGTCATGAAGTCTTTGGTGCAACCCTTAGACTCATCATACAAAGGTTCTTCTACTGCCTTCATCAGGGCCTCCATTCCTTTCTCGAAGAACATTGATGGATCTTCTGCATGATGACGCAACATTGCCTCCAGGAATTCTGCATCTTCCGCAGTCATATTATTTTCCATCACATCAGTTTTGACGCCTTCAATTCCTCCAGCGAAACAATGGTCAGGACCATCGGTGTCCGGTTGTTGTGTCTCGTTAACAAACTGAAATCTATCGTCAACAAGCATATCTGGACCATCGACGTTGATATTTGCACGGCTACCAGTTGTATAAGGCGCAAAGCTACCCTCTCCATGATTTGTCCAAATCAAGTAATCCTTCATAAATCATCGGCGGACAAGATGAAAAAGGATTTGTTGATGGTCATCAAATACAACAACATTCCTGCAGTGCATGCATGGACAATGTATGTGTGTCTTCTTTGTTCTCCAAGCATGGTTCTTAGCGGCATCAATAAACTTATGAACCTCGGATATGTATGATGCATCTAGCCTTGATAACTTATACATCCAGAATGACCTCTCCATCATTAATTACCTGGCTTTAAAAGGGAAAGAGGACAAATATTATGTAACCATCTTAATCAACCTGACTTGAAGAAATCAAGAAAATAATCTCGGCTTTCTTCTCTCTCACTCATGGTGATACCCTAGATCCAAAAGTTGCTCAAATTGAGAAAAATGATCAAAATGAGGCAAAATGGAGAAAATCTGACCTTTCTTAGCAACCTCCTTCCAAGAAATGAAGATCAAAACCTCCCCTTATATTTTGATAAATGTGGCTCTTAAAAATCACCTCCTTCCAACAAATGAAGATCAAAATCCCCCCTTGTCTATGTAAATGAAGTGATTGTAATGAATGTAAAACAACTAACTGTATCTAGGGATTAGGATTTAGGTAGAGTTTAGAGTTTAGCTAGGGATTATTAGCTAGGGTCTAGGGATTATTTGGCTAGGGATTAAAGTAAAAAAACTAAGTAGCATAATTAAAAAAACATAAGTATCATTATTAAAAACACAAAATTCATTTCTACATAAGTGCATATAGTGGATTCAATAAATTGAGAAATAAAAAAGCATAATAAAAAACCTAAGTAGAATAATTAAAAAAACTAACAAAAAAACTACACTTCCCTCTATACATAAATTCTCTTTAACACAACATTGATTCATAAAAACAAGTAAATATATCTAGCATAAACTAAATTAATAAGCAAAGTGCAAAAAAGAGAGGAGAGATATTATATAATCAATTTAATCAACCTCACTTGAAGAAACAAAGAACCCTAAACCTAGGTATTCTTCTCTCTCACTCATGGTGAAACCCAAGATCCAAAATGTGGGTCAAATTGAGCAAAAATGAGCTAAATGGGGCAAAAGGGACATAAACTAACTTTTTTTAGCAATCTCGTTCCAAGAAATGAAGATCAAAACCTCCCCTTGTATTTTGAAAAAACTGGACCTCCAAAATCGCCTCCAATGGAAGGTGGCGGCGAGAACAGTAACTGGTCGGGACGAAGCAGTGCTGGTCGGGAGGAGGAAGTGGGTATTTATACATGGTATACCACAGGCGGTTGGCATAACCCAACCGCATGTGTAAATCGTTGCATTAACACTGGCGGTTGGGTTACGCCAACCGCTAGTGGTGATGGATTACCACTGGCGATTGGCATAACACAACCGCCTGTGTAAATGTAGATTTACACAGGCGGTTGCGTTATGCCAACCGCCAGTGGTAATCCATCTCCACTGGTGGTTGACAACTCTGCCCGTGCCAATTCACACCACAGGCACGTGATAACCAAAATCGTCTGTGGTGTATTTTGGGGGCGCTAGTAAAAACATGTTTTGTACTAGTGCAATAAATTCCTTTTTATAATTATTATAATAAAAAATATGAAGAACAATCATTGATATAAAAAATCATCATAAATACGACACTAAAGTTGGTTGTGACAATTTGATTGACATCAATGACAAATATGATATAGTTTCTTTATTGACCAAAACTAGCTCTAGAAAAAAAACATGATAAACAGAATGATTTAATGACTAATAGCTCTGCCATCTCATTTTTGTCATATAAGATCACATTTGTTGGAATGATAATTAATATTTCTGATTTGTTGTTGCTGTCTCAGTTTGTTTCGGTACATCTTTCAGTTTGTTGTTATAGTTCTTTCGATTCATTGAGATAGTATGTTTTATTTGTTCTCAACCATATATATCTCAACCTTTTGTAACATACCTTTGTTATCTGATATACAATTGATCTTTCCATTCGGCGTAGGACCCACATGTGATGTTTTTGTGGATTTTTAGAGCTTGTGAGACATGATTATTCATGCATTTTTTTTATTTTTAACATTTAACCATGCATGATGTGAGAGAAAAATCTTGAATTCGCAAACCCATGCATGTTTTACCCGGAGAAGAAAAGGCAAAGAATGTTTCCTTTTATTTGTTTCTTCACAAGAAATGAAAGATATTTTTCAGGTCCCTGTATTATTTATTTGGTTTGGCGTCGAAGAGTGTATAAGCATTTTGGCAACCTTTTTGATTTGCGCCCTCCAAAAATAATCCCCTTTGTCAGTTCACCTGTCAATTGACTTAGTAGACGACAGAGACAAGATTCAGGCACGGACAGTACAGTTTCAGTCCAGTTGAGGAGAGAGCCCCACCAAACCTGCACCAAATCGAAAAGGGAGCCAGATCTACACCAATTTAATACTGTAATCGGTGGATTGAAGTGATGACGATCCGTGCATGAAGACATCGATCGATTCGATTCGATTCGTACGTACGTGACGCCAATTACCACACAGCCCTTTTCTGCGTTGTTGCAACAGGCCAACAGCTAGACTAGCAGCACTGATCAGCTGCTGCAGTGATGCAGTGCAGCTAACACCGTACCGGCAAGAATCATCGATAGATAGCTCACGCCAAGCGTGAGGTGCCGACATAAATTCGCCGAAAATGTACTTGGAAATTTTTTCTTCATATGTTACCTGCCTGCCTGCCTTTTTTCTCTCCTCCACGCATCTTCTTTCTACTATTCTACTATATCCGGCCCACGGCCTATCTATATCTACTAAGCTACAACCACCGTAGCTTCTTGATTTTATTGGTTTGCTATATATATAGGAGTCGTGTGATTGCCCCATTATCTGAGATCATATCGATCGACGACCGAGGTTTCTTGTGCGTGCGAGCGTGCTGCCATATGGCCATGGCGGTCGCTCACCTTCTTCTTCTCCAACCCTCAACCGGAGGAAATGGAGCCAGCAGGAACAGCAGGATGGTCATTCCGGCTATTCTCTTGAGTCTTCAGCTTCTTCTCTTTACAGGTGCGGTGGGATTCTTGTTTTTTTCCCCACATGTTTTTCCTCTTAGTTTGTGTTCTTTGGTGCCTTTTTTGTTTTTTTTCTCCATAATTTTATCTAGCATTGTTGCAGAAAAAAAAAACTGATTTCATCATTCGTTCTGTTCTGGTTTGTGTGTGAAATTGGATTAACATCAAGTTTTTGTTTCCTACAATCTTGACTGAGTTTTCTTCAACCTTTTTTAACCCTTAACTAGTACCTTTATTAATTAATTCCTGCTTGAGGATTTGATTTTTTTCATTATTATAGAAATCCTTCCATGATTTTTCTCTTTGCATGTAAACATGATAATATTTACAGCTAGTTAATATTATATTATTAATAAATTTCGTCTACGAATTGAATGTGTGGCGCTAGGCGTGGATGGAGCGGCATCGTTGAGCTTCACCAACGCGTGCCAGCACCCAGTGTGGGTTGGCACGCTCCACGGCTCCACCTCGCCGCCGCTGGCAAGCTCGGGCTTCTACCTGGCGCCATCCGCCACGTCCCGCCTGGACGCGCCGTCGTCGGGGACATGGTCCGGCACGTTCTGGGCCCGCACGGGCTGCGCGGTGGACGCCGCCACCGGCCGCTTCTCCTGCGCCACGGCGGACTGCGGCACGGGCGACATCGCGTGCCAGGGCCGTGGGCCGGCGCCGCCGGTCTCGCTCGTCGAGGTCACCCTCGCCGCGCCGGGCAGCGGTGGGCTCGACTTCTACGATGTCAGCCTCGTCGACGGCTTCAACGTGCCGGTGCGCATGGCGCCCTCGGGCGGCGGCGGCGGCTGCGGCGACTGCCGCCCCGCGGCGTGCGCCGGCGACGTCAACGCCAAGTGCCCAGCGGACCTCCGCGTCGTCGCCTCGTCCGGCGGCGGCGCAGTCGTGGCGTGCAAGAGCGCGTGCGGCGCCTACGGCAGCGCGCGCTACTGCTGCACCGGACAGTACGGCACGCCGGCGACGTGCGAGCCCACTAACTACTCGCAGGTGTTCAAGAGCGTCTGCCCGTCGGCGTACAGCTACGCCTACGACGACGCCAGCAGCACCTTCACCTGTTCCGGCGCTTCCAACTATGACGTCACCTTCTGCCCTGGGAGCTAATGAATGAATGCCCCTGATATATGATTAATGACGTCACGGGCAGACAAGGATTATGATTCGATCTTGGATAATTATTTACATACATTCTGAATAAAGAGCGCACCCCCTAGACTAGATATGTCTTCAGAAATTAATTTATAGGGAAGAGAGCAAGTAGAATCAATCAGACAATAACATACATAGATGAACAAAATTAATTTAATCCTTACATATGCTAATCACCCATGGAAACTGGAAAGGAGGGTGGTTCAACGCTCTGATGAAATGTTTCAATGCTTATGTACCGTTCCCATCTTGGATGTGGATGATGCAAGACTTTAGCATCATTTATTTATTTCTTTTATTTTGCAAACCATACATTGCATCTTTTTTTGGTAATCAGTGTCATATACATATGGCGAAGCAAGCGTGCCTGGACAACTTGGCACTTTATTTTCATCATCTAATATAATATTCATATATAGCCAACCTCTTATTCCATTCCATCTACTTATATACTCCTATTTCATCCATTTTACTTCGATGCCCAAATGCACTTGCTCGCGAAAGGTATCCATCAGCACCTGGGTTCAACAAACACTGCTGTTGTTCTTTTTGGCACGGTGAATCGAACTGTGGAGGCCTCGTAGGCAGACTGCCTGACTAAAGCATCTGATGAATTCACCTGAAATATTTCATAAGAACCATTAGAGCATCAATTTGGATTTATGATTAAATGGTTTATAAAAGAAACTGATATGTTTCTCCTTGCAAATCAGTGCTTATTCCACAACTTGCAGACCAAACAGTATTCAGATTTTCACAGTAATTTAAATAAATAAATAAAGCTGCAAATCACGACACTCAATTGTTCTCTATTAAACTTAACAGTTCCCAACTACACACTAGAAATGTGAATACTGGACTGGCAGTAAAATTGTAACAATAGTAACAGAGCAATGCTGTGACCCTGTGACAACTGCCTATTGTTGATGAGTAAGATTAGTTACCTGCACTGGATGCAACTGAAGCCCCAGTGATGCAAGATCAGGGATTTCTATAGACACTTCGTACGGACATACATTGAAGACTGCAACGACACAAGAGAAGCTGCAGATAGTCATACACAGTTAGCTCTTGTAAAGAACATCAAAAGATCTCCATAGCAGATACATAGAAGTGCAGAGAACTAAAAGATTGTAACTAGTTTCAATTTTCAGTTAATGAAAGAATATACATTATCCAAGACTTTTGGAATATAATATATCAGTGTTGCTTACGTTTTATCTATCTGAGCCATCCCATCCCTATCATTTCGTGCATCTTCAATGCTCATGATAATAACTCCTGGAACCAAGGAGGGCCCTGTGTTGTGAAAGTGAACCCTTTGCTGAAACAAGATACGACAGTTCATGACAGTCAGTATGAGAGAAAGAGCCAGAGATCAAATAAACACATGGTAATTCTTTTCCCCTCAAACACAGCTCATTGTAATAAGAGGAAACATGCCAACCAAAACAATATACACACAAACTAAAGACAGCACATTACATGAATAGGCGTTTTTTTTCGAGACTACATGAACAGGACTCGTGACTACAGGTAGCAACAGAACAACCCAAAAAAAAAGGGCGTAGCCAGTGTCGTAGGCTCCCGCACTGCGGGGTCTGGGGAAGGGAAAATAGCTAGCAGCCTTTCCCGCACAAATGTGCAGAGGCTGGGGCTTGAACCCTGGACCTCTTGGTCACAGGCGGTAAAGCTCTACCGCTTGCACCAGGGCCGCCCTTCAGCAACAGAACAACCCAAAACAGAAAAAAAAAAAATCAAGATAGCAGCTTTGTTTTTTGGCGTTCATTTATTGTACCTATGCTTATTTTTACAGGAGGATTATTGTATACTCTAATTTTCAGGCAATAACTGATTTCCAACTACAGGGTGTAAGTTGACATACATTTGTGTCCTTTTGCAAAGTATAGCTCCATGGCACATGAAATATGTAAATTTTACTTGATACATAGATCAAAATTTGCAGAAAGGCGGTTTATGCTTGTGCCTAGCAAGGAAAAGCTGCTCATCTGTATGATAGCAGTACAACAGTCTGGTGAGGTTCACAAAGAAATCCATGTACCTCAATGACACTTGATGTAGTTAGACGGAAGAGAGGTGATGAGTATCGGATCTTCAGGATATCGACAAAATTGTCTAAGGCAGCAATAATGTCACATTTCGCAGGTTTGAATGACGGGTTCTCCAATCTTGGCTTCATCCTGAAAATTTTCATATTATGTGATAAAATGATCACTTAAGTACTTTACTGCCATAAGGAAACAATATGATATATAACAAAGATAGAGGAAGTGTTCACTTCAGCTGCAATAAATTAAACCACACAGTTATCCGGCATCATTCAAAAATAAATAGATAAATAAATGCCCTATGAAGTCTCAAGAAGGATTTGAAACTTACAAAGGCCAACTCCCTTCATTCTTTTCTCTTGGTGGAAGCCCAACACCCCAATTGTTTGTTTCATAGGTGAAATCAATCCTTCAAAAAAGGAAGAGAACAAAACATTTACAAGCGTTTTTTCAATTTAAAATAGTTCTTCATATAGACATGAATTGCGAAGTTATGGTAATAACAATCAATTTTGTAAATGTTCAATTTAAAACTATCATCCCTGAAAGAAATTCAATTTTCGCTAGCTGGTAATTGGTTTTTGCGTCAAGATCCAAAGGCCAGAGCAATACTTGTTAAACCAATCACCAGAGTTATATGAATCTCGATCAAGCGACTTAGATCGTAGTATCTCATCACCAGCATGGAAAAATGGTATTCCCTGGAAGTACACATAAATACAAATTCCAAATGCTTAAGTTATGGGTCAATGCATGAAAAGTTGAAAACATATAATACATGAATATTATGAAATAACAAAAATTTACAAAATGAGCAGAATATGGAAGTGCTGAAAGCTAAAAAACAAATCAGGATAGATCATAGCACAATATGCCTCTGAAGGAGTTTAGCTAAGCCTCATAATATTTATAGTTTTGTATTCCAATATTTACAAATACTAACATCCTAACAAATGGGGTCTCATGTTTACTTATCCAAACAAAGTAATCTGCAATTGGTATCAGAAAATATGACCATTTAGTGATTCCATATGCAGCAACAAGTTTAAGTTTTTTTTTCAAACCAGTAGTAGAGATGTGTATCATTATATCAAGAAGAAAAATAAATTTAAGGTTTAGTTGATGTGACTACCACTACAACCTGCTAGATAGATCAGACAGGCCACACTACACATTTTACTAAGCAAATTATTTTAGTGGAAATTCATATTCAGATTATCCATATTGAAAAAACAAGTGATCAATAAAAACTTTCATAAGGACCTGGGTTAATGCAATCATGCTTGTGGACAAATGATTTATCCTGCATCGCTCATCAATTGAGAGGTTCATCGAACTCTGCACAAGCAAACAAAGGAAAAGCTTCAGAAGGTACTAGGTCGTGCCTGAACTAGAGAGTAAAACTGTTTCTGAAAAATTATATTCACATAAATAACATGCTTATAAAGCAAAACTTGAAAAGGTAGCAAATACTGCAGCAGTCAAAAAAGTGTAACAAAACATCCACGCTAATCTGTCATGCCAGTAAATGTTTTTTTGAAGAAAGAAAAAGAAAAAGATTGATTGGCAGATTTATAATTGATACCAAACAATACGTAAATTGCAGTGAATTTCTTGGATATCGTGATAAGTTCCATACCTTTAGACTAATAATATCAAATAGTGTTTCATTGTCATGAGCAGAGGCGTAGTTGATCTGAAATCCAGTAAATAGTGGTATGTTTCAGTAAGTGATTTTGTAGCAGAATAAATAAGGGAAAAAAGTCATTCAATTATGCAGGCCATCCTAATCAGAAAGCATATTATGCTCTTCCGGAATGTGAGATTTGACAATTTAATATATAATTTTTTTAGAAAAAAGTTCAGAAATTTACTGTTTCTATAGGGGATGATGCATATGTCACACCCAATTTTAAGAATAAAATTGAATGCGAATAACTCATGTGTGCCCAGGGATCAATCACACACATAAGCCGACAAATCTTTAAATAGTACCATCACTGAGTGCTTATTACATAACGAATAATATTCTTAAACAAAACAGCGGAAATAAAGATAACTCTCGCGACGAAGTTCCACTTCACAGGGAACGCCGACTGGTTGACCACTAGCCTAGTACTCCTCACGGTAGTCTTCAAAGCCATCTGAAGGGGTTGAGAAAGCAAGAGTGAGCACTTAAAGTACTCAGTAAGAGTAACATAGGGTTATGAAGCTCAAAAGCTGACACTGTATGTACTGCGGTCACTTTTAACTTGGTCAAGTTTTACCAACACTTAACTTTAGTTATGCATAACCCAATTAATAACCACATGATAAGATTAATAAACAACATTAATAATTAAACAACATGATCATCTACACTGTGAGTTTTCCAGGCCGCTCGTGACCGTGAGCACGGCTATCATGATAGATTTACACTCTGCAGAGGTTATACACTTTACCCACAAGCCGTGTTGCCCACATGCCCGGGTTTGCAACTCCCAAAATACTTCCAAGGTGAGCGAGCAGGGAACACTATGAAGTCTTTCAAAAGCCCTGTCTAGCATGTAGCGGACCCTACGGACCCAATGCAAAGGGGAATATGGGACACCCCGATGGTACCACCCGCAGCGGTCCTCACACAAGCTATACCCCATAACCAGCTCGGCAAAGGTGCCTTTCACGAACCACAAGCATGCTAGTCCAAACTTCATACTTAACTAAAGCCAGAGCCATTATAGCACTCGTGGTTGCATTTGAATCCCAGCTTTTGCCCTACAGTGGGGTCCTATTCCATGTTGCTATAAAAGCAAATTTTATCTCATTGTTGCATATATCCTTAATCAAGATTCGATTCAATATTCATCATGTAAAGCATAGCAAAGCTATGGTAAAGATCTAAATAGGAATCAAATTAGACACATGCAATCATGACTAGATGATTTAGGGTGAAATAGGTAACAAGGATGATCCCATGTTAAACTTGCCTTGATCACAAAGCTCTTGGTGATCCTGATCTGCTGCAAAGAACTCTTGCTCACCGAAGATCTCACCGGCTGTACTCGATCAACATCACCACGCAATCATCCGAACAATCATACACGAAGCAATAAAGATATGATCAGAACATTACACCATAAACAATAAAGAGGTTTTAAAAAGGTTATAAAACAGATCTATACTTTACTATGATCACAAAGACGCGAAAAACACACTAATCAGATATAAAACGAATAAACTATAGATTAAACAAGATTTTGAAAAGGGCAAGATTAAAGCATTAAAGAATTAATTTACTTTGATTTTCAAAAGTAATTAACATAGATGAAATCTATACTACTGGATAGAGCATAAAATTACGGATCTAACGCAACTTGAACGGATTGATTTGGATTAAAAACGAGCAAATTATAAGCATTTGAAAATCAGTGGCAAATCTGTAAATAGGGGTTTTTATTTAATTTTGAATTAAAACAGATCTGAGAAGGGAATACGCTTTCCAGAAGGGAAAACATAAAGATGAAAGGCGCCAAAGGACGGCGGGTTGAGACCCAGAAACTCGGGGGTCTCTTTAGCAAAATTACCACCCGAAGGGGTATGTTTGATCTGAGGCCGTTAGATTCAATCTGGATGGTCCAGATTAGAAAGAGGGAGGGAGAGGGCGGCGCTCTGCCGGAGCAGGGCGGCGCACGGCGGCGGCCATGGCCGGCCGAGCCCGAGCTCGTCGGCGTAGGTCGATCGGGAGCTCCAGTGCTCGGTTTTCCAAACCGAGGGCACCGGGAGAACGAGCAGAGTGAGGCGAACTCACCTAGGGCACTGGCAGGGCTCGATGGTGGGCAGAGGACAGCCGTCGACGGTGAACAGCGGCGGCGGAACCCCTGTGCATGGCGGCGCGATCAAACCGAGCACAAAAGAGAGAGAAAAGAGAAGGGGGAGGTGTCCCGCGGTCACGCGAAGACGCTGCGAGGGTCGGAGAGGCTTACGGCGGCCGGAGTTGCGCGGAACGGCGCTTCGGCGGCGGAGCAGAGCGGCGGCAATGGCGACGCTGCTACTGTTGCGTGCGAGGCGAGGCGCTGCGATGGGAAGAGGCGGCGCGGCGCGGTGCTATTTATAGGAGGGTCGGGGCAGAGTCCCACGCGGAGACGACGCGAGGAACGCGCGGCGGTTGCGGACGCGGCGCGGCGCGGCGCGGCAGAGTCCTACTCAGGCACGATCAGAGGAAGGGGGAGGGACTGACACGCAGGCCTGTGCTGTCAGCCGCACAAGGGAGAAGGAGAGGGACGCGGGCGAGCTGGGCCGCGGGGAAGGCCGGCCCACGCGAGAGAGAGTGAGGGAGAGGGAGCAGGCCGGGACTGGGCCAGGCAGGCCGAAAGAGAGAGAGGGAGGAGAAAAGGATTTTCCACTTTTCTTTTTGTTTTTCAAATTTGATTTTCTAAATTGATTTTCAAAAGGGTTTTGAAATCTTTTCTTTGAGCTTTGCAAAATCAACCAACACAAGAAAAATGCAGAGGCATGAAATGCACAAACAAGTTGAACCCTAACATGTGATATTTAATTTAGTTTTATTTGTTTAATTCTATGATCAAAAAATTGCTTGAAATAAAACAAATTTAAGCAAATTCAAATCTAATTTCTATTTCAAATTTTAGGGTGTTACAGCATAGCCAACTGGTGAGCCATCGAAGGTGTGAATTTCAGATCCTTTCCTAGCTTCTCCAGTATGAGATATTAATACATAGTCCTTCAAATTGCCAGCTAATCCAATCTGCAAGGAATGCTATGCACATAAGAAGAAAGTTCCAAAATCGTCTCATAGTGACAGCTCTTGTTAAACAAAATTTAAAATTCCTCTGTTGATAAAGGAGTTCCTTCATGGACAAATATTGCAAATCTTTCTAGGAACACCTGTTTGTCTGGACTTTCTGGATATGAAAGACAAAACATGGAAAGTTCATGATATACTTGGTTGTAAGAAAGACTTAGCATATAATTGACGGAAGCAAACAGAAGACACAACTTACAAAATAGGAAAATGAGAATTTAGAAGTTTTGGTGTCATGCTAGAGCCCGAAAGCTTCAGAATTTATTTTTTTCTCATGTAGAGGGTATTGTGTAAGGTTTATTTTCAGGTCAGATCGTGCTTCTGTTGGTGTCGCAACCTCATCTTGACTCCTAGGATGAGATAAGTAGGTCTCTTTGTACAGGGTTATTCCCTGTTCTCTCTCCCTACAATATAAAGGTATGCTTCTCTTGCATATTCTAGATTCTCTCTTTTTTTTTAGAATTTATGGTAAATAAAAGTCAGTTCAGGTGAATGTTCATAACAACAAATTTATGGTAAAGTTAGTTCAGGTGAATGTTCATTATAACTTACAAGTATACATGTATACCACTTTAGTGTCAATGTATATACCACTTTCATTCTCTTTTACCATAAAATTTAGCGTTAGCAAATGATCGCTCATCATTATTAATTTTTTAGTCTAGGGGGGCTAAGTTCAAACTATTTAGAAGACATGAAGCCATGGTTTCAGCAAAACTAAGGTCTAAACCTCATCTTCTTCCCATTGTCTTCAACCTCAAGCTCCTCCCAAGCTTCTCCATGGCTAAAATTTCAAGGGAGCTCCATGGACGCAGCCACGGTAGGGGGGTCTGGATCCCCCCAGCCCCGGTGGCAGATCCGGCCTTGCAGCTGAACTAGTTACAAGGTTGCATGCACTTGCATCCAAAATACTATCATGGGCCTAAATACAGGTCCCTAAGCCAGGCCAAATGAGAGCCAGAGGAGGGCCCTGGCCAGCCACACCCTGTCCCAAGGCGCCGCCAGGGGCCCGCACAACCAGGGGGTGGCATCTACAACGCCACTTGCCCCTCCCACGGGTCCCTGAGCCAGGCCAAATGAGGCCCAGAGGAGGGCCCTGGCCATCCACACCATGGCCCAAGGCGCCGCCAGGGCCCGCACAACAGGGGTGGCATCTACAACACCACCAGCCCCTCCCACGGGTCCCTGAGCCAGGCCAAATGAGGCCCAGATGAGGGCCCTAGCCAGCCACACCCTAGCCCAAGGTGCCGCCAGGGGCCCACACAAACAGGGGGTGGCATCTACAATGCCACCAGCCCCTCCCACTTGAGGAGTCCAGATTAGATGGGAATTAAAGATAGAGTTAGATGAGGATTAGAATAAAAGCAAATTGTGAGATCTATAAGGAACTCTACCTGATTTCTTGGAGGTCAAGTCTAGATTGCTTGGAGGTCAAGTCCCATAGGGACTATAAATATATGGGTCATGCAACCGTTAGGATCTGAAGCAAGAATAGAACATTGCTCTTCCCCTACCCCTCTCCCTCTATCTCTCTGTGCCTGCCCTTGCCCTAGCCACCGCCTACCTCCCTTCCTGCGCCATTCATAGCAACCGCACCCCCTCCCCTAGCAGGGCTGTGACACTAACTAATTAACTTTATTCAGCTTTGCTACATTTCGACATGACTGTTGCATCGAGGAAATCCATTTATGGCCAAGGGCCCAAGACATTACTTGTTTTCCTGAATTGTATCTATGTGGTTGCTTAACCTCCAATGTTTTCTATAACAGAGCTGCATCACATGTAACAATCGATTCTTTGATAGAAGCAATTTTTCATGCCCACTTGTATAGTAAGTTCAACATACAACAGAAAGTGAAGATCAGCAACACATGTTGCAAAATATTGATCTCAAATAATCAATCTCTAGTTTTCTCATAGGTCACCATGGACAATTTATTTATATATCCATGCAATAAGATAATATGGTCATAGTGAATCGTGAATAGTGAATAGAATATGTTGATTATGTTCCCAATTAAATTGGTGTGCAGGTAAATACCTAGTTGAAACTCAGGAAGCAAGAAAAGAAGAACCAACCTGTATATGGTCAGCATAGGTAGCAAGCGTGAGCCTTGTCTCTGTTTCATTGCCCTGATAAAATCCATTTGGCTGCAGAAAAGGATCAATACAAACTAATAAAGAAAATTGAATTTTGGAGCTAATCCAGAAAGATTTCAGATATTTGTTATCTTTTATCTTGAATGGAGCAGGAGACCTACGTGCTATTTCATTAAGAGAGACAGAGGTACAGGTGTGGGCAACTGCCCCACCCAGAAACACACCGGCTAGAAACAAAAACAACAGGTACCCCCGACTAGAGGAAAACATGATCAAGGGGCAGCAGCCTACCAACAGAGCCTATAGATCTTGGGTAAACGATCTAATGAGCAGGTCCTAAAGATTAGAGCCACCCACCATGGACCAAAGACTACACTCATCAACCACTGTTTGCAGGAGACCCTAAAAGTTTGGCGAGGCTCCGTCAAAAACATAGCATTCCTATGTTTCGAACCATCCCAGGCGACTAAGATGATCAGATAACACAATACACAGCCCTCTGTGCTTCTCCTTAGGAGAGTGCTTCTGATCGTGTTACCCCACCATACGAAGAAGCAAGTTGCAGTGAGTGGAGGTGCTACAGCTGCCATGGTAAGTTTACAGAACGGACAGGCAGGCTGGTGGGGCAAACCACGCTTGGCTAGGCAATCGGCTGTCCAACACCAGTTATTGATCGCTAAACCAAAGGAAAAACTTGCATTTTAGAGGGGCCCAGCTCTTCCAAATTCTTTTTCAGGGACCAAACTTGATAGATCCCAGGAAGAAGGCTGCATTGGCCAATTTGCTAGAGTATGAACCAGATTTGGGGAACTGCCAACAGTACTGGTCAGTAATATCTAGTCAATACCATCTACCAAGTCCCAAATATGCAGATACTCAACTAGCACCTGTGCTGTTAGAGTTCCTTTGAAATGAGCCACCCAGGCACGATGGTGAAGCACCTGAGCTTACTATCCGGTTCTTGACAACCCTGTTGGAGATCATCTTGTGCAAGTTAGGGGCCAATTCTGCTATTGTCTTTCCCTGTAACCAATGATCAACCCAAAACCGTATCTGCTCACCAATTAATTTCAGATATAGTTTGATAAAATATACCAAAAGCTCTGCATGAGAAGTTTGTACTGTAATATTTTCAGCTCCATCGAGGGAAAGAAGATAGTAGATAGCTTAGTGGCTCAATCAATATCAATACCTAAAGAATGCACGTCAAACCATCTGACACAACTGGCAGACTAACCCAGCTTAAAAAATATGCAAGCCATGGTACGAGAAACAAAGTTGTATGACCATGGATTGTACAAGTGCAGAGATTACCACTGCACCAGGCCTTACAAGGTAAACAATATTATAGTTTTAAACAAAAATTGGTTCCAAATACTGCTGTTCAGAAAATTAGAGCAGTATAAGTGCATCGTTCTTGTAGAAAGGTATGAATCACACCACACACCCATTGGGCGGGGGAGGGGGGAGGGGAGTGTGCCTTGCATATATATAGCCATGATCAACCTGTGGTACAGTACAAGGAAGATAGGCTATACATGGATAGTTATCCTATACAATTGATCTTAATGGATCCTATCCTAATAATAATAATAATAATAATTTATCCTAATGCATCCTTTCCTAATAGTTCTTTCAAATAGTTTAATCAAAAGAACCAACAAGGTTTCAGATATAAGCAGCAATTGGCAGAGGAATAGTCATAAATCTGGCTCTTGGCGTGCACAAGTAAATGAGTCATGAAAATAGAAAACTCTTATTTGGATAGACCTCAGGAGTTTTCATTCTCCTTTGTAATTCCTTTACTTTGTTTTGGTTCGTACATAAATTTTTCTTAATAAAAAATATATGTGCAGAAGAGGACAATATTACAGCTTTGCGAAACAAAAAAAAAACTGCAAGATTATATGGAAGTATAAAAGCAGCAGAGGTGTCATTTCTTGATAGGATATAATTATAAATGGCATGTATATTACCTCTAAGAACAATCCAGTAGAGAAACCTTGTTGTAGTGGATTCCCAAACGGACTGCCACCATTTATAGCATCACGGATTCTATCGTTGAAACTGTAAATATGGTAGTGGTATGGGATATAGTCACATTGCATAGACTAAAATAAACTAAATACATAACAAAAAAAAACAAAAGGATAGATTCGAGAAAAGCTATTTACTAGATAAACTGTACCAAGATGCTTTCTTTTTTGGAATGTTGATACTTCACTTTTTTAGTCCATTTTATGATTGTTAATATATACACCGAAATTTGTTCTGCATGTCTAACAAGGCCAAGTTGTTTACAGGTAGCAAATAAAAGGTGGCCACTCAACATCATGAGTTTGTTCCAATTAAACTTACCTACCAATCCCAGTGCCACTCATATTAAGCTGGGATCCATTTATCCCACGTTGATTTTGCGCAACTTCACCGAAGTCCCATCCTTCACCATACCTGTGACGATGTAAATGTCTTAACAGTTGAACTAATGGAAACTGTGTGCCAATACCATTAAAACTGATTGCTCTGAGACTCAGGAATCTGAGTCCTTACAAGTATAATCTTTGAACCATCTACTCCATGTTCATCAATTGTAAGCCTTTGAAGAGCTGATTTTGCTCTAATCTGTGTTCAACAAGCAGGATTGTTTTCAAGTACACAGTACACTAAATTACGAAAAAGACAAATTCAACTGCCCACAGAGATTCTGTACAACAATCCAACCACAACGTCACTTGTTGCAAAAAAAAAACTAGTAACATTTGGTTTACTAAATAGCATAGACTGTTCTTTCTCTCAAGTTTCTAAAATAATATGAACAGATGCATAGATTTAGCTTTTTGGTATTGAATTTCATATACTTATTGTTCCATCCTTGTTAAATAACAAAAAAAATGGTTTTCTCCATATTGACTGACATGCTAGACATAGATAACTGAATACCTAAGGCAAAACATATCACCTACCTAAGCTACAAGGTATAAAATTCAGCAACAAAACCCACAGCCTGCATATTGAATTTGCTGTATTTTTGTCTTAAATATACCTTGCTGAAAGAAACTGAGGTGAGAATTTCATAAAGAATCTTTTTTCTGAGAACGTGCCTAGAGAATATTTATTAGGTCTAGTCAGATCATCAACTCCGGAGAATCAATATGCTGATATCAGAGGTTAAAAGGAAACTATTCAAATTGTACTGCATCTGCTTTCATAATTTCTGTCGTTTTGGATGGCATGTCTCTATAACACTATGATTTTATTTGCCCCGACACAATGCCCCGGGTATATGCCCCGACACTAATCTATAAATGTTTTCTTTGAGTCTTCAAACTTAAATATTAAAGTTCTAAAAATTTGACCTCGACCTTATTCAAAATGACAGGAATATGGAACTAGAGGGAGTATAGTTTCAGTGCCACTGGAGAACAACTTCCACACACAGCTATTACTAAGTGAGTCTTGACAAGATTAATGCAAATACTTGTACAAGATCATGCGGATCAAACCAAAAGAATTATTTCGGTTTTAACCACCAAATCATCATGATACTTAATCCAGTCTGAAGGTGAGCTTACTTACCATTGTCCTTTTCATGATATGTCCCATTAGATCAAATCTGAACCCATCAACCTAAGTCAACAACTATACAATCATAAATATAGATAATAATAAATAATAGGTCAGTGTTAAAAGACATGCTACCACTAACACAATTTTTTTTGGCCAACAAAGAAAGGAGAGAAGCAGCATGTTGTCATTAACTCATTAATGTATTTCCTGTGATTCTACATATGTATGATGTTTTACCATTATACGACTCACTTTGTAATTTACTGCCCAATTCAGAAGGTCATCCACGATTAATCTATCAACCATGAAATGCTCACTTGCTGTATTGTTCACAGCTGCACTGTTCTCAATCTGACCATTAGAGTCCCTTCTAAGGTAGTATCCAGGTACGATCTGTAAATATCATAAACAAACAATGATAAGGAATAAGGATACATGAACAAGGTCAAAGCCTTAGCAGATATGACATCTTTTCTATCAAAAAATGGATAAGGAACTTTGAGATAACTGACAAATTATATTAACTATAAAACATACTTCTGGGCCAATGAACAGAGCAATCAAGGGGCAAGCATGTCAAATATCTGCCATTTCTTTGTCCAAAACTATAGTTCACCTATTTCTTTCTACTGGTACACAACATAGCATCCAATGAAATCTGTTAGTAATATATTTTTATTAGCTTCACAGAAAGAATAGTTTGATTTTTTGAGGGGAAGAAAGGACACCTGTAGTGTTCAGTAAACCAAAATTATTTTCAAAATCCCAAGCTTGAAAGAAAACTTCACTAATTTATGTAATGTAATGGTTTTTTATCTGAACTACATTGTAAAAAAAAGGTTACTATAGAACTAGTTAAGAGGAGTAACTTCGATTGGACATCAGTTAACCTTTAATATGTATAACTTTTGAGTTGGCCCAATTTCAACAAAACAATAGCAGGGCCTGCTTGGATCCAGTTTCTTGAGAAATAGACTCTGTTTCAGTTTCTTGTAATAAGTGTTTTTTTCTTGTTGGGTTTCTGATTTCAGGTAATTTGTTTGGCTAACTGGTTTCTCCCTTGAACTGAAAAAATAAAAACATTTCAACTGGTTTCTGTTTAAAAACACCAGGTTTGCATCATTGGGCAGAGTCTCTGTAGTTCATGCCAATAAACTCAGCCTAAAAACCCTGCAAAACGGGCCTTTGTTATGTCTTTAACTCTGCATATGAGAAATGACCTGATGTGATCTTGTGAGGCCCCATGGCCCCGTTTGGTAGAGCTCTAGGTGGCTCTGGGTCTGGCTCCTCTGCTTGGTAGCGAGAAGCCTCTTTATCTCTCCTCTCAAAGCCGGTGAAGCCACTATTTCTGGCTTCACCTGCTTTGGCTCCTCCGTGTACTGTAGCAAGGAGCCCGGAGTCATTTGGAGTCATGCCAAATGGGCCATAAGTATATTTAATAAAGATTAATGAATACTTTTGTATTTGGGATGGTTATGGAAAAAAAGAATATAACCAGAAACCATGAGGCAACCTTGTCAAGCACGGAAGTGATGGCAAAAGGGCCACTTGAGTATAGATGATTGTACACAACATCCATGACAACTCGAAGACCTAAGCGATTCAAGGCCTGCAGTTCAAAGTTTATCATAAAAACATCTGTTATCCTGCAAAGTGCTGGCCACATTAAGCGCACAAGTCCTTCATCCATGCATTGCAATTGCAGGAATAGGATGAGTGATGCAAGTTACAACTGTTCATGTAAGAAAGTTTAGTGACAGAAAGAAAATCTTACCTGCACCATCTGTCGGTACTCAATGATACGACTTGAACCATCTGGGTTACTTGCATAGCTTCCTTTCGGAACCCCCCAAAGCACAGGGTTATACCTTTTAGTTGCATGTGACCATGCGTGAGAATAGTTTATGGGCAATAACATAAGAAACATAACATTCATAGCACACCCTTGTGATACATTAAATATTGAATATTTGACAAGCAAAAGAAATGAATTAAAACAATAAGTACCCCCAATTATAAGGGTCCTCTTCCTGAATAGCCACAATTGCAGCTTGTTGCAAATCTGATCCTGGAGGGAGTTTTGACAGTTCAACCTCATCTGCCAGAGTAGTACATAAAAGTTCTGTAGTTACTCAAACAAGAATAACCTAATAAATCAAATAAAAGCACACAAAATGATGCTGATGGAGTCCAGTTTAATCAATTGAAAAGATTGATAGTAATCATAGAAAGCTATGTAGTTTAATCAATTGAAAACTTATTGCTAGTAATCACAGAAAGCTATGTATGAAATAAAAAAAATGGAAGATACATGGAACCATATTAAACCCCAAGAGATGAAATTTCTTTTATTCAAAACGATAATTTATGAGGTTTACATATATCTTAATATTCTAATTCATAGACCAGACTAAAAAGCTTGGGTTCTGATTTCTTGGCTATTGTAAAAGTCAAACAGTAAATGAATAGCATGCAAGACACAACAGTGGTATTATCATCTTGATTCTTGAGCAAGACTGCAAGAGATTTACATTTGTCTGGTAACATACAGTGATACAGAAAGAGTTGAATCTTTACCAACACATTTCCAATTGTTCTTTATGTCATCAACACCACCAAACTGAAAGCTTGGCAACAAATGGACATGAGTCAAACCAGCATCAGATAGATTCTTTAGGTGTTCTATGCCTGCAGAATCCTGTATAACAAGTTGTAGAATGGGTCTAAGATGCCTGTTGATGAAATAAAGTGGTGAAAAATCTGAGTCTTCTATTAATTTAACTGTGAATAACCTGACATGTAAATGCACAGAATCCTCCTCGAAAATGACAGTCCACTGTGATATCATGGGCACTGTAATAAAAAAATTGACAGCAATCAGAGGGCTCAATTCTGTATGTACGCATGCATAGATCCATCTCACCAAATTTACAGTTGCAGAGAACAGTTCACCTGAAATCACGAATGTGCAATTCATATATGCTTATGTCAGAGAAGGAATCAAGCTTTGGCTTTTCAGCTGCCAATCCATCCCAGGCAAGTGGCTTTAATGTTTCATTATTAATATCAACCAACCAAGTCCGTGTGCTATTTGCAGAAAGCCTGGTCAAAAATAAAAGGCATTAATGTCTTCCTATTTCTCCATGCTAGTGTCATGAACTAAGAAAAATGGACTTTACCCTCTAGCATAAGGATCAGCGGCTAAACATTTCTCAATGTTTGCTGTAGCTGGATGATATACTGTGACTTCATATAGATAATACCGGTTCTCCCAGTTTCTTGGACCAGTAACACTCCAAACACCATTTGACTCGTTGAGTTGAACTGTTTCCAGTAAAGGACCAGCTGGACCATCATAGAAGCTCACACTTACATCCTGTGATAATATTGGAAAAAAATATTCACATGCGTTAACTATACAGATGTAGAAATAATACTTAAGAGGCTCAAAGGCTTCTAAAATCGAGAACCTGTGCTGTAGGAGCCCATAGGTACATACTCACAGCTTCCTCACTAAAAAATAGTACCAAGTGGTCCAGTGTAGGCGAACATGTCATCCAATACTCCAGGTAGTTGCAACCCAGTAACATCTTGCCTGTTCACATGAACTGCTTGTAACAATACATATTGTCCTGATGAAAGTTTTGGTGAAAGTATTTACAGAAAAGGCAGCCTAGTTTAGAGATTACCATCAAAAGAAGCAACAGCAAGTTGACATTTCACCAAGGTGGCAACATCAACAGAGCTTGGAATTCTGAAGGCTCTATAAGAGCTGATAAAAGGGAATTTCTGGGTCACCTGAAGATAGTGAAATGGTACTCCAAGGTTAGAATACTGTTTGGAAAAACAAAATAGAAAGAGGGACAATCATAACAAGAACTGCAGCACAACAGACAATTAAAATAATACTCGTACACTGGATGGAAGTCCATTATTTTCTGGTTGCAGTTCAACTTTGGAATCATAACCTACCAAACCAGCAAGAAATGTAACATTAATGAGGCTCAGGCCGTTACTATCGTAATCAATTGGCGCATGAGTTTACAAGGTACCTGTTGATGGCACCTACCTTCAATAACCCCACTTGACATGCACATTGTAGCATTTCTGCTTGCATATAAGAAGAGAGAAGTTCCCTGATCACTGACATCCCATGCAATCAAGGATCTTGTCACCCAGTAAGCCCTCGCATCCAACAAGAACCCCTGCAGATGCAAAATCAGCGTATGACCAAAGGAACCCTAAGAAGTGCAGTATCAAATCAAACAAACAAAATTGTAAGAAATCCTCAGTAGAAGGCTTTGAGTGAGCTGCAGACGTCACTTTAACAGCGGGGCCAAATCAGCAATAAACCATCCATGGTAAAATTTTGTGCTCCAAAGTTTTGGACAACAACATGGTCTGAAATGTGAGACTTGGAGGTCTGAAATGTGAGATTTGGACCGATAATTTCCACTGCAAGACATTAAAAGTTCAAATTCTACGGAAGTACTGTCCAATCTTCTAGACAAATGTCCACATATCATTCCCCTATGCTGGATCCAAATATTTTACAACGTTCACTGGTTTTCGTAAAAGTTCACTGGTTTCCAAATGTATGCCACTCTTAATGAGAATGACAAGTGGACCCACCACCATTATCTTGCTGGTGTTAGTGCAGGTGGAGCGCACCTGAAGAGATCAGGATCGGATCACAACCACCACTAGCTCACTAATGGTGGATGGCGTTCGTGTGACTACCATGTGGGCCCGACCAATACAGGTTAAGGGGTAATAGTGTAATTGTGGGCAAAAAGGTGGCCTAATAAGCGATAATAATTGTAAACTCCGCAACGTGAGGAGCGGCAGTGGCGGCCGAACCTGGGTGGCCTCGGCGAGGCCGACGTCAGAGCCGGCGCCCTCCTCCCCCGTCGCCATGGGTGCCCTCGGCGCGACGGGACGCACCCTCCGAGGCCCGGGTGCAGCGGCGCGCGCGGAATGCGACGTCGGCGGCGAGGATTGCGGTGTATTCGATCTCCTCGGCGAAGCTGACGACGGAGTGGCAGCAGCGGCGAAGCGCGGAGGTGGCGCGAGCAGGAACGAGGGACCGGCGTGGAGCAGCATTTGCATCGGCGTTTGGATTCGGAGGGAGAGAGAAGAAGCCGGAGAAGCGCCTCGTAATAATACTTGATTTTATATTTATTTATTTATTTATTTATTTATTTATTTAAGTGACATTTATATTTATATAGAAATGGACAAACTGACAAAGAGAAACGGAGGAAGACCTAGAAGAGTGTTTGCTTGGCTAATAGGGACCAGGATCGTGTCCAGTTACAACTACTACTGCAACATATGCACTAGCAGTATCCCAGCCATCCAATGAACCACCAATGGGCAGGATCACAACCTCTTTCTCTCCCATTTTTTTTTTATCGGCTTTCTCTCCCATTTTTTGTTGCCCCATGTGCTATCGGTTTCTGTTTTTCTAAAAAAAAAAACTACTCGCACGTTGATGTTTGGCTCTGCAAGATGGATTTGCTGTAAGCCACCAACACTGACGATAATTCTAAAAATATACGATTACCATACATGTTGAAAATTACAAAAAAAACATCTAATCACTAAATTTATCTAATCTCCCACAACTAATAAAAATAGAAAAATAATATCTTTTTTTAATAGAGTCAAATGAATATAAGTTTTATATTAAAGTTGTCACACTCAATAAGCTCTACAACTTTGCAATTTTGAGCTTTTATATTTGAGTTAATTAAGACGCTTGAAAAAAAATTATGCTGACGCGTGATTAATTTGCTGCTGAAATTTTATATTATTTTCTCAAGGTCTTAACAACTTTAAATATAAAATTCAAAACTATATCTGGAATAACTTTGATATAAAAAGGATTAAAAATTTAAAATATAAAAAAATCCGTGATACGCCTAATCACACGTGTTTAAGGATGGACGAAAAGCTCGTAGCTCAGTAGCTCGCTCGACTCGTCTTAGCTCGTTTATATTTTTTAACGAGTTGAGCTAACACTTTAGCTCGTTTCACTAATGAGCTAGCTAGCGAGCTGGCTCGTGAACCCAATGAGCCAAAGTTATTAACTTTAAATTTGATTAGTTTTATGAGGCTTCATGTTTTACACTTTGCAATTATTTAATTATTAAACTTTGATTTTACAAATTTGAGATTATATGAATTTATTTTGTTTTTAAATGGATATATGGATAATCAATAACAAATTATGGATGCATTATGTATCATATAAAGTATGGATAATTTATGTATAGTGTAGTACTACTTATATATTAATATATAATATTTTTTTGTTTGATTTAAGACGTATGAATAAAGAACTTTTATATTATTATTATTCTCAAAATTTAAATAAATATATATACTATAGTTTTTTTGACTGGTTCGCGAGTCTAACGACCAGCTCGAGCTCGTAAATGAGCCGAGCCGAGCTAGCTTTCTAGCTCGTTAAGATAACGAGACGAGCTGAGCTGACTCGTTATCTTAACGAGTCAGAACGAGCCGAGCTGGCTCGTTAGTCTAGCCTAACCCGTGTTGCAACGTACTGAAATGTTTTCCAGCAACTTTGTTCGGCTGGTACAAAAGCCGATTGATTGAATAGTGTTCTGTGAGAGAGAATAAGATGAAGTAAGATGGTGAAACAAGCTGGTAGTAGAATGAATTTTTGAAAATTGTGCCACGAGGAAATGACTTTTCATAAAATGAGATGTGGTAAATATCATTTTATTTTTATTTAAGCATATATGTTGAGAAATTATTAACGATGAATATTTTTTTTGGATTTTTTTTTAAAATATCTTGTGACAACTCAACCGAAAACTGCATCAGCACTCGCTACGCATTTCTCTAGAAACAGTGACGGACCGATAGGACCTGGGGAGAAAAACAAGGGAGAGAAAAAGGCTAATCCTAGCCGTTGCTAGTTCATTGTATGGCTAGGATACTGCTACTGCATATGTTGGCAGTAGTAGTATTAACTGCACACGATCCTGGTCCGGCTAATAGCTACCGTGACCATCTTCTCTCGTTTCTTTTTTCTTTTCGTTCATTTCTATACGTAACAACCTCTTTTCCTATGTTTTAATCACACGTTTGGGTCATTTATTCCTTTTTCTTTTGTTTCCTTGTTATATCTTTCGGCTCCACTTTGATAGTATTATATGTTTTATTAAAAGGTTTGGCTCCTAATGAAGCAATATGTGTGTTTATTTTGAAACGGAAGGATACGCAACTCTTGTTCCTACGAACCTCACTGTATTTCATCTAGCATGCCTTTGCGTGTGGTTTACATATTTTTCTTTAAGTCATTAGTTTCCCATCTTTTCTTCCCTCAACACCTATATTAATTGATGTTTTGAACAAGGTTTGAGTTAAACATTGAGAATATAAATCATGAAAGTTATTCATTTTAGAAAAATTGAAAATCATATCGATAGATTTGTTTTTTTAAAAAAATACTTTCATAAAATATACATATTATGTTTCAAGAATATTTTTAAAATATAAACAGTGAAAGTTACGCTTTGGAGGCCGTGTCACTATCCTAAACATCAACTGAGATATAATATGGGTATGGAAGGAGTATGCCTTATTCGTTTAACTTATTAGAGCAATTTATCAGTCATATTATAGTGTTTTTCTCTTACAATAAAATAGCTAAAAACAGCATCAGCAGACTTATCAGTCGTAGAAACGATCAGCCGAACAAGATATTAGTCTTCGTATCAACCTCATTAGGAGAACAAAAGATTGATCAATACATACCTCATGCTAATTGTTGCAATTTGTAGCTCACCTTTTCTTTTATTGTTCTATATGTTTTTTTCCTTGTGCTTCCATGTGGACAGGGGATAAAAAGGAGAGTCTAATCATCTTATGCGGCTCTTTTTTATAGCATTTGGTTCAGATATAAGATAGGGACAAAACATTTGGTCTAGAGACGGCGACAGATGGAGTCATTATTGTTAAGCGAGCATTTCTTTAAATTTTGGTGTATACTCATCCTAAAATTCGGACAGATTAATCCTTAAGGAAATATTCCATAAAGAACATCTCTAATGATGAACCGGTCATATTTTTTTTCTCGTGCCACATAAAAGCTTCTCCACTTTTACATCTCGACTCTAATCTCCACCACGAGTCCTTGATACCGAGCACAACTGAATGCAACAGAAGACTAGGGTGATGAGCGATGTGAAGGACGAGACCATGGATGGTAGCTCAAGAGGGCAAGACCAACACAATTGATCTGGACGGCCGAAAGGCAACGTGTGGCAGCTAGATGTCAAGTGCCGGATCATGAAGGGCAATGAAGAGATGCGGTCGAAGTCTTAATGGTGTTTCATTAAAATTTCATAGGTATTAAATATGCTGATGTGATAATATATTAATGAAGAGATATAGTGAAAGTTTTATAGGATGAAATTCTTATACATTGTTTTTAAAATATGGATATCTTGAAAACTGAAGCATGAAATTCTCAATAAGACTAGCCTTAGAAGAGAGTCGACGGGACAGGTGGCAAGGAGAGGATAATTGGCAAGCATATGCACCCGTGAGTCAGCGATGTGGATTTTGTTGCGCCCATGCCCCCCTTGACGAGTTCATCGCAGAGAGCAAAGATGCACATCCTGCGTCGAAACATCATCCACCGCTAGTCATGATGCCAATCAGTTGAAGGGATTCAGTTTTTTATTTGCTATATGTTTTGATAAAAAAAATATTAGAGTTGACTGCTCTGTTTGGCTGATATTAAATCAATTTATGCTGATTTATAAAGTTGGTATGTTGTGATAAAAAAATAATATTCCACAGTTGATTTGTGCATATTAAAATCGGCTGAATAACACAAGTCAATGGGGGTAAAGGTTTATTCAACTCTATCTAGCAATTAGGTTGACTGAAATCCACACAGGACCATAAGTTGATTTGTATGCCTCACTAGAGATGGCCTAACTATAAGATTATTTATTGAAAAGCTCTACAACATCATCATATTATTTTTTAGATAAAGGAAACAAATATGCTCGCCTCTACACCAAAGTACTTCCTCCGTATCAGAATATTGGCTGTTCTTGTTTTCTAAAAAGTTAACCTTTTTAACTTTAACCAATTATATATAAAAAATATTAATGTTAATATTTATAATATATAATTATTATCATTAGATAGAATGTTGAATATACTTTCATAATAAACTTAGTTTGAGATATAAATATTATATATATTCTATAAGCATAGTCAAAGTTAAGAATGTTTGACATATACATATCATATATGACCTCTATTTTGGGACAGAGAGTAGCATTTAAGCTACAACACAAGGACCAGACAGTGCAGCACAAGAGGATGCTTGGAAAGAAGAAAATAAGGCAAAATTTGAACTAAGTTAAACTTCAATCAGCTTGGTCGACCTCTAGCCAAATTTGCTAAAAAAAAAACTCCATGACAGTAGTCTTAATACTTCAGCAAACCATCCTCAAAACATTTCTCTCTTTTGTTCTAGGCCTTGATCTTTGAACATGGGGTTGTCACGCTCAAAGATGAATACAAATGAAACACGAGCCAAGCACTTACAGAAAAGGTGATGGAACTCTCTATAGCAAACGATAGGTAGTATTACCCCCCAACAATTAGGGGTTTTCTTCTTTTTTTATCAACTCTTGTGGAGCCCTATTTATACACGTGCATAGGTTTTTCAGGATCAAAATGTCATTACAACCACTATAGATTCCAGGCATATTCTCACTACTCTGGGCGATTGTTTTGTATGCGGGCTGTGGGCTGACACATGTCCATTGCTAGAAGGTTAAGGAAGTTAGTGAATTGATGACAAGGAAGCCGGTGACCGAAGCCCTAGTGAACAACGGTCGTAACTATAACGATCCTAAGGTAGCAAAATTCTTTATCGGGTAAGTTCCAACCCGCACGAAAGGTGTGTGCACTATCTTGGAGAGAGGCTTGGTAAAATAGACATGTATATGAGATGCGGACTACTTGTAGTTGGGCAGAAATACCCTATAAAGTTTTGTTGTTGCTTGGGATTGGCTTTGGGCTTTTCATGAGTAGCTTAGGTCGAGGACAAAGAAGGCCCCTTCGGAGAGGCTCTAGCCATTAGTGAGATACCACTCCAGAAAGAGCCCAGATTCTAACCATATGTCAGACTAGTGGGCCAAGGGTTGGTCTCAGGTAGACAATTTTTATGGGGCGTAGGCCTACCAAAAAGTAACCAAGACGTGCAAAGGTTTTCTCAAGCCAGAGATCCTCGAGTGCAAAGACAAAAGTAAGCTTGACCGCAAGATTCACTTGTTGAGTTAAAAGACTCACTTGTCAGCCTTAGTGTTTCGATGGTGCCGAGTGGAAGGGCCATCACTCAACGGATAAAAGTTACTTGAAGGATAACAGGCTGATCTTTCACAAGAGTCCAAATCTGGGGAAAGGTTTGCCATCTCGATGTCGGCTCTTGGCCACTTAGAGTTGTAGGTAGTTCCAAGGGTTAGTCTATTCACCTATTAATGTGGTATATAAGCTGGGTTTAGAACGTCGTGAGAGTACAATTCTATCCATATTTAATGTGGGTGTTAGCGCATTAAGAAGACCTTTCCCTAGTATGAGAGGACTAGGAAGGATGCACCTCTAGTGTACCGGTTATGTTGCTTATGGTAAACGCACCTCTGATGTATTAAATTAATTTTCAGCAATGAGTTAAGGTGAAATTGATCAAGTCACTAAACAAGCCAAGATTCAACAGGGCAATCAAATCAAATCAAATAACCAGTACTTGACTAAGTTACTGCAACCCCACACAAGCATCTTGTATGGGTATATAACTATATATACGTGTCGCAAAGAAAAATAAAATCGGAACGGATAGATAGATCCAATCCACGGACGTGCATCTGCAATATATAAGCAAGATCGTCGTCGTGCCATACCCAGGATTCTCGAAACAAACCATGGCCGGTCCGAGGGAGAAGAAGAACCTGTTGACCGCCGCAGCTGCCCGATTCGAACGCCCTCCGCCGGAGCTGCTGGCCGAGATCCGCCGCCGCCTCGACTTCGCCTCCGTCTGCAGCGCGCCGGGGCAAAACCAAAACCCTGATCGAAACACCACCGTGGCTCCTCTTCCCCGGGCCCCAGGAGTACGATGAGAAGGCCACGGTCCTGTCCATGGCCAGCGGGAAATCCGGGTCAGTGCGCACTTCGGACGTCGCCATGCGTGGCCACGTCATCATCGTTTCCTCGGGCGGGTGGCTCGTGACGGCCGACGACCGGGGTGCCCTGCGCATGGCTAACCCGGTCACCGGGGCGCACGCCGACCTGCCGGCCATCTCCACCGTCCCGTTCCTCCACCCGGTTTCTTCCGGCGGCGGCGGTTGGTTCCGCCTCGACGTAGAACCCTTCCTCAAGTTCCGTTTCGGCGGCTCGCCGCCACCGCCGCCGGAACACAAGGACTGGCCGAGGGCGAGGACGTACACGCTCAAGGCCGCCCAGATGCGGCAGGTCTTCTACCGCAAGGTTGTCCTCTCCGCGTCGCCTAGCTCGGGCAGCTACCCCGCCATGCTCATAAGGCTGGTTTATGATGACCAACACCTGCGCCGCAAGTACCTCGCCGTGTCGACGGACGGGCGGCTGATGGTCGTGCTCAAACACTCCAGGGATGAGAAAAACCCTAGCCGCCGTCGGTACTGCACCATCTCCATGGACACGCGCGTCTTCTTCAAGGTCCAGATACTGGACCACGACAAAGGCCGGTGGGAGGAGGCAGCTGACATCGGCGACGCCGCAATCTTCGTCGGCGTCAACGGATCGCTGTGCCTGTCGACGACGACGGAGCACCAGGGCATCACGCCCGGCTGCGTCTACTTCACTGACGACGATGTCGGGGTGCCTGCCTGCGCAACGCCAACCGCAATTCCGACGACGACAATGACCTTATAAACGAGCTCAGGGACGTTGGCGTCTATAGCCTAAAGTCCGGCAGGGTAGAGAAGATAGGTGCGCTCGGCGAGCAGCATCGGCTATGGCCGCCGCCGGCGTGGTTCACGCCTGCCTTCTGACCACTGCACGCACTGCACGAATCCTTCTTTTTTCTCATTGCTTAATTAGACGCAAACAATAACATGCAGCTAGCTCGATCATCATAAGCGCGGGTACATTAGATTTATTTTACTCCTATTGATCATACTGTCCTACCGTTTTTATCAGTATACAATGGAGTTTCATTGACTATTAAGTTAAATTATCTTTCGTTGCAAATTATAAGACGTTTAGGCTACTTTCTAGATACATTATTTTTACTATGTGGTGCACGGAGCATACACGGAGTATCTAAGATACTTCAAGAGACTTTTTATTCATAATCTATAGGAATCGAGATACAGATTTTTTTTTTTTAAAACAACTAAGAGCCTCTTTAATTAATTGGACTTTTCAAATATAGATATCCTCGGATTTTTTTTTCTAGCCAAATATGAAAAGCAACGAAAATCCTATAGAATGCGCACAAGATATACGAAAGCTTTGCGATTTTTACTCTATTGACTCTCCAAACAATGATTTATAGAGTAAATTATAGAAAAGCTCTTGAAGATTCTCATAGCAGAAGGCATGAATCTAGAAAACACCAAACAATCTTATAATTTAAAATTTAAAATGGTGGGAGTATAAATTTGAATAATAAAAATAGTTTTAAGGTATGAAAGATTGATTATGTATGAGTAAGATCAATTCACTTGCTTTTCAAAATGGTTGGAAAAAATTTAGTATTTTTTTACAATTAAACATTACTACAAATCGAACTTAACAATCCAATAGGATATATTAATGAAATATAGGGCTCAATGAGGTTGTTGGATTTTAGATTTATTAGGACCTCTATATTAAAGAAACATGCTAAAGACATGTTTGGTTGGGCTATGACTTCTGAAAAAAGTACCTATAAGATATGGGTTGTGGGAATAGGTTGTTGTGAGTTGTGGTGAAAGTCCTAGTTTGATTTTGGCTAATTAATGAACTTATATACCAATCCTAGATCTAAGTGTGTAGACAAGATAGGATGGTCCAAAACCAAGACATTGAGCTATAACGATGGGCATGATGTGGAAGTGACCAAAAGAAATGACTTCAACTTGAAAAAGAAGAAAGAGAAAAACAAAAATCCTGAAGATCAAGGAAAAGGAAAAGATATCATATAGGTTTTTATATTTGGCACTCAAGACAATATAGAGGGTGTGAGTATGTTTAGAATTGATAGCCGTACTATTAAAAGGGGACAATCTTGGTTGAAACAATTATCAAGTGCTACTATGTGAACTCATACATACATATGCATTAGGAAATGACCTAATGTGCTTTCCTAACACCCTTAAAATGATTTGAAAACATGCTAACACACATGCACAAATATAATACATATTGTGTTTGGCACATAAGAGCAAGGGTGAGTTATTGGAGAAGAGATATGGTTCACTATGTGTGACCAGACGTTGGCACCCGTAGGACCAGATGTGTCTGATGGCTAATCCTAGATTTAGAGTCTGTGAAAGTGGACCGGACGCTGTCAGACACTACCGAAAATCGGCGCGTTGCCGAGTGCCTAGCAATTTGCCGAGTGCTTTCCGTCGGGCACTCGGCAAATGGTTCATTTGGCGAGTGTCGCACTCGGCATATTATAACATTTGGCAGGAGCCACTTTTGCCGAGTGTTTGGCACTCGGCATATTATAACACTCGGCATAATATCCTTTGCTGAGTATCGAGCACTCAGCAATGTATGGCACTAGGCAAAAGGTCTCTTTACCGAGTGTCGGGCACACGGCAACGCCGACACTCGGCAGACGACGTTAGGAGCCGACGCCGTCAGTGGTTTGCCGAGTGTCGCCGTTAGGCACTCGGCAACCTAAGCCTTTTGCCGAGTGTCACCTTTAGGCACTCGGCAACTCTGGAGGTTTGCCGAGTGTCTGGAGCTATACACTCGGCAACTCTAGACGTCTGCCGAGTGTTTTCTCTGGCACTCGGCAAACCTGAATTTTTCCTTCTTAGTTTGGTCAGCAAACTTTTTCTACTATCCTTCAATAGTACGTAGAACTACATGTTTAGATATGACAATTTTATCCATGTGTTTGCTATATTTAGTTAGTTTTTTTAATTAAGTGAATTATTTGACCCAAGTCAAATTTGAACTACAAGTGATTCAAATAATGAAAAAATTGATTGAAAAAATATTATCCATATTATTAAGCATAAGTTGAGTTCATATGTGGTAAAGTAAAACAGGAACTCCACATATTGTTCATGAAACATGATCTCAAACATGTGTTAGAATTGATTAAAAAATCTATAAATAGAAAATGGACTCCAAAAATTATAAAATTTATCATGGAGTCATTATATCATATTTAGAACATGTGATAAAAAATTGGGATGATTTCGCAAAAGTTATCACATACGTGTCTTACAAATCCAATCATCTTCGATAATGTTTCATATCACTTAGAGGGATTGAGTAGGATTTGAATTGAAATCGAAGCTAAAATTCAAATTTGACTTCAAAACTTTTCGTACAGACAATACAAAACATATATGGTGTGATGTCAAGATTTGATAATTTTTTGAAACCGTTTGATATTTTTTTTTAATTTTTAGTCACAACTATATTATTTATGTAAAATTTGAATTTTTAGTTCTAAGTACATGAAATAATAGTAAAATGTTTGTATATATGAGCATAAAATATATATTTTTAAAGGAATTTGACAAGGTATTTTAAAATGCCATTTGAAAAAGTATATTAAAAGACATAAAAGAAAGAAAAAGAAATATAAAATTTAAAAATTAGATTTGCCGAGTGCCAGAGGGGAGAAACTCGGAAAGGGCGCCGTTTGCCGAGTGCCAACCCTAAGACACTCGGCAAAGGGTCTTTACCGAGTGCCAGATTGGCGGCACTCGGCAAAGAATGGATTTGAATACCCAGACTTAGCCGTTTTTTTCGGCCGCGCGCTCACACACACAAACACACGCACACACACACAAACGCTCGCAGCACCCCGCCCGCCGGCGCCGCGCAGCACCCCGCCCGCCGCCGCCGCCTCGCAGCACCCTGCCCGCCGGCGAGCCCGCCGGTGAGCTTGCACCTGCCGCCACCACCACCCCCACTCCCCCCCGCCGCTGCCCTGCCCCCATCCCCTCTCCTCCCACCGCTGCCGCCCCGCCCCCACCCTACTGCTCCCCCGCCGCCGGCCCCACCCCCACCCTGCTCGAGCTCCGCCGGAGCTTGGCCCGAGCCCCGACCTCGCCCCGCCCCGCCCCGCCCGAGCCCCCTCCTCCACCCCCTCCCCTGCCCATCCCGTCGATCGCGCGGTCCCACCCCCTCCCCAGCCGGTGCGGCCCCCACCCCCCTACCCCTACCCCCACCCCCAGCCGTACGCCCATCCCCACTGAGGCCCCCATCCCCACCCACTCCCACCGATCAACATACAGAGAAGGAAGAGTAGGGGAAGAGAAGGAGAAGAAGAAGAAGAAGAAGAAGAAGAAGAAGAAGAAAAGAAGAAGGATAAGAAGGGAGAAAGGGAAGAGAGGAGGAGGAAGAAGAAGGAGGCCGACAAGGAGAGTAGGACACCGAGGAGGAGAAGGCCGGGGAGGACGTGCCTCCGTTGCCACGTCCCGTCCCGACGCAGCCACCCATCGCCGCTGTCCACCGCCCAAGGTATGAATTATAAGAGATATTAGTTGTAGTTGTAGTTGTAGTTGCGGTAGTGGTAGTGGTAGTGGTATAGTGGTAGTGATACCGGTAGCAGTAGTGTGGTAGCGGTAGGGTTAGTGGTAGTGCCCATCTTGATTCGTTATGAGCATGGATTCAACCTATATATGTGTGTGGTTGTCGGCCATCGAGCCTTTGACATGTGTGTTTGCCGGCCATCGTGCCATTGTTTTATTGCAGGTTTTGGAAACCTCACCATGCAGGGGAGGTTCTGCCGAAATTTTGACTTATGTTATTCTTTTTTCTTTTGCAGAAGGAAGGGGAGAAAGGAGCAGAGGCGATCTCTACATGCACCGCGTCGCCTCGCCACTGCACCGACTCACCACGGCTCCGCTAGCCTGACTCCCCCACCACCAAAGGTGTAACCTCTCTTTGCTTATCATGGTCGTGCATCATGTAACTAGTTAGGTGTCTCCCGTTCGAAAGAGATATGGTTGGAAATATGTAATTCTTTGCACATCTATAACCATATCTGTTTCGAATTGTCCACGTTTCCATGGACAACCCATGTGTGCGTAGAGGAGGTTAGTTTCCATGGTCTGCTCTGACCACCGAGGATCTTGATGGAGAGGTCATCATGAGGTTGGGAGGTGGCAAGAAGCATGGGCGGTACTGGATTGCCGACGGTGCACTCGACATAGCCAGTACGCCCAGTCTCAGCCAGATTAAAGCGAGGGGCAGATCGGGCCCGGTCATACGCGAGCGCCCAAACACCTCACAGCAGCAGATGTAGCACTCCAGGTTATTTCTATTTTATTTGTCGTTCATTGATGTGCTTTAGCTTTGCATTCGTCTAACATTTGAATGAAATGTTAGGCCTAGCTGGAGGATGAGAGGAGGCGACGGGAGGAGCTGGAGGCGAGGATGGAGGCTGATCAACAGGCGGCGGAGGTTGAGCGACAGGTGGTGGTGGAAGAGCGAGTAGTCCACCATCAGAGTCTGCAGAAGATGATTGAGTACATGCAGAGCCTTGACATCGCTTAGGGTATGGCTCCTCTGTCTTTGGAGCTGCCTCCACGTCCACCTCCACCTCGACCTATGTACTTCAGCACTCCTGTGACTATGAATGTAACCTAGAATACTTCGAATGTTAGAATCTTATAGTTCACTTTTGTAACACATGCAACCTCTTTTACTTTGTGCAGAATCAATCGGCGGCATCAAATGCTTTGCCTGCTGGCTTTGCAGCTTCGCCGGGCTATGGACCTTTCCCGAAATTAGGAGGATCGCCGGGCTATGGAGCTTCGCCGGGGTTGGGAGGATCGCCGGGCTTGGGAAGAGGATCGCCGGGCTTGGGAGGAGGATCACCGGGCTTGGGTGCTTCGCCGGGATCAGGTTGTGGACCTCGTGACCCTGGACCCTCGTCGTGACCGTTTTGGATTGAACTTTGGATGTTTTGTGAACTGTGGATGCATTGTGGTGTTGAACTATGGATGAATTGGCACATATTGTGAGATACTATATGTGATGTTTGTGATATCTGTGTTGTTTGTGATGTGATGCATGTTGTTTGTGATATATATGAGTTGCTTCTGATATATATTGTGATAGAACCTCTTAAGAACAGAGCCCACTTGCCAGGATGAATGTCCATCTGACTTAATCCAAGACAAATGATCCAAGTCTTAATTAGCCCATCAGGTGTCACCACTTTGCAGCGGGTCATTCACCTCTTTCCGAACAGGATCTCCTCATTACAAACATTGCAAAAGTAATACAATAATTTAATTTACATCAAAGTAGCAGAAATTTGAAGTCATATTATAAACCATAAGTTTTGAAACCTAACTTAATTGTCATACGATAAAATTACATCAAGCTGCTGATAGAGTTTAAACAAAGCAACCGAGGTACTCTTACCCAAGAGTCAAGCAAAGACTTTTCATTCATCATCTTCATCCACAGTGACCACGGTCATGCAGCACGAAGCCACACAGACCGGGCTGTGGCCCTCATCTGCAACAGGGGTTAACAAACCCTGAGTACGGGAGTACTGAACAAGACTTATCCGACAAAAGAAAAATATTTGGTGGACAAAAGGTATGCAAGTCATAGGATTCAAGGTGGGGTTTGCAAGAATCAAATATTTTGCATAAATGAGCATTTTATAAAACAATTGAAATTCATTTAATTCGTTCATAAGATTACTCAAGAACCGATCTAGATGTATGATCGATAACAAGGTAATAAGTCATCCATGAAAGGAAGCAACAAGTATCCAGTTTAAGTGTATTACTATGATGTGGTAGTCAGAGTCGTGTTTCCATACCCAAGGAACACGACGATTCGAATCGATTAAACCCAGCGGTGACTTCCTTATCATGACATATACAACACTAAAGCACGCATATGACTACTTTTCCCTAGATCCTCCATCCGAGAATGGGGGCCCGCCACTCGAGAGCACAGTACACCTCCATCCAGTTCCTCGAACTTGGAGGGTACACACTACTCTCTCCATCTCTCCACTCCCAGTGCGGGTTAACCGCCCTTTAGACTGGATTAGCCAGAGTCTAGCTTCCCCAAAGGTATATGATAAGTACTCCAAAGTCACGGCTCTTGGACACCCACACCGGACGGTTCCTAATGACACAGGCGGAAAGAATCCGCTCACCAGTCACCACTGATGGCTCCTAAACACCGTGTTCGCCCGGTCCCGATTATTACTTCCAACAACATTCCTTTTTCCCAAAAGATCATAACCATTTGACGAAGCAATACGCTATGGTAAGTGACTGGAAATCACCTACTTTAAAAGTTCTAAGCATACTAAGCATGTTTAGCCAAAAAATTTTATCTTTAAACAAGTGTCAAGGTGTAGGTACAATAACACAAGGATAAGGCTATGCATCAACTAGGAATTTAATAAAGTACGATAATGCAATAATATAACCATAAGTGTATTTAAAGCAATCATTTTAAATACAAGGAAAGGTTTGAATGCACTGGGGCTTGCCTTGGCTGGAGGGATACGCGAACTCTGGCTCAGATTCAACAAGAGAGAAAACCCCTTCACTAGAGGGATTATCCAACCCAACCAACGAACAATCTACACGATATAATGACATGCTTAGATGATGCTTGTAATGATAGACATGATGCTTCGCAACACACAAACATGTACTAAGAGATGAACAAAACAGTTTACAATCTTGAGTACAACTTACCTTCATGAAACTAAACTAAACTAGAGCACAAAGCAATTTAATTAACCCTATTTAACTTGATTATCTAGGTTAATAATTATATCCAAAAGAACTGAGCAAACAACACTACATTATACATGTCCATACTGTAGTTGTCACTGGACAATGACCATTTGCATCAAACAATCCAAAATCACACAAAACCTAAAATCATTAGGGTTACTAATCATTCTATTATTAATTAAACAAAAAGCTATGTTTAACAGTTCATCCAAAAATTCCCAAACTTTTTGTACAGCAAGGTATAAGTGTATAAAGGTTACACAAAAAATTTTAGAATTTTTGGAACAACATACAAAGCATGAAAAATCATGAAAAAGCCATTTTTCATTTACTTTGAGCATTTTTACGGGATTAAAAATATACTGGACATGCACATTTCATATTTTTCATAAATACTACACATCAAAGAGAGTATACACAATTTTTTTGCAGAATTTATATATGCACAGAAATAAATATACAAAAATAACAAAACACAAAACTGTTCAAAACAGAAAAAGGAAAACCCCTTTAGAAACGGACGCTGACAGCTGGGTCCCGCGTGTCAGCGACACAGAGCAGAGCAGCGGCGCCGGTGACCAAAGAACACGGTGGCGAGTCGCCGACGGTGAACCAAACGTTCAACCGACTCGTGCGCTGGACTCTACACATCGCCCTGAACCCAACGAGGTACGACACGGCCAACTCTAACCCTCGCATCGACCTCACCGGCGACGATGGCGGCACCCCGCGCGCGGCCGCACATATGCCGGCAAGTACATACATGCGCCGGAGAAACCAAGCACCCCAGCAGACTCAGCGGCCCCCAAACAACGCGAAGCACAAGAAAAACGAGGCAAAACCCTAACATATCGACCTCGCCGACGGCCATGGCGCACGGCCGAGATCCGCGCAACGTACGCTGGCCAAATGACGCATGCACTCGAACAACCAACACCGCGAAAGGATGCACGAAGGCTATGCGAAGCTAGTGCAAGACTCAGACGCGAAAAAGACCAACTAACGATCTCTCACGGCGGTGAGCACCGATGCGGCGGCGCTGACACGCCAGAGCGAACACGAACCACGGCTACGGTTCGGAATTAGCTACAACCAGCTACTCTACCAGCACCAGGAGCTTACCCGAACACGAAGCGCTCGCTAACTCGGCCAGAGATGAAGTAAAGGGTGCTGGCGACGGAGACCGTGCCGGCGGAAGTAGGAAGCCGAGCGGCAACGTCAATGTTCCCGGAGCTGTAGACCACCAAAGAAGAAACTGCGAGGTGTTCGAGGATCAGTGACGAACGAAGAAGGAGAAACAAGAAAGAAAAAGACAATGTGGCTCCTGTGTAGCCCGGACGACAACGGACCAGAGCGGCGGCGCTCTCGCCAGAGCCGAGGAAGAAACGGTCACGCCGGACAAAGACGACTCGGTTGCTTCAACCAGCTCTCGCGGAAGATGTGCGAGGTTGAGGCGAAGACTTTGCGACAGGATTGGAGGCTTCCCAGTGGTTAACGAGCTCGGGTGAGCTCGTCGATGCGGAGCGCTCCCGCGGCGGAGCAGAGCAGAGCGAGGGCACGACGTGGAAAGGGAGGCAAGGGTGAACAACGTCCTGTTTTGAAGACGACAACGGAGCTGTGGCATTGCTACGCACATGACGCGACACTAGTTGAGGGAAGGAGGCGCGCGGTGGCGTCGGCAGGTTGCCGGCCAGGTCTCGGCGCCGAGCTCACTGCACCGACATGCAGGTGTTCGGTGAAATGCATGAACTGCCCCTGGGATTGTTTTGCAATTTTCTCAAGCTTCCAAGGGTTTGCATGAAAAACTTTGAATACCAAAGTTGCTCAAACTTTCATGATCTACAACTTTGACAATATGCACTTTTTAAAATTTGGCCTAGAAATGAAAATGCATTTTTGAAATTTGAAACCCTTTTTAAAAGATTTACCCCTTTTTGAATTACTCTAAAAACTTGAATAACACTTGAAAAATTGTAAACACAACAAATGCAATTCAAACTGAGCTCTACCACATTGCTTAAACAACCATATGCAAAAAAAACTTAGATTTTGAAAATCATGTTTAGGGTTTAATTTAACCCCTCTGGGAATTAGGGTTTGAAATAAAATTTGAAAAATTGAATTTGAATTCAGGACAAGCATTCTCACAATCTAGCTAAGCACAAATAATTAAACTAATTTTAGTTCAATGCATAGCAAGGTTCTCAATCAAGTGAATGATGATAAGTGCATATGATGACATGATCAAATTTTAATTAAGTGCTTAAACACCAGGGGTGTTACAACCCTTCCCCCTTAAAGAAATCTCGTCCCGAGATTTAGGAGTGAAACAAATTAATGGAAAAGGAAATGTGTCAAACACCTTCTCTTTTTCATCTCTCATGTTACAACTATGACCAGGTCTTACAAACAGCTCAAACAATAGAAGCATAAAACTCTGGGAAATTCTCTAAAAGATAATCTTCAGATTCCCAAGTAGCTTCTTCCTCTGAGTGCTGATTCCACTGAACCTTGTAGAACTTGATGGTATTGCGACGAGTAATTTGATCTTTCCGATCAAGAACCTTTACAGGATACTCGGAGTATGTCACATCAAGTTCTAACTGCACTTTCTCGACTTCAATGATCGTATCCTTAACTTGAAGACATTTCTTCAACTGGGATACATGGAACACATCATGAATGGCGGATAGAATGTCAGACAACTTTAAACGATAAGCCACCTTGCCAATGCATTCCAGAACTAGGAATGGATCGACATAACGAGGTGCTAACTTGCCTTTCACCATAAACCGTGAGATTCCTTTCATACGTGTGACTTTTAAGTACACGTGATCTCCGGGTTGGTATTGGAGCGACCTTCTTCTTTTATCAGCGTAGCTCTTTTGCCTAGATTGGGCGATCTAAAGATTGATACAAATCTTCTTAACTTAATCTTCAGCTTCCTTAACCAAGTCAACACCAAAGAACTCGCGTTCTCCAGGTTCTGGCCAATTAAGAGGAGTTCTACAACCTCGACCGAACAAAGCTTCAAATGGCAACATTTTTATGCTCTGCTGGTAACTATTGTTATAAGAGAACTCTGCCAAAGGTAAACATTCATCCCACTTCTCGGCAAAGTTGAGCACACAACATCTCAAAAGGTCTTCAAGAATCTGATTTACTCGTTCAGTTTGGCCATCAGTTTGGGGATGATAAGCCATACTGTATAGAAGTCTAGTACCCAAAGATTCATGGAAATGCCTCCAAAAGGCCGAGACAAACTGAGTTCCACGATCAGAGACAATGGTTTTGGGAATACCATGCAAGCTCATGATTCTTGATTGATACAACTTAGCGTAGGCAGACACCGGATACTGCTTTTTCACTGGTAAAAAGTGAGCAACTTTGGTAAGGCGATCAACAATGACCCAAATAGAGTCATAACCTTAAGAGGTTCGAGGTAAACCCAGAACAAAGTCCATACTGATATCCTCCCATTTCCAAGCTGGAACTGGCAAGGGTTGAAGCTGACCTCTAGGTTTCAAACGTACTGATTTCACTTTCTGACAAGTGTCGCACTTAGCCACATAGCCTGCTATTTCAATCTTCATCTTTGTCCACCAGAATTTTCACTTCAGATCTTGGTACATTTTGTTGCTTCCAGGATGAATAGACAAACGAGAAGTGTGACCTTCATCAAGAATAGCTAGCCGCAACTTGGGAACTTTGGGCACCACAAGACGATCTTTGAACCAAACCACATCAGATTCATCTAATTTAAAACAAGTAGGTGTCCCAGATTTCACCTTTGCTTTAAGATGTGCGATGCCTTTGTTGGTCTTTTGAGCCTCAATAATTTGATCACGAATGTTGGGTTCTACCGATATGTTAGCTAGACTGCCATGTTGAACCATAGATATGTCTAACTTTTCTAACTCATAACAGAGTGTGGAATCTACCGCCTTTAGGCTCAGACAGTTGCAACTACCCTTACGACTTAAGGCATCAGCTACAACATTTGCTTTGTCTAGATGGTAATGCACTTCAAGATCATAATCTTTAATGAGCTCCGACCATCTTCTTTGCCTCATATTCAGCTCACATTGAGTGAATAGATACTTCAAACTTTTATGATCAGTATAGATATGGCAAAGGTTGCCCAGAAGATAATGTCGTCAAATCTTCAAAGCGTGGACAACTGCCGCTAACTCCAGATCATGAGTTGGATAGTTCTCTTCATGTTTCTTCAACTGCCTAGAAGCATAAGCAATGACTCTTCCTTCTTGCATTAAGATACACCCGATACCAATACCGGACGCATCGCAATATATATCGAAGGGCTTTTCAATATTAGGTTGAGCTAATACTGGAGTTGTAGTCATTAACTTCTTCAAGGTATGAAAAACTCCTTCACACTCATCAGACCACACGAACTTGGTTTGGTTCTTTAGTAAACTGGTAATGGGCTTCAAGACTCGAGAAAAGTCTGGAATAAACCGACGATAATAACCAGCCATACCGAGGAAACTTCGAACTTGATGGACTGTCGTTGGTGGCTTCCAATCCAAAATGTCCTTCACCTTGCTAGGATCAACTGCCACTCCTCCATTGGACAAGACATGCCCTAGGAATTGTACTTCTTTCAACCAAAACTCGCATTTGCTGAACTTAGCATAAAGTTGATGCTCTCGCAATCGAGTTAAGACGATCCTAAGATGACGGACATGCTCTTTTTCATTCTTAGAATAGATAAGAATATCATCAATGAAGACGACAATGAACTTGTGCAGCTCTAGCATGAACACTGAGTTCATTAGATACATGAAGTATGTCGGTGCATTGGTCAAACCAAACGACATTATGAGATATTCATAAAGTCCATATCTAGTGGTAAACGTCGTCTTGGGGATATCTTCAGGTCAGATCTTGATCTGATGGTACCCTGACCGCAAGTCGATCTTGGAGAACACTGTAGCACTAGCAAGTTGATCAAAGAGAAGATCAATCCGCGGCAAGGGATACTTGTTCTTGATGGTCACCTCGTTCAAGGGACGATAGTCAACGCACATACGGAGAGTATGATCCTTCTCCTTCACGAAAATGGTAGGACAACCCCATGGCGATGAACTAGGTCGAATGAAACCTTTATCGAGCAACTAATTGAACTGAGTCTTCAACTCTGCTAGCTCTTTGGGAGGCATTCGATAGGCCCTTCTAGAGATAGGTGCGGTGCCAGGCTTTAACTCTATAGAAAACTCAACATCTTTATCGGGAGGTAAGCCAGGTAAGTCATCAGGAAAGACATATGGAAACTCGCGCACTACTGGAATATCATGTACCCCAACTATAGCTGTAGCACAGACTCTTCCTACTTCCCTTTTTGGCACAGAAAGCTAAATCAAGAGTTGAGATTTACTGTTTGGCACATCTACCTTGATAGTTCTGTTTAACACATCGATCACAGCTTTGTGCTGCTGCAACCAATTCATCCCCAGGATCACATCTAAACCCTGGTTAGGAAGCACTACCATGGTCATGGGGAAAGATATGCCCACCTAGACTCAAAGATACTTGATAAACCAATTCTCTAGTTACGATACGACCACCCGGTGTTTGCACATAAAAGTCCATTTTTAACTCAGACAAAGGAATGCTATGCTTGAGCACAAATGACTTATCAATAAGGGAATGTGATGCACCAGAATCAAAGAGAATAATTGCAGGATGATCGTTGATAGGAAACGTACCCTGCAACACGGGTTCCCCTTCTGGCATTCCTTCACCCTGGGCATGAAACACTCGCCCAGTTTTCTATTCATTCTTGTTCTTCTGATTCTCAGCACTGCCACCCTGCTTCTGCTGTTGCTAATTCCCAGCAAACTTCTGATTGTACTACTTCGGAAGAGGACACACATTAGAATAATGCCCCACCTTCCCACAGTTGAAACAAGCATTGTTGGTTTGCTTGGCAACCACTTGATTGTTTGGACCAGCATTCTGCCTAGGGTACTGAGAACCCCCAGAGAACTGCTGCCCAGACTGCTGCTGAGGAGGACGATACTGAAAGCGATTGTGGTTCTGAGGGTGGTAGATGATTTTCTGCCTCTTCTGATTACCACTAGAAGACCCAACAATAGCTTTCTTCTTCTTTGCCTCCCTATGGATGCGCAAAGAATTCTCAACAGAGATAGTCATGCTTACCACCTCATGATAGGTAGCATTAGGATTGTGATTGAGCATAGTGTGCAACTTAGTTGAGAGCCCCCTGAGAAACCACCTCTTCTTCTTAGCATCAGTATTGACATGTTCCACAGCATACTGTGAAAGATGATTAAACTTGCCCACGTACTGTATAACTGTGGAATCTCCCTACTTCAAACTTAGAAACTCTTCCAACTTAGACTCCATGACACCATCAGGAATATAGTGTGCACGAAAAGCCTCACGAAACTCCGTCCAAGTGGCACGATGACCCGCAGGTTGCATGGCTGTAAAGGTCGACCACCAAGATCCTGCTGCACCACGAAGCTGTTGAGCTGCAAAAACTGGCTTCTGCACTTCTGTTTAATTGATAATTTCAAACTTCTGCTCTATGGTGTGGAGCCAATCATCAGCTTCCAAAGGCTCATCTGCCTTAGTGAACACCGGGGGACGCGTGTCGGTGAAATCGACATAAGTCGTCTCTTGATTATTATTGCGACCCCGGTTTCCATGACCACCTTGCTGGTGATGTTGAGCTAGCTCATGCAAGAGGCGAGCATTATCCGCTAAAACTTTGATCAACGCAGCCAAAGTTTGTGCCAAGGTTGGTGGTACAGGGGTTGGAATAGGAATTTCCTCATCGTTTCCATCATGAGCCCCAGCATTGTTATGTCCAGCCATCTGTTTGCACAAGCATACTTTTATTGAAAACACTAGCATAAAAGTACCAAAGTGCACCAACATATATTACATGACCATCATAACATAAAAGTGATGATAACTAAAGAGTTCTGAAAGCGATAAAGGTAGATTATATTACAAGATCTACTACTTGCATCCAAACTAGATAGCTAGGTGATACATGATCTACTCGTCGTCACTAAGGACCACAACCTCCATCTCCTGCTCGTCCTCAACGATCACCACTGGCTCTGGCCCAACTCCACCCTGAGCCTCAGGCGTGGGTGCAAAGAACTGGTCTATAAAGGACAGGTCTGCCTGAACAAGCTCTCCAAGGTCCTCTACCATGGCCTGCTACTGGTACTCTGGGTTCATTATGTTGAAGTGGTGATGAACCTCCTCATGAAACACGTTGTTGTAGAACTCGAGGTTGCCTGCATAGTGCCCCAAGCTGAGGTACATGTCAGACAGAAGGTGCTCTCAGTCCTAGGCTTCATTCCTCTCTCTTAGATACTGGTACATGTGACCCTCAGCATAGGCCACCTCAGTCTCCTTCTGTGCCAGCTTCTCCTCCTTCTCTGTCAGTTGTGCCTGACACTCCTATAGCTCGGCCTCCATTGCCTCAACCTTGTCCTCCAGAGTGTCAGTCCTGCCAGCAAACTCGTCCATGTTTGCCTTCATCCGGCCCAGCTCGGTCCTCAGGTACTCGATCTTCGCCTTGCGATGAGCGCTGCGACTAGCACCCTGCTGGCTACTCTCACCAGCGTCTCCACGTGATGTCAGCCTGTAGCGAGGGATGCCCCACGGTCCGGAGAACTTGCGAGCCGTGCACTTAGTCCTGGCCATCCTATAGATAAGATTTTAAAAGAGGCAAGTAAGTAACATGATAAATTTTACTTGATTAAGAACAAAATTTTAAACCTATCCCAAGTTGTATGATATGATGCATGATACGTTCCTACGAATATGGTAATATTTACATAACATATAAATAGGGCATATACATAAACCATATTCATACCATCAGCTTGATATTCCTAAGAACTACTCTCCTAACCTTGGAAAGAGATAAAAGATGAGTTAAAGAAATTTTTAGACTCAAATCAAATTTTAATTTAAGATCCAAAAATGTTTTGAAAACTTTTACAACTGCAAGATTGGTAATAAGGAGAGCTTTCATACCAACTGTGACACAACCTCTTAAGAACAGGGCCCACTTGCCAGGATTAATATCCATCTGACTTAATCCAAGACAAATGATCCAAGTCTTAATTAGCCCGTCAGGTGTCACCACTTTGCAGCGGGTCATTCACCTCTTTCCGAACAGGATCTCCTCATTACAAACATTGCAGAAGTAATACAACAATTTAATTTACATCAAAGTAGCAGAAATTTGAAGTCATATTACAAACCATAAGTTTTGAAACCTAACTTAATTGTCATACGATAAAATTACATCAAGTTGCTGATAGAGGTTAAACAAAGCAACTGAGGTACTCTTGCCCAAGAGTCAAGCAAAGACTTTTCATTCATCATCTTCATCCACAGTGACCACGGTCATGCAGCACGAAGCCACATAGACCGGGTTGTGGCCCTCATCTGCAGCAGGGGTTAACAAACCCTGAGTACGGGAGTACTGAACAAGACTTATCCGACAAAAGAAAAATATTTGGTGGACAAAAGGTATGCAAGTCATAGGATTCAAGGTGGGGTTTGCAAGAATCAAGTATTTTGCATAAATGAGCATTTTATAAAACAATTGAAATTCATTTAATTCGTTCATAAGATTACTCAAGAACCGATCTAGATGTATGATCGATAACAAGGTAATAAGTCATCCATGAAAGGAACCAACAAGTATCCAGTTTAAGTGTATTACTACGATGTGGTAGTCAGAGTCGTGTTTCCATACCCGAGGAACACGACGATTCAAATCGATTAAACCCAGCTGGGACTTCCTTATCACGACATATACAGCACTAAAGCACGCATATGACTACTTTTCCCTAGATCCTCCTTCCGAGAATGGGGGCCCACCACCCGAGAGCATAGTACACCTCCATCCAGTTCCTCGAACTTGGAGGGTACACACTACTCTCGCCATCTCTTCACTCCCAGTGCGGGTTAACCGTCCTTTAGACTGGATTAGCCACAATCCAGCTTCCCCAAAGGTATATGATAAGTACTCCAAAGTCACGGCTCTTGGACACCCACACCGGACGGTTCCTAATGACACAGGCGGAAAGAACCCGCTCACCAGTCACCACTGATGGCTCCCAAACACCGTGTCCGTCCGGTCCCGATTATTACTTCCAACAACATTCCTTTCTCCCAAAAGATCATAACCATTTGCCGAAGCAATACGCTATGGTAAGTGACTGGAAATCACCTACTTTAAAAGTTCTAAGCATACTAAGTATGTTTAGTCATGCTTAGATGATGCTTGTAATGATAGACATGATGCTTCACAACACACAAACATGTACTAAGAGATAAATTTTTTGCAACCCAAACATGACGCTTGCACAGAGAGCATACACAATTTTTTTGCAGAATTTATATATGCACAAAAATAAACATACAAAAATAACAAAACACAGAACTGTTCAAAACAGAAAAAGGAAAAACCCTTTAGAAATGGCCACTGACAGCTGGGTTCCGCGTGTCAGCGACACAAAGCAGAACAGCGGCGCCGACGACCAAAGAACATGGCGGCGCGTCACCGACGGTGAACCAAACGTTCAACCGACTCATGCGCTGGACTCTACACATCGCCCCGAACCCAACGAGGTACGACACGGCCAACTCTAACCCTCGCATCGACCTCACCGACGACGATGGTGGCACCCCGCACGCGGCCGCACATACGCCGGAAAGTACAGACATGCGTCGGAGAAACCAAGCACCCCAGCAGACTCAGCGGCCCACGAACAACGCGAAGCGCAAGAAAAACGAAGCGAAACCCTAACGTATCGACCTCGCCGACGACCATGGCGCACGGCCGAGATCCGCGCAACGTACGCCGGCCAAACGACGCATGCGCTCGAACAACCAACACCGTGAAAGGATGCACGAAGGCTAGGCGAAGCTAGCGCAAGACTCAGACGCGAAAAAGACCAACTAACGAGGTCTCACGGCGGTGAGCACCGACGCGGCGGCGCTGACACGCTGGAGCGAACATAAAGCACGGCTACGGTTCGGAATTAGCTACAACCAGCTACTCTACGAGCACCAGGAGCATACCCCGAACACGAAGCGCTCGCTAACTCGGCCGAAGATGAAGCAGAGGGTGCTGGCGACGGAGACCGTGCTGACGGAAGTAGGAAGCCGAGCGGCAACGTTGACGTTCCTGGAGCTGTAGACCACCAAAGAATAAACTGCGAGGTGTTCGAGGATCAACGACGAACAAAGAAGGTGAAACAAGAAAGAAAAAGACAATGTGGCTCCTCTGTAGCCCGGACGACAACGGACCAGAGCAGTAGCACTCTCGTCGGAGCCGAGGAAGAAACGGTCGCGCCGGGCAAAAGACGACTCAGTTGCTTCAACCAGCTCTCGCGGAAGATGTAGGAGGTTGAGGCGAAGACTTTGTAACTGGATTGGAGGCTTGGCAGTGGTTAACGAGCTCAAGCGAGCTCATCGATGCGGAGCGCTCTCGCGGCAGAGCAGACAAGAGCGAGGGCACGACGTGGAAAGGGAGGAAAGGGTGAACGACGTCCCGTTTTGAAGACGGCAACGGAGCCGTGGCGTTGCCACGCACATGACGTGACACTCGTTGAGGGTAGGAGGCGCGCGGTGGCGTCGGCAAGTGGCCGGCTAGGTGTCGGCACCGAGTTCACTGCACCGACATGCAGGTGTCCGGTGAAATGCCTGAACTGCCCTTGGGATTGTTTTGCAATTTGCTCAAGCCTCCAAGGGTTTTCATGTAAAACTTTGAATAACAAAGTTTCTCAAAATTTCATGATCTACAACTTTGACAATATGCACTTTTTCAAATTCGGCCTAGAAATGAAAATGCATTTTTGAAATTTGAAATCCTTTTTAAAATATTTACCCCCTTTTGAATTACTCTAAAAACTTGAATAACACTTGAAAATCTGTAAACACAACAAATACAATTTAAACTGAGCTCTACCACATTGCTTAAACAACCATATGCAAAAAAAATTCGATTTTGAAAATCATGTTTAGGGTTTAATTTAACTCCTCTCGGAATTAGGGTTTGAAATAGAATTTGAAATTTTGAATTTGAATTCAGGACAAGCATTCTCACAATCTAGCTAAGCACAAATAATTAAACTAATTTTAGTTCAATGCATAGCAAGGTTCTCAATCAAGTGAATGATGATAAGTGCATATGATGACATGATCAAATTTTAATTAAGTGCTTAAACACCAGGGGTGTTACATATATCTTCTGTTTGTCTGGATGGAATTGAAAAAACAAATAAAAAGGTTAGGTTCTTGTCGATTTGCCGAGTGTTGCCGAGTGTCTTGGCCATGACACTCTGCAAAGGAACCATTCCAGAGCACCTAGGAACAGCCTTTGCCGAGTGCCACGGATTTGCCGAGTTCTATGGTCAAGTCACTCGGCACTGTACACATGTTTTGACGAGTGTCCTGCATGGGACACTCGGCAAAGGAGAAACGTTTGCCGAGTGCCCTACATGAGACACTCAGCAAAAGGGTCATGTGTGCCGAGTGCTTGACTTGACACTCAGCAAGCCTTCCGTCACCGCGCCAACAGGCGTTACCGTGCACTTTTTTTTGCCAAGTGTCGCTTTGCTTTGTCGAGTGTCGCAGTACACACGACAAATGATTTGTCGAGTGCCCGACAAACAACACTCGGCAAAGGCCTCTTCGCCGTCAACATTGCTATCGTGTGCCATTTGCCGAGTGTTTTGAGGCTTTTGCCGAGTGTCTGGACCCGAGTCCGGTAGTGAGAGTCTGGTCTATACTTATCGGACATGTCACAATACTATGAGAACATCTAGAAACACAATTTCAAGAATCTCAGAGAGTTAAAAAATCTCAAGTTTGACCAAAATTATTGAGAAAATTATAAAGATTTATGATATTAAATAGATATACTATAAAAATATAATTGATGGAGAGTCTAATGATACTTAGTTGGCATCATAAATGTTACTATATTATCATAAAAATTTGGTCAAACTCGAGATAGTTCGACTCTCCCAAGATTTTTGAAATGACTTATAATTTAAGATGAAACGAGTACACAAGTATTAGATCAAGACATATGAAAGAAAATAAAATAATTAAAATAAAAAATAAGTAGTAAATAAAATTAAAAAGAACATTAATTCAAAAACTCAAAATATACTACATAACATCTCACAAATACTATATGAATACCTAGATATAACCAAGGAACACCTTATTTATACTATCTGAACATTAAAAAATATATCATAGAACATTACATGCATGCTACATGAACACCATATGTATCTCATGTAAGCATATGAACATTAAAAAATAAAACATGGAAAAATTATTTTTTTAAAAATAATCAATTACAGCTAAACAAAAATAATAAAATGGAAATAAAAAGGATCAAGGAAATGAAAATAATAGAACCCAAAAATATCAAAAGAAAAAAAATTGGAATAAGGAAAAATATATGATTATCCTTGATTAAACATATACTAGATGAATATCATGTTAATCTTATGTAATATAGAAATTATATAAGTAAAGAAATAATAATTAATATAATATAATTTAAAATATATAAATTTTAAATGAAGGAAACAAAAATAAGAAGATCTAGGAAAAATATCTAAGAAAAGAAACGAAAGAAAGAATAGAAGAAATACAAAAGTTATAGTATGAATAAATAAAAGTATATCCGACAATATTATACATATATAATATATGAACACGTTATGTAACTCATAAAGTACAAAAAGTGAAAACAAACTTGAAAATGAATTAAAAATAAAAATAATAAATTCAAATGTGTTTTTTATATTTTTCTCTTGCCTAGCAGTTTGTTATGTTTTTGTTTTTTGTTCTTCCTATGGTACAAACTTAAATACCAATTATTGTTGTAACGATTGTCCTTTGGTTGGTAGTTTGTTTTTTTTGTCCTTAGGGGTTCTTACTAAAATTTGGCCCCTAGTAGACCATGTCTCTTATTTTGTTATTGTTGTTAGGGGTTGCTTTTCTAGTTTTACCCTCATTTACTAGTTTGTCATCTTTTGTTAGGGATTATTTTTTTATACTTTGCCCCTAGTAGGTAGCTTGTTCTTTTCTTTTTCTTGGTTTTAGAGGTTGTTTTATAATTTGGTCACTGGTTGGCAGCTTGTTCTTTTCTATTTTGTTAGGAATTATTTTGTAGTTTGCCCTCCTTAGGTAGGCAACTTAGCAGCTTGTTCTTTGTTGTTTTTGTTGTTAGGTGATGTTTTATAGTTTGACTCTTAGTTGATAGCTTGTCCTTTTTTGTTGATGTTGTTAGGGATTATTTTTTTATTTTTTACCTGTTGTTTTTGTTGTTAGCTGATGTTTTATAGTTTGACCCACAGTTGATAGCTTGTCTTTTTTGTTGATGTTGTTAGGGATTATTTTTTTTATTTTTCCCTATAGTTTTTTTGTTGTTAGGTGTTGTTTTATAGCTTGACCCTCAGTTGATAGCTTGACCTTTTTTGTTGATGTTGTTAGGAATTTTTTTTTATTTTTCCCTCCCTCTAGAAGACAGTTTGTTCTATTTTCTTATTGTTGTTAGAGGTTGTTTTTTAGCCAGCATCTACAGTTAGTAGTTTGTTCTTTGTTGTTGATGTTGTTGCCCTCGTCCACAATTAGTAGTTTGTTCTTTGTTGTTGTTGTTGTTGTTTTTAGAGGTTGTTATTATACTTTGGCCCCCAAATAACAAATTATTCTTTATTGTTACTGTTGATAGCAGTGGTTTTATAGTTTGGCCTGTAGCTGGTAACTTGTTTTTTGTTGTTGATGTTTGTAGGGATTATTTTATGGTTTGCCTCCTCCCTGAATAGGCATCTTGTTCTTTTTTATTTTATTTTTGTTAAGCATTGTTTTTGCTTGGTCTTTTAATTTTACCTCTCATAGTCCGCTGGTTATTATGTTTTATGGTCATAGTGAATGAGTTTGTGTTTTTGTTCCTTCCTTATTGGGGGTCTTTGGAGTGTTTGGTTTAGGGAATAAAGTGGTCCATCATTATCTCGCTCTCTAGTTTTTTTTGTTTGGTTTGTGAAATAGAATGAGTTAATCCATCATCACCGCATTTCCCATAAGCTATAAGCTAATACTAGTTAGAACTAGTAGAGGAATGACATCATTTTAGTAACTTTGAGGAATGGACTCATGATGTATCACTCCGTCTAGATTTAGTGGATTCTCCAAACCAAACACCTAACAATGATTAGGGTTGTGAGTCTTGCCCCTCTACTTAGCAGCTTGTTTTGCGCTATTATTTTCATTTTTAAAAGCATTTTCCCTATATGATTTTGGTGTATTTTCAAAATATTCGGTTGATCTTATTATTAATTTAAATTTAACGTTGATCCATTGGGCTTGGGTTGGTTCTTGACTATAATTTGGTATGATGAACATTCTCCTAATCTTGACAATCGTTAGTCCAGTCCATATATAACATCGAGCAATAACAATAAAACAATCTACGTGGCAATTGTTGGTCCAGCGGATATGTTCTAAATTAATTAACAACAAATATAATATAACACATCTATCCGTTCATGTCGTATATGATGGAGCAAAAATCGTGTGCTGACTGCTTGCTGAAACACTTGATTTAGGGCCTTGTGCTTTTTGGGTTGCTTCTAAGTAGTCTAGCAACTGGTTTGTTCAAAGCTGTCAAAACAACAGGATATGCAGTAGACACTTGTTTAAATAATGTGGATTTCATATTAAATCGGCATGGATATTAAAGCATGGGCCTCTTTGTGTTCTATACAGTTCATTTTGGTATTTTTTTTAAAGTAAAACCAGCGCATATATGTTTTAGGCCTGTATAACAATTGGGCTCCATATATGTATAGTATAAACATGTCAAAAGTCCGGACGAACGTCTCGCCGTTGCTTGTGTATCGTGTCTTTCTTAATTCGTGTGTCAGGTCCCTGTAAAACACGATTAATTTTGGTCGTAACAATTGGTTGTTTTCCGTTGCTCCAACAACCGAGTGTTGGCAGCCAACAGAACATACGAAAGTCAGGGACCCCCGCTTGCTCGGGGTGACGCGACACGGCACTGGGCGTCGCGTGAAAAAGCTTTGAATTCCACGGCCGAATTGACGAACGACGGCGGCAGGCCACGCCACGGTGAAAGTTCACAATCACACAAAGCACACCATTAACCACGTCGCTGTGGTGCAGTCATCGGCGGGCTGGACGAACGCGGCCGGCGCCGGCACCCATTAAGATTCGACGAGCAGTGCCGTCGCCATCAGCGTACCGAGACGGACGGGGTTTTCTCGTCAGCGTCCGGCCGGCTGCATGCCCGACTTGGTTTCTGGTCCAGCTCCACTCCGCCCGGCCGTCTCGGCCGCGGCGTTGCCACGGGGCTGCCCACGCCCACGTCCACATGTTAAACTCCAGCAGCAGCTGCACTGCGCCCTCCCTTCCTCGCTAGCGCAGGCGCGGCAGCTCCCTCCCGAGTCCCGACTCCCGTTTATTCGTTTTATTCTTTTCTTTATTTTATTATTTCTAAACTTTTAACTAATTAATTATTTGAATTTCACTTTTGTTTTGTAATTCAAATTTTAGTTTTGCATCTTTTATTATTTGCTATTTGACTTTAATTAAGTAATTAATTCACTAATTTTATTTCATTTCACACTTATATTTAACAATGTTTGTACAGTGGTAACACAATGTTCTATGAGGTATTTGTAATGTTCGGTGGTATTTCATCTTCTTTTTATTTGATTATATTTAATTATTTTACTAAATTTATTTTTCTGATATACATATGGTGTTCTATACTATTTTTTGTGATGTTCGTATATTGTTAATGTGATGTTCAACGATTATTTTTTAATATAGATCCAACATGAGATAAATGTTTATTAAAAAGTATCAAAATATATTTATGTGAGGTCTAGTTTTGAAGAGTTTATTGCAAGGAAGACGATGGTGCAATCAGATTTCAATTAGGATACTTAACTTAAGAGTTATGACTTTTTCTAACTTCAAAAAATATAGAATATGCTGACATCATCAATTTTATAATAATTTTTTAATCTTTTTTATGATATATATTCGTGATGTTCACGTACTATATGCATGATGTTTCATATTATATTTTTATGATGTTCACGTAGTGCTAATGTGATGTTTGGTAGAATTCTTTTTATTTAACTCTAATTAATTATTTCATTAATTTTTTTATGGTTGAATACTATTTCTATTTCCATTAAATGGTCCATTGTATTTAATAATAAAACTATTTCCAAACATACACAAATGTCTATTCAGTTCAGTGGTAGGTAGTGTTGCACCTAAGTTAACAGGGTCTGAGTTTGAACCCAGTCACCTTTTTGTTTTGCTTTTATTAATTTTGGTTTTATACATGGTCCACGATACGCCTAGGTTGCTGGGCCGGACGCAACCGAGTTGGGCCGGTGGGGGCACGCACTCGAGCGAGCGGTGGACGATCATGGGCTAGGTTGCGTGAAAGCTGAACTGGGCCAATGGATGCGAGGGTGGTTGGTCCAACAACAAATGAATTCGGCCTGGGATGAAGCTGCGGGAGGAAATTAACTTACCTGGTCGGCGGGAGGCTGGCGGCCACCTTGGTCGGCAGCTAATCGGTACCGGGTTGCGTTTCGTTTTTTTGTTTTTCTTTTTTCTATTCTATTCTTTTTATTTTATATTTTTTATAAAGGAGAGCATGTGGTACGTTTGTTTTTTATTATTATTTTCTTTTTTTTTCTCTATGTTTACGTACGCATGTTTTTTCTTTTTCCTTTTTTGTTGTGTTCTATTGTTTTTTGTTATCTTTTATTTTTTTAATTTCTTTCTTTTCATCTATTTTTTATTTTTTATTTTTCTTTTATTTATTTTTGCTTTCCTATATTTTTAACTTTTCTTTTGTGGATTTTTTTTATTTTCCTTACTACTATTTTTATTTCATATTTTTTTCTTTTCTTTTATTTGTAATTTATGTTTTACTTTTTTATTTATATATATACGAGATGTTCAAGCGGAATACATGTAATGTTCTTTTGTAAGATCCAGATTAGTTTCACCTTTTTCTTCCCATATGTGTTCATTAATTTTATTTTTTGAAAGTTCATGATTATGTGATATTCACAGAGTATACATTGATATTCTATACTATTTCTAGTAATGTTCTATAGTGTATTCTATGGTGTTCATGTAGTACATATGTGATGTTCTACTATGTATTTTGTGTTTTTTTTAGTATTATACGTTTGATGTTCTATGATATATTTTTGTAATGTCCATACACTATACATGTGATGTTCTATGATTTATTTTTCCATGTTCCTGTTATATACATGTGATGTTCTATGATATATTTTTGTTATGTTCATACACTATAAATGTGATGTTCTACGATTTATTTTTCGATGTCCCGGTAGTATACATGTGATGTTGTATGATGTATTTTAAGAGTTCATGTAGTACATATGAGATGTCTATAATGTGCTTTGTGATGTTCCGGCGCTACTACTATTACTATGAAATATTATGATGTATTGTAGTATAGAAAATTTATCCTTGTGAGGATGTAATATTTTTTTGGACTTAAATGATTGAGTACACTTTAATAATACATTTTTTTCACAACTAGCATAAACTATTTATGTTTATAATGATGGGAATGGTGGATTTGTTATGCGTAAGGTATTGTGTTTAGTCCCTCCTACATTATTATTTTTGGTTCGCGTGAAATGGTGGAGCTGCATGCTTAGGCCAAATCATCTTCAGATTCGTTTTATATAAAATAAAAATATTACTGTCTAACACAAATTCCTAGTGCTGTAGTGTGCCGAGTGCTTGACTTGACACTCGGCAAGCCTTCCGTCACCGCGCCAACAGACGTCACCGAGCACTTTGTTTTTGCCGAGTGTCGCTTTGCTTTGTCGAGTGTCACAGTACACACGGCAAATGATTTACCGAGTGCCCGACAAACAACACTCGGCAAAGGCCCCTTCGCCGTCAACATTGCCGTCGTGTGCCATTTGCTGAGCGTTGCACTCGGCAAAGCATTTGCCGAGTGTTTTGAGGCTTTTGCCGAGTGCCTGGACCCGAGTCCGGTAGTGAGAGTCTGGTCTATACTTATCGGACATGTCACAATACTACGAGAACATCTAGAAACACAATTTCATGAATCTTAGAGAGTTAAAATATCTCAAGTTTGACCAAAATTATTGAGAAAATTATAAAGATTTATGATATTAAATAGATATACTATAAAAATATAATTGATGGAGAGTCTAATGATACTTAGTTGGCATCATAAATGTTACTATATTATCCTAAAAATTTGGTCAAACTCGAGATAGTTCGACTCTCCAAGTTTTTTGAAATGGCTTATAATTTAAGATGAAATGAGTACACGAGTATTAGACCAAGACATATGAAAAAAATAAAATAATTAAAATAAAAAATAAGTAGTAAATAAAATTAAAAAGAACATTAATTCAAAAACTCAAAATATACTACATAACATCTCACAAATACTATATGAATACCTAGATATAACCAAGGAACACCTTATTTATACTATCTGAACATTAAAAAATATATCATAGAACATTACATGCATGCTACATGAACACCATATATATCTCATGTAAGCATATGAACATTAAAAAATAAAACATGGAAAAATTATTTTTTAAAAAAATAATCAATTACAACTAAACAAAAATAATAAAATGGAAATAAAAAGGATCAAGGAAATGAAAATAATAGAACCCAAAAATATCAAAAGAAAAAAAATTGGAATAAGGAAAAATATATGATTATCCTTGATTAAACATATACTAGATGAATATCATGTTAATCTTATGTAATATAGAAATTATATAAGTAAAGAAATAATAATTAATATAATATAATTTCAAATATATAAATTTTAAATGAAGGAAACAAAAACAAGAAGATCTAGGAAAAATATCTAAGAAAAGAAACAAAAGAAAGAATAGAAGAAATACAAAAGTTATAGTATGAATAAATAAAAGTATATCTGATAATATTATACATATATAATATATGAACACGTTATGTAACTCATAAAGTACAAAAAGTGAAAACAAACTTGAAAATGAATTAAAAATAAAAATAATAAATTCAAGCTAATTCAAAATATACAAAGAAATGAAAATAAGATAATATAAAAAAATAAAATAAAAGATAAAGGAAGACACAAATATAACATCATAATAAAAAACACAAGTAAAAATAAAATAATTAATCAGAGTAAATAAAAATGAAATAAACCTATTAAAATATGAATAAAAGACTAGAAAAAGGAAAAAGAAATATAAACAAGGAAGAATAGAAAATGAAGTGCATGACGCGCTTGGATGACTAAGCTTTAAGTCAGACACCATATGAATTTAAGGTGAACCTCTATCGAGGCATTGTGCGTGCAGTGCTTTGACGCTTAAGCCATGCCAAAGCCACGCCAAAACAAAGTGTTAATAACAGTGCTAGAAGCAATCCTTAAATGTACAAATGCAAATAAAACCTGCAAATAACAGTTGCTTAATTTATCCTTATTAAACGGTTTCCATCACCGATGGTGCTTTGTGATCCTACATAGAGGCGGCACAATCGGGTTTAAATATGAACAATTGTCTTGCAATACTTACATAGACCGTTTGTATTACAATCAAGTTGTAATAGTCACCCGAGACAAGATAACCAGTTTGTGGCCTGTGCACTACAAGTCTGTGGTAATGTTCAGTCCTAATGCAAAGGAGGTGACAGGCGAGGAATGATGGAGGCGCTGAGTATAAGATCGATCAGAGACGATGAACATAAAATACCTCGGGCACCCGGTGTTTGTAGGGAAGTCATGATGCCATGTGTTCTCTTACCTGAAGGAACGAATTTGGCAGAGAATCCAAGGGTGAAAAGAACGACTGCTATCTAGAACCGGCAAGAAAATTTTAATCAAGGTTGTGGCTCTGGCAATACCGGTGTTTGGTAGGGATGTTTTGATATCACCAAAGAAATGTGCAATCTCTGATCAGTTCTATGATTACTCGCTTTTGGTGGAACAATCAGGATAAGAAGGCTCTGCATTGGGTAAGATGGGAAAAGCTAGTCGATCTAAAAGCAGAGGAGGACTGGGTTTCAGGGATCTCGGTTCCTTCAATACGGCAATGTTAGCCAAACAAGCATGGAGACTCCTGCACAATCTGACGTCTCTTTGTAGTCGCTTGTTGAAAGCAAAATATATATATACTACCCAAACTCAAATGCCCTGGCCTGGCGCTGGCCAGGCAAGCGCATCTGACCCCAGGCGCTCAAAATCGAACGCCTGGGAGTGAAGCCTGGCCCAGGCAGCTTTCCCACACTGCCATCCAAACAGCCCTTATATGTCTGGGGATAGAAATAACCTTGAAGGAAGGAATTATATGGTGTCTTGGCTGTGGGCATAGCATCAAAATTTGGATTGACCCTGGGCGCAGAGAGATATAATCAGGAAACCCATCACACCAAGGGGCATGAACATGCTGACCACAGTTGATGAACAAATTGACCCAACAACTGATAGCTGGGACGTTGACTTGCTGAAGCAGATCTTCTGCGAGGAAGATGTCCAGATCATCAGGACGAATGGACGATTCCGGTGCACCTGGATATGGAAGACGTGGTCGGATGGCATTTTGACAACAAGGGCCGTTTTTCAGTTAAATCTGCCTACAAGACCCACTGTGCTGCAGTGATCAGAAGATAACGCAGAAGCTCTGGATCGGGTCGGCTGGTGTAGATGGCGATGCAAAAGTTTGGAATGGATTGTGGAAACTTGACTGCCCTCCGAAGATGAAACACTTTCATTGGCGGCTAAGTCGCAATACGCTGGCCGTGAGAAAAGTGCTACAGAAAAGGGGAATGAAATTAGATATATACAAGGTATTGTATGTGCGGAAGGATGAATGAGGACGACGATCACTTACTGCTAAACTGCAAGGTTTAAGTGAAAGGGGTTTGGAGGGTGCTGCATCTAGAGCAGGCCAGGTGCACACTAGCTGAAGCAAGGACACCCAGAGAAATGATGGAATTAGTGCTGAAAATGAAAGCGAAAGAACATATCAGTCAGAGCAACTCCAACCCACACCTCCTAAACAGGCTTCTATTCTAAATCTAGGGACTTGGTAAAAAAATATCCACTCCAATGCACCTCCTATTTGAGCTCCCATTTTAGGAGGACTCTCAAAGTTTAGTTTCGGGTCTCCAGGAAACAGGCCCTCCTATTCATCTCCCCCGAATTGGGGACTATGACTGGAGTTAGACTTTGAATTTGACCCTTAAATTATGCAGACCACCTCCCAAATGGAAATGTAGGGGTTTAATTTTGGACCTATAGCTGGAGATGCTCTCATCATGTGGTTATGGCTATGGTGGGCGAGCATATATTGCTGCTTTTCAAGCGGATCTTGCACTGAAGCCTGGAAGGGCAGTATTGTCGGATTCCCGACAGCAAACAAAGGCTGGGAGAGCTGAAACTGAATAGTGAATACTAACGGAGCATTGGATTTCCTTCGTGGTGACCATGGACATGTGGTAAGTTCAGGGGTAGGGCACGAGGATTTCCTTCTTGCTTGATGCTTTCCACGCCGAGCTATTGGGATGCCTTGTACAGGAGGTTGCGAAGTTCACAAGCATCACCCGTGAAGTCGATGCCACTCTAGTGAAGGAAGCAATTGAAAGCGATGAGTACAGATTGGCTTCCGTAGGTGGAGTTATCACTGAGATCAAACATTTTATCAGTTCTGAGTTCAATTCCTGTATCGTTTCTCTGTTTGCAACCGGGATAGTAATAGAATTGATCATGCCTTTTGCGGCTTTACTGCTTTTGGTTGTAACCTGCCAAGTGTTGGGAGGGGGTTCCGGGAGATTTTGATTTTTGAGGACTTGATGAGCAGCAATTTAGCCGACGTGGATTCTCTGACTTGTGTTACCTACCCCCTCCGTCCTAGAAAGAGTGTTGTTTTGGATGTTTGTGCCACAAGTTTGGTTTAATTTGTAAAAAAATACGTACAACATTTAGATCCCTAAATAAATTTATTAAAAACTAGATTCATAGATCTTTTTAATGATACTAATTATATATCATATATTTTATTTTTTTAATATATAATTAGTTAAAAAAATTTCTCAGAAAGCGAAAACGACAGTCTTTACGAGACAGAGTAACTCGGATGCCATCCAACGGTCAGGACGAAGCTCTTCACTTGATTAGTGTTTAGCTGAGATGCAAAAAGTGGCTCATTTAAAGCCCAGTTAACGGGAAGAGCAAGGACTGTTGGTAGAATTTTTTTCCCTGTGCAGCAGCTTATCTTTTATATATATATATAAATCCATTTTAATACCGAAATGAAGATAAAACTTATATAAAATTTATAGTTCACATAATATCTACAACTTTGTGGTATGTGACTTTTTCATTAAAAACCATTTTATGTGAAAAATGATGCGAAGTATTTGTTGAACAGTATATTATATCATAATTGGTACTAACATGGATTCAAATAAAAATATTACAAATTAAAAGGTTATAGGAAAAATAAAATAAATTTATCTTCGTTCAAGATTATATATAAAAAAAGAAAATTTTATTGGCGATTTTTGAACTTGTCCCGAGTTCTTATCTAGTTCCCAATATTTTATTCATGTGTTTAGCTCTCTAAACTTGTCCTAAGTTCTCATCTCGACCATAATACTTTTACAATATATTCAGCTCCCTAAACTTAATATTGTATCATACCGGTTCCTCCCCTCCCCCACAGTCCATTGCATGGTCACTCTTGTTATGCTTGCCGTACTGCACGTTATGGTCGAGCATTCGTCGTCGTGATCTTCCTTGATTCCGCTTAATCTTCGTTCCTACCACACCTCATCATGGCCTAACCCTGTGAGGTCACATTCAACAGCGCCACCGTACCCGCGAGTCATATATACTACAAAGTTACAAATGTCCTTAAGGACTACAATTTTCATAGAAATTTTATCTTTATCTAAGATTATATGTAAAAGTTTTTTATAAAAAGATAATCCGTATAGAGAAAAGAAATTTCTGCTAACTATCCTTGCTCTGTCCGTGAACTGGGCTTTAATAGGCAGCTATTTGCATCTCAGCTAAGCACTAATAAGGTGAAGAGCTCCCAACCGTTGGATAGCAATTGGATGGCATCCGGGTGAGGTTACTACTACTGCAAGTGAGAATCCACGGCTCCACGCCGCGATTTATAAATAGTGAAGTTCCCGAAAGTTCAAAAAAAAAAAAAAGTTTGTGGCCTGCATATGTGGTGATATGTAGCACTAGCTAGGACTATGGTGATAGTGCGGCTGTAATTGGTTGAGGCAGTTGTAAATCTCCTTTCCATAATAATAGTGCAGTGTCGTACTAGATTTAGAAACTACGTATCAGCTTTACAATCCACCTCAATGAGAATGGAGAGAGTTGAGTGTGACTGTTACTACTAGTAGAAAAGAATAGTGGTGCTTTACTAGCCACGTTAATACAGTATATATAAGTCAACATCAGCTGGCTACTTTCGCAAGTCTCTGTGCTTCTATCTATGGATCGGTTAAAAACAAAACCAAACCGGATAGATCAGATGCAGAGGCAACCACCGGTGAAGCTGAACTGAAGGCACTGCCCACAGGTCATGTGCAGGCATGGCACTTGAGAGAGCTTTCATCAATCACTAGCTAGGCCGCCGCCGCACGGCACTCAGCTGGTTCCCGGCCGGTGACACTCGTGCACCCTGTGCAAAAGGTTGTGAAACATGCCTGGTTGCCAGCGAGAGCCATCCATGTCCAATCAGCAAAAGGTTCCAAGTAAACGGACTGAGGAAAGGAACAAATTAAAGGCGTATGGCTGGGATATGAATTGCTACGTGTACGGCAACAACATCTTGTCTGGATATACATACAGTACAAACATCTTTTCGTAGAGGAGTACTTTTCTTTTGCAAGATTAGAGGTGCTTATTTTTTTTTTGGTACACCTGTAGTACATACTCGAGTACTTTCGTCTTGTTTGGGTGATCGTTTCGGTGGCTGATGAGTTGGCTAATGCTATTTTTGACTATTTTATCGTGAGAGAAAAACAATATTTTGGTGGCTGATAAGCCAAGCGAACAGGGCGTTTATCTATCCAAAAAGAAAAATACAATTTATAATAATATCATGTTTTAGTATATCAAATTTCACCCCGGTCCGTCCATCAACAATAGGGTTACCTATTTCTATTTTGAGCAAGGCAAACGGATGAAATAGTTAGGGATACAAAAGTATAGATTAATTACATTATTATAGGTCAAATTAAGTTTTACAAAATAAATACCATTAGATTAATTATGAAATGTATTTTCATAAAAACTAATTTGGAGCCATGAATGTGATCGAATACTATTTATTAAAAAATTAGTCAAATATGAAACATATTGGTTTTCACATAACTCATAGTTGTATTATTTTAGGGACAAAGGTAGTATTTGTTGCTTGATTCTTTTTCTGACGGAGATCTTTGTTGCTTGAAATTCATAGCAAAGACCTGACACTGATGAAAATTAATTAGCTCTGTGTTTAGTTGATTACTGGGGTGTTTGGTACTTTCTCAGCCACCTGGGGTGTTTGCTAATGATGTTTGGTTTCTGAGTTACTTTAAACAGCCATAACATTTTTACTCTACAGCTTTTTGCAACAGTTGTGGTGCCCAAATTGACCGACACAGGTGTGGCGCTACCATGGCTAAAGTGTGGCGCACTGAGGCCGAGAAGAACCAAACACACTATAAGTGCAAATGTTCAATCAGATGCATAACACATCTCGTAATAGCACTCTTGCTAGTCATATTCAAAAAATACAAAACTGAAGAACACCTCCTATGCAAAGACCTATAGAAAAATTTGTGTTTAGAATCAAGGTCCTCTCTGAGAATTTGAGGCCCTAAGACCAAATACAGAAGGTCTCAAATGCAAAATGAGTCCCTAAATTATTCAAATTGATCCTTTATTCTACATTACTTAGGAATATATCAAATGATAATAATGCTAAAGAGTAAATGGACTGCTGAAGCAATAAACTAGCCTCATGTTTTAGTATTGGGAAAAATAACGTGAGAATGGAATAACATGCTCGGAAGACAAACCAACAAACACATGCAAATGTGGCGGATTGGGCCTTAATTATCTATTTTTATTGGGCCAACTACGTATGGCCTTGCTGTGTGCTACGTCATTAGTGTTGAATTAGCAAAAGGCTGCCATGCATTGTGTTATGGCGATATAGTGTGGTTAACTAATACTATACTTATCATGCATAGATAATCACCATTTTGGGGTATTTGAAGTTTTTTCCGGCCCTGAACAATTGTCCGCTTTGCCCATTTCGAAAGCCAGAGATGCGTAGAACTGATCCATCATGCCTACCAAATTAGACAAATATGGGACAGAGGGAGTATTAGGCAAAATCTTTACACCTTTTGTGACACTAAATCTGAGAAGAATACAAAATTTTTGAAAATTCTTTTTGGCGATTTCTAAGCCAAATTCTTCATGCCATTTGGCCATCATTACATATATGTATGCAATGATATAATTTCCAGCTTTGAGAGCAAGATACACATCGCTAACTATTGCTAGTAGTACCTAATAAAAATGTAATGTCTCCTTGAGACAACAGCATATCCAACAAGTACACACAACTACATTAACTTTCAGGTCCAACCGAAACATGTATGTCTGACACTTCATAGCCCAGTACCGGACCATCGTAACTCCCACCGACCACTCTTGTGCTGTGTGGTGTGTGTGCGCCATAAGGTGTGTGTACATAGCATTTCTCGGGTGAGGCGGCATGGATGCTTGAACGGGGCAGTTAGCCATGGGCCCCACAGGACAGTAGGTTCCAACGACCTCTAACTACCGGCCGGGGACGGGGAGTGTCAAGTGTGGCATGGCATCCTCTCCTGTGGGGTGGGGCCGGTGTGCCTGTGGCTGTGGCTGTGGGTGGGCCCGGCCGCTAGCTAGCTGCTGCTTTAATGCCACTGGAAGTGAAGTCCACTTTGCTGGGAGTGAGAAGCACTCCACTCCACTACCACTCCCCACCCTCTCTCGCTCAAGCCACACAGTTCCTCCTCCGTCCTCTGCATTTTCTTTTCTGTTCTTAATTACGTAATTAACTAATTATATATATATAATAATAATAATAATAACAATAATAACAGCTGGTGGTTCTAATCTACTAGCTACTACAGTATGCTCAACTTCGGCCAAATACCCACCGCTCTTTTCTAGCACAGACGCACAGTACCACACACACACTTCAATCACACTCTGCTTGAATTTTTGGTGATTCTCTCGTCGCAAATAGTACAGTATTGAACCCCCAATTCACAAACTTCAGTTTCACCAATTCAACTTGGAATTTTTTTGGTGATTGTCATCGCAAACAGTTTCTTGATTTCAGCATATATAAAAATGAAGCAAGTGGAAGTTTATATGCCATCACGCATAGGCATGGTACGTAGCCAGTGTACTTACATTACTGAAAGTTGCACGCCCGGAACTCTTTGATCAGGATGTGCAAGAAAGCAACATCAATGGCTTTTACTATTTGTGTGTGTAAGCAGTAGTACTCCTCCGCCCAAGAATAAGTAAGAGCTTGAGAGATAAGGCAGGGACAGGCAGATGGATTCTATTATATAGTATTATTAGGTCAACCGGGTGTCTAATATATAGTAACATTTTTAGATAGAAATAGAATAGGGAAAAAGATCTTATTTTTGCCCTCAACTAGATCAAGCGCTAGCTAGCTTTTGTACAGTGCACTTGTTGTTTCATCTGTTTATAATACTGAAACTTGTATGGATTTTGATTGTTTTTTTTTAAAATATATATTAGTGAAACAGTTCATTGCCTGATGTTTGAATCTAGCTACACAATAACCGTTCTATGAAGGAAGCACTACACATTTTAATCGATTATCATTTACATCATGAACAACATATTAGTGAAAAAGAATGAGAAAATAATAATGCTTTCACAGTTTTGATTATTAAATTGTACTCTCAACATATATATCTTTATTTTAATAAAATTGTTCCTTTTTTGCTGGAAATTCTGGCAGTGTAACGCATACTGGACAACATGTATATCGATTATGGAAACAATGTACCAGCAAGACAAGAAAAAATGAATATTTATCATCAGTTTTGCTGGAAATACTACTTGACAGTTTTTGAAGAATGAGCGAGAATCGTGCTTCCATCCTTGGTTTTGTGGAAAAACAACAAGAGGGAATGGGATCTGAGAAATCAATTAAAATAGAGAAGACTGAAGACTTGTTGTTAATCATGAAGTGATGATGAAGTGTATTCAATTCAGAGTATGTTGCCAGTAAGTACACAGTAGGTGAAGGTGTATGTATAGCAGCGTAGGCGCAGCTTGCATCTGTGTGTTTGTATAATTTTTAGACTACTAGGGGAGTGATGAAGTTGCTATACACATACAAACAAACATACATGTGCGGGGGGTGAACCGAAATATTATTATGGCCTTAATTAATTTGCTTGATGAAAATTAATTGGTAGCTGTAATGGTAATGGTAGCAGCTTGATGAAAATTGCTTGGTTGTCTTGTCTGGAAAAAGAAAAACGAAGTTTGCAATGGTGTTTAATTTGTCAACCCTGCATGATGATAGCTAGCTAGCTAACTATCTAAGCATGCATTGAAGCATCACATGGAGAGATTTAATTTAATTTTGTTGGTGACCGAAAATGAAGGCCTACTGATGATGAGAATCATGGAGCGATTCAGATCACACACACACTGCACCGACGTGCTGTGCTGTTCAGTGCAGTGCAGCGCAGTGTGTGCTCACATAATATATAGTCACATGTTTTATATTGATTTCCTGCTGTGCGGTTGGATTAATTGGAGTTGGAGCCTTTGCATTGGCATCTGGTACGGTACGGTGCTGATGGCACCATTTGGCCAGGCACCTATCTGTACATGTGGTTGGGAAGGTGAAGTGACGTTGACCAAACCCCCCATTGCTTAGCTACTAGGATTAGTACTAGAACTTAGACGACGGCATATTTAATTATTTTCGTTGATTATTCCAATTACAGAAAGCATATCATGAATTATTATCAATAGGATATTAATCACCCATCCATACATTCAGGACGATTTCCGTCCGATACTGACCCTGTACTACCACCCAGTTCCAAATTTACAAAGCATAGTGATAATAGGAAAAGGGGAAATCCAACAAGATGAAAAGGTGCGCAAAAAGAAAAGAAAAGGTTTATAACTTTATATATATAGCAGGTATAAGCAGGGGAGGGAAGAGAGTGGAGGGCCAATACATGATAGGAAAACGTGGGTGTACGTGAGTGAGAGATGGTTGGAAGGCTTGAGTTGAGGGAGGCCTGTCACTCACTCACTCTTCACTCTTGAGTCTCAGCGTCATGGTCAGGCCAGGGGCGCCAGCCACCACCGGAAGCAAGAGCAGGAGAGGAAGAGGAGCACCAGCAGCAGGCTGTCTGTCTGTCTGGTGTGGCCCAGTTAGTTAGCATGTTGCCCCGTTGTCCCCTGCCCCACCGCACGAGCTGCCACACCACACCCTCCCCGGACCCCGGCTGCCGGATCCTCTGCACCCGCACCTCCTCCTGCTGCTCTTGCTAATCACTCATCAGCTAACTTAACTAATCACCTGTGTGTCAAACACTAACAATTTAGAGTACCTGGCTAACCAGCTATGTTCTCTGGAGCAGTGGCGGAGCCAACAGTATGGCGAGGTCCGGCGGCCGCCATACCTAAAAAAAAATAAAAATTATTGAATCTATATACTATATAGCATTACATACACATACGTGTATCAGTATAACCGTACGTATATGGTCAAGAGAACAGACGGACTCACTCACGGAGGGAATCAGGTAGATCTAATGGTCTAGTTAACATAGATGGAAAATTGGTGGTCTATGCATGTAATCTTGTTTTATTAAGGTATTTTTCAAGTGTCAATGCTTCAGTTTTGAATTTATGCTATATTTGTTGATCCCAAATTAATATACATATTTATATAATGTTCTAGTGTGTTATTGTGTAGATCATAGTTATATTATATATATTTGACCTTTATAAACCCGCCACACCTGAAAAAAATTTCTGCCTCCGCCACTGCTCTGGAGCTGATAAGTCGACTTATACTGTTTTGTTACAAAACAAAAATATTACATCATAACTGATAAGTCCGGTTCATAAGTTTAAGCGTATGATCTCACCGTTGATGCCGACCTGTCTAACACAACATGGGAATCGCAGTAGTACCACAAAGCATTGTTTTATATACACGAAAACGGTTGTGTTGTGTGTTGAGGACAAGCAAGAGTTTGGATCAAGAGCGAACACACCGATGGGTGCTAACTGCTAACAACTCAGCTAATAACAAGGTCAATCATGTGATGAGCTGGCTAGCTAGCTAGCTAGTGTGAGAGAATCCTAATATCACCCAATATAATGTGGGCATTCAAGTGTCTTTGGGTTGGGTGGTGTGCTTCCAACTTGAACTTGCCAAGGAACCAACCAAGCCAGGCCAGGCCAGGCCAGTGGAAGCTAGCAACAACAATGCAAGCAACAGGGAAGGGAAGCCTTTTCGTGGTGGTAGAGCAATGACCAAACCAAACCCAAGCCAACTCCCCCTCCCAAAGAAGATTAGATGTTGATTACGACGGCGATGATGCAGACAGAGAGAGAGAGGAAGAGGAGTGAGTGAGTAGCGTTGATGAGAGAGAAGAAGCAACACTCACAGGCCACCCAAGGACCAAGGGGGCCACACAACAGCACACAAACACCTAGAGATAGAGAGAGATAGGAAGGGAGGGAGATCACTTACTCCCTTTACGTGAGCACAATGCCTAGCTAGTACCAACCTTTTTCCAGCTCTCTCTCTCTCTCTCTGTTTCCCTTTCTCTCTCTTGCTTGCCACTTTGTACACTCCATTGCATTGCACTCATCATCAGCTCACACTCATCTCATCACACACACACACAACACACTGGGATGGCAATTGGCAATGCTGATCACATCTTGACTCGATCAACACTTGACAAAATACAAATTACACTTTGATCTCATCATATCAATACACAATTTCGATAGTCCCAAGCAGTCACCGGCTAGTTAGTAGTAATAAGCAGAGGAAAAATTGAGATGATATATACTACTAGTACTCATCAAGGAAAGGAAAGGAAAAGAATAACAAGAAGAAAGGATTCTAAATTAATGAATGAATAAATAGAATTTTTAATCACACAGGGTCAAATCTCAAGCGTAGTATCTCTGTTTCTGTACCGATAATTCACATCTCCCATTCCAAATTCCCAATCAATCATTTTAATGAACATTAACAAATCATAATGTAATAAAAATAGCCCCCCCCCCCAAAAAAAAGAAGAGAAAAGAATAATATTTGACAGCAAGAGGAGAGGAGATCGAATAGCAGTGGCGTGTACTGTAGTATCTGTATGTATGTTGTTGATGTGATGAGGTGAGGATCGAAGCAGAAGCAGAGGAGGGAGCTAATTGGTGTGTAATCTTGTGTTTACTAGTAATGGCAGTCAACGAGGGCGGACGGCGTGGCCGTTGGGACGAAGAGCATCGGCGGCACCGGAGGCCGCTCTGCGACGGTGGCAACGGCGGCGAAAGCGAAGCGTGGGGACGTCATCAGCGCCGCCGGAGCCTCGGCCTCGTCGCAGGGCGCGGGCATGTTGAGGTCCAGCTCAAGGAGGCTCTTCTCCTTCCTGGTGCTGGTGGGCGCGTGGGCGTCGTCACGGTCCCGGTCCCGCACGGCCGCCGGCACCAGCGGACGGTGCCGCCGCATGTGGCCACCTAGCGCCTGCCCGGACCCGAACTCGGCGCCGCAGATGGAGCACTCGTGGACCCGCGGCTGATGATGATGCTTCCCGCTGCCGCTGCTGCTCCTCGTGGCTACTGCGATGGCGATGGCGACGGGAACAGCGGCGGCGATGGCGGCGGCGTCCTGTCGTTCTTGCTTTGGCGCCGTGGGAACCGGGATCGCGAGCACTGTTGCATCGGCGGTCTCTTCCACCGGGGCCGGGGTCGTCGTCGGCGGAAGCGGTGGTGACGCATCAGCTGGCTCAGTGGCTGCAGGAGCAGGAGCCACCACCACCAGTTGGTCCTTTTCTTGCGGCGCCGGCACCGGCGGAAGCAGCAGGCGTGGCTTCTTGTGGCTGGTGCGGTGGCCACCGAGCGCCTGGAAGGATGAGAAGCACTTGTTGCACGTCTTGCACTCGTACACGTACTCGCCGGGGGCAGCAGCAGCGCCGCCGTCGCCGGCGGCTGCAGCCGGGCGACGGCTCTTGGACCTGCTGCTGGACTCCTTGACTGTCCTCCCGCCACCGTCCTTGACCTTGACCGCCGCCGCTGGCTGGCTTTGCGCGAGGAGCATGAGGCAGAGCGCCATGGCCTCGTCCTCCTCAGTGAGGCAGCACCCGGTGGACAAGGCCTCGTCTACCGCGGCGGACGGCGACGTAGTAGACCCCGACACGACCGAGTAGTCCTCCGTCCCGGCTGCTGGCGCCGTGGCAGCCGACGCCGCGGACGACGACCACTCGGGCGCAGGCGCGGGAGGCACAGCCACCACGACCGGTGGCGCGTGCACGCGCTGCCTCTTGCTTCGCTTGCCCTTGACGAGCACCGGTGGCACCATCATGGCCGGTGGCGTGCCGGCCTCCTCTTCTTGGACGCCGCCGCCCATCGGATCGGAGGAGGGATCGATGGACGAATTGGAAGGCAACGTGCGTGGAGAGGGGAAGGAAGGGTGTACTAGCTGGCTGGTGATGCTTGAGGACAAGGGAAGGGATGGCGCGGCTGCAGCTGCGACTGCGAATGCCGCTGGCTGCTGTGCTTTGCTTTGCTACGGGTGGCCTGTGAAGGATATGATGTGATGCTAATGACAGACGGACACGGAGACACCTCCACCACCGCAGTCGTCCGTCCACAGAGAGACAAGGCAAGGCAAGGGAGGTGGAGAAAGTTAGGAGAGGTTGACATATGGTGCTGCCCATGGCTGGCAATGTGACCATAAACTAATCATCATGGCGATTGCATTTTGCGTTTGCAGTTTTGGTTTGCCTGCCTGACTGCCATTGGTTGTGGAGAGCCTGCTACCATTGTACTGCCTAGCTGTCCAACAGAAAACTTTTCTTTTCTTTTGGAAGGCAGTTTTCTTTTTTAATTTGTACTCTCTGGATTTCAAATTATAAAAATATTTTTAGCTTTTTAAAGATACCTAGGATATTAATATATACCTAAGTAGTACATAGCAAAAGCTATGCATCTAGAAAAACTAAAAACATCTTATAATTTGGAATGGAGTGAGTACCGTTAAAAGAGAGTGCTTAAACGGGTACTACTAAAAAATTACAGAGTTTTATTTAACGCTGGGACCTTAATTAGTAATATTAAGGCAAAATAGCAATTTTGGCCCCTCAACTATCACCGAAGCCTCAAATTGGTCCCCCAACTATTAAAATGGCCACTTTGACTTCTCAACTATAACCGAAGGCTCAAATTGGCCTCTGAACTAATAAAACGGTCATTTTGGCCCTTAAACTTATGGTTTTCGTCTCAATTTCATCCATTATCCCTGATCGATGGACACGTGGACAGATGCACTGTGAAAAGGTCGAAACTGCCCCTCATTATTTTATTTACTTGTTGCCCGCTCTCACGATGATTCCAACCTCGCCGTTTGTTTTAAAAATACCAAAAATATGATTTAATGTTATAAAATTCATAAAAAAACTTTATTTTAACTTAGAAAAATCAATGAGCATAGATAGTTGAAGGTACATAGTAGAGAGTAATCTCTCTAAATAAATCTAGTACAAAACATATAACCTGGATGCAAATTTGAGGAGTTACTCTTTATGAGGAGCTATCCACATGAGACATGATCTTGCTAGTCGGTGTCGTCCTCCGTGTGGATCATGTAGCACAGATCGGTGTCGCCAGCCACGTACGATGATGTACCATGGCATGATTTTACAAAACACATGAAGTTTACCTGGTTAAGCTAAAGTAGAATTTACCTCCGCTTGCATCCACTGTTTTACTTTAACCTAGTTTTGAATTTTATGAGATCATATAAGCTTTAAATATTCTAAGCGAGTAATAAAAAGGTATATCATGATTGTAGTAAAAATATGAAACCGGTTTCATATTTTTCTAAGATAAATTTTTTTTTTATGAATTCTCTAACATTAAATCAGATTTAGTATTTTTAAAACAAACGGTGGGGTTGGAAACGCCGTGAGCGGTCAACAAGTAAAGAAAATAATGAGGGGCGGTTTCGACCTTTTCGCAGTTGATCTGTCCATGTATCCATCGATCAGGGATAATGGATGAAATTGAGACGAAAATCATAAGTTTAAGGTCCAAAGTGACCGTTTTGATAGTTCAGGGGCCAATTTGAGCCTTCGGTGATAGCTGAGGAGTCAAAGTAACCGTTTTGATAGTTCATGGGCCAATTTGATCCTTCGGTGATAGTTGAGGGACCAAAATGACTATTTTTCCAAATATTAAAAATGATAGTTTCAAAAAAATATTAAAAATGATATTATGATGTGTAATGCATGGTACTTCTAAGTGAAAAGATTTTATGGTACCAGATCGAGGTGTGGAGAGACACAGCGTGCTTTGGTGCTAGCTAGTATCCTGCTTTTAGTGTCCTTTTTTTTGTGTGGATGGACATTACAAGAGCCACCTAATTAGTGAGTGAGTGTCTAACTAAAAGTGTCAGGACTTTGGACTGTGTCGAAAGTGAGTGTGTTTAATCAGGTGTGCCTGCACATTACTGTCTCATGTGGTCCTCCTTTTTGATTTGTGGATGGACATTTTCCCTATATTTCCATATCCACCATTCATGCTTAATTCCCCTGTAAATTGCTCTGCACACACACACACACACACACACACAATGTGTTGGTATGTTGACACCCAAAATTCCATTCCTACTAGCACGTACAGATTGACCAAGCTGTATATATGCAGAATACATCGAGGCGTGTATTGACCGGTGTCGTACGTCGCCACCTTTGTTGACAATCGATCGCTACACATTCGAATTCACAGGTAGCAGTTTTATTTGCCAGTCACCAATGCCCAATGGGTTTTATTTCGTCTCTCATCTCTCGCCTTAGCCCTTGGCAATGTGGACATATATATATATATATATATATATATATATATATATATATATATATATGCCGTGCTCTCGGCCAATAGCGCAGGTCCAATGTGTCACTGACAGATGAAAGTACCGATGAATAGGTATGCGTTTGGATATTTCTGCAATCCAATCCTTTTCCGTCCTTTATTTTATTTTATTGATGAGTCCACAAGGAGATACCGTTTTGTAGACAAGCAAACAATGCAGCTGAGGAGGACATATCCTACTACTTCGACCATATCTATGCCTCATATTAATTGTGGAAATTTATGCAGGGCTCCATCGGCATCAGACTATCTATGAGAGTATAGAATGCAGGTTTATTCAATTTCCTTGCAACTATAAACTCATTACCTATATATAGTTAGATTATTATCGCGTGTAAAGGTAGATTTTTTTATGAAAAAAATGAAAAACTTTTTTTTTCGGGAAAAGTACATGTAGTATCTATATATGCAATTCACTCAAGCATATATATAAGTTAGTGCGAAGTGGTTGAGGCCATAATTCCATCCTTGAACAACTACCATGAGATTAGGTTAGCATATCAGTATACTGTTCGGCTAGAGTGAAATTAGCTTATCAGTGCACTGTTTGAGCATAAAGATTTAGGGGAGATATGATGCTTGAGGAGACAAAAGGTAGGGGTGGAGGCTTAGCTTGAAGAGAAAAGAAAGTGATTTCAGTCCTCACTTGTCTTTCAATATACTTGCTAGCTAGGAGACTTCACTCGCCTTCTTTTTGCATGTGACAACTCCTTTCTTAATTTCCGAAATGGAGTGAAGGCTAAAATAGAAAGAAAAAAAATTGCATGCAGTGATTTCTTTTCTGAACATTACATTATTCACCTTAATTAACCCCCTTCGCTTTATTATTATTTTTTCCACTTTAACATGGTCATATTAATTAAGTAGAATAGACATCGCTAAAGTAGTAAGCAGTAATTACTTTTAAATCATTTTAATGATTTGCATCATGCATGTACGCATCTCTAGTGACCACTAGTGTAGTGGTGCAAGACATCTGGCACCTAATTAGCCCCTTCCTTTTACTGTAGGTCAAGCATTCAGTACAACCGCTTCCTCAACTGTACACACTAGCAGCTCACTCCATCTACATGCTATGATCCAAACATTACATGTCAATGAGAGGAAATGAGTGATCTTTAATCATTTGATAGATACCGTGTAAAACCGTTGGCACTCGAATTAATAAATATAGTTTTGTTCAGGTCAGAGGTTGGTTGGCTTGCTTGCGTCCCACTCCTATTGTTTAAAGCAAGAGGCAGCAGCAGCAGCTCTGGCTGTTGCCTGTCTTTGAAGCTGCAACAATACTTTAGTCTGTGGTGTGTTGTGTGTACTAGTAGCCTGGTAGTGGAGATGGTGTAAGTGTAAGCAACAACTGCTTCACTCCCATAGCAGCTAATCTCTCTCTCTCTCTCTCTCTCCATGCCCAGAAATGGAATTTTGGCATGATCTGGGTTTTAAAAAATGTCACTAAAATCATGAGAGATTCTCAATGGTTTATAAAAATAAGATTATGTTGTGATAGAGCCAATTGGAAGCTAGGTGGTAAGACATGCCTCCCACATTTTCTTGTCATGGCCAATTTGATACCGTACACAGATGCATTTTGTTTAAGTAGCCGCTGCTTGCTTCTACGTAACTTTTATGCTACAGATGAACGATTTTCAGGGCCAAAGAAAATTCCGCGGCAACTGGCGTGCTGATTGCGCAACTTGGACCCTTTCATTTTAATTTTACTCGGCATTTTAAGTTATATATTTAGTTTCATCAGCTCTGTTAAGGAGGCAAATTGTTTTCAGGTTCAGACTTGTTCTCGTCATCATTTATTTACTTGGCCAGCTGCACTCCCATTTCCGTCATCACAGCAATGTTTACATCACAGTCAGGCCACTTGCATGCTCAAAGGGCAACTACCTAATATATAGCTGTATCCTGCAGTACTGTATGTGGCTAAAATTCTTGCAAGATTTACCTTGAAACTATCAAAACTTAATATGACAAACTTCTATCTAAAGTTCTAAACAAGTGGCAGATTAGAAGGAAAACAGACTGAGTGCTCAAGCAGCTGTAAACAAGTCTGAAGCACACTTTGACTCCCATTTCCTCCGTCTATATATGATTAAACCTTTTAAACATCCAAAACAACAATTTTGTGACTGCTCGCTAATTTTTTTTAAAAAAAATCGAAATGACAGCCTGTCTTCAGCTTGGTTTCTAAGGACCTATTTGATACAGCTCACAACAGCTTCATGAAGCTGTTGGAAAAAATGCAGTCATCCATCAGCCATACTCCCAAATAAGTGATCTACTACAGCAGAGGAATTGACATTACGCATATACAATAGTTGATTGCTTGGTAAATTAATATAATGCACTGATTCTATGCATTGACCCCCCACGCATGAACTCACTTAGTACTGGATCTATCCACTAACTTGTGCATATATGAAGAGATGGTAGTAGTGCAGTGCAGCCAACCCACTGACACGGTTTGACTTGGGCAATATGCTGTGCACTAATTACTAAGCACTTGTTGATTGTTTGCTGGCATGTTGGCTCCATTGCAGCAACAAGAACAACAACCCCAACCCCTCATGTAGTCATGTTCGTCGACTCTTGGATTCGGAGACTACTAATAACAACAGCTCATGTACGTAACGTGTCACCGAGTCAGGGGAATGGAATACTTACGTACTATAAGGTTGGGTGACTTTTCTTGCATGTTATTGTGGAGCATTCTTACAAATCATCTAGCATGGTTTTTAGATACTAGTACTACTAAATATGTTGTAAATTATAAAGGCATTTTGACTTTTCTAATACATTGTTTTTACTACGTATCTAGAAATTATGTATATGTGCATTCATAGCAAATGTAACGTATCTCGAAAAGACGCCAAATTTGTGTTATAATTTAGACGGAGGAAATGTACTTTATTGACAGTCTACAGCTCGATCGGCTTTTTAAGCTTCTATATACTAAGTTCAACCTTAAGTGTGTTCCCAACCCAAGTTGAGGATTCTTCTCGATCGTCCAGTCTTTGCTTGCCCTACACTACACTCCCAGCTCCGTCATCACGACCATGTAACAGCGCACGGTGTACGTCACAACAAATCAACTTGCTTGCTCAGAGGGGTAACATACAGCTAACTACTTTCTTTGTGGAGTACAATCCGTCTTCCACAGAGAAATTCAATACAAAGTTGTGCTTGACAAAAACATGTACCAATTACCAAACATAATAGAATTCTTGACTATTAGACACCAAAATAGCGTGTACCGGAGGTACATTGTTGTGCTTTACAGCATAGAGAAACGAACAAGAACTAACTCAAATTACATTTGCTCTCGGAAGAGGAAAGCAAAGCCGGGCTCCAGCTTAATTGTTAGTGGAATGGAATACGTACGTACTAGGTTGGATGACTTTTCTTGAATGTTATTGTGGAGCAATCTTACATATCTCAGCTGCACCCATTTGACTTGATTTCCACTTTGCCTTTGCCCTACAATGAGGCTCGGCCTATTCTTTAACCCAATGTCTTGTGCAAAAAAATAACCAAAGTGCAATCCAGAATCTATTGAAACTTGATTGTTAAAAGGCGATATGTTCGGGTTGCAAATAGGGTATAAATTTCATTTCATTTGAGTTGGTCACATTCTTGATCCTCAATCATTGATTTGACTGCACACACCGTCACGTAATTTAAAAAGTACTAGTGTGATTGTGGGACTGACAAGCATCAGCATTAACATAGCTAGGATGGCAAATAATTGAAGGTTGAAGTTTACCATGCATTTCATTGACCTGTGCACAGGATTAACTAGAGTAGAGACGATGGTTCCCTTAAGCCACTAATGATGCTCTTTGACTTGGCTATGTTACGTGTCGCTGCCATTGCAGCCATCATTCCAACCAAGGCAACACTCGCTTATCTCCCCATCATTGGAGTGTCTCGGCTTAGCAATTTAGAAGAGCTAAATCACAACGTGTCAGCGACAAAGGCAGTGGATCGCAGCTGAGATTGGGGAAGTTTTTTTTTTCCCCATGTGGTATCTCTGCCAAATCAAGACGTCAATCTTGCTACTTCATTCGGCACACGTTCCTGGAAGTTTACCTACCGCCTACGAGTTCATCTGTACGAACGTAGATCTAAACTTTAGATAATGAGCCGCAAGAGAAGAAAAAAACCTGCTAACCATGCAACAAGAAGTGCTGTTTATTAAAAGCTTAGCCAGGGCAGCTTCATGTAAAATTATTCTATGCAAATAACAGTAATGAACTTCTATGATCGATCGATACATGCAAGTACAATGATGCTGTAGAAAATAGGAAATGAGATGTCCAGGTCACTGAATACATATGCAGTACATTGAAAAGAGTTTAGCTTGTTTATCATTTATTATTGTTGTTCATGCTTGAAATGTTTTCATCGCGGCGGTTTTCACTTGGGGTCCGAGCCTTTGTCCTTGAAGCCGTCAATAATCAAGTTGCAGGCGTTCATAGTGTTCCCATCTAGCAGATTGTGGTTCCAGAGTTTGATCATAAAAAGCCTCCAGCACCTGTTTCAGCCAGAAATCTCCAATAAACAAACCGTACTGCTGAAGTCCGCAGCCATTCATACAAACTCACCCTAATAGCGATGGGCTTCCTGCAAGTGATTGTCCATGAAGCTGGGAGAATGCTTTACAGGCATATGGTATATGATTGTCAGCTATCACCCTGCAATTTACCCTTCCATTTTCAGTAAGAGATATCAGACATATAGGTCAAGGGCATGAGGAAACAAACATATATTGCAGCATCTGACAAACTAAATTTTAGTTCCAGAAAAAATAAATATTGATAGGAGTGACCGCAAATATGTATTCAAAATTAGTTTTTACTACTCTGATTAGGATTGAAGCATTTTTCCATTTTGATTGTTGTAAGGATACAAGTGGGGGGTATCCAATTGTGTTTTCTTTTGCTAGCTAACTAATTACGTCCAATGTCATTCTAGTTCATTTCACTCACTCAAATTACATGAAATGCCATTCTAGTTCACATTAATAAGTTTTTGAGTTGACCTAGTGATCCAAAGTAATTAGAACTTGCACCCCTTGTTATAAAACTCTTTCATAGACAATTTCACCTTTATAAAAAATGATGGAAAAAGTCTATTTTTAGCCCTCGAACTTTATTTTAGTATGGATTTAACCCTCCAACTCCAAAACTAGACATGCTTCCAACTATTAAACCCGAACAACTTTAGCCTTGGCTGGTTTCATATAATATATATATATAATAGCTAAATATCTCAAATTTATAAAAAAAATCTTTTAAAATAAATAAATAAATAAAATTGGTACCAATTTTTTTGTTAAAATATAACCTATTTATTTAAATAAATTAGTTATGGATTTTATATATTTAAATATTAATTTATTTAAAATATAATCTACCTATTGTTCTCATGTTTTGAAATTCCAAATTAAATTTTTTTTGAACGAACTTGGAAGGAGAAATGATCAAAACTTGACAAAATTTTATTTGATGTTCTCACATTTTATTTTATTTTCAAATTGTTCGAACGAACGGACTCAGATGTAGAAATGACGGAAACCAAAGATGTAGATCTTGATAAGAACTACAACTTTGTAGCTGACGACTTTTCATCTGAAAGCATTTATGATTCCAAAAATTATGTTTGAAGTTCTCATTTTGAAATTCAATTTTTTTTCGGATAGTCCTAACAAGCTCATATGAAAAATGACCAAAAGAAAAATTGTAGATCTAGATGAAATTTACAATTTTGTAGTTCATGATTTTTTTTCATTTTAAAATGACTTATGGTACTAAAGTATATTTGAAATTCTCATATTTTGAATTGTTTGAACAAACTCGAATGGAGAAATAATCAAAACCAAAGTTTTGTATCTCGGTACGATCTATAGCTTGTAGTTGATGACTATTTATTTGAAATCATTTGTGGTGCAAAAATTATGTTTCAAGTTATCCTATTTTGAAATTCAAAATTTTCAAATTGGTCGGATGAAGAAATTACCTAAATCAAAGTTGTTGATCTCAATGAGATAAACTATATTTTTAGGAAAACTTCGGTACCAATTTCATATTTTTTATTTATGAATTTTAGTGGTTTACCTATTATTTTATTATTTCCATAAAATACATATATACTCAAAACCACCTTTGAAACCAGCCAAGGGCCAAAGTTGTCTGGTTTTAATAGTTGAAGGGCTGCATATGTCTATTTTTGGAGTTTAAGGGCTAAATCTAGACTTCAACAAAATGTTTGAGGGCTAAAAATTGACTTTCCACAAAAATGATACATAGCTCTCTTGCATATTTGAGAGGAATAAAAGAATTATGCTACAGGCCAACAGGTGTTGGTACATTCCTAGAAAAAGGAAGTTTGCAGTGTCATTCAAACATCATATAATATTATATTCAGTATTATTAAGGTATTAAATTGAAGAACGTGTTTTTATCAAATCATCTAGTTGAATTTTGGGACTTATACAGCAATACAGCGTTACATTTCTTTTGCTTGTTGATCATAACTATCGCAGTGAATACTGCAAATACATGAATTAATTTCTAGTAACAGGACGTCAGATTTTCCTAACCCTAGTAAACATACTGGACCTAATCCAAACCTGAACATGGACAGCTATCTACATGGTTCAAAACTGTTGCATATATACACACTAATTCTAGTCACAATTATTCTCAATTTAACTCAAGTCACCTACGCGACCTCACCAAAAGAAGGCAATACTTTCAAAAAAAAAAAACATGCCATAAGAGTAAAGACAATTTGAGTTAGTCAACCAATAGTGAAATCACTTCTATTTACCATCATAGCAGAAATTAAGAGGTAATATTAGGGATGGACTGACCTCTGTCTGGAAACAAATGAATTCCACATATGCATGACGTGCTTCTCATCTTTTGTAATATCATCGAAACTATCAAGCATCTGCATTCAGTCAGAATGTTAAAAATAAGAACTAAACTATTCTGCAGTAATACAGGATGAGTCAGGCTCAAGATAAGGTAGCATCTGCTCATATTCATGCTTTTTTTTTTCTTTTTTTTCGATTTGAACATATTCATGCTTGTGCAAGAACACATCTTACCTTTCTATCTTCAAAGTCAGCAATATCATCATCAACTTCGTCTTCACTATCTTGACCTGAGAGAACTTCTTCAACTGTCATTTGCTACAATAAGTATAAAAATACGGTTAAGCTAGATTGCAATATAGGAATGAATCATGTTGGACAGTTGGAGCCAGGTTAACATGATACTAGGAATCAATGCTCAAAGAGAACGAATTAAATTATCAGAATGAAAAGCATATAAAAGACAAAAGCTGAAAATTGGCCTAAAACGGTTGGACATGGAAACAAAACTGAAATTAGCAAGCTTCGCAAACATCATCAAATGCTTCATCCAACATTATATCTGGCCTTCCCATCAAATTGGTTGATCATTTGTGAAAATATGGTAACAAGTAGTATACACTATGCCACCAAGTAGTTATAAGTCACTAATTCACTTGGTATGTGTTCTAAAAGTTGTCATGCACTGTGATGATGCCCATGGGCCCTAGGATCTTGAGCTTGAGGTAGGCGTAATTCAGGATAGCCATGAACTTTACTTAGCATGGTCTCCCAAATATGGCATTGTAAGACCCAATGAAGACCACCACCCAGAAGATGAGTCAGTGAACTTTACTTAGCTTTGGTCGCAAACGTGACAGGGAGCGCGATGCGTCCAAGCAACATAGAGTGCCTTCTAGGAATGACTTCGTGGAATGGTGCATTAGATGGACTGAGTGCCGATCTAGGGAACCACACCTATCAAAGACATCCGCATAGAGTATGTTGAGGTTACTCCCTCCGTCCATTAGGACCTTCGTCATCCGGACATCACCCACCATGGGATCAACAAGAGGGAAGCGACCTGACTCGGGGACATGGTCAGGGTGATCGTCCCTAGCGAAGGTGATCAATTTCTCACAACCATGTGAGGTAGCTTGGTTCTGTAGGTTGGACGATGTTGACATCATGAGTGATAAGCTTCTCCTAACGCTTGGATTCATAGGTCTTGGGCCCGCCGAATATGAGCATCATATCCCGCACTTCTAGGAACTCGATACTCCTATCCCCTTCGTTGTCGACGATCGATGGATCTTCCTTCTGAGCATCCTTATTGCTTTTTGAAGACGTCCAAGTACAACTTCCTCATGTTGTCGTAATCCTTCACAAGGTGCTTGACCTTGTAGCCGTGAAGAAGACATGGGGCGTTTATGATGTCCATTTACTTGATTGAGTTGTTGCGGGAACGCTGCTTCTAATTTGTTTTGTCGGCGGCTCCTATGAAGTTGCTCTTGCGCTTTTTGCCCTTCCTCCTAGAGGAAGAAGGGGCATCGCCCATAGCCGCCTTTTGCTTTCCTTTATGCTTGTCGACGTCCGAGTTGATTACTTCGTCCCACCTTTTGCTTGACCTTATGCTTGTTGACGTTCGCGTTGACTACTTCATCACCGTTGGTGTAGGTGATGGAAATTTCAGGAATTCATGCACATCATGACTTCCATTCTATCGATCCTGTGGACTAGCTCTTAGCATCCGACTCCCCTCATGAGTGCGATGACCTTTTTCTCCGCAATTTTGGGGAGCTCGTTGCGCTTGCGAGTGAAGTGCTGGATGTAGTGGTGAAGTCGCTCATGATCACATCGGTAGTTGGAGAGGTCCCATGCAGTGTCGGATTTGGTGTAGGCTCCCTTAGAGTTGTCGATTAAGAGTTGTCCGAGCCTTCAAGGCCATCCCATCCTTTGATGGTGTTGTGTGTCTCCTGTGCTACCCTTATCGTGCTCGTGGTCGTTGTAGTCAGGCTGCTCCCTCCTAGGTTGCTCCCTCATGTTACCCATGCTCACCATTGGGGCTGCAACTATCATGCCTTTAGATCTCCACCTGTGGCTAGGCTATGCCCTGTCCATGCCGTTGTGTTGGGGGCTAGGTTAGGATACACTTCTTACCTAGTGGCCAGGACAAGACTACGCCCATCACCATGCTCCATCGCCCCCGAGCTCGAACACCACACCGATTGGAGCGTCATCACCACTGAGCGAATCTGACCATCTTCACTAGTGAGGAACTCGTTGGCCCCATCGCTATTGTTGTATCTTTACCCACCGTCCATCGACCTCGCACATATTTCCTCCAACATCAGAATTGAGAAGACAACTTCCGGTGTCATTTTTTTGCATCGTAACAACACATTTTCATTGTTGGTTTGTCACCACCACTATAGATCAGGACATCTCTGCTAACTTTGCGTGCTTATGAGACACCTTCCCGTGTTGCTTTTTGGTCATCGTGCCAACACATCTTCATTGTTGATTCGTCACCACCACTGTAGATTAGATCGGGACGTCTCCAACTTCTTCCATCGTCAACCCGCCTTGTGGGTATTGGGTCTAATGAACCGATTGTGCATGCTCCATCTGGCTCCCTAGCTCTAGTGACACTTGTCGTCGAGTACTAAGGTAGGTAAAGGTAGACCCACAGGGCATGCTAGGTGTGCTACATCATATAGCCTAGACCAAGCATACACAGCAGATTCGCTTGCTGCCTCGACATTGGCAAACCAACCATGACTACATCATTCATGGCTACCTTAAGCACAACACCTTCAACTATGGCTACTTCGCCCTCACACTTAGCTACCTCGACATCAGCACCAAGGGTTACCATCTTGCATGAGCTACTCGTCGGATTTCTTCTCCATACAAAGTACCGTTCAAGCTGCAGGGGCATGTTAGATCGTTGGCTTCTACCTTCAGCTTCTTCCACCTAGTCATTTAATCTCTATATATACCACCGGAGAGGCTCAATGCAAACCATCGAATTCTACCCCTATTCCTTCTACACAGTCAAGATCTATAGAAATGTATAGGATGGGAACCAGATAATATATATGCGAAGAGGTACACATTTCAACACCTGTCCTTTGTGAGAATGGAAGAACTGACGTGTTCGAAGGACTTGCCGACTGCCAGATAATATAAACACAAACAAAGCAGAAAGTTAATTTAATAACTCGTATCAATCTTGTAACATGGTATCAAGAACAAAAACAGGACTTACAGTTTTGGGTCAAACTGATCAACTGACAGTCTCCTGGTCATTCCAAACTGAATTACTCTTGGTGGTGACAGATGGCCGACATGTAATGAATAGGCAGGATCAACTGAAGTGTCTGACAAAGAATTCCCATAAAAAATTAGGCAACATCAAAATCCATGATGACTATCTACACATTTTGTGTGTTTTCTGCAAGACACTTATGGAAGTGGTTGTTTCTGTGCCACGTGCTATTTATGCATGTTTCCACCTGCGTATTATTAGTTGGATGCTATAGACAATTTTTATTGGTTTAGTCTTTATATTGTATTTTAGGGAACTAAGTTGGTACTGTACATTGAAAGGGATATCCAGACAGCGACCTCTTCATGGCATCCATGTTTCCTTTCCACAGTAGTTACCAAGTTGTGAAATATGAAATAATATTAGGGCACCATACATCTTAGTAATACAAGTAAAGTAAGTTTTGATGTCAAAACTGTGTGTGTGTGTGTGGGGGGGGGGGGGGGGGGGGGGGGAGGGGGGGGGGTTATAAGGGATCTCTCCCCTCATCAGGGGGGAAAAGAAAACGAATGTTGAACACATAACTATTGAACTTTTGGTACAAGTTTACTACTTGGATTTTATGCAAATTTATACTTGGACCGTGTGGCCAATCTCATATTGTATTTAAGTGTAAACATCTAATACAGAAAACATATTCAGTTTAAAATATATTTTTTTCCTCATAACTAAATCCGTTCAACACATAACTATTAAACTAGTTTAGAAAGAGGAAAGGAGATAGATACAGAATTCATGGACAGGTAGATTTCACTATGTTAACATGAATATAAAAATGCAAATCAACTACGATAGAAATGGCAGATTTGAAATGTCCAACTATGAGACAAGAAATCCGACATGGTACACGCTAGGGAAATGGCAAATGCAGATGACCACACCTGCCAGCAAAAGAGAGCACAGAACACCAGTACCAAGAAAGCCTCCCCATGCAGCAGTAGAACAGAAAAAGATCAAGTGGTGATGATCGGTGGTAAAGTTGAACAGTACAAATCAGCAGCGTGGAGGATGAGTAGCAGCAGGGCAACATGCTTCTGCTACTCCAATACAGAGGGGCAGCTGCACGCATGGGGAATCTTCTAGTCGCAACGGGCAGGTGGACAAGCAGACAGACAGGGTCTACGACAAGCAGGCTTAACAAGGGTATGTTTGGTTTGAGGATTGGGGTGGTTCGTCATCTTCTCTTTTTCTTGAACTACGCGGGAGAGCTGCGCGTCATTTCATTAAGGTAGAAGAAAACTGTGCACGGATCCAGAAGGACCCAAACGTGAGTACAAAGAGTGGACAAACACAAACCACACCTCAGGAACTAAACTAGATACGCGCCACAAAGAACGAGAAAAACTACCAGCGACCAAAGGGTGGTTCGTCATCTTCTCACTTACATATTTATTGGATTTGTGCAATTAATGGGATGAAATCACAATGAGAAGCGTGTAGTGGGATGAAAATTCACAATGCAGTGATACACCCACTCATCTAGCATGGGCTGGTTCCTCAAACCAAACACCCAAGAGGATGTAACAGGCCAAAACGTGTAGTGGGCTGAGATTGATGGACAGGGCAGGAACATGGCATCGACGATAGTGTTGCAATGAGAAGCGTAAGGGATTGCAGCGAGCAGCAACGGAGGACAGGTAGACAGCCCTAGCTGACGCAAAATCACAGCGCAGCAACAGAATGGAACCAGGACGCGGAACTTGAGCTGGTGATCAATGAGTGGCGGCAACGGGCTACAGGCAAAGAATGGGCCACGATGAGCGGGCGGAGCCGAGGAGCTACAATGGGCTGCCTACAACAGGGTAACCACAACGGTGGCCAGAACAGCGGAGCTGGGACAGGCCGCCTGAAGAAGCAGCCCATGAGAGCAGAATTGGTGCTCAAAGAACAGGGCAAACAGTGGCACTGCTCGCTGAGCAAAAAAAAAAGGTGGATCATGAAAGGGGTTATATTTAAACTAACCCTAAACCTTATCCTTTCTCTAATTCCATATTATTTCTTCTGGTACAGTTTACAAGGTGCAGTTTGACATGGCACAATCTCTAAAGTTACACTTTGACCATTCTTTCTTTTTTTTTTCTTTTTGAAAACGCAGGAGAGCTGCATTTCATTGCATTAGAGAGAAAAATGGTCCCCATACAACTCCTTCCTCATATGGGGACCTGAACCGGATATGAGAGTCAGGGATCCAATATAAAAGGTTCTAGCCTAAATAAATAGAAGATCCGACCACACCTAAGCAACTAGGTTTATTACTTTAAACTCATGATCATTGCATAGTACATTTGATTGCTTATGTGGTTAATTGATGGGGCACTGGATACAAGAACAGCAGATAGATTGGCTAACTCACCTCCCTTAGGAGACTCTGAGCTGCTTCTTAGATCTATTTTTGCTTGCCTTCCTACCTAACTATGGATGTCGATGCAGCACATCCATGGTTAGAACCATCCCACTCGCCATAACAATTGCAAATATAACCATATCAAGTTTGTATTACAATAGTTAAAAACTGGTGGCCAAATTATTGGTCAACGGTTGTAAAGTTTGAATCTTAATATTCATGCATGTGATATTCGTGCATGTGCATGTCTTATAAACTGGACCGGAGGGAGTACTAATCTTAGGGATTAGTTCGTTTCACAGGCTTAAGAGAAAAAGATTAGAAATGTACCAATTTCCTTCTGCACGTAGCTATCTTTAAAGCTCACATGGGCATCTTCAGGTGATTTTGATCCTACACCAAGTAAAGGTCCACGTCTGATTGTCTCAGTTGCTTTTGAAAGAATGATCGCCTCGGTTGCTTGTGACGGAACGATTGTCTCAGTTACTTTTGATGGAATGATCGTGTCAGTATCTTTTGACGGAACAACCACCTCACTTGCTGTAACTAATCTTCTGCGCTTGTACTTTGAGCTGATGCAACATTTTAGGCAATAAGTAGAAATTTTAATAGAAACTTGATAAATCATTAAAGGTAAGGGTCTAAGGGAGAATAAGCATACAAGTAGGAAAATGTTCTCTGTCTCGGATCAAATCCTCGAGGAAAATCCTGTAAAAACAAAATGCATTAGCTTTTCCCAGCCATTTGTTTCTAAAAAAACAATATTCGTATGCATGAATCTCCAATGTTTTTTATCTAAAACCCATTTGATATTCGACTTCAAGCATGCAAATTCTTAAGTGAGTTTAGGTGCACCCTTGATTTTGCATCCAAAAAAACAAGAACAAAAGAAGACCTATGGTAGTAGAACTAGCAGAGAATAAGAGGGATGTAAAACTTGAAAAAACTAGTAAACCAGACTGTGGAAAGTGTATCTATATACACCAGTTGTTAGAAGTGCAGCAGCTAGAGGATGAGCAGACTGGAATAGCTAGCTAAGGCTAGACACAGGTTCAGTTTGAAGCAAACTGGCTTGACATTCATATTCAATATATGCATACATACAGTATATATCAAAACCTAAGTCGGTTTGCAAACCGACCTGCTATTCCTAGCAGCTGCGTATAGCCTCTATACACTAGCAAAATCCAAATTGGCTACTGGCTACTGCTACTAGCTGTCTAACAGCACCTGTCAGATTAATACAGAGTACAAACACAGTTGACCACTTGTGACAGGCTTTATACTACCTTACTGACCAAGTAAAAAAGAAACCGACATGGCCTTGCTTGCTGATGAAGACAACGGATCCGCAGCCTTGGATGCTCACCACCGAGCCATCGCCAAACTTATCATCCTCAACGTCAACTCTCGTAACTTCAATCGATGGCACGATCAGTTCATGCTGACCCTCGGCAAGTTATCCCTCTAGGATCATGTCTGCCTAGCCCCTGCGGTCTGTCTACCTGGACTGGGCTCGGATGGACTGCGTCATCAAGTCTGGGATCGTCAGCACGCTACATACCTGCTCCCTCTTGCCTATATGTTGCTCTATGTTAATCACAGCCTCCTCACTCGGTCTTCTTTGGCGGGTCATCTCTACAGCAGGAGTTCGCTATAAAGGACCTTGGTGAATTACATCACTTCCTTGGTATACATGTTCAGCATTTCAGTGATGGACTCCTATCTCAGCGGCAGTATATGTTGGATATTCTTGATCGTGCAGGAATGACAACTGTTGACCCAAATCCCAAGTTGGTTGCAGCAGATGGCGCACCTGAGACACCTTGGATTTTCGCAATCTTACTGGTGCCTTGCAGACGTTCACCCAACCGGACATTGCCTTCATATGCATGACCCCCAAGAGCCTCATCTCGCGACTCTCAAGCGAATTCTTCGCTATGTTCGTGAAACTCTCCACCTCGGTCTCTTGCGACCGTCTACTTTGACTGATCTTGTTGTCTACATGATACTGATTTGGCTGGTTGCCAGGACACACGCTACTCCACCTTGGGCTATGTTGTTATCGGTGTTTCGGAAACCGGGGGTCCTTAGCACCGGCAAGTAAATTTGTACTGCGCATCTAGAATCGAATGGTTGCACAGAGTGGATACAAGGATGTATACTGGTTCAGACAAGAACTCCCTACGTCTAGTGGATTGCAAGGCTCATGTTACTCTGTACTAGGGTGCTCATAGTAGGGTTACAAGCTGTCAAAAGAGGGAAAGGATCCCAAGTCTCTAGTGTTGTGAGCGTGGGATAAGGTTCGACAGGGTGTGTGTGTGTTCGTGTGTGTTGTTCCCGTGCAGGGAGAGTGCGAGTGTTGTTGTTTCTGGAGTGAGTGTTCTCTTCTCTCCCCTTGTGGAGTGTTCTTGCCTCCCTTTTATACTACAAGGGGAAGAATTGGGTTACAGAGTTTTGGCATAGAAGATCGTACAAGAGGGAAAAGAAAAAGAAGTCTTGGGAGCGCGTCACCTCTCCTTTTCCTAGAAGAGTTTTCGATCCTATAGCATGAGGACGGGATGGCCCATTCACTGTAACCATGGGGGACTCCGTCAATTTGGGCGGGTCGATCAGATATGGATGGGATATATGTGATTTTTTTCCCTAAGGGAGGAGTAGGTGGAATAGGGGATGTTACCGGGGAGCATGGACGGACATGACCGGAGCCATACCCGATGGTACTAGAGGGTCTGTGCCCCCATTGTTGGCCTAGGTCCCAGCAGTAGTTCCTTCTTAGATCGGTCCTTCCCGGGGAGATCAGGCGAGGCGGAGAATTCCATAAGGGTCAGTCCTTTCCGGGGAGGTGAGGCGGGATGGAGAGTTCCCACGAGAGATCGGCCCTCCTTAGGGAGGTCAAGATCGAGCGGCGAGGTCGAAGAGACATAGAATGTCCCGAGGGGATCGGTCATCTCTAAGTCGAGCGACGAGGTCAGGCGAGACAAAGAATGTCCCCAAGAGGATCAGTCCTCTCTAGGCAGGTCGAGCGAGACTTAGAGAAGGTCAGTCCTTCCCGGGAGGTCGGGCGAATCGGAGATCACTCCCGCGAGAAGGTCGGTCCTTCCCAGGAGGTAGGGCGAATCGACGATCGCTCCCCCGATCCCCCAGGGTCAGGCGACAGAATTTTCCCGAGAGGGTCGCCTCCCCGGGGGTCGGCTTAGTGGGCCTTGGCCTCTTTTACTCAGTTGAGCTCTGTTTGGTCGATTGTGACTTAGGAGGGCCTTTGGTACCCCGGTATTTTGGGTCTCGACAGTTGTGTTCCTTGGCGATAACCTTGTCTGTTGGTCCTCCAAGCGTCAGAACACGATGTCAAGATCCAACACTAAAGCCAAGTATCGCGCAGTGGCCAATAAAATGGCCGAGTCCACTTGGCTCCATCAGCTTTTCCAGGAGCTACACACCCCGCTACGGCACGCCACACTGATGTCAGTGTCATGTACATGTTCTCCAACATAGTTCAACATTAGTGCACTAAACACATTGAGATCGATCTTCACTTCGTCCGGGAGCGAGTTGCAATTGGTGATCTTCGTGTCCTGCATGTTCCAACCTCTTCACAATATGCGGACATCTTCACTAAAGGCCTTCCATCTTTGGTGTTCACGGCAGGTCCAGTCTGAACGTGCAAAGTGGCTGACGATACGACTGCGGGGGCATGTTAGACTAGCGCTTATAGGGCCGGCCATGGACCTTGACGCCCACACCTGATGGTTAGGCTGCCTCTAGGGTATTATAGTAGTTGATCTCTGATTAGGCAAGGATCTCCGTTGATTGGGTGTGTTCTATAAATCCTACACGATCCTTGCCAATATATTGTACCCTTATGTAACATGAATCAATCTACTATTTCCCGAGCCATATTCACTTTCAAAATATGTATACATATATATAGCACTACCTAAGTCAGTTTGCCAACCGACCTGTTATTCCTAGCAGCTGTGTAGCAGCTTTACACTAGCAAAATTAAATTTGTTTACTACTACTAGCTGTCTTACAGCACCTGTCAGATTAGTACTCAGTTGACCACTTGCCTGACAGGCTTAATTGTTGGCAATGGAACAGTGGAGAGGTGAGGATTTGGTGCTGCTAGAATAGCAGTCTTTGTGGGCTAGTCCCCTTTCTATTATATAGCAAAAGCAAACTTGTGTTACAATACTAGAGCATATACCTAAGGTATCTTACAAAAGGGGTAAAGGGACTAAAGTAAAACTGAAAGTAGATGCTATTCTAATGATTGAAACTAATATAATGACTTAGGTATTGCAGCAGGGTTTATCTAACAATTCTCCCCCTAAACCTTGCTGCCACTTGTCTTGGTTATCTCCTTCAGCCCAATTCTACTTCTCATCTCTTCAAATTTGATCCTTCCAAGGGACTTGGTCAGTATATCTGCCAATTGATCTGCACTAGGGATGAAGTCAGGCATGATGCTTCCCTCTGCAATGCAATCTCTGATGAAGTGAAACTTGGTTCTGATGTGCTTGCTCCTGTCATGAAACACAGGATTCTTAGCAAGAGCAAGTGCAGACTGATTATCAACCTTCAAGTCCACTGTATCAACTTCCTTTCCCAACATCTCAGCCAGCAATCTAGATAGCCATAGTGCTTGTGTTGCTGCTGTTGTCATTGCCACATACTCAGCTTCACAACTGGACAAGGCCACCACTCTTTGCTTGATGGACTGCCAGATGATCAAACAGCTTCCAAGGAAGAACAAGCTTCCAGTTGTGCTCTTGCTTAAGTCAATGTCTCCAGCCAAGTCTGAATCACAGTATCCAATGAACCGTGCAGCAGGTGTCAAGGTGCTTTGGTGAAGTGTAGTCCATACTCTGTGGTGCCAGCCACATACCTCAGTAGGTGCTTTACTGCTTGCTGGTGTTCTTAAGTTGGTCGTTCCAGGAACCTGCTCACGAACCCAACAGCAAAGGCAAGGTTTGGTCTTGTGTGAACAAGGTAACGCAGACTGCCAACAATTCGCCGGTACTGAGGGCTCCCTTGCGCCAGTGATGATCAGATCATCAACATAAACCCCCACAAGCAGGACTGAGCTACCGGTGCCCCTCCGGTACATCGCAGCCTCATGGTTGTTTTGCTCGAAGCCCATCCGCTTGAGTGTTGTATCCAGCTTGGCATTCCATGCCCTTGGCGCTTGACGAATGATGAGGACATCACCGGCTTAGATATGACCATGCCAACCACTTCTATACCAAAGGTGAAACCATTCTATATGAGGTTTATCATTGTTACATTTGATGAATGGGTGCTGCACTATGAAGTGTGTATGTTTTCATTCTCAGAATTGCTTACATGGATCAAGGAAGGGTTAGATTGCATATGGAAAGCATGGATGATCAATGAAGTTGATTGGGGACCAAATCCAAGTGTTCCTAATGTCCTCCACCAGGCCACCACGTCACTTTGGATCCAAGGAAACAAAGAGTCCAAGTCCAACACGTTTTGAAAGTTCAATTCGGACTACAGAAGAGTCCAAACTTGCGACGGTTGCCACGACTTCATACGGACTCCGATTGGGACGTTCTAGCACTTTTTGGAAAGCTTATCAAGTCTATTTTCCAATGGGTCCGGACTCATACCTATATCCTATCAGATGCGTGCGCAGTAGACAATTTAATAACGAGATCTTTTCTGCCAACGGTGCTGCGTCACCCTATTTTGGGCCGATGGCCCGTGTATCAAGTTGAGTCCATTAGGGACTCATCCTAGGGTTGTAGGACGACACCAGGACCCTTGTGGTCGTCCTCCCTCCTTATATCCCCCTAGAGCCGCCACAAACAGATTGAGTTTTGTTTAGATGAAAGTTTAGTTGCTGCTACTTCCTTGAAGACGCGTGTGTCGACTAGACCATCCGTTCTACCTGATTCGGAACCCCACCTTCATGTGTATCACATCTGATCCTTCATCTCTTATTTGCAATTGAGTGCTTGTTCTACTTGTTCTTGCTTGTTCTTCGATTGCTTGCAGGAATAACCCTAGTGGTTTGGTTGGTTGTGATCCGCAAGATCATGAGCAACCGCTGGATTTGGTGTATCGATCGCTAAGGCGCAGCGTCCTTGGATGGTTGTAGTCGGATCGTGAACGTCTCTCCAGTCAAATCGTAGTTATCTATCTCCACCGAAAGATCGGGACACCCATACACTCATCAACGAAGGCCATACAGCGCCTTGTGGAGGTGATACACCTTGTCTTCTTCTCTAGCAACGGCGAAACTGGGCGGTTGCTGGACTTAGACTTCTTCCTTGAGCTCTCCACGTCCATGTGGTGGACGCGCCAGCCTTTTTGAACCGCCAACGCGAGCAGTACGCGGACAGACTCCATCCAAGCGACAGGGGCGAACGCATCGTCGTAGTCGATCCCTTCCTTCTGAACGAAACCGCGCGCCACGAGCCGGGCCTTGTGCTTGATCACAGCACCGGTCTGATCCTTCTTCAGCTTGTACACCCATTTGAGCGAGATGGGGCGGTGGCCGGCGGGAAGGCGCACCAGCTCCCAGGTACGGTTCTGCTCAACGGCGCGCAGCTCCTGCTTCATGGCTGGCAGGATCGCCTTTGGCCTCGGTGTACGAAGTCGGTTCCCCAGAGAGGGTTAGGTGGAGCTCGGCGAAGAGTCGGGTCGCCGGCGGAGGAGTGGGCGGCTCCCCAAGAATGTTGGCGACTATCCTGTAGCGGAGTTGCTCGCCGCCATGCCAGGCATCCACGCGCTCTTCATCATCCTCCAGCGGGGTGGCCATCACTGGCTGGGGACTCAGCACCTCCGGCGCAGGTGGAGTGGCTACCGGAGGTACTGAGTCAGGACCTTGCGCCTTGGGAGACACCGGCGGCGACTGAACTGGCGGCGATGGGGCAGGCGGCGCCATGAGGGGCTCTGCCTGCGGTGTGCTCTGCGCCTCCTCTGCTTCGACCGGCCAGAAGAACTCGACCGTGAAGTCGTTGTCGGCTGCCTTCGATGTCCCGGGCTCTGGCGTAGACCAGTCCCACCCGCGCCCTTCGTCGAACACGACGTCGCGGCTCACCTTGACGCGCTGGGTCTCTGGGTCAAGCACCCGATAAGCCTTGGCACCTTCCGCATAGCCGATGAACACGTCGGCCTTGCCGCGGTCATCGAGCTTGCCTTGCTGAGCCAGCTCCTTGGTGTAGGCGACGCAGCCGAAGGCCTTGAAGTGGACCACCAATGGGGTGCGCCCGTGCCAAGCTTCATAGGGCGTCTTGCCCTGCAGCGCCTTTGTTGGAGACCAGTTGAGGATGTGGACGGCAGTCATGACCACCTCCCTGCAGAACCTTGTCGGCATCCTTCTCTGCTTCAGCAGCGCCCGCGCCATCGCCACGATGATCTGATTGCGGCGCTCGACCATGCCATTCTGCTGTGGTGAGTGGGGAGCAGAGAAATGGCGCTTGATTCCTACATTGGCGCAGTAGTCGGCGAACTCGGCGACGGTGAACTCGCCACCGTTGTCGGTGCGGAGTGCCTTAAGCTTGCAGCCGCTCTCCATCTCGGCAGCAGCTTGCACCTTCTTGATGGCGTCAGTGGCAGCGTCCTTTGTGGGGATCAGCACAACCCACATGTACCTTGTTGCGTCGTCGACGAGCAGCAAGAAGTACCGTCTTCCTCCAGGCGTAGCCGGCGTCACCGGCCCGCACAGGTCGCCGTGCACCAGTGCGAGCTGCTCCTTGGCGCGGTATGCTGCCTCAGCCGGGAATGATCGCCGCTTCATCTTGGTGGTGACACAGGTGTCACACAGCTGCTCGACGTGGTCAATCACCGGTATCCCACGGACGAGCTCCTCCTTGCCCAGCTTGCGGAGCGCCTCGAAGTGCAGGTGCCCAAACCGCTCATGCCAGCGTCAGGCTTCATCTTCCTTGTGCGTGGCGAGGCAGGTTGGCTGTGCTGTGTCGAGGTGGAGGATGTATAGCCGGTTGGAGCCGCGGCGGACTTTGGCGAGTAGCCGTCCGCGACGATCCCAGATGCGGAGCACGCCGTGGTCGATCTCCACCCTTGAGCCTCCCTCATCCAGCTGCCCAAGACTCAGAATTGAGTTGCGTAGGGCAGGGATGAAGTACACACCTTGGAGGACTCGCTGCTCGCCGGTCTTCGCTTGGAAGATGATGGAGCCGACACCTTGGATCTCCACTCGGGATGCATCCCCGAAACGTACAGTCCCGCGCACGTCGGTGTTGAGGTCGGAGAAGAGCTCTCGTCGGCCCGTCATGTGGTGGGTGGCGCCGCTGTCCAGATACCAGCCGCCAAGCTTCCCTTCATCGGCGTTGGTGTTGAGGAAGGCGCGAGCTCTAGGCTCATGGAGGTCGAGGTTGTGCGCAGTAAAGGCGCAAGCTTGCACACCTTCATCGATGTCGAGGAACCCGTGGGCAAAGAAGAGGGTAGCTTCGTCTTCCTCTGCTTCTGTAACGTGCGCAGCTCCCCGCGGCCACCACCGCGATCTGGCTTGCGGTCGCCACGATGGCCTCCTCTGCGATCACCACCACGGGCCGCCCGATCTCCACCGCGCTCGCCGCGGTCACCACCGCGCTCGCCAGGTGGTGCTTGCGCCGGAGTCGCGGTAGACCGTGTGGACTACAGGCGACTCTCGTCGTCCTCCTCCACGCTCGCGACGGCGCACCGGTGATGGAGACGGAGCGTGGCGCCTCTATGGGTTGCGCGTTGCACGCCTCCGCGCTGGGTTGTTCGCCCGGTCGCGCTCTCCCTCAACCTTTCCGTCGATCTCTGCCCAGAGCGCCGCTGCTGCTGCGGCGGCTTCCGCGGCGGCCAGTCGTGCAAGGCGATCGTCGCCTGCAGGGACGGCGGCGGCGGCGGCGGCGCGTGCAACACGCTCTGCAGAGACCGACATGTCTGGTGGCTACCCTAGGCTCTCCCAAGCTCTGATACCATACCAATTGTTGGCAATGGAACAGTGAAGAGGTGAGGATTTGGTGCTGCTGGAATAGCAGTCTTTGTGGGCTAGTCCCCTTTCTATTATATAGCAAAAGCAAACTTGTGTTACAAGAAGCTCACTAGAGCATATACCTAAGGTATCTTACAAAAGGGGTAAAGGGACTAAAGTAGAGACTAAAGTAAAACTGAAAGTAGATGCTATTCTAATGACTGAAACTAATCTAATGACTTAGGTACTGCAGCAGGGTTTATCTAACATTAATACTACCTTACTGACCAAGTAAAACAGGGGCCTGCATGGCAGCTAGCTAATTAGGACAAACTACTATTAGTGCTAGCTAGATAGGTGGTAAACACAAGGGTTAGTTCTAACACCAGTTTCATTTATTTATCAACTAGAGACCAACATACATTTGATGTTCTTATCATTATTAAATTACCTCATCTCTCCAGGTATTGTGCTTCAAGCTAACATTAACACCCTGTTCCTTCTCAGATATCTGTAAGAACAGGCAAAAAGACTAGTTATTAAACAATTAAGAGTGTTTGAAGAAAGTTAGTTCTAGAGGTTTAGTGATTTACAAACCCAGAACGCAAAGTTGAATCGGTCATGTGATGAGATTAAGTGACATTGCAGACCCTGGCATAACCAAAATCATCATATTAGACATGAACTCAATGGCAGCAAAAATGTGTATTCCTTCTACTTAATATGAGTTGAAGGTATGGACAAAGAACAATATCTCAAATTCCTCATTAGGAAAAGAACATGCATGAATGTGGCTGAACAATTTTTTTAGAAAAAAGGCTATTTTTTATTTGTTTTAATCATTAAAAATGTTAATTCTTTTACTACTAAAACAGGACACATAATCCTTAGGACAAAATAGTGAAATATGAGGATAACAAAAAAGAAACTTGCTCCAGACTTTACCAGGAAGCTTCCACACTTCGCATAGCAGAAGGAGCAGCAAAAACCTGCAGTAACTGGTAAGAAGTTACGTTAAAAAAACTGGTAAGGATTGAATAAATCAATATAAGAAAATGTTGTAACTGTGTAACAGAAGAGGAAAGGTTTAGGAATTAAAATAAAGAAAAAATATCTCAAACAACTGTCAAAAGTGATGCAAAATTGAAGTACAACAATGGGCATTGCAAGTATTTAATTTATAAAAAAATTGGTGAAAAGCTATTAAACAAAGCACAAACAGATTCAATCCAGGTGTAGCCAAAAAAGGCCATGAGCTATCAGCTATGTTTCACCTAAAATGGTATCTCAACATGGAGCGATACCAACAGTGCTTCCCCATGGATCGAACAGTCGCCTTGCTGCCAACCTTGTACCCTGAGGAGCACCATTGGTGTGCTCTTGTCCTCCAACTTGGAGAGGTGCTGCTTCGTTGCCTTGGCATGGACGACAAACCCAAACTTCCTCCCATGCCACGCCTCGAATGGCGTCATGCCCTTCAAGCTCTTCATTGACGTGCAGTTGAGGATGAACGCCATTGTGAACACCACCTCGCCCTAGAATAACGCCGGGATCTACTTCACCTTCATCATGCTTTGCGCCAGGCCTACGACGGTCTGGTTCCTTCGTTCCACAACCCCGTTCTGCTGAGGTGAGGTGGTGCACCATGCCGCGGTCAATGCAGTACTCTGTGAATTCCACCAAAGTGAACTCCACCTCCACGATCCATCCTTAGCACCCGCAGCTTCGTCCCCAACTCTGCTTCCACATGAGCCTAGAACCTCCTAATCACCATTGCCCCCTCGTCCTTGCTTGCTAGGAGTTGTAGCCACATGAAACGACTACAGTCATCCACTAGCAGCAAGTAGTGTCGCCCTCCATGTGTTGTCAGGTTGATTGGCCCGCAGAGGTCGTTGTGGGAGAGCTCGAGCATGGCGCCAGCGTACTACTCATGGTGTGCTTGATGAGCAGGAGCCGGCGCACCATCTCATCCTTTGCCACCCTCCCGAGCGCGTCAAAGCTCAGATGCCCGAAACGGGCATGCCACAACCATGGCTCATCGACCACCTTCGCTGTGAGGCACACCAGCTATAAGAAGCGAGGATTGAGAACGTAGAGTCTTGTACTCCCACCGAAGTTGTTGCGCCTTCACCTTCTTCACGTGGTCCGAGCTGACACGCGTGGCCTTGAGGGTGTCGCAAGCCAACTTTGCGGAGTCCTTGCTCCCAAGCGACTCCACATACTATGGCACGGCCTTGAGGATCACCTCCATGGCCGCACAGTCTTCTTCATCTTAGGTGCCGACCCCGATGGCATTCATCAACACCGCCCACTCGCCATAGTTGGTGCGAGTGAGGACTGGTCAGTTTGCGCCATCGATGTCCCTCACCGTCCGTTGCACCACAATCTCTCGTCACGGCGGTGACCGGGACTGTCGTCGTGGAGTACCAAGCAGAGTCTTAGTCCCTTTCTTCCCTCCTACGCCACTGCCACCTCCTTCACCAGGCATCACCGATCACCGTTGGCTCTGATACAAGTTGTTGGGATCCAGCCGGCCTACACAGGCGCCTCAAACACACGCGCACACGCACAGCTAGAGGTAGAAGGGGGTGAGCACAGAACAAAGCACGAGCACACCTCTTCTTGTGCAGCAACTGAACTGTTCTCTATTCTATTCCCTGGTGTATATAAAAGTAGAGGTGGTAGTTCACCAACTACAGAGGTACACTAGTACTGGTCCCTTGGTTGACATCAGCCTTGACTAACTGGCCTATCGCCATACCGCTATGGTGGCAAGAATAGATAGATGGACAGCAAGGAAATGACCTATTGCCAACTTCCTGCTGCAGCAAAACATTAGGAGAATGCAGCAGATTATCTTACATACAGGACCCAAATAAGTGACAGCTAAATTGAGAACAAAGCAAGGTAGCTCCTATCAACCAAAAAATATATAGATAACAAAGTTCTTGGCTTATGGATGTGTACCTTCTGTAGCATCAAAAATATCGTTTCCATACTTAAAGAGCACATTTCCATCTCTTAAGCCGTGGGGAAGGGACTTCTCAGTAAAGTTTGGTACATTAGCACGCCAATTTATTTGACAAAGAATGGACATAAAGCAAGGTGCTATAATTGAGCCCAGCAAAAAATTATTCCTTGGCAACATCAGATAAGGCTATTTACTTTAGATCAGATTCCACTGAACCTCAGCATGATATATGAGAGTCAAATCCTAAATATAAAGCCTAGTTCCAAAGTATGAACAAAATACTTATATTAAATGGGAAGATGGTCTTACTAGCTGGTGACAGAGCATCTCCAAGTTCCTTGAAAAACTCTTGCGAATTGATTATTCCAAGTGGCCAAAATGGGTAGGGAGCAATTGTTTTGTCTTAGTCCAACAGTTGCCAATAAAATGAGCTTTTCAACTCACCTGCCGCCCCCCAGCCGGTCACCCACTGTTCCCAGCCAGCCACAGCCCCCTCCAGCCGGCTGGGTACGTGTGCGCGTCCAAGCGCGGCTAGGCACATCGGCTAGGTGGCGCCTACTGCAGCCAGAGGCAGCAAAGTGGCAGCAGCAAACAAAACCACATAAAACCAACGTGGGGCCAGAGGAAAACAAAGGAACTGCAGGATAGAGAGGGCAAGAACTTGTGTGCATGTGAGGAGTTGCACATGAGATTTTAAGCAGATGTTTAGGCAGTTCGAATAGGAAACTGTCGGGTGTTGGAGGCCATTTTTTAATTTTATTTTTTGCCAAAAAAACATTTCTGGGAGTTGAATTAAGAAGCTCTGGAGATGCTCTCGGTATGTTATTGTATCGTACTCAACTTAATCCAAGATTCACAATAAAATGAATCAGCATCACAACATAGGCCGTTAATGAGGGCAAGATACTTTATTAGATGTGGATTTGTGTTTGGGGTGTATCAGAGGTGACCCCTCTCGAGTTGGGTTATGTTAACTCAACTCGTCGTACTATTTCTCTCTTAATAAAATGACATGTAGCTCTCTCGCGCCGTTCGAGAAAGAAAAAGATACTTTATTATACTCTACATAGTCACAACATACACTTCTCCAATTAAACTTTCTAAGGACAACATGTAATGATCTGCAGTCCCTTTTCAGTATAATACAAACTGAATATAAAATATCACATTTGGAGATAGAGCATGCAAGCTTTAAGAACAACCATTCCTATAGTGGGAGCCTGGGAGATAACATGTAAAGAGAGCAAAAATAATGAACAAAATGCACAATTAATAACATAAGGCAAGCTATGTGGAATAAGTATCGTTACCTTATTATATGTGGTAGATAAGAAGGTGGGACATCATTATATAAGTAAGAATTATAAGGAGACTTAAACATGTGTCTCGCACCAGTCGTTTGTGCACGTATGTTTACTTCTAGTTGATATGGACACTGAAATAACAAAGCTAAAACATATTAGCAAAAATACAGCAAGTAGCTTAGTGGGTAGCTGTACTCCATCGACAATATTTTTCCCATATAGAAGCAATAAATATCAAATAGATACAATAACAATAACAAACAGAGGAATAGGCAGCACCTTACCACTGCATTAAACTTAAGAGAACAAAATGTCAAGAGACTGTCCTGAAATTTTGTCTGCAATACCAAATTAATGGTTAATGACAAAAGAAAAATAGGATTATCATACATACTGTTACTATCGAAAGCAATAAGCATATGGAAGTGGAAGGTATGTAAGGAAAACATGGAGAAAATAACAGCCAAAAAAGTCAGGGCCCTAGGACTGAAGAACTAGGTAATTTTGCATTGATAAAGCGCATAAAATTTGAGATGGAGAGGGTATTGTGGGGGTGTACACCCACACCAAACATGTGCAATGTCATGGTAAGGAAAAAAACAGGTGATGTAACTGCTACAGTGGGAAATGCACTCTCAATACTGGTTTCAGGGAATGGAGTGATCCAGTAGTTGTAGGCCAACCATTAGGCAGACCAAAAAAAAGTTCAGGGGGCGACTATACAATGCAATTATTTAGCGAATGAGGTAGACCTTTTAAAAACAGTGTCAACCCTTAAGAAATATACAAAATATATACTTTAGTTAAGGACTTAATTGCATACCTCTAGGGAGCCTGAGCTCATAGTAACTGGCAAAGCAAACTTCTTAATCCGTCCTAAGCTTAAATCCACACAATTCTCCAATGATGAATGAAGTAAATCATTTGGTATTTTGCCCCAGAAACATTTCCCTCCAAGCTCTGTTAAAATGCATTGTAAAAAATAGTTCATTTGATAAGGTGGTTCCAGGATATGTTCGATGTGTTTGATGCAGAATAATTTGAGACAGTAGAAGCAATGCACAGTACAGATTAGAGACACAGGAACGCCAAGACGTACAGAACTTCAGTGGTAATATCAAAAGAGAGGTTTTGGTTTTCCATAGATATAGACGACAATATGAGGTAATATACTTCAGCAACTGTTCAATGTCTTCCATAAATAGCAACCAGACTTACTTCGAAGAGAGGAACTCTCCAACTGGTCCTTTGAACAGTTATTTTCATCAGGTGATTGTCCAAATTGTCCTCAAGAAATAAGAAAAAAACACAATTAAATTTGATGAAATGTAATCAAAGCTATACAGTGCACAGATCTCATAGGATGCACAATGTACCACAGCTAACAAGGATAATGTTAGCTAAAGTCTTCAGGTCTTCAATGATGAATGTGGCTTCTGTGTGGCTGTTATGTCCAGATTCATCAAAAGAAGTAAGCAAACAAGCCCGAGTGAACTGATATACTGGAGAATGCTGCAATGCCATGTCACAAATGAGAAAGGGTTCATCTGGTGGACAAAATTTCAGTTGAGGAAATTGAAGGATATACTTACCCCTTTGTACTGCGTAGTACTAATTGGTTTAGCAAACAGAGCATAAAGTGGAAAGATATTCTGGGCCTGCACTTCAGTGTTTGAACTTCCAGACAGTGATATGGTTATCTGAATCCTATACTCATGAGCACAAGTGAATTTCAGCATTTGCAACAGACAAATTTCAAGCATGTCGGTAATTTATCAAAAAAAAACACAAATTTAATAGTTAATACTTTCTTAGGCCCCATACAGCCTAGCTATCATCTTGCTATTGTAGCCATGTAGCTCTTAGCTTCTAAAAACAAACTGGTGTAAGATATAAAGCCATCAGGATTAGTTTTGCAGCTTATTTATTTGATGCTGGATTGATTAGTGCTCACAAGTTACAACCGTAGGATTTAATCTTCAAATGCAAAACATGTTCTAGTATTGCGGAGATTTTGCTTTTTAAAAAAAAAAATGCTTGCCTTAGCTGCTGGGGCATCCAGATAACGAAAGGTACTCAACTTTCCCACACAAAATAACTCCAATTCCAATTCGATTAAGTCTACAAGCCTGGGAATTTTGAACTCTCAAAATCCCAACAAATTGCTATAGTGCTGAGCAGAACATGATGTACATGGGATCTACGATGCAACAATTTTATTAAAAGAAAAACATAGGTCAAACACAGCACAACTATGCATGATAATTTTATTTTCATCCTAAAACTTCAAAGTGAGGGTCATCTTAGAAGGAAACTTCTGAAATGAACAAATTAGCCTTCACCTGTTGTGATTCCGAAGGTAAAGAAATGAATAAAATGAGACGAAGATTGAGGGCCAGGTACTCCCATCTAAAAGTCCAACTTGAGTATTGATCCATCCCAATAATCAAACCATGTTTGCACTCATTTATGAAATAAAAATTTCTCAACTCAAAACAAAAACAGAACATGTAAATTTACAGATTATTAACAGATGCTATTTATTATAAACAAAAATGGCAGGGCATGTGTGCTACACAAACAGAAATGATTGCTTTTCAACTAAAAAATAACAATGCTTTTTGAATCTGTGTTGTGTATTGGAAATATCATTGCCTGGTTACCACAAGAAGTTCTAGTGTCGGCAACTTAGAAATTACATCAACAAAACCTGAGCAAAAGATACTGAATAACAAAACTCTAAATAGAGTAAGAACACAAAAAAGATCTAAAAGCTCAACCGAATACAAAATAATACCAGTGCAGTGTGAAAAGAAATCCTAAATCATTGAAGGAGATTACCTCTTGTTTCGCTTGGCCTGTATCTTGTAACGAAGGTCTCTTTGAAGAAACTTGGGCTGCATAGTTTGATTTATCAGTGATATAGAAAATTACTTACAAAATTATCAGTGATGCTTATTTGTGCCATGTTAAAAAGAAGGGGCTGCAGCTTTAGGATGAACTTTACCTTTTTCTCGGCTCGTTTCTTAAAGAGTTCATACAATAAAGTATGGTTGCCGAACAACAAACGATTGTTTTCAGCAAAATCTGAAGATAACACCTCTCCTGAGAGGAGACGATATATCTGGTCCAAAGATGAACTAGAACCATCTATGCAACCCGTATTCCTGTATGCAGAGTACAAATACAAGTTGCATAAAAATGACTAGATTCCATAGCATCTTCAAAGCAAAAATCCCACCCAGGCATTCACCATATCCACTAATGTACAGAGAAATTTGAATCAATAACAAGAATCTATGGACCACCAAACCCAGGCGATTACACCTGCAGTGGTCACAGAAATATGACAGCAAACATGTACCAAAGAACCCTAGAGACTTCAATTTTGCAATGAGACGGGCAGCAAAGACGTAAAAAGTAGAAGACATGCATAATATACGAGATTAAATAATAGAAAAGGTTAGTGCAATACATTGCCACATCGTCTGGTAAAGTTTGGCAAGACATCCTGGCGGACGAGGACCTTGGTTCGCGTGGGTTCCAGGACACCACCAAGATCAGCACGCCTAAGAGCGCAAGTGCCTACAAGAGGATACTATGCACAAGTTACATCGATAGCATGAACAGAAATTTCAATCGATTTTCCTGGAATGGGATTTGGATCTTACTGGCAGATCTGGCTGGCTGCCAGGCAAAAAGTCCGGGGAAAATGGAATTAATCAAAAGTAGCGCTTACCAAATAAGAAGTATTACTTCAAATGATTCTTCAGTAGTTGTAGAAGATCGCCGCTCTCTTGATTGGATCTGGTCGAAGAGCACCCGTGATAGAATGATTGGGGAATGGAGAGATTTGGGGCTTCGCTTGCGGGACTTCTGTTTTGTGCTCGGTCAAGTCCAAATATGTGTGCAAATGGGCTTTAGTGGGAAAAGGGTGTGGATCCAGTTGGACCGAGCATGTACCCGACGGTAAATTCAAAATAACAATAGGAATTAATTTCTAATGTTAAAGAAAATAAGCTAAATACATGGTGCATTCTGAGAAATGCCAGGTGTAATAAATCTGTGAATGCACCGCTGGCATGCATCCTAAATAGAAATCAACCCATGGCTCTTTGAAATGGTTAGACTGTCAAATGGAAACTTTAAATTGAAATTAAGGGGTGCTTTTATAAACTAAAAAATATCTTGCCATTACTAGCAGCTTGTTGATACTGATTGGCATAATTATATATGTTAAATAATAATAAGAATGAGAACCAGAGGGGAAGACGTTGACCCTGATGTTTCATTAAGTTTGGTGTGGTCCTTGAACCTTGGTAGGTTGGGCAAGTTCTCAGCTTCCCAACCACTACACCCATGAGAATCATATGTTAAGTAATCAATGACCTCTTCCATAACATATAATAACAGTGTTTTGTGTCAAGAAACAAACACAACAACAAAAATCCACACAAACAGTGAAGGAGCTCTATTTTCCATCTCCAACAGCTTGCCTCCTAATACAGCTTGCTGCACTGCATCATCACAACTATGGCACATCAGTTCACTTCTTCACTGCCACTCCATAGACCACAGACCTCTCTATGTCCTTTCCAAAATAAAAAGTTCCTGTGACAGGTGCAAGTATGTTGATCAAAATATATTTATACCGGCATATATGATTCTATAAAGCACCTTCAAAAATGAATTAACTGGAGTATTTCATATGACCAAATTGTATTATATATTTGAGTGTACTATTGTTGGGTCAATGTAGATGTTTAGTAGTATACGTACTCTTCCAGTTGGAAAAGTGTAAGACCATTGTTCTTCCTTCCTAATAAAAAGACACGCAATATACTCTAAGCTACCATATGCCCAATATACCAAAAAAAAAATCAAAAGATACTGTATGGACATAAGTAATAAGCCAAGATGGAAACTGTATTTTTCATTTTCCCTTTCTATGTGCTCCGAAGAGATGGAGTTGCTTATATATACTTAAATATGCCAAACAACACATGAGGTGCGATTGGTGTTTCAATCCATTACAGGGGCAGGCCAAATAAAGAACACGGGTGTACACATGTACACCCATAATTTTTGCCCAAAAAAAACTAGTTAGTAGACATAATGCATGTATACACTTGTGACTAGAACAGATCCCGTCCGAATACAGATAGCCAAATAGCTTAAATTAGGGTTCGGGTACTCATTTTTGCACAGAAGGAAGGGAAGAGTAGGGGCAGGCATACCTGCGCTGGTAGGTGCTCGTCGCCGGCAAAGGGCCCGACGAAGAACTGGGAAATTGGGAGTAGGGCGGCGGCGGTCGGCAACTGATGCTAGGCCTGGCCCCGGTGATGTAGATGTACGGAATAAACCTGGCATGGCGGAGGCAGCCGAATCGAGCCAGGCAGACGAGGTGAATGTGAAGAGAAAAACAGCAAACAGGGGTGTAAACGAAGCAGAGGTCAGCTCTGAAAAAACGCCATCAGAATTCCGAAGTGTCTCTCAACTCTAGCGAATGTTCAATTCACCTTCTTGGTATAAAAACAGCACATCTTTTTTTTTATTTAGGGGGTGTTTGATTTTAGTCCATATTTTTTGGAGGTCAAATCAGGGGCCACGCCACGTTCAACTTGCCTAGTGTAAGGGCACCATGGTAAAAAAAAAATCCTTTAATAATCTTATTATTTTTATCATGTATTTCAATATAGTTATGTAAGTTATTGAAGCAGTGTACTAGAGTTGATTTGCGAGTAGTTTCACCACTGGGTCAAATACAAGAGCCTACACTAAGAGCATCTTCAATAGTTAGTCAAATCAACGTGTCATCCACAAATTTTTTAACAAAACAAGAAAAAATGGCTTGTGAGCATCTTCAAGAGTTTGTCAAATTCTACTTGATTTGTCAACTCCTAAAATAATATGTCAAGTAAAAAAATAGGTTCTCTCCAAGAGTTTGCTATTTTGGACTTGGCAAATTAAAAAAGGCACACAAGTTTATCCTTAAATACCATAGATAAAAACAAAAACAAAAACATTCTACTAAAAATTACCATATTATTATTCCACTCTATAGATCTACTCATGAGGATTCCAAAAAGTCTTCATTCGCTGTTTTACGATTTTTCTATGAATTACTCCAAATTTTCAGTCATTTAAATGTATTTAAACAAACAAGATAAAATAAAAATGGTTTTGCATCGGAAACTCTGAACTTCTCATAAATCAAATAAGTCCAGATATGTAACTTTTATAGAATAAACATAATAAAGAGTTTTTGTTTACTAGATGACCCTTCCACCTCAATCTTCCGACACATGTGAAATCATATACGCGCGCATATATCCGCGTCGGGAGGAAAGATTTGTCAAGTTTCTATTTTGCCAAGTGAGGATACCAAACTGTTGGAGTATGTTTTTTCATGTTTTGCCAAAATTTTATGGATGTCAAGTTAATTTGACAAACTCTTGGAGATTCTCAATTGATCAACTTGGCATTTTTTATAACTTGGCATCTTTCCCCCAGCGTGTAAATATATGCATGTGTATCGTAGTTGGCATCACGGCGCGGCCTCTCCGCGCGCGAAGGACTCGTCTCCTTCCCGCACGAGGACTTGGTGTCCCTCCCAGTCATGCGACCACAAGATCTCCTTCCCTCGCGCAACTTCTTCTCCTTTCCTATCGCCGTTCTTCCTCCTCTCGTCCAAGGGAATCCCCATCATCGACGCCGACTGCTGCTCGCTAGGGTTTAGGTGCGAGATGCCCTTTATTTTCCGTTGTCTATCTTCATCCGTTGTTGCCTTGTTTCCTGGATCGCGCGAAATTATCTATAATGTCAGTTGCTGCTAGGGTTTGATAGGGTGCACGAGATTGATCTATAATGTTAGCTACTGCTAGGATTTGATACGGTGCACGAGATTATAATCTATAATGCCTTCGTACTCCTTCGTCCCAAATATCTTCTCACTTCCCGAGAGTAAACTTAGATTAATTTTATATAAAAAAACTACTAATAGTTATGATACATAATTGATATCATTATATAGATCTTTTGATCTAGTTTTTTAATAAATTTATTTGGAGACACAAATGTTGTATGTATTTTATATAAATCTAGTCAAAGTTGTGACACAAAAACCCAAAACGACAGTTAATTTGGGACGGAGGGAGTAGGTCTTTTCGATGAAGCTTTAGCGGTCTCTTTGGAGCAAGAGGGGGCCCACTAGTCCAGGCCCCGCATGAGGTTATTTCTGTTCTTGTAAACGCTATGGGCTTGTATAAATACAACTTTGTAGAAGAGAGGACCTTGAATCTAATGAAATATGAAAACTATTGATTCGTGCACTATTGTCTCTTCCGCCATTGCATTTCTTTTTGTTGCGTGAGCAACAATCTAATGTTCAAAGGCTAAGGGTCAAAACAACATTGATGCTACCATGGTTGTTGCTCAAGCTTGTCATGGCCGGAAGAAGAGGAGCGAAAGTGGTCATCAACCGCCCGAAAGCATCAAGAGTAGCAGGCGGCATCGTCCCGATGGCTATATAGGGCATCAGACCAATTGACTTTGGTCGGACTACCCCAAGCCGGTCTGACAGTTGATATGCAATGGCTAGTCAGTGATCTTCGGGCTTATAAAAAGGTATATTGGTTGGTCCGCTTTGCTCCCCAACACATTGATACACCTAGTGACCTTAAGTTTAGGCCTCCCACTCTTCCCCTTCTTGATTTTATCATCCAAAGTGAGATCGGAAGTGATCCTAGTGCATTTGCATTATGTTAAGGTATCTAGTGGCACTAGTGATCAATTTGGCTGCGGGATTCATGTTACTCTCAGTGGTTGTCACCACTTAGATGGCTTGGAGGCAGCAAATGATCATTGAGCGGCATTGGTGGTTGTTGCTTGCTCCGATCGATTGATTGTGAGAGCTCTTGTGCTCATTTCCCGCGGGAGATTCACAAAGAGAAAGTTTATTGGAATCGTGGTCAGTTTGAGTGGACTTCTCAGTGGCTTTTGTGGCTCTTGTGTGGTGGGTTTCGCGTGTGAGGTCAATTAACTCGTGGACCAATGAGTTGGGACTAGCCACAACGAGGATGTAGGTTGCCGTCAAGCAACTAAACCTCAGGGAAATATCTTGGTGTTCATCTCTTGCCACGTGTTGGTTTGATCACCATTACTCTTGTATTTACATTCATAGCAATCTTGTTAGTGTGGTAGTTGCTTGCCTGGTCTCGGTTTAGCTGTTTGAGCTCCTGTTTTAGTTGTTGATTGAGTTGAATAATTAAGTGGGCCTGATTGCAGTGCGATCATGGTGCGTTTGTATTGGCTTGATGCATGCCCAAGTTCATTCAGAGGCTCTCCTTCTTTCTCGGGGTTTGTATTGAGTCGTACGTAGAGACAGCGCACGGCGTTCATGGCGTGGTCAAGTCGGAGTTCATGGCGTGCGTATCGTCCGTTGGCTTCGGCCTTGTGTTTATTGGTGATAGCTCCGTGGAGTAACAATACCTGCCGGTTTATTGGTGTGGCCAGCAGACTAGCAGAGGAATCCAAACCATAAAGTTTACTTCAGAAATGAATTAACTCAAACAATAGCCAGTTGTTCTGGATAGATACTGAATGAGCTACACACACACTAGGTGTCTGGCCGAATTGAATTGAACACGTACTACTCGATCGATCAATCTTTCTGTCGTGCATACGCTTCTTGGTTAAGCAAGTCTGTGATAATCCAGACAACGGTGGTCAACTCGGCGCCACTGCTGAGCTTCTTGGCGTGGGACTCCCTGCTGCACCGATTGGCGGCGTACACCACGAAATCCATCCACACGTCAAGGAGCAATCTCAAGACGGCCTCCACGCCTTTCTCCTCCACTCTGCCAAGCAGCTCTACCGCGACTCCGTTGGCGTAGCAGAGGCGAGGGACGCTCTGGCTGTATTTCGGCATCTCCTCATACACCTTGTTGGCAAGCAGCTCATGCACATGGCGAGGGACACTAGCATCAGGGCCATCCTGCAGGCAGAACATCTCCCTGAGCTTTGTACTGAGATCTCTGCTGCTAGTAAGCTGCTGACGAGATCCTTGTTGATGATGATTCTTGCACCTGTCCGATAGGTTCTGACAGGTTCGTCGGTACACCATGTTCTGGGCAAGGCCTGGCAGCATGTTTTGGTGGTTCACGAGCAGGAACATCATGTAGTTGGACAGTGTCCTGATGGACTTCACCACCCGCAGGAGTTCTTCTGCTTCTTGTATGGCGCTTCTTGATCTGGCGAGGAAGATGTCGGTGCCGATGTGCCAGATGATGACGCCCTCCTGGAACTCCACGCCGAGGTTCCTGTCTCTCTTCATGCGTTCGTACAAGCCACCATTATTGTCCTCCCTCTCAAGCGCCTCCTGACCCCAGCTCTTCCTGATCACGCCCTGCGAGTTGAGCCCCGTCTCCGTCAGCCTCTGCACGTACCGGAGCAGTCCCTGCCGGAGCTCGTCGGAGATGACAGCTGTCGCCGAGTAATGCTTCCGGTTCCACCAGTCCTCGAATCCCAGCGCCATGGCCATTCTTCCTGCGAGTGGCCTGCTGCTGCTGTGAGACGCCCTGCTGTGACGGCTGCAGAAGTGCAGCATGTTATACTGCCCCATCTCGCCTGACCACCTCCTAACACTTCTTCTTCCTCTTCCCTGGATTGCCTTCACAAGCTGACGAAGCCGGTCCCACCTGCCAGTGCACAGCGCGGCGTACCGGAGCCAGCTCCACCGCGTGGTGCACAGGAAGGCGTAGGTCCACGAGGAGCCGAGCGCGTTGAGCAGCGACGCCATCTCCATGCCGAACGCCCCAGCGAGCAAGACGTAGGTGACGACGACGTCGACCACGTCATCGTCGTCGTCACCATCCTTGCCGCTGAAACGACGGAACAGCAGCAGGAACGCGGCGGCGATGGCGAGGGACGAGGCGAGGCGGAGGAGGTATCCCGGCCATGTGTGGATCACGGCGGCCTTGGTGTAGAGCACGTCGTAGAGCAGGGAGAGCTGCAGCTCCGCGAACGCCCACATCCCCCTGGCGTCCTGCTTCCTCAGCGTCCTCAGCATCTCCACCGTGCTCTGCTCGGGGTCTTTCTCCAGCCACGACGAGTCCACGGCCGCGCGCTTGCAGAAGTGGAACATGTGGTGCGCGTGTCGCAGCTGGACTTCTTCTTCTTCTTCCTCGTCGACGGCGGCGGCGGCAGCGTGGTCCCAGTGGTGGACATGGTGGTGCCTGGCGGTGGACGGCTTCTTCGTGAGCGAGCTCCGGATGCTGCTCTTGTTGCCGCCCCTGATCGCCGCCACCTTCTCCCCGTACTTGGCCACGCCGACAGCCCACATCAGGAGTGCGGCCACGGCGAGGAAGCCGTCGCCGCCGCCTTTAGCCGCCGCCCACGCCCTGGGGAAAGGGAGATGTATGTAGAGGACGTAGGTGACTGCTACGACCTTGACGACGAAGAGCTGCAGGTGGCGTAGCCAGAGCTGGTTGTCGTGGAACGCGTAGGCGCCGATGCTGTCCGGGCCGCCGCGGTGCAGCAGGAGGAAAGGCGCCCAGAACGGCATCAGCCGGTGCTCCCGCGGCAAGCTGCTCAGGGAGAGGAGCGCGATCGCGTAGATCCCGATGGTGTCGGCCAGGTGGTACGCCAGCCACAGAGGGACTCGAAGCAGCATTGGGGCTCGACGCCGACGGATTCCGGCGAGCGGGAGGAGGAGGACGTGCATGCCTAGGCTCAATAGCAGCAGGATCTGGATGGCCCAACGGTTCCACACCTCCAGTGGCCTGAAAGCCATTTTTCTTTCCTTACAAAAAGAAGGAAAAATAGCATTTAAATACAAACATTATATTGTGAGTTTCCGATAAATAATAACGTGTGAATAAAACTGTAGTATGTTTTAACGGAATGGGGTCGCACTTCTGAAGTAGACTATACCGACAGAAACACATCAGAGATAGATAATGCCAGCTGCTTCGCCACTAATCCATGATTGAACATACTTAATACTTTGAGCGACTTCAAGAGATTTGATAAAATTAGATGCTAAAATATGAGACTTAGCCATTATATAAAATAGAAAACCTAGCTGAAATGTAGAGTTTTGTAACAGCCTATTTAAATTGGAAAACACATATAACAAACATGACTCGCTAGGAAAATATGACCAACAAGAATGGTGAAATAGCCGGCTAAGAAAAATAAAAAATAATATAGACAAGCTCTTGAAATGCTTTATTGCAGCATAATTGCTATAAATAGTTTCATGAATATATTTACCCTTTTTATTGGAGTTGCTCTAAGCTCGACCAAGCTACCTTGTTACTAAGAAAGAAGAAAGCCAGCAGCAGCAGGTCATGAGGCTGCTGGACAGGAGAGAAATGGGACGACTAAACCAGAAGATAAATGGTGAGGTCTTGTTGGTGACTGTTCTGTCTAGGCGGCAATGTCCAACGATATACTGTACTAATTACTCCAGGTCGTCAATTAATACTATATATAGGTATGAACTTCCAAACGTCTGTCAATACTATAGTCATGAACTTCCAAGGCTTCTATCAACCTAAGGTGCACCTATGGCCAATAGATGGATATCCAACTATCCAAGTCACCTTTTAGTGCCAAAATTTGGAGAAGCTTCTGCAGGTGTATGTGTCCCACAAGAGTTGGTCATTCGGTTGGCATGCCAAAATTGGTTTTCATGGTAATATTGCGGTGGATAGACCAAGCATACCAGCGTCTATATATTATTCAGGTTGATCTTGCGTGGAGGAATAGGTTGGGATTGATGATCAATCTGTTTAATTTGAATATTATCTTGGCGGACCAGTGCTGTCCTATTATTCCATCCATGTTTTTAAATAAAAATAATGGAACAAGGTTTCGACCTCTACCGTTTGAGAGAGGTGATAGTGTCACTACAAACAAAATCCATAAGGCTTACAAATGCATAAGATAAGCAGGGGTTCAGCCCAAGTAGTGGCCACACCAAGAAAAAATAGAGAAACTAAGCCTCAATACGATGCAAGAAGCTCCGGCCAAACTTCGGAAAAAATAAAAAATTTTTAAATAAAACTATGATCATGGTCTCCCAGCGTCTACATCCATCTTTGAATAGTGGTCGCTCTTCCTCTCTATATAGCATAGACCACAGCGTATCCAATATGTCGTCTTAAAAATTACTTATATTGATGTGTCAGATTTAACTTTGTTAAATGTCATATCGTTTCTATTCAACCATATTGACCAACAAACTGCAACAGCTCCTAGGAAAATTTGGTTTCTAAGATTTAAGCTTAATTAAACCATGCAGCCAGCAACCAAATATATTGGCAAAGTTGGAAGGTGGTTGAATTCCAAAAGTGATATGCCAAATATTCTAAACAAAGCGTGTGAAGTTGCAGTCAAAAAATAAATATGGAACGATTTCAACCAAGCTACAAACACTAACGGAAACAGACATTGCCGCGCCGAAGACACTCGACAAAGAGGGTTTAACCGTCGGCAAAGTCTTTGCTGAGAGCGGCTCTCCACTACTACATAAATGATTTTGCATAGCACTTGTGTTTTATTAACCGTGACGGTTAAACATATAAACCGTCACGGTTAATGCATTAACCGTGGCGGTTGTTATAACATGACCGCCATGGTTAATGACTATTAACCATGGCGGTTACTGTTACACAACCGCCACAGTTTAAATCGATTAACCATGGCGGTTATTATTAAGATAACCGCCATGGTTAAGCCTGTAGTATAAATACAACAGTCCCCTCACTTCTTTCCCGCAGATCCTTCTCCATTTTTGATGGTTTTGAGCTCAAAACCATCAAATTGACCATTTTTTGAGGGGAGTTTGCCCTTGGATTTGGTGAAGTGTGGCACCGCAAAAGGTTGACTTTTACTCTCCAACACTCGATTTTCTCTCTTTTTGATGATTTGGGTGTTTTTGCCTAGATCTAGATCTAGATCCAATGGAGAGGAGGGAGAATAGGAGATCTAGAGTTACACACATGTTGGGGAGGTTTTGCCCTTGGATTTGGTGAAGGGTGGCACCGCAAGATGTTGACTTTACTCTCTAACACTCGATTTTCTCTCTTTTGAATGATTTTTGTGCTTTTTGAACTAGATCTAGAGAGGGAGAGAGTGTTGGGACAAGCGATCCCGACACGGTGAGTAGGAATGGGAGAGGGGCAAGCTCGCTGCATCTTGCCTCCCGAAGGTCGAAGCCTCCGCTCTGGCTGAGGGCCCTCGACGGGCAGAGGTTGCTTGCTGTCGAATGACTAAGGGTCGAAGGCCTCTGCTCTGGCGGGGGACCTTCGACGTGCGGAGGTCGTTCGTTGTCGTATGACTAAGGGTCGAAGGCCTCACTCAGGGGCGTAGGCCTTCGACCGGCGACGACACAAACACGAGAATGAGGTTCACACAGATACCGAGGCAATAAATTAGGGTTTCATATTGCTCGTGCTCCTCTCTTGTTTGGGTAGCGCGCTCTCCCTTTTATAGGCGCGCGGTTACATCTTTTGCTGAGTACAGAAATACCCCTAGGGCTACATGGACATATCCCGATATATTCCTATACATTGTGTTCCTACATCCGGGGCACTCGGGTCTTTTCTTCTCGCCACCGTCTTTGCCGATGGGCCGCCATCGATTTTGGGCCCTCGGCCCATCGCCCAGTAAGCCAGACGCCTCTGACTTATTTCTTCGGAGCGTCGGCCTTTGACTCTTTGTTGTAGCTTCCGATTAACCTCTTCTGGAGTCTGGCCTCCGTCGTTTCATCCGAGCCTTCGACTCGTTCTCGTCGACTCCGGGCCTCTGCCTTCTCCATTGGAGCCTCCGCTCCAGCGAGGGGCTCTGACCGAGATCAAGCCTCCGTCAGTTCAGCCTGCACACAGTACAAAATAGACCTTCGCATGGGTTAGTTCCATCGAAGTCCATCGCCGTCGGGCCTCCGGCTTTTCTCATCAGAGCCTTCGACCGAGGCCTCCAGCTACGGTCGAGCCTTTGACGTTTCGTCGACTCCGGGCCTCGACATTTTGTTGACTAAGGGCCTCCGACTAGAGTTGAGCCTTCGCCAGCTCATCGGTCCAGAGCCCCTGATTAAAGCCTTCGTTTTATGCCGAGCCTTCAACGTTTCGTCGACTCTGGCGCACACACTTCGGTCGCAAGGTCGAAGGCCTACGCCCCTGAGTGAAGCCTTCGACCCTTAGTCATACGACAGCGAACGACCTCCACACGTCGAAGGTCCCCCGCCAGAGCGGAGGCCTTCGACCCTTAGTCATTCGATAGCAAGCAACCTCTGCCCGTCGAGGGCCCTCAGCCAGAGCGGAGGCTTCGACCTTCGGGAGGCAAGATGCAGCGAGCTTACCCCTCTCCCATTCCTACTCACCGTGTCGGAACCGCTTGTCCCAACAGTGGCGCCCACCGTGCTAGACCGAAAACAAACCCACGATGTCACCTAAAAGAGCAACCCTGACTAGCGACAACCAAGGCCGCAGCGCAATGCCGACACTACCTACACGCCTGAGGCGGAGGCTCACAAAGACGGAACCCAAGCTGAGCCAACTCCAAGTGGAAGGCCCAGAGGTGCTGGGGGAAGCAAGCAAGTCACCCAAGAGCCTCCACAACAAGAAGCAGCCAGCATGGGAGCCTTCGCACCAGCAACTGACCAAGAAGCCTTCACACCACAAGACGTCGAAAGTGGCTTGTAACGAAGCCATGACATTCGACCGCAACCCCTTTACCTAGAAGAGGACCCTCCGCAACCCCAATCCAAAGGCTCGTGGATACGAAACGACCTCCATAAAGCAAATTGCTCTAGCCCGGCAAAGGCAAGCAGCCAAGAGTCAAAGTTCAACCCAAGTGATACAAGAAAGCACACAACACTAGCCAAGTCACTCTATTGCAGTTGTCTTCTATCAATCAACGGGTTCTCGTCTAACAGTGGCCTTCGTCAAACTACCAGTCTTCGCCCATTAAATGACTTTCAAGAGCCAGTAGCCTTCGCCACCTTCATCAACCTATGGGTCTCGCCCATCATCACTCATCAACACCAACCCATGTCACCCGTTAGCCTTCGTCAAATCTTCGGCTTTACTCAGCCAACAACATTCGTCAGTGGTCAACCCTCATCACACAACAACCCTCGTCAGTTCTTCGGACTCATGGGTCTAAGGCATTCAACAACCGCCAGGTAATATTATCAATGCCAGGTAATATTATCAATGCCAGTTGTACAAATATTGATTCTCAACAAGTCAGCAGTCTTCAACAGCCAGCAGTATCCAGCAGTTATTAGATTTCATTAGGCAACAACCTTTGGCAGTCAGAAATATTATCAGTCAGTTGGTTCTCAACAATCGGAATCCCTTCAAAACATAATTGCCTACACGAGTCAGCAGTCACAATCAGTAACCTTCGTCCATCAGGGGCCTTACTCAGTCATGTCTTCGACCGATCAAGAACCTTCGCCCATCAGGGGCCTTAGTCATGTCTTCGACCGATCTAGAACCTTCACCCATCAGGGCCTTACTCAATCATGTCTTCAACCAATCAACAACATTCGCCCATCAGCGGTCTTACTCAGTCATGTCTTCGACTGATCAACAACCTTCGCCCATCAGGGGCCTTACTCAGTCATGTCTTCGACTAATCAACAACTTTCACCCATCAAGGGTCTTACTCAGTCATGTCTTCATCATACAACATCTTTCAACATTCTTCAGACCTCAACAGTCAGACGTCATCAAAAATCGGTATTAACCAACCTTTGAACTCCCTAAGTACCTAATATCGTCTCTCTTGCAGGTTGCATTTGTTCAATACTTTGTTCATAACATTCTACAGTATGCATCCGCCTGGCATTCGCCTGGCTCGATTTCCCAAAGACTCCACATGCAACTAACCTTGCAGGTTCCTCACCGGCAGCCTTCGCCAGTTACCTTAAGCTACAAGCTTTATTAGTCAAGGGCATCATCCTTCACTTGAGCCTAATCATTATTTCCGTAAGGCGCATAATATGCATTCCTATTTGTCATCTCATACGAATATGCTTTACTTAAATGTATCACACAATGGTAACCCAAAAAAGTCCTGTCCGATAGACGGGCATCGGGGCCTTCCCTTTCAGGAAGCTTCAAAAAAGCTCGAAAGGTGTAAGAAGCTTCAAAAAGCTTCTCCCAAAAAAAGTCCTATCCATAATTAGGCATTGGGACCTTTGTTCTTCCAAGCATTAGGACCTTCACTCCTTTCAAGTGTTGAGACCTTCGCTCTTCTGAGCATTAGGACCTTCGCTCCTTTCAAGTGTTGGGACCTTCGCTCTTATGAGCATTGGGACCTTCGCTCTTTCAAGTGCTAGGACCTTCGCTCTTTCAAGTGCTAGGACCTTCGCTCTTCTGAGCATTAGGACCTTCGCTCCTTTCAAGTGTTGGGACCTTCGCTCTTCTGAGCATTGGGACCTTCGCCCTTTCAAGTGTTGGGACCTTCACTCTTCTGAGCATTGGGATCTTTGCTCTTTCAAGTGTTGGGACCTTCGCTCTTCTGAGCATTGGAACCTTCGCTCTTTCAAGTGTTGGGACCTTCACTCTTCTGAGCATTGGGACCTTCGCTCTTTCAGGCGCTGGGACCTTTGCACTTTCGGGCATTGGGACCTTCGCCGTTTCAAAAAAAACCACACCTCTAAAGGGCCACGTGGCCTGCATCCTTACCTCTTTTAAGGAGCCAATCACTCCAACCCACATAAGCGGAGACCCAGATCAAGCCACAAATATTGTAAAGAAAACCAAAGGCCAAAAACAAGATCGACGGGAGCCTGATGGCTTGAAAGATCCGAGCACTTTCCAGACGACCTGCTAAACTAGGTATGAAAGCCGAAGCCTATCAAAATCCGTCCAACTCAACACTAAGCTAAAAACAGAGGCATAGGGGGAACACTCCAACTGGGAAATCCACCACATCCATCACAAAAGCTTAGCATGCTCGGTCAATTGCACTTCTAGTTCTGATTCACATCTTAGCTAGCCAAAAAATATTGTTTTTTGACCATCGCACACCAACTCCCAAAATAGCTACCAACGAGGATCACATCGCATATCCGTCGCGCGTCATGGTCAATAGTGCACCGAGACAGCCTTCGCGGGGTGAGAGTTTCTCACTACAAAATATCACTACCGCCTACGTTAGCGACATAGTGTTGGCCCCAACAGAATCGTCGAATCAACCTTTGCTCGAGCATGCCCCCTCAGCAGCAGCCTTCGTCGACTCGTCCTGAGACAAAGCTACAACACCCTCTGTAGCATCCACCCCCTTGGCCCGCACCTTCACTGGAGCAGCGCCCTCGGAGGCCGTCGTCACCTCCGTTTGCAGCGTCGAAGGACCTCTAGCGACCTTCGCAACCCCGGTAGCCTCCACTCCCTTCCCCTTCGCCTCCTGTCAAAAAGGAGCGCGACCAAACAAAATCAATACAACAACACAAATAAAAAAGAAGAAGGGCAAGAGCAAACCTGAGCATGCCTAGCCTCCGCAAGCTGATGTGCGTGCGCACGACCATGCGTGTTCCAGAAACCAGCAATGAGGTAACGACCGGCATGGTGAACAACCCCTGAAGGCTCGCCAAGCTCGGCGGGAGACGGGAAGCCACCCGCCCCACAAAGATCCCTCACATGCGTGCATCCCTTTTTCTCCATAATCGCTAACAGGTTCATGATGCCAGAAAGCGCAGCGAAGTCCCTAGCCCTCACCACGAACTCCTTGAGAGTAGAGAAGCTGCGGGAAACCACTTCATAAGGTCGGAGGCCTCCGAGTTTTTAGGAGGTTCCTGGGTCACACCGCCGAAGGCCTGAAGGACGCTCGCGTACTGTCGCGCCGCAGCCAGTCCCAACTCCCTAGCACCAACATGGCTAACCTCCAACCTTTTCACAACATCCTTCAACTCCCGGTTCAGAAGACATTCCTTCGCCACTTCCCGTCGAAGGCCCTCCACAATATCTTTGTGCTTCGTAAGCTCCCTCTCGGCCAACTCCTTAGAATTTTCCGAGGACCTCAGCAACCCTTCAAGTTCAACTATTCTTCGATCAGAAGCAGCCTTATCAACTTCAAGTTTGGAGACCTTCGCTCTGGCGACTTTATCTGCCGAGAACAAGCACTGATTCTCCTCAAGGACTTGGTCAAGTGTCTTTGCCAGAATCTCCTTGATCGCGAATCTTGAGTCGGATTTCGTCCATCATTTGATAAGTCTAACAAAAATGAGAGGGAACCAAAATCATAAGCAACATATATACACATAAACAAAGCAAAGTACGCAGACGAACGTAACCAACCTGGTGCGAGTTCTGAAGCCCCAAGTCGACGGCCGCCATCAGGTCCAGCTTGGCAAAATTTTCCAAGTACGTCGCTACACGAAAAGCAAGTCAGTTAAGAGAAGTTAAGGTGAGCGAAAGTAAAGAACAACAAAGCAAACAAGTAACCTTGCGACGATGCCCTTTCAACCTCCGTGTCAGTCGCAGGCCTCTTAGCACAAACCGCAACCTCAGCCACGGCCTCCGCCTCTCTAGTCTCATACCTTTCAGCCTCCACATCTCTAGTCTCGTCCCGAGCTTCGCCACTCCGCGTCCGTCCAGCCTCTGTCCTTTCTCCAAAATTTTACAGTTAAGTCAGCAAATCGAAATAGAAGAAAGTAAACGCAAGGAATAAAAGGGATCGACTAGTACCCAACATCAGCAAGAATCCCCCTCCCGCACCACCACCAGCATCATCCTCATGAATAGCCTTCGTCACCTGAGCATTATTTTCAACCCTCGGCTCTGGCTGTACCTCTGCCTCAAAGAAGCTAAAATCCATATCATCGAAAAGAGTCGAAAGGTTCGCTGCAGCACCTCCCATACCCTCCGTAATTTGACCAAGAGCAGCTTCAACTCCCGAGCAAGAAGGAGAAGCGTCAGCGACAGCGGAGACCTTCGTGCAACCTCCCAAATCGTCATCAACATCCACAATCGCTCGGTCTCGTGCGAAGGTGTTTTCTTCGGAAGCCTTCGCCTTTTTGTTGCACGTTGTACCATCAGTGGCTCTGAGTCTTTTAAAGACCTTGGCCCTTAAGGCCTGAGCCCGCGCGCCCGGATCAGCCCGAGGGGGCACGGGGGGAACCCAACGCTCATAGCTAACCCCGAGCTCCTCAAAAACTCGGTTCAAATGAGGCCTCCTTCCACCAACCACAACCCTCATGGCATACTCCTTGCCTGTCCAACTACCCAGAATCTTGTCGGCCTTCGCCTCCACATCCGCAACAATCCTTTCGTCGTTGATGTCTTTTGGCTTACTCAACTCGAGCACAGGAAAAGGCACAGGTTCATCTGACCCGTAGTGTGGGTAGCATACCTCCTTGAAGCAAAGCTTCTGCCAACTCATCCCGCCCCCCAACTATGCTGACCAAGAGGCCAAATTTGGGCGGCCAGAAACTCTTCAACCAAGTCACAACCACTGCTATAACGACATGCGAGATCAAAAGCCTTTTCGCAAACCCGTCGACCTCGGCTACCCACAGGATCCACACGAGCCTCCGGCTCCAGCAAGCCCATCCTCGAGCAAGAGGATAACCTTCAACGTTTTTCCCGTCAACAGCGCGGACCGTTCCTGTACGAACCTTCGCATAAAACCAGTGTTTGGCCCATTGGGTAGACCAACGACATCTTTGAGCAAAAAAAACCTGCAAAGTATCTTGAGCCGTAGAGCGCGTCTTCGGAATAAATGTGCAACTCCCAAACTGAGCACGCCTCTGCTCGTCATCCACAACAACCCTCCTGGGCTGATACTGAAGCTCGTAGTGGTCGCAGAAACACTCGATGTCCGGCTTTGTCCCAAACGAGTAACAGGTCCAGGAAAACTTAGAAAGAGCACACATACCGTTCGACGTAAGATGATGAAACCGAATGTTGAAGGCCTTCAGAACAAACCTAAGGAAGACCACGGAGGGAATACGAATGCCAGCCTCATAAAAATCACGAAACACAACAGCTTCGTCCGGCTCCGGCAAAGGCACGGTCTCACCCCCGGGGGAGCGGACATCGTCAAGGCTGAACCACCCCCAGTCACTGTACTTCTTCAAGTCTTGAGTCGAAGTCAGGGAACGACCAAACTCATCGGTCACCCGAACCTCCGCCTTCCCTTCAGCACGAGAACCCCCACTGTCCTCATCCCCGTGGTCGTCAAGACCAACCTTGCTCTCAGTGCCAGCTTCAGCATCCTCAAAGCTGTCATCCTCCGAGCCCAAACAGTCTCGAGCCATCGCACTCGCCATCACGGACCGCCTCACTAAGCTGCAACCGCAAAAAAAAAGGGGACTAGCGAAGTCTATCAGTCATACAAAAATTAATGGAAACTCAAACGACAATTTATAAAAAGCCCAGCATACCTTTAGTCGGACGCAACCTCCGCCAAGCCTTTTGCAATAGCAATCAGATAGATGAAATCCGGTTGCCTGTAAACAAATTTTTTTTTACAACGCGCAACATATGTGGATGTATACATATGCATGTATATATTCGCATATATGCATAAAATAATAAGAAAAATAAAATAAAACGGATGCATGCATATAGCATACACAAACTTGAGTCCCACCATCCCATTCTCTAACAGGAACACAAACATGTTCGCGCAAGTCCACTAACATATACAAGACGAGCAATATAAGTCAATCAGGAAAATCATCCCAAGGAGGAAGCGGGGAAAAACAGTTCTCTGTACTTAGCAAGGGCGGACAACAAAGAACATGGCCCTACGCTCGCGCATCCGATAATACAGAAGTAAAAATCGAAGCCAGCAGGCTCAATCGTACCATGGAGTACATTCATGGAACGGATCCAAACGCAATTAGCTTAAGTAGAATTTGGCTGCTTGGTCAAATACAGAACCACTTAATAAAGAAAGGAAACAAGAGACGGACGAGCGTATGGGGCAAAGGCCATAAAGAAGACTCGGGAACCTGACTCAGAGCGACGGCGGCAGGGTGGAGCTGTGGCGCGCGGCTCGCCGTCGAATGGACGCCGATAAGGCCTCAGGAGCAACGGGAAGATGGATCTGAACCTTCACCTCGGGAGAAGACCAGCCCTCGTGCCCCCACGAAACACCGGCCTCCGCCTCGCTGCCGTGCGCGCCCAGGCCGCCGCCAAGCCGAAGCCCAGCAGCCGAGCTCGCTGCCGCTCGGACGCCTGACCGTCGAAGCCCAACCACCGCACTCGCCGCGGCTAGAACCGCCGAAAAACGCCGCGTGCCTCAGCGCTATCCCAAGCGCCGCACGAGAAAGGCAGGACCCAGCCCTTCAGCGGACGGGAATCGGGAATATGGGCCCACAAGGCAAAACGCAAAGGCAACGTGACCGACTGAGAAATAATTATCAAAATAATAATAATAATAATAATAATAATAAATAAATAAATAGGTAATAAATAAATAAATAAATAACCTATGAGCATTTTGGAAGTGTCACGGGCCTGACGAAAAATGGTCTAACGCAATCGAGCCCGGGGGAGAGAGGCCGTCGAGTCGCAAGGGCAATCCCAGGCTCGAGGGTTAGGCTCGCGTGCGTCAAACCAAACCCTCGAAGGGGGAACTGTTGGGGGAGTTGCCTTGCGACCAAAGTGTGTGCGCCAGAGTCGACGAAACGTCGAAGGCTTGGCTTAAAACGAAGGCTTTTAATCAGAGCCACTGGACCGATGAGCTGGCGAAGGTTCAACTTTAGTCGGAGGCCCTCAGTCAACAAAATGTCGAGGCCCGGAGTCGACGAAACGTCGAAGGCTCGACCGTAGCTGGAGGTCTCGGTCGAAGGCTTTGATGAGAAAAGCCGGAGGCCCGACGACGATGGACTTCGATGGAACTAACCCATGCGAAGGTCTATTTTGTACTGTGTGCAGGCTGAACTGACGGAGACTTGATCTCGGTCAGAGCCCCTCGCTAGAGCGGTGGCTCTAATGGAGAAGGCAGAGGCCCGAAGTCGACGAGAACGAGTCGAAGGCTCGGATGAAACGACGGAGGCCAGACTCCAGAAGAGGTTAATCGGAGGCTACAACAAAGAGTCGAAGGCCGACGCTCCGAAGAAATAAGTCAGAGGCGTCTGGCTTAGCGGGCGATGGGCCGAGGGCCCAAAATCGATGGCGGTCCATCGGCAAAAGATCCGAGTGCCCCGGATGTAGGAACACAATGTATAGGAATATACCGGGATATGCCCAGGTAGCCCTAGAGGTGTTTCTGTACTCAGCAAAAGATGTAACCGCGCGCCTATAAAAGGGAGAGCGCGCTACCCAAACAAGAGAGGAGCACGAGCAATATGAAACCCTAATTTATTGCCTCGGTATTTGTGTGAACCTCATTCTCGTGTTTATGCCTTCGCCTGTCGAAGGTCTACGCCCCTGAGTGAGGTCTTCGACCCTTAGTCATACGACAGCGAACGACCTCCTCACGTCGAAGGTCCCCCGCCAGAGCGGAGGCCTTCGACCCTTAGTCATTCGACAGCAAGCAACCTCTGCCCGTCGAGGGCCCTCAGCCAGAGCGGAGGCTTCGACCTTCGGGAGGAAAGATGCAGCGAGCTTGCCCCTCTCCCATTCCTACTCACCGTGTTGGGACCGCTTGTCCCAACAGAAAGAATAGTAGATCTATAGAGCTACACACATGCATGCTAAGCTAATTTGATTTTTTGTGCATTTGAAAGGTTATGGAGCACAGGGATGAGTGGATGTACAAGACATCTGAGATTCCTAGAAAATGTGAGGAAGAAGTTCATGGATGTTGCGCAGAAGCATCGCCTCAGTCTGGATCGGGAGCTCATGGTTTGTCCATGCAATGACTGCAAGAATCGGTTTGCCTAGAAAGATGCAGTGGTGCAATCACACCTTGTACGATATGGTTTCTTTAAGGATCCAAAGTACATTGTGTGAAAGTTTCACGGCAAGAAAGAACCGAGTGTCGCCAATGAAGATGTGGGAACCTCGTCGACGACATCCACAGTTGCGTCTGGCGATGGAGGACACCAACAACCCACCGCGAGACCGAGCATGGATGATGAGAGTCGCGACTACATCATTATTGCCGATCTGCTCCAAGACGACGCTGATGGCGCTGGGAACGATGGTGACCCGATGATTGATACGTTGTGGCCCGAGGATGCAAAGCTTCTTGAGGAGATTGCTAACCGTCAGTACCATGACGATATTCTGTTTGGTAATCCAAAGTGGCTTGAGAATTTCAGGGAGATGAAACAAGTAACAATTGATCTCCTCTACCCGGACGGCGGTGAATGTCCAAAGCATTGCACGACGTTGTGTTTCATCCTCCAGATGCTGATGTGCAAGGCTCGCCATGGGATAACCGACACAAGCTTCAATGACATGTTACGCATCATTGGTGAAACGCTACCAGAGGCTAACAGGGAGCCCGTCAATACATATCGAGCGAAGAAGCTGATCAGGCCAGTAGCGATGAAGCTTCAAAAGTTTGATTACCAGGCCGAGCCACAAACTGAGTCGGAGAGGACGAGGTACGGGCCAAAGGTGTTTGATATTGTGAAGGACATTAACTTCGAGTTTGGAAAGAAGAAGAAAGAGGACGAAGATGGACAGAAGAAACCAAGGAAGAAGAGAAAGCGGGATGACGAGGACGAGGAAGCACCTATCGTGAAGGTTTCATTCAAGAAGCAGTCATGTTTCTTCAAGTTCCTGGCATACTGGAAGGAGCTCAATACACCGCATACCATCGACTGCATGCACCTAGATAAAAATGTCTTCGAGAGCACGATCAGGGTCCTCCTGGACATGAAGACTAAGAAAAAAGATGGTCTCAAGTCACGCATGGACCTTGTGAAACAGAACATCAGGCATGAAATCCACCCAACACTAGCGGAACAAAGTGGAAATAAAGTTGACCTTCCAGGCGCGAGCTACAACCTGACACGAGATGAGAGGAGGGCTTTCTGCAAGTGGCTTAGGGATGTAAAGGTCCCGACCGGTTTCTCTTCCAACATCAAGAGTCTGATCTCAATGAAAGACCTGACAATGACCAACTTCAACTCCCATGACTGCCACATAATGCTGACTGTGTTCCTTCCTATTGTGATAAAGGTTATCGGTCCAGAGTACGTGAAGATGGTCATCACACGCATGTCCTACTTCTTTAACCGCATCACACAGAAGGTCATAGATGAAGCTGAGTTGCCTGCCCTAAGAGAGTTTATCGCGGAGACGCTTTGCCAGCTTGAGATGTGTTTCCCACCTTCTTTCTTCGATATTATGCCACACCTAATGATGCACATGGTCGATCAGATAGAGGAACTTGGTCCTGTCTACTTGCACCAGATGTGGACGTATGAGCGGTTCATGTCCACCCTCAGCAGATACATCCATAACCATGCTTACCCGGAGGGCTCCATGATCGAGGCATACACAATGGAGGAGGCCGTTAATTGTTGCACGAGATACGTCCGAGATGGAAATGCTATTGGGCTACCCGTCCACCTGCTCGAAGGCAGAACAACGGGTATGGGGTGCACGGGAAGGAAAGTATGCACTGATATAGACGAAGAAATCTTGCAAGAAGCGCATCACACTGCCCTTAATCAGTTAGTGTCAATGGAACAGTGGGTTGAGCAGCACCTGAACAAGATTCGCCACACTGCGGCTGGTCGCACGGAGGCGTGGGTACAGAGACAACACAAGATCAAGTTCACGAACTAGATCCAAAAGTAGGACATCCCCACCGACGGAAGCACTGACGAATCTAGGCTTGCATCCGGACCGTCCAGCCAAATCACCATGTGGCAAGGGTATGACATCAATGGATACAGGTTTCACACGAAAGAGAAGGATAAGAAGATTGCGACACAAAACAACAGTATTCGATATGAGGGCATTGACGAGGCGACAATGCAGATGAAGTTATTCTATAAGCAGATCGAAGAGATATGGGACCTTGACTATGGCGGTGACCTCCAGATACCCATCTGTCAGTGCCAGTGGGTCAAACCTAAGACAGTTGATATAGACGAATATGGACTAACCACCGTTAACCTATAAAGCGTCGGCTACAAAGATGATGAGTGGGTACTCGCAAACTGCGTCGCGCAGGTAGCCTACTACAAGAAGCCCAGAGAGTCCAACAAGCATGTGGTTGTGTCAGGAAAGCAAAGGATTGTTGGAGCCGATGGCATCCAGAGTCCCGAAGAAAACAACAACTACCAAGAGCTCTCGCTCTTTACCGATCATCCACGCAAGATCAAGATCATCGAGAACCGCATCAACAAGACCAAGATGAAACCCTAGTTCCGCCCCGACGGCGAGAAGAAGACCGTTATAGGATCACTTCCAACAAAATGATATATGTGTAATATAATGTATTTATTGATTAACGACTGAGAACTTTTATGTTTTGCACACCTATATGTAATAATGTACTCACTTATTCATTAATAATGTACTCTACTACACTCTATTACTTTACTACTACTCATACTACTCTCTACTACAATCTACTACTCTACCACTACTCATACTACTCTCTACTACACTCTAGTACTTTACTACTACTCATACTATGTAACACCCTAGGTGTTAATCTTGCATTGCATATAATTTCATGAGAATGAGCACAAGCATCATTGCATTCATGCATTTCTATGATCACATGAAATGATAACCCTAGTGATCACCTTGTTTTTCATGTGTCTATGTGTTAACCTACACTTAGCTTTGAATGAGTTATGCTTGTATAACCAAGTGCTTGATGTTTTGATCACTAATGACCATCTAAAAATTCTTAAGAATGAAAATGGAACTATGTTTATGTTCATGATCAAGTCCAACTAAGCTTTCTAGGGTTTAAGCTTTCATGTTGACCCTAGGAACCTTTTTGCTTGACTTAACCAATCAAGCTTGTTAATGACCTTGTTTGACAAAGTGGGTTTAAGCAAAGTTGTAGAGTTTTTCATACTGAACAAACTTTGTTTAACCACCTTGAGGTGATTTGGAACCTAACTTACTCTAATTAGCCTTTTAAAGCAGAATTGGGGGCTGTTTTTGTTCTCTAAAATCGCCTAAGTCTTAACTGACTATCAGTTTGAATGTTGCTATGTTTGAATGCTTCTAGTTGAAATCCAAACTGTTTTAGCTCAAAAAAGTTACACCAAAAGTGGAGTTTGTATATAGCTCTACCAAAGTGTGCAATTGGTTGAAGCTAAGACGCGAGGATTAGGGAGATAATCGCGTTGCAAAATGCGCTGTCAGTCAGCCTGATGGCGTTTTCAAACGCCGAGGCAGAGCGCGACGCGCCGATCGGTGGCTGACCGCGCCAGGCATCGCGCACCGTGTGGCGGCTATACACCATCGTTGGCCCCGCATCGACCCCGCGCTTGGACGCCCGCACACTCCACCTCGCAACCGGCCGCACACTCGCCCTCACTCTCTCCCTCTCCTCTCTGCTTCGCGCAGGAAAGCGTAGTGCCGTGCCATTGCCAAGCAGCGCCATCGCCGAGCTCGCCTGCACCGCACACCGCCGCATTGGCCGCCAAAACGCAGCCGCAACTTCGCCTTGCTTCGCTCCACCTTTTGCACCGGTCAGTTTCCGCGCTAACCGCACAGGTGAGCCAGACGGAGCGACATCGCGGGCGCCGTTGACGACCAAAGCTCCACCGAGCTTTGCGCCACCATGGCCAGCCCAATCTGGCCCCTCTCCCTTTCTTCTAGCTCTTGTACGCGGTAGCCTAAAGGTTGTAGAAGCTCACCGAGGAGTCGGTTGAAGCGATTTGGGTTAGGGTTCGCCGGAACGAGAACTCCGCCGCGCGCAAGCGCATGGCACCCGCAACGCCGGTGAGGGTTATGCTGGGCTCCTCAGCGTTGCTCGCGTCTGTCAAAGTCACATTAGGGTTAGCTGGTTAGCCAATGGTTAGTTAGCCGGAGTTCGTTGAAGCAGTCATGCCTCACCACCGCCGGAACAGAAGCACCGCGCCGCCGTGAACTTGCCACCGTGCCGCTGTGCATGTGGCCGAGCTCATCGGAGGGCTTGCGTGGCCCCAATCCGGGCTAGATCGGACTGCTAGGGTTCCGTGTAGGTGTAGCAGTCGCTAGCCTGGCCGGAGGAAGCTTGCGCCGGCCAGCATAAGAACCGTAGCGCCGCCGTGCCGCCATGGTCGCCGTCGAGCATGCTCCGGTGAGCCTAGGGTACAACCAGCTACTTGGTTCGATGCGGGTTGCGTAGAGGAACACCGTTGTAGGGTTGGTTAGGCCGGAAACCTCACCGCCGACAAAGGGCCGACGGTCGAGCACCTCCAGTGCATCGGCTCTGTGAGAGAAAGAGCTGACCAGTGGGTCCCGCATGTCATAGGCTCTAAGTGTTTTCTGTGTTGTTCTTTTTCAGTTTTGTGTGCTAAATTTGGAAATTCATAACTAATTCCAGAAAAATGTAAAAAATGTGAAATCAGTTTTGTTAGCTTTATTATGTTTTTGTCTATGCATGAAAAATATAAAATTACCTGTTGTTACTGTTCTTTTGTGTTGTTTTAATAAAAATGGACAGTAAGCTTTATATGCTTAGTTTAAATTGTTTAATTCATAACTGTAGTTTGACATGCGATTAAAATGTGGTTCTTGTTGTGTTGAGTTTGTCTTAGCATGAATTTCCCATGAAAAATGTTGAAGTGCGAGTAACCTCTAATTTATTTTCATGTTGTACTTCTTTTGATCAAATGCTTATATATTTAAATGCAACATTGTTTAAATTGCTAGCTAAGTTATATGTGTTTGCTATGCTTGGTAATTTTTGTACATGTGTTACTTGATTAGCATAAGATAATCAAAGTATGAAATCTGTTGTTTCACACTTTTCAAGTTGTTTAAGCATTTAATGCTCAAAGGATGCTTGTTTCCTTATCCCCAGCAAAGGAGTAATTTTAACCCTGTTTTATGTATGTTTTATGTTGATGTTGTGAATATTAAAGTGGTAGATAATTATGTAATCTGGCTTGTCTAATTTTATCATAATTTTTGGAATGATGGTTCAGAGCTGTACAACTGTTCTAAGTGCTATCTGAAATCTGTTAAAACAGCTAAAATATGTTTTCTTGCTAGAATTGTTTGAGCTACTTATGTTTAGTTTCAGCAGTAGCTACAATTAACTTTGTTGTAGATAACTTGTTAATCTATCTGGTGTTAAATTTTCACAGCCATAGCCTGTTTAAATTGACCTGGGTATATTTTACAAGTTTAGCTTTAAATCTGTGTTTTCCTGTTTTCTTCTAAACAACTTTGCTTAAAGTGTGTGTTAGGCCTTTTTAGTTTTGGATCTAGCTGGGGAGTTTATGGACTGTTTTGTAGACAATTTCATAAGCTTTCTAGAATGTCCAAGTTTGTAATTTTTAGTTGTGTGTAGCTTCATTTACAAAATTTTCTTTCAGCTGTTGTTTTCAAGTGTTTATATGCTTTGTTATGAATGTTACAAGTGATGTATGTCTAGTGTTAGTATAGCAAGTAACTTAAACCATAACTATGTTTAAGTGCAGGTGTAAGAGATCTTACCTCTGATGAGAAGCTCTATTACAGGTTGCTAAAGAAGGGTAAGTGCTAACTTCTCTACAGGAGAAGAAATTTGCACCTACTTGGTCAACGAGTATAATATGTTGCATCACACATTCATCATGAGCATCAATTCATATGCATTAGACATGTCTCATTTCTAGTATGTGACTTGTCATAAATGTTGGATCCTCATACATGTATACATGCGTCCAGGATCGCCGGAGGGAGTGACACTGCTGGAGTTTGGGGAGCCAGAAGGAGGAGTCCCACTGGAGATTCAAGCTCTAGGAGTTCAGAAGGAGAACAGGGCCCTGACCTTCCTGAGTGCCCAAACCACCTTCCCTCCACCTTTGTGAAAGGCAAGCCCCGGAGCATTTATACACGCCTCTTACTCTATTTAAAAGTATTTTACTTACAATGTCACCACTTGTTTGTGCATTAAGTAATAGGAGTTGAAATGAAACCCTTGCTGCATTATACCTTCCTTGTCCAACAAAAAGAACCTTGAAGGCCCATGATCGAAACCTCTACTTAGTCATGCTTAGACCGGTAGCATGGGTGGTATACCATCCCCCACAAAGATAGGATGCTGGTTAGGGTTGGGTATATTTGCTATCGTGGAAAATAACCATGTGGAAGTAATAAATCGAGACCGGGCGGACAAGGTGTTGTGAGCCACTTGACTTGGAGGTCTTGTGAGCGGGTTCTCTCCGCCTATGTCATTAGACACTGGATTGTGGTTGGACATCTGCCGAGATTGAACGCATGCCTCCTTCATAGCTGGCCGAATAACTCATTTGGACCGCGAAACCTAACTATGTACGCTCGGGCCGGAATCCCCTCCTAGTTGGGTCATGGAGGACGGTGAGCGGATGACTAGACCATGGGCAAGCATCCTGGTCGTCCTGGTCTGGCACCAAGGGCAGGCACTGCTTGATTGACTTTGCTACCCTGAATCACTATTCATGCGTGTAATTGGGGGCCCGTGGATACCCGAGTTATAATGAAGGTGACCCGCATAAGTGTGCCGGCAGGCATACTTGGGTGTGATTGAGGAATAAACCTCCAGCTGGATTGGAATTCGATTCGAATCGCGGTCTCTCCCCATCAGTGAGAAACTTGAAAGATCTTCCTCCCACTGTAGAAACATGAACTCTAATAAGTAACCAAAAGATGATTATATGGTTTTGATGCCAAGCACAATATGGTTATTATTGTTTGATAACTCAGTGATTGCTCTAGTATAGGTGCTAATGAGATCTATTTAATACTACTCAATCAACTGCCAAATAATGTTTTATGGTTATGAGAATACATGAGTAATTAGGGCTGCTCTTTTATGCAAAAGTATGCTATCTCATGAGATCCACCTGATAAAGCCTTGCATAATCCTTGAGGTGTCTATAGTTATATATATCTATCTCTCTGTCGGGTAAGTCTAGCTGAGTACAATTGAGTACTCAGGGTTTTCTTTACCCTTGTTGCAGATGGTATGGTCTATTCTGGCTATTGTAAGGCATGCCTCTACCCTGCATGTGCTGATGAGTGAAGACCATGGGCAATGGTGGATTCTGATGTATCTTCTTGTTGCTTTTGATGTGACTGTACTAAGCATGGCACTATATTTGCTTTAAACAGTTTGCAATGGGTGTTTGTGAAACCCGAACTTCCGCTACTTTGATTTGAACTTGATGTTGTAATAACACTTCTTTAAACTCTGTTGTAATATTATTTCTTTTCAAACTTATCACTGTGGATGTGTGGTTACTGAATCAAGTACGATCTCGGGTTGTGACTTATTCATGGTTTGAAATCCTTCGAGATTTCAAGGACTACCGGGCTTATATGGGCTCTAGTGTGACAGTGTTGTCGAAAACGTTGACCGTTGCACTAGTACTCTTATAGGTTGGGCGGTTCCGTGACAGCTGGTATCAGAGCAAGATTCAGTATACTACCGTTCATGAGTGTATTTGCAAACAAAAGACTTTGTTTATCAAACTATTTTGCTACCAAAACTTTTGTGTGCGTGCAAAATTATTTGCAAACTATGAATGTGCCATAGGTTATGTCCCTTATTGCCCAATAGGATGTTAGGTGGGTTAAAGTACTAACTTGGGGGATTGCATCATATTTTCGGTTACCTGTCCATACAGGTTGGAATAGTATGGGGGCCATACACTTGAATGATGTTGTATGGATCAAGTTTGCCGCTACGCCTAAGGTAAGGTGAGTTGTGAGAGCATGAATCGGATACACTTCCGATCTAGGGAAATACTTATATGATGAACGGACAATAATCCTGTTTTACACAAGATTATAGGAAGGCATCCATGTGTGGGTGTTTCCGTCTGTTATGATGATGCCGTCATGAGGACGAGGAAAGGATGCATATACTGCTTACGTGTATGCTGGGTGTATGTTGACACCTCTTAAGTATCAATTCTAAGTGTCAACTAAGTAGAAGAAAGGATATATTTGCAACACACCACCTAGACATAGGGTTATAACTAACAGAATTCCACGAGTTTTGGTGTTTATCTGTTTCTGCAGGGAGACAACTGCAAAAGAGCAAAACAGGCCCACAAGTAAGGATTACATAGACACATAACACTTCCGATCGAAAAAGAGCAATCTAGAAGACTCCAGAACCAACCCCCTAGAAGGAGGGGCCCACCTGTTAGTAGGGTAGGGCGGGCGCCCTCCCCCCTAGGGCGGCCGCCCAGGTCCAAGGACCAATCAGATCCCGCCTCGCGGATTAGGGTTCCACCGACTTTGAGGATCAATCTAAACCCTCCATTAAGGTCGGTTTGATCCGACGGCTGACGATCATTTGAGGGGGCTATATAAGGAGGACCCCTGCCCCCTGGCTAAAGGCAATCCATTATTCATTTGCATATTTTCCAGAGAGGATTTGCCAGAGAGGATCCCTTATGGATCTATTCTCTAGGGCTTAGCATTCAAGAGAAACTATCCTTAGTTTCTATGTGAGATTAGAGTTTAATCTTCTAGATTGAGATAGTTAGAGTGGAGGTGTGGATTGGAGGAAGCCCGGCCTATTGGTTTCTCCTCTCCACTTTGTATCGACAGGATCAAGTCTCCTAACCCGAGGCTTGCTCCTAGGATTTCTTTGGTATTTCGACTTCTAATTCTAGTAAGTTCTCTGTTTTATTATTCTTTGGTTTGTGAGTTTACTTTATTCTCTTCGCGTAGAGGGTAGGGTAATCATCTCTAGCGTAAACATGGTGTTTGGGGTAGGATACTCATAGATATCCCCTGTCTAGCCGGATCTATGGTAGTAGCTCGGAAAGTGACAATTCCATAGATACCTTTGGAACCCACAATCCCGTTAGAAGGACCGATAGGGTTTATAGGCCGCGTGCTACGCATCCTCTGAGGTGTCTCTTATCTCAACGGTTCTCCCCAATAGAATAATAGCTCATATCTTATATAGACTAGAACGAGAGTGCAGTCGCGGTCTTCTCTAATCGCTCATATCAAAATCACCTTGTTTGTAGCCTAAAGGTTAATAGCATAGATTTGGTTAGTCAGATGCACCCTTTCTGCCTGTGGAAAAATAAATTACGATACTCTGGATAATCTCCCGGGTGAAGTGCTCACCGGTATCCGTGCGCTTGCGGATTACTTCCCAGTGATTTCTCTGTCTGCGTTAACAAATATCAACAAGCATTTCTGGCACCGTTGTCGGGGACAAAGACGGTTTGCTGAGATAACCTTAAATCTTGCTATTTTCTTGTACCTATACTTTTATCTTTTCTTATCTTCTTTATTTCTTACCTTTTCTATTCTTATGGAAAATCTAAATTCCACACCTATCTATCAATTTTCTGCACCCACGGAGACCGACCTATTACCATGGGAGTCATCACAGTCTATCCAAACTCCCCAGTTTAGGTTGAGTCCATGGTTGATTGCAATGATTCAAAGCCTATGCTTTTCAGGAAAGGAAGACGAAAATCCTTACCTTCATATTCGAGATTTTGAGCAAACATGTGATTGTCTTCGCATAGAAGGCATATCTGATAAAACTTTACGTTGGAAGCTTTTTCCTTTTTCTTTAAAAGAAAGAGCTAAACAATGGTATAATCGGAAGGTAAGCCAACAACAAGGAGATTGGGGAGTTTTGCGCTCCAACTTCTGTCTAGATTTCTATCCCATCACCCAAATCGTCGACCTTAGAGTCAAGGTTCTAACCATCAAACAAGAAGAGAACGAATCTTTGGCTTACTCCTGGAAATGTTTTCTTGAGCTTTTAGAATCTAGACCACACCTTAGCATCGAAGACCCTGTTCTTCTTCAACATTTTTATAAAGGTATTCATAGAAAGGATAGAGAGTTGCTAAACACCACATCTGGAGGTTCTTTCTTTCATGTGTCATCCATAGAAGCAAAATTAACCTTAGATAGAATCCTAGATGCTAAGTTGGATAATACCCTTCATGAAGAAACTAACGAAGCTGAAGACAATACCTTGCCAGATCCAACATCTACTTCAGCTATCCCAAGTTTTGAGTCTAAAAAGGAAGAAATTCCACCACCTGATTTCATGCAGGATATAGATCTTGATCTTTTCACTGATTTTGGAAACATTTCAAACTATGTTTCTATTTTAAAACTCCGAAATCATCACCTTAGCAACCATATATACCAAATGCCAAACAGTAGCATTTTGAGAGAGCTTGTGTCAATCATTAGTAGCGAATGGTTAGAAGAATCAGAGCTTTCCTCTGATGTGATCCGTCTGGATTCACCTTCTATTCCAATACACTGTGCCTTCAATACAGATCAATTTGATGCTCTCTATAATCCTGTTGTGGGGATCAATATCATGTCTAAATCACTTGTGCATGAATTATTGGGCAAGGTGACTCTAACCCCAACAACAAAGTTCATAAAGAATCTTGACGGACATATAGTCCCCAGTCCTGGAATTTTACATGTCTTACCCATTATGGTAGATGGTGCCATGGTTCGTTTGAACTTTTGTATCTTTGATACATGAGACCATTACTTATTGATAGGACAACCTTTTAGAAGACTTCTTTATGAAGGACAAAATGAGAAACAAAACATTTCCTTTAGAAAGAGTTTTCAAATCCCAATGACAATCTCTCATTCTTTGAACAACAAAACTGAATCATATCTTTTACCTGATCCTATGGAGGAAGTAAAAACTGCTTCTCTAGAGCTTTTTAATGAACCAGATTTGGAAGAAGATGCTCATTTCTTCATAGAAGAAGAAGCTGACCCTACTGAACCTGAACCCTTAGACGAGTTTGCAGAAATGCCTAGACCTCATGTAGAGCTCAAACCTCTACCACCCGGTCTTACTTATGCTTTCCTCAATAATCATTTTTTGGACAGAAAAAATCCAAAATGGCAGAGTGGATCTCTTTGCGCATAAGAAAAATATGCGGGTGTACCAGTGTACTAAAGTATACAAAAGAAAATAAGGGAACATAATTTATTCATATTTAAAGAAAATACAAATATGAATTCCGTGGTACAAGTGCGCGTTCTATTGCCTGCTGGTGGCGATCTGACTTGAGCGATCGTGGTGTTCATGGTTCCTAGGGACTCGAAAAGCTCCCGGTTAATTACCCATGTGAAGTAGCTCACAGAGTACCTCTGATTAAGCTGCTGTGGTCGTCGTCTTCAATCCTCACTTTACGTCTCCATGCTTGTGTGTTGGTATAGATGTAGGTGGCGTCGGCGTGATGGCCTCATCTGTCCATGTGCTGGTCAGCGGAGTTGGGGAAATCAGCTACGTCCGCCTGTGTCGTTCGCCTCGTCGGTGTCGATAGACACGTGGTGTTGTAGTGGTTGCACTTGCATGGTTGGTGTAAATCAGATTGCTTCGGACTTCCCGGCAGCATCGTCGTCGAGGTACCCTGATCGGCTTGATCGACGGAGTTGTTGAAGTTGTTGTAGTCGATGAAGACTCGTGGTTGTTCTTTGGAGCAGATGATGAAGACTTGTGCTTTGCCTTCATTAACATGCACACGTACTAGTAGGCACAAGTATGTGCACCATGCATACGACTGCAGATCGACTCGGCCACGCCGCCCGAGTATCATCTCGACATCGTTTCTCTCGGCTCCATGTGAGAACGATCGACTTCGGGACTCCATACTGCGCTCCGTCCGTGCGGCCTGACTTGATCCGATCTCCTTGCTCGATCACCTGTGCGTCGATAGATAGTAGCTGGCACCGTGCCGCAGCGGCCTCGTGTAGATGTAGATGCAAATCGATTTGTGTGGCGACGGACGGCCGCCAAGTCAACGCGTCCTCGGCTGCTGTGCTGCTGCCGTGGTGAGAAGCTTCCGGCCTCAGCTTGGTTCAACTCCTCCTGGCTGCCTTGTGTAGATGGTGTCGGCGACCTTTATCTGCTCGATCGATTTTGATCGGCTGGGCCTCGACGAGATGCAGAACCTGCTGCATGTTGCTTGCTTTGGTAGTCATCGTTGCCGTGCACAGGGTGCCATGCGGCTGCGCCTCGCCGGCGGCGCGTACTGTGTACGTCTGCCCTCCGTCCTTGTCTTCCTCTGCTCCAGCGATACGTGGACGACGGCTGCCTTCTCCCGTGATCCAATCAGCCGGGCCTCATTCACCTCCGTGTGCTGCTCCTGTCACGAAGAGCAGCCTGGCGGCGCTCCCTCGATGCCCATCGCTCCCCTCTCCCGTGAAGGCTTGGGGTCCTTTATATAGGTAGCAGCTAGGGCGTCGCGGACCCTTTAGATGCACGCACGCGCCCGCCAAAATCTGTTTATCAGCCCGAGATACCCGGAGCGCTCTCTCTGATTTCGTACGCAAGGTGAACGTACGTACTTATCTCTAATTGGCCTCAATGAGAGGATGTCTTCTGGCCGCACATCACGTACGTGGCGATTGCTCCATCCAGGACGACCAAACTTGATTGGCCTGCTGTCCATGACATGTGGACCCGAGGAGATGGAGTTCCATGGCTTGCTGTCCATGACACGTGGATCCAACAAGATGTAATCTCATTGCATAACGTAAAAATACATGTATGTATTTGATTCGACAGCTCGCGGCCGGTAAACATACGTCACCTGGCAATTTTCACGCACTTGCTACCCGTACATACTTGATAGTTCTAGAATATTCTAGATCACGCACCGAGTCGTAGTCCACAACGCCGACCCGATGGATATGTACAATCTGTATAGAAATACATGACACCGACCGGCGTAAATATGAATTCTACAGCCGGCTCCGGTCATATACGGTGCACGTACGTAATTGTGACTACACCAGCTAGCTAGCTTCTTATCTGCTCGCCGACACACACTTACTATACGCGCATGCATAGAACCGTACCACGCTAGCTTCTTTCTTCTTCATGTACAAAATGTTTCTTAATAGCATATATAAATATATGCACCCCTAATAAGACAACTTTGGTACAAAATCTCATCAAACAATCATCCAGAGTCTCCTATAATCATAAGTGATAAACTCACTCAGAAGCAAACTCTGCGCTTGGATGGCTGTTCTAGAAAGACATCGTTCAACCTTTGGTTACTTACTCCAATATCTCACTGGAATCAGTCCTATCATTTGCACTCATCGTATTCCTACAGATCCTTCTGTTTCACCTTCTCGAGAGCCCCAACGAAGACTCAATAATGCGATGACAGAGGTAGTTAAAAAAGAAGTTTTAAAATTGCTGCATGCGAAGATTATATATCTCGTGTCGTATAGTGAGTGGGTAAGTCCAGTGCAAGTTGTGCCTAAGAAGGGAGGCATGACTGATGTCACAAATGAAAAGAATGAGTTGATTCCGCAACGCACCGTCACAAGATGGCGGATGTGTATAGATTATAGAAAACTGAACAAAGCTACAAAAAAGGATCACTTTCCTTTACCTTTTATAGATGAGATGTTAGAGTGGTTAGCCAACCACTCGTTCTTCTGTTTCTTAGATGGATATTCAGGGTATCATCAAATCCCGATCCATCCTGATGACCAAAGCAAAACCACCTTTACGTGCCCCTACGGAACTTATGCTTATCGTAGAATGTCTTTTGGGCTATGTAATGCTCCAACCTTTTTTCAAAGATGCATGATGTCTATATTTTCTGACATGATTGAAGATATTATGAAAGTTTTCATAGATGATTTCTCTGTTTATGGAAAAACTTTCGATAGTTGTCTTAAAAATTTAGACAGGGTTTTGCAACGATGTGAAGAAAAACACTTAGTCCTTAATTGGGAAAAATGTTATTTTATGGTCAAAGAAAGAATAGTGCTAGGACACCTAATTTCTGAATGAGGCATTGAGGTAGACAAAGCTAAAATTAAAATAATTGAACAGTTACCCCCGTCTATAATTGTGAAAGGAATAAGAAGCTTTCTTGGTCATGCTGGTTTTTATCGAAGATTTATAAAAGATTTTTCATTCATTGCTAGACCACAAACTCTTTTGCTAGCCAAGGATGCTCCTTTCAAATTTGATGATGCTTGTTTAAAAGCTTTTGAATTGTTAAAGACATCACTCATCTCTGCACCAATCATTCAACCCCCTGATTGGTCTTTACCTTTTGAAATTATGTGTGGTGCTAGTGATTATGCTGTGGGGGCAGTTTTGGGACAAACTAAGGATAAGAAGCATCATGCAATAGCTTATGCTAGTAAAACTTTGACAGGACCTCAACTTAATTATGCAACCACTGAAAAAGAGCTCCTGGCTGTTGTTTTCGCTATAGATAAATTTAGATCTTATTTAGTAGGAGCCAAAGTAATTGTTTATTTTGATCATGTTGCTTTAAAATATCTGCTCACTAAAAAAGATGCTAAACCTCGTTTAATAAGATGAATCCTGCTGCTCCAAGAGTTTGACTTAGAAATAAAAGATAAAAGGGGAGTAGAAAACCCTGTTGCAGATCACTTGTCTAGAATGTATTTTAAGAGAATCCGCAGGAACTACCCATTTATGATTCACTCCGGGACGACATGCTCTACGAGATCAACAGATCCGACCCCTGGTATACAGATATTGTTAATTTTATGGTTTCAGGATATGTACCACCAGGAGGAAACAAAAGAAAGCTTATTCAAGAGAGTCGTTCACACATATGGGATGAACCATACCTCTTCCGAGTATGCTCTGATGGCTTACTCAGGAGATGTGTGACTATTGAAGAAGGAATGAAGATCATTGAAAGATGTCACTCATCACCATATGGAGGTCATTATGGAGCATTCCGCACACATGCAAAAATTTGGCAATGTGGATTCTACTGGCCAGCAATGTATGAAGACACTAGAGAATTTATCCGAAGATGCGGGCCATGTCAAAGACACAGCAACATAAACTCAAGGGATGCCATGCCACTCACCAACAATCTGCAGATAGAGCTCTTTGATGTATGGGGAATCGACTATATGGGACCATTCCCCCCATCAAAGAATTGTGAGTATATCTTGGTGGCGGTTGACTACGTCTCCAAGTGGGTGGAAGCACTACCTTGCAAACATGGCGACAATGTAAATTCAAAGAGGATGTTTGAAGAGACCATATTTCCAAGATTTGGAGTCCCTAGAATCGTGATAAGCGACGGAGGATCACATTTCATCGACAAACGTTTTGAAAAGTATCTAGCAAAGCATGGGATCCACCACAACGTCGCTACAAGTGGCCAAGCAGAGACCTCAAACAAACAAATCAAGAATATTCTCCAGAAAACAGTAAATGAGATGGGAACAACATGGAAGGACAAGTTACCCGATGCACTCTGGGCATACCGGACTGCATACAAAACTCCAATTGGAATGTCTCCGTATCAACTCGTATATGGAAAGACTTGTCACCTACCTGTTGAACTAGAGTTTAAAGCACACTGGGTTATAAAAAGATGGAATATGGATTTTGATGCTGCTGGAGAGAATAGACAAATGCAATTATCAGAGTTAGAGGAGTGGAGAGAAAAAGCATATCACAACTCAAAGATCTACAAAGAAAGAGTTAAACGATGGCATGACAAGAGGATCAAGAAGGAGTTCACACCCGGAGATAAGGTGTTACTTTTTAATTCCAGGGTAAAGCTCTTTGAACACGGAAAGCTATGAAGCAAATGGGAAGGACCATATAAGGTAATCAATTCATCATCCCACGGAGCAATCACACTTCAAAATAACGAAGGTACGTTATTCAAGGTAAATGGTCAATGTCTCAAAATATTTCTAGAACCTAATGAAGAATTAGAAGAAATAGACGTAATTAATTTCTATCTTTTAAGTGAATTTTGAGGCCCAATCACTCCAATTTTGCATCTTGGGCCATACATATGTTTTTCGGTACGTAGAACATTCTAGAAAAGAGTGCGCAGAAGAGGCCCGGAAGCAGAGCCATAGCTAGGGTGGGCGCCCTAGGATGTAGGGCGGCCACCCCACCCCTGTCACCTCTCGCCGCCGCCTTTTGCTCACCCGAACCTTCTAGTTCCCCTTATCCGATAAACCTTGTAGGACACTTATCCAACCATTTCTCCGCGAGATTTGCTCCGTAGATGCTTCTAGAGGCCTTTTTCCATCCCTATATAAATAGCCTCTGACGTCACCCATCATCATCATTCAATCATTTCCTTAGCTCTCGCTTAGACGCATGCTAAATCTCCTTGCTCCCATGGCTAGCAACAGCAACACCGATAGGAGGATGGTCCCCTACGGGTCCAACCCCGACTAGCTCCCGCAAGAAGATCCAGACTCCAAAGCCTTAGTCGTAGTCCACGATGCTCTCCTGCTCGCCACCATTCCTCCAAAGCAGCAGCGCTATAGCAAATCCTACTACGCTCAGCCTGTCCTCGTTGCACCACCACAACCACTCCTGCTCAAGGGACCAAAAGAAGAACCCGTCGTCAAGGTGCCTGCCGGTACCAAGGTCCTTTCACCAAGACCCAAGGAGAGGATCATAGGAGTGAAGACCAACCGAGGAGGAGAGATCAACCATGTCAAGTACACCACTGAAGAAGAACGTCCCTACTTCGAGGGAATCCGAGCATCCAAAGTCAAATTCGTGTCGCCGAGGGACGCCCCAAAGCACTCTCTCAACTCCTTCGAGTCATCTCCAAAACGCCGTAAAACCGTAGCAGAGCTAGAAAAAGACTTCCACAATAGGGATGACACGATCATCAATCTCCAGACCTCTCTAAGCTTTTTCTCTAGATAGGTCACGAACCTGAACACCACCGTAGAAAGCCTTAGGCGCGACACAGATGAGCTTAGTAAGAGAGTGAAGTTTTTAGAGCGTCGTTAGAACGTTTTAGCTAGCTACGAGTAATGAGGAAAGTTTAGATTCATTTCATTAGCTAGAAGATTAGCTTGTTCCCTTGTAATAAATGCCTCATAATAAAATAAAGATCATTTCTATTATCAATGTACCCTATGTGCCTCCACTATGTTGTTATTCGAAAGAAAACAGGAAACAAGTATGGGGGAAAACCCCCGATGACGAGACGAACAGATTCAACCGCAATGATAAATTTTTTTGGAAACAAACAATGCAACAACCACGCTCGATGAAGCAGAGGGTGACGGGCCACCCCAGCTGGGCGGCTGCCCCACTACCTAGGGCGCCCGCCCTGGGTAGAGCACCTCTTGCTTCATCCTTCAACCATGGTCAGGTTAGCACCCTGCACGTTACATTTTTTCATACATATTCCTAAATTTCAATTCATGCAGCAAGTTTCCATAAATAAATGCTTTAAACATTATGATAAAATGTTTCCTTAAAACATCTTTATAAAATAGACTCTCTATATGAAGTTTCCTGGAGTCCTGCTATTGTTGGAAATTTAATTAGAGACTCTATGTTACTTAAGTCATTGTGGAATATGAGATGGTAGAATATGAGAACTTAATTCTTGATAATCTCTGTCGCTTGGAGAATTTCTTTAAATAAATAACTACCATCCCATACATGCTTTACACTTACCAATCAAAAGCCAAAGGCTACTTATTTTGTATTGAGTTTGTTCGAATCATGTGGATCCTTGTTAGAATTTTATCATACTCCAAATATCAAGGCTTCATTCATACATACAAATGCAAAAGATTCACTCTTCTGAAGTAGTGTTGCATTAGAGGCATGGGCTATGCAAAAATAATTGATTCGAGGAAATAAAAATGGGCAAAAATGTCCGACAACCTCGCAGTAGAATTAGGGGTACTTTGAACCCACTTAAAAACACAAACACACACACACACACACACACACACACACACACACACACACACATATATATATATATATATATATATATATATATATATATATAACGATAGCCCATGGTTCCTCTAATAGCAATACACCAACAAGAGATGACATTATAATAAAATTTGACCAACAAGTCTTGATCTAAGAGTATGGCATTATTCTCCTCGGATCCCGGTTTGACCAAGCAATACATGCAAGGTAAGTATGCCACATCTACCTATACTTTTTAAGATTCATTTATGAGTGATCTGAGAGAACGAGTAAAGAAGTAAGCTAAACATGCAAAAACTCCAAGTGACAAGATCGAAAGATGAAGGGTCTCTACTTCTAGCTACTTTATTCCTCAAATGCTCATAGTTATATGGTGACTCTATTAAAACTCCCGCAGTACAGGTATAAAAGGAACATTCTAATATTGATGTCTAAACCTTAAGCTTATGTTTTAACCATCCTTTTCTCAAGGATGAGTAAAAGCCTAAGTATGGGGGAGCTTGTTGACACCTCTTAAGTATCAATTCTAAGTGTCAACTAAGCAGAAGAAAGGATATATTTGCAACACACCACCTAGACATAGGGTTATAACTAACAGAATTCCACGAGTTTTGGTGTTTATCTGTTTTTGTAGGGAGACAACTGCAAAAGAGCAAAAGAGGCCCACAAGTAAGGATTACATAGACACATAACACTTCCGAACGAAAAAGAGCAATCTAGAAGACTCTAGAACAAACTCCCTGGAAGGAGGGGGCCACCTGTCAGCAGGGTAGGGCGGGCGCCCTCCCCCCTAGGGCGACCGCCCAGGTCCAAGGACCAATAAGGTCCCACCTCGCGGATTAGGGTTCCACCGCCTTTGAGGATCAATCTAAACCCTCCATTAAGGTCGGTTTGATCCGACGGCTGACGATCATTTTAGGGGGCTATATAAGGAGGACCCCTGCCCCTGGCTAAAGGCAATCCATTATTCATTTGCATATTTTCCAGAGAGGATTTGCCAGAGAGGATCCCTTATGGATCTATTCTCTAGGTCTTAGCATTCAAGAGATAGGGTAATTGTGAGTTTACTTTATTCTCTTCGCGTAGAGGGTAGGGTAATCATCTCTAGCGTAAACGTGGTGTTTGGGCTAGGATACTCATAGATATCCCCTGTCTAGCCGGATCTATGGTAGTAGCTCGGAAAGTGACAATTCCGTAGATACCTTTGGAACCCACAATCCCGTTAGAAGGACCGGTAGGGTTTATAGGCCGCGTGCTAAGCATCCTCTGAGGTGTCTCTTATCTTGATGGTTCTCCCCAATAGAATAATAGCTTATTTTCTTATATAGACTAAAACGAGAGTGTAGTCGTGGTCTTCTCTAATCACCCATATCAAAATCACCTTGTTTGTAGCCTAAAGGTTAATAGCATAGATTTGGTTAGTCAGATGCACCCTTTCTCACTATGGAAAAATAAATTACGATACTCTGGATAATCTCCCAGGTGAAGTGCTCACCGGTATCCGTGCGCTTGCGGATTACTTCCTAGTGATTTCTCTGTCTGCGTTAACAAATATCAATAGTGTACACCTAAGTGAGTATTAGATTTACATTTCAGCAATGCATTATTCATACTGTTGGGGATGGGTTGAAATGAATCTTCTGCAGGTACACTAACAGCGAATCGTGTAGATCTGTTAATTGCGTATGTAAGAGAGAACGTATGTATGCCACCGTCTAGCACGTTGTAGTGAAAGGTTTGCTTTCATAGGTTTGTGAGGATGTAAGCTACGAGCATGCATCATATGTCATCAAACATTGCATTATTCCCTCCCTTACCAAATTGTATATCTACACATGATAAAATTTGCAATATGTAAAATACATGTTCTCACACCAACTTAAAATTTGTTACAGATGGCAGCACCAGGACCTCTCCAGCACAGCAACCGCTTCTTGTTAGTGTTTAGCACTCCCACCTTGCTTTGGAGGGTGCTGAGTCAGGTTGGGTATGCTGAGCCACCTCAGTATTACTGGACTCAGGAACCGCTTGGGAATGTGCAGTTGTACACAGTGACAGTGACTATTCCTGAGCGTACCGAGGCACCTTTGTGGAGGAAGTGTCCGCTGAGGCCATAGCCAGTAGCCCTTGGGAAGGGGCTCAGTCTGCAGCTCTGACCATTCTAAGTCAGATCCGTTAGGAGCACAGTGGAGAGCTGGACCGCGGTGCAGCAGGGACCTTTCCAGAGGATAGCCCTGACACCACGGCCTGGTATCAGGAGATGGGAAATCCCTTGGTCAGAAACAGGGATGAGAGAGCTGGCAGTTCAGGACCGGCTATGAGTGCTGTGCATGCAGTGCTCAAGGCTTTCTTCGCCAGAGAGGACTCCTACGTGTTTAGTGTGGCATGCCTCAGGACTAGTGAGATGTTCCTACAGGGAGTTGGTAGGGATAATCAGCGTCTCAGGAGGGCCGCTAAGGAGGCGCAGGACGAGAGAGATGCAACTATACTTAGAGAGGAGGCAGCTGAGGCTCGTGAGCGTATGCTTCGCCACCAGCAGGTGGTGGGGAACATCGCTTACCACCGTCGTGATGCAGAGTGGAATGGGCGACTTTAGCAGGCCCATGACCAGGTCTGAGAGTTGCAGCAGGAGATCCACAGGATCAACAGTGTGATCAACCCTATCCCTCAGCCCGTTGTACCAGAGGTAGATCCAGCAGTGATCTATGCAGACGACAACCCCGAGACTAAGGACAAGGAGGAGGAGGATCCCGAGGAGCTTGAGCTTGTCGACGATAGTGATGACGAGGGTGGCCGTCTATCAGGGATGGACACCGACCGCGACATCTAGGATAACTTGCTTATGCTAGTCTGTAGTTGTCTTTTGTGTTAGTAGCTTGGTTGTTGTTGTTTCATGAGAGACATGATGTTGTGTAACCACTATGACTTAAAGTCCAGATGTCTAGCACTTTTGGTTTGTATGGATGTTTTTTGTGGTACCAAGTATGAATGGATGATGATGTGTTGCTAGTATGAATTCTTTTATGCCCTACGTGGATTTGAGTTATCTACTTTTCAGTGATTTACTAAGGCATAATTATGATTCATCTACAATTACTCAAATCTCATCGCTACTTGCTATCAAATTCATGCAGATGCCTGCCAACACTCGCTCCCGTGGCTCTAGAAGTGGTGGAAATCACCATGACGAGAATGAGGCTCCTCTGCTGCATCCACCGCCACCACCACCACTGCTTACCCCGGAGCAGTTTATGGCTCAGTTCATTGGTGGGCAGCGCAACATTGAAGAGTTGTTACGTCAGATGGCTCATAATAACCAGAACCAAGGCGACCGTGACCGTCAACCTGCAAATCAATTCAACACTTTCAAGGACTTCCTTGACACAAAGCGGCCAATTTTCAAGGAGGCTGAAGAGCCACTCCAAGCTGATGAATGGCTAAATACCATGGAACAGAAGTTTCGCTTGCTGAGGATGACTGAGGAGTTGAAGGTAGAATATGCGTCGCATCAGTTGCAAGGACCATCAGGTATATGGTGGGCTCATCATCGCACCACATACCCTGCTAACACCCTAGTTGTTTGGAATCAGTCCAAGTCAGCTTTCAGAGGGAATTATATTCCACTGGGTCTGATGAAGATGAAGGCAACAGAGTTTCTGAAGCTCACTCAGGGTACCAAGACCTTAACAGAGTACCTTCATGCTTTCAACAACCTGGCTCGTTATGCTCCCCAGTTTGTTGACACAGATGAGAAAAAGATTGATAGCTTCAAGAGAGGTCTGGGAACCAAGCTGATGAAGACTCTTGCTAACTCAACCCGCACCAACTTCAACGAGTTCATCAGTGATGCTTTGACTCAGGAGAACCAGAACAGCTTACATGCTGCAGCCAAAGGACGCAAGAGGGCGTTTGAAGGAGGCTCGTCTTAGCAAAGAGCTCCCTTTGTCAACTGCTCTACTTATCAACCTCTAGTTGCAGGAGCCAAGTTCAGGCCTCCATAAAAGAAAGTTCTAGCAAAGGGTGCACAACAGGGTCAGTATCACAAGCCTTACACCATCGCTCTTCCAAAAGGCAACCTAGGGCAAGGCAGTTGTGGAACTCAGAAGGCCCCAGCTTATAATGCACCATGCTTCAACTGCCAACACCTAGGGCACTTTGCTAAGGATTGCCATCACCCGAAGAGGAATCAGGCTTATCAAGGGCGTGTGCACTATACCCCAGTGGAAGAAGTACCACAAGGAGAACCCGTCACAGCTGGTATGTTCCTTGTAAACCATCATCCTGCAGTCGTGCTGTTTGACTCAGGATCTTCGCATTCGTTTGTGAGTAAAGCTTTTACTATTAAGAATGGCATGAGCATATCTGATTTGGATGTGGGGTACTGCATAAGTTCAGCCGGGGTTGACATATCTACCAAACAAGCAGTCAAGGATGTGAGCATCATAATACAGAAACATGAGTTTAGCACAAACCTTATCATACTGCCCGACTTAGGTTTGGATGTGATCTTAGGCATGCAATGGATGCATCGCTATGGGGTGACCATAGATACCGGGAAGAGAGTCTTGTCCTTAAAACCACCAAAGAAATCAGGAACCTTTGAGGTATCCCTTCCGCACAAGCTTGATCTTTGTGCTATGACCTGTGCTATCCATGTCACAGCTCTGAAGAATATCCCAGTAGTGTGTGAGTTTCCGGATGTGTTTCCCGATGATATTCTAGGTCTTCCACTTGATCGAGATGTCGAGTTCTCTATTGAGATGGTACCTGGTATGACGCCCATTTCTTGTAGGTCATACCAAATGCCTCCCAATGAGCTAGCAGAGCTAAAGAAACAGTTGCAGGAGTTGCTCGATAAAGGTCTCATTCGGCCTAGTTCTTCACCGTGGGGTTGTCCCGCATTGTTCGTCAAAAAGAAGGATAAATCCCTACGAATGTGTGTGGATTATCGACCACTTAATGTCGTGACGATCAAGAATAAATATCCTTTACCACGTATTGATATCTTGTTTGATCAGTTATCCAAGGCTAAAGTGTTTTCAAAGATCGATTTGAGATCAGGGTATCATCAAATCAAGATCAAACCACAAGATATACCCAAGACAACTTTTGCAATGAGGTATGGGCTTTACGAGTATTTGGTTACGTCATTTGGGCTAACTAATGCTCCCGCCTACTTCATGTATCTTATGAACTACGTGTTCATGCCCGAGCTGGATAAATTTGTGGTTGTCTTCATCGATGACATTTTAATCTACTCGAAGAATGAAGCAGAGCATGCCGAACATCTACGCGTGCTTCTCGCACGACTAAGAGAACATAAGTTATATGCTAAGTTTAGTAAGTGTGAGTTTTGGCTTACTAAAGTACCTTTCCTTAGACATATCCTTTCCGCTGATGGAATATCTGTGGATCCAAGTAAAGTACAAGAGGTTATGGACTGGAAAGCTCCAATTTCAGTCACTGAGGTTCGTAGTTTTCTTGGTCTGGCTGGATATTACCGTCGGTTTATTCCAGACTTTTCCAAGATAGCTAAACCTATGACCAGTCTACTACAGAAAGATAAGAGGTTCGAATGGACTCTGAAATGTGAGGCAACTTTTCTTACCCTAAGAACTCTACTTACTTCAACACCCATTTTGGCGCAACCAGGCATAACAAAACCCTTTGATGTGTATTGTGACGCCTCCGGAACTGGACTAGGATGTGTTCTTATGCAAGAAGGAAAAGTGATAGCCTATGCTTCTCGATAGCTCAGAAAACATGAAGCTAACTATCCAACACATGATCTAGAACTAGCCGCAGTGGTTCATGCTTTGAAGATATGGAGACATTACCTTCTTAGTAACGTGTGTCATATCTACACAGATCACAAGAGTCTCAAGTACATCTTCACGCAACCAGAGCTGAACATGAGGCAAAGAAGATGGTTAGAACTAATCAAGGATTACAATCTTGAAGTTCATTACCACCCAGGAAAAACAAATGTAGTAGCTGATGCTTTGAGCAGAAAGTCGCACTATCACTTTGTGCAACCTTTGCTCGAGGATGGGTTTAACTTGTTACACGCCTCAGTGTTATACAATCTCACAGTCAGTTGCTCTCTCGAAAGTAAGATCATAGAAGGTCAGAAAACAGATGTGGGAGTGTTTCATATCAAATGTAAGATGAAAACTGAAGGTTCACAATGTTTCAAGATAGATGAGAATGGGATTCTTTGGTTTCGAGATCGTCTTGTTGTACCTAAGGATAAGGAATTGAGAAACCAGATCTTGGAGGAAGCGCATTCCTCTAAGCTATCTATACATCCAGGCAGTAGTAAGATGTACCATGATTTAAAACAACATTTTTGGTGGACAAAGATGAAGAAAGAGATTGCCGCATTCATGGCAAGATGTGATGTGTGTTGTAGAGTGAAGGCAGTACATATGAAACCCGCTGGACTCTTACAACCTTTGTTAGTTCCAGGATGGAAGTGGGAAGAAATCAGCATGGATTTCATAACAGGTCTTCCACCTACTCAAAGAGGTCATGACTCAATATGGGTGATTGTGGATCGACTAACGAAGTCAGCTCACTTCATACCAGTTCGCACCACCAATAGACGTTAAGAATATGCAGAGATGTACATCGCTCAAATAGTTCAGTTACATGGTGTTCCAAGAACTATTGTGTCGGATCGAGGACCGCAGTTCACTGCTCGTTTTTTGGAACATTTACATAAACAACTTGGAACCAACCTAGTTCGCAGTTCAGCTTACCATCCGCAAACATCAGGACAAACAGAAAGAGTTAACCAGATTCTCGAAGATCTTCTTAGAGCTTGGGTGATATCTTCTAAAGGATCTTGGGAAAGTTGGTTACCTTTAGCAGAATTTTCGTACAATAACAGCTATCAAGAAAGCATCAAAATGGCTCCTTTTGAAGCTTTGTATGGAAGAAGGTGTAGAACACCACTCAATTAGGTTTAACCAGGAGAAAGAAGATACTACGGTATCGACTTCGTACAAGAAGCTGAAGATAAAGTTAGAATCATACAAGGACATATGTGTGCAGCTAAGTCCAGACAAAAGAGTTATGCAGATAAGAGAAGAAGACCTCTTGAGTTCGAAGTAGGTGACTATGTGTACTTTAAAGTATCACCTATGAAGGGAGTACAAAGGTTTGGAGTTAAGAGAAAGCTTGCTCCAAGGTATGTGGGACCATACATGATCATTGAAAGAAGTGGAAGAGTAGCTTATAAGTTGTTGTTACCACTAGAAATGAGGGTTATCTTCAATGTCTTTCACGTATCCCAGCTTAAGAAGTGTTTGAGAGTTCCAGAGGAACATATCGAACCTGCAGGTCTGAAGTTACAGTCAGACTTGTCTTTTGAAGAGAAACCTGTCCAAATCATGGACACCAAAGAAAGAGTGACTTGGAGCAAAGTCATCAAGTTTTACAAAATAATGTGGAACAATCAAAGTGAATGAGATGCTACATGGTAACGGGAAGACTACCTTAAGGAAGTCTACCTTGCTTTCTATGAAAAATGGTAAGCCTTGCAAATCTCATGACGAGATTTTTGTAAGGGGGGAAGGGCTGTAACACCCTAGGTGTTAAGCTTGCATTGCAAATCATTTCATGAGCATGAGCACAAGCATCATTGCATTCATGCATTTCCATGATCTCATGAAATGATAATCCTAGTGATCACCTTGTTTTTCATGTGTGTATGTGTTAACCTACACTTAGCTTTGAATGAGTTATGCTTGTATAACCAAGTGCTTGATGTTTTGATCACTAATGACCATCTAAAAATGCTTAAGAATGAAAATGGAACCATGTTTATGTTCATGATCAAGTCCAACTAAGCTTTCTAGGGTTTAAGCTTTCATGTTGACCCTAGGAACCTTTTTGCTTGACTTAACCAATCAAGCTTGTTAATGACATTTTTTGACAAAGTGGGTTTAAGCAAAGTTGTAGAGTTTTTCATACTGAACAAACTTTGTTTAACCACTTTGAGGTGATTTGGACCCTAACATACTCTAATTAGCCTTTTAAGGCAGAATTGGGGGCTGTTTTTGTTCTCTAAAATCGCCTAAGTCTTAACTGACTATCAGTTTGAATGTTGCTATGTTTGAATGCTTCTAGATTGAAATCCAAATTGTTTTAGCTCAAACAAATTACACAAAAAGTGGAGTTTGTATATAGCTCTACCAAAGTGTGCAATTGGTTGAAGCTAAGACGCGAGGATTCGGGAGATAATCGCGTTGCAAAATGCGCTGTCAGTCGGCCTGATGGCGTTTTCAAACGTCGAGGGAGAGCGCGCCGTGCCGGTCGATGGCCGACCGCACCAGGCATTGCGCGCCGCGTGGCGGCCGTACGCCATCGTTGTCCCCGCGTCGACCCCGCGCTTGGACGCCCGCACACTCCACCTCGCAACCGGCCCCACACTCGCCCTCACTCTCTCCCTCTCCTCTCTGCTTCGCGCAGGAAAGCGCAGCGCCACGCCATTGCCAAGCAGCGCCATCGCCGAGCTCGCCTGCGCCGCACACCGCTACATTTGCCGCCAAAACACAGCCGCAGCTTCGGCTTGCTCCGCTCCACCTTTTGCACCGATCAGTTTCCGCGCTAGCCGCAAAGATGAGCCAGACCGAGCGACACCATGGGCGCCATTGACGACCAAAGCTCCACCGAGCTTTGCGCCATCATGGCCAGCCCAATCTGGCCCCTCTCCCTTTCTTCTAGCTCTCGTACGCAGTAGCCTAGAGGTTGTAGATGCTCACCGAGGAGTCAGTTGAAGCGATTAGGGTTAGGGTTCGCCAGAACGGGAACTCCGCCGCGCGCAAGTGCATGGCACCCGCAACGCCAGTGAGGGTTACACTGGGCTCCTCAGTGTTGGTATTTCTTAACGCAAACAGATAAATCCGCAAGCGCATGGATACCGTTGTAGCTTTCACCCGTGAGTATTCCAAGGGTATCGATTTCCACGGGGAATGTGAAGTGTACTAGATAAGAACTAAGAGCATCCAAGGATAGATAAGATAACTGGGTAGAGAGATTTTAGAGTTTTCTAAGGGTTTATCTAATCAAAGGTCCACGATACTCTACTTACTTTGGAGCAACAGTACCTTCCCGACTCTCGACAAAGACTGGGAAAAAGGTAGTCGGGGGGAGGCTGCCAAAAGCTCTACAAAAACACAAACCCGAACGTGGTGGACTACAAAGGCCTTACAGAGCTGTCACCCCTGGGGCTACCACAACTATCCGTAGGATTGGGCACAAACTTAGGTAAACTCTAGTCTAGACACCACGTCTACACTATCGCTTACTACTCTAATCCAAATTCAAGACTAGAGCACTCAATACGAGTGGAGATTCTGTAAATAGAATAAAGTAAGAACTGAAATAAGATACTTAGAAATAATAAATGAAGAACCTGGAGATTGCTCCGAACCAGATGCTGCAAAGGTACAATGTTGAGGAAGATCCGACAGATCCGGCTCCTCCTAGCTCTCTCCTCCTCTCTCTCTCACCTGTAATTACAACTAGATGAACTAGAACTAGAAGAACTAGATCTAGACAACTAGAGGGACCTCTCTCCTTCTCTACTTCTAATTGAAACCCTAGCTTTTGCTCTGGAGAAGAATAATGAGATGAGATGATCCTAGGGGGGTTAGGGGCCTTGTTTATATAGCCTCCTCAAATGAACGTGGACCGTCGGATCAAACCGACCTTAAGCGAGTGGTTTAGATTCATCCTCAAAGGCTATGGAGCGCGATCCGCGAGATTGACCATGATTGGTCATAGGGGTAGGGCGGCCGTCCCAAACCCTAGGGCGGGCGCCCAGGGTGTGGGCCCACTTGGTTTCCGTCTTGGTCTAGTTCCTTCTAGAGCCTTCCTGAGTATAGAAAATTATGCGGTTGATAATTTTCTCTATGTAAACATGACATGTGGGCCTTTCCTTGGTATTTCTTGGTAACCCTCTACAGAAACAGACATTCACCAAAACTCTTGGAATTCTGTCAGTATAAACCCTAATTCTAGCTAGTGGTTTCATTTAGATCCTTTTCCTTGTTTGGTTGATGGTTGAAATTGGTACTTAAGGACCGTCAACAACTCCCACAAGCTTATCTTTTGCTCGTCCCTGAGCAAAGATGAACTCAAAGATGGATTAAGAGTTGCTACAATGATTTTACGCCTTAAAGGTACACATGCATTCAAACAAGAATTCTCCTCTGGATTAGAGTAAACTATTCTGACTTTCAAACTTACCCATATTACCTTTAACCATGGGGCTTATAGCCATCACTTGGGTCTTAAGTAATTGAAAAGTAGAATGATCAAGCCAAGTACTATGTCTCAAGCTCTTCACTTTACCTTCATCCTAGAGTTTTTGCAAAGTTTCCACAATAAAACTCAAAGTATCTTTTGTATGACCCTCTCCAGTCTCTCTATATGTGGTATTTGTGGATCCTCACCAAGGCAACAGTGGTGGTGTGCCTTCTCTCAGAATATTATTTGGAATAGGCAAAGTAACAAAGTGCCTTCTCTCTCTCACCCTATAACTAATAGGCAATATATGGAGTTCATAGGTGGGGAGAAACAGCGCATACATACTTGCAAAGCATATATTGCAAAGTCAAACAATGGATCCAGAGAAATAGGTCATACAATCAAATCAAGATGTGCATGTGTATAGGATATATGGTGGATGTATGAGGATGAATATGTGGTGGATAATGGTGTATGGTGGATATATGAGGGTGTATGGTGGAAACCTAATTCTACTCTACTCCTTATATATATATATATATATTTTGGAACTTGGAATTTTTGAGAGAACTTGGGCTTGCTTGCTTTTTAATTTTTTTAGAGAGGCGGGCATCTAAGTACCCATTGTTTTGATAGGACACTTGTCCATGTTTTACTCTCTTTATTTATTATTTATTTTTTTTATATATTTTTTTCACAACCCTAAGTCTCTTTCTATAATAAAACTTTTGAGAGATGATGACGAGGAAATCTTTGGAGCAGTTATATCTGTGGTAATGAAATATATGAATAGGTGGAGAACTAGGATATTTTTGGTTACTTACTCCCAAGGTAGGAGTACAACATTTTTCTGGTGGATCTGAATGACATATATGTGGATGCGTACCTCCAGGATAGAAGTAGCATATATGAGTGGAGTGTACGTGATCTTGATTTTAAAAGCATGACAAGTCTCTAAGGGTCAACAAAGCTTGATAAAACTCAATGCAAATACAAGCAGTAAATATGATAGTGAATCTTTTCCTAATCTACCAGGCATGTATATATGGCTGTGGTAGGAATTCAAGCTCTCGTCATACAGAGACTCATCATGTAATATTTTAAATTTTCAAAAGATAAAATCTCCAGAACCCTAGTATTGCTAGGAACAAGATAAATAGTAGCTCCGACTTTTTCATATCATACCTATCAACTACCTAGACTTAGCTCAAGCATTCGCAACCCACAAGTTTTAGGTTCAGAGTAAATCTTATGTCAAAACAGTTATCTCTAAAACTCGGGAATTCAAGGTTGAAAACTAGGTACTTGAAAAGAATTACGGCAGAGAAACTATTCATCATTTCCATAGAGTTATCTTCAGAGTTCTTTATTTTACTATTAACAACTTCTAAACACACTTATTATTATTACTAAATAGGAAACTCTATTATGGATAAAGTAGAAAATGAAAAGTATCTAAGTTGCAACTCTTGTGATTAAGTGTGAACCTTCATGTGCTCACATTTTTTTTGAATTTGTTTATGTAACTAATATCTAAGTAAACCTAAGTGAATAAGGATACTTATCTGGGTACATGGGGGTGCTCTCCCCAAGCTGGATGTTGACATAGTCATTCGTTTAGACAGTGTAGAATTACTTCACTTCTCTGAGACTTCAAAGATGATAGTTGATGTAGTTGTACTTCTCAAAGTAGATGAAGTTATCTAATCCTGTCTAGTCTTTCCAAATCCTACGAGTTTACCTTCTGGCTGAGGTTCGGAGATTTAGGTCCGTCGAACCAGGCATCTCTTCTGGTTCAAATGACTTAAGGAGCATGGTCCACTCCTGATGAATTCTTGGATGTTTGCTCTTCTTGTGTTGGTGTTTCCGATGAAGTCTCTTTCCTCTTCCACACTTTCTCAGTCTGAGGTTCTGTTTCTTCTTTCCTCTGTAGAAGGTGATACATCCGATGTTGGTGGTATGACTTCTTTCTTAGGAGAACTCTTATCTTTATTATTGAATTAATCTTCATATCTTGTTAATTCTCCCAGACAGTCTGTCCATCCATCCTTGGTGGCTTGTTTCTTTTCTTCAGGAAATTGGAAGTGGATCTCTCATGATTTCATGGAGATAATTGCGCTGGTGGTGTTGAGGAAAGATCTTTTTCGAATGAGGTGGACTTCATCTTCATTCCCATATCTTGAACCATGAAGTCAGTGGGAACATAGTGATCTCTGATCATGATGTCTTTTGTTATTCCCTCCAGAAATTAGAATGATTTGTCTGCTAGCTGTAGCTACACATAGGTCTGGTACTGTGGTCTACTGCCATATAAATGTTGGTAGGCCACCTTAGACACTATGTCACTGCTTGATCCAATATTGTAGAATATCTAGTAGAATGTGCTTTCCTTGATCTTGCAATCAATGGTAGGTACTCCTGGACCTCCCAGCTTAGCGAGGTGTTGTGATAGAAGGAGTTGATCCTACCCTGAATCAATAGTGCTAATTATCTTGGTCTTCTCTTGGTTGTTGAGCTTTACACTTCCTCCTTCTATTGTTGATGTTCTTCTTTCTTGTAGCAATAGTTCTATCCTCGTAGATGTATGGCCTCTTAGGATGAGTAAGAGCCTTGAGTGTATGCTTCATGAAAGTGAATCTCTCCTCATCCTTGATAGTGAAACAGATCTTGGCGCTATTTGTGTAGACAATGGAATCATATGTTCTTACGAATGAGCATCCCAAGATAATGAGTGCTTTCGCATCTCCGCTTGTTTCTTCAATCATAAGGTTTTACCCGTATGAATGAGTGTCCAACTCGTATGCTGACATATTAAGGAATTCCTTGGGATAGCATAGTGTCTGATGTGCAAGCTTCGCATGATGTTGACACTTGCTCCAAGGTTACAGACAACTTCTTTAAGAACTCCCTTGGGATAGCATAGTGTCTGATCTGCAAGTTGGCATGATGTTGACACTTGCTCCAAGGTCACATACCATTTCTTCAAAAAGTGTAAGATCTAATGGAGATTGGAATGATAGGTCTCCCTAGATCTCCTTTCTTCATTGGTAGGGTGTCATCCACCCATGCTCTTGATGGCATGGTGAAGAAGTGTCCTGGTCATAGAAACAAGGCAGAGATCAAGTGCATGGGCTCTACTGGTGGAAAAACACCAATAGAACCAAAAGTTTACTCATTCATCTCTAACCTAAATATATTTGAGCAAGATTGAGTTGTATTTTATTTAGCCATATGACATGAGTGATCAGTCCAGAGGATGAGCATGAATATAGCATTTCATAAACACTTGGCATGTTAGATTGCTTTAACACATGGAAAGATTGTCTATAAATATGTATCAATTAAGCTTATCATCTTCCCAAAGTTAGATGCGCAACATTTTAGCCCATATGGTTAATACTATGATATTAAGAAGTGGTACTAGGATCAATCTTAAAGAACTGACATGTTGAGTTAATCAGGTTGGATCATGTAAAGTTGCAGCTCAAACATGTTTAGATCTTTGTTTATGTGAATACCAGAATCAAAAGAAATGCTTTTAGAGTGTTGATTACTTACCTTTACCTTTGTCATTGAAGAATGATGGAATCGAACCTTCATGGAAGCTTCCCTTGATCAACTGGTTGTGCATTAACGACTTGTCTTCTTGTTCCACTCCTCTCTCATCCTTGTTCTTCCGATCTTGAAATTTTTGTTTATCTTGTCTTGAAGTTTTGTTCACCCTCTTACGTGGATTGAGCGGATGTAGATTTTGTCCTTTGTCACTCGCCTTCTCCTTGCTCCATGGAATTCATCATGATGAATTATCTACCTCTCTCTTGTGAAGGTTGTTGAAGTTCATGCGTCTCTCTTCATCTTAGTATGAGTTCATCTCAGGACTTCCCAATTTGATATTGAAAGTTTCCCTGCAGGGGTTAGTCCAACAAAATATCCAAAATCTACTCTAGTATACTATCGGTTCAAAAATCAACCTAGACACCACGTCTAATTTGATTTAGGAAGACATTTTAACCTAACCAAGCTTAGATTAAAAAGCCTTTAGAAGTAATATCCAAATACCTTTGATTTAAACTAAGCACCATGCATAATTTAAAAGATATATGAAAATTCTTCAAAACCTAAACATACACTATAGCAGACAAAGGTAGCATGAAAGTATTATGGAGATTTACTCAAGTGAGGATGAAAAAAGTATGATGATTTTTTAGTAGTTGAGCATGCTCTAAAGGTAAGTACAACTAAGATGATGTAGCAACATGGCATAAGATATTTTTATGGTGGGTTATCCCCAAGCTTGAATTTTGCAAAAATCAAGATTGGATGAATGAAATTCAATGTTGCATGGTGATTGGTTGGATATACCTTATGCTTGTTATTCCTTCACTCTTTCTACTCTATACCTGGAAAAGTTAGTGACAAAAATACCTGAAGGAATATAATCATATAATTCTATGCTCGTTTCACAAAGGTAGGCAACATAAAAGTGAACACTTATGTTAGGATCTCAGAGGCGCTTGTTTTAGGACACTAAGCTTGTCCTCAGGAAACATTTCAAGATGTGCTTTTAGTGAAACGGTTTCCCTACTATTACCTATCTCAAGATTTACATAACAAGATCTATAAAATTTGTGATAAACATATGCATCAACAACCACCCTTTTGAAGTATTTGCAAAAAGAAAGTGAGAGGGTGTTGGTGATGTCATGAGTGGTGATGATAGAGAGACCAACGGGTTCAGGAGATATCTCATATGAGCATGGGTGTAAGAAGATAGTTATGGAATATATTCCATGCTCATTGATATCATCTTCCTCTCCAATCTCTATGGTTGATTCTTCATGTAAGTTCAAAATTCCACTTGGATTGGTAACTCTCAAATTGGTCTTGTTTGGGGCCTCCTCTATACTTGGATGATTCATATTTTCAAATGGATTTAAAACTAAACCAAGGCTAAAGAAATATTCCTCCCAAACCATGGCTATACAAGCAGGGCGAAGCTCATAACCATTTATAAGAATGAGGGGTCAAGAAGGTGGAGTCTCCAACAAGTCACCCTTTGGAGTTAAATATTTTTGAATATGGTAAGATGAATACGGTAAGGTGAGAAAGATGGTAAAAAGAAAAAAAGGAAAAAGGTAGATGGATGACCTCGGTTCGAAATTAGAACAGCTACTGTTCCCTGGAAACGGCGCCAGAAAGCTTGTTGGTATTTCTTAACCCAAACAGATAAATCCGCAAGCACACGGATACCGCTGTAGCTTTCACCCGTGAGTATTCCAAGGGTATCGATTTCCATGGGGAACGTGAAGTGTACTAGATAAGAACTAAGAGCATCCAAAGATAGATAAGATAACTGGGTAGAGAGATTTTAGAGTTTTCTAAGGGGTTTATCTAATCAAAGGTCCACAATACTCTACTTACTTTGGAGCAACAGTACCTTCCCGACTCTCGACAAAGACTGGGAAAAAGGTAGTCGGGGGGAGGCTGTCAAAAGCTCTATGAAAACACCAACCCGAACGTGGTGGACTACAAAGGCTTTACAGAGATGTCACCCCTGGGGCTACCACAACTATCCGTAGGATTGGGCGCAAACTCAGGTAAACTCTAGTCTAGACACCACATCTACACTATCGCTTACTACTCTAATCCAAATTCAAGACTAGAGCACTCAATACGAGCGGAGATCCCGTAAATAGAATAAAGTAAGAACTGAAATAAGATACTTAAAATAATAAATGAAGAACCTAGAGATTGCTCCGAACCAGATTCGGCAAAGGTACAATGTTGAGGAAGATCCGACAGATCCGGCTCCTCCTAGCTCTCTCCTCCTCTCTCTCTCACCTCTAATTACAACTAGATGAACTAGAACTAGAAGAACTAGATCTAGACAACTAGAGGGACCTCTCTCCTTCTCTACTTCTAATTGAAACCCTAACTTTTGCTCTGGAGAAGAATAATGAGATGAGATGATCCTCACGGGGCTTAGGGGCCTTGGTTATATAGCCTCCTCAAATGAACGTGGACCGTCGGATCAAACCGACCTTAAGCGAGTGGTTTAGATTCATCCTCAAAGGCGGTGGAGCGCGATCCGCGAGATTGACCGTGATTGGTCATAGGGGTAGGGCGGCCGCCCCAAACCCTAGGGCGGGCACCCTGGGTGTGGGCCCACTTGGCTTCCGTCTTGGTCTAGTTCCTTCTAGAGCCTTCCTAAGTATAGAAAATTGTGCGGTTGATAATTATCTCTATGTAAACATGACATGTAGGCCTTTCCTTGGTATTTTCTGATAACCCCCTATAGAAACAAACATTCACCAAAACTCTTGGAATTCTGTCAGTATAAACCCTAATTCTAGCTAGTGGTTTCATTTAGATCCTTTTCCTTGTTTAGTTGATGGTTGAAATTGGTACTTAAGGACCGTCAACACTCAGCATCGCTCACGTCTGTCGAAGTCATGTTAGGGATAGCTGGTTAGCCAGTGGTTAGTTAGCCGGAGTTGGTTGAAGCAGTCATGCCTCGCCACCGCTGGAACAGAAGCATTGCGCCGCCGTGAACTCGCCACCGTGCCACTATGCATGTGGCCGAGCTCATCGGAGGGCTTGCATGGCCCCAATCCGGGCTAGATCGGACCGCTAGGGTTCCGTGTAGGTGTAGCAGTCACTAGCCTGGCCGGAGGAAGCTTGCGTCGGCCAGCGTAAGAACCACAACGCCGCCGTGCCGCCATGGTCGCCGTCGAGCATGCTTCGGTGAGCCTAGGGTACAACCAGCTACATGGTTCGATGCGGGTTGCGTAGGGGAACACCGCTGTAGGGTTGGTTTGGCCAGAAACCTTGCCGCCGGCGAAGGGCCGACGGTCGAGCACCTCCAGTGAATCGGCTCTGTGAGAGAAAGAGCTGACCAGTGGGTCCCGCATGTCATAGGCTCTAAGTGTTTTTTGTTTTGTTCTTTTTTAGTTTTGTTTGCTAAATTTGGAAATTCATAACTAATTCCAGAAAAATGTAAAAAATGTGAAATCAGTTTTGTTAGCTTTGTTATATTTTTCTCTATGCATGAAAAATATAAAATGACTTGTTGTTACTGTTCTTCTGTGTTATTTTAATAAAAATGGACAGTAAGCTTTATATGCTTAGTTTAACTTGTTTAATTCATAACTGGAGTTTGACATGTGATAAAAATGTGGTTCTTGTTGTGTTGAGTTGAGTTTGTCTTAGCATGAATTTCCCATGAAAAATGTTGAAGTGCCAGTAACCTCTAATTTATTTTCATGTTGTACTTCTTTTGATCAAATGCTTATATATTTAAATGCAACATTGTTTAAATTGCTAGCTAAGTTATATGTGTTTGCTATGCTTGGTAATTTTTGTACATGTGTTACTTGATTAGCATAAGATAATAAAAGTATGAAATCTGTTGTTTCACACTTTTCAAATTGTTTAAGCATTTAATGCTCAAAGGATGCTTGTTTCCTTATCCCCAGCAAAGGAGTAATTTTAACCCTATTTTATGTATGTTTTATGTTGATGTTGTGAATATTAAAGTGGTAGATAATTATGTAATCTAGCTTGTCTAATTTTATCATAATTTTTGGAATGATGGTTCAGAGCTATACAACTGTTCTAAGTGCTATCTGGAATCTGTTAAAACAGCTGAAACATGTTTTCTTGCTAGAATTGTTTGAGCTACTTATGTTTAGTTTCAGCAGTAGATACTATTAAATTTTTTGTAGATAACTTGTTAATATATATGGTGTTAAATTTTCACAGCCATAGCCTGTTTAATTTGACCTGGGTATATTTTACAAGTTCAGCTTTAAATCTGTGTTTTCCTGTTTTCTTCTAAACAGCTTTTCTTAAAGTGTCTGTTAGGCCCTTTTAATTTTGGATCTAGCTGGGGAGTTTCGGGAATGTTTTGTAGACAATTTCATAAGCTTTCTATAATGTCCAAGTTTGTAATTTTTAGTTTGTGTGTAGCTTCACCTACATAGTTTTCTTTCAGCTGCTGTTTTCAAGTGTTTATATGCTTTGTTATGAATGTTACAAGTGATGTATGTCTAGTGTTAGTATAGCAAGTAACTTAAACCATAACTATGTTTAAGTGCAGGTGTAAGAGAGCTTACCTCCGAGGAGAAGCTCTATTACAGGTTGCTAAAGAAGGGTAAGTGCTAACTTCTCTACAGGAGAAGAAATTTGCACCTACTTGGTCAACGAGTATAATATGTTGCATCACACATTCATCATGAGCATCAATTCATATGCATTAGACATGTCTCATTTCTAGTATGTGACTTGTCATAAATGTTGGATCCTCATACATGTATACATGCGTCCAGGATCGCCGGAGGGAGTGACACTGCTGGAGTTTGGGGAGCCAGAAGGAGGAGTCCCACCGGAGATTCAAGCTCCAGGAGTTCCAGAAGGAGAACAAGGCTCTGACCTTCCTGAGTGCCCAAACCACCTTCCCTCCACCTTTGTGAAAGGCAAGCCCCGGAGCATTTATACACGCCTCTTACTCTATTTAAAAGTATTTTACTTACAATGTCACCACTTGTTTGTGCATTAAGTAATAGGAGTTGAAATGAAACCCTTACTGCATTATACCTTCCTTGTCCAACAAAAAGAACCTTGAAGGCCCAGGATCGAAACCTCTACTTAGCCATGCTTAGACCGGTAGCATGGGTGGTCTACCATCCCCCACAAAGATAGGATGTTGGTCATGGTTGGCTATATTTGCTATCGTGGAAAATAACCATGTGGAAGTAATAAATCGAGACCGGGTGGACAAGGTGTTGTGAGCCACTTGATTTGGAGGTCTTGTGAGCGGGTTCTCTCTGCCTGTGTCGTTAGGCACTGGATTGTGGTTGGACATTTGCCATGATTGAACGCATGCCTCCTTCATAGCTGGCCGAATAACTCGTTTCGACCGTGAAGCCTAACTATGTACGCTCGGGCTGGAATCCCCTCCTAGTTAGGTCATGGAGGACCGCGAGCCGATGACTAGACCGTGGGCAAGCATCCTGATCATCCTGGCCTGGCACCAAGGGCAGGCACTGCTTGATCGACCTGGCTACCGTGAATCAATATTCATGCCTGTAATTGGGGGCTCGCAGCTACCCGAGCTATAATGAAGGTGACCCGCATAAGTGTGCCGACAGGCATACTTGGGTGTGATTGAGGAATAAACCTCCAGCTGGATTGGAATTCGATTCGAATCGCGGTCTCTCCCCGTTAGTGAGAAACTTGAAAGATCTTCCTCCCACTGTAGAAACCTGAACTCTAATAAGTAACCAAAAGATGGTTATATGGTTTTGATGCCAAGCACAATATGGTTATTATTGTTTGATAACTCAGTGATTGCTCTAGTACAGGTGCTAATGAGATCTGTTTAATACTACTCAATCAACTGCCAAATAATGTTTTATGGTTATGAGAATACATGAGTAATTAGGGCTGCTCTTTTATGCAAAAGTATGCTATCTCACTAGATCCACCTGATAAAGCCTTGCATAATCCTTGATGTGTCTATGGTTATATATATTTCTCTCTGTCGGGTAAGTCTAGCTGAGTACAATTGAGTACTCAGGGTTTTCTTTACCCTTTTTGCAGATGGTATGGTCTATTCTAGCTATTGTTAGGCATGCCTCTATCCTGCATGTGATGATGAGTGAAGACCATGGGCAATGGTGGATTCTGATGTATCTTCTTGTTGCTTTTGATGGTACTGTACTAAGCATGGCACTATATTTGCTTTAAACAGTTTGCAATAGGTGTTTGTGAAACCCGAACTTCCGCGACATTGATTTGAACTTGGTGTTGTAATAACACTTCTTTAAACTCTATTGTAATATTATTTCTTTTCGAACTTATCACTGTGGATGTGTGGTTACTGAATCGAGTATGATCTCGGGTTGTGACTTATTCGTGGTTTGAAATCCTTCGAGATTTCAAGGACTACCGGGCTTATATGGGCTCTAGTGTGACAGTGTTGTCGGAAACGGTGACCGTTGCACTAGTATTCTTATAGGTTGGGCGGTTCCATGACATACTACTCTCTGCTACTACTCATACTACTCTGTACTACCCTCTACTAATTTACTACTACTCATACTACTCTCTACTACCCTCTACTACTTTACTATTCTCTACTACACTCTACTACTCTACAACTATTCATACTACTCTCTACTACACTCACTACTCTACTACTACTCATACTACTCTCTACAACACAATAGTACTGTACTACTAATCATACTACTCTCTACTACATCTACTACTTTACTACTCATACTACTATAACTACTACTACTCTCTACTACTCCTACTACCCTCTAGTACCTCATACTACTATCTACTACCCTTGTACTACTCTCTACTACCCTATACTACTGCCTTTTACACTCTACATTAACTGTGCCGGTTGCTCTATTACAACTGCCATGGTTAATATTAACTGTGGCGGTTGTATTAGAGCAACCGCCACGGTTAATGGATACCTATAAAAGCAGGTGCAACCTCCCTCTCTCCCTCCATCTTCTCCTCACCGCCGCCACTATACCCCGAAGGTCTACCGAATTACGGCGGCGGTCCCCCCTCCCTGGTGCTCGCACCTCCTTCCTCCCGCGCGGCGGCGGACCCCCTCCCTCCCCGGTGGTCGCCTCCCCCGCGGCGGCGGACCCCACGACGCTTTCTTCTTCACCCCCGATGACAGACCTAGGTGCGTGTGCTTCCTTCCTCCTCGGCGGTAGCAGACCCCGGTGCTCGCGCCTCCGTCCTCCCCCGCGGCGGCGGACCCCCCTCCCCGGTGCTCGCCTCCCCGCGGCGGCGGACCCCGCGGCGCTTTATTCTTCACCCTGGCGGCGGACCTCGGTGCTCACACTTCCTTCCTCCCCGGCGGCAGTGGACCCCGGTGTTCGCGTCTCCTGCCTCCCCCGCGGCTGCGGACCCCCCTTCCCCGGTGCTCGCCTCCCCGGCGGTGGTGGACCCCACGACGCCTTCTTCTTCCCTCGCGACGGCGGACCTCGGCGCTCTCGCCTCCTTCCACCCCGGCGACGGTGGCCCCCCTCCGCTATGCTGGACTCCTTCCTCCCCCCATAGCCACCCTCTCCCCTCCAAGGTAAGGTCTCTCCTCTCTCTGTCTCTCCGATGCCCAGCACCATGCTGGAAACCCTAGCTATTTCTTGATGCCCAGTCTCTGTGCTTGATGCAAGGCTCTGTCCTTGATGATTTTGACTTGTTGCGAGATTCTGTACTTGATGCTAGGTTCTGTGCTTGATGGAAGAAGCATTAGAACTGAGGAATTTTAGATGAAGATTAAATATTAATTTAGATTATGCTGCCTATTTCAATTTGATTTGATCTATGCTGCCCTAGATGCAATGTGATTCAGTGATGGAAGAAGCATTAGAACTGAGAAAAGTGTCTTAGGTTCATGATGTTTTTGAGATTTGGAAATGATGATGACTATTTCAATTCTTACATACTGAACAATGTGCAGTAGGCCATATATGCTGTTATTTTGCTTCTTGAACATGATGATGGCTATTTTGAGTTGTGTAAACACTTATGGCACAGGAGGAGCACCTTTAGGTGCGGCAGCCGTGCCATAATTGTTTACTAGATTTGTTTCTGTCCTCTAATAAATACACGTGCACATTACAATGATGAAAAATTGTATATTAGCTGAGACCTAAGGCACTTTACAATGATGTTGATTCTAAAAATCCAAGATTGGGAGCACTTTGCTGTTATCTTTCTTGTACACTCTACTACTACTACTTAGTGATGCTCTACTACTCTCTACTACACTCTACTACTAATAATACTCTCTACTACCCTATACTACTATCTACTACTACTCGTACTACTCTCTATTACTCTACTACTCCTCTCTACTAATCTCTACTACTACTACTGCTTCTAGACTACTACTACTTCTATACTACTACTAACCTATCACGACTTCAGTAGATGATTATTGTGCTTGATGCCATTTAGACCTTCAGTAAAACTTGAGCATGCCAAGCTGCTGCTACTGCTTCTCTACTACTACTGCTGCTATACTGTTGTTGCTGCTGCTCTTTGTCAGCCACTACTACTCTCTACTACTAGTGCTCCTCTACTACTACTCTACCCTCTACAGCTCTCTACTGCTGCTCCTACTACTAACCTATTACTACTTCTACTAGTATCTACTGTTGCTCTTATACTATTGGGTGCCTACTACCCTACTACTCCTACTACTAATGGTGTTTGGCTGCCTGTTGCTATCTACTTCTTCTATACTTCTCTACTACTGCCAGTACTATTACTACTGCTACTTCTATACTACTACTGCTGCTACAAGGCTGGACTTTACTCTCTACTGCTACTACTACTCCCCTACTACTACAAGGCTGGACTTTCTTGTGTATTGCCTAATTTGATTACTACTGCACACTACTATCTATTGTGAGATTTTTGCTGGCTTTGATGCTCTATTTTGACAAGATGATGTCTATTTTGATCATTACACACTGAGCAAAGTGTCTTAGGTTAGTGATGTTGTTTCTTTCTTGGAAATGATGATGGCCACACTGAGCAATGTGCAGTAGGTATATGATGGCTATTTTGAGTTGTGTAAACACTTGATGGCGCAGGAGGAGCACCTTTAGGTGCGGCAGCCGCGTCATAAAGGTTTACTAGATTTTTTGGTTTCCTCTAATAAATACAAGTGCACATTGCAATGATGAAAAATTATATATGAACTGAGACCTAAGACACTTTACAATGATGTTGATTCTAAATAAATACCCCCTACTACTCTCTACTCTATACTTCCCTCTACTACTCTATTTCTTTCTTGGACATGATGATGGTTATTTCTTGGAAATTTTGATTACTTTGTTGCTCGATGATACGAGGCGGTATAGTGAGACAATGTGATAGCTGAGTTCTATAGTGTTTGTCATGACTCTCATCAAACCGTGAGAGACGTCCATACCTAAGCAAAAGCATATTCATGCTATGCTGTTGGGTTGGACGTGTCTCATGGTTCCATGGTTGTGATGATTTTAGTTTTGATTTCTATGAGATTTTGCTATCTATGGTAACAAGAGTTGTCAAATTAGTCAAGGATCAATGATCACCATAAGCGTTAGAAGGCGGCATTGTGCAGAAACCCACTATTTTGAGAGCAATTAGTCTACTACTACTCCTAGTCTCTACTACTTGTACTAGTCTACTACTTCTATACTTTGACTCCTAATTAGTGACAGTGTTGTTTATTTGCTGGTTGTTCACTGTTGTTCACTAATGCCTATGATGATAATAACAACCAACAATTGAGGTGGCTACATTTGTGCATTTGCCTTTTCCAAGGTTTTATGTGGAAGCTGTGGCTGTCTTTGTCATGTTATGTCATAACTCATCATGAGACACATCCGGAAGGGCCACATCCACCCTTCACTCCAAATGTGGCCTAGGGAGTGCAAGAGGATGTGCTCATGCATGGTAGACATACATTCATGAACATACTGCTCACCTTATTTTGCTTCCTTTTCCAAAGGCAGCCACTAATGATATTGATGACAAGTAGTATAGACAAAAAATCATAGGCAAAAAAATTTGAGGCATTTGCAATGATTAAACTTGAAAAATATGCTGATGCAGCGCGATGATGATCAAATCCCCTCCTGAGGAAAAGCTCCTAAACTAGGATGGCTTGTCTTGCAAGCAACAAGTTTGGAAGTTGTGGGATGACATTGGGGTGGTCTGAGCCAAAATCGTACTTTTTTAAATTATTATGTATTTTTCTTTGGACAATTTTGTAATTTTCATTGGACAAAATTGTACTTTTCTTCACATTTTGTATCCTACACCCAATGTACATGAAAAAGTGTAATGTTTTACTCCAAATGAATACAATTCATGATTCCAAATTAATATCCATGTTTTTTCAGATTCTCATATGTGAATGCAATACTCTCTCTTCTTTGTAGTAGATATATGGCAGACCAATAAAGAGAAGAAGAATGACGTGAGCCAAGCCCGACCCCGAGTTATAAGGGCTCAGACGGCGAGGGCTCAGACAAGTCTGCATCAGATGGCGAGGACTTCCCCCCCAAATCCACCTCAGATGGCAAGGACATCCCACCAAGTCCGCCTCAGACGACGAGAGCATCTTGTATGAGGAGGAGGTATTCACACCGAGGGCCACTAAGAAAGTAGCCATGGAGTTAGAAGTTGATCCAAATTGGGAGCCAGAAAAAGAGGTAGAAGAAGAGGAAAAATAAGAAACGGGGCCCTCAACTCGAGCATCTAAGTCCCTAGGACGACACTTTCTAGATGACGAGCAACACGTAAGAATATAATTAGCTTACACAATGTTGATTCGCCACACGTAAGTATACAACTAATGCAGGCTTATATATACTCTCGACAGTTACCTACGGTGCCTATGTCTTTGGAGTTTTCCGACGATGAAGAAGAGGGTCATGCCTCGGGTCCCACACCGAGCACTTCAGCTACAACGGGAAGTGCCAACAAAGGAAAGAAGTCTGCCTTGAAGAGGGGCCAACATGGGAAGCACTAGGTAACCAAGAAGGTGCATGTCATCGACCAGATAGGGTCATAAGGAGAACCCTTGGTGCCACCGTCAGTCATCGGCACCTTCAGCAACCAATGCTTGTGTCTAGTCAGGGAGCATGTGCCAATCACGTACTTCAACTAGAAGACGGTGCCGAATGAACTCAAGGACAAAGTATGGACTGAAATCAAGAAATATTTCCAGTACCCACTAGACCAATACAATGAGGAGCGATGCTGGGGGCATGCGCTGTTTATTGCAGGCAAATCCCTTCGCACCCTCCGGACCACACTGAACAAGAAGTATGAAAAGACCGGGAAGACACCCTTCGCGGACTACAACTTCATTAAAAAACACATCTGAGATGAGTATGTCGACAAGATGAGCACTGATGAAGCAAAGTCCAAGAGCCAAAAGTTCTCGGAGCTTGCAAAGAAGAATGAGCTCTCGCACCACCTAGGCATGACCGGGTACGCCGGTAAGAGGCCGATTTGGCGCCAGGAAGAAAGGGACGCAGAAGCGTTCGGGCAGAGTTATCCATTACAAGGCGTTGACAAGAGGTCACGCGACTACTTCTATGCTCGTCGGCCGAAGAAGCTGAAGGAGGGAATCACCAAGTACAATGAGCCACAGACCGAGGAGGCAGAGAAGACTTTGCTCGCAGTCAAGGCGGCAAAGGAACGTGGGGAGTTCGTACCTCGCAGGGACCACGACGAGCTCACCGAGGTGCTGGGAAACCTGAGCACTGCAGCCGCCTCCGGGGTGTATCCTCGAGGCAGAGCTAGAAGAATGTGGGGTCGTGGCAGTCCGACACCGCCTCTTACCACACGAGGCAAGGATACAAGGAAGGTATATTCCAGACCGGCAAGGAAGCAGCGATGAAGGAAATGATCATGGGGTCGATACAAGATGCTTTCACGAGCACTGACCCAAAGATGGTGGAGCTGAGGACACAGATGTTTCGCTAGGCTGGCGTGATGCCACAACAGGGTGAAGGTACCTCAGCACCCCAAAGGTATCCGGTCGATGAGATCGTGAAGACCACATATGTCCACCTCTTGGTGCCGTTGGCAAAGCGGGAAGGAAGAAGAAGGTGGCGGAGGGCTCAGTAGACCCGCCCAACCAGGAAAACAGATTCCTAGGCAAGCCCATCCCGCCCGAGTATGCCAAGGTCATAGTGGCATGGACGAACAATCACCACGGGGACGATGAACTTGATTTCACCACTGAAGAGGGAGGTAGGACCCTCGCAAGTGCTTTGGGCACTAATGTGCTATGGAACAAGGATGACCTTCAATTCCCTCCGGATCCACCATCGCCAAACAGTGCTCAGCGATCACCAAATCCCCCAGGTGGCGGCCCAGGTGATGACACCAACGACGACAACGACGACGGTGTTGGTGGCCACGAAAGCTCAAGTCGTAGCCCGCATCCAGACATGAGCAACCCACAGGGACGAGATGAAGGATCAGGCCACCAAACACCGCCTCAAAGCCAGAGGAAAGTGGAGTGTCCACCGCCGCCGAAGAAGCCAGAAGAAGAGGGGTACAAACCCGCCCATCTCAACGAGGTCGAATGGGAGGTGTGGAAAGCCACAGAAAATAACCAGTACACAACGGCGTTCCAAAGGTACAAATGGCAACCAAACATCGCAAGCATAGTATATGTGCACATATATATATGATACTTACACACTCTTCTCTTGTCTCAATAACAGGGAGAAAACCCCGCCTATGTTTTGGCCCCTTAGTCCAGAGTGCCCTGCTAACTTTGAGAATGGTAAGTTCATGTTGCCGTTAGGGCAGCTTGTTGTGGAACCGTGGGAGATTAGAAGGTTCCATCTCTGGTATATGCATGCTTCGAGGTTAGGCATGAGAGTTTGTTTAGGGAGTTTGTTTAGAGGGTACCCAAGGAGTGCTTCCTTTTGGAGGAGGATGCCTATTTCTCAATTGTCTTCCATGACATGCATAGAATGCTGCGGCGCAAAGACCTCAATGTCACCCAAGTCACCCTGTTTGCCATGTAAGTTGTTGCACCTCTGCATCTCTATCTAGCTAAGTAAGTTCATTACGATCGAAGTAATGTATGCAATGTTGACATTGCTTCTTGTAGGATGCAATCATATGTATGCAAGGAGTTGTCGCATAAGGTTATTTACCTATCTCCTATGCATATTACCGAGAGGGCCATCATTGGCCACGAGCTAATGGACACGAATCCAAAGCTAGCGAGCTTGAGAGGGATGGAGCGAGTGAACGCCATAGCTTTGATGCGAGGTGAGATCAAGTTCAGGAAGGGACACTACATTCTCAAAGCCATGAAGCAGCTCCAGGGAAAAGGGTATATCCTTGCTGCTCGCCAGTTTGGGTAAGTTCAAATGATACATGCATGCATGTTGGCTTCACCACGTTTCAGATTTCAACAAGATCTTAGATCCATATTGTTTGAATGGTGTAGCATGGGCGACACGGGGCATTGGATTGTATTCATGATCTATCCTCAGGATGGAATAGCGATCATATTAGACTCCATGCGGAACACAAACGTGCGAGGCTACAGACATTTTGAAGGATGTTTGCGATAGTATGTGACTACACCTATTTTCTTTTAAGCACTCAAAGTATATGATTGTATATCTGATGTTTGACACTAGTGGCATGCACATTCAACGCTTACAGGATGTACGTGGAAGAACCCGCCTACGTTGACCGTAGGTCCTATAAGGTGAAGAAGGAGTCGGGCACAAAACTTAGGCTGAGTCGAGAATTCCTGGTAATACGACTCGTACTACTGCTATCCTACTACCACTACTACTACCCTACTACTACTTACTGCTACATATGTATATCTTACATGCAGTGTGTCAAGCAACCTGAAGGCTCACTCTTGTGTGGATATTATACTTGTGAGTACCTCAGGAGATGCCAGAAATTTAGCCAAAGCTGTCGGCAGCTCAAGAAAGGTACGGATTGGTGGGTGAGACGAAATGTGAATCAAAAGACCAACACTCGCACAATAGCCGATATTTGTAAGTTTGTCACCGATGAATGTGTTGAAGTTAGTGGGAAATTCTTCTACTCGGGCAACGCGCTAGCTGCATTACCTCAGTACCGTAAGCTAGCTAATTGGAGAACCAGTGGTTTAGACATGACTGACTACAAGCTGCCGGACATCTTCGATTAGATGAACTTATTATACATATATGTTTAATGAACTGCTGGACATGCTTATGTGTAATGAATGACTTATTGTAACTTTGTGATATCGGTTCTCTGGAACAGGACAACACATTCATGTAATATCTATTTAATCCATGTTTGCTGTTCTCTTATATAATTTGTGCTTCAATTTGAGGCTTATGTTCTCTTATATATAATTTGTGCTTGAATTTGAGAAAAATGTTCTATTATATAATTCTATGCTTGAATTTGAGGCTTATATATGTTCTCTTATATAATCTATGCTTGAATTTGAGAAAAATGTTTTGAAATCCAATTTATAATTTTAAAACATTTCTTTTATTTTTTGGAAAATATTAACTGTGGCGGTTGCTATAAGAAACCGCCACGGTTAATATCCATTAATGGTGGCGGTTTCTTATAGCAACCGCCACGGTTAATAACAATTAATGGTGGAGGTTGTCCTAACCTAACCGCCACGGTTAATGTCCCTATTAACCATGACCATTGATCAATGGCGGTTGGAATAACCGCCACGGTTAATCCTTTTTAACCGCCACGGTTAATAAATCTTGTAGTAGTGCTCGACAAAGATCTCTCGGTACAGCTCCTACCGACAAAGGCTTCATTGCTGAGAGCCTTTTGTTGGGCGCTAGCCATCGGCAAAGAAAATGGGACGTAATGGCGCCGTTGCCATTGACGGTTCCTTTGCCGAGAGCTGACACGGTTGAATCTCGGCAAAGAATTTTTTTAAAAATAAATAAAATATTCATTGCCGGGAGCCAAATTGGTCCGATTGGCACGCACCGGTCCGTTCCGGAGTGACACGGAAAAGAGTTTTTGTGAGTAATGGCTAGTTTGTTGGTTGGGGTATTTATATTGTCCAACTCGTCTATAATAGCTCTCTTGCCCATTTCTTCAGCTGAGAAAACTTGTGAGAGTGCAAGGGAGAGCAAGAGCCTAGTGAGGTGATTGAGATTTGAGAATACAATTTTAGAACCTCATTAGTGGATTAGGGAGTGACGAGTGTGCATCCGTCTTCCTCATTTGCCTAGCTTTGGTCAAGTGAGGGTCTTCTACTTGTTACTCCTGATGATCGACAACACGTAGACGACTTAGTGGTGTTCGGAAGCTTGGTGACCATCCGAAGGCGATTGTGGATGGTGAAACTTCACTTGTGATTGTTTATGGATGATTCACCGAGCCGAAGTGACAAAAAATTAGCCCGGAGAGAGCACTTGATCCTTGCGTGGATAAGGGGGAGTGATACCCTTGCGCGGGTGCTCCAACGAGGACTAAGGAGGAGTGTCGACTCCTCGATATCTCGACAAAACGCCGATGTGTCAAATTTCCTCTCCCTTTCTCCCTCTTCTTATCTTGCAATTACTTTCAAGCTTTGCTTTCATTGATCCTGCTATGTTCGTGATGATGCTTGGCTTGAATTGCTTCTAGGGTGTCTTTGATCTACTTGTAGTCTAGTTTATTCATCTTGCATAGCTAGAATTCACACTTGTAGGCACTAGGGGGCAATTAGCATTTGAATAGGTTTTATTTTTCGCTTAGAAATTTAAGAGAAGCCTAATTCACTCCTCTCTTAGGCATCTTGATTCTTTCACATGGTTGTGACACTTATGACACTCAAACATGGCTCTTTTATATTTTGAATTCAATTCGGAATTAAACAAACCCTAAAATTTCTCATCAGCAACAGTAGTAATCATGCATACAACAGTATTCTTGCACACAACCAATGTTTGAGCAAACATCAGGTTCCATAGGATCTTCATCGCAGATCTTTTGTTTGAGCTTTTCACATCGACAACCACCATTGTTCTCGATGGTTTCAGGGGGCTTGTCAGTATTTGGTGGATCATGCTTGACATCATTTGTTGGATCATTGCTGGTTTCCCCAATCCGAAACAGGCCAGCATGCTCTGCCACAATCCACAGAATGGTTGTGAGCTCACCACCCCGGCCAAGCTGCTCGGCATGGGTGTCCCTGCTGCAGCGGGTGGCCGCATACAACATCTTATCCACCCACACGTCAAACACAAGCTCCAGCAGTTCCTCCATCTGATCCTGTTTCACTTTTAACAGTTCAGTAGCAAGCTGATTTCCATCCCAGATAAGAAGCTGATTAGCATCGATAGAGTCTTGGTTGTGGCTAGACATCTCTTTCTGTAGAACCTCAGCAAGCTTCGCCTTTCTAGATGTGGAACATGGGACGCATTTCTCAACCTTACGATTAACCCATGAGTCCTTCAAAGCTTTGTAGGTGACCTCGAATAGCTTCCGAAGCTCCAGCCCTGGCAGCATGCGCGGGCGTACAGCAATCAGAAACATCAGGTAGTCCGACAGTGCCTCGACTGCTCCTAGATACTTGTGACCCTTGGCCTCCAGGAGCTGTCGATCGCTACGGGTGAGGAAAATGGTGGTGCCGATATGCCATAGGAGGACATCCTCTTGGAATTCACGGGCGAAGAACTCCAACTTGATGCCTTTGAGTTTGTCCTCTTTTCTTCTTCTATTGACCGCCTCTTGGCCCCAGAGTGTGGTGATGTCCTTCATGGAGTAGCTGCCACTGCCAGTCGACAATCTTTGTTGAATCTGGCTGAACAATTCCTTCCAGATGTCCTTCAATCTAAACTTGCTCGTCAGCCAGGTGCACAGACGCTCCACCGTTGATGGACACCTGGTGCACTCAGCGAGCAAGTTGTACCCTCTGACCCTTCACGGCCACATCCTACGGCTGGTTGGATCCTTCCCAAGAAGTAGCCACCATAGATCCAGAGAAAGAACTATGCGGTGGAGCTTGCGCCACCTTCCGTTGTAGATCAACGCATGGAGAAGTCGCATGTTTGCCCTAGCATTGAGGAATGCGTATGCCCAGGTGGACCCTAAGGCACTTTGCAGCCACACTACATCCATGAAGAAGGCAGAAGCCAGCAAGAGGTAGGTGATGACGACGTCAACATGCTCCTCACATTTCTTTCGGTAGAGCTAGAACAGGGAGGAAGCTGCCGCCATGCACACTGGCGAGACGAGGCGGAGGAGGTAGCCTCCCTAGGTGTGGACCACTGTTGCCATGGTGTAGAGGACATCGTATATGAGGGAGTCCTCCATCCCGGTCACCTTGCATAGAACATCCTTTGAGTCCAAGGAGAAGATCTTCTGGCTGATGTCGTAGTTGGGCGAATCCTTCTCGACCGAGGAATTGGCCATGGCACGATGGCCACAGGCCAGGAACTGAGTGTGAGCAAGGGGCTGCAGGTCCATAAGTTCTTCATCGCTGGCATGGCATTGCCCTGCCCTTGAGATCATCATTGGATGATCTAGACACTCGCCAGGGTCGTCATTGCTTGTTGGCTTGTGCTTCCTCTTCTTGCTGTTGTCGTCGCTGGAGCCCCATAGGTTGTCAAAGTTGCCTCGCAACTGTGCGACCACCTTCTCCATGTACCTGGCTACACCGAGGACTAACATGATGGAGGCCACGGAGCGTAACACCCCAATATTACAAAGGTAAATGTACTTGAGCATGACATACAATCCCTGTACTATCTTCCACCATGAGAGCTTTCCGTCCTCTAGGGCAAAGGCGGCGATGTTGTCCAGACCAGCCAGATGGAGCAGGAGGAATGGTGCCCATAAGGCGACCAGCTGCTGCTCCTATGTTGTGGTCGGCGTGCGGGTGCTGCTGATGCTGAGGTGGTGATGGCGTATTGCACGATTTTTGGCTAGACCTGGTACACCGCCCACAATAGCAACATAGCAAAGGGATACTTGTTGTGCCGGAGGGTTTCGGCGGGGAGCATGAGGATTGAGGTCAGGACCAAGCTGGCAAGAGTCGCCAACCGAAGCACCCAATCATCGAACCAATCGATGATTTTCCAAGCGAGGGAGAGTTTCCCCATTATCACCGACGACGACATTGCGATCAATGCGAGCTCCAATAACAAGCTAGCTCGACACAAATCAACATGTATGTATGTATGTATGTATCAGTACGTCTGATCACATAGTTGTGCTTATTATTGATGAAAGAATACACATATAGCATGCATCATATATATAGCGGCAGACCAGGTATGATTCTTGAGTCTTATTCCTCGTATTGATTTCCTACAGGTCTCTTGCATGCATAACTAAGTGGTGGTAGTTGCTTTGCTAGCTAAAACCTATGATTTCAATTAGCATATCCACTCAACGATAGTAGATGATATAAATTATGGTTATAGACACAATAATGCAAACATAATACAGTACTATATGACCCTCTCCAGTGTTATTAGGGGACTAGCATTGTACACACGTCGGAACCCACTTGTAACACCTCTAGTGTTTAATTAATAAAAACCTGCCATGTCATCATATGCATAAGCATCTTTCCCTTGATTAAAAAGTTGTTATGCATTGAAGTAAAATAATTTTAATTGTTTGAGCTTAGTTTTAGATTGTGAATGCTTTTATGAATTCAGAATTCAATTTTTAAAATCTTTAATTCAAACCCTAATTTGAAAAAGGGGAAAATCATGCCTTAAACATGAATTTTAAAATCTAACAAGAATTTGCCTATGGTTGTTAAAGCAAAGCTGTAGATCTTTGTTTTTATAGCAAAAGTCATGTTTGGAGTTTTTCAAGTTTTATTCAAAAATCTTGAGTAATCTAAAAGGGGGTAATTCAATTTGAATAGGTTTTCAAATTCAAATGCTCATTTCAAAAACTAAGCAGATTTTGAAAATGTCCATTTTGAGAATCTTGTAGACTCAAAATTTTGAGCAACTTTGGTGTTTTGAGTTTTTCATTAAAACCCTTGGAAAAGGGAGTAAATTGCAAAACCGTACCAGGGGAAATTCTGTCTTTTTTACCCCGAGCTGCATGGCGCCATGGCCATGGCCGCCGACACCTGTCTGGCCAGCTGTCGCCGCCTCCACGCGCCTGCTGGCCACACCCTTGTCAAATCTGGGTGCGTGGCAATGCCACGGTCGCGTTGTCGCCTTCAAAACGGGACGACACCCCTCCCTCCGTCCTCTTTCACGCGCTCTCCCTCTCTGTCTCCGTCCGCCGCGCGTGCCCTCCGCTCTTACGAGCTCATGCGAGCTCGCCATCCACTTCCAAGCCTCCAATCCAACACTGTTGCAATCGCCTTGACCTCGCGTATCTCTTGCGCGAGTTGGTTGAAGCTGCGGAACCGTGGTTTGCCCGGTGCAACCTTGTCTTCCTCATCTCCGGCGGAAACGCCGCCCTCTCGGGTTTGCTGTCACCATGGCTGTACATGGGCCACATTGGTTCTTTCTTCCGTGTTTCTGGTTCCTCGTTCCTCACTGATGCTGGTGCGCCTCTCTGTTTTTTGTTTGGTGAACTGCAACTCCGGGAACGTCCGTTGCGCCACCGTTCATCGTCTCCGCCACCACTGTCACCATCGTCCGCTCATTCCTCTGCACCTCCGGCCGAGCTAGTGCGCGCATTAGAACCAGGGTGAGCTTCTGATAATCATAGGGTAGATGGTTGTAGCTATCTCTGAACCGTAGCCGTGGTTCGCGTTGCTCCGGTGGATGTGTGCCACCGCGTCGGTGCTCACCGCCGTGAGAGCTCGGTAGTTTATCTTTTCTTCATCTGGTTGTTGCACTAGCTTCGCCTAGCCTTGCTGAGTCCGTTTCTGGGCTTGGTTGTTCGTGTGCTTGCGTGGTTTGGCCGGCGAATGTGTCGCGGATCTCTGTCGTCCGCCATGGCCGTCGGCGAGGTCACCTCAGTCGTTTTTAGTTTCGTTTAACCTGCGCTTCATGTTCGTGGTGTCGTCCTGAGTGCGTCTGGGTGCTTGGTTGTGTCTGTGGTGGTCTGTGGTTGCCGGTGTGCCTTCGGCCGAGCCACGAGCTCCTCCATTGTCGCCGGCGAGGCCACTGTGAGGGTTAGAAGGGGCTCTTTCGCACCTCGTTGGGTTCGGGTAGAATTGTAGGTCGTGATGCGAGGGTCGGTTGTTCGATTCCGTTGACGACGGCGATGCGCCGCCGTGTTTTTGGGTCGTCGGCGCCACTGCGTCATTTTGGCCGGCGCTGACAGGCGTGCCCCGCGTGTCAGTGGCTATTAGGTTTAGGTTTTCTTTTATTCGTTGTTGAATAGTGCTATCTTTATTCGTTTTTGAATAGTGCTGAGTTTTGTAAATTTGTATGTACTATCTGAGATGTGTAGAATTTATGAAAAATATAATATTCCTCTGTCCAGTACATTTTTAATCCTGTAAAAATACCTAAAGTAATTAGAAAAATATGTTTTCCTATATTTTTCATGCTCAGTATGTTGTTCCAAGAATTCTAGAAAACTTTATGTAACCTGTATACACCTGCAACTTTCTGTACAAAAAGTTTAAGAATTTTTGGACAAACTTTTAAAACCTAATTATTTAGATAATTAAGAAATGATTAATTAAAAACCCTAATGACTATAGTTTTGTGTGACTTTGGATTGCTTGATGAACATGTGCCATTGTTCAGTGGCAAACACAGTATGAACATGTCTTTTAATGTGATGTTGAGTGCTCAATTCTTTTGGATATAATTATTAAACTAGATAATCAATTAATCATGGTTTAATTAAATTGTTTTATGCTCTAGTTATGTTTCCTTTCATGAAGGGAAGTTGTACTCAAGGTTTCTCATCTGAAATGTTCATCTCTTAAGCTCATGTTTGTATGTTGTTAAGCATCATGTTTAGTATTCAAAGCATCATCTAAGCATTTCATTATATCGTGTAGATAACTCGGTTGTTGGGTTGGATACCCTAGTGAAGTGGGTTTCTTTAAGTGTGATTCTGAGCCCGAGATTGTGTATCCTACCAACCAAGGCAAGCCCCGGTGCATCTTCACCCTACCTTGTATTTAAAATGTTTTCTTTAAATACATTTATGGTTATTTATTGCGTGGCTTCTATTCAATTAAAATTCCTACTTGGTGCATAGCCTTATCCTTGAGTTATTCAATTCCTGTACCTTGATACCTGTTTTAAATACGCAAGTAACTTATATTTGCTTAGAATGCTATCGAGTAGATGATTTTTTGTCATCTGCACATAACGTATTGTTTCGGCAAACGGTTATGGTTTTGAGAAACGAATGGTTTCTTGGGAGTAATAATCGGGACCAGGTGGACACGGTGTTTGAGAGCCACCAGTGGTGACTGGTGAGCGGGTTCTTTCCGCCTGTGTCATTAGGAACTGTCCGTTGTAAATGTCTGAGGGTTGTGAATTTGGAGTACTGATCACATACTTTTGGAAGGTGGACTCTGACTATTCCATTTTTAAAAATGGTTAATCCACATTGGGAGTGGAGAAATGGCGAGAGTAGTGTGTACCCTCCTGATTCATGGAGCAGGGTGGAGGTCTACTATGCTCTCGGGTGGTGGAACCCCAGTCTTGGCTGGAGGATCCAGGGAAAGATAGTCATATGCGTGCTTTAGTGTTGTATATGTCGTGTGGTTGGAAATCCCCAGCTGGATTTAACCGATTCAAATCGTCATGTTCTTTGGATAAGAAAACATGACCCTGTTATTTACATCGTAGTTAATGAAACTTAAATCGGATACTTGATGATTCCTTTCATGGATGGTTTGTTACCTCGTTATTGATCACATATTTAGATCGGTACTTGAGTAACAATTTATGCGAAACAAATGAATCTCAATTGTTTTATAAAATGCCCATTTATGCAAAATACTTGACTCTTGTAAAAACTCACCTTGAATCCGATGACTTGCATACCTTTGTCCACCAAATATTTTATTTGTCGGATAAGTCTTGCTGAGTACCCCATACTCAGAGTTTGTTAACCCTTGTTGCAGATGAGGGTCCTAACCCAGTCTGTGTAGCTTCGTGCTGCATGACCGTTGTCATAGTTGATGAGGATAATGAATAATTGTAGCTGTGTGACTCTTGGGCAAGAGTGCTTCGGTTTCCTGTTTTTACTCTATCACTAGCTTGATGTAATATATTCGTATGACACTTATGTTATATTTCGAAACTTATGGTTTGTAATATGACTTATGTATTCTGCTACTTTGATGTAAATTACATTATTGTATTACTTCTGCAATGTCTGTAATGAGGAGATCCTATTAGGAAAGTGGTGGATGACTCATTTTAATACGACGACACCTGACGGACCAATTTAGACTTGGATCATTTGTTGGGATTAAGTCGGATGAACATTAATCCTGGCAAGTGGGCCCTGCTTTTAAGAGGTTCTATCACACCACTGCCCTAAAGCGCTCCAAAACTTGTTTATGCCACGCCATCCTAGGTTAGTGTACAACAACATAAATGGGATTAGTGTGGCAGAATCACCTAATTCACACAAGATCAAGTACGGCTATCACTGCTAAACGCGTTAACAAGCACATAACCGTGTCACTTACGACACTAAAATGTGGCTCTTTTACATTTTGAATTCAGAATTAAACAAACCCTAAAATTTCTCATCAAAAATAGTAGTAATCATCCTTACATCAGTATTCTTGCACACAACTATTGTTTGGGCAAACATCAGGTTCCACATGATCTTGGTCACAAATCTTTTGTTTGAGCATTTCACATGGACATCCACTATTGTTCTCGTTGGTTTTAGGGGGCTTGTCATTAATTGGTGGATCATTCTTTTCACCATTTGTTGGATCATTGCTGGTTTCCCCAATCCGAAACGGGCCAGCATGCTCTGCCACAATCCACAGAATGGTTGTGAGCTCACCACCCCGGCCAAGCTGCATGGCATGGGTGGCCGCATACAACATCTTATCCACCCACACGTCAAACATGAGCTCCAGCAGTTCCTCCATCTGATCATGTTTCACTTTTACCAGTTCGGTAGCAAGCTGATTTCCATCCCAGATAAGAAGCCGATTAGCGTCGATAGAGTCTTGGTTGTGGCTAGACATCTCTTTCTGTAGAACCTCAGCAAGCTTTGCCTTTCTAGATATGGAACAGGGGACGCATTTCTCAACCTTTCGATGAACCCACGAGTCCTTTAATGCTTTGTAGGTGACCTTGAACAGCTTTCGGTGCTCCATCCCCGGCAGCATGCGCGAGCGTACAGCAACCAGAAACATTAGGTAGTCTGACAGTGCCTCGACTACTACCAAATACTTGTGACCCTTGGCCTTTAGGAGCTGTTGATCGCTGCGGGCAAGGAAAATGGTGGTGCCAATATGCCATAGGAGGACATCCTCTTGGAATTCATGGGCGAAGAAATCCAGCTTGATGCCTTTGAGTTTGTCCTCTTTTCTTCTTCTCTTGACCGCCTATTGGCCCCAGAGTGTGGTGATTTCGTTCATGCAGTAGCTGCCACTACTGCTAGGCAGTCTTTGTTGAATCCAGCTAACAACTCCTGCTTGGCTTCTCTGTCAAGCTCAGAAATGCACTTTGAGTGCTGGTATTCCTTCTAGATGTCCTCCAATCTAAGCTTGCTCGCCAGCCAGGTGCACAGACGCTCCACCGTGGATGGAAACCGAGTGCGTCAGCGAGCAATTTGTACCCCCGACCCTGCACGACCACACCCTGCGGCTGGTTGGATCCTTCCCAAGCAGCAGCCACCAGAGATCCAGAGAAAGAACTATGCGGTGGAGCTTGCGCCACCTTCCACTTCACAACAACGCATGGTGAAGCCGCATATTTGCGCTAGCATTGAGGAATGTGTTGACGAAATATGCGTTGCAGTCTACCTAGGTGGTACCCTATTGTAGTAGATTGTAGGCGGAGGTGTGGCGACGGCGATCAAGCGTAACACAAAGACCATAGACACGGTGATTTCTACAGGTTCAAGCTGGCAAATCGCAGTAATACCCTACGTCCTATGTTTTGGTGGCTAGATTGATATGAGTATTAGGTTACACGAGGTGTAGATGATCTTTTCGAGGGGGTCCCTGCTCGCCTTATATAGCCGGGGAGTAGGGTTACAGTTTCCATATCCTAACAAATTATGATCGGTCCCTTAAGACAAGGGATCCGAGTCTATCTTTTAGGATCTTCCTTGACGAGCAAGGCTCTTCGGAGTCCCTAGCGAGCACAACGGGCTGGTCGCGTGCTATAGGGCCTCGCGAGCTGGGTCGTCTTCTGGTCGGTAGGCCCATAAGGTCCCTAGGGATATGCCGAGGTAATATCCCCAACAAGTCCCCGAGCACGTTGCATTCTTCTGGCGAGCCCGCAGCGTCGTCCTTGGAGGCGCTCAGCTGGTCACCTTTGTCGTTGTAGAGTCCCGACCAGGATGCTTGGTCGAGGTGTTGTTTGGAGAAGCCTCCCGACCAGGTCGGGCTAGTCTAGAGCGTCGTAGCGTGATGTGCGAGTAGGTCGCCTCGTCAGATGTTGAGGCTGCTTGTCGGAAGAATGTGACGTGCTGAAGAAGAAAAACTTTTAAAAAGTCCTTTCATCGTGAAGTGCCCACTTAGGCTCTACAAAAACAACATGGAAACAACAGAGCTTTATCAAGAAGAAAATCAGTACATTCACCGCTAGGTGAAGTGTACCCACTTAGTCCTCAAGCTTGGTAGTAGGTGAAGTATGCACGTGGTGCCAAACTTTATAAAAGATGAAGAATGCATAAAAATTCTAACTAAAGACTGAAACATAAGTTTTGTGAAAAACGACTGCGAATACCCGTAGTCCCGAGCCTAATGTAAGGAGTTGTATGGTTCTTGCATCAGGATCATATTGTCTTGTTCGTAGTCCCCGAGTGTTTGCTGTTACGCGCTGGCTTCCACGCACCGTGGTCGCAGTCCCTGAGCCTGGTCGGGATTTGCGGCCAGGTAGCTAGGCCGTGGTCACAGTCGACGAAGTCCTCGAGGGTTGACGCTTCTAATGAGTGATGAAGTTTGCCGACCAGTTTTACTGTAGTAGAGTTATTATATCTGCGATGAAAATTCTTGAGGAAAAAATTAAAACATGCAGTCCCCGAGACTGCGGAGTAATGAATATTTAAGGAATTGACAACCATAATGGAAGACTGAAAAAAGTTTATGTCAGAAGATAAATGGGCCAGTACAGCCACGTTTAGCGGCCCATATAAGGCAAACCGTAGTGCTGACGTCGTTGCAGTTTTCCAAAAGCCCTGGAAGGCGAAGTGCCGCGCTGTTTGGTATAAAAGGCGGGCTTTAGCAGTAGCGGAACGGGAAGGGTCTTGTCTTTACTTTCCCAAGAAGCGCGTGCAGGATGCGAAGAGTTGTATTTTTGTTACTCGAGGCGCGTGCACGTGGGATACGAGGGGACGACGACTCTGTGTTATATATTTGGGTGAACCGGAGCGATTCTCAGCCGCCTCGTCCAACTCCTTCACGTTTACCAACCACAAGTGGCGAGCAAAAGTAAGAGGGTTTCATCGTTGTGCCGGCTTTGCTGGAGAGATGGATGCTGATCGCCTCGCCATGGGGTTTGGCGCCTTGTTGATGCTGCCGGAGGATTTCCTCTTCCAGATCTTTCTTCGTGTCATCGACAATGGTGACGACGTTTTTGAGTACCTGAATCTTCGTCGGGTCTGCCGTGTCTTTTGGAGGATTTGCGATGACGGCACGATGGTTCGGCTTCTATCCCTTCGTCAGATTCAGCATTGCTGCCGATCTTACCGCCATTTGCTGGAGTCCAACTTCCTCAAACGCTTCCTTGCGGCCAACCATCGAGAGGCCTTGTGCTTTCACGGCATGGAGAGGTTGATGTTGTCGGGATGGGATCCTGCCGGCCAAGCATTTATCGGCCAGGCGGTCGCTGCAGGAGATGATGGTGCGATTTACTTTAGAGCCATGGTGTTGTATCTCGCGGACCTGGCCAACCTGAAAGCACTTTCCATCATCGATCGACTCAGTGGTCGCGTACTGCTAGACGACAGGTGGAGCAACCATGGCTTAAATCGCCTTCATTTCCAAATCCACGGGGATCTTCACGTTATTTGGCGATGGAGGAGGACTCGCTACCCAGAAGACGTGCCGGGGTTGGGCATCGATGATACTTATATTTGCGTTTGGAATGACTGCCGACGTTTTCGGCCGCCGGGTGGCGACCTGGCTCGGATCATCAGGTACTGTAGCCCGGAGTGTCGTATTCGTCATGAGTTCGAGCTCTGGACTAGGAATATTAGTGATGGTGTTGCCTATCGTATTGGTAGAATAAGATTGTAATTGTTGAATGATTGATCTGAAGTGTGGCCCCTTCTATTTTGATGTTTGAGATGGTTGTCGTGGTCTATTTTGTGAGTTCACATTGGGGAGGAGGCGGATCGTCTGGAGGTTGAAGTCGATCACGTAGCGGAGATTGTAGTTAGGGATGTCGATTTGTTTGCTGCGGGATAACAGTAGTTTGTATTTCGGATACAAGTATTCGGACATGTAAGTGAAAACTACAAAACTGTATTATATCCGGGCGGTGAGCTTTTGTTTCACTTGTATGTCCTGTCGTACCTGCTAAGTCGTGAGCCATAGCGATGAATCGTTCGGCCTTGGGTTCCTTATGGCCCGTATCGTAGGACGCGGAGCCTCTGCACGCGTAGGTGTCATAGGGTTACCAAGGAGGTACGCTGCTGGCAACCCACGGTGCAGAGGGCGAGCAGCTCATGCACGCTTAGGGAGATGCCAGGGACATGACCTTTTTCTGAGAGGCTCGATCGTGGCGTGACTAGGGCCTGTGAAGACCGTTCCTGCAGACGCTGAGCGAAAGGCCATGTTGCTTGTAGAGTCGTCGACCGTACCATGGTCGTGTACAGGTTCTGGGCACATAACCTCATGGCTTCCGACCCAAATGATGTCTCCCGGTTGATGGAGAGATGTCATTTGGGAGGTCTATTGACATGATCATAGCGTATAGGGTAGCTACTTCTATGCGTTATGGGAGTCGGTAGGGCAGATTCGAAGGCTTCCGGTTATGGCCAGGCTGTTTGGAGAGAGAACGCCGTAATGCGTTTTGGAGAGGTTGTCGAACACTATGGGAGTGTTTTGGAGAGGTCGTCGAATGCTATGGAAGCGTTTGGTAGTGGTCACCGAATGCCGTGAGTGTTTTGTAGAAGTCGAATCATTTACACGAAGTATGGGAAAAAACACAACACCTTTATTTATTACTAGAGAGGTACATAGTACAAACTTTATTGGAACGCGTTAAACTTTTAAATCCTCTCGCGCCACTGGGGCTAAGGGTCTCTTCATCTAGTTGTGGAAGGGGTCGGCGCTGGTCGTTGCTGGTTCTGCTTCCTTCGGCTTCTTTGCAGTGGGCTTGTCGCTGGGCTCGGAGTTGTATGTGTCCTGGATATGGGACTTCTCGGCGGCGTGGATTGTCTGCTGCTCGCACTCGTATGCGATTTTCAGGTTGGTGCGTAGGCTGAGGATGCCTTGTGGCATTGGGCTCTTAAGCACCATGTAGGTGTAGTGCGGAACCGCCATTAGCTTGGCGAGCGCCGTGCAACCGAGTATCGTGTGATAGGCTGTCTCGAAGTCGGTGACGATAAAGTTGATGTTCTCGACCCTGAAGTGGCCCTGGTCGCCGAACCGCACGGAGAGGGTGATCTGGCCCACCGGTGTGGACACCTTATCTGGTATGATCCCTCAGAAGGGGAGGTTCGCCGGTAGGAGGTCTTTCTTTGAGTAGTCGAGCTGGCGGAACGCATCGATGAAGATGATGTTGATAGCGCTGCCACCGTCGACCAGTACCTTTCTGAAGTAGCACATGGCGATGGTTGGATCAATGGTGAGGGGAAATGATCGGGGTATCTATAGTCCGTCCACTCATCTTCCACGGAGAAGCTGATAGGTTATTCTGACCAGTCGAGGTAGCCAACACTGGCCGGGTCGTCTCCTGTGGCGGCGACTGAGAAGACGTCCTTGCAGACTTGGTGGTGTCGTCTCTCCCCCTTTGATGACTACGCTGCCTCCGAAGATAGAGTGCGTTCTTGAGGCCGCTCGAAACTCCGGTGCTGGTGGTTCTTGGTCCTTGTCCTTGTCGTTGTCTTCCCATCTTGGCTTCTTCTCGCCTCTTCCTCACATGGCCGACTCAAGGACATCGCAATCGCGCATGGAATGCTTGGAGTTCTTGTGGATGGGACATTGGCCATCGAGGATCTTCTTGTAGTTGCTATCGTAGTTTTGCCGTGGTCGAGTGGCCGTATTTGCAACGTAACGACCACCGCACCTGTAGTCATGCCCGCGCCGGTAGCGTTCTGAGTTATGGGGTCGATAGTCTCAGTGGTCGCGCCCCCGATCATCGAGCCTCCGCTCGCCGCGGTCTTCTAGGCGATGATCATTGCCCCTTGCATTTGTCGGGGAGCGTGAACGACGTCGTCTATCTCGACTGCGAGTGGTGTCATCTTGGTCAGCGTAGGTGTTCGCGATAGTCATCAAGCCTTCAATTGTAGCTATCTTCTTGCGGACCAACTTATTTTGGAGCTCGTCGGTGCGTAGGCCGTTGGAGAAGATGGACTTCTGATTGGAGATATCCGAGATGTTAAGCCATTTGTTGGAGAAGCGACAGATGTACTCCCGAAGACTCTCACCGTGTCGTTGGAGAATGTTTTCCAAGTCGTAGCGTGTTCCTGGCTGGTCGCACATGGATTTATAGGTCTTGACGAATGCCTCCTTAAGGTGCTCCCAGCTGTCGATGGAGCCCTCCGGGATCTTGTGGAGCCAACTGTTGGCCGACGCCGACATCATGACCGGTAGGTAATTAGCCATGATATCGCTGTCCCCTCCGGCAGTGAGAACAGAAATTTCGTATGTCATGGCCCACTGCTCCGGGTTTGCTTTGCCGTCGTATTTCTCGACCGACGTGATCCTGATGTTCTGAGGCCACCGGGTGGCCCGAAGGCGAGCAGAGAGAGGTCCAGGGCCTGCGGTGGTTGGGTATGGTAGTATGGATACTCTATCATGTCGAGGTTGAGCGTTTTTTTCGGTCATCGCGCCGCGGGGACCTTTCGGGTGCCCGGTCTCGTCGAGGCTGGTCGCACTCCTCCTCTTCATGTCGTGGGGATCTTGCCGGTGCACAATCACGCCGAGGCTGATCGTGCTCACGGTGTGGCCATTGCGGGCTCCGTGGCTGGCTTCTGTTGTAAGACTTGTCGAAGAACTCGAGAGGAGGGGCGATCTGGACTGCGACCGCCTTGATGTTGGCTTCAATCTTCTCGATCTCAGGCGTAACAGGGAGTTTGGACAGCTCGCATGCGGCGACCGCCAAGTTGGCACTTGGGGTTTGGTACACCTGAATGTTGCCCATCTTATCAAAATCTTGCTGAAGGTTACGTCACGGGAGGCGGTTGTGGTTCTCTTGCTCATGCTCACGTCGTTCCCGTGCTAAGCGCTCCTGTTCGCGGCGTTCCCGTTCACGCCTCTCCTCCTCGGCACATTCCAGCTCACGCCTTTGCGTGCGTTCGGCGTTGTGTTGCTCTCGGGTGGTGCGTTCGGCGTCCGTCTCGCCGTCGCGGGCGACACTGTCAGCGGAGACTTGAAAAATTATGCCGCCAAAGCCGGGAGGGAATTCTGGGTAGTCGCAATGAATCAGAGTTGGTTGCCTCGATTTTCATGACAGAGGTGGATTCAAGCGAGGTCGTATCATCGAGGGACACTGCCTGATCAGAATTGTTGGGGACCCCCAAGATGACAACCATGTTGACGACGGGTGGGGCTCGAACCTGGTCGGAGAACTCAAGGAGCATCTGGCGCTAAACGGAGGCCACATGGTTGAGGAGCCCATGAGGCATCGTCAAGGGAGGGAGAGCACCCCTGGTCGCCGCGGTTGTCTTCTTCATCAGGGCATGGTGGCGGTGTGGTCGGCAACCGTGGTGGCCAGAGAGCCGGTGTCGTGCCGTTTGCACGAGATCAATGCAGTCGATGATGTCGGCGTTGGAGCAGTCGATGGCGTTGATCAGATCGTCAATGCTGATGGCGCTCTATGGCTGGTACTTCGACATGGCAGGGTGGTGTACAGGTGAAGGGATGTCTGGCGTACGCAATTAAGATTCAATGGTCTAAGACATAGATCCAATTTGGAACACGGTGCCGGCTGCCGGGAGGACCATCGAATCGCGGAAAGTGTTCGCTTGATGAGCCATGGATTCATTGCACACACCCCCTACCTGGCGTGCCAACTGTCAATGAAATATGCGTCGCAATCTACCTAGGGGGTACCCTATGGTAGTAGATTGTAGGCGGAGGTGTGACGACGACGATCAAACGTAACACAGAGAGCATAGACACGACGATTTATACAGGTTCAGGCCGACAAATCGCCAGAATACCCTATGTCCTATGTTTTGGTGGCTGGATTGATATGAGTATTAGGTTACACGAGGTGTAGATGATCTTTTCGAGGGGGTCCCTGCTCGCCTTATATAACCATGGAGCAGGGTTACAGTTTTCATATCCTAACAGATTACGATCAGTCCCTTAAGGCAAGGGATCCGAGTCTATCTTCTAGGATCTTCCTTGATGAACAAGGCTATTCGGAGTCCCTGGCAAGCACGACGGGCTGGTCACGTGCTGCAGGGCCTCGCGAGCTGGGCCATCTTCTGGTCGGTAGGCCCATAAGGTCCTTGGGGATATGCCGAGGTAATATCCCCAATAGAATGCATGTGCCCAGGTGGACCCTAGGGCACTCAGTAGCCACACCACGTCCATAAAGAAGGTAGAAGCCAATAAGAGGTAGGTGATGATGATGTCAACAAGCTCCTCACATTTGTTTGGTAGAGCCAGAACAGGGAGGAAGCTGTCGCCATGCACACCGGCGAGACGATGCGGAGGAGGTAGCCGCCCCAGGTGTGGACCATGCGGAGGAGGTAGCCTCCCCAGGTGTGGACCATCATCGCCTTGGTGTAGAGGTCGTTGTACATGAGGGAGGCCTCCATCCCAGCCACCTTGCATAGAACGTCCTTTGAATCCAAAGAGAAGATCTTCTGGCTGATGTTATAGTTGGGTGAATCCTTGTCGACCGAGGAATTGGTCACGATGGCCATAGGCCATGAACTGTGTGTGAGCAAGGTGCTGCAGGGACGTAAGTTCTTCATCACCATCGACATGGCATTGCCCTACCCTTGAGATCATCATGAGATGATCTAGACACTCGCCATTGCCAGTGCTTGTCGGTTTGCGTTTCTTGTTCTTGCTGTCTTCGTCGCCTGGAAGGAGTGGCTCCTTAGAGATGCTGCCTCTTTTGACACCCCCTCATGTTCCAGTCACAACAACCTGTGGCACATTGTTGGCGAGGAACTCAACGCCTATCAGTCTATTACTTGTGTTTCAGTCCATGATGGCTCCTCCACTTCTTTTTGGTTTGATCATTGACTCCCTGATGGGCCTCTCTTCACTTCCTTCTTTACCCTTTTTCTCACACAATCAGGCCTAATGTTTCAATTCAGTATGTTTTTCAAAACGAGTTTGATTTGTGTCTTAGGCCTCAACTAACGAACTTGGCTAGTGCCCAGCTTGGAAGGTTGCTTTCAATTTTGCAGGGTATTACTCTCCACCATGGTCCAGACTTGAGGGTTTTGAAAACAACTCAGAAACCTTTCGTTGTTAGAGATGCTTATGCGGCCCTTGATCAAAGACGGGAAACTCCGGACCCCCACAGGGCGATGTATCTAGGGGACTAGAGTACCGAACAAGGCGAAGGTGTTCGCTTGGCTTTACTTCATAGATCTCCTAAGCACGTCAATGAACCTGCACGCCAAGTGTCGACGGTTGTTAACTTCAACATTTAATATAATTATAAACATGATAAATGGATCAACCATATGGAAAATAGAAAAGTATAGGGATTTATGTGACAATTTCCATGAGTTTTGGTATTCTATTATTTTCCAGGGACTATTCCAAAAAAGAGTAATAAAGAGAATCAAATCAAAATAAATATTGGAATAAATCTGTGAAGATATATTTACCATTTAACTCAAAAAGGATCTAGAAGACATCGGAGAGAAGCGAAGCTCGAGCCCCTGACATGTGGGGCCGGCCGGCCCCACCCCTGGCCAGCCGTCCACCCCCGTGGCCGCCTTCGATGCTCTTCTAGAATGTTCCTCCACCACCTTTGAGGAGTCATCTCGGCCCTACATTAAGTCAGTTTGATCCAACGGATGTCGTGCACCCCACCGGGCTATAAATAGAGGGCAGATCCCACCCCCCCGGGGAACTAGAGATCCATTTAGTCTAACTCATTTGAGATCTAGTCATCCAGAGCTACAAGCCCTAGTTCATCTAGAGCCTCTCTAGTTCATAACATAGCTTAGTTAGATCAAAAGTAGAGGAAGTCAAGATACGTCAATCGGTATTTATCTGCAGTTGTATGATATTTATGGGCAACACTATTCTTCATTATTATGTTCTTGTTAACTTTGTTCATTGTCTACTTCAATATATCTAGTATTTTTAGTTTGTTATTGAGTTCATGCACATGTTCATGTAGCGCTGGTCTATTTGATCATATGGCGGGTGGTAGGCAGTATGTAGGCGTGGTGCTTAGATACATTGCTTATCTGCGGATGCCCCCATCTATGCCGGGTCCATTGAGTCCTTTGTAGGCCTCCCCCCGTGTAGTGGTTTGGTAGGGAGGGATTGTCAGGTTTAGGATATCTTGTTATATCTGAGGTTTTTGAACTCAACTCATCCTGTTCATGGCCCATTGTGGTTGGGAACATTGGTAGTATTACTTAACGATGATTGCTAGATGTACTTGCACTAAATGATGTAGCTTTGATGATATCTAGAATACTTAGGAGTTATTTCTTTATTACTTATATTGGATGACGCTTGTGTAGTGACTAGAGTGCTCTAAGAACTTTATCTTTATTATTATGATGTCTGATGATTACCCTTATCATATGTATATATATTTATCATGTGATTTACCCATGTTATGAGTAGAGCTCTTGGTTGGTTTAATCCCTTCATTCATTTCATATGCATATTATCAATACTATAGATTATCAGTTTAAATAGACCTTCCCAGTGGCAAAAGTATATATCGACAACCTAGTATTACTCTAGGTAAAATGCTACAATGTTGTATTAATCTGTCCGCTTGCAGAATCAATTGTTCTTTATAATTTCATATCCATCATTATTTATTTCTGCCTAGTCACAAATAAAATAGAATATTTCATAAGTACCATTAATTATTACTAGCTCTATAATTGGGGATGACAACCTAGTTCCAGGCGTAGGAGTATAAGGTAAAAGATAGTAACTAGTTGCTAAAGACAAGTTAATTACATACCATACATTTTTGGCCCCATTGCTAGGAACCTATGTTCTAGGTGATGACGTTAGAAATGTCAACAAGCTTTTTTGGCACCGTTGTCGGGGAAGGTATCTAAACTTAGGAAGTATTAATAACCATATGCAAATGAATAAAAATCGATTAACCGATTAACCTCTTACAAAAAGAGGTTTACCCTTGTTTCTATCTATCTGTGTATCTTATGCAGGGTAAATGAATGCATGGTTTTTCTCTTCCAGATAATTTCAATAGAGAAACTCATTCAAAGAAAGTCAAAGTTTGCACAAGTGAGGGATAATATTGAATCACCATCAGAAACACCCTCAGCTGAGAGGAAGCTCAAACATCTGAAGAAGAACAACCAGGATCCTATTTAGCAATTGCTTTTGAAGCTATGGCTGAGAAGACATTGCGAGAGTTCTCTGCCCCAACTACTGCAAACATCCGCACTAGACCTGCAGTTAATGTTGGAGATAATGGATTCGAGCTCAAGCCTGCTCTCATTACCATGGTTCAAGCAAATCAATTTTGTGGAAAGGCTCATGATGATGCAAGTGCACACTTACAACAATTTCTAGAAATCTACAACACCTTCACGATCAAAGGAGTATCGAGAGATGTTACTCTACTCCGCCTTTTCCCATTTTCACTTTTAGGGAAAGCAAAACAGTGGTTCTACATAAATAAAGATATCAACACTGCATGGGATAAGTGTACCACTACTTTCCTGGCCAAGTTCTTTCCTACAGGAAAGACCAATCCTCTGCGTGGGAAAATTTCAAGCTTTCACAACAATATGATGAATCATTCGCCGAAGCATGGGGACGTTTTCAAGGTTATATTGCGAGTTGTCCTCATCATGGCATGGAAGATTGGATATTGATGCAGACTTTTTATCATGGACTAGTCACTAGTACCCGTGAATCTATGGATGCCGCAGCTGGAGGAGTTTTTCGGTCACTTAAGCTCTCGGATGCAACATCACTTTGTGAGAAGATGACCTCTAATTAGAGCTGAAACGAAGAACGTAATCAACCTCGCAAGAGAGGAGGAGGTATACATCAACTCAAGGAAGCTGACATGGTCACCGCCAATTAAGTTAGACCTTATAATGAAGAAGCTTGAAAGCCAAGACATCGAGAAGAGAGATGTCATGCATATCAATGATTCTCGCATGACTTGTGAAGAATGTGGAGATATTGGGCATTCAAGAAACAATTGTCCTGAATTGCAAGAAGATGTGAACTTCATCAATAACAACAACAACTATCGTTATCAGCAAGGCCAAGGATGGAACCAACCAACCCAAGGATGGAATCAGCAACCTTGACAAGGTAATTACCAAGGTAACAATAATAGAAATTACAATTTTCCAAACTACTCGATCAAATGTTTAAAAAGGTAGCATCCAATGATAAAGCTTTATAAAATATAAATACTAGGATGTATACCGTACCTTTGCTTCTGCTATCAAAAACCAAAATAGCTTCTACAAAATGCTAGAAATTCAATTAGCTTAGCTGGCAGCTGCTGTTCCTCCAATGAAAAAAGGTAAGATTTCGGGCCAGCCGAAACATCTAGAAACTGCAAATCTTGTTGACATTTTCAATGTAGCCAACTACTACACTCAGCCCGCTAATGTGAAGTGGGTTGACTATTCACTTCCCGAGAAGAAAGGTGATCTAGGGAGGCCTTTCATTCCTATCTCCATAGGATGTCACACCTTCCCCGAAGCTGTCTGCGATTTCGGCGCTAGTATTAACATCATGCCTAAGGTAGTATATGAAAAGATTTTGGGAGATCCCCTGTTGTACACAAACATGCGTTTGTAGCTTGCAGATCAGTCCATTTGTTACCTCGAGGGAGCTCTAGAAGAAGTTGTCATTCGAGTGGGACAATCATATGTTCCCATTGACTTTGTGGTCATGGAGACAGGAGGAGATGAAAGAGCACCCATCATATTGGGCCGACCATTCTTATGTACAACTAAAGCCATCATCTATGCGGAGCATGCCAAGATTGTCTTTTTCATAAAAGACAAGAAAGAGAAGTTCTCATTCAAGAATCGCATGCTCAACACTCTTGCACTCCCAAGAAGGCAGTATGAACAAGATCAACCAGCAGTACCCAAGAAGAAGAAGAACAATAGACGGAGGAAGAACAGGCAGAACCAGATCTCAGAAGGAGCAGTCCAAATGATCAACCCAGTCAATATAGAGCACGACCACTTGCTAGCCTTGCCATACATAGTCAAGAAGGGAGACTCAGAAGTTCCAACCATTGAATGCACTATCCGAAAGACAGTATTCCCTATGACTTTCTGCGACACAGGATCAGGGGTCAACATAATGTCGAAGGTAACTTATGATCATTTATTTGATGGTATACCATTATACCCAATCTACATGCAGTTGCATAGGGTGGACCTAACATTCAGATTTCCCGAAGGCATAACAATGAACATGGCAGTAAAAATTCAAGATTATTATGTTCCTATAGACTTTGTAGTTCTTAACATGCATGATGAAGATGACATGACTATCATCCTGGGGAGACCATTCCTCAACACTACCAGAGCCATCATCTTCATCGAATCTGGACAAATCCACTTCAACTTACCCATTGGAAAGGTATCCTATAAATTCAATAGTTATACTAATCATATGCAGCCCAAGAAGCGACACAACAGAAGGAGAAGCCATACCCGCTGTCAAGCAGCCCAACCGTTGAAGGATGGATGAGAGGATTATCCTGGTGAAGTTTCAAGGTATGAAGACCGATTCAATGATAAGGAACAAGAAGTAGTAAAGGAACCTCGCTGGAGCGAATGGGAAAAAGAAGCTGAAAGGATGGATCAAATTGCAAAAGAAAAAGTAGAAGAAACATGAGTACGAGTACAAGAATGGTGGGAGGAGAACAAAGATGCACCACAAGAAAACGAGGAATTGTTTGAGTCTAGCTCAAATGACAAATCAGACAAGTAAGTACTCTCTCCTATCTAGTCTTATCGGTAGACTATAAATCCCGTTCCTTTGCCACAAGGTAAAAATGATAGTTATCTAATTAGTTATCATTATCACCTTTATCTTTTTGCTTACTTAAAGAAAACAAAATAAATATTTATTTTATTAAATCATAAAAGATACCAAGCCCCATGTGAGGGAACTTATGGTAATACCGTAAGGGAATTTGTTGTGGTGGCATAAAAATAATTTTTATTTCTCTTGCATTATGAAATAGAAAATTCTAAAAAGAGATAAGATATTCAATTCCTTCTAGAATCTATTAAAGTCTAAATTAGCTCATGAGAATATTCAAGTACTCTTTTGGCTCACCGCTAACCCCATATCATATTAGAGTCGCGAGTTTTGTTTGTTCTTGTCAGAGTGTAACCATGCAGGATTGAAAGCACCAAGGAGGATTGAGTTGAATTAAGAGGCTACTACTGAGAAGCTGACTCCAAGGATAATTCAAATAAACCATAGCAAAATCAAGCTTGGGGAGGGCACCCCCAGTTATCAGGTAAGTATACCTATCAAGTCTATCTTATAGTCATAAAATATTAAAAATACATGAGTACATGAAGGTTCACCATAGTATCATAAGAAAATTTAAAATTGCAAAAAAATATATGGGCACATGAAGGTCCATGTCTGTCAAGTCTTAAGAGTCCTAAATTAAGATATGTTACTTAGGGTGTGTGTTTAATTTGTCTAGAGTCAATAAAAACTATGAACAATAATTTTGTCTTGGACATGATGAATAGTTGCTCCGCTGTAATCCCTTTTAAGTACCTAGTTTTTAACCTTGAATTCTCCTGTGTTTTGGTTAAAACTGCTTTGATATAAGAATTTACTCTGAACTTGAAACTTGTGGAGGCATATACTTAAACTAAGTCTAGGTGGTTGGGAGATATGACATGAAAACTAGCTGCTATTTATCTTACTCCTAGCAATATTAAGTTCTGGTAATTTATTTTGAAAATTTAAAACCTTCCATGATGAGCTCTTGTATGACATAGTTTAAATTCATATCAAAGTCATATATTTATACATTTAGATTAGGAAGACTCATTCATGCTACTTGTCTTTGTATTGAGTGTTGTCAACCTCTAGACCCTGTGAAGAGTCTCGTCATGCTTTTAAAATCAAGATCACGTGCACACAACCCAAATATGCACTACTCTACACTGGAGTAGATGCAACAACATGTCATTCATCCACCAATAAAAGGTCTTACTCTTAAACTGAGAGTAACCACCAAGAAAAATATTCATTCCATTTCCATCTTTTAAATGCTCCAAAGTTCTTGTTATATTCTCTCAGTAGTTTTTCTTGGTGATGGAGTTATGAGATATGCAAAAGCTAATTAAAAAAGAAAGAAATTAAAAATGGACAAGTGTCCGACGCACCTCTTAGAAAAAATAAAGAATAAGATAGCTCATACTCTCTAGCCATATTGTTCAAAATTTCAAAATTTCAAAAGAGAGATTCATTTCAAGGAGCAAAGTAGAATTAATTTTTTACCATCACCACCATATATCTACCGTATCCACAAACATGCACATCTTGACTTGATTGTATGACTTGACTCTCTGTGGATCTATTGTTTGACTTTACAATATATACAAAGTAAGTATGCTAACCTTGTTAAGCCATTCCTATGAACTCCACTATATTTACTAGTATAGGAGGGCATGACATTATTAATGCCTCAGTGAGATCCACAAATACCATATACATAAGAGACTTGAGGGTGTCATGCAATTAAGCTCTGAGTTTTATTTTGAAAACTTTACAAAACCCAGAATTTTGGTAGAGTGAAAGTTTGAGATATAGTATCTGATTTGATTACTCTATCTTTCAATTACTCAAGAACCAAGTGATAGTTAAGAAGCCCCATGGTTAAAGGGAATACATGTGAGTTTGAAAGTTTTAGTAGTTTTTTTCTAATTCATAGAAGAATTTTGTTTGAAAGCATGTGAACTTTTGTGGTGTGAAAACATTGCAGCAACTCCTGATCCAAGTTTATTAGATAGGCTTTGCTTAGGGACTAGCAAAGGGTAAGCTTGGGGGAGCTTGTTGACTGTCGTTGACGTCAACATTTAATATAATTAAAAACATAATATATGGATCAACCATATGGAAAATAGAAATGTATAGGGCTTTATCTGACAATTTCCACGAGTTTTGGTATTCTATTATTTACAAGGACTATTCTAGAAAAGAGTAATAGAGAGAATCAAATCAGAATAAATATCGAAATAAATCCGCGTAGATATATTTACCATTTAACTCAAGAAGGATCTAGAAGACACCGGAGAGAAGCGGAGCCCGAGCCCCTGACATGCCCCCTGGCTGGCCGCCCACCCCCTATGGCCGCCTTCTATGCTCTTCTAGAATGTTCCTCCACCACCTTTGAGGAGTCATCTCGGCCCTACATTAAGTCGGTTTAATCCAACGGACGTCATGCACCCCACCGGGCTATAAATAGAGGGCAGATCCCACTCCCGAGGCACTGGAGATCCATTCAGTCTAAGTCATTTGAGATCTAGTCATCCAGAGCTACAAACCCTAGTTCATCGAGAGCCTCTCTACTTCATAGCATAGCTTAGTTAGATCAAGAGTAGAGGAAGTCAAGATATGTCAATCGGTCTTGGATTTCCGATGTTGTCAAGAGATTGGAGTCCGGTACAGTTCTTATTCTCTTCTCTCTTATAGTATTTATCTGCAGTTGTATGATATTTACGGGCAACACTATTCTTCATTATTATATTCTTGTTACTTTGTTCATTGTCTACTTCAATATATCTTGTATAGTTAGTTTCCTATTGAGTTCATGCACATGTTCATATAGCGCTCGTCTATTTGTTCATATGGTGGGTGGTAGGCAGTATGTAGGCGTGGTGATTAGATACATTGCTTATCTAAGGATGCCCCCATCTGTGCCGGTCGTGGGGTAGATCGTGGACGTGACAGGTCCATTGAGTCCTTTGTAGGCCTCTCCCGTGCAGTGGTTTGGTAGGGAGGGATAGTCAGGTTGAGGATATCTTGTCATATCTGAGGTTTCTAAACTCAATTCATCTTGTTCATGGACTCATTATGGTTGGGAACATTGGTAGTATTACTTAACAATGATTGCTAGATGTACTTGTACTAAATGACGTAGCTTTGACGGTAGCTAGAATAGTTAGGAGTTATTTCTTTATTACTTGTATTGGACGACGCATGTGTAGTGACTAGAGTGCTCTAACAACTTTATCTTTATTATTATGATGATTGATCATTACCCGTATCATATATATATATATATATATATATTTATCATGTGACTTACCCCTATTATGAATAGAGTTCTTCGTTGGTTTAATCCCTTCATTCATTTCATATGCATGTTATCAATACTATAGATTATCAGTTTAACTAGACCTTCCTAGTGGTAAAAATATAAATCGACAACCTGATAATAGTCTAGGTAAAATGCTACAATGGTATATTAATCTGTACGGCTTGCAGAATTAATTATTCTTTATAATTTCATGTCCATCATTATTTATTTCTTCCTAGTCACACATAAAATAGAATAGTTCATAAGTACCATTAATTATTCCTAGCTCTATAATTGGGGATGACAATTTAGTTCTACGCTTAGGAGTATAAGGTAAAAGATAGTGGCTAGTTGCTAAAGACAAGTTAATTACATACCATACATTTTTTACGCCATTGTTAGGAACCTATGTTCTTGGTGATGACGTTAGAAATGTCAACACCAAGCATGTCATCGACGATGAATTCTGCCAGAGATGTGTAGGACCGGTTGAGGATAGACAACACATGTTCTTCGGCTGCCCCGTTAGCGCTGGAGTTTGGCAGAGACTCGACCTCAACGGCGCAAGGGTCCTATCTGATGAAGCTATCTAGAACTTTTCACCACCATATGGGCTGAGCACACAGCTTTGCCCTTGGTTCTTCTCACGATTCTATGGAGGTTTTGGGATACAAGGAATGGTGAAATCTTTCGAGGTGAACACGGCGGTAGTAGATTGGTTGTAACTCGGGTGTGCGACGATCTTGTAATCTGACAAAAACGGCTTCGCCGTGATCTTGTAAACACTCTAAATGACTGACATGTGTATCTCCTTACATGTAATTCTAGAAACTCTCCCAACTTTCTGTACCGCTCATTCAGTTAATGCAATTGTGGTGGGGAAGCACTCCCCTTGTTTTATTCAAAAAAAAGTTGCCTCGCAACTGGGCGACCACCTTCTCCATGTACCTGGCTACACCGAGGACTAACATGATGGAGGCCGCGGAGCGCGGCACCCCAGTGTTACAAAGGTAAATGTACTTGAGCATGACATACAAGCCCTGTACTATCTTCCATAGGGCCTTGCCGACCTTGCGCCATGAGAGCTTGCCGTCCTCCAGGGCGAAGGCGGCGATGTTGTCCGAGCCAGCCAGATGGAGTAGCAAGAATGCTGCCCAGAAGGCGACCAGTTGCTGCTCCTGTATTGTGGTCGGCGTGCGGGTGCTGCTGCTGATGGTGAGGTGGGTGATGGCATATTCCACGGCCTTTGGCTGCGCCTGGTACACCGTCCACAGCAGCAACATAGCAAAAGGATACTTGTTGTGCCGGCGGGTCTCGGCGGAGAGCATGAGGATTGAAGTCAGGACCAAGCTGGCAAGAGTGGCCTACCGAAGCGCCCAATCATCGAACCAATCGATAATTTTCCAAGCGAGTGAGAGTTCCCCCAGTATCGACGACGACGACATTGAGAATTGCGATTGATGCGAGCTCCAATAATAAGCTAGCTACAGACACAAATCAACATGTATGTATGTGATGTCTCATTGTTAGCCTATTGTAATTATAGAATGTGTAATTATAATAGGTTGCCCTTAATTTGTGGCATATACCACGCCTGTGCGGTTGGTTTATGAGCCACCCCGGCCTCTATATGTACTCACCTATATTCATGGAATAGAATTATTCCCATTATTAGTCTTTCATTTCCGCAACTCTAGTCTAGCCGCCGCCAACGCCGCTAGCCACTGCAGCTGATCCGATCGCCCACCCGCCGCTGACTCAATATCGCCGGGCGCCGCCGCTGATCCGATCGCCAGTGCACCTGCCACGCCGTCGCAGAGCTTGCCCCGCTCACCGGCCCTTCCTATCTCCATGCCCTCGCTGAAGCACATCAGGTTCGCCGGCCCGATTGGCGTGCCTTCGCCTCGCGATGCCGCGGTCCGCTCGACGCCGCCTGACCGATCGCGCGATTCGACGCCGCGTGACGTCCGCGCCTCGACCAACGCCGTATCCACTCGACTGCGACAACGCGCCGTGCGCTCGACCCGGAAGCCGCGTGACGATCGCGTCCGCCCCGGCGTTCACAGGCTATTCACAGGCTGCGACTCGACTACATGCCATCCGCATCGCCCGCCTCGGCTCCACGGTCTTGTGCGCCCGCCTGCAGCGCGACGTCCGTGCGAGATCAGGGCACCTGCAGTCCACAACGCGACCCGCCTGGGGCCGCCCGACGTCCGCGTGAGATCAGGCAGCGCCCGCGGTCTTGTGGTCTCGGCGTCTCGCATTGACTCCCGTGTGAACAGGGCCTCTCGTGTGATCCGTTTTGGACCAAGTGGTCCTGAGATCAGCGGCCAAAAAAAAAAGTGATGGCTGCACCTGAAGCTGAGCGCATGCTACTTCTTGGCGGCAAGCAGCAATACATCTTCAACACCGGAGTTCCTCGTCCACCGGTGCCCTTCTCTGATCCATGGGCGGGCACGGTGCAATTTTGGCCACACCAATACGGCACCACGGGGCATCATTAGCGGAGTCCAGCTGCTGCGTTCACCGCCATGCCCCAGCAGCACTCGGCGCCTCAGCAGCACTACTTCGCTTGCTATGCCGCACCACCGTCCTCTGCGTGGTATGCTGATTCTGGCGTCGGCTCTCACATGGTCAACAACGCTGGTACACTATCCTCCTCTCATCCTCGTTCATCTATCATTGTTGGTAATGAAGCTTTGCTTCCCGTTACCTCTGTTGGGTCACACTCCTTTCCCACTTCACGACGTCCTCTATTCCTTTCTAATGTTCTAGTCTCACCTAGCATTATTAAGAATTTGATTTCCGTTCCTCGTTTCACAACTGATAATAATTGTTCCATCGAGTTTGACCCCTTTGACCTTTCCGCGAAGGACCTACAAACACAGAGAGTGATCGCCAAATGCAATAGCACGGGTGACCTCTACCCGTTCTTTCCACCAACACCAGCTAGCACCACCGCCCTTACTGCCGTCTCATCCTCTACCACCCTCTGGCATCGCCGCCTTGGTCACATCGGTCATGAGGCTTTGTCAAAAACTTATTAGTTCCAATGCTATTTCCTGTAGTAAGCGTCACCCTGATCATATTTGCCATGCCTGCCAATTAGGCCTCCATGTGCACCTTCCTTTTAGCACATCAAATTCTCGAGCGCTTCATCCTTTTGATTTAATACATTGTGATCTTTGGACATCTCCAGTTGTTACTGTTTCTGGCTATAAATATTATCTTGTCATACTTGATGATTGCACCCACTATACATGGACGTTTCCTTTACGCCTCAAGTCCGATACCTTTGGTGTTTTATCTAACTTTTTCTCATTTGTGCGCACGCAGTTTGACTCACCCATTAGAGCAGTTCAGTGCGACAACGGCCGTGAGTTCGATCACTCCTCGGCCCACACGTTCTTCCACACCCACGGTGTAGTCCTCCGTTTATCGTGCCCATACACCTCACAACAGAATGGACATGCTGAGCGCACTCTTCGCACAGTTAATAACATCGTGCGTTCCCTTCTTTTTCAGGCTAGCCTCCCTCCGGTTTATTGGGCTGACACTCTTCTTACCGCCACATATCTGATAAATCGTCACCCAACAAAAACCCTAGGTGCTCGCACTTCTTTCCTTGCCCTCTATGGCACACAACCCTCCTACTCTCATCTTAGAGTTTTTGGTTGTGCCTGCTACCCCAACTTGTCCTCCACAGCTCCACATAAATTGTCACCCCGCTCCTCCTTATGTGTCTTTCTTGGGATTCCTCCGATCACAAAGGGTACCGGTGTATTGATCTCCATTCCAATCGGATCATTATCTATCGACATGTTGTGTTCGATGAGAATATGTTCAATTTTTCTGAGATGTCCACCTCCCCTCAGGATCCCACCGCACTAGAGTTTTTGAGCGATGATGACGATTCATCTTTGCCCATTGGGCCAAGAGTTGTGTCTGCAGGTACTCGACTTCCCGGCGGCTTGTCGCCCAGTGCTGCTGCCCCTGTGTCCTCAACACAGGCTGCTGCCAGTAGCGCTTCCTCCACTATGTCGACCATACCGTTTGGCGTTGCTGCCCCTGTGTCCTCCACACAGGTCGCTGCTAGCAATGCCCCGTCTACTTCGACACATGCGACGACCGGTACTGCTGCCCCTGTGCATCCCGCCCAGGCTGTTGCTAGCAGCACCAACACTACGACATTGGTTCGTACTACCGGTCCTGCTGCTCGCGCACAGGCTGTTACCAGCGGAACCGGTTGCACCACTGCCACTAGAGTGGTCTCTATCCCTCCAGTCGAGAATGCACATCCTATGCGCACGCGTGGCAAGACCAGCATTGCACAGCCCGTGGATCGCCTCAACCTCCATGCAGTGCCCATGTCGCCTCTTCCTCGCTCTGTTCGTGATGCATTGTCCGACCCTAACTGGCGATCCGCTATGTAGGCTGAGTATGATGCTCTGATTGACAATGACACCTGGAGTCTTGTGCCTCGCCCTCCTGGCGTCAATGTTGTGACTGGCAACTGGATTTATCGACACAAATTGCTCACTGAGGGGTCTCTTGATCACTACAAAGTTCGCTGGGTACTACGGGGTTTCACACAGTGGCCTGGTATTGATTATGATGAAACTTTCAGTCCTATTGTCAAGCCTGCAACGGTTCGAGTTGTTCTCTCTCTGGCATTATCTCAGAACTGGCCCATTCATCAGCTAGATGTGAAGAGTGCATTTCTCCATGGCACTCTCACTGAAACAGTGTACTGCGTGCAACCTTCTAGTTTTGTGGATTCTTCTCACTCAGATTTTGTCTGTCGGCTCAACAAGTCCTTATATGGTTTGAAGCAGGCTCCTCGTGCTTGGCATCATTGGTTCGCCTCTCACCTCGTGTCATGGATTTGTTGAAACAAAGTCAGATACTTCGCTCTTTATTTATCGTCGCGGTTCAGACATGGCCTATTTACTGCTTTATGTGGATGACATTGTCCTCACCGCCTCCTCTGCCTGATTTCTCAAGAACATCATTGAGGCTCTCCAGCCTGAGTTTGCCATGACGGACATGGGTCAACTGCATCATTTTTTGGGCATTTATGTAACACGCTCTGCAGATGGTCTGTTTCTTTCTCAGTGGCAATACAATCAGGATATTTTGGAGCACGCCGGGATGAGTGCGTGCAAGCCGTACAGCACGCCTGTTGATCTACACTCCAAATTATCTGTTGATGGACCACTTGTTGCTGACCCTACACAGTACTACAGCCTAGCTGGCGCTCTGCAGTATCTGACCTTTACCCGACCAGACATTGCCATTGCAGTTCAGCAGATATGCCTTTATAAGCATGATCCTCGAGAGCCGCACCTCGCTGCTCTTAAGTGGATCCTACGCTATTTGCAGGGCACACTATCACTTGGGTTGACCATGCGCCGATCTTCACCTGCAGATCTTGTTGTTTACACGGATGCCGACTGGGCTGGCTGTCCTGACACTCGCCGGTCGACCTCTGGTTATGCAGTATTTCTTGGGGATAACTTAGTGTCATGGTCCTCCAAGCGTCAGCATACGATCTCTAGATCAAGTGCTGAAGCTGAATATCGTGTTGTGGCGAATGGTGTTGCTGAAGCTACCTGGTTGCGTCAGCTGCTTCTTGAGCTTCACCACCTCCTTCGCCGTGCCACCTTAGTCTATTGTGACAATATCAGTGTTGTATAATTCTCCGGCAACCCAGTGCATCATCAGCGGACGAAGAATGTTGAGATTGATCTCCATTTTGTTCGAGAGAAGGTCGCTCTCGGTTACGTTCGGGTCCTTCATGTTCCTACGACATCACAGTACGCCGACGTGTTTACCAAGGGCCTCCCTACCTCACTATTTCAGGAGTTTCGGTCAGCCCTGAATGTTAGCGATGCTCCCGATTAGACTGCGGGGGAGTGTTAGCCTATTGTAATTATAATAGGTTGCCCTTAATTTGTGGCATGTACCACGCCTGTGCGGTTGGCTTATGAGCCACCCCGGCCTCTATATGTACTCATGCATATTCATGGAATAGAATTATTCCCATTATTACTCTTTCACTCAGTACGTCTGATCACATAGTTCTGCATATTCTTGATGAAAGAATACACATATAGCATGCAACATATATATAGCGGCAGACCAGGCATGATCCTTGAGTCTTATTCCTCGTATTGATTTCCTGCAAGTCTTGCATGCGTAACCAAGTGGTGGTAGGTGCTTTGCTAGCTAAAACCTATGATTTCAATTAGCATATCCACTCAACGATAGTAGATGATATAAATTACGGTTACAGACACAATGCAAACATAATACAGTACTATATGACCCTCTCCAGTGTTATTAGGGGACTCGCATTGTACACACGTCGGAACCCACTGCCGTAAAGCGCTCCAAAACTTGTTTATGCCACACCATCCTAGGTTAGTGTACAACGATGTAAAGGGGATTAGGTACCTCTAGTGACAAAGCTAGGAGTCTTTAGAAATATTGCATCAGCCAATGCTTTTACTGTCTATCCATCTCTAATTAACCTTCACCATATCCGTCGACCATCTCTGTGCTCCACACTTGTACACCAACACAGGCACACAGCTAAGAGACATGTTGCAAAAACATTATTCATACTATGGTTAGGGCTTGTTTGGTTGGTGACCAAAACCTGCCATGCCAAAGTTTCATCATGCCACAGTTTCTTTCTTAGCACCCTTCACCACATGTTATAGACTCATTTTTTTTTGCCAAACCTTGCCACAAGTGTGACTTGAATTTTACTCGACATATTTTCGTTGGCAGACACAGTTTGCCGAATGTGAGGTGTGGCAAGTTTTGTCACCAACCAAACACACCCACGTCTCCAAACTCAATCAAAGCCTATCTCATCTCCAACAATGACTCTTCACAAACTCCCATACAAACCTTATATGTTTGCACAATAAAAAAAATAGTAGCATTGAAGCAATGCATGCATGGCCGTGTCACTTACGACACTCAAACATGTCTCTTTTACATTTTGAATTCATAATTAAACAAACCCTAAAATTTCTCATCAACAATAGTAGTAATCATCCATACAATAGTATTCTTGCACACAACTATTGTTTGGGCAAACATCAGGTTCCACTTGATCTTGGTCACAAATCTTTTGTTTGAGCTTTTCACACGGACAACCACTATTGTCATCGTTGGTTTTAGGGGGCTTGCCATTAATTGGTGGATCATGCTTGTCATCATTTGTTGGATCATTGCTGGTTTCCCCAATCCGAAACGGGCCAGCATGCTCTGCCACAATCCACAGAATGGTTGTGAGCTCACCACCCCGGCCAATCTGCTTGGCATGGGAGTCCTTGCTGCAGCGGGTGGCCGCATACAGCATCTTATCCACCCACACGTCAAACATGAGCTCCAGCAGTTCCTCCATCTGATCCTGTTTCACTTTTAACAGTTCAGTAGCAAGCTGATTTCCATCCCAGATAAGAAGCCGATTAGCATCGATAGAGTCTTGGTTGTGGCTAGACATCTCTTTCTGTAGAACCTCAGCAAGCTTCGCCTTTCTAGATGTGGAACAGGGGACGCATTTCTCAACCTTTCGATGAACCCATGAGTCCTTCAAAGCTTTGTAGGTGACGTCGAACAGCTTCCGGAGCTCCAGCCCCGGCAGCATGCGCGGGCGTACAGCAATCAGAAACATCAGGTAGTCCGACAGTGCCTCGATTGCTCCTAGATACTTGTTACCCTTGGCCTCCAGGAGCTGTCGATCGCTACGGGTGAGGAAAATGGTGGTGCCGATATGCCATAGGAGGACATCCTCTTGGAATTCACGGGCGAAGAACTCCAGCTTGATGCCTTTGAGTTTGTCCTCTTTTCTTCTTCTCTTGACCGCCTCTTGGCCCCAGAGTGTGGTGATTTCCTTCATGCAGTAGCTGCCACTACTGCCAGACAGTCTTTGTTGAATCCGGCTGAACAACTCCTGCTTGGCTTCTCTGTCAAGCTCAGAAATGCACCTCGTGTGCTGGTATTCCTTCCAGATGTCCTCCAATCTAAGCTTGCTCGCCAGCCAGGTGCACAGACGCTCCACCGTGGATGGAAACCTAGTGCACTCAGCGAGCAAGTTGTACCCCCGACCCTGCACGACCACATCCTGCGGCTGGTTGGATCCTTCCCAAGCAGCAGCCACCAGAGATCCAGAGAAAGAACTATGCGGCGGAGCTTGCGCCACCTTCCGCTGCACAGCAACGCATGGTGAAGCCGCATATTTGCCCTAGCTTTCAGGAATGCATGAGCCCAGGTGGACCCTAGGGCACTCAGCAGCGACACCACGTCCATAAAGAAGGCAGAAGCCAGCAAGAGGTAGGTGATGACGACGTCAACAGGCTCCTCACAGTCCTTTGGGTAGAGCCAGAACAAGGAGGAAGCTGCCGCCGTGCACACCGGCGAGACCAGGCGGAGGAGGTAACCTCCCCAGGTGTGGACCACGGTCGCCTTGGTGTAGAGGACGTCGTAAATGAAGGAGGACTCCATCCCGGCCACTTTGCATAGAACGTCCTTTGAATCCAAGGAGAAGATCTTCTGGCTGATGTCGTAGTTGGGCGAGTCCTTCTCGACGGAAGAATCGGCCATGGCACGATGGCCACAGGCCAGGAATTGAGTGTGAGCAAGGAGCTGCAGGGTCGTAAGTTCTTCGTGGCCGTCGGCATGGCATTGGCCTGCCCTTGAGATCATCATCAGATCATCTAGACACACGCCAGGGTCGTCAGTGCTTGTCGGCTTGCCCTTCTTCTTCTTGCTGTCGTCGTCGCCGGAGCCCCATATGTTGTCAAAGTTGCCTCGCAATTGGGCGAACACCTTCTCCATGTACCGTGCTACACCGAGGACCAACATGATGGAGGCCGCGGAGCGCAGCACCCCACTGTTACAAAGGTAAATGTACTTGAGCATGACATACAAGCCCTGTACTATCTTCCATAGGGCCTTGCCGACCTTGCGCCATGAGAGCTTTCCGTCCTCCAGGGCGAAGGCGGCGATGTTGTCCGGGCCAGCCAGATGGAGCAGCAGGAATGGTGCCCAGAAGGCGACCAGCTGCTGCTCCTGTGCTGTGGTCGGCGTGCGGGTGCTGCTGCTGATGGTCAGGTGGGTGATGGCGTATTCCGCGGCCTTTGGCTGCGCCTGGTACACCGCCCACAACAACAACATAGCAAAGGGATACTTGTTGTGCCGGCGGGTCTCGGCGGAGAGCATGAGGATTGAAGTCAGGACCAAGCTAGCAAGAGTCGCCAACCGAAGCGCCCAATCATCGAACCAATCAATGATTTTCCAGGCTTGGGAGAGTTCCCCCATTATCAACGACGACGACGACATTGCGAATTTGAGATCGATGTGAGCTCCAATAACAAGCTAGCTACAGCTACAAATCAACATCTATGTATGTCTCAGTACGTCTTGATCACATAGTACTGCTTATTCTTGATGAAAGAATACACATATAGCATGCAGCATATATATAGCGGCAGACCAGGCATGATCCCTTGAATCTTATTTCCTCGTATTGATTTCCTGCAGGTCTTGCACAACTATAAAAATCATTTTTGCTAGCACGCTATTTTTTTTCACAGACGGTTCACAATTTCATGACGCCAGTATAAAAAATAGTGTGGGCCCAGCAAGAGAACCGTCTGTGTAAAACCATTTACACAGGCGGCTGACATTATAAACCACCTGTGTAAATAGGGTATTTACACAGGCGGTTCATAATGTCAGCCGCCTGTGTAAATGGTATGGCGGCTGACATTATGAACCGCCTGTGTAAATACCTGTAGAGTTAATTTTTTTGATTTTTGTAAACGACCTCTGATGAAAAAACTTTGTACATGAAAGTTGTAGATCTCGAAACGTTATGAAACTTTGTAGTTCACAAATTTTTCATTTGAAATCATCTTGTCATCGAAAATTACGTTTGAATGTGTCAAATTTGAAATTTAAATTTTTGTAAACGACCTCGGATGAAAAAACTTGCTACATGAAAGTTGTAGGTTTCAAAAAGTTATGAAACTTTGTAGTTCATAACTTTTTCATTTGAATTAGTTTAGTGGCTCAAACAATCAATTTACACTCGGTTTAGTATAGAATATGAAGAAGTACTAACGAATCTAGACACAAGTGACTCATGGGACATAAGTGACTCATGGGTGGAATGGTAGAGGAGGTACCGCGCGAGAGTGAGGTCTCAGGTTCGAATCCCCGGCGGAGTGCGTTCGCGAATTTTACGCGAAAAAATGCGCGACTTGCGACTTCGACGGGCGGACAGATTAATACTGCATTTGTCCCAGAATTTAATTCTTTTTTTCGATTTTAAAAACGCGATTTTATTCTGCGGATTAATACAGACGGCTGAGAAAGTGAGCCGCCTGTGAAAACCTCATTTTCACAGGCGGCTCACAACCCGCCGCCTGTACTGTGGGCCGATTAGTACTGACCCCTAGTACAGGCGGTGGACTTGGCCGCCTGTATAAATATCTCTACCACCGCCTCTAAAAATGGTTTCTGTACTAGTGTTGCATGTGTAACCAAGTGGTGGTAGTTGCTTTGCTGGCTAAAACCTTTTATTTCAATTAGCATATCGACTCTACGATAGTAGATGATATAAATTACGGTTACAGACACAATGCAAACATAATATAGTACTATATGACCCTCTCCAGTGTTATTAGGGGACTCGCATTAGTACACACGTCCGAACCCACTGCCGTAAAGCGCTCCAAAACTTGTTTATGCCACACCATATCCTAGGTTAGTGTACAGCGACGTAAATGGGATTAGGTACCTCTAATGACAAAGCTAGGAGTCCTTAGAAATATTGCATCAGCCAATGCTTTTACTGTTTTATGCAATGGAAAGTGACCGACACAAGCTTCCATTTGCATGCGTTTGGTATTACTAGTCCATCAAGCCTGGTCACGGGTATTTTGGAATTGCGACTTGCGACTTCGACGGGCGGACGGATTAATACTGCACTTCTCCCAGAATTTAATTCTTTTTTTTCGATTTTAAAAACGTGATTTTATTCTGCGGATTAATACAGACGGCTGACAAAGTGAGCCGCCTGTGAAAATCTTTGACAGGCGCTTATTTTCACAGGCGGCTCACAAAGTGAGCCGCCCGTGAAAACCTCATTTTCACTGGCGGCTCACAGCCCGCCGCCTGTACTGTGGGCCGATTAGTACTGACCCCTAGTACAGGCGGTGGACTTGGCCGCCTGTATAAATACCTCTACCACCGCCTCTAAAAATGGTTTATGTACTAGTGTTGCATGTGTAACCAAGTGGTGGTAGTTGCTTTGCTGGCTAAAACCTTTGATTTCAATTAGCAATATCCACTCTACGATAGTAGATGATATAAATTACGGTTACAGACACAATGCAAACATAATATAGTACTATATGACCCTCTCCAGTGTTATTAGGGGACTCGCATTAGTACACACGTCGGAACCCACTGCCGTAAAGCGCTCCAAAACTTGTTTATGCCACACCATATCCTAGGTTAGTGTACAACGACGTAAATGGGATTAGGTACCTCTAATGACAAAGCTAGGAGTCCTTAGAAATATTGCATCAGCCAATGCTTTTACTGTTTTATGCAATGGAAAGTGACCGACAAAAGCTTCCATTTGCATGCGTTTGGTATTACTAGTCCATCAAGCCTGGTCACGGGTATTTTGGAATTGCGACTTGCGACTTCGACGGGCGGACAGATTAATACTACACTTATCCCAGAATTTAATTCTTTTTTTTCGATTTTAAAAACATGATTTTATTCTGCGGATTAATACAGGCGGCTTACAAAGTGAGCCGCCTGTGAAAATGAGGTTTTCACAGGCGGCTGACAAAGTGAGCCGCCTGTGAAAACCTCATTTTCACAGGCGGCTCACAGCCCGCCGCCTGTACTGTGGGCCGATTAATACTGACCCTTAGTACAGACGGTGGACTTGGCCGTCTGTATAAATACCTCTACCACCGCCTCTAATGACAGCTAGGAGTCCTTAGAAATATTGCATCAGCCAATGCTTTTACTGTTTTATGCAATGGAAAGTGACCGACAAAAGCTTCCATTTGCATGCGTTTAGTATTACTAGTCCATCAACCCATGCTCTCGCACGGGTTAAAGCCTTAGGAGACACTTACTAATAAAAATTATTAAATTAAATATTTTTTCTCTTTAATAATGTTCTAAAATAATATCTATAATAATAAGAACTCTATAGTCTATATATTTAGTTATGATAATCTAACAGATATTTCTTTATATGTATTTTTTTGTCCATGCTCACTGTTTTATTACATAACACGTATGTATCTCTAATATACATTTAGTTGGTTATTTGCAGAAACTATAATGGCTTTAGCTGCAGTCTATATTTCTGCAACACACGAACCTAAATTGTTACTGTTTTCCCCAAATTTTAAGCTTATTAACTGCTCATATATGGTGGCTATTATTTAAAATGGTAATCATATTCTACCGATTTGATAGTAAAATGTTTTGGATTTTTGTAAGAGTTTTAGGACCTACCTTTTTTTATTTCTAGTGGTTTTGGGAGTAATAATTCCTAGGATGAATCTTTTTCTTCTAGCACGATATATATTTAGTTGAAACATAAATTTAAATTATATAAGCTCTTATTTCATTCCTTTATGTGATATCATGAAAAACTATATTTTAACTTCCAAATTTTGATCTAGTTGTTGTAATATTTTTATACAAATTTTAATTTGAAATTCTATTACTTATTGTATGGTTTACTCAAAAATTTCATTTTATATTTATTAAAAGAATATAAATAGTTGTTTCAGAATACACCATATGGCACTCAAGATGTTGAATTTATTATATCAAATTAATATTGTTTTATAAAAAACAAATAACACTAAAAATTCAATTACTAATATTCATATGATATAATGTTTTCGTTAAAATGTTTAAACATTTTTTCAAGATAATTACTTACAAATTTATTATCATGATTATTATAATATAATAACTTAAAGTGAAATGTAAGTGTCATTACTATGTGGTTTCCTTAGGATATTTTTCCACGCTTAATAATCTTATAAAATAAATATTTATCTTAATGTATACAGGTTTCATTTGTCCAAGCAATCGAACATAGCTTTGTGCATAGTTTAACTTAATAGTGGCAAAAAGTGTTTATTTCGTATTTTGGTACAAAATATATAGGTATATATCACTTTACATTATCTTTGATGATGATAATTTGAATGCAAACTTAGGGTTCAAAGCATTATATTTCATAAAGATAAAGATGGATAATTTATAACCCAATGACATTATTCTTAAAGTGAACAAAAAACTATAACTTATGGTCAATAAATTTTATATCAAGAAATATTTAAAATTAAAATGAAAATTCTACGTAATGGTCAATAATGATCATATGATGACTTATTTGTTCACCTCAATCAAGTAAGATTGTATCCTATACTCTAGCGACTCTTGCTTTGATTTTTCACAATTCTTTTCCTGGTCTAATCTCACATAAACTTTCAATGACCATGCTCAAACAATATTACTCAATGACATTATTATTAAAGTGAAAAAATATACCTGATGGTCAATAAGGATTATATCAAAACTTATTTGTTCAAACTAATTCAAAACATTAAACACTACTAGATTCCGACCCTTTTGCCACGCTCTTTCGGGGCAACGTCAACGATTTCGTTGCAACAATGAGTGCTCTCGCAACCATTTTCCCTTTTGGTTGTGATAGATCGATTTTTTGCCACATAAATTGTTTCGTGGCAAAAACCATGAAGATCGTTGCAACAAGTAATTGTTATCGCGATGAAATATATTGTGGTTGCAATACGTTGTCACTGTTGCCACGCTTTAATTTGCATCGCGGGGACTTTTACTGGCGTTGCAATACTAAGTTGATATTGCAACACTTTTATTTGATGGTTGCAAAACAAAGGTCAGTATTGCAACGTTTTTTTTTGTTGCAGGGGTTTTTGTTGGCGTTGCAATACTAAGATGATATTGCAACTCTTTAGTCGATGGTTGCAATATGTTGTGACTCTTGCCACTAGTTTGTTTGCGTTGCGTGCAGTTTGTTTGACGTTGTAATACTAAGTTGATTTTGTAACTACTACTACTACTACTACTATGAAGACGACGATGAACTACTACTACTACTTTTCAGCCATAAATTTTGAAAAATTGTATGTTCGCCTAACATAAAGTCTTATTTTGCTCCAAACTGACATATGCTTGCAAAAAAATGTAAAATAAATTAGCAATTATATGACTGGTATGCCTAACATTACCTTTTTTGTGAAATGTTTGTCACATGTACTATATATCCAGCCACGAGAATTTTGGCTCCCAATTTTCCCGACTAGAGCCAGAAGAATAAGTTTAAATGAAAAATAACAAATCCTCACCCAGGTTCCCTCTTAGAATTGGCGGCCTTTTTTACAAGTCACCAAAAAATAGCGCCAATCGTGGGTGGTCTGTAACCTATAACCGTGTCGTGCATATCTGTATCCATCCCCTCCCACAAATTAGATCGTATCCAACCTTCAGGTCATGGCGCCGCTGGCATCCAGCACAAAGAAACCGCCGCCATCCAGTACACAACCGCCGGCGCCATCATCACGTACAGGGCCACCCTCGCCGGCATCGGGGACGGGGCCAACACCGCCGCCATCGAGGACGGGACCGACACTACCGCCATCGAGGACGGGACCGACACCGCAGCCATTGAGTATGCGCCCGACGCTGCCTCCGTCCATGACTACGTTGGTGCCTTCGTCCCTCACGCCATCGACGTCGTCTCCAGCAAGGACGTCATCTCCTGCTCAGGGCATCAGCGCTAACCACGACGCCACAGCCTCGGGCGCCCGTGGATATGTTGAAGCCACCCTCGAATTAGAAGATGAACATGGGTTCCCTCAACCATATAACATTAGGTTGATTTGTTCGACACTTCCCCTTTTTTTAATCATGTTTACTTCAACGGAATGACCACATGGGTTTTCCTCGCTGATCTTTTTAACATCTCATACATTGAACATTTTTTAACCTTTTTATGTTAATTTGGAGATGTTGCTGTTAAGCGAAGAAAACGTTCGAATTGATTGAGCGCACAATTCAATAGCTCTTGATTTTTAGGGATAATTTTCTGTTGCGATTCTTAAACAATCATGCTTATCCTGGGAGTTAAGGCCATGCAAGACCATAAAATGGAATGGGTTTGCATAGTCATGCTCATCAATTCTTCAGGGTCACTGCTTACCATGTTTTAGCTGTGCTGATTTGTTATGTTGATGAACACATTTAACTTGATTCAAAATATGTATCCGTGATCCAACGTATCTTTGCTGTTAACAGATCACATTATAGTTCTGATGTATCCTTGCTTAATTTTATTTCTAAATGATTCAAAATTAAACTGAAGTCACTTGGCTGCCTTTTTGAAGGGAGCTTCAGTGTGCCTAAAGATTTATCACACTACATCTTGTGGCTGCTGCAATTATTTTAGTTGTTTACTGCTCTCTTAGTTTTCCTGGTTTTGAAGTTTTGTTCTAGTGTTGTGCTTATTATCATGTCTGTACAGTTTTCACTGATACCATATATTCAGGTTTCCATTTATCCTGGTTTTGAAGTTTTGTTCTAGTGTTATGCTTGTTATGTTGTAGCATGCTGCCTTGCTGCTTGTGTCATTTACTCCTTGTCCAGCTTATTTTGTTGAGCTTAATGTGATTGTTGTACGAATGGCTTGCTTCACATTCCTCAGCTTTGCTTATATGATTTGAAGTCCTAGAGTTGCTTCTTCATTGCATCTTGGCCGGTAGCCACATCACCTGGGTAGCAGCTGTCTTGATATTCATACTCCTCCAACGTGAAAGACTGACTCATTTTCAACACAGAATAAACATCTAACAAGCTGTTTGGATCGCCAAAATATAACGGCAACAGATTACGTCCGCAATTAAATAACGATACAGTTGTTTGGTCCGACCCGGCCCGTTATAACTTAACGCACAATAGGATAACGCTCCGTTGAACTGTGATACCACCCCATCCCGGCCTGTATTTCATTACGTGACCGGCTCTGTCTCAACTTCTGTAACACCCCAAATTTTGCTTTTTGAAAAAAATAGAGTTGAATTTATTTAATTCTTAATTTTGTGCTCATAAAAATATAGGAAAATAAAAAGTTTTCATTAAATTAAAATTTGCCCTTTACTTAGCAAACATGTTTGAGCATTCATGCCTTTGCATTGGTTTATTTTTATTGAGTGGTGACTCAAAATTCAAAAAAAAAAATTCAAAATGTGTTTTGCAATTTAACTTTGAAGTAAAAAGAAAGAAAAAAAAACAAAACCCTCTCCCTCCTCCCCTCCCTTCTAGCCCAGCTCGGATCCCCCTCTCCCTTCCCACCTGGGCCTCGCCCAGCAGGCCGGCCCAGCTCCCAGCCACCCCCTCCCTTCTCCTCCCGCAGCGGCCCAGGCCTCCCCCGCGTTGGGCCCCGAGGCCCAATAGCGCCCCCCCCCCTGCATGGCCCGTTAGCCCCAACCCTAGCTGCCAGCGCCCCTATAACCCCCCCCCCCCCCCACAGCCCCCTCTTCCCGCCCCCCGCGCGCTGCCGCTAGCAGCCGGTAGCCAGCCCTGTGCGCCACGTGGCAACCCGGTCAGACCCCGCCGACAGCCCTTCGCGTTTTGTAAAAAGACCCCGTGCTTTGGTAAATTTGACCCGCAGTCCAGTTTTTATTTAATTCAGTTTTATTTTAAAAATGCTACCGATATTCTTTTGCTCATAAAATATTCGTTTTAACTCGGTTTTCATCCATTCGAATTGCGTTAGATTCGTAGAGTTTTTATCTATATGTTAAAACCATAATCAATCTGTTTTGCAAACTTTGAAAATAAATATTTATTTAATGCCTTTTAAATTCCAAGTTTAATCTCTAAATCTTGTTTAAATCGTATCTTCTCTGTTCTAGATCCGATTCGTCTCGTTCCAGTTGCGTTGGTCTCGTAACGAATTAATCTATGCATTAGTGATATTTAATACCATGTTAATATATCTGTAATTTTATGTTTAACTCCTAACTTGAATAATAACTATCCAACTTGTTTTACACATAAAATATCGATAGTTCCTACTCTCGTTTTCAAAATACAAATACAAGTTTGACCTAATCTAATCAAAGTATTTCGTTGAAATACTTTATCCACCCTTTTATATAGTTAAAATAAATAAAGCCTATAGTTCTATTTTTATAAAGTAAAGCTTTCGGTAGATGCATCTTTCTATTTGTAGCTTCGATTAGCGTGTTCTTTGCGCCTGTGTGATCGTAGAAATGCGTAGTTTTCTTTTTAAAATCTTTTTAATTGATTGGTGTATTGTTCTAAAATATATATGTTTGTATTGTTTTGTATGTTTGATCAGATTCTTGAGTGGTGTTTATGAACTTGTCCAAACGGTGAGTTTTACGCTGGAAATCAAGAAGAAGTTGGTTTTCTAGAAGATCTTTTGAAGACTAGAAATAGAAGAAAGGAGTTGAGTTTAAGGAAAGTATTATATGTGATCTTCCTTGATGTCCTATTCATGATGGTTTTTAAATCAAATCATATGCATGTGTCTAATTTTGTTACCATAGGGTTTACCTAGAATTGTTACCTTGAACCTTGAAATCCTATGAGTTATTTGCATCTGGGTAGTTATTGCTAGTGCTCCATTTACTAAACATGATCTTGAATATTGATTAATGACTATATGAAATGATAAAGTAAAACTTGACTTTTTAGTAACATGGATTTAGCATCCTATCTGTCAGCAAAAGCTGGGACATACAGTACAACCATGAGGGCTACATGGCTCTGGCTTTAGTTAAGTATGAGGGTAACTCTCTCGCATGTGGCAGTTCATGAAAGTTGCCATTGCCGAGCGGTTGCGGGGTACGGCCGGAGTGGCTACCGCTGCGCGTGTGTACCATCGAGGGGTCCCCGTATACCCCTTGCCCGTGGATCCGTAGTGTCTGTTGTTTGTCAGCGAGCCCCTTTGAAAAACTTTATAGTGAACCCTGCCGACCTTCCTTGGAAGTGGGTTAAGAGGTTCGCTACCTCGGGCGAAAGGGCAAATCACGACTTATGGGTAAAGATGTACAACCTCTGCAGAGTGTTAAAAACTGATATATCAGCCGCGCTCACGGACACAAGCGGCCCGGAAAACTCACAGAAACTTTATTTACTAGTTGCTCATCATTATGAACCACTTTATCATGATATTATGTTATTCGTTCATTTGTTTATATGATCTTGGAGTTTAATTTGGGGGCTTAAGCATAACTTATGACACATCAATTGTAAAGCTTTGAATCAATTAAAAATGCTTATCGCAGTAAACTAGTGTCAACTTTTTGAGCCTAATGAACCCCATATATACTTGTTGAGTACGAGATGTACTTACGCTTGTTTACTTTGCTATATTTGGATAAAAATCCCGGATGGCTACCAGATTGCAAGAGTCTCGAGCAGTTAGGCTTGTGATCAATCAGTCAGTTGGTCCCTGTGGAGTGAAGTCTTCGCCTGAAGATCGGAGTGTCTTTTCGTTGTTTGCTCTCTTAAGGTTATTTCTTTGGCCTTATATGTTATGTATTTAAGTGTTGTCTTTTGATATTACCTTGTTCTGTGGCTATATGTGAGATTTGACTTCCAGGGTATATCTGGTTTTGTTCTTAAAACCGGGTGTGACAGCTTCCTCTCCCCCGCGGTATCTAAGATCTTCTACTTTTCTTCTCTTACTGAAATAAGAATTGGTTGTATGCCTCTAAAATTCACTATTTTATACAGAGTTTGAACAGAGTATATGCTATTACTAGTTAACTGCCACATAAGTGAGTCTTCCTCCTAACTAAAAATAATTGTACAAGCAATATGCGCCACATCAGCCTCTAGGTTCATATGGATCAACTCACTTTTATGAAAATTGACCCTCATCCCTGAAATTTGTTCGAACCACATGATAACTTGTTTTAGATTAACTAAATGATTAATTTCAGCACTGGAGAACAGAATAGTGTCGTATGTATACTGTAAAGAAACTATTGCTCCCATTCTAAAATTTTGTAACACACCTTTAATCAACCCAGTACTAAATGATAAATTAAATATGGCTGATGGGTACAATTGGAACACATCTATTTACTAAATAATAAGGACATGTGCTGGAGCTTGTTATCATGATTTTCCAGCAGCAGCCAGCCACCTTGTGTAACCAGTAGTGTGCTTTTAGTACCTTGTAGGTCTCCAGGTTTTATAATATGAGCATATTCTAATTTTTAAATGTGTTGTCTTCACTTTCATTTTACACCCATGCTTTCTTTTAACTGTCAATGGTGTGTCAGTACTTATCTTTGGTGCATGGCTGTTTTATTAAGTGCTTGGCCACATGTGCAATTTATATGTTTCAGAATGCACTACTATGTCCATACAAACATGATTTTGAACAAGCACAACTAACAGCTTAGATTTAAGAAGGCCACAATGTTACTTGCTCTCAAATTTAGTTCCCAGATTTTATCATGTGCTTTACATAAGACTTTCTTGGTTGTATGTTATTCAGATTAGTGCATTTAAATCATGGATACTACTTCACCTTGTTTATTTACACAAGTTTAATTACCAACCATTGTCCTTTGTATGCAGTGCTGAGGGTGAAATCTGGACTGTTTATGTTCATTGCAAGAGGGGAGTTCCAGACAGGGAGTATGTAATGTTCAAACTAGAAAGGGGTGATATAAAATTGAGAACCTTCATCTATCTTAAGGACCAGCTTGGGTATGCTGTCCGGGACTTTTTATACTACAAGAAGCGCTGTGGAATAGATGTAGCTACTCTTCATCCTATCGAGGTGTTGACACAAAAAGCGTCAGGATCTGTGAACACCTCGGGCTATTACCCGAAACTCGATATCCGAGGGCGTGCCAGTCGATTTGACCAGTTAATCAACAAGGACGATAACTAGAACAAGATCTAATCAAGACAACGACGATGCGCCAGATGCCAAGATTGGAACTTGATCAGGATAAATAGAGCAAAGCTGAACGAGACAACAGCGATACGCCTAGATGTCAAAGTTCAGAGGTACTCCCGCGCGGAACTTGCAAGGATTTGACGGAGATCAAGGTGATGCAACCCGTCGAAGCTTGAAGAACTCGTTGATAAACTAAGACTAATGCAAAAAGGGTAAATTGCGATAAAAGTAGAATAAGAGTAAATTGATTTGATTTGATATGATTCATTGTATCACGCAGCCCTTGGGCACATATTTATACTCCCGCATGGAGAGTTGTACAGAGACACGATCCGTACCTTTCCTAAAACAAACTCCTATCTTTAAGGAAACTGACTCGCGCAGGAGTCGGATCTAAAATAACAATATTATTTTCCTAAACAAACACACCTATTTTAAAGGAAAACAAATGACTCATGCAAGAGTCAGACTCAAACTACTATAATAATACTGGTATAAAATCACCAGTTCCCTTATGTCTTTTCCTCGATAAAAACTTTCCATCGGCAGATTCCTTCAACCCGTGACTCCCTTCTTTGGCCACCGGTAACCCTCTGCTGACATCAAACGCTAAGTCACCCTGTGCTCATCGGCACCCTATGCCCATCGGCATCGGCAATGTTTCCCAATCGGCAACCTTGCACTAGTAACTTGTCGTCACCAATCAATCCCTATCAGCAATCGACATCGGCAATATCTCCTCATCGGCAATCGGCAACTTTGTAATCCTGGTGACCTGACTCCATCAATCAACCTCCACCGGTAAGAACCATCCAACCTCTATCGGCAACATCTGAAACTTCCAGCTTCCATCGGCAACACACTTAGTCTTGTCACAGCACACTCCCATCGGCAATACTGACTCATGTCTTCCTGATGCCGATGGAAAACGGCTGCCGATCAACACAAGTCTTAGCTCATTTGACACGTACCAAAAAACGGTGTCAACACATGCCCCCAATTTCGGAGTGTATAATACTTTACTCGCCGAAATTATCTCTACTGTAGTCGTTACCTTCGAGACAACTGCACAACTTCCTCGATCTCCGCGTGCAGAACCGCAATTTATTAATAAAATCCCTCGATCATAGCGCAAATAGTTGCAAATCTAACAATATCTCCTTGATTATTGCGCACATCCGCCGCAGGCCTCTCCACATTCCTGCACAGTATGAACCGAAATCCCAAAATACCCCTGAGTAAACTTATAAAAGTTACCAGGATCCAATCTGCCTTTTTACCCTAGGCTCACTTTCACCCTTCACCTGCCTTCGTCTTCAACCTCCAGCCATCCTCAACCTCCGGCGGCGTCTCCAAAGAACTGCTCTGTGAGCTCAAGTAACATCACTCTTCCCAAGTCAAGCTCAATCCGCAAGCACTCCCCAGTTCCAATGGCGATCCAAGTCGACATCCCCAAGGTAAATCTATCTCCTCCTCACTCTCTCTGCAAGTTCTTTATCCGTATGAATCCATAATTTTCCCCTTTCCTTTCTTGATTCCTTCTTTTCTTTTATTTTCGAAACCTAGGAACTGTACAACAAAGTAGTGATCCCACTCAAACAGTCCAGCTTTACCTGCCTAGGTCCAATGGGGAATCCTGACCCTAGCTACTTGATCAACGCGGAAGCCAACCGCATTCCATTCAGATCTGAAAGTTTCAACCTAGGGTCATGGAAGGATGCCTTCCGTTCATGGCCCAAACCCACCAAGGGATGGAAGAACTGGTACCTTAGGGTTATCAGGTCGCAGCAAATCTACTGGTCAGCGCGTAGTTTAGATCAGTGCATCAGGCTCTCCATTGCCGATATGGAGAAAAATGAGAATATGCTGATAGCGGCCTCTTATTTCTGGTCCGACACCATGAATGCTTTTCTATTCAGACATGGACCAGCTACCCCTACCCTTGCCGATGTGCACATGCTCACCGGCTTGGACGTCTCTTCTACCGATGTCTGATCTCTGTTCCATCGGAAAGCTGAGTATAAGGTGAACACGCGGAACAATGGTGGTTGGACGGGTTACATCCAGGAATACCAGAAAACTGGATCGGTAAACCAGACGGAGTACGCCACCTTTCTGAACATGTGGCTAGAGAAATTTGTTTTGTGTGGCAAGATTGTTGGACCGACTACTATGTACCTTCCAGCCGCAGAACTCCTTGCCGATGGAACAAGACTCCCTCTAGGCAGCTATCTCCTTGGATCAGTATACCGCCTTCTGCATCATGTATCCCAGAAGCTGCTGCTAGGCGAGCCCATCGGCAATCTTGGAGGCCCCTGGTGGTTCATAAACATGTGGTTAAATGCACACATGTACAAAGTCCTTCAACTTGACTTGTTCGCTCAGCAGTTCCCAAGGGACATATCGGAAGATTACAAGTACAGGGATGATGAATTGGTAACTCGTTCTCCACTCAACTTTGGAGAAGCCATCATAGTGCTGCCAGGGACCGATGCCGATGCAGAGCAATTTGGCTTGTTTTTTCAAAAATTCTACAACGGAATTCCTGCCTCAGAGCGGCTCTGGTGGCCATACATCGATGAAGACAACCGATTCCCGCTGCTGTTCAATCTTACCGATGGGAACGTGCCTCAAAACCAAGTGATCATGAAGGCCAATATTCTTCCCCGAGCCATTCCAGTCAATATTTTCGGAACTGGGAAGAATGCCCCTCCATCTTACGAGTTCTATTACCCATCGGTAGCGGCAAGGCAACTGGCATTTGGCCAACTACCGATTAAGCTTTGCTACTCAAAGGTGGTGAAGCCGAGGCAGACCATTTCCAATGCCATAGAGTGGAACAAGGTCGTCAACCTTCCTCCCAATGCCGACACATCAGATATTGATCTGTCCTCTTGGGCACCAACGTCCTTCATCACCAACGAATACAAGTTTTGGTGGCAAGAATGGAGATATAATTGACATCAATCACCTCATTCCCGATGATGCAGTAAGTTTTTTTTATTTCGATATATTCTCCATTACTTTATTCTTATCATCGGCATCTAACCCCCTCACACTTAACAGGTTGACGACCTGATTCCTAAGATGAGCAGGAGTGGGAAGCCCTTCAATCTCCGGATGATGAACCCCCATATCTCTCATCGGCAACAATGCCCCTACACTGGCCGACTTTACTCCCAAGCAGGTACCTAAATCGACGCCTGCAAAAACCAAGGCTACATCGGCTACTGCTGCTGCCGTGACACGGGTTTTTGCAGTAAATCTCCTCTTAACTCATACCGATCTCATACTATTTCATCGGCAATATTTCACTTTGTATAACCTGCACTAACCCCTTTTTTAGGCAATGAGGCCATCGGCAGCTGTTCCAAGCACACAAACATCTCCAAGCCCTGCTGCCGATGCCCCCCCAGGCTTCAAAATGGGCAGGCTCTCCTACTGCTGCACCCAAGAAGAAAAGGCGCCTGAGACTAGCCACCTCAGATATCGACGCGCCAGCAGTAGCGCCACTATCGACTCCAGTCCCTGATCATCCATTAGACGATATTCCTGATCAGGAGACAACACCACCTGCTGCAACAGTAGAGGCGACATCGGCATCAGCACCTTTACCAGCCGAAATCCCCGAAGAGAGAACGGTGTCGCCACCACAAGAACCAGTTGCCACAGCAGAAGCAGCAACAGCAACAACGCCACCAGCAACCATGGCGTCAACGGCCTCTCTAACAGAAGTTTGTTCGTCGGCAACTGCTGCCGATCTCTAGGACGAAGCTGTATCAGCCGACATGCCAAGTCCTAGGCAAGAGATTCGCTTCAAGATGGTAAGTCGGTCACCTAAAAATTCATAGCATATTCTTATGATCGGCGCATTTTAACTTCCTCTTTTTTAGGCCCAAGACTCCCCGGACAGCTTATTCTCCTTTGGCCTCAACCTCCAGGACAAGGATGAACACCAAGAAGGCCCCGCTCGAGCAGACAGCCTGTTCTCCTTTGCTATCAACATTCCCGATGAGGATGAGGACAAGGAAAGTTCTGCTCCAGCTCTATCGGCAGAGGTCAAATCCAAACTCGAAGCACTGCTTTCCTTGCTGCAACAAGATACATCCCAACTCGTCCAGGATTCAACTGCAGCAAGGGTAGCTTTCAAAGATATCCAAGGCCAACTACCTGCCGATGCAGAAGAGATCCTCCTCCAAGCAGCCTTCCTTGAGAGTCGCCGACTTCAATACCAACGGGTCTCAAGCTGTATTGCCAACAGGAATGCTCAATCCAAACTTACGGAAGAAATGCTTACGTTTAAGAAAATTGCTGATGAGAAACACAAGAACATCGGCCAAGTGGAAGCTTTCGACACTGATCTTGAACATGAATTCATCCAATTATCGGCAAGAAAGGAAGAGTTGCAAGCTGAGCTAAGAAAGGTTGAAGAAGCCTTGAATGCAGTTAGCCAGAAGAGAGCCCATCTTCCCGATACCATCAAAGCTCTGCGACAAGAGAGGGACAGCAATGCCCGACAAGCCATCGCTCTAAAGAAAAAGATCAAGTCGGTTGAAGGATCTGCCGATGAGGATGCTAGGGAGATAGAAGAGATAGAACCAATTCGCCTGCGTGCAATATCAGTTATCCAATCCCTGTTGTAACTTGTTAAATTCCATCACATCGGCAAATGTAGTTAGCAATACTTGATTTTGGCTCTGTAATAACGTCAGCACGCTTTTACCGATGCTTATATAATTTTTCTTTCATCGGTATTCAACTGAGCACTATGCCTCTACCCAAATACTAGGGTAATATTTTTTTAAGTATTTACCGTTGATTGCTTTAGAGAATGCAACTCCTTCGAAAGTTTCCAAAATATAGGCATTACCAGGAGCAGATTGTTTTATCCGATAAGGACCCTCCCAATTAGGAGACTATTTTCCAAACTTAGAACTCTTAGTCCCAATCGGTAAAATCAACTTCCATACCAAATCCCCATCGGCAAATTCTTTTACCTTCACTTTCTTGTCATACCATCTGGCAACTCTCTTCTTATTCTCCTCAATGTTGATCAATGCCTTCAACCGATGACTTGCTAAGTCCTCCAACTCATCTTTCATCATAGTAGCATAATCATCAGTCGTCAGCTGATCTTGAAAAGATAATCGCCGAGAGCCAGTTTTAATTTCCCAAGGCAGGACATCATCGTGTCCATAGACCAACTGATACGGCGAGACTTTGGTTGCACCATGACAAGCCATCCGATACGACCACAGGGCTTCATTCAACACCACATGCCACCTTCTAGGGTTCTCTTCAATCTTGTGTTTGATAAGTTTAATAACTCCCTTATTAGTCGCTTCAGCTTGACCGTTGGCTTGAGCATAATAAGGAGAAAAATTCAATACCTTGAACCCCATATTAGCAGCAAACTCATCAAACTCTCCCGATGTGAACATGTTCCTTGATCGGTAGTAATAGTTTGAGGAATACCGAATCGGTAAACAATGTGTTCCTTAACGAAATCCACTATGTTTGCCGATGTCACCTTCTTCAAAGGAATTGCCTCAACCCATTTAGTGAAGTAATCAGTAGCAACAAGTATAAACTTATGTCCCTTACTCGATGGTGGATAAATTTGGCCGATGAGATCAATAGCCCACCCTCTAAATGGCCAAGGCTTGATTATGGGATTCATCGCCGATGCAGGTGCCCTCTGTACGTTGCCAAACTTCTGAAAATCCTGACATCCTTTGAAATAGTTGAAGCAATCTTCAAGGACTGTCGGCCAATAATATCCATTCCGCCTAATCATCCATTTCATTTTGAATGCCGATTGATGCGCTCCACACACACCTTCATGGATTTCGCCCATCAGATCCTTTGATTCTTCTTTACCGAGACATCTGAGCAAGACTCCATCAATTGTCCGATAATACAATTCATCGTCAAGGAGCACATACTTAGTGGCTTGGAACCTTAGGTGTCTTTCAACCTTCTTAGATGGATCCCTTAAGTAATCGGCAATCTCCTTTTTCCAGTCATCGGCAACCGTTACCGATGTCATGACTTCTTGAATCGGTTGATATCCTGAAGCATTCTGTGCTAACCTATTGGCCTCTTCATTATGCAGTCTAGAAATATGCTCAAGACGGTACTCTTTGAATTCTTTTAACAACTGCAAACATCTTTCCTGGGCTGCAATTAAAGCTTCACTCCGGCATTCATATGTCCCAATCAATTGGTTAATTACCAACATAGAATCACCGAAGATTTCAACAGCATCGGCACGTACTTCCCTGAGTAACTCCAACCCCTTTAATAGAGCCTGGTACTCAGCCTGATTGTTAGTTGAAGTAGTAACAATCGGCAACGAGGTCTCATACTTCCGCCCTCGGGGTGAAATCAAGAGAATACCGATATCTGCTCCGTCTTTGCACGTAGACCCATCAAAGAATAAAGTCCAAGGAGCAATCTCCACAGAGCTTACCATATTGCAATGCTGAGTAACAAAATCAGCCATTACCTGACCCTTAACAGCCTTAGCCGATTCATACCTTAAGTCAAACTCTGAAAGTGCCAAAATCCATTTGCCAATTCTTCCACTTAATATCGGCATCGACAACATATACTTAACCACGTCATCTTTGCAGATAACGGTGCATTCAGCCGACAATAAATAATGCCTCAATTTGATGCAAGAGAAATATAAACATAAGCACAATCTCTCTATGGCTGAATACCTGGTCTCAGCATCCACCAACCTTCTGCTCAGATAATATATTACAGGTTCTTTTCCTTCAAACTCTTGAATTAAGGCCGACCCGATAACACTGTCATCGGCAGACAAATACAACTTGAAAGGCTTCCTGTGTTGAGGTGGAACCAAGACTGGAGGGTTCACCAAATATTTCTTGATCTCCTCCAAAGCAAACTGCGGCTCTTCATTCCATGTAAACTCTTGATCGGCTTTCAACCTTAATAATGGACTAAAAGATTTAATCTTACCAGATAAGTTGGATATAAACCTTCTGATGAAGTTAATCTTGTCGATCAAGGATTGCAGCTCAGTCTTGTTTGTAGGAGCAACCACCTTATTAATTGCATCAATGGATTTCCTACCGATCTCGATGCCTCTCTGATGCACCATAAAACGCAGGAATTGACCTGCCGATACACCAAATGCCCACTTGTTAGGATTCATCTTCAGTCCATGCTCCCTTGTGCACTTGAGGATTTTTCGCAAATCGGCAAGATGCTTCTCAAAATCTCTGGATTTAACCACCACATCATCAATGTAGATTTCAACTATCGTGGCGATATACTTATGAAAGATGAAATTCATCGCTCTTTGATAAGTAGCACCGGCATTCTTCAAGCCAAAAGTCATGACAACCCATTCAAACAAACCGACGTGACCTGGACATCTGAAAGCAGTCTTGGATATGTCTTCTTCAGCCATGAATATCTGATTATATCCAGCATTACCATCCATGAAGCTAATGATTCGATGTCCAGCAGCGGCGTCAATCAGCAGATCGGCAACAGGCATCGGATAACCATCCATCGGCGTGGCCTTGTTGAGATTCCTGAAATCAATACAAACACGAAGTTTTCCATTCTTTTTATACACAGGAACCACATTAGAAATCCAATCGACATATCGACACTGCCGAATAAATCCAGCTTCAATTAACTTAGTAATTTCAGCCTTAATATCGGGCAACACCGTAGGATTGCATTGGCGTGCAGGTTGCCGATGTGGTTGGAAACCAGACTTAATAGGTAACCGATGTTCGACTATCGGTCGGTCTAAACCAGGCATCTCTATAAAATCCCAAGAAAAACAATCTTTGTATTCCTTTAATAAATCGGTTAACTGTTATTTACATTGAGAATCTAACTTAGCACTAATAAAAGTAGGCCTATGTTTACTACCATCACCGATGTCTATTTCTATTAAGTCATCGGCGGACGTGAAGCCCTGACCAAGTTTTCCATCATCGGCGAACCGATCCATTAAAACTCTTCTTCAGAACCGACTGCTTGGATCGGTGTGATGTGGTAATCGGCAACTTTGAAGAATTCCGTGTCCCACGCTTCACCCGATATGCATCTGGTTTGTTCATAAGTTTCCGATTCTGCCAACGCGACGATCGACGGGGTCTCACTTTGGACGACTTCAATCTTATCTCCAACCCACTACACAAGGCTTTGATGCAAGGTGGAAGGAATACAGCAATTGGCGTGGATCCAATCCCTTCCTAGGAGCAAGTTGTAAGAGCCTTTGCCACTGATTACAAAAAATGTTGTCGGCAAAGTTTTACTGCTGATGGTCAATTCAACACATATGGCTCCCATAGCGGTTGACACATTGCCTTCGAAATCTTTGAGCTTCATGTCTGTCTTGACTAGGTCTTGGTCGCCCTTCCCAAGCTTTCTGAACACAACATATGGCATTATGTTGATCGACGCGCCGCCATCTACCAGCATCTTGGTTAAAGGTTGTCCATCTACCTTGCCCTTAACAAACAGAGCCCTCAGGTGCTACCTTTCATCATCAGCAGGCTTCTCAAAAACAGTCGTCATCGGGTCCAAGACCAATTGTGCCATCTCAACCGTCTCATCATCATCGCTGACAGGTGCCATGAATTCCATCGGCAATATGACCACCATATTGATTTCTGCCGATGGATCCCTATCCTTACGCTTTGGCCTCCACTGCTTCTCCCTTGAAGATTCTTCATTGTCACACAAGTCATTGCGGCGTTCGCACTGAATCCTCCTTTTTTGAGTCTTTGTTAGACCCTTAGGGCACCATTGTGGGAGCTTGGTCTTCCAGATAGGCTGATGCCGCTTTTCATTATTCACATCGGTACTTCTTCCGATGTTGGGGTCTCTGGAGAATATTTCTTCGTCAGGCACTCTTGCGTTGGCCATCTCCTCGAGCTCTTCTTGGTCAATACACCTGCCAAGCCTGTTATGGGCACTGAGCTTGCCCCCCAGTCGATCATGTGCCAACTTCTTCTCCCTGAGCGGCTTAGCGTACCTAGATGCCCGATCATCAAAACAAGGTTTTTTACCTGACTGATCGGCAGCGTAGTACCCATTGCATTGGGGGCAATTATCGACAGTGGGTAGCTTGATGCCTTCTTCCCAACAGTGAACGAAGAAGGGACACTTCCAGTGGTCCTTATGTCGAAGCCATTCTTGGTGCTCTTCTTCTTCTTGCCGATATCGCTCTTCATGCGATTGCCGATAGTCTCGCCTTGGCTGTTTATGCATGATTATAACAACAGGAGCCCTATTGGCATTGCCACCTTCCTCGGCTACTTTCTTGCCTTTCCTATCATCGGTAAACCTTCTTGCATCGCGCTTAGCTACTTGGTGGTTAGGATCTACCGATGAGTTCTTCCTGGCAGCTTCCGATGTCAGCACTTTAGTTTTCCCAATAGTTTCCACCATGTTGTTTGGAAACAGGTGCTGATCAATCTTCATCGGTTTTTGGACTTTAGGATTCTCAAATTTAATGCGCCCAGATTCGATCTCTGACTGCAACTGCTGCCTGAATACTTTGCAGTCATTGGTACTGTGCGAAGTTGCATTATGCCACTTGCAGTACCTAATTTTCTTGAGCTCCTCGGCCGATGGAATTACTTGATTAGGCGCCAACTTGATCCGCCCTTCTTGAAGTAATAAGTCGAACATCCTATCGGCCCTGGTAATATCAAAGGTGAACCTTTTAGCATCTTTCTAGCCGAATGGACAAGACACAGCCTTCTTATCCTTCACCCATTCGGCAACACTGATGTTTAATTCTTCATCTGCTCCAGAATATTCTTGCTCGATGAAGTTCACCTTCTTAATCCAAGTCTTCCGGGGTTCAAAGGCTTTAACATCCTGATTGGCAATCCTTTGCACCAGATGACTTAAGCTTTCAAATTCCTGAGACGCATACTTATCTTTGATATGCGGCAATAATACTTGGAAAGCCAAATCTGCCAGTTGCCGATCATCAAGAACTAGGCTGTAACATTTGTTCTTCACATCACGCAGCCTCTGAACAAATCTTTCTACCGATTCGTCATTGCGTTGCCTCAGCTTGACCAAATCGGTAATCTTCTTCTTGTGTATGCCAGCGAAGAAGTATTTGTGAAACTGCCTCTCTAGATCGGCCCACGTAATTACAGAGTTTGGAGGCAATGATATGAACCATGTGAATGCCGATCCGGACAATGACGATGAAAACAGTCTCACCTTGAATTCCTCTCTGCTGGCAGCTTCTCCGCACTGGATAATGAAGCGGTTAATATGCTCCATCGTTGAAGTGTCATCTTGGCCGGAGAACTTGGTAAAATCGGGCATTTTGTACCGATTTGGGAGAGGAATTAAATCATACGCAGGAGGATACGGTGTCCGATAAGAGTATGTGTTCACCTTGGGTTTGATGCCGAACTATTCTTTCATTACTTCGGCGATCTTATCGGTCCAATATGCATCCTGCTCTTGCCAACTCATTGGCTGGTTGTTGACTGGTGGAGTCGGTTGATGCGCCTCTTCAGGTCTTGGCAGAAGATGGTTCGGAGTAGTTGTCACGGGCGCAGCACCAGTCATCTGGACACTATGCATCGGCTGATTCACCGATGAATAATTTTGCACACTCAGCATATTAGGTTGATTTTTCGTATTCATCGGTTGCTGTACCGATGGTCCGCTCTGAGTGTCTGCTGGACCTCCATAATGATACATTGATATGCCAGGCTGTTGAGCTGGTGGCTGGTTGACCCATCTAGAGTTATAAATCATCGGCATGTGACTTACCGATGGCTGATAGCTAACTGGAGTGTGTTGCTCTTGTATCCTGGAGCAATCAATCATCAGATTACCTCGAGGAGCCAGCCATCCAGCTTGAGGATTTACCGCCAGTTGACTTCCAGTAGCTATAGTACGTTGCATCGGCACAAAACTCGCCGATGGTGGCATCAAAGGTACTTTAGGAATTGCTTGATTTTCTGATGGCACCTGTATGGTTGGAGAGGATGTAGAGTAATGCATCATAGGGATCACCGGCTGTGATTGCATTGCCGACGCCACAGAGCTCTTCCAAGCTGAACGGTACCCTGCACCAGATTAGAACCAGTAGATGGATTTGGAGGCATACCGTAACCCCACCAGTTGGCAGGCGTTGGCTGATTCTGAATAACAGGTCCCGACATTGCCGACGCCACTAGATCTGCATTGAGCTTGATGACGCTTTCAGGAGCCGACCTTGGCGGTGTAGCCACATCGGCAGACGGTTCCACAGGAGTGGATAACGCCATTGGGGCTGCCGATGGGTTTATAGATGTCGATTCAGGCTGATGATACGCTGGACCAACATATTGGGGTGCTTGTCCTTCTTTGAAAGATTGCATGATAGCATTGTAGACGGTATTGGACAACACGCCGGAGTGGCTAATTAATGCTTGACTTACCAGGATTAACCATCTCTTGTAACTAACCAGGATTGGCGTCAAACGTGACCTGTCGTGGCAACGACGGATCTTGCTTCTGAATTGCCTCGCCGCTCCTGCTTAGGCTGGAGGACTTGAGATATAATTGCTTATACTCCTCCATAGCCCGCTCCATGGCCAGCTTCTAATCATCTTTTAGATCGGCCTCAGAGACTTCGATGACGTTCCTCTGGTTGACGTCAGTATGATCGACCATGATAGATGTAGAAATTTATATAATCGGTCCCACCGAGCGTGCCAAAAGAGGTGTTGACACAAAAAGCGTCAGGATCTGCGAACACCTCGGGCTATTACCCGAAACTCGATATCCGAGGGCGTGCCAGTCGATTTGACCAGTTAATCGACAAGGACGATAACTAGAACAAGATCTAATCAAGACAACGGCGATGCACCCAGATGCCAAGATTGGAACTTGATCAGGATAACTAGAGCAGAGCTGAACGAGACAACAACGATACACCCAGATGTCAAAGTTCAGAGGTACTCCCACGCGGAACTTGCAAGGATTTGACGGAGATCAAGGTGATGCAACCCGTCGAAGCTTGAAGAACTCGTTGATAAACTAAGACTAATGCAAAAAGGGTAAATTGCGATAAAAGTAGAATAAGAGTAAAATGATTTGATTTGATATGATTCATTGTATCACACAGCCCTTGGGCACATATTTATACTCCCGCATGGAGAGTTGTACAGAGACACGATCCGTACCTTTCCTAAAACAAACTCCTATCTTTAAGGAAACTGACTCGTGCAGGAGTCGGATCTAAAATAACAATATTATTTTTCTAAACAAACACACCTATTTTAAAGGAAAACAAATGAATCATGCAAGAGTCAGACTCAAACTAGTATAATAATACTGACATAAAATCACCAGTTCCCTTATGTCTTTTCCTCGATGAAAACTTTCCATCGGCAGATTCCTTCAACCCGCGACTCCCTTCTTTGGCCACCGGTAACCCTCTGCTGACATCAAACGCTAAGTCACCCTGTGCTCATCGGCACCCTATGCCCATCGGCATCGGCAATACTTCCCAATCGGCAACCTTGCACTGGTAACTTGTCTTCACCAATCAATCCCTATCAGCAATCGGCATCGGCAATATCTCCTCATCGGCAATCGACAACTTTGTAATCCTGGTGACCTGACTTCATCAATCAACCTCCACCGGTAAGAACCATCCAACCTCTATCGGCAACAACCGAAACTTCCAGCTTCCATCGGCAACAGACTTAGTCTTGTCACAGCACATTCCCATCGGCAATACTGACTCATATCTTCCTGATGCCGATGGAAAACGACTGCCGATCAAGACAAGTCTTAGCCCATTTGACACGTACCAAAAAACGGTGTCAACACGAGTACAACAGACATGCAGAGATTATGCTAGAAGACAACGAGAGGGACAAAGAAATTAGATTAGTACTATCACATGAGGAACAGACATCACAACAAGTGTGCATAACAACCCTCAAGAGACCAAGGCAGTAGCCAGAAGCTGATGAGAATCCATTCATGGATGATCCAATTGATGCATACAAGGAATGGCTAAAGGAGCTGCCAGTGGACAAATCCAAAAGTATACCATCTATGTTGCTGAGCATATGTATTTCTAATGTTAGCTCCTTTACATAAACTAACCTTACCTAACATGCTTTTGGTGACTAAGGGCACTCACAGTGCAAGACTCTATCATAGAGTCCAAGACTATTTATTACCACTTATTTATGGTATTTTGCTGATATGACAGTATGTTTATTGAAGAGAGAGGATGAAAAAACAAGACTTCAAGTCTTATTTAGACTCTAAGTCCACAATATTCAAGATAATAAATAGGTTTAGACTTTATGATAGAGTCTGCATTGTGACTACCCTAACAGATTTGATGGATGTCATTAGGGAACAATCAGTGGACACGTACAAAGAGTATTTAAAGCATAAAGGGGACATTCCACAAATTAGTAATTCATTTTCCTTTCATAGCAAGTTCATTTTACTAGTATTTGTGCCCTAACTAATTGATGCTTTTCACTTTGTGTGCAGTGGCTTTTGTCAACCAACATGATGCTGATGGCATTTTAATTGAACATGATGAAAGTAACGGAAGCAATGCTACACCACCCTTGAATAGGCCAAGCCATGCAAGGAAGAAAAAGGAACAAGGAAATGGTTTGTGATGATTCACCGTATACATTTAACATTGGGTACACATCTATTAGTTTACAACTACCATGGCTGAAGTTTATTATTTCCTTTTTTGCAAGGAGGTGCCTCCAATCAACATAAGAAAAGTGGTCGTGGGACTGCTAAAGCATTAGCAATCACCGCCAAGAGAATTAAGGAACGCAATCAGAGACTCCCAATTGAATTTTCAGGAAAGTGTAAAGGTCCATGTGGACCAAATGCCCGTGCTTTTGTGGATGACATTGTGTTTTTTACAAGGAAATGGGCCCCACTAATTGGAGTGAGAAGTTGGAAGGATATGCATGACAATGCCAAAGATGAAATTGCAACAGACATAATGGTATGCTCAATCTATTTTTATTATTCCTACTCATGTGATGCATAAAGTTAATCGTGATAAATCATATGATTGAATTTTAATTGTAAATAGCGCATCTGGAAGTTCTGCAACATTGACAATGAGGATGAAATAAAAGGGAAAATATTGGACATTGCCAGCGAGCGGTACAAAGGATGGTGATCAGCTCTGAGTGCCACATATAGGGCTTACAACAATTATGGTGACAGAATACGAAATAAGCATTAAGAATTAGACATTTTCGAGTGACACTACTTGTTGTTGTACTTTGGATCGGATAAGTTCCAGGCCAGTTGTAGAAAATTCTACTTTGTTAAACAACCTTCATCAACCAAAATTGCATTGTTACATATCAATTGTTGTCACTTTGCAGAAGGTAAGCAGTCAGAACTCCTCCAACCGCCAGCAGCAAAAAACCAAGCATGTGATGGGTTCAAAAAACTTTTCACAGTGTAGCTATGAGCTGGTAATCTTTAAATACACCAGACTAGTTGTTCCATTGTATGTTCCAATTCTTATGACTTGAATTATGTTTTTGCATCCTAGAGGGACAAAGAAACTGGTGAAGAGCCAAACGATCTTGAGCTTTGGAAGTCCACTCACACAAAAAAGGGCAAATGGTCAAATATTGTGTCAACACAAGTATATGTGAGTACATCTTTCATCAAAACGGCTAGCCATATGTGTGCCCAGGAAGTCCACACATACAACAACAGAAAAGAAGAATATCAAAATCAATGTTATATAGCGAAAACATAGATACATTAACACTTACATCAAAGTATAGCGGAACGACTACTAAACTTTCTTGAAGCTCCAACTTCACAGGGACAGTTGACTGGGGGGTTTGCATACGCCTAGCACTTCTTCGAAAACTCACTAGATCCATCTTCTGTTACCCATCCGGGATTTTTATCCAAAGTATTGAAAAGTAAACAAGCATAAGTACATCTCGTACTCAACAAGTAAACATGGGGTTCATGAAGCCAAAAAGGGTATGCATGGTTCATAGCGGTGAGCATTTTAAGTAAACATGGGCCCGCCGTCGACGATGCCCGGGGCCGGTAAGGCCGTAGATGAAGAAGAACATCACGTGCCCATGGATGACCCCACCGGGAAAACCTCACCGGAAAAGAAAAACGGAGAGGAACCAGTCAAATGATGGTGGATCGGATCAAAGGAAGACACTACAATGAAGAGGACAACGAGACAAACCTTGTGGTGGTCTCGGAATTGGCGGGGGACGTCGAAGTTGACTGGAAAAGCATGCCGGAAGCTCGCCGGAATTGACCGCCAGTGGTACGATAGGAAGAGAGAAAATTGTAATTTTACTACACGAGGAATTTCCCAAACTAGGGGCTCCTCTTCGGTAGTTGTGGTGTCCTTTGGTCAAGGGGTGGGTACATATTTATAGGGAGGAAGACTCTTCACCTCAACATCAACTAGCGATATGGTACTAATTGATGGTGCACCTCCACATTTACTAACGGGCCAAATTAATCATCAAAGCCCATTAGTAAATAAAATGCTTGGACTTTTGTGATTTATGAGGATTATTGCACATGGGCTTTGTGGGCTGTTGAGAAATTGAAGTCTTCATTATTTATTTTCGGAATAAATTATTTTCGTGAATAAAATAATTCTAGAAAAGTCTAGAACTAATAATTAAGCCACGAAAAATACTCCGAATGCTCCAAAAATTCAGGGAAAATTCTCGGAGATACTTTTGAACACAATGAACCCAAATAAAGTATTTGGAGCTCATTAAAAGATATTTTGGAGCATCTAAAAATTAGAATTTGCTCGTAGATAAATAGGGAAAAGGTCCGGAAAAATTCAGAAAAATTCCCGGAAAGAATTTAGAGACATGTTGATGAATTATGAACTCAAGAGAATCATTTGGATCAAGAGACAACAGATAATGGGAATGTCCAAATGAAAGATTAAGATCGAGAACAAGAATTTGATTATAGAAAAAGATAGAGACGAACCAGAGACCGATAAACGACTTACTAAACGCGTTTTAAAAACTTTAAACACTCACATGCATTAAGAGAAGCAACAAACAACCACCACAACAATCAAATCCTGTCAAATTAATTTAGGAAAAATTTATAAATTCATTTTTCCTATACTAAATTTGTGCAAACTCAAACTACTCTTGGAAACTTTTATATCAACATTGAAATCATTTATTTATTTAGTTGTTTTCCAAGCACAATCCAAAATCATAAATTTTGGAGTGTGACAGTCTTTTATTGCTATAGGTTGTATAAACAAACTATAACTTATTCTGTTATTTCATTCAGGAAAGAGCAGCCGACAAAGTGTGTGAGATTGAGTCCCAACCTGGTAGAGTAGTTATAGCTGCCAAGGAAAACATGATTTTCCAGTCATGCTACAAAGAAACAACACAAGTCAAGTCTTCCAATGTACATGGCCATGGATACATGGCGAAGTATCGAAGTCACATGGAACTTATGAGAGAGAACCTTGAAGTACATGCACGTGCAGAAGCAGCAGCCAAAGAGAGGAGAATTGCTTATGATGTAGAGGTTGACAAGCTAAAAGATCAGCTTGTGAACGTGCAAGCTTGAATGGAAAGGGAGAAAGAAGAAAATAGGAGAACCATGCAAGAGGATCTAGAAAAAGCTAAGATGCAAATGAAGCAAGAAATTCTTGAAATGCTTGCACAGCAAAAAGAAGGAAACCAGGTTAAATTTATGAAATTTTTTAATCCTTTCTCCTTTTCATAAACTTATGGTTAACTAATAATGACTTCTCTTTAATTACTTTATATGCAGCATACTCCTCAAAACTTACCAGCTACCTTACAAGAGGACAGTGGGGCTGACGAAATTGCAAATCAGGAGGATGCATTACAACAGGTAATGACATTATTGCACTATGTTTTCCATGTAACCTTGAGCTATGTAACTTAAACTCTAGCTAACAAAGAATGAAAAACTTACATTTTATAGACTCAGCCAGCAAATGTTCTCAGTGTGCCTAGAGATGAAGTGCGAGCTAGTAGCTGTAGTAAAAATCCTAGTAATGTCAACACAACCCTTTTCAATGAAAAAACCGCAGTTGCGGCTCCAGCAAAATATATCAGTCAACAACAACTGCTGAATAGAACAAGAAGTCAGAAGAAGAATAAGGTAACAACTACACATAACCTGGTGTTTTTATTTCAATTCATTCAAACATCTATTATGGTCATACTGAGTAGTGAGCAGAGGTGACACATGTTTTTTTGGTTTGCCAGCCAGAAGTGTGTTAAACAAAATGTCTGGCATGCCTGTCTGTGTGTTCTTATCTTGTTCAGTTAACTCAGTCAATTGCATAGATGCTTCAATGGACAGGGGTAGGATGAAATTAGTTTCAATATCCCTTGATAAGAACCTAGCCACTGATACCTTTGGGTCTTTGGCATAGGAGAATAATTGGGTCTTTGATAAGAACCTAGCCACTGAAATTAGTTATCTCTGTATGCCAGCAACCTGGCAAACTTCTGTTGTCAGGAGACCTGATAAGATTGAAATTGCCTACATCTTGGAAAGCAGTTGTGATATCTATCTTTGGTTCATTGCTCTGGTACCTTGTTCTATTCCTTGGTTCCTCAATGTGAATGTGATTTCAGTATAACCTGTTGGCAGAATTGTTTGTTAATTTCTTGCAATAGTGCTTGACATCAGTTGCTTCATCATCTAGACATGTACTAATCCTTTTCTGGAGAGCCAAGGAACTGTAGGTTTGGTTTCTGAACATATGGTCAATAGTTCTGAATATCTATTGTGACTTTCTTCTTTGCTTTACATCGTTTTTTCTTGCATTCTAGCTACTGCTGGCATTATACCTTTTATGAATGTTTGATAACTGAAGATCATTATACTACATAACCCTCTAGTCTTCATTTTTTTGGCTGTATGTGAGCAGGTTTTGGCTTAAATTTGTTCTCCTTGTGATATCTTGAGTGCGAGGTCATGTTTGTACCTGCATAATGTTCCTAATTTCTTGTTGCCGTTATGCTCAGTTTCTTGTGTGGGAATAGTAGCAGCAGAATGCTTTACTGAAAAGCTCAGTTCTATCAGGCTTGAGTTACTTAACACCCTCGCCGTGCTTGCCTATTTATTCCTCCACAATCTTTTTTTGTCAGCTGATGAAGTTTCTCATATACTGTTAGTATCAGTCATACTCAGTCATAATCACATATTCTTTTTTGTCATATATATCTTATAATCCTGTCATATATATCTTATAATTCTTTTAGTATGTGTGGATAAAGAAATCTGAAATTTCCAATCAAAACAACTACTGAAACAACTACTGCAAGAGCACTACTGAAACAGCCACTTCAATCCTACAAGTTAGTTTTTGAGATTATGCAATTTAGCATTAAAGGGAGTTCAGTTTTAGTGCATTTACATATGATGCACAGCAGGTTGTTTATTTGTGGCATGCTAAAAAAAAACTTAAGGGCCACATGCTGCTTCTGCCAACTTGTTACTAGTTCTGACCTGTTTTCTTTTACCCATGCATTTTCAGTTTTAAAGAGCTTCTTCATATAGATAACTGACTCCTATAGTTCACTATTTATGTGTGGATAAAGAAATCTGAATTTTCCAATCAAAACCACTACTGAAACACACGTTACTTGTGGTGTTTTTTTTGCAGATTACATAGACTTGGTGAAGGTTATTGTTGTGCTTTCTAGCAGCGAGGTGGTTGCTGTGGTTTGATGTGGAGGCTACTAATAAAGCGAGGATATAAGTGATGGGAATGTTGCGCAGCTAGGCCCTTGAGTGCTGCATAGATGTTAAGTCTTGTGATACAAAGTTTAAAAAGGTTTTAAATAATTAGTTGCCTGTACACTCTTTTATGATTTTAGCTACAATTGGAATGCTGTGTAATCTTAATGATTGAGTTATTGATTAATATATGCATGAGTGCAACTTCTTTTGGTGTGTTTTTCTGTTATGGCAATGAATATTTATTAAACAACAAATGCTACTAGCGATGCAATACCAGGTGCTATATGTGTCAATATGATATATGGTAACGGAAAAATTCTGTGGCAATAATAGTTGAACTTTTGCAACGAAAACTAATGCGAGGCAACCTCATAGAATTGCCACGGTGGATAGTCGTGGCAATAGTATAACTCTTGCAACCAACAAAAGCTCGTGGCCAAAGGTATTATTGCCACGCCATAGAAGTCGTGGCAATATCATATAACTCTAGCAACGAACAAAAGCTTGTGGCAAATGGTATTAATGCCATGGAATGATAGTCGTGGCAATAACATACGACTCTTGCAACAAATAAAATTGCGTGGAAAATGATACTTTTGCAACGTCATAACGTTCGTGGCAATCACACTTGATGCAACAAAATTTTGGCTTGACAAAATTTTTTTAATGCCACGCTATCCATCGTTGCATGTATCATCTCTTGCTACGCATGTCGGTGTGGCAAGAGTTTATATTGCCACGACAATGAAAGTTGCAAAAAAATGTCTATTGCCACCCTTGCAACGAATGACTATGGTTGCAAGAAACTTTACCAGGTGCAACGTGAATCTAACATCGGTTGCAATACCTTTTTGCAACGTAGCTTTTTGCAACGACTGGCAACGAACGCAATTCGGTTGCAACATGTAGCTTTTGCAACCAAATTGGTCCTATTGCAACGTTGTCTTGTCGTTGCGTAAGGGTACGAATTTAGTAGTGAAAATGAAAATTAAAATTGTACCTAATGGTCTATAAGTATCATATCATGACTTATTTGTTTGCCACAATGAAAGATTATATCCCATACTCTAGTTAGTCTTGCGCTTTGATTTTTCAAAAAAAAATTCCTAGTCTAATTTCACTTAGGACCTTGTTTGGATCCTTTGATTTTGTAGGAATTAGAATCTACTTAATGGATTAAGCTATTTGGCTTATCATTTGAGATTCTACGATTTTTTAAAGTTCACATATAAGCCTAATTCAAATTAATAGGATGGGAGAAGAAAATAGATTCTAAATCACCATGCCGTGTGTACTCTAGAATTTAATTAAAGTTATAGAAAATATATAGTCTATTTCAAATATGTGTTCAATTTTAAAGATCCAAACCGCACCTTAAAGTTTTACTATAAAAATAGGTGTGCCGTAGGAGACAAATTAAATTATAATTATGGGATTATGAAATCCAAACTTATATAGTGCATCATATAAGAGAAACAAAGTTGGAATTATGGGATCTAGCAAGATGGCTATACCTTTAGTCTATGGGTGCGGTCGGTGCCCGCGTTGATGCGGATGCGGTGAAGGCCGGACGTCATGCATGCTGTCATAGCACCGGCGGACTGCCCCTATTTTTCAGAATTTGGTCTTTTTTGAACTATTTTCACATTTGGACCCCTGGAGAAACTAATTACAGATTTGGACCCTGGGTCGGCGCCATGCCCCACGGCGCCAAGGTAACACAGCTCGGCGCCATGTCCCACGGCGCCGAGCTTTGCGACCAGAACCAACGTGGCAGCCGACGTGGCAGGAAGGTCGGAGCTCGGCGCCACGGAGCACGGCGCCGAGGTATGTAATACAAAAACGTATGTGCAGTTCAGTTGGTCAAGGCTTAAGGTGTTGAACCTTTGGTTGTGGGTTCGAACACAGATCTATACATTTTGCTATGTTTTAAGCAATATTTTTTATAGAATATATTTTGTTTATAATTATGAATTAATTTTAATTATAAGTAAGTATAATATTTTTATATGATGTATTTATTTAATTATAATTATGGAGTAACTATTTATTTATTTATTCATTAGTTTATATATCTAACCTTTGTAAATAGAACAAGTAATATTTGTTTCTAGTTTTCTTCAAAACCACATGTGTAGCTCAGTTGGTCAAGGCATGTGGTGTTTTAACCTTTGGTCATGGGTTCAAAGTAATAAATTGACACAATTTTTCCTACTTTTTTATAATTTTTTTTATTCAATTTCAAAATAAGAATTATTTAATTTATTTTTATAAGCTCTTAAAACATTCCGTTTTATAATTTATGTTTTATTTGATGTTTGAAACAATAAGTTTGGTTGTTCTAATGCTTTGATTTTGAAATAACTTTTTATCCATCAATAAATTTTAGTCGATATATATAAACTAATAAATAAATAAATAAATAGCTACTCCATAATTATAATTAAATAAATACATCATATAAAAATATTATACTTACTTATAATTAAAATTAATTCATAATTATAAATAAAATGTATTCTATAAAAATATTGCTTAAAAACATAGCAAATTGTATAGATCTATGTTCGAACCCACAATCAAAGGCTCAACACCTCAAACCTCGACTAACTGAACTGCACAAGCGTTTTTGTATTACATACCTCGGCGCCGTGATCTATGGCGCCGAGCTCCGACCTTCCTGCCACGTCGGCTGCCACGTTGGTTCTGGTCACAAAGCTCGGCGCCGTGGGACATGGCGCCGAGCTGTGTTACCTCGGCGTCGTGGGGTATGACGCCGACCCCAGGGTTCAAATCTACAATTAGTTTCTCTAGGGATCCAAATGTGAAAATAGTTTTAAAAAAGGACAAAATTCTGAAAAATAGGGGCGGACTGCATGTTCCTGGTGTGTTGATCAACACCCGCTCACACCCGTCCTTTGGTCTCCAATTCTCCATGATGCTGGCAGGCACCCATCCTTCGTGCCCTTGATGCAGCTGGCGTGTTCGGTGGAGGGCCGGATGGATGTTGGTGGTCGGTGCCCAGCAGGACGCTACTTCCTCCATCGCAACGCTCATGTGCTCGTTGGGTCGATGTCTAGATTTTAGGCTGTTTTCTTGTTTGCTGCTATGCACCGGATCCTGCACGTCTCCCTTCTGGCTTCGCTGGCCAGTCTCATAGGATTTATTTTTCCTTCTTTGTATCTACATAGTAGATTCTAGAATAATAGATTTTTCCCTGTCTTTTGACGTAGTAAATTTAGCCTGTTTTTGTTTGCGGCCATGCAAAAGGTCCTTCGTGTCACCCTTTTTGGCTGCCCCATGAATGGATTTATTTTGTCTTCTTTCCGTAACAGATCCGAGTCAGTTGGCCGTAAGCACGGGACGGTGAATCCAAAAAAAAATTCATCGCGGTAGAATACATGATGGTAGGCCCATTTATTGACTAACATTTTGTTGGCACGTTTGTTTAAAAGTTAACGTTTGTTTAAAAGTTATAATTAATCTGATGGTTGTGGATAACTACTATCTATGCTTTGACGGCTAAATATATCTGATTAATGTCAGAATTTTTAGCATTTATCTAATTTTCTAGTGTGTTTGGTGAGAATTAACGTAGAGCTTCCGTTGGAGCCTCCTATTAGTAATAGTAAGATATTCACCTGCTGGCGTGCTATAAGGTTTGGACTATAGCACGCACTGGCACACAGTTTAGTCTTGTTGCCGAAATCCTTGTGAGATTAACGTAAGATACTGTGTTGTAGACTTGCAGTGTAGTTCACTACGTCATTTTTCATTTTCCGCGACGGGCCTTTTACATTTTTCACAGCGGGCAAACGCGCCCGCTTAGAACTTAAGGCCACAGTAAATCAGAAATTACTATGGCGGATATTTTTTGTCCGCTGCGGTTAATACATCACAGAAAATAAAAAAAAACTCACACGGGCTCCGATCTGGGTCGCACGGGCTCCGATCTGGGTATCAAATCCGCCGCTCCGGTGGCCAGATCCGCTCCTCCGGTGGCCACATCCGCCGCTCCAGTGGCCAAATCCGCTGCTCCGGTGGCCGTATCCGGGTGCCATGGCCGCTGCTCGCCAGATCCTCCACGGCTAGGAGAAAGAGAGAGTGAGAGAGAGGAGCTAGGGTGAGGATTAGAGAGTGAGCGCGGGTACCATTACCTGGATCTCGCCAGCGCCGCCCGCCCACGCAGAGCCGTCCCGCGCTGCGCCGCCAGCATGCGCCGTCGCCGCCCCGCGCGCCCTCAACCTGCCATGGCAACGTCGCAGCTCGAGCCGCCATCTTCGTGGTGAGAGGAGGGAGAGATGCTAGGGAGAGAGAGAGGAGGGAGATGCGGAGGAGAGAGAGGAGGAAGGGAGAGGAGCCGCCACTGAGGCCCTCTGATGCGCGTGAGTGGAGGCGGAGGCTGCGCGTGGGAGTAAAGATTGGGAGGATGAAACCCTAGTCCGGGTATTTATACGAAGATGGCTAACGGGCTTGGATTGGACCTGTTGGGCCGTAGCATTAACCGTTACGGGTCTTTAAGGATGCCTGCTGCGGTAAATCGATTTACTGCAGCGGGCTTCTTAACACGTCCGCCACGGTAAATAAGTTATTTTCCGTGGCGGGCATCTTAAAAGGCCCTCTGCGATAAATCGATTTACCGTGGCGGACAAAAGTGTCCGCCGCGGTAAATAAAAAAATGGCCGCTATAGTAAATCGTGTGATTTATCGCAACGGGCAAAAATTGATGTCCGTTACGGAGGGCTTATTCAAGACGCTGTGCAAGTTCGTTTTTATAGTAGTGGTTGCTGATATGGCCTCCGACATACATACGGATACGGCACCGCTAACCAACAATGATTATTGCCATCTGACCTGAATTCTGTTGATCTAGAAGGCTATCCAACATCACCCACGCACGACTCCTCAACAATTATTTCCACCTTACTGCCCTTCATGGAAAATTAAATCGCACCATGTTCTACAGGATGTGAAAGCTGATGAGGCCCTGTTTGGAATGTAGGAATTTTTTTTCATATTTCTGCATTTTTCATGTGAAAATAAACTGATTTCTATGAAATTTCTGTATAAATCTTGTGAAATTCCTATGTTCCAAACATGTCTTGAGCGTGGAAGCCTATCTTGGCTCTCCATTGTTTCAAATTACATAGGCCGAAACACACATTAAGGTTTATTACAACAAAATCTTAATTATCATTACATCTTGGGGGCACAAGTGGTACTTGGTTACAACATATCTATCCATCTAAATTCTAAGCTATCCAAACACAACAACTTCTGCACCATGATAATGGCAGACCCATGATGGAGAGGGAAGGACCAAGCTAGGCAGGGCTAGAGCAGTGGAGCTATCCGAGACACGCATTAAGATTTACAACAAAATCTTAATACCAAAACTGAGGGAGAGGGAAGGACCAAGGCAGGGCTACAGTAGTGGAGCTGGAACCTGCTTGCTAGAGCTAGACCCTGGGAGGATGCCGCTTACTAGCTCACTAGAGGTTGCTAGGCTGGACCAGATGAGCGGTGGAGTTGGAGAGCCGGAGAGGGTCCAGGCCGCGAGGAGGGCTGGAGTCGGTGGGGTCATGGGGGCGAGGCCACAATGAGGCCAGAAGGGCATTGGCCGGCTGCCTGACCTTGGCCCTTCCCGTCCAGTAACCACTAGGCAACCAGCGAAGCTGATGACCCATGATATGGTCGGCCGGTTGTGGTGGGTCTTGGTCATCTTGGAACCTTAGGGTAGACCAACATGGTGTCTGTGTTGACCATCATGACAGACCTAGCACTTCGATAAACACTCTCACTCTCACCCTATAGCCATAACCATAATACATTATCACTGCAGGTAACCAAACCAATAGTGCTAAGGCACTCCATCATTGCCAGCATGAAATCTGATAGTGATGGAGGTTCTAAAATAGTAGTGATTATCAATTCTGGCGTAGTAGGTGTGATACTAACTAAATCAAATCTTGCCAAGAGAAACTGACAGGGCAGCATACTTTGTAGCTTGGGTAGTGTCCATGAACAATCCAACACCTTTTCTTTGACTTTGTTGTAAAGGCTCTTTGGAGGGGGCTTATTTGCTGCTTTTGATATTGTTCCACCTCTAAATATTGCAAACCTTTTTAGAAGTTGGTGTAAACAGGGAGAAAAATAAAATAGATTGTTTTAATAACAGGGGCAACAACCTTCGTCTACTAGTCTCTTTAGTTAACAAGAAACAAAATTGTTTTTGACAATTGTAAATCTAAAAATTTTGTGCAGGTCTTACCATGAGGAACCTATTGGCTGTGTCTTTGTTGTCATTTGCAGTGTTGTGATGGCAAGAACGCATCATCTTTAATTTGTTACTCGGACATTGGTATGGTGTCTGTGTGTGGCAATGGCATTCTTCGTCTTCTATGGGTGGCCTTATGTCTTTAGGCTTACAAATTAAATTTAGTTTGCATATGAGATTGTATTTGTTTTAAGCATTTGTTTCATGTGTTAACTTTGGTATGATTCTTCACTCGTGGAGATGAAGTCATTATTTAAAAAAAAGAAGAGACAGAAGACTCACACTGCGGTGTGGCTGAGGCAAGCTCCTGCATGAAAACTTGCTCTTCTAAACGATGATTATAATTCCTCTTTCTAGTTAATAAAGCTTTCTGTACCTCAAAAAAAGAAAAGTTCAGCTAAATTCATATGGATATGGATATATTCACAAAAAGACATTTGGTTATAGGTAAGCTATATCATGATTTATATGTATTCACTTGATCTGATCCACTAATAGCAGCCTCATCGCTCCTGGCTGGCATTGTCAGGCTAGATGCAGATCAACGTGTTGCTACGTACTTACCACGACGATGGATTTAATTTTGGCTAGTGGGCACATGTTAGAGTTTATTTGTACTTATCCACCTAATCTCTTGGCTCTAACTGTATAAAATGTACCTAATGCAGTAATGCCGAGTCGTTGTTACCATGATACGCTCACATGCACTGTCTGTGCACATGAATCGGACCATGTAGAATTCTTCTCTTAATCTTCACACATGCCTTGTTTTTCTGGCACCTCGTTGAGTGCACTACCGGATTTGCCTGATTTGCCGAGTGCCCGGCGCACTCGGCACAGGCTCTAAAATTCTCGGCAAAGGGTTCTCGGCAAAAAGACAATCGGCAAAGGATCCTTTGCCGAGAGCTATTTATCGGGCACTCGGCAAACCCTTTGCCGAGAGATTTTCCGGCTCTCGACGGAGAAAAGTAACGAGACGGCGTCTGCCGTCGTCGTTCGTCGTCACGGTTGCTGTGTCGAGAGCCCTCTGACAAGACTCTCGGCAAAGGGGAAATCTGTACCGAGAACCCTCTGACAAGGCTCTCGGCAAAAGAATATATAATTTTTTCCCGAAATTCTGTGCCGAGAGCCTTGTCAGAGGGCTCTCGGCAACTCGTGCATTTTTTTATTTTTTTTAAAAAATCTTTGCCGAGAGCCCTCCTCCAGGCTCTCGGCAACCCTGGGAACCTGGCCACAAAATGGCCTCTGTTTGGTACCTTTGCCGAGAGGGGTCATTCCCAGGTATGTCGAGAGGGGCTCTCGGCAAAGGGGTCATTTTTCCCCTTTGCCGAGAGCTACACTCGGCAAATCGACCATAAACTTTGTTTTTTCTGATTTTTTCTGTTTTTTTCATTTTTCACTACAATATATCAGATATATCATATCCATCACATATATCACACATTCATCACATATATCACATATATCACATGTTCATCACATATATCACCCATTTCATCATATCTATCTCACATTCAACACTTATATCACAAACAACACCTGCAAGTGACATACACAAGTCCATCCAAAGTCCATACACAAGTTTACAAGTCCACAAGTCCATCCACAAGTTCACAAGTCCATCCACAAGTTCACAAAAACATCTACAAGTTCATATCAAGTCCCACAAACGAACCACAGAGAAAAAAACATCTACTGTCAAACTGGCCAACCACTCCAAGCACCCCTCTGAGACGGCGGCGTATTCGGACCTGCATCGTTCTGGAGTGCGTCCAACGGAAGATGCGGAGCATTCGAACCCGCCGATATAGGCTGCACAAATACAAACACGTTGGATGTGTCAAACAAGGAATCCAATATAAGTAGGTTAATTTTGAATGTCGGCTGACCCTTAAGCAATCGTAGTCTACTTACAGGAGTGTCGAGCCCGATCGGTGGAGGTAGAGGTAGAGGTGGCGATGGTGGCGGTGGAGAGGGCGGAGGACCATAACCCGAATGTTGCCCAAGCTCTTGCATGTACTTGAGCATGGATGCCATATGCTCCTGCGTCCTTTGCAGCTCCTGTTGCTGCCTAAGTAGAAGGGCCTCGCGCTCGGCTTCCTTAGCCTCGCGCTCGACGTCCTTAGCGTCCTGCATCTGCCGATCGGCCTCCCTCTGGGCGTCCATAGCCGCAATCTGGGCCTGCAAATTTCACCAATTGGTTAAATAATATAAAGGTAAGGTATGCAACAACTTAAGCTAAGAAAAAACATGAATCACCTAGAGTGTCATAATATGTTGCTGTGAGGCTTCTGGCCGTGGGTGTATGGGAATGCTTGAGTCGTTGCTCTGAGCCCGGATCTGAGAGAGGGAGGGAGTAGACGTCGGGTCGATGATGTCGTCACCAAGATAGTACCGCCCATGTGTCGGTGCTTTGACCCAGGGGGTCAATCACCAACTAGTGAATTTGTTTATTGCGTGCTCCCTCTCCCAGATGTGATGCAAGAAGAACACAAGATTTATCCTGGTTTGGGCAAAGAAGGCCCTACGTCCAGCGGGGGGGGGGGGATGGATTGTATTATCTCGCACCGAAGTGCTCGTACATGGGGGGTACAAGCAAGTTTACACGGGGGTGCTCAGAGTGAGCTGAAGCCTAGGACTAGCAAGGCTATCCTAGGTGAGTTGGTGGATTGCTTGAGATGTTGATCAAGCAATCGGGTGTGGTGTGTGCGACTTGGCTCTTGGTGTATGCGGGTCAGAGCTGATATCTCGGCTCGTTGAGAGATCTCTGATGTCCGAATGCGTGAGCCGATATGAATGTGCATGCCTTTTCTTCTATCCCAGCGTCCCCTTTTATAGATCAAGGGGAGGCCTGAGACTACAGAGATCCTAGACTGTAGAGGCATGGGAGAGGTGTCCGCGGCGCCATGCTTGCGGTGGGACGTCGATCGCTATAGCGGCGTGGCCTTCCCGTCCTTCGGGTGTTCAGGGCATGGTGATAGCAGATTGGATGTTGCCGAACGTCATGGCGCAGTACGGTTGGCCTCCTGTAGATGGGTACAAGCTCCACAGTTGAAGCGGAATGGAGCGGACGGGCCCCATACCGTAGTGGTTGGAGACGGGGATCGAGCCCCCGGGTCGAGGAGTATCGAGGCCCGTGGGACCCTGACTCATCCCTGGAAACGTGGTCGAGGGCTTGTCCTTTTTAAGACTTGACGGGGTGCCTTTGACCTCCATACTTGAGGCGTGGCCACAGTGGTTGTACGATCAACGGAGAGTCGGGGCATGGGCGGCGAACTGATGGATTTGACCGTGGTAGTGGGCACCCATGGCGTTAGGCGGGAGCAGGTAGGCGCATTGGATTCTCTTTACACCATACTGGGAGTAGGTGAGCTGATTGAGCCTCCTGCTCGCGGGTCGTTTGTTCAACCCCCTGTCCGTCATTCGAGGGGTCGAGGCGGAGGGGTCGTTCGTTCGACCCCTGTCCATCAATCGGGGTCGAGGGGTTGAGGTCGAGGGGGATTTGATCGACCCCTCTTCAGTCATTCGGGGGGTTAAGGCGAGGTGGAGGGGTCGTTCGTTCGACCCCTATCCGTCAGTTGAGGTCGAGGCGGAGGGGTCGTTCGTTCGACCCCTGTCCATCTGCTGAGGTCGACGCGGAAGGGTGTCCTGCCTACTGTTTTTCCAGTAATGGGCCGGCCCACGACTAGTCACTGTTGTTGGTGAGGTAAGCCTTCGTTTGATGGGCCTTCTCCCACTGATTGGGCGGCTGATCGGATTCTGCCTCAAAAATGGTTGCTATGTTAAGCATTAGATTATCGCGGTTAAGGTACCCCTTACCTTTGTACCCGACACCATGCTTCTTGCCACCTCCAATCCTCATCACGATCTCTGGATCTAGGTCCTGAGAGCCTAGGTAGTAGTCCTGTCCATACTTAGACCTTGTCGCAGAGGTGTACTTGGTGATACGAGTGTAGGCGGTAGGGCTGCAGCACGCAGAGGGCGGTGCATCCGCGTTGTAGGAGATGTTGGATGTCGTCATCCCCATTTTGGACAAAGCAAACGCCTGGAAGGTGTTGCATGGTGCGCCCCCATGTGAATCCGACTGCCAGATAGACATCAGCAAGATTAGAAATCATATGAAATTGAATGTTGAAATTAAAACAATGAATTGAATTACCCAAACTTTGTCGAATGAGGCGAGGTTGCGGTTGCCTTGATGGTGCGATGCCCCTCCCATCTGTAAATGCCGCAACCGGGCAGCCTCGTGCGTTACAACCCACTCGTCGGAGCACCACCTGTCCACAATTGCCCGCCAACACTCGGGATAATTGGCGCACCACCAGGGACACATCTACACATCATCAGTTATTTGCATATTACATGAAAAAATATTAATATTGTTTATCTACCTTCGTGTACTGGTCATGTGTAAGCCTCTTGTCTCGTGCATCGTTCTTTTTAAGAGCTTCTCCGAGCTCGGACCTATGGTAGTTGACAATGGCTTGGATCCTTGACTCGTAATGGGTGTCCACTACGAGCTTTCTGCATGCTTTTGAAGGCACCGCATCCGCCCTATGCTCATATCCCTCCTCGCATTTGAAATAAAGCTGCATAGAGACACATATGTCTAGAGAATCAGTTGAAGACAAAGGCAATGAATTGAGCAAAGTGGTCCAAAGAACACTTACCCAAAAGTCATGCTTCACCCGCGCCTTCTTGTTTCCAGCTATGTTGTCCGGGGCGCTAGCGTAGTGCTCGAAGGTGTAGGCCGGCTCGTTCTTCCCGGCATAGTCAACCAAGCCAGGGAAGTGCGTCTTGCACAGAAGACCGAGGATGCCATTGATATGACGCACTTGAGCAGCAACACCCGACACAAGCGTCCAATTCCTGCATAAGTGATTGAGAACACATTAGTTTCAACTTCATAAGTGAAAACATTAGTTCCTACATTAGTTTCAAATTTACTTACTTTTGACCTTCAGGACGAATCACCGGGCGCCGTGCAAGCGCCGGGGGAGAAGGGAGGAGCGCGGGACCTCGCAGGTACGGAGGTTTTCCAGTAGAGGAACGGGCAGGCTGCCCGGCACATTCGTCCTCGTCCTGCTGCTGCTGCCCATCGTCGTCGTCCCCATTGTCGTCCTCGTCCTGCTGCTGCGGATGTTGATCGTTCCAGTCATCGTCGTCGTCGTCCTCGTCCTGCTGCTGGGGCTCCTCCGCGACCTCGTCCTCCACCGGCGTGGGAGGACGAGGAGGCTGTCTCCTCCTGCGACCCCTGCCGGTCCTGGTCGACGACTCCCCCTCCATGGGACGTGACCTCACGTAGACCGAGTTCACGTTCCTCGTACGTGCTCCCACCATCTTTTCTCAGTCACCTGCAATTGGAAATAATAAACAATAGATAATTAGTAAATAATTAGATTAATTAAAAGGCAATTAAAAATAGACACAAAATAAACAACATATATTTACTAAATATTACATGTTTTTAGAAATAATCCGCATTATCCGGATTAGCTGGATCATAAGACTCATCATCAGTATCAACCAAATCGAAATAATCAGTTGTATCCGAAGGAGTAATGTTGTCTTCGTTGTCATTGCCAACATGTAATCCTTCAAGCATTTCTAAATCCTTCACATTTTGCACCTCATGTCCTTCCTCCACGTCATCAACCAACTCATTGTCTACGTCCATTACTACCGCTTCGGTTAAGTCTATATCGAACCTCCCTTGTAGCCCATCTTCTTGAAAGAATTCTCCATCATATGTGTTTGTGTTGAAGTTGTAATCTTCATTGTTCGGAACAGGTAGTTTACCGTGTGGAGATACCTTGTGAACCATAGCCCAACCCGTAAGATGCTCTTTGGTTTGGCATGCGTATGTGGTATAGTAAACCTGTGTCGCCTGTTGAGCCACAATGTAGACATCATCTTCTTGATAGACGAAATCTTGTCGAATCTCAACTAGGCCAAGATGAGGGGTCTATCTCGTCACTCTAGGATCAAACCAATGGCATTTGAATATGATAGGTCTAAGAGGTTTGGTACCGATGGAATTTGCAAATGAAAGTTGATATATTCCTTCACATCTTCCATAATAGTCTAGGCCATCAGTTCCAGGTGTACAAACACCGCTATTTATGGTTCGTCGATTAGGTCGACTCTGCTCATAGCTTGTTGTGTGAAAACGATATCCATTGACATCATAACTATTAAATGACTTCATCCTATAGGCACAGCCATTTGCAACCTGTCTCAACTCGTCACTAATAGAGTCATCGGTTTGAGCCTGCATTCAAGATAGATCGTTATATTATGCAAACATACCCACAACCTGAAAATTCAAAGTGGGTACAAGCTAAATTAGAAACTACCTTGGTTTTGAACTAAGAAATGAAATCATGCCTTCCTTATCCAACACCCTTCACAAGAAGGGTATCTGTTTCCTGCGGGGTAGGATCCCGTGATTGATTCCAAAAGTGATGAAGGAATTCCCTGTGCCAACGTGAAACAAGGGGTTGGTAGAGGAAAATTGATGCCATATTGAAACAAGATCGGGTTGAACTTACCCAATGTACGGAGCCACCTCATCAAGGTTGGTCAACACATATAACATGATGCAACGCCACTCCTCATGTGTCAAGGACTTCGTGGTAGCTGCACTTGTGCTTCCAAGTTTCCCTCGGAAAAGACTGAGGTTTGATTCATTTTCACCAGCATTGTAACGAACAGGTGGATTATGCACGCTGGGAAGATTCTCGGTGTAGTATTTCTCTGTGAAGTTCGACACCTCCTCTAGAATGAATGCCTCAGCAATGGAAGCCTAAATCTTGTTTTTATTTCTACATTTCGTGGGAAGAGTCTTTAGAGATCTCTCAAGTGGATAGCACCAATGGAATTGGATGGGACCCCACATTTTGCCTCATAAGGCAGGTGCAATATCAAGTGTTGCATAGGATTGAAGAAAACGGGTGGAAAGATCCTCTCTAACTTACACAACAACACCGCACCACGTTTTCTAGGTCCTCGATCACCGTCCAAGATAACTCTTTCAAACATAGCTGGCGAAAGAAGTAGCTCAACTCTACCTGCGCTACCCACACATGCTCAGGGACAAAACATTGAACCATCGCCGGAAGAAGCCGCTCAATCCATACGTGGTAATCATGACTCTTCCTACCATGGACTCGCAGAGTAGATAAGTTCACTCCCCTCCTCAGATTCGCCGCATACCCATCAGGGAACATTAGCGTCTGTATCCATTGAAGTACTTCCTTCTTGTGTTTTCTAACCAAGACAAAATCAGCTTTAGGCCTTTTCCATGTCTTGCCGCTGCCAGGAGGTTGCATCTCCTGATGTGGCCTGTCACACAATGTTGCCAAGTCTACTCTGGCCTTAGGGTTGTCCTTTGACTTTTCAGTTTCCATGAGGGTTCCCCATAGCGCCTCGGCCACATTCTTTTCAGTGTGCATTACATCAATTGTATGTGGCAGAAGGAGATCATCAAAATATGGGAGCCTCGTCAACCCCGAATTATGAGTCCACATGTGTTCCTCACCATACCCCACAAAACAACCATCTGTATTGGAAACAAGAGTCTCTATCCGAGCCCTATACTTAGCACTAGTACTCATCAGCAGTGGAGGGTCATTCACTATGACACCTTTTGTAAAGTTCTTTATGTCTTGTCTGAATGGATGGTCAAGAGGGAGGAATTGACGATGTTTGTCGAATGACGAATATTTGCCACCCTTCTGCAACCAAATAAACCTCAGCTGTTCCTTGCATAATGGGCATGGGAACTTCCCGTGAACACACCAAGCACAGAATATCCCATAGGCTAAGAAGTCATGAAGTGAGTACTGGTACCAAACATGCATTTTGAAGTTTGTCTTTGTAGCTCGGTCATATCTCCATATGCCTTCCTCCCAAGCACTCATCAATTCATTAATCAAAGGTTCCATGTACACACCCATATGGTTCCCCGGGTGTCCAGGAATTATCAGTGACAAGAACATGTTTTGCCTTTGAAAGCATAGGCCAGGGGGCAGATTGAGGGGGATAACAAACACGGGCCAACATGTGTATGGACGCCATCATTCCATAAGGATTGAACCCATCAGTTCCAAAAGCAACACATACATTACGAGCCTCTGTGGCTTTGTCATGATGAATGGCATCAAAGTGTCTCCATGCTTCACCATCCGATGGATGTACTAGCTTGTCAGGATTATATCGTTTTCCATTTTTATGCCATGTCATCTGTTTTGCGGATTCCTCGGTCATGTATAGTCGTTGGATCTTCACGGGGACCGTAAGCTGCCTCTTCTGGCCATCACCAGAGTCTACCTCAAGATACCTGGAGGATTTACACTTTGGATAGTACTTTGCAGCACTAAGTTCTTTTCTAAATAAGAAACACCCATTCTCACAAGCATGTATCTGATCATATGGCATCTTGAGTGCACGAAGGAGTTTCTGTGACTCATACATGCTCTTTGGCAAAATGTGGCCATCCGGAAGGAGGCTGGCAATCACGGTCAACATACCATCGAAGTGCTCTCGACTCATGCTACACTCGGACTTGAAACCCATTAAGCGTCCAATGGCATCTAGTTGAGACACCGTTGTCCGATCATGAAGGGATTTCTGTGCTGAAGACATCATGTCATAGAAGGCCTTTGCGGTTGTCTCCATCTCCTCCTCAGCGCATTCTTTAGCATATTGTCCTTCATAAAAGTCATCTAACATGTCCGCTACCCCCGTAGCATCATCAAAATCCTCTACGCGGGATCTCACCACCTCCTCTCTTAAACGATTATATTCACCATGGTATACCCACCGAGTATAATCCGATGTAAATCCATTCAACACTAGATGTTTACCCATGTCCACCTTGTTTTTCCTTTTTCTTTTTGCACATTTCTAGCACGGACACAAAACTAGAAATGCTCCTTTACCAGACTGGCCAAATGCATGTTCTAAGAAAGCATTGGTCTTCATCATCCATTCATGGGTGAAATTATTCGGACTTGAGTGCCCCGTGTACATCCACTCACGGTCATCCATCCTCTAAGATATATACCGGTGACCAAAGTAAATATCAATTGCATATACATAACGTTCCTACTATCTAATAGGTGAGGATATGTCCTAATCCCACCCGCAGATGCATAGATGTGTTAGTTCCTATGACCTACTCCTATTCGAGACAAAATTTCAGCAGCACCTCCCCGCTGTTCTCTCCATGCACGTCCTGGCAAGGAGAGTGTGTATGCAGAGAACAACAGGTTGGTGATGCCAAAACGTTGTCTCGAATCGGAGAAGGCCAAAGGAACTAACACATCTACGCATCCACAGGCTGTCTAAAAAACGTGGACAATTCGAAACAGATACGGATATACATATGCATAATTTTGCATATGTCTAACCGTGCCTCTTTCGAACGGGAGACGCCTAACTGATTTACGTGACCTACGACCATAAGCGGGAAATAAAAGTTATATTATGGGTGGCGGTGGAGTCAGGCTGGTGGTGTCGTGGCGAGTCGGGGCTGTGGTGAGTCGATGCGGTGCAGGAAGACCCGTAACGATGAGGAAGACAACCTACAAGTGATAACCATACAAGTTCAGTTAAAATTTTTGGCATAACCTCCGCTGCACAGTGACATTTCAATAACCTGCAAACAATAACGGCTCGATGGCCGACAACCGCATATATAACAATTAACGGCTCGATGGCCGACAACCGCATATATAACAGTTAACGGCTCGATGGCCGACAACCGCATATATAACAATTAACGGCTCGATGGCCGACAACCACCGCATCCGCCCAAATTACCAACTAACTAAACCCTAACTACTAACTAACTAAACCCTAACTAACAAACTAACTAAACCCTAACTAACAAACTAACTAAACCCTAACTATTAACTAACTAAACCCTAACTAACAAACTAACTAAACCCTAACTACTAACTAACTAAACTCTAACTACTAACTAACTAAACCTAAATCTAAGCTAAACGACATACCTTAGCAAGACGGTGACGATGAACGGCGAGCAACGGCGGTGTGGATGGCGGTCGTGGGCAGATCGATGGCCTCCTCCTCCTCCTTCTTGTCCTCTTCTCCGGCGCGTGGTTGAAATACCTTGTTTGGTTTTGGTTAATTGATGAAACCTATGGACTGACCCTATGACTAAGTGTATGATCAAGATAGGGTGATCCAACATGTGAGATGGAGCAATGTGCATGATCATGGTGATTGATGGATCAAGTGCTCCATGGACTATGGAAAAGAAGAAAGATAAAAACAAAATGGCTCAAGGCAAATGTATATCTATAGGGCCATTTTTGGTTTAGTGATCAAGACACTATAGAGAGTGTGATCACATTTAGGATAGATAGCTGTACTATCAAAAAGGGAAAACTCGTTTCGATTGCGGTTATCATGTGCCACTAGGTTTGCATTGCATTCAGATAAAATGAACCTACGCGACACAAACTAAGTTAAATCCAAGAAAATATCTTGTAAAGGCTAACACAGGTGAACAAAGGTATGGATCACAAGGTGTTAGCACATGGAATATTGGAGAAGAAGAGACAGCTCATTTTGGAACTCAGAAGAGCTCCGGACGCAGGTCCGGATGCTAGTGAGATGCAGTTCGGACCAATGCAGTTGCGTCCGGAAGCATACCCTAGAGCGTGGCCTCTTTGGACCGGAGGTCCGGACGCATATGAAGGTCCGGACGCAGAGAATCGGACGTGCGTCCGAATGCTTTGAGCTCTCTGGGAGGTCTCTGCGTGGATCCGGACGCGGGCGGCTTTGGTCCGGACTCGCACTATGCAAGTGCGTCCGGAGGCTTTGGATGCTCTCGGGTGCTCTCGGCCTCCTTGAAAATATTTCCGGCCGCTGTTGTGCGTCCGGACGCAAGACACCGGACGCGCGTCCGGGCACTTGGAGCTCTCTGGACCGGCTCTGAGTAGAGTCCGGACGCAAGGCGATGGTTCAGACCCTACACTGGTGCGTGCGTCCGGAGGCGACGTGGCACGCACAGGCAAAGGCGCCAATGGGCGAATTCAAACTCCAGGGCATTCGGACGCATGTGCGTTGGTCCAGACCCCCCACACAGACTGCGTCCGGACTGACGCAGGAAGCTGCAGTGAAGGGGCAAAACAGCTAGTTTCTTTGTGGAAGCAATAAATATGTGTTGGCCAGCTCCTAGGGTTCCCTCTTGCACTCTCCATTCATTTCACATCTTTGTGCTTGCTTGAGGTAGCCCCCAACTCACTCTCTTCACTCTTGATTGCATATTTGTGAGAGTTTGAGTGAACCAAGTGCTTGATCATTGCATTGCATCTTAGTGGCACTTGGTCATCATCATCGCCGTGAAGTTTCTTGTTATTCTTGGTGTTTGCCAACACCTAGACGGCTTGGGCGATTGAGGAGAAGCTTCGGCGCATATTGGTGATTGTTCGCGGCTGGCTTCATCGACTTGTGAGAGGGCTTGTACCCACCTTGGCGGAGCACCAAAGGGCAACTCTAGTGCATTGCTCGTGTCATTGAGTTACTCTCATTTGGGTGGTTTCTTATGGCGCCCGGGTAGTGGGCTTGGCTTGTGAATTGCCAATTAGCCACCGAAACACCACTTGAGTAGTCGACACAACGGGGACTAGCTTGGTGGCAACCAAGTGAACCTCGGGAGAAAAAATGATTGTCTACTTGTCTCCCGGCTACTCATTGGTTATCATTGTGATTGGCTCTATACATTGACATCTATACATCACAAGGCATTGGTAAACAATCACCCTTATCTTCGCATTTACTTTTCCTTATCTTGTTTAGCTAGCTTGTGTAGGTTGTAGCTTTCTTTGTTAGCTCTCTAGTTAGTTTGTTAGCTTAGCTTGTTAGTTATTATTGCTAGCTTGTGCTAAGTGCTTTAGGTTCTTGCTATTGATTGTGAAGCACTTAGCTAACTGGAATTGTATTGGATAGGTGGCCTTGCCCCCCTTGTAGAGCTAGAGCAAAAAGCTTCGCTTAAGTGTTATCTAACCATTTGCTCTAGTGATTTGTAGAATTTTTATTAGGCTATTGACCCCCCCTCTAGCCATCTAGGACCTTTAAGTGGTGGGGGCCGGCACACCGGGGTGGGGCCCAGCCTCCTCCTCCTCCTCCTACGGCTCCGAGTGGAGGGGCTCCTCCTCCCTCCTCCTCCTCCTCGTCGGCGGCGGGTCGGGCACGGCGTGGCGAGGTGGGTCGGTGGCGGCGGCTGGCGCGGGGTGCGGCGCGGCAGGTGGGGCGCGGCAGGGCGGGTGGGCGGCGGCGCGTGGGGCGCGGGGGGGGGGGGGGCGGGGAAGGGCCACGGCGGCGCGGAGGGCCGGGCGGGGTTTGTAGAATTTTTATTAGGCTATTCACCCCCCTCTAGCCATCTAGGACCTTTCAAGTGGTATTAGAGCCATGGTCACCGCTATTATCAAGGCTTAACAACCTTCGGTGTTAGTGATGGCTCAAATATCATTCAACCATGTGGGGAGCAAACCACCAATGTTTGATGGCACCTCATTCGATTATTGGAAGAGAAAGATGAAGATGCATCTAGGCTCAATACATGAGAAGGTGTGGACCGTGACTGAAAAGGACTATGTCATCCTTGATGAGGATAGTCCCACACCTAGAGAGTAAGAGAAACGGCAATGCAACACCATGGCTCTCAATGTGATCTACAATGGCATTGACTCAAAAGTGTTTGAGCAAATCAAGGATCTTGAGAGAGCAAGTGAAGTATGGAAGAGATTAGAAGATACATATGAAGGCACTTCAACGGTAAAGAATGCTAAGTTGTACATGCTCAAGGACAAGCTATCTCATTTCAAGATGAAGGAAGATGAGTCAATTCCGGAGATGTTTCATAGACTCCAAGTGATCATCAATGATCTCAAGGGATTGGGTGAGAAGGTCAAGGATGAAGACTTCTCAAACCGCTTTCTTGGTTGTTTGCCCAAGAAATACAAAACTTTGAGGCAAATAATTAGGAGAGACGGTTTGGACAAGATCACTCCCAATGAGGTACTTGGTGAGATCATGACCGAAGAGCAATACAATGAGGAAAGTGAAGAAGAAGAGGTCATGGAAGAAAAGAAAGAAAAGAAGAGCTTAGCTTTCAAAGCTTCATCATCTAAGAGCAAGGGCAAAGCAAAGAAGCAAGAATCTAGTGATGATGAAGATGCAAGTGATGAGGATGATGAGATGATGGCCCTCTTTGTGCGCAAGTTTGGCAAGTTTATAAAGAAGAAGGGCTATGGTGCTAGAAAGATAAGAGACAACTTCAAGAGCAAAGACTATGAGAAGAGATGCTACAAGTGCAAGAGCACCGGTCACATGATTGCGGATTGTCCCAATCATAGTGACGATGATGAGAAGAAGAAGAACAAGCATGACAAGAAGGAGAAGAAGATATCTTTCACCAAGAAGAAGAAGGGTGAATCTTATATGGTGACTTGTGATAGTAGTGACTCTTCTGATGATGACTCTAGTGATGATGAGAGGAAGAAGTCCAAGAAGAAGGCATTGGCAAGCATTGCTATGAACAACAAGCCATCCATCTTCGTCACTCCATCATGCTTCATGGCTAAGCCATCTAAGGTACAATCTTGTGATGAGAGTCATAGTAATGATGATAGTAGTGATGTTGAGGAGGAGTACTCCAAGGAAGAGCTAGTGGACATGATGAAGCAAACTTAAGCTTGCATTGAAACAAAGAGGAAGGAGTGCAAAGAATTGAACAAGAAGCTTAAGGCTCTTGAACAATCCTTTGATGAGCTCAATGGCTCTCATCAGAAGCTTGAGAGGACTCACCACAAGCTTGAAAAGGCTCACTCCTCCCTCCATGAGGAAAACAAGGATAAGGTTGTTGCTTCATGTAACATTGGAGTTACTTGTGATATTCTAGATGAATCATTTTTAACTCCTATCATTGTTGCACCAACCGACACTAGCACATCCACATGCACATCCACTAGTGAGAGCTCAAAGGTTGATGCTACACTAGTGAGTGAAAATGAAAAGTTGAAAAATGATGTTAATGAACTCACTCATGCTTTGGGTAAGGCATATGGTGGAGATGCCCGATTGCTAAAGTGCTTAGGTAGCCAAAGATTTTCCCACTACAAAAAGGGATTGGGCTATACCCCCAAGAAAGGCAAGGCGGCCTTCTCCAAAGCCTAGCTTTGTGAGGAGCAATGGTCACTTTTGCAACAAATGCAAGCAAGTGGGGCATGTTGATCAATATTGCAAACTTAACATGAGCCAAACCAAGTTTGCTAAATCTACATCCATGCACTTTGATTCATGTTATATGCTTACCAAAAGTGCTAAAGGTATCATGGCTAAGTATGTTGGTACACCCATTGTTGGCTCAAAGAAGAAGGCAATTTGGGTGCCAAAATCCTTGGTCACTAACTTTGGAGGACCCAAACAAGTATGGGTACCTAAGAAAAACTAACTTGTTTTGTAGGTAAATTACAAAGCCGGAGGAAGGCATTGGGTGCTTGATAGTGGGTGCACTCAACACATGACCAGGGATTCTAGAATGTTCAAATCAATCAACTCCAACACCAATAATGACATTAATAGTATTACATTTGGTGATAATGGAAAGGGCAAGGTCAAGGGTCTTGGTAAGATTGCAATATCCAATGAATTGAGCATATCAAATGTCTTGCTAGTTGAGAGCTTGAACTTCAATTTGCTATCGGTAGCTCAATTGTGTGATCTTGGATTCAAATGCATATTTGGAGTAGATGATGTAGAGATCATTAGTGTAGATGGTTCAAACTTGATCTTCAAAGGCTTTAGATATGAGAACCTCTACCTAGTTGATTTCAATGCTAGTGAAGCTCAATTGTCAACTTGCTTGCTCACTAAATCAAGTATGGGTTGGTTATGGCATAGAAGGCTTGGTCATGTTGTGATGAAGCAATTGAATAGATTAATCAAGCATGACTTAGTAAGAGGCTTGAAAGATGTTGTGTTTGAGAAGGATAAACTTTGTAGCTCTTGTCAAGCCGGCAAACAAGTTGGTAACACCCATCCTAAGAAGAGCATGATGAGCACTAGTAGAGCATTTGAGTTGTTGCACATGGACTTGTTTGTACCAACAACATACACAAGTATTGGAGGGAACAAGTATGGATTTGTCATAGTGGATGATCTTACAACATATACTTGGGTATTCTTTCTCAATGACAAGAGTGAAACATTTGTCACATTCAAGACTTTTGTCAAGAGATGTCACAATGAGTTTGAAACTACAATCAAGAAAGTGAGAAGTGACAATGGAAGTGAATTCAAAAATACAAGAGTTGAAGAGCTATGTGATGAGCTTGGAATCAAACATCAACTCTCGGCCAAGTACACTCCACAATGAAATGGCCTTGTTGAGAGGAAGAATAGAACATTGATTGATATGGCAAGGTCTATGCTTACAATGTGAGTCAATTCTTTTGGGCCGAAGTTATCAACACCACTTGCTACTCTAGCAACCGGTTGTATTATCATCCATTGATGGAGAAGAGTCCATATGAGCTATTGAATGGAAGAAAGCCCAACATTGCATATTTTAGAGTCTTTGGGTGCAAATGCTACATATTAAAGAAAGGCACAAGACTTGGGAAGTTTGACAAGAAATGTGATGAAGGGTTCTTACTTGGTTACTCAACCACAAGCAAAGCCTATAAGTGTGGAATTCGGCTAGTGGTGTGCTTGAATAGGTTCATGATGTTGAATTTGATGAAACCAATGGCTCACAAGTTGAAAATGAGAATATAGAAGATGTGAGTGGTCCTCAATTGGCTAATGCTATGAAGAACATGGATATTGGTGACATTAGGCCAAAGCAAGTGATTGACATTGAAGATGATAAATACCAAGTACTCAACTCACCTCAAGTGCAAGCTAGTAGTTCTCAAATGCAAGATCAACAAGTGGCTAGTTCATCGCAACCAAGATCGAGCAATCAAGTTCCACCTCTCCAACCGACCAACATTGCAAGAGATCAACCCATTGATCAAATAGTTGGTGAAATTACAAGTGGTGTTCAAACAAGATCAAGATTGGCATCCTTTTGTGAGCACTACTCCTTTGTATCATCCATAGAGCCAACAAAGATTGATGAAGCCCTACAAGATGTTGATTGGGTCAATGCTATGCATGAAGAGCTCAACAATTTCACTAGAAACCAAGTTTGGGAACTAGTTGAAAGACCCAAGAACTACAATGTGATTGGCACAAGATGGGTATTTAGAAACAAGCAAGATCAAGATGGTATAGTTGTGAGAAACAAAGCAAGATTGGTAGCTCAAGGATACACTCAAGTTGAGGGTCTTGACTTTGGAGAAACTTATGCACCGGTTGCAAGATTAGAGGCAATAAGAATCCTATTGGCCTATGCATGTGCACACAACATCAAGCTATACCAAATGGATGTGAAGAGTGCTTTCTTAAATGGATACATCAATGAGCTAGTCTATCTTGAGCAACCTCCCGGTTTTGAAAATGACAAGAAGCCCAACCATGGGTACAAGTTAAGGAAGGCTTTATATGACTTAAAGCAAGCACCTAGAGCATGGTATGAAAGATTGAGGGATTTCCTCTTATCCAAAGGCTTCATCATGGGGAAGGTTGATACTACTCTCTTCACCAAGAAGCTTGGCAAGGATCTATTTGTGCTCCAAATCTATGTGGATGACATCATATTCGGTTCAACCAATCAAGAATTTTGTGAAGAATTTGGCAAGATGATGGAAAATGAGTTTGAAATGTCAATGATTGGTGAACTTAGCTACTTCCTTGGTCTCCAAATCAAGCAAATGAAGAATGGCACTTTTGTGAGTCAAGGCAAGTACATCAAGGATATGATGAAGAAATTTGGCTTAGAAGAATCTAAAGGCATTAGCACTCCAATGGGCACTAATGGACACTTGGATAGTGATGCTAGTGGCAATATGGGGGATCAAAAGTTGTACAGTCTATGATTGGAAGCTTACTCTATGTGACCGCTTCTAGGCCGGATGTGATGTTTAGTGTATGCATGTGTGCAAGATTCCAAGCCTCTCCAAGAGAAAGTCACTTGAAGGCTACAAAAAGAATATTGAGGTACTTGAAGCATACACAAGATGTTGGATTGTGGTATCCCAAGGGGTCAAACTTTGAGTTGATTGGATATTCGGACTCAGACTATGTGGGATGCAAGATTGATAGAAAGAGCACATCGGGCACATGTCAAATACTAGGCATGTCACTTGTATCTTGGTCATCAAAGAAGCAAAATAGTGTTGCACTCTCTACCGCCGAAGCCGAATACATAAGTGCGGGTAGTTGTTGTGCTCAATTGCTTTGGATGAAGGCAACTTTGAATGACTATGGAATCAATTTCAAGCAAGTGCCATTGCTATGTGACAATGAAAGTGCGGTGAAGCTAACCAACAATCCGATTCAACATTCAAGAACCAAGCACATTGACATAAGGCACCACTTCATAAGAGACCATCAACAAAAGGGTGATATCAAGATCACAAGTGTTGGCACCGATGATCAACTTGCCGATATATTCACCAAGCCACTTGATGAGAAGAGGTTTTGCAAGCTAAGAAATGAGTTGAACATTCTTGATTATTCAAACATGTGTTGATGCACCCCATATATATGACATGCCTCTCCTTCGAGCAAAGCAAGGTAAAAGTTGGTTGACATGTCATTCATCCAATATTAGGACTTGTTAGTGCATCTAGACATCAACTCATTAGGCTCATTCATGAAAATCAAATGAATTTGATGCTTATATGGTACCACTATTGCTTCTATGCTTGATATGATCTAGTGGTAGCATATGACATATTTGTGGGCTTGCAATCCTAGAGTTTGATCTAGATGATGAACTTCAAATGTTTAGCTCAACATGGGCAAGATAACCATTCTAGGATGTGTGAACAAGCTTTTCCATGGTTTAAACCATGTTAAATACCTTGGGGCAAGTGATCTAGATTGAACCACAATTAACACTTCTCTCCAGTAATCAAACCTTTGAGCACATCTTATATGATAATAGATGACAAAGGGGGAGAAGTAAGTAGTAAGACAAAGAAAAATATTTTTGAAAATTTGAAAATGAAAGCACACAAGTAGGGGGAGCAAACCTATGAATAAAGTTGTTGCATATCTTTGTGCATTCATAAGTGCTTGCTTGCATATGTACTTATATTCATGACATGCTTGTGTGGTGAATGCTAGAAACTTAAATTGACTTGATGCTTGAAGTACTAGCATGCTTAGGTCTTAGCCTAATTCTTCTTGTGAGCTAAAGCTTCTCAAGTGGTATTTCAAGTTTGCTCTCAAGTGGTTTCTAGGCATTCATGGTGCTAAGGATGGTATAATATGGCACTCCGATTGGTATCACGCTTCAAAGGTCCATCTCTTATACCTTAGCATCATTTGGTAGCATTCACTCTCCCACAATTCCTATTCATGCATATGTGATCAAAATGAACCAAACTCATATATCACATATGTAGGGATAGCTAATACTACCAAAGTTGAAATTTTCATCATATATATTCCTTTGTGAAAGGTTTTCATCAATTACCAAAAAGGGGGAGATTGAAAGACCTTGTTTGGTTTTGGTTAATTGATGAAACCTATAGACTAACCCAATGACTAAGTGTATGATCAAGATAGGGTGATCCAACATGTGAGATGGAGCAATGTGCATGATCATGGTGATTGATGGATCAAGTGCTCCATGGACTATGGGAAAGAAGAAAGAGAAAAACAAAATGGCTCAAGGCAAAGGTATATCTATAGGGCCATTTTCGGTTTAGTGATCAAGACACTATAGAGAGTGTGATCACATTTAGGATAGATAGCCGTACTATCAAGAAGGGAAAACTCGTTTCGATTGCGGTTATCATGTGCATTAGGTTTGCATTGCATTCATATAAAATGAACCTACGTGACACAAACTAAGTTAAATCCAAGAAAATATCTTGTAAAGGCTAACACAGGTGAACAAAGGTATGGATCACAAGGTGTTAGCACATGGAAGCTTGGAGAAGAAGGGGCAGCTCGGTTTGGAACTCAGAAGAGCTCTGGACGCAGGTTTGGACGCTAGTGAGATGCAGTCCGGACCAATGCAGTTGCGTCCGGAAGCATACCCTAGAACGTGGCCTCTCTGGACAGGAGGTCCGGACGCATATGAAGGTCCGGATGCTTTGAGCTCTCTGGGAGCTCTCTGCATGGATCCGGACGCGGGCGACTTTGGTCTGGACTCGCACTATGCAAGTGCGTCCGGAGGCTTTAGATGCTCTCGGGTGCTCTTGGCCTCCTTGAAAATATTTCCGGACGCTGTTGTGCGTCCGGACGCAAGACACCGGACGCGCGTCCAGGCACTTGGAGCTCTCTGGACCGGCTCTGAGTAGAGTCTGGATGCAAGGCGATGGTCCGGACCCTACACTAGTGCGTGCGTCCGGAGGCGTCGTGGCACGCGCAGGCAAAGGCGCCAACGGGCGAATTCAAACTCCAGGGCGTCCGGACGCATGTGCGTTGGTCCGGAGCCCCCGCACAGACTGCATCCGGACTGACGCAGGAAGCTGCAGTGAAGGGGAAAAACGGCTAGTTGCTTTGTGGAAGCTATAAATATGTGTTGGCCGGCTCCCTAGGGATCCCTCTTACACTCTCCATTCATTTCACATCTTTGTGCTTGCTTGAGGTAGCCCCCAACTCACTCTCTTCACTCTTGATTGCATATTTGTGAGAGTTTGAGTGAACCAAGTGCTTGATCATTGCATTGCATCTTAGTGGCACTTGGTCATCGTCATCGCCACGAAGTTTCTTGTTATTCTTGGTGTTTGCCAACACCTAGACGGCTTGGGCGATTGAGGAGAAGCTTCGGCGCGTATTGGTGATTGTTCGCGGCCGACTTCATCGACTTGTGAGAGGGCTTGTACCCACCTTGGCGGAGCGCCAAAGGGTAACTCTAGTGCATTGCTCGTGTCATTGAGTTACTCTCATTTGGGTGGTTTCTTATGGCGCCCGTGTAGTGGGCTTGGCTTGTGAATTGCCAATTAGCCACCAAAACACCACTTGAGTAGTCGACACAACGGGGACTAGCTTGGTGGCAACCAAGTGAACCTCGGGAGAAAAATTGATTGTCTACTTGTCTCCTGGCTACTCATTGGTTATCATTGTGATTGGGTCTATACATTGACATCTATACATCACAAGGCATCGGTATAACAATCACCCTTATCTTCGCATTTACTTTTCCTTATCTTGTTTAGCTAGCTTGTGTAAGTTGTAGATTGCTTAGTTAGCTCTCTAGTTAGTTTGTTAGCTTAGCTTGTTAGTTATTCTTGCTAGCTTGTGCTAAGTGATTTAGGTTCTTGCTATTGATTGTGAAGCACTTAGCTAACTAGAATTGTATTGGATAGGTGGCTTTGCACCCCTCGTAGAGCTAGATCAAAAAGCTTCGCTTAAGTGTTATCTAACCATTTGCTCTAGTGATTTGTAGAATTTTTATTAGGCTATTCACCCCCCCTCTAGCCATCTAGGACCTTTCAGCGGTGGGGGTCGGCACACCGGGATGGGGCCCGGCCTCCTCCTCCTCCTCCTACGGCGCCGGGTGGAGGGGCTCCTCCACCCTCCTCCTCCTCCTCGTCGGCGGCAGGTCGGGCGCGGCGCGGCGGGGTTGGCGTAGCGCGGTGGGTCGGTGGCGGCTGCTGGCGCGGGGCGGCGGGGTGCGGCGCGGCGGGTGGGGCGTGGCGGGGCGGGTAGGCGGCGGCGCGTGGGGTTCTGGGGGGGCGGGGAAGGGCCGCGGCGGCGCGGAGGGCCGGGCGGGGTGCAGCGGCGGGCGGCGGCGGCGGTGTGGGTGAGAGGTGAGGGAGGCAGAGAGGGCGAGACAGAGAGTGAGTGAGAGAGTCAGCGCAACGGCCGAAAACGTCCTGGAAGAATTCTTGCCGAGAGCTTGATCAGGAGCTCTCGGCAAAGAATTTTTTATTTTTTAAAATTAATTCCTTTGCCGAGAGCCACGCCGCAGGCTCTCGACACAAAATCTTTGCCGAGAGCTTTAGGGTTACTCTCGGCAAAGCATTTGAATTTTTTTTCTTTTTTTCACTTTTTTTTTGCTTGCTTCTTACATTGCTAGTGACCTAATCTTCGAATTTGGTATATTTTTATTAGTTTTGCTATATTTCTTTGGTTTTTTTATTTAAATTGATATTCTTTTAAAAAAACAACTTTGAAGTGCAGGTACATCGAATAATGGAATTTGATGGCTGAAAAAATGATATTCATGGTTTGTAGCGCACTTTGAGTCGGTATCCAAGGACAGGCGCGAAATTTTAAACATCTTATTCACCAATTTTGACATGAGATGTATAGTTTTCTTCAATCCTCCGTCACCAACGTTTCGAAATCGTCTTAATTTTTTTCCCAAGCCTACTCATGTGATATCAAGTCCACTCAACAAGTTTTGTGATTTTTGGAATTCGTTTGTATTTTATAAAATTTTAAAAACAAGTCACACGCAAGTTGTTGGTCAAGTTTGGTGAATAAGATGTTTAAAATTTCGCGTCTGTCCTTGGATACCGACTCAAAGTGCGCTACAAAAGCTTTGCCGAGAGCTTGACGGTCGACTATCAGCAGAGGCTAACGGAGGAGGTTGCCGTTTCGTTTGCCGAGAGGAATCTTTTGCCGACGGCCTAGCTCTCGGCAAAGGGATTTCTTTGCCGAGAGTTTTCTTGTGCCGAGAGCCGGCTCTCGCCACCGTGTTTTCTGCCGAGTACTGTATGGTGCCGAGAGCAGTTCTCGGTAAAGAATTTTGTGCCGAGTGCCCGATAAAAAGTTCTCGTGGCTCGGACACTCGGCAAACGTCATGTTTCCGGTAGTGGTGTCAAGTGTCGACTGCTTGCTCTCACTGTTTATTTGCAGCTAATACCACTTTTAGCAAGCAAAGTTATCAGTCACGTACTCATCATGGTGTGGTGATCCCTTTGCCGGGAAGACGCGAGGTAGGAAGGTACGTACTGCTACAATTACACAGCCACTTGCTGATCTTCTTTAGCCATCTAGCTAGAGCTCTCGCGACTCCTGAATGTAACTGATGTATATCTGGTGTATCTCGAGCCTTACTCACTGCTAGGTGTGGTGCTGAACCGACAGTGATAGTCACAAATTCACTGATGGGTGTTAACATCTGCTGTTGTTTGAAAATCAGGGTTTTAAATTTTGAAATCATTGAAGTTAAAATGATATTTTGGAACTATAACAGTTTCAAATTAAAAAAATTCAACAATAAAGTTATAGATTTCATCGAAAGCTATAATTTTGATTTAAAGTTTGTTTTTATCTGAGTTTATATGTAAAAGTTATGAATTATTTTTTAATACAAGTATTTATGGAGATGGTCCTCTTAAAACGCTCACCTTTCAATTAATTTTTGCCTCTAAAAATAAATTATTGGAGGCAAGCATCCTAAGGTATAACCACCATTGTTAATCTATGATTGAGGCGGCCGCTTAGGATGCCCGTCTATGGGGTGATTGGTTACTTTGGTGATAGGAGCAAGGCTGTAGAGTTGGTCCATGATGGTGAGATGCATACTCAAATCATACACCTAGTCATGTTTAGTTGTCTTTAGTATTGGTCCAGTACGAGATGAGATCTTGTTTGGTTTTATGTGTTGAGAGTTTTGAGTGTATAACATATGAACCTAAGTAGTGTGGGTATGGTAGATCCCACGGAGAGGTGGAGATGAATGAGACGGAGCAAGAAAATGATTGGAGGCAGGCATCCAAACATGGCCAGGTGCACTGAGCGATGTTGGGATGGGGCTCAGGCTAGCCTCCTGCATGCAACCAATCACCCCTCTATATAAATGATTTTCGGAGATGGGAATTTCCTCAGACTCCTTGACCATTTATGGAGGCGGTAGCTAAGTACAATCGCAACTCTCAAGCTGAATTTAATAATGAAGAAGCTGCATAGGTATGGGTTTGTTACCCACATATTCCATCTGTCCTCTTTTATCGGCTTCTCACTTTTTGACAGATGAACTCATCTTTAACCAAATATATGTATATAAAAAATATTAATATTTAAAGTATATAATTACTATCATTAGATAGACTATCAAATCTATTTTCATAATAAATTTATTTCAAAACATGAATGCTGTTAATATTTTAGTAAATCTAGTTAAACTTTGTATGTTCCCAAAATGACATAAAAAGGATAGAGACAACACACAAAACAATGACCGGAATGTCTGAAGCACGTACGTACTCCCTCCTCCGTTCACTAGAGAATACAATTTTTGGTATAAGTGCTTATTAAAATAGTTCAAGTTTAACCAAATTTATAGTAAATAGTATTTACATCTATGTCTCCAAATCAGTTTTTTTACGAAAGTATGTTTTATAATTAATCTAATAGTTTTTTATTATATGTATCACAAATGTTATTAATTCTATTTTTGTATAAATTTGGTTAGCTTAAAAGCATTTGGTTCCTTAAAAGGAGAATTGCATTCTATTGTGGACTGGATTGAGTGAGTGCATATTTGCACTAGCTAGCTGCCATGCGATTGCGCACATGCAAGGTCGTTCCGAGCCAATTTCAAGTTTCATTATTATTAAATGGTTGGTTGTTGAGAGTGGACATGGATATAGCTATCTCCTCCTTATCCTTGTGGGGTCATCAAATACAGGTTATTGCACATGTTCATTTGTTGCTAATGCCACTGCTAATACAAGCTATACAAGCAGGAGTCACCCACTGGCCACTGACAGATCCGTTGGAAGTTAAGTTTGGAAGGTACACTACTACTACCACTTTGTGATCTTGATCTTCTACCTCATGCAATGCAAGTTAGCTGATAGAAGAACTTGGCCATGCTTTATCTACGTTCATTTTCCATTGGTTGCCCGCATGCACGGGCACTGACAAGTCTTGGGATCACTTTTTGTAGCTAGGATTTCTGGCTGGTCTTGGGATCACTGAGAAATGGGTGGTGCCTGGGCGACGATAGACCTTTGGAACAAGTGGGCGATCCAGATCCTGGTGCTGCTGAGCTTTGCGCTGCAGGCTGTCCTCCTGCTCTTGGCCGGGATTCGGCGGCGTAACAAAGCGCCCGGCGTGCTGAGGCTCCTGCTATGGCTGGCGTACCAGCTGGCCGATTCCACGGCGATCTATGCTCTGGGCCACCTCTCCCTCAGCAGCGCGCCGCGCGATCACCAGCTGGTGGCGTTCTGGGCGCCCTTCCTGCTGCTCCACCTCGGCGGCCCGGACAACATCACCGCCTACGCCCTGGAGGACAACAAGCTCTGGCAGCGCCACTTCCTGACCCTCGTCGTGCAGGTCCTCGGCGCCGCGTACGTTCTCTACAAGCACACCGCCGGCAGCGTCCTGCTGCCGGCGATCCTGATGTTCGTCGCGGGCGTCCTCAAGTACGGCGAGTGGACGTGGGCGCTCAGGCACGGCAACCTCGCAAGCATCCGGAGCTCCCTCAGGAAGAAGCCGCCTGCGAGACATTATGTGCACCCGGAGTACGATGAGGTTGACCTCTCCAGATGTCTTTCGGCGGCGGAGGCGGGGAGCTCCACGAAGAAGAAGAGGTCCTCCTACGACGCGCGCACTCCATCTTCCACATCTGCCAGCGCGCAGTGGTGGATTCCTCACTGGACGTGGATCCAGTGACAAGCGACAGAAGGCTACTCGAGTACGGGTGGAAGACCATGTGGAGACTGGTGGAGATGGAGCTGTCCCTGCTGTACGACATCCGTGTCTTCTCCCTGGTCGCCGCCGTTTCGTCGTTCCTGCTCTTCTGGTTCAGTGCCAAAGCTGGCAACGACCAAGTCGACGTCGCCATCACGTACGTGCTGTTGGCCGGCGCCTTCCTTTTGGAGCTGACGTCGCTGCTCGGCGCCATTGGGTCGAGCTGGATGCTCGCATTCCTCTACTCTACGCGGTGGAGCTGGCTGAAGCATACGGCCTTGTGCGGCGGAAGATGGGACCGGCTCCGCCGCTTCTTCAGCTTCATCAGCTTTGATGTCGCAGGCGCCTACGGATCAAGGCAGTGGTCGGGCACCATGGGGCAGTACAACATGCTGCGCTTCTGCAGCCGCGGCGCCAGCGATCCAGGCGGCAGGTTGATGCAGGTGCTGGGGCTCGAGGAGTGGTGGAACAAGAAGCACTACTCGAGGACCATTGAGATCTCGGAGCATGTTAAGGGGCTGCTGCACCAACATGTCCTAGTGAACGTCTGGAACAGGGTGAGCACACTAGGCGTGGTCAGGAAGAGCTGGGGTGAGGAAGCGTTGAAGAACCACGAGGATCTGAAATGGTTTCTTGGCGTGGAGCTGAGTGAGGGCATCCTCATGTGGCACATTGGCACCGATCTTTTCCTGATCCGCAGAAAAAGAAGAAGCGGAGACGACTACAAGACCCTGAGGGCGATCGAGGAAATATCCAACTACATGATGTTCCTCCTTGTGAATCACCCTTACATGTTGCCAGGGCTTGCTTTGAACAGGCTGTACCAGGTGACCTGTGACGACATGGCCAATGCATGGCGTGCCCACCGTGACAAGGGTGGTTCCAGTTCCACTCTGGCCAGCGACGACGACGACAACAACGACATATCTCACTCTCACCACCATGGACAACAAGCATGTATGTTTAAGAAATTATTCGATGTGAATAATGACTGGGCCGAGAGGAAGAAACTTGCTATAGCGTTGTACAAGATCGGCAGTAGTATGAGTGACATAACATCATTGCATAAGAATCCACGTCTACCATTCGCGGTCAATCTGGCTCATAAGTTGTACCACAAAAAGGATGAGGACATATTGAATGTGGTGCTTGACGTGTGGATGGAGATTCTCTTCTACGCGGCCAACCGATGCAGTGGGGAGTCCCATGCCAAGAAGATCAGCAGCGGCGCCCAGCTGACGACCGTCCTGTGGCTCATGGCAGAAAACTTCCACCACTATCTGCGCAAGCATCATCACGTAGTAAAAAAGTGATTACTTCTTTTCTTGTATTTTTGTATCCTTGGTCCGGCCCACGGTATGGTGCTATATGCATACTAATCACCGTTATTTTCTCTACGTTCACCACCAAAATATTAAGGGAAATTTTGCTCAGAGACATTGCAAAAACGTCTAATATGTCGTTGGACACCGTCAACTCCAAAATATGCCCAGTACCATTATGAAGTCGTGTTTCTTTGCTGTCGGACACCGCACCTATTAAAATATTCATTTTCATGATTTAGGAGAGAGAAATGATGGTGAATAGACCAAATTGCCCCCTGCGCGTCATCTTCAACCTCTGTTCATGGCTGAGGATTGTGCGTGTGGATGTAAGGGAGGGTTGGGCGGCTCCAGCAGCGCTGCGCCAGCAACATGAAAGCGCCGAGCAGGGTGCGGGCATGGCCTTGCCGGCGATGCGGCTATGGCGGACAGCGGCCATGGCCTGGGGCTGGCTCGCCTAGGGCTCGTGACCTCGCTAGGTTATGCTCCATTAATGGCGGCGGCGGTGATGCTTGAGGGCTCTGCGGCGAGGGAGAGGACCGGGGAAGGGGATAGGTCGATGCGGCTTGCTCCTGCGAGCTGACGCCCTGCTTTTATAGGAGGAGAGGAGAGGAGGGTCGGGTTATAGAGCTCGCGTCCATGCCGGCTATGGTGGCCAGGATGCACGCGTACGGGATGGCGAGGGAGGAGGCTGGGTCCTTACTGTGGCGCTCGCGGGTGCTGGGGCGTGCAGCCTCACATTCGCAGGCGGCCACGACGTGGGGCGGACGCAGCCATGGCCGGAGGGTGCGGCGGCCTAGCCGGGGTCTCGCGACCCGGCGGGGGTGCTGCTGAAACACGGCGTCGGTGGAGTGGCTGTGCGGGCCAGCAAGAACTCTGCGCTGTCGTGCTGCCCCCCCCCCCCCCCCCCACCTCCACACCCACAAGCACACAGCCTTCAGCCATGGACGGAGGTTGAAGATGACTCACAGGGGCAATTTAGTCTATTCATCGTCCTTTCTCTCTCTCAAACCACGAAAATGAATATTATAATAGGTGCGATGTTCAGCAACAAAGAATCACGATTTCATAATGGTACTGGGCATATTTTGGAGTTGGCGGTGTCCAGCGACATATTAGACTTTTTTGCAATGTCCCTGAGCAAAATTTCCCAAATATTAAACTTCTTCTAGTGAGGTGAAGTTCTCCTAGTGTTTTGGTAGTTAAAATTTAGTACAATTTTTTCCTACTAAATATCTCCTAGTGAAATTTCCATGTGCTATAATAGTAGTCTTTTATTTTCACTTAAAACACTAGAAGAAGTCCACTATTTTGGTAGTGGTTTCAAATGGCTCACTTCTCTTTTCTCTTCCGTCACTACTTATCTCGGCGTCAACACTTGTTTTTCTTTGCCAGGGAACATAAAAAATTCACATATGCTATTTGTTTATTCAACACTCAAAATTGTAATTGGTTTAGGATACTAAACTTTCACAAGCAATTATAAATATTGTTTTGATCGTCTCAAAGTGGCACCAGAAGCCAAACCAACCACCTCGGCCATAAACGGGTGCCATGTGGCAAGTTGGACGGCCAGCGCCATCACCTCGGTGACCTCATTCGAGCGGCCATCGCTCAAGGTTGCACACCTACAAATAATCGTCTCAAATTCAGAATGAACACATACCAAACCATCCTACTTTTTTTTTGAAAGAACAGGAGGGGCTAGAGCCCCTACTGAGGTTTATTAAAATGAAGTTGAGAAGTAGTACAAAATACAAAAAAAAAGTCTTAAAGGAGCCTAACAGAGAGAGTAGAAATTAAGAAACAAAGAAGGAGGTAAAAAAAATTAAGAACACCACCGAAAGAAACCAAGCTAAATAAGATTTACTATCCATTGATTAAACTCCAGAGAATAGCTCTTCTTGGCCCTCAGCACGCAGCAATAGCTGAAGCTCTAATTTGAAATCATACTTTAGGTTTTGTAGATTTGGGACTATTTGACGAAAGATAACATCATTTCTTGCCTTCTAGATTTCCCAACACATTAAAATGACGACTTCTATGAAGAAAGGAGCATGCAGCTGATTTTTTAAACTCTCTAAATTCTGAAAGGAATCAAGGTTTGAATCCGGTTGAAGGTTAATCCAGGTCTAGCACTGGTAAGCAAAAGGACACTCCAAAAAAGATGAGTAGAAGATTCATCTGCTGTACCATTGCACATGGGGCACCTATAGTCCTCTAGGATCATGTTTTTTCTTCTCAAAAGTTCCACAGTACCAATCTAACAACCAAAAAAAAAATACTTTGTGCTTTTCCTGACAAGAGCTGCTCCACAACCATTTTTAAGCCGGATGCAGATTCAAATGCCCACTCAGATGTTTGTAAGCTTTGTTGACTGAGTAAAGGATAGAATTCCAAATAAATAGCCATTTGTCTGGTAGATCATTTTCAAATGTGTCTCTTGTAACTTTGCTTGAAGTTGTAACATCTGAATATGAGCTTGCTGTGAAAGAGGCAGATAGAACAATTGATGAGGACATCACTCCTTTGGATACACATGATAATCCTCCACTCCTTTGGATACACATGATAATCCTCCACTGGACATTCAAGGTACAATCACAAGAGCTCGCGTGCAACAATTAAATTTAGAGATGAGCTCGTTCTTAAGCAAGTCTTTATATGATTTAGAGAATAGATTGCTACCTAATGATTATATTGTACTTATGAATTATGGAGAGGACCAAGGAATGCATAAGGAAGGGTCTGGAGGTGTGGAGGACCAGCAAGGGCGCCCAAGTCAAGTTGGAGGCCCAAACCAAGTCGACTTCGAGTCTGTTTTGGAGTCCAGGAACAGCAAGGAGTAAAACGGACGCCCATGACGCATACAGACTCCGTTTTCGATGATTCAGCCACAGTTGGAAAGATAATTTCATAAGGAAACCAATGACGTTGGTTTTAGGTCCAAATTACTTCTGAGTCATCAGGAAACGTTGAAACAAGTCAGCGTCCAGAATCTGTTCCGATGTTGTGTCACCGTTTTTGGTCCGTTGGGCCATGTATCCTCGTTGAGCCCACTAGGGGGGCGCGTCCAGGGGTGGCGACGACCCTTAGACCTATATAAACCCCCGCCACCGCTCTCGTTAGGTTTTGGGTTTTGCTTAGATTATTCTGTCAAGAACAGTTTCGCCGTTTCATCGGTTTGTGAGACCCCAACTCATGAGATTAATCATACATCTGCAATTTGGTTGCATTCTTCCTTGTTCTTGCTTGTGTTCTTCGATTCGCAGACAAAGGACTTAGCGTTCTTGGCGAGGTCAACCGTGCAACGCCGGTTGATAACTAGAGGAAACGTGGTGCTGCGATTATGGGGATTCGGATCGTGTTGTTCGGAAGCCGGATCGACGTGTGTCTCGTTTCCACCAAATCGAGAGTTACCATAACCTTTCGGAAGGTCGGGAACCCTAGTTCACATCAAGAATTTATGAAAAGGAGTTACAACTGCACCTTCAGCAAAGGAAATGTGCTTTTCTGTCAAAATGAAAGTAGCTCTGGGAATTTGTAAATGATAGATTCAGTTCCCAAAGGTCTTCCCACAATAGGCAAAATTTTCTATTGTTAACCTCAACTTTTGCCGTCCCTTTGAATTTATCCAAAAGTTTTAATGCATCCCTCCATCAGAAAGAACCCTTCACTACTCCAGAAAAGGACATCAATGCCGGTTCAAAACCCCCTTAAACCGGCACAACCAACTCGGCAGTGATGATGTGATGACATCAGTGTCAGTTATGTCAAACCGGCAGTGATGATGGTGTCCAGAAATCACGTTTTTAAAATAGAAAAAAAAAGATTTAAATTCTAGGAGGCATTTTTTTGCGTCAAATTGCTAACTGCGCTCCGACGGGGATTCAAACCCACAACCTCAGCCTCGCGTAATCCCTCCTCTACCACTCCAACCATGACTCACTTGTGTCTAGATTCGGTTTTAGTTCACCTCATTCTATGCTAAACCGAGTGTAAATTGATTGTTTGAGCCACTAAACGAATTCAAATAAAAAAGTTGTAACCTACAAAGTTTAATAACTTTTCGAGATCTACAACTTTTATGTAGAAAGTTTTTCCATCTGAGGTCGTTTACAAAAATTCAAATTTCAAATTTGATAAATTCGAACATATTTTTCAATGACAAGATGATTTCAAATGAAAAAGTTGTAAACTACAAAGTTTCATAACTTTTTGAGATCTAGAACTTTTATTTAGCAAGTTTTTCCATCCAAGGTCATTTACAAAAATAAAAAGAAATCAGTGTCGAGGTACATCACTTCGGTTCCAGCCATGAACCGGCAGTGAAGCTCATCATCAGTGGCGGTTCGTGGCTGAAACCGATAGTGAAAGTGTCCAGGTTATCACTGCCGGTTCTAGCCACGAACCGGCAGTGATGATGAGCTTCACTGTCGGTTCGTGGCTGGAACCGACAGTGAAAGGGCAGAGAATTTTCACTGCCGGTTCGGCCACAAACCGGCAGTGATGATGAGCTTCCCTGCTGGTTCTTCCACGAACCAGCAGTGAAGAGGCATCACCGCCGGCCCAAACAAAACCGGCAGTGATGGGCCGACAGTGATGTCTGATTCTGTAGTAGTGCTTTTTGGAAGTTCCAGGCAATCTTCTAGAATCATAGTAAGTTTCCCAAATTAGTGAAACCCATGGAGTGTCTTCCTTGTTGAAAAACTTGCTTACATGTTTGATCAAGAGTGCTTCATTTTAGGTTTTCAGATTCAGTACCTCTAGGCCTCCCTCATCCTTGGTTCTACAAACAATAGATCAAGCAACCTTTGGCCTTTGCTTAGCATTAACATCAGCCCCTCTCCAAAGACATAACTTTCTAAGTTTATCAATTTGATCTATCACTGTTTGTTGTAGGAGGAAAGTACTCATGTAAAAAGTTGGAGGGGCAGAAAAAAATCAAATTTGTTACTTCAAGTTTGTCTGCCCTGATTCCAAAAAAAACTGATGTATGTAGCTGCTAGCCTTCTTTCACACCTGTTAACTAAAGGTGAGAAGTTAATCACTCTTGGCTTTGTAAGACTTAGAGGCAAGCCCAAATAAGTAAAAGGTAAACTGCCAATCTCACGGTTAAAAGTCCTTGCTAAATGTTGCATCTTCTGATCACCTATATGAATAGGCACTATCAAGGCTTACAAACTAAGTCTAATTGGCATATGAGATTGTTTTTGTTTTAAGCATTTGTTTCATGTAATGTCTTTGGTCTGATTCCTCACCACTGGGGATGAGTAGGATGTTCTTTTTCCATTATAAAAAAGGGACGAAATACTCACATGGTGGTGTGGCTGAGGCAAGCTTCATGCGTGGATACTTGATCGATCTCCTGAACGATGATTGCAATTCCTGTCTACTTAATAAAGCTCTCTTTACCTAAAAAAGAGAGAAAAGTTCAGCTAAATTCATATGGATAGGGATATGGATATATTCACAAAAAGTCATTTGGTTATAGGTAAGCTATATACATGATTATATGTATCCACTTGATCTTATCCACTAACAGCAGCCTCATCGCTCCTGGCTGGCATTTGTCAGGCTAGATGCAGATCAACGTGTTGTTACGTGTACTTACCACGACGATGGATTTAATTTTGGCTAGTGGGCACATGTTATTTGTATTTATCCACCTAATGCAGTAATGCTGAGTTGTTACCATCATACGCTCACATGCACTGGCTCTGCACATGAATCGGACCATGTAGAATTTATTCTTAGTCACACAACATGTCTTGTCTTTTTTTTTTGACTCCTCGTTGAGTGTCAAGTGTCAACAACTGCTTGCTCTCACAGTTCATTTGCAGCTAATACCATTTTTAGGGCCTGTTTGGTACAGCTGAGCTTCACTAGTGAAGCTATTTTTTTAGAAAATAACTTCATGAGCAACTCTCTAGGTAAAGTTGAGCTATTTTGAAAAAAGTGTTTGACAAAACAGCTTCACCAACAACTCTAAGTGTTACACACTTGTTTAGGGTCACACACACTAAGTGTCTACCCTAAACCCCTAAGTGTCTAAACCCTATAGATATACATCCTAAGTGTCTACCCTAAACCTTAAACCCTTTTATTACACTCACACTAAGTGTCTACCCTTTTGGTTACTCTAAGTGTTACACACTTAGCTTGTTTACGGTTTACACACACACTAAGTATCTAAACCCTTTTACTATATATAGTTGCAGAAATGAACGACTCAAATGACAACATAGAGGATTTCTTGTTTTCAATGATCAACGACGGCATGAATCAAGTAGATGATGGCACCAATCAAGTAGATGATGGAAGTCAGTACTTTGCCAAAGATGTTGAGCAAGAAAATATCACGCAAGACAATGTTGACGAGCAGGTCTATGTCTACAATCTCTTGTGTATACATGAACATCAAAATAATTACATTTGTATAATTATATTTATAATTTTTGTGTTTGTACATACATAGCCGTCTGCATCAACGTCAACTACGGGGAAGAGTAAAAATGTACGAGGCCCGAAGAAGCCATTGGAGGGTCGGTACATTATCTCGCAATTCGAGGAGGAAACAGAGAGAGTACTTGGACCACATTGAAAGTCCCTATGTGATTTTGGTAATTGAGTGACAACCTAAATGAACTAATATGTGTTTAAGTGATATATACACAGGAGATTAGTTCACATGTGATTGTGTGATGAAGGAGCTTAAATGCACATGAGACATGACATGGAGTAATGTGATCAAGGTGGAGAAGATCAAGATGAGGCTTGGATTGATGGACCGGTTGCAAGTGTGAAGGGCAAGAGGGTGATGCTTGGCGCCGATAGACCAACGCAACGGTGAAGAGCAGGTAAGGTCAAGATTGATGAACCAATACGGTCGCGTGATGATATGAAGTGGATCATATCATTTGGTGATAGGTTGGTGCATGTGTTGCATCAATATTGGAGAAGGAGATAGAATGGAATGCGCAAGGCAAAGGTATAACCATAGGGCATTTCATTTCACCGGTCATAGGTGTGTAGATAAGTATATGACCGGGTTTAGGATAGATGGACGTACTATCAAGAGGGGCAAACTTGTTTGCATATCGGTCATCTAGTGCCACTTGAGCGATCTAACATTGCGATGCATTAGGATCGAGTGACGTGGTGAGAGCAAGTGAAAATACTTTGAAAATGATTGTGAAAATGCTAACACACATGCACATGGTGATGTACACTTGGTGGTGTTGGCACATTTGCAAAGGAGAAGGTATGCTTGTATATATGATTCACTTATGCTTGTGGAGATGCATGACTTACCCATAGAAATAGATAGATAGAGAGAGATATAGACAGATAGAGAGAAAGATAGCTTTGTATATATGATTCATTTATGCTTGTGGAGATGCTTGTATATATGATGTCACTTATAGATATTGATGCTTGTAAACTCTTTGGTCACTTATAGATATATAAATAGATAGAGATAGAGAGATACAGATATAGATACCTAGGAGCTCGGAATCCGGCCCCCGACAACCGACGGTGAGCTCTAACCGCCATGCAACCAAGGTGTTCGAGGGAATGCCACAGTGGACTGCTAGCTTCAAAGGGAGAAGGAGGGAGAGGGAGGAAGAAGGAGGGAGAGGGAGGAAGGAGTAAGAAGGAGGGAGATGGAGGAAGAAGGAGGGAGAGGAAGAAGGAGGGAGAAGGAGAGAGAGAGAGAGATAAATTAGAGAGATAGATTAGATATATTAGAGAGATAATTTAGATATATAGCTTAGATAGCTAGCTAGCTTAGATAGCTTAGATAGAGATAGAGAAATAGAGAAAGAGATAGGTAGAGATTAGAGATAGATTCATATTGATAGAGACATAGGTAGTGATTAGAGAGATATATAGATAGACTTGTATGTCATCCTTGTATCCTTGTATATATATCATGATTCAATTTCATATAAAGATAGAGATAAAGATAGATAGATAGAGAGAGATATAAAGATAGAGAGAAAGATAGAGAAAGAGATATAGATGTATAAATGTCATATATGCTTGTATATATGGCATCATCTTATGCTTGTATATATAGATTTTCTTATGCCAGAAACATGACAATTAAGCGCCGATTCACCACCCGTCGCCCTGCGACCGAAGCCGATGACCAAAGAACTAGTGGTGGCGGTGCTGAACGTGACCAAGGAGCTGATGACAACCAGCAAGGGGATCAAAGACCTTGGAGCCCTAGCCATATGCTAAACCTAGAAGAGGGCCAAGGAGACGAGGTAATAACTTAGGTCATACCTAAAACACGGTAGATATAGCCAGAAAAGTTTGATGTGGACTTATTTATAAATTTTGAAGCAGGTTCCGTGGGAAGGTCCAACTACTGGTGAGAGTTCCAGAAGGACTAAGCGTGGTGCAACAAAGCTCCCTCAGACAACTAGACACTGGCACATCTCTCAGTTCGATCAACTAGGGGAGCCAGTGGAGCCACTTAAAGTATTGGGCCCATACAAGAGTACCATCGGGGCACTTGTAAGGGACTTCATCCCGATGAAATACATGAAGTGGAATGGAAGTGAGCAAGACCCGTGGAGGGTTCCAGAAGTTGAGAAGGAACTAGTTTGGAACAAGCTCAGAGGGTATTTCACTTTCCCTAATGATTGTGATGAAGCGACAGTCAAGAAGAGGGCCAAGGAAATCATGGGTCACTCCTTCAAGAATTTCAAGGGAAAGTTGCACAAGCTCATCAAGGAGGAAAAATAACCAAATTTTGCAGGAGGTGAATTCAGCAAGTAGAGGGACTTCTGGGAGGAGTTAAAGGCTTACAAGCTATCCGATGAGGCCAAGGCAGCAAGTGAAAGAAACAAATCAAACTCGCTTAGGTCAAATAATCCTCACCGCCTAGGATCGCGTGGGTACGTAAGGAAGATTCCGGATTGGGATGCCCAAGTCGAAGCACTAGAGCAGAGCGGCGTTACGCCTCAGACAAGCGATTGGCAGCCCATATCAGTGAACTACCTACTCGCAAGGGGGGCACAATACAATCCTGACGGGAGCCTTTCCTCCAAGGCTGAACCCGTCACCGATTTCCTCCAGAAGATTTCCACGATCACTGAGGAAGTGCATAGAGGGGCCCACAGGTCAGATAGAGAAAATGACGTGCTCACGCAAGCACTTGGAAACAAGGAGCACCCTGGTCGCACTAGAGGAGCCGGGGTAATTCCTTGGGAGAAAGCATTTGAAGTTGAATCCGCTTCCTATAGGAGCCGGGCAAGGGCTAGAACGCAAAGAGAAGAGGAGTTCCAAAGGATGCGAGAGGAGCTAGAACAGAGCATGGAAGCACAGATAGCTGCTCAAGTGGCGAGCGCTATGCAAACCATGTGTTCGAGTCAAGGGCCGCATGCAATCCCGGCTTTGCATAGCCCAGTGCCCGACAAGGGCCGCAGTAGCTGTGGCTCAACCCCTATGCCTGACGATGAAGAGGTCAATGCTCCTCATCCGGTGGACGACATCAAAGAACCTGTGAATGTCAGGTTGTACATCCGTCAGCAGTGGACCAAAGACAAGGTGGCGTTCGGACAAGCATTTCCTAGAGGAGAGAACATCATTCATGGCAAGCCAGTGCCACTCGGGTATGCCAGGGTCAGCATTGATAAGATATTGGACAAGAAGTACAATAAGATACATATTTATTTCCCAGTGGAGGAAGATAGGTCGTGTCTAGTTCACAACTTGGGCACTCATGTCGCCTGGCGCAAACGCTTCATCAAGCTAGATAACCAGCCATCTTCGGATGATGATGATGACAGTGAATCATCCCGGTCGCCTCCGCCAAGAGGTTTCTCTCCTCGTCAAGATCCACCGACACCTCCTCCACCGCCAAAGGAGAAGACTCCTTCTCCACCGCCAAAGGAGAAGACTCCTCCTCCACCGCCAAAGGAGAAGACTCCTCCTCCACCGCCAAAGGAGAAGACTCCTCCTCCTCCTCCTCCACCAGCTTCAAAGTCCTCAGGACTAGGATCTCGACGGCCTAGTTCTAGATCAGGTTCGACTTCGCAACAGAGGAGGTCATCAGCTTCAGTTGGTAAAGACCCCAAGATGACTAGTAAAAGGCGGCAGCCAGTGCCGACTAAGGACGATATTCTACGAGCTCATATTGCAGAAAAGGCCACCAAACTTGCCTTGTATGAACGATTGGCTTATATACTTGAGAAATAAAGCCAATTTGAAAGGCAAAGCAAAAATCCGGGTAACCAAGAAAGAGCTAGAGAAATACACACCTTTCAGCAGCTAGAGATACAAAACTTGGCCGCGGACCTGAATATAAGCATGGAGGATGCTGAGAATCTCTATTTTGAAAAAACAGATTTTGAAAAGGCCAAAGTTGCATACAAGTTTGAACTAGGCAAGCCTATGGTCGCCAGCCAAGAAGAGTATAGAAATTTGCCAACAAACATGCGGCAGTTGCATGATTATTACATCATAGATAGTAACAGCAAAGACAAGAATGCAACCTTTGAAGTATGCATCCCTCCATGTTTTATTTTTAATCATCCTGAAGAAGTTGTGCATACTATTCATTATGAAGACCTCTTTCAACTCTTTCAATGACGCTCGCTGGATGTGCAGATTATGATGTTATGGACTATGTAAGTACCATACCCTAACAACGTTATAATAAACTACGTGATCTGCATTTGAATATATCCATGCATGTTTATTTTGCAGGTCTGTAGCAAAATTTTTCCTTCAAAAACGAAATAGCAATTTTGACTTCTTGGACCCCATCTATGTAAATGAGACAACATGCAAAGCCGGTCTCCAAGATCCGTATGTCTCAGCAAGTTTGAAGATAGAGTTTGAAAGAATGTTCTCAGTCGGCAAAACAAACGCACTGCTAATCTACAATTGCGAGTATGTGTTCTCGACCCTTACTTAAGTGTTTTTTTCTTGATATATCATTCAATAACATGAACTTTGTGATTGCAGCAATCATTACGTCCTCGTAGATATAAGTCTTAAAAATTCAACTATCGAGGTGTGAGACTCAAAAAAGAAGCCACTTAAACTTATCGAACCCCTAGTCAAAGTGCTAAATATGTAAGTGAACCCAATATCACCACACTTTTCAATCACATAAGATATTGTAATTAATAATGTCCTGAGCCTTCACACTTCATTTACATTGTCACATAGAATGAAGGCGTTACCTGATTGGAGAAATGTGGAGCCTAAGATGCAAAAGAAATGGAGAGAACCATTTAGAGTGGAGTATATGAAGAAGGTCAAGGCCCTAGATGAACCAATGGGGAACAACGAATGCGGGTTCTATGTGATGTGGGCAATGCTTTGCTACCTTGTCGCAAAACTAGGAATAGGATATGGAATGGTACGTACGTGTCGCATTTTAATTCTATTGTTTTGTCTTACGTATGTGCATCTCAATATCATCTTGTATCAATTTACCGCGCAAAGATCAGGGCCATAATAGGTTGGTGGATTTTGAGATAAGAGGATTTCAAGAGGAGATAGCAGTTCTTATTCTGGACGATATAGTGTATAGAAAAGGATGTCTATCCATTGTGAAGAGTAAGGACTTCAAGAAGAACTATGGAAAAGACCGCCTCGAAAGGCTATTGTAATGCGACAATTAATTCGATACTTTAAGTTTTGTTTGGATGTTTTGTAATAATTATTATAAATGTGTGATGGGTTTGTATTGTCGCTAGTCCACAATCACCTTCAATTCACATCGTTATCAAATGGTTCGATAGCAAACACCTCCACGATCTCCCACCCCACCACCTCTACCATAAACCCTAAACCAGAAACGCCAAATGAAAATAAAACAATTAAAAAAAATGCAATTTTAAAAAATAATATCACTGCCGGTTGGGGTGCCAAACCGGCAGTGATGGCTCAAACATCATGCCGGTTTGGCATAACCGGCAGTGATGGCATGAGCTCATCACTGCCGATTTGCCAGTGCCGGTTCAAAAAACCGCCACTGAAGGGGGGTTTTGAACCGGCACTGTTTGCCGTTTCTGTAGTAGTGATACAATTCTGTCTAATTCCTTGTTCATTTATATTTTACTTTTAATACAGTCCAATTCATTCCTTGTTCATTTATATTTCACTACATGCACATATTTGTAATATTATATTAGAGGATGTGTTTATTATATTTTATTCCGGCAAGAAATGTAGGTAAAGCCATGTCCGTCAGCACTATTTTTCAAGGAACAAACAATATTCTCTCACAACGAATCAGTACAAACATTTAACATAAATCAAATTTCAGCATAACAAATAGAGCCAAAATCACTGTCTCGTACATACCATGCATATTTAGAGCCAAAGTGTTAGCGCGGGCCAAGGCCCGGCCACCCTGGGCCATAGCCCGGGCTCCTGGATGCCAACTCATTCTTTAGGCCAAGCATCATTCTAATTTAGGTTTCTCAATTAGCATTTAGGTTTATATTTTGAGTTACATTATCTAAGTCGTGAACTTGTGTACTAAAAATTCATTTAAATATTTTAATTTAAATCCATCATGGTTTTCTAATTTCATATGTATGTTATATAAAATATTCATGTGCATTGCTTATCACTGTTAGCTTGACGTTTAGTCGTGCCCGGACTCTTGAAAATTTGTGGCTCCGCCACTGAGCAAGGGAGAGTACATTTTAGAAATTTAGTCGCTTGCGCAGGCTCTTTGGAAATTTAGGGGAAGGAGAGGTCCCCGACAGCAATGTCAGACAGTGTGTGTATATAACACTTAGATTAGGTCAGATCAACTAGTTATAGTAATTGCAACTAACCATGATGGTTTTGGCATGCAGTGGGCACATGCTTGAGAGTAGCGATGACTGTACTTAACTACCTTATCTGACACAGGCTCGATCGATTGTATTTTGAGTGAATATGCATAGTTATGGGTTGTTAGACACACTTACACAAAATAATAATTACTGTTTTGTCTTAAGCGCTAGCACGTATGTCGTCGGTGCACCAGCGCTGATCGATAAGTAGGAGTCACCGCACTGGCCATGCATGCTCAGCGCTATTTGGTAGTTTGGAAGGTACTACTACTACTACTACTACTACTACAATTTGTGGGTTCTTCTAGCTCGTGTAAGTAGCTTTAATAGAACTGATGGCTTATTTACGCTTCGTTTTCCATTTGTTGCACACATGCATCTCCTAATAATGTCTTGTGGTCGATGACTTTTTGCAGCTAGGATTTCTGGGCGACTGACCGTGTGACCGGAGAGTCCGGCTCACCGGAGGTGGCAACAAATTTAATGGATGCCTGGCCGATAGAACTTTGGAACCAGTGGGCGACCCAGATCCTGGTGTTGCTCAGCTTTACGCTGCAGGTTGTCCTTCTCGTCTTGGCCGGGATTCGCCGGCATAACAAAGCCCCCGCGGTGCTGCGGTTCCCCCTATGGCTGGCGTACCAGCTGGCCGATTCCACGGCGACCTATGGTCTGGCCCACTTCTCCTCTCAGCAGCACGCCGCACGACGACCAGCTGGTGGCGTTCTGGGCGCCATTCCTGCTGCTCCACCTCGGCGGTCCGGACAACATCACCGCCTACGCCCTCGAGGACAACAAGCTCTGGCAGCGCCACCTGGTGACCCTCGTCGTCCAGGTCCTTTGGGTAGCATACGTCATCTACAAGCACATCGCGGGTGGTAGAATCCTGCTGCTGGCAGCAGCAATTCTGATGTTCGCCGCAGGCTTCCTCAAGTACGGCGAGCGAACCTGGGCACTGAAGCACGGTAACATTGAAAGCATCCGGTCCTCGCTCAGGAAGAATCCACCGGCAAAACATTACGTCTACTCCGAGTACGATCACATTGACCTCTCCCAGGCGGAGGAGTTAGGAAGCGACCTCCACGAAGAAGAGGAGGTCCTCCTACGACGTGCACACTCCATCTTCCATATCTGTCAGAGAGCAGTGGTGGATTCGTCGGTCGACGTTGATCCAGATCCACGAGATAGTTGGCTCGTCAGGCATGGGTGGAAGACCATGTGGAGGTTGGTGGAGATGGAGCTGTCCCTGCTGTACGACATCCTCTACACCAAGGCAACCGTGATGCACACATGGTCTGGCTACTCCATCCGTGTCTTCACCCTGGTCGCCGCGGTTTCATCGTTCCTGCTCTTCTGGTTCAGTGCCAATGGTGGTGGCCGCCACAATTACAGCCAAGTCGACGTCGCCATCACGTACGTGTTGCTGGCCGGCGCCTTCCTCCTGGAGCTGACGTCGCTGCTCGGCGCCATTGGATCCAGCTGGATGCTCGCATTCCTCTACTCTACGCGTTGGAGTTGGCTTAGGCATGCTGCCCTGTGCAGCGGAAGATGGGACTGGTTCCGCCGCAAGGCTGTGTCCCTACGCCGGTTCTTCGTCTTTAATGTTGCAAGCTATGGATCAAGGCAGTGGTCGGGCACCATGGGGCAGTACAATATTCTGCGCTTCTGCAGCCGCGGCACGAGGAGCGCTAGGTTCATGGAGGTGCTGGGCCTTGAGCAGTGGTGGAGCATGAAACATTACTCGTGGACCGTTCACATCTCGGACCATGTCAAGGAGTTGCTGCACCGTCATGTGCGAAATGTAACCCTGGCGATCATCGGGAAACGATGGGGAAAGAATTCGTTAAAAAATCATGCAGATCTCAGATCGTTTCTTGGCAAAGAGCTGAGTGAGGACATCCTCGTGTGGCACATTGCCACCGATATTTTCTTGGTATGCAGGAGCAGGCGTGCGGAGGACGACTACAAGACACTGATAACTATCGAGGAGATATCCAACTACATGATGTTTCTCCTTGTGAAACACCCTTACATGCTGCCAGGCCTTGTTTTGAATAGGATATACCAGTTGACCTGTGACGACATGGCCAAAGTATGGCGTGCCCGCCGTGACAATGGTGGTTCCAATCGGCCCAGCGACGACGACAACAGACCTCATGAAGCCAATAGAGAGAAGCTTGCTAGAGTGTTGTTGCACAAGTACAAGAATCCAGATAGCCAAATAACATCGTACTGGCCTGAGAATCGTCGTCTACTATCCGCGATCAAGCTGGCCAAAATACTACTCGAAAAAAAGGATGACAACATATTGGAAGTGGTGCTTCAAGTGTGGATGGAGATTCTCTTCTACGCGGCCAAGCGGTGCAGCGGGGAGTCCCATGCCAAGAAGATAAGCAGCGGCCCGGAGTTGACAACCGTCCAGTGGCTCATCCTAGAAAACTACCTCCACTATCTGCGCACGAAAAAGTTAATAAGTCCCATTTAATTTGTATCCCCATGGTAATAACTGTTGTTTTGTCTAAGTTTCTTGGTTGAACTTTTCATACTATTGTTCCTATAGGAATCGAGCGCTTTGCCGAGTGCCCACTCGATAAAATAATAGACGGTAACGCCGTCTTTACCGAGTGTGTTTTTTGTCAAGCGGTGCCCAACAATCGGTAAAGTTCGAACCGAAAAAATAAAGAAAAATTAATCAAGGGAGGAGCCTCACCTGCCTGCCCGTCAAAGTCGTGAGTCATGGCATTTTTCACGCACATGGCTGACAGGATTTGGACCTATGATTTCTACCTCACACAATACCTCCTCTAGCTACTACACACTTACGTGTGTCTACATATAGTTTTAGTTCCACACATATTATACTAAACCGAGTGTAAATTATTTTTTGATTTGTCCGCTAGCTGCAAACACATAGGTGTAGGGGACAAAACAATATGATCAAGTTTATCAAAAACTACCTTGAGCATGATGCTAATGTTTGCTCTCAAGTCACATAATGCATGATCAAAGTGTTGTCTCCCAATGAAACAATTGATAGTGGAACATCTTGGGTCGTCCTTCTTGATTGGAGGTTGATTGAGATTGACCGCGCTGCACTCTTCTATCAGTTTGATAACTTTCGTTGGTGGAGGCTGTTTAATTTGTTGTTGAGGATGCTCTGCAAGTAATTGACATAGGTTGGAACCTGCATAGCATCAAGTAATAGAATATGGACATATAGCTTTTGTATTACGTCAACAGACTTTTCGAATTGTTCATCATGTGCTGGTCTCCTGGCTCTTTGAAAAGTCAACAATTTGTTAGGGTCATAATATTCATGTGGGGATGTTCCTCCGTAGAACTTGATGTTGTCATGTTGTACTGGATGTTCTTCTTCTTCAACATTGTCATCCTTGACCTTGTTTGTGGCCTTCCCTGTCATGTTAGGATGTGGTGCTTTGCGAGTGAACTTACCCCCTCTCGTGGTTACTACTTTAATGCTTGAAATATTATCAGGTTTACCAAGAATTGGAACAATGGATGCCAATTGAGCTAATTAATATTCTACGTTTTTATTAAAACTCAATTGTTTATTTTTAGCAGCAGAAGAAAAACTATCCCTCGTAGTGTTTAAAATTTCTAGAGTCTTATCATTAGCAGCGAACTGTTTGTTTATACTTTCATTAATTCTAGCTAGTTTGATTCAAAACAAGATCTCTAAATGAAGGTGTATAATTTGCAATAAAATTCTTACCTTTATTGGCCTTGTAGACAGGTTGAGACTTCACTCTATCTTAATGGGGTTGATCCTTCTTGTTTTTTTTAAACTGCGGATTATATTACTGATTAGACTCAGCACAATCGCTGGTCACCAACTCCTCCAAAAAGGAAGGAGCAACATCCCAGGTGGTCTGTGTGCCACCAGGGAGATTACAACAAAAGGCCGCTGAAGTATCGGCTACCTTCTTGTTGGTGAAGCTCATGTCCTTCCTTGCGTTGGGGCAATTACTCCCCATATGCTTTTCACCACATACCTTGCACTATTGGTTCTCTTGTGTAGCTCGTGCTGAGGCGTAGAAGTTTGGAACCAGTGGGCGACACAGATCCTGGTGTTGCTGAGCTTTGCGCTGCAGGTTGTCCTTCTCCTCTTGGCCGGGATTCGTCGGCATAATAAAGCCCCCGCGGTGCTACAGTTCCTCCTATGGCTGGCATACCAGCTGGCCGATTCCACGGCGATCTATGCTCTTGGCCACCTATCCCTCAGCAGCGCGCCGCACGATCACAAGCTGGTGGCGTTCTGGGCGCCCTTCCTGCTGCTCCACCTCGGCGGCCGGACAACATCACCGCCTACACCCTAGAGGACAACAAGCTCTGGCCGCGCCACTTCCTGACCCTTGTCGTGCAAGTCCTTGGCGCCGCGTACGTCCTCTACAAGCACACCGCCGGTAGCGTCCTGCTGCCGGCGATCCTGATGTTCGTCGCGGGCGTCCTCAAGTACGGCGAGCGGACGTGGGCGCTCAGGCACGGCAACCTGGGAATCATCCGAAGGTCCCTCAGGAAGAAGCCACCTGCGCAACATTATGCGCACCCGGAGTACGATGAGGTGGACCTCTCCCAGTCGTTGTCGTCCTAGGTGTCTTTCGGCGGCGGAGGCGGGGAGCTCCACAAAGAAGAAGAGGTCCTCCTACGACGCGCGCACTCCATCTTCCACATCTGCAAGCGCGCAGCGGTGGATTCCTCGCTGGACGTGGATCCAGTGACAAGCGACAGAAGGCTACTCAGGTACGGGTGGAAGACCATGTGGAGACTGGTGGAGATGGAGCTGTCCCTGCTGTACGACATCCTCTATACCAAGGCGGCCGTGATCCACACATGGCGTGGCTACACCATCCGTGTCTTCTCTCTGGTCGCCGCCATTTCGTCCTTCCTGCTGTTCTGGTTCACTGCCAAAGGTGGCCACAACTACAACCAAGTCGACGTCACCATCACGTACGTGTTGTTGGCCGGCGCCTTCTTCCTAGAGCTGACGTCGCTGCTCGACGCCATTGGATCGAGCTGGATGCTCGCATTCCTCTAATCTACGCGGTGGAGCTGGCTTAAGCATACAGCCTTGTGCGGCGGAAGATGGGACAGGCTCCACCGCAGGGCTGTGTCCCTAGCTCCACCGGTTCTTCAGCTTCATCAGCTTTGGTGTTGCAGGCGCCTACAGATCAAGGCACTGGTCAGGCACCATGGGTCAGTACAACATGCTGCGCTTCTGCAGCCGTGGCGCTAGCGATCCAGGCGGCAGGTTGATGCAGGTGCTGGGGCTCGAGGAGTGGTGGAACAAGAAGCACTACTCGAGGACCATTGAGATCTCGGAGCATGTCAAGTGGTTGCTGCACCAACATGTCCTAGCCGTGAACGTCCGGGACAAGATGAGCACGCTAGGCGTGGTCAGGAAGAGCTGGGGCGAGGAAGCGTTGAAGAACCATGAGGATCTGAAATGGTTTCTTGGCGTGGAGCTGAGTGAGGGCATCCTCCAATGGCACCGATCTTTTCCTGATCCGCAGAAAAAGAAGAAGCGGAGACGACTACAAGACCCTGAGGGCGATCGAGGAAATATCCAACTACATGATGTTCCTCCTTGTGAATCACCCTTACATGTTGCCAGGGCTTGCTTTGAACAGGCTGTACCAGGTGACCTGTGACGACATGGCCAATGCATGGCGTGCCCACCGTGACAAGGGTGATTCCAGTTCCACTCTGGCCAGCGACGACGACGACGACGATGACATATCTCACTCTCACCACCATGGACAACAATCAGGTATGTTTAAGAGATTATTCGGCATGAATAATGACTGGGCCGAGAGGAAGAAACTTGCTACGGCGTTGTACAAGAGCGGTAGTAGTATGAGTGACATAACAGCATTGCATAAGAATCCACGTCTACCATTCGCGGTCAATCTGGCTCATAAGTTGCGCCACAAAAAGGATGAGGACATATTGAATGTGGTGCTTGACGTGTGGATGGAGATTCTCTTCTACGCGGCCAGCTGACGACCGTCCTGTGGCTCATGGCAGAAAACTTCCACCACTATCTGCGCAAGCATCATCACGTAGTAAAAAAGTGATTACTTCTTTTCTTGTATTTTTGTATCCTTGGTCCGGCCCACGGTATGGTGCTATATGCATACTAATCACCGTTATTTTCTCTACGTTCACTACCAAAATATTAAGGGAAATTTTGCTTAGGGACATTGCAAAAACGTCTAATATGTCGTTGGACACCGCCAACTCCAAAATATGCCCAGTACCATTATGAAATCGTGTTTCTTTGCCGTCGGACACCGCACTATTAAAATATTCATTTTCATGATTTAGGAGAGAGAAAGGATGGTGAATAGACCAAATTGCCCCTGCGCGTCATCTTCAACCTCTGTTCATGGCTGAGGATTGTGCATGTGGATGTGAGGGAGGGTTGGGCGGCTCCAGTAGCGCTGCGCCAACAACATGAAAGCGCCGAGCAGGGTGTGGGCATGGCCTTGCCGGCGGCGCGGCTATGGCGGACAGCGGCCATGGCCTGGGGCTGGCTCGCCTAGGGCTCGTGACCTCGCTAGGTTATGCTCCATTAATGGCGGCGGCGGTGATGCTTGAGGGCTCTGCGGCGAGGGAGAGGACCGGGGAAGGGGATAGGTGGATGCGGCGTGCTCCTGCGAGCTGACGCCCTGCTTTTATAGGAGGAGAGGAGAGGAGGGTCGGGTTATAGAGCTCGCGTCCATGCCGGCTATGGTGGCCAGGATGCACACGTACGGGATGGCGAGGGAGGAGGCTGGGTCCTTACTGTGGCGCTCGCGGGTGCTGGGGCGTGCAGCCTCACATTTGCAGGCGGCCACGACGTGGGGCGGACGCAGCCATGGCCGGAGGGTGCGGCGGCCTAGCCGGGGTCTCGCGACCCGGCGGGGGTGCTGCTGAAACACGGCGTCGGTGGAGTGGCTGTGCGGGCCAGCGAGAACTCTGCGCTGTCGTGCTGCTGGCGCAGCCTTGCTGGAGCTGCCCAACCGGCCAACCCCCCCCCCCCCCCTGGCGCAGCCTTGCTGGAGCTGCCCAACCGGCCAACCCCCCCCCACCCCCACACCCACACGCACACAGCCTTCAACCATGGACAGAGGTTGAAGATGACTCACAGGGGCAATTTAGTCTATTCATCGTCCTTTCTCTCTCTCAAACCATAAAAATAAATATTTTAATAGGTGCGATGTTCAGCAACAAAGAATCACGATTTCATAATGGTACTGGGCATATTTTAGAGTTGGCGGTGTCCAGCGACATATTAGACGTTTTTGTAATGTCCCTGAGCAAAATTTCCCAAATATTAAACTTCTCCTAGTGAGGTGAAGTTTTCCTAGTGTTTTGGTAGTTAAACTTTTCCCAGCACCATCACCTCGGTGACCTCATTCGAGCGGCCATCGCTCAAGGTTGCACACCTAGAAATAATGGTCTCAAATCCAGAATGAACACATACCAAACCAGCCTACGTATTTTTTGAAAGAACAGGAGGGCTAGAGCCCCTACTGAGGTTTATTAAAATGAAGTTGAGAAGTAGTACAAAATACAAAAAAAAAGTCTTAAAGGAGCCTAACAGAGAGAGTAGAAATTAAGAAACAAAGAAGGAGGTAAAAAAAATTGAGAACACCACCGAAAGAAACCAAGCTAAATAAGATTTACTATCCATTGATTAAACCCCAGAGAATAGCTGTTCTTGGCCCTAAGCACGCAGTAATAGCTGAAGCTCTAATTTGAAATCATACTTTAGGTTTTGTAGATTTGGGACTATTTGACGAAAGATAACATCATTTCTTGCCTTCTAGATTTCCCAACACATTAAAATGACGACTTCCATGAAGAAAGAAGCATGCAGCTGATATTTTAAACTCTCTAAATTCTGAAAGGAATCAAGGTTTGAATCCGGTTGAAGGTTAATCCCCACTGGTAAGCAAAAGGACATTCCAAAAAAGATGAGTAGAAGATTCATCTGCTGTACCATTGCACATGGGGCACCTATAGTCCTCTAGGATCATGTTTTTTCTTCTCAAAAGTTCCACAGTACCAATCTAACAACCAAAAAAAAATACTTTGTGCTTTTCCTGACGAGAGCTGCTCCACAACCATTTTTAAGCCGGATGCAGATTCAAATGGCCACTCAGATGTTTGTAAGCTTTGTTGACTGAGTAAAGGATAGAATTCCAAATAAATAGCCATTTGTCTGGTAGATCATTTTCAAATGTGTCTCTTGTAACTTTGCTTGAAGTTGTAACATCTGAATATGAGCTTGCTGTGAAAGAGGCAGATAGAACAATTGATGAGGATATCACTCCTTTGGATACACATGATGATGCTCCACTGGACATTCAAGGTCCAATCACAAGAGCTCGCGCGCGACAATTAAATTTAGAGGTGAGCTCGTTCTTAAGCAAGTCTTTATATGATTTAGAGAATAGATTGCTACCTAATGATTATATTGTACATAGGAATCATGGAGAGGACCAAGGAATGCATAAGGAAGGGTCTGGAGGCGTGGAGGACCAGCAAGGGCGCCCAAGTCAAGTTGGAGGCCCAAACCAAGTCGACTTCGAGTCTGTTTCGGAGTCCAGGAACAGCGAGGAGTAAAACGGACGCCTAGGACGCATACGGACTCCGTTTTCGATGATTCAGCCACAGTTGGAAAGATAATTTCATAAGGAAACCAATGGAGTTGGTTTTAGGTCCAAATTCCTTCTGAGTCATCGGGAAACGTCGAAACAAGTCAGCGTCCAGAATCTGTTCCGGTGTTGTGTCACCGTTTTTGGTCCGTTGGGCCATGTATCCTCGTTGAGCCCACTAGGGGGGGCACGTCCAGGGGTGGCGACGAACCTTAGACCTATATAAACCGCCGCCGTCGCTCTCGTTAGGTTTTGGGTTTTACTTAGATTATTCTGTCAAGAACAGTTTCGCCGTTTCATCGGTTTGTGAGACCCCAACTCATGAGATTAATCATACATCTGCAATTTGGTTGCATTCTTCCTTCTTGCTTGTGTTCTTTGATTCACAGACAAAGGACTTAGCCTTCTTGGCGAGGTCAACCGTGCAACGCCGGTTGATAACCAGAGGAGACGTGGTGCTGCGATTACGGAGATTCGGATCGTGTTGTTCAGAAGCCGGATCGACGTGTGTCTCGTTTCCACCAAATCGAGAGTTACCAGAACCTTTCGGAAGATCGGGAACCCTAGTTCACATCAAGAATTTATGAAAAGGAGTTACAACTGCACCTTCAGCAAAGGAAATGTGCTTTTCTGTCAAAATGAAAGTAGCTCTGGGAATTTGTAAATGATAGATTCAGTTCCCAAAGGTCTTCCCACAATAGGCAAAATTTTCTATTGTTAACCTCAACTTTTGCCGTCCCTTTGAATTTATCCAAAAGTTTTAATGCATCCCTCCATCAGAAAGAACCCTTCACTACTCCAGAAAAGGACATCAATGCCGGTTCAAAACCCCCTTAAACCGGCACAACCAACTCGGCAGTGATGATGTGATGACATCAGTGTCAGTTATGTCAAACCGGCAGTGATGATGGTGTCCAGAAATCACGTTTTTAAAATAGAAAAAAAAAGATTTAAATTCTAGGAGGCATTTTTTTGCGTCAAATTGCTAACTGCGCTCCGACGGGGATTCAAACCCACAACCTCAGCCTCGCGTAATCCCTCCTCTACCACTCCAACCATGACTCACTTGTGTCTAGATTCGGTTTTAGTTCACCTCATTCTATGCTAAACCGAGTGTAAATTGATTGTTTGAGCCACTAAACGAATTCAAATAAAAAAGTTGTAACCTACAAAGTTTAATAACTTTTCGAGATCTACAACTTTTATGTAGAAAGTTTTTCCATCTGAGGTCGTTTACAAAAATTCAAATTTCAAATTTGATAAATTCGAACATATTTTTCAATGACAAGATGATTTCAAATGAAAAAGTTGTAAACTACAAAGTTTCATAACTTTTTGAGATCTAGAACTTTTATTTAGCAAGTTTTTCCATCCAAGGTCATTTACAAAAATAAAAAGAAATCAGTGTCGAGGTACATCACTTCGGTTCCAGCCATGAACCGGCAGTGAAGCTCATCATCAGTGGCGGTTCGTGGCTGAAACCGATAGTGAAAGTGTCCAGGTTATCACTGCCGGTTCTAGCCACGAACCGGCAGTGATGATGAGCTTCACTGTCGGTTCGTGGCTGGAACCGACAGTGAAAGGGCAGAGAATTTTCACTGCCGGTTCGGCCACAAACCGGCAGTGATGATGAGCTTCCCTGCTGGTTCTTCCACGAACCAGCAGTGAAGAGGCATCACCGCCGGCCCAAACAAAACCGGCAGTGATGGGCCGACAGTGATGTCTGATTCTGTAGTAGTGCTTTTTGGAAGTTCCAGGCAATCTTCTAGAATCATAGTAAGTTTCCCAAATTAGTGAAACCCATGGAGTGTCTTCCTTGTTGAAAAACTTGCTTACATGTTTGATCAAGAGTGCTTCATTTTAGGTTTTCAGATTCAGTACCTCTAGGCCTCCCTCATCCTTGGTTCTACAAACAATAGATCAAGCAACCTTTGGCCTTTGCTTAGCATTAACATCAGCCCCTCTCCAAAGACATAACTTTCTAAGTTTATCAATTTGATCTATCACTGTTTGTTGTAGGAGGAAAGTACTCATGTAAAAAGTTGGAGGGGCAGAAAAAAATCAAATTTGTTACTTCAAGTTTGTCTGCCCTGATTCCAAAAAAAACTGATGTATGTAGCTGCTAGCCTTCTTTCACACCTGTTAACTAAAGGTGAGAAGTTAATCACTCTTGGCTTTGTAAGACTTAGAGGCAAGCCCAAATAAGTAAAAGGTAAACTGCCAATCTCACGGTTAAAAGTCCTTGCTAAATGTTGCATCTTCTGATCACCTATATGAATAGGCACTATCAAGGCTTACAAACTAAGTCTAATTGGCATATGAGATTGTTTTTGTTTTAAGCATTTGTTTCATGTAATGTCTTTGGTCTGATTCCTCACCACTGGGGATGAGTAGGATGTTCTTTTTCCATTATAAAAAAGGGGACGAAATACTCACATGGTGGTGTGGCTGAGGCAAGCTTCATGCGTGGATACTTGATCGATCTCCTGAACGATGATTGCAATTCCTGTCTACTTAATAAAGCTCTCTTTACCTAAAAAAGAGAGAAAAGTTCAGCTAAATTCATATGGATAGGGATATGGATATATTCACAAAAAGTCATTTGGTTATAGGTAAGCTATATACATGATTATATGTATCCACTTGATCTTATCCACTAACAGCAGCCTCATCGCTCCTGGCTGGCATTTGTCAGGCTAGATGCAGATCAACGTGTTGTTACGTGTACTTACCACGACGATGGATTTAATTTTGGCTAGTGGGCACATGTTATTTGTATTTATCCACCTAATGCAGTAATGCTGAGTTGTTACCATCATACGCTCACATGCACTGGCTCTGCACATGAATCGGACCATGTAGAATTTATTCTTAGTCACACAACATGTCTTGTCTTTTTTTTTTGACTCCTCGTTGAGTGTCAAGTGTCAACAACTGCTTGCTCTCACAGTTCATTTGCAGCTAATACCATTTTTAGGGCCTGTTTGGTACAGCTGAGCTTCACTAGTGAAGCTATTTTTTTAGAAAATAACTTCATGAGCAACTCTCTAGGTAAAGTTGAGCTATTTTGAAAAAAGTGTTTGACAAAACAGCTTCACCAACAACTCTAAGTGTTACACACTTGTTTAGGGTCACACACACTAAGTGTCTACCCTAAACCCCTAAGTGTCTAAACCCTATAGATATACATCCTAAGTGTCTACCCTAAACCTTAAACCCTTTTATTACACTCACACTAAGTGTCTACCCTTTTGGTTACTCTAAGTGTTACACACTTAGCTTGTTTACGGTTTACACACACACTAAGTATCTAAACCCTTTTACTATATATAGTTGCAGAAATGAACGACTCAAATGACAACATAGAGGATTTCTTGTTTTCAATGATCAACGACGGCATGAATCAAGTAGATGATGGCACCAATCAAGTAGATGATGGAAGTCAGTACTTTGCCAAAGATGTTGAGCAAGAAAATATCGCGCAAGACAATGTTGACGAGCAGGTCTATGTCTACAATCTCTTGTGTATACATGAACATCAAAATAATTACATTTGTATAATTATATTTATAATTTTTGTGTTTGTACATACATAGCCGTCTGCATCAACGTCAACTACGGGGAAGAGTAAAAATGTACGAGGCCCGAAGAAGCCATTGGAGGGTCGGTACATTATCTCGCAATTCGAGGAGGAAACAGAGAGAGTACTTGGACCACATTGAAAGTCCCTATGTGATTTTGGTAATTGAGTGACAACCTAAATGAACTAATATGTGTTTAATGGTCCGGACCTCTACTGTAGCTAGCGTCCGGAGGCTGTTTTCAGCTGAGAAAAGCGCGCCAACGGCTCGATTCAAATGGCTAGGTGGTCCGGACGCATGGGCAATGGTCCGGACCCAAGTGTTGGGAGCGTCCAGACCTACGCAGAGTTGGGAAACCGGCTAGTTTCTTCCCCTCTCTATAAATAGAAGTGGTGGCCGGCCAAGGCTTGTTGCTGAGCACCCTAGGGCCTTTGTGGCTTGTGTTGGTGTGCTTGGGAGCCCTCTAACTCACATACACTTGATAGTGATCATCCGATTGTATGAGAGAGCGATTCTAGTGCGTTGCATTGCGAGTTTGCATCGAGTGGCACTAAGTGATCGTGTTGCAAGCCGGTGGTGCTTGTTACTCTTGGTGGTTGCCACCTCCTAGACGGCTTGGTGGTTGTGGCTCTGTCGAAGCCCGCAAGAAGATTGTGCGGCGCTCCAGAGAAGTGCTTTGTCAGGGGTATTGTGCTCGCCCCGCAGGAGATCGAGAAGAGCAACTCTAGTTGAGCGTGTCATTGAGCTACCCTCACTTGTGGATAGATTCTTGCGGCACCCGAGTGAGTGGGCTAAGCTTGTGAACGCCTATTAGCCGCCGAATCCCCAAAGTGTGTGGTCGACACAACGGGGACTAGCTTGGTGGCGACCATGTGAACCTCGAGAGAAAAATCACCGTGTCAACCTTGTTCATCTTCTCGGTGGTTTGCATTCTCCAAATTACTAGCTTGTATTTACTTTCATATACTTGTGCTAGTGAGTAGTTGTTGCTCTTGTAACTAGTTTAACTTGTGTGGCTTGCCTAGTTACCTTCTAGCTTGTGTAGCTTAGAAGTAGCGTTTGCGTGGCTAATTGGCTTGAGTAGCCTTGTTAGTCATATTGCTTAGTTTGTATAGCTAAGTAAGTTGAGCTCTCTAGTTGACTTGTGTAGTCTTGCTAGAGAGCATTGCTAGTGAGCTTAGGTGCTTTGTGCTTTGCTTACTAGTATGTGTAGGAGCTCCCTTTGTGCTTAGAGTACTAGTTGCTTAGGTTTGTGTGACCTTGCAACCTAGACTTGTTTAGGTGAGCTTCCTAGCTTGGCACCTTAGTGATCCCAATTAGTATACGTTGCTAGGTGCTAAAGTTATAGATAGAGCGGTGTAGTCTTGGCTAGAGCGATAGTTTTAATTCCGCATTTGTTTTGGTTAGCCGTTGCGCTTAAGTTTTTAGAAAAGACTATTCACCCCCCTCTAGTCCGCCATATCGACCCTACACACATGCACATTCATTTGTCAACCACTGTGGTTATCTTGTTAGGGATAGGCTTCCGATCAGTGCTCGTGAATGGCGGCAACCGAAAAATTATCCAGATGTTAGTTTTGTCTTTGATCGTGACAAGGCGCTACTTTGGCAAGATGTCCTTCAACATTTCTTGCTCGATAAAAAAGGTGAAGCTTTGAAGGGGAGAGTTAGGGACTGGGTGATGAGGACATCACCATGCTGGACACGTCTACGTCATCGTCTTTTCCATGTTGCAACTCATCTCCAACTCAGCTGCCACGTCGACTTTGAGTCTGTTTCAGAGTTCAGGACCAGCAAGGAGTAAAATAGACGCCCAGGATGCATAGGGACTCCGTTTTCGATGATTCACCCATGGATGGAAAGATAATTTCATAAGGAAACCAATGGAGTTAGTTTAAGGTCCAAATTCCTTCTGAGTCGTCGGGAAACGTAGAAACAAGTCAGCATCCAGAATCTGTTCCGGTACTGCGTCACCTATTTTGGGCCAACTTGGCCATGTATTGCGAGTCGAGCCTTAAGCCCAAGTTGTGGGCGCCCCCCCGGTCGCCTCCAACCATAGGATGTCTCTCCCTTATATTCCACGTAGCCGCCGCCGTTGAGACTCGGGTTTTGTTTTAGAGTTTAGTTTTCCATCGAGAAACTGAATCGTTCATTGTAACTGTGTCAATTAGTCCTTTTACAGTGATCCAGGGCCCCCGTTCTTGATCTCCTCCACTGTGTCGATTAGTCCTTTCGAACCGAGTTCTTGAACCCTCTATTGATATTCGCTTCAATCATATTTGCAATTTTAGATTGCGTGTTTATACCTTCTTAATTGTGTTCTTCGATTCGCTTGCAGGAAAAGCCTTATTGGCGAGGTCAATCAAGTTGTGCTTGGTTGATAACCAATGGAGCTGTGGTGTAACGGTTGTAGGGTTCGAATCGTGTCTGATTTGAAGCCGGATCGCTAACGTCGAGTTCTCCACACATCGAACTTACCAGTTACCTCTCGGAAGATCGGGCCACTCCTCATCACTGGGAAATGAAGAAGATGGCAACACAACTCCAAGCCTGGAAGAAGAAATCGTACAACAAATTTATCAAGAAGAACCTTACTCTAGATTTCAACAATAAGGCCTACGTCAAGTTGAGGCCATTTTGGGATGACTTTGTAGCTTTCAAGACATCGGAAGAGGGCGAAGCACGAGCGATTCAGAACCAACAGAATGCCCGAGAAAAGCAATACCACCATCGCTTGGGATTAGGTGGCTACATTACTGTCATTCCTAAGTGGGAAAAAATAGAAGAGGACCTTGTAGCTAGGGGAATCCAACCAGAATTAGGTAGCGGTAAGTGGTGGTTTTTTGGTCACGAGGGAGGCCTTGACCTTGAGACCGGAAGATTAACGTATGACCAAGGACTCATAGAAGCAGCACGGAGACTGGTTCACGCTCAATCTTTGAGGGAACAAGGAGTATGGTCACCAGATAGAGATAGGGATGAGTTGACATATGCCCTGGGGACTGCCGAACACGGAGGGCGAACGAGAGGTTATGGCGCGGTGCCGTGGAAGCATGCCTTCCCTCAAAACAAAGATGCATATAAAAGCCGCTAGAGAAAGAAGAAAGAGGAGGAAGCTATGAAATATAACATGGAGCAAATGCTTAGTGTCGGTGTTATGACCCGGGGGTCAAGACCACCAACTAGTAAATTTGTATATCGCGAGCACCCTCTCTCAGATGTGATGCAAGATGGACACAAGGTTTATCCTGGTTCAGGCAAAGAAGGCCCTACGTCCAGCGGGGGAGGATGGCTTGTATTATCTCGCACCCAATGTGCTCGTACAGGGCGGGTACAAGCTGCGTTACACGGGATTGCTTAGAGGAGCTGCGGCCTAAGGCTAGCAGGGCTGCCCTAGGCAGTTGGAAGGTTGCTCGAGGGTCGATCGAGCAGTGGGGTGTGTGGATTGGAGTAGGAGTGTCTGAGAATCTAGAGATCCAGAGAGCTCTGAAAAAATTCTCCCCAGAGTCCCCAGAGAGATCCCAGAAAAAATCCCCCTCCTTCTACCTCGGCGTTCCCTTTTATAGACCAAGGGGAGGGCCGAGGGTACAGGATCCTAACTGTCGTAGTATGGGCGGCGTGTCCGTGACATAGTGCCGGCGAAGGGACGTCGAGCACTGTGCCGGCATGGCCTTCCTGTCCTTTTGACGCTCCGGGTCGTGGTGGCAGTGGCATGTCGCGGCACAGCTTCCGCAGACGGGCGCGAATCCCACAGCTAAAGCGAGACGGGGCGGATGGGACAGGCCCATACTAGAGTTGTTGGAGGGAGGGGTCGAGCCCCTCGGTCGAGGGGGGGTCGAGCCCTACGTGGCTCTGCCGTATCCCCGAAGTCGTCGTCGAGGGTCGTACTGTGCACATTCCGAGGGGTGCCGCTGGAGTCCGTACTCGCGTCGTGGCGGCAGTGGCAACACAGTTGACAGGAGTCCGGGTCATGGCGGTGAGCTGATGGATTTGACTGCGGTCATGGGCGCTCATGGCGTTAGGCGGATTTACTTTAACCCACGCCGGGAGCAGTTGGGCTGATCGAGCCTCCCGTGCGGGGGTCGTTCGTTCGACCCCTTGTCCATCACTCGGCATCGAGGTAAGGTCGGGGCAGAGGCGGATTCGGAGGGATCGAGGTAGAGGGCGAGGGGTCGTTCGCTTGACCCCTCGTCCGTCACCCGGTGTCGAGGTAGGAGCCGAGGGGTCGTTCGTTCGGCCCCTCGTCCGTCTCTTTTCGTCGAGGTGGGCCGGCCCGCGACTGGTCGCCATAGCTGGTGTAGGGGGCTTTCGAGTGACGGACCTTACCTTACTGACTGGAGCAGTGGGCTGGTCCCTGTCTTAAAAATGGTTGCTATGTTTTGCGTTAATTTATCGAAGGGTTTAGGGTACCCCTTACCTTCGTACCCGACAGTAGCCCCCGAGGCCCCAGAGGAGTGATTGAGAACTCGTCTGGGGGCTATGATATGCGTTTTTTCGGAGGGAGTAAGGGTTACCCGGAGGTTTTTCCTTCGACCTGCAGGGTTAGTGAGAGGTTCGATTCTCCGTGGGTGCGCACGAGCGCACCCCGCGGGGGTAGCCCCCGAGGCCCCAGAGGAGTGATTGAGAACTCCTCTGGGGGCTATGATATGTTGTATCGAGGGGTTTTTTAAGGGTACCTAAAGACGTGGCGCCCTATCGAGGGGTCAATCTCGTTTCCCAGGCTGCGAGCGTCCCTTTTCCTGAAAAGAGGAGTGTTCGAGGGTGGCTGTCGAACCCTACCGAGGGCCAGCCTTCGCTCCCTCGAGCATAACTGGAGTCAGAGCGCCCCACCCGAGAAGTCGACTCTGTCTGCCAGGTCACGAGTGTTTTCGACCCTCTTTCGTCGAGGGGTGCCGTGCGTAGTCAGGCCCTCGAGCTCTCGAATGGCTAGGCCTTCACTACCTCATAGCGTCCTTCCCATGGATCCTTGCGTTCGGATTGTGGAGTGAAGAGCATCGTGCTATCCTCATTAGGACGAGCCCGAAGTCCTCGGTGAGCTATTCTCGGCATGAGTCCATTAGAAATGGTGCCCAGTACGGGTAAAAATCCGAGTGAGAACCCGTGCCCCATTCGATAGGGGTCGACTAGTGGCCCGGAGGCGTTCTCATTTAAGTAAGACCGTATGGCTTACTAAGCAATACTGTATGGATTACCAAGGTGCCAACCCCGTTCGATAGGAGTTGGTGGCTCGATGCCTCCCAGCGTAGGGATCCTTAGGTATTCCTCGGTTATGCCTCGGATATGTCCCAGGGGACCTCGAGAGTTCGTTCTCGAGCTAGGGGCACGCGCCTGGCCCCCCGGGACATCCTTGAGAGTTCGCTCCCTCAAGATTTAGGGGTGGACCTGAGTCCGTTAACCATGGGCCCTTCCTGACCTCAGGTACTCGAGGGCGGCTGTCGAACCCTATGTTAGGGCCAGCCTTCGCTCCCTCAAGATTTGACGGATGGTTCGTCATCCGACGCTATCCTCAGAAGGAAGAGTCCTGCCTTGTGGAACGCCGAGGGGGAAAAGCAGGTAGTTGTATTGAACTTGGGGACACACCTGTGCCTTTGCCCATTGGGCTGGAGCTCTCGAGGGAGGCTATCGAACCCCACGAAAGGGCCAACCTTTATTCCTTCGAGGCTGGGGAGTGGATTGGAGTCGACGACCCGAGGTCTCCTCAGACCTCGGGTACTCAAGGGGGGCTCTCGAGCCCGTTCGTAGGCCGGCCTTTGTCCCCTCGAGATTTTTGGGGGTGGACCGAAGTCCTAACCCGAGGTCATTTCTGCCTTCGCGTACTCGAGGGTAGCTGTCGATGCCTCTTTCGAGGGCCAGCTCTCGCTGCCTCAAGATTCCTTACCTCCGAAGATAACGCTTCCGGCCGCGCGCCTTTTTAGGCGATATCCGTTCGGCGCAACAGTTGGAGGCGCAGGGTGGAGTGCCGTGCGGAGCCCGACGATGGGACAGAATGCCTTATCCCGGAGGGATACGAGGAAGGGAAGTACAGGCGCATTAAATGTAGAGATTCTCTTGCCTGTTTTGCCGGATCCGTCCGTTGGCCTCCCGCTTATAAATAGCGAAGGTGAGGAGTCGGGTGCTTTTTCCGCGCACTTGCCTTTCCTGCCTCCTTGCCATCGCCTTCCCTGCCTCCTTCTCCCCGCCGTTGCCTTAGACGCCTGCGAGCCGAACTTCTGCGCATGCGAGAGAAAGAGAGAGGGGAGATTGGGAACGTACCTTCCGCCCCCAAGCCTGAGCGCACCAACCTTCTCGATCCCATGGCCAAGTACAGCCTTGTCGGTCCCGATGACTGGCTCGCGTCTTAGGCGACCACTGCGCGCCTTAGTGACCTGGTGGAGAGCGGCCTTCTCTAGCCCGTTACCTCCGTCAACCGGCCGGAGTGGGTGATACCGTCGCCGTAGCACGCCGAGCCCAATCTGCCGGAGGGCTACGTGGTGAGCTTCGAGGTCTTTCACCGGGCGGGGCTAGGTGCCCCCCCTGCCGTTTTCTGCGCGCGATCCTCTTCCACTACGGCGTGGAGCTTCAGCACCTTACTCCAACGGCGTCTGTCACGCGGCGGTCTTCGCTACCGTGTGCGAGGGCTACCTCGGGATCGAGCCACACTGGGAGTTGTGGCTCCATCTCTTCGAGGCGAACATCTTCCATGCGTCGCCATCAAGGGCACCCGCAAGATGGTCAGAGCCGGGTGCTGCTGCATCGTCCTCAAGCGGTCGGATTTCTAGATCCCAACGAAGCTTTCGTCGAGCCACTTCGGATGGCACTCCGGGTGGTTTTACCTGAGGAACGACGACATCCTGCTCCCTCCCTACACCGGGAGGACGATCAATGCGCAGCCCGACTGCTGGAAGTACGATGTTGTGCAGAGGAAGCAGGGCCGCCTCACCAACCTGCTGGACGCAGTCGGGCGTTTGAAGGAGGGACTTACAACGGCGATCATCGCGTTGGCCTTCCATCTGCGGCGGGTCGTGCCGCTGATGGCTCAACCCCTCCGCCTCGACGAGATGCGTCCGGGAGTCGACCTCTCGGGGTGTCGCCTCCTGGGAGACGAGCTACCCCCCGAGAGGGTGGCCCGCCACGTTCGCCTCTTCTTCGCGGGCGGGTCCCCATGAGGCCGGATGAGGGATACGTCAAGTTGGTGAGGCTCCCTTCTTCTGTTAGCGTTTTTGTATTTACCTTATTCTCCTTCCTTGTTGTGACCTAACTGCCTTGCGTTCCCCAGGGGAATGTTACCTTCCGGGATTCGCCGCCGCCGGTGAAGGAGGGACGGGGCAACTCCCAGGCGAGGCGCCTCTAGGCCGAGAAGGACAAGAAGGCCAAGGACAAGGCCAAGAAGGAGAAGGGCAAGAGGGCCCGGGAGAAAGAGGCGAGGGAGCAGCGCCGGGCCCGACAGAGGCGGGAGGGCCTTCCTGAGGAGGAATCACCCTCGGAAGAGGAGGACGAGGAGGAGGAGGAGGGTAGCGACAGTGACGTCGAGGTGAACTGGAGCGAGGAGGAAGAACAGACGGCGCCCGAACAGAGGGTGGCCGTCGGAACCGGAGGAGGAGAGGGGTCGACGTCGAGGTCGGCCCCTACTGTCGAAGCCGAGCCACGGGGGGAGCACCCCGTGGCCTGTCAAGATGAAGTGCCGCGGCAGACGCGCGGGCAGTCGTCGCGATCCCCGTCGGGGGGTCGATCGAGCGAGCCCTCGGCGCCTGCCGCATCGAGTTTACGGGCATCGAGCCCGTCGGCGCAGGAGGAAGTCAGCAAGGGGACGACGGGGGTGTCGTCGGCCCCTGCCCAGGAGACGGTGCCGAGGGCGGCCTCGACCCCCGCCCCCCGGCGCGTGGTGTTCAGGCCCTCGATCGGCCCGAAGGCCGTCGGCCAGAAACGCCTGGCCCCGAAGGGGTAAGTTATCCTTCCGGCTGATCGATGGTACTTGTTATGTTTCTCTTTCTGTTGCTGATGACCCGCGCTTATCGTCGTGCATGGGTTTCTTTCTCAGGTCGAAGCGCCCGCAAGAGGATGCGTCCCTCGCCCCTGCCAAGAAGCTGAGGGTGGGGGCTGCAGCCGAGGCGGCCGTCGAGGCCGGTCCCGCTGCTCCACCCCCTTCAACGCTCACCCCCGAGGCGGCGTGGGCAGCCGAGGCTCGGGAGGCGATGGAGCGAGGGACAGCGTAGGGTGCCTCGGCATCTGCCCAGGCGGGAGAGGAGACGGGCCTGCCCGCCCCACTGGCGAGGGCCGCCGAAGTGACGGGCGTCGCCGCGCCCGTGCAGTTGTCGGAGGGAGTCGCACCCGGCGCCTCGGAAGGCGTGGGACCTGCGTCGACGGCTGTTGCGGTTGAGGGGGGCGAGCCCCCAGCCACCGCTAAGATGGAGGTGGTCGGGCCCCAAGTTGCTGCGAACGAGGGGGAGGCCCCGGCTCACCCGACGCCGGGGTGGTGGCCCGAGGGTCTAGCCTTGCTGGAGGCGCGACTGCGGTCGAGCGCGAGGGCATGGCCGCTGCCGCGTCTGAGGGCCCTTCGCCGATGTCAGAGGTCAAGAAGGAGGGTCGGGTCGAGCGGCCTGAGGCGACACCCGTGCCGGAGAAGGGCGGGATGCTGATGGAGCCCACCGCCGAAGAGGTGGCCGAGATGGTGGCCGAGCTGGTGGGCTCGGTGGAGACGACCGCCGTCGCAGCCCCTCGTGCGGAACCGGAGGTGGCTCAGCCTCGCCTCGAGGCTGGGGGGTCATTGTCTCGAGGCAAGTCGTGCTCCGACTTGTTCGAGCCGTAGTGGGTCTGTGGTCCCAGGTACTGATTACTTCGTGCCTTTCCCCATGTAGGACCATTTTGCTGGCCGGGACTTCCTCTGCCCAGTGGAGATGGCTCGGCGGGGCCATTGACCTCTTCGCGGGGTGGCCCCGAGGCCGGGAGAGTCCAGCCGGAGGGGTATTCTCCCTTCTTTGCCTGGCAGGAGGGGTTGGAGCGCCGTGGGGGTGCCGCCAAAGTGCGCCAGGGTGTCATGCAGGAGGTCCAGGAGAGGATCGCCACCCGCAATGCGTACTGGGGACAAGAGGTCCTTGAGCTGGCGGATCCTCAAGACCCTGAGCAGCTCTTTCTTACGCTCGACAACCAGGTGGAGCTCCGGCAGTGGGAGCACCTCGAGGAGTACTGGGCCTAGTTCGAGCACTCGGTGCGTCTCGCCACGAATGTCGCCGCCGTGGACATATGCCGGGGGATGGAGGTGGGTTTTGTTCCCCCTTAGATTTTGCTTGGGTTGCCTGACAGCTCTTTTCTGATGATCTTCCTTTTCATCCTTGACAGACGCTAAGGGCGAGGTCCTACGAGAAGTCCCAGTTCATCCTCCGAGCGCAGGAGGCCGAGTCGAAGGTCGCTCATGCGAGAGCCGGCTTTACGGCCGTGCAGGAGGCAGCTCGGGTTGCCTAGGAGACGGCGCAGTCGAGGCTCGACGACGCCCTTCAGTCGACTATCAAGGTCGGGAATGAGCGGGACGCTGCCCTCGAGGCCAAGTGCAAGGCCGAGGAAGAGGCCGCCCGGCTGAAGGAGGAGCTGGCCCGGGCGACGGAGGGTATCCGGGGGCTCCGGGGCGACCTCGACGCCGTCTCCCGCGAGCACGACACGCTGGCCGTGGTGGAGGAGAAGGCTTGGACCCGCGCGATTTCCCTGGGCGTGGTGGCGATGAACCAAAAAAGAGCCCTCGATGACGCTGGCAAGACCATCGAGGGCCTCGAGACTAATGTCAGTGGTCAGGCCTCCGAGCTTATCGACGTCCGCCGCCAGCTCAAGGAGACCGAGCAGAGCTACGCTACCCTGGAGGCGCGTGCCCGAGGTAAGTGTCTCGAGAGTGTTGCTGAATCTGCCCGGCCTCGACCCTTTTTTGGTTTTGACCGGGTTGTGTGTTTGTTTTGGCAGAGCTCGCAGCAGACAAGGCCCGAGCCCACGAGGACCTGAACAGTCTTCAGGGCCTCCTCGGGACTGAGGCGAACCTTAACGCGAGGCTCGCGGGCGTCATCAACACCTTCTGCGACGACCTCTTGGTTGAGCCGGAGCCGGAGGTCGAGGGCGACGCTCGAGGGGACTCCCTGCTGCACCGCTTCTACTCCATGACGAAGGAGGTGACGGAGCACGTCCGTGCCACCCTGCATGTGGGCGTGAAGTGGGCCCTCACGGTCGTCAACTCAGCCTACAACTATGACCTCAACGTCGTCGCCAACGGGTTTGCCACCGACCCGAGGCTGTCCGACGAAGAGAACGACGCGAGGTGTCAGAAGCTGATGGATCTTGCGAAGGTGCCCAGAGGCGAGCTGGCGAAGCTCTTTGAGCCCGAAGTGGTCCCCTCGACGGACCGAGGTGGCGCCGACTAGCCCTCGGATGTTGTCGACGAGATTCTGCAGACTCTTCACCTTCCGATGTGGCCAACGCGTGATGCCCAACTTCCTTCATTGCTTCTTGAGGACGGTGACCCCCTCGCTGAGTAGTCCCAGGCTTGCGAGCCATATCTAGACAGGAAGGTCCGTGTAACAATTAGGCTTTTGTAATGATACAATGCCGAGCCCCCGAGGGCTTCTTATATGTAATGCATTTTGTTCGAGATGCACATTTCTGTTTTTATTCCTCGAGCTCTCTCTGCTTTTCTTTGCCTGAGTCGACGCTTGTGGACTAAGTGTTCGACGCACGCTCGTAGCCCTGGAAGGGGGGAGCGAGCGGGGATACCATAGCCCTGGGGCGTCGGTGAGTCCCTGGCTCGACGACACCCGCGACCTTTAGGGAGTTCGAGGCGTCTTTACTTAGCCATGAAGCGTACTCGAGGGAAATATCGACAGGGAAAGCCAAGTTTCGAAAAAACGTTCGAGTTTTTCATGGACTTAGGAGGGGGGTCTCCCCTATTAGCCCCCAAGGGAGGCTCGACTCTGCGGGAGCAGGGTCGAGTCTACCTTTTTGACCACGAGTGGTGATCTCTCGAGCCACCCTTTCTTCCGCCGTCCTTGGCGCTCCACTTTTTGGCGCAGTTGTTGGACGCACGCCCAAGACCCTCGAGGGGGGGAGCGAGTGGGAGTACCTTAGCCCGAGGGCGTAGGAGAGTTCCTAGCTCGGCACCCCTTGACCCTTGTGGGACTCGAGCGCGTATCCTACCCTGTGCTAAGCATGCTTCGAGGGGCAGAAGGAAGAGAGGCGTCGAGGAGTAGAGCAAATCTACCTCGAGTCACGAATGAAGATAAAAGCTCTAGGATCGCGGATTTTTTGTTCATTCGAGAATTTGTACATAAATGCGAAAATGTACGAGGCCCTGAGGCCTTAGGGATAGAAGCGATGTAGCTGTTCGATGTTCCAAGCGTTGGTGAAGATCTCGCCCTTCTCGTTCTTCAGCTTGTAAGTGTCGGGTTTTAGCACCTCTGCCACGATGAAGGGTCCCTCCCAAGGTGGCGTCAACTTGTGACGCCCCTTGTTGTTTTGTCGACGGCGCAGAACAAGGTCGCCGACGTCGAGGTCCCTTTTGCGCACGTTTTTGTCGTGGTAGCGCCGCAGCGTCTGCTGGTACTTTGCCGACTTGAAGAGGGCCACGTCTCGGGCTTCCTCGAGCTAGTCGAGGGAGTCCTCTCGGGCTACTGTATTGGCTTGCTCGCTGTAGGCTTTCAGTCAAGGGGACCCGTACTCGAGGTCAGTGGGGAGGACGGCCTCAGACCCATAGACCAAGAAGAACGGAGAGAACCCTGTGGCTCGACTTGGTGTCGTCCGGAGACTCCATAGCACAACGGGCAGCTCATCGACCCATCTCCTGCCATGTCTGTTCAGCCGATCGAAGATCCTTGGCTTGAGGCCCTGCAAGACCATACCATTGGCGCGCTCGACCTGACCGTTAGTTCGAGGGTGGGCAACTGCGGACCAATTCACCCTGATGTGGTGATGATCACAGAAGTCCAGGAACTTTTGGCCGGTGAACTGTGTACCGTTGTCGGTGATGATGACGTTGGGGACCCCGAAGCGGTGGATGATGTTGGTGAAAAATACCACGGCTTGTCGAGACTGGATGTTGGCGAAGGGTCGAGCCTCGATCCACTTCGAGAACTTGTCTATAGCCACGAGGAGGTGAGTGTGGCCACCCTTGGTTCTTTTCAGGGGGCCGACCATGTCGAGCCCCCATAGTGCGAACGACCAGGTTATGGGTATCATCTGAAGAGCTTGGGCAGGTAGGTGGGTCTGCCTGGCGTAGAATTGGCATCCCTTGCAAGATCGGATGAGTTTGGTGGCGTCAGTGATGACCGTCGGCCAGTAGAAGCCTTGTCGAAAGGCATTTCCTACCAGCGTTCTCGGCGCCGCGTGGTGGCCACAAGCCCCCGAGTGTAGATCCTTCAGCAATGCCCTCCCCTTCTCAAGGGTGAGGCGGCGTTGAAGTACACCGGACGGGCTACGTCGATATAGCTCACGGCCGTCCCCATACAAGACGTAGGTTTTGGCGCGTCGAGCTACACGACGGGCCTCGGTGCGGTCTTCTGGGAGTTCGCCCCGTGTGAGGTACTCGAGGTAGGGTGCGCGCCAATCCGTCGGAGGGGTTGGTGCTGCGGCAGCCCCGTCGATCTCCATGACCTCTTCCCCGCTCGAGGGGGGATCGGTCGAGGGGGGTGTGTCGACCCCTTGCTCGAGGGCGGGAGCCCTCGAGTCTAGGCCGACGGACGGCTTGTGAAGATCCCTTGAGAAGACGTCGGGAGGAACCGTACTTCGAGTAGACGCGATTTTGGCCAGCTCGTCGGCAGCTTCGTTGTACCGACGGGCGACGTGGTTGAGCTCGAGGCCGTAGAATTTGTCCTCGAGTTTTTGGACCTCCTTGCAGTAGGCTTCCATCTTGGGGTTGTGGCAGCTCGAATCTTTCATTACTTGGTCGATCACCAACTGCGAGTCCCCCCGCACGTCGAGGCGTCGAACCCCGAGTTCGATGGCGATGCGCAGGCCGTTGACGAGGGCCTCGTACTCGGCGACGTTGTTGGAGGCGGGGAAGTGGAGGCGGATGACATAGCGCATGTGGACCCCTGAGGGTGATATGAACAGCAATCCGGCGTCTGGCCCCGTCTTCATCAACGATCCGTCGAAGTACATGGTCCAGAGTTCGGTTTGCACCTGCGGTGGGGGTAGTTGGGTGTCGGTCCATTCTGCAACGAAATCTGCCAATACCTGAGACTTGATGGCCTTCCGAGGGGTGTAGGAGAGAGTCTCCCCCATGAGCTCGACCGACCACTTGGCGATTCTTCCAGATGCCTCCCGGTTCTGGTTTATCTCTCCGAGGGGGAAAGATGAGACCACAGTAACCGGGTGGCCCAGGAAATAGTGTTGGAGCTTGCACCGAGTGAGGACGATCGCGTACAACAGCTTCTGGATGTGGGGGTATCTTGTCTTGGTCTCGGAAAGCACCTCGCTCACGAAGTAGACAGGCCTCTGAACCGGCAAGGCGTGTCCTTCTTCCGCCCTCTCGACCACCATGGCAGCGCTGACTACCTGGGTAGTTGCTGCGACATAGAGTAAGAGGGGCTCGGCCGGACTCGGGGGTACCAAGACCGGTGGTGAGCTGAGCAAGGTTTTAAGCTTTGAGAGTGACTCCTCGGCCTCGGCGGTCCACGCAAAGTGTTCCGTCTTCTTCAGGAGGCGGTAAAGGGGTAGGGCCTTTTCTCCGAGCCTCGAGATGAACCGGCTGAGGGCGGCGAGGCACCCCGTGACCCTTTGCACGCTCTTGAAGTCGTTGATCGGGCCCATCCTCGTGATTGCAGTTACCTTCTCGGGATTGGCCTCAATCCCACGTTGGGAAACTATGTACCCCAAGAACATGCCTCGAGGGACCCCGAAGACGCACTTCTCAAGGTTTAGTTTTATGCGATTTGCCCGGAGGCACCCAAACGCGATTTCGAGATCTCCGACCAGATTTCCGACTGTCTTGGACTTGACCACGATGTCGTCGACGTAAGCCTCGACGGTCGGCCCTATGTGTTTCCCGAAGACGTGGAGCATGCATCGCTGGTAGGTTGCCCCAGCGTTTCGCAAGCCGAAGGGCATGGTGAGGTAGCAAAACATGCCGAAGGGAGTGATGAAGGAAGTCGCGAGCTGATCGGACTCCTTCATCTTTATTTGGTGGTAGCCGGAGTATGCATCAAGGAAGCACAGGGTTTCACATCCCGCAGTGGAATCCACTATTTGGTCGATGCGTGGTAGTGGGAAAAGAACCTTGGGACAAGCTTTATTTAAACTGGTGTAGTCTACACACATCCTATCCTTCTCATTCTTTTTCTTAACAAGTACGGGATTAGCTAACCACTCGGGATGATGTACCTCCTTGATGAATCCGGCCTTCAAAAGCTTATCGACCTCCTCCCGATGATCCTGCGCTTCTCCTCGTCGAAGCGGCGCAGCCGTTGCTTCACCGGTTTGGAGCCGGCTCGGATGTCCAAGGAGTGCTCGGCGACCTCCCTCGGAATGCCCGACATATCTGAGGGACTCCATGCAAACACGTCGGCATTCGCACAGAGAAAGTCGACGAGCACTGCTTCCTATTTGGGCTCGAGGGTGGCGCTGATCGTCAGCACTTCCCATTCGCAAGGCCGGGGTCGAGCGGGACGGTCTTGGTGTCTTCCGCTGGCTTGAAGTTGCCGACGTGTCGCTTGGGGTCGGGGATCTCCCTGGACAAGTCATCCAGTGCCGCGAGGATGGCCGACTCCTCGACAGCCTCGGCTTTTTCCACGCCCTCGACGTCGCAGTCGTATGCGTGCTCATAGGAGATGTCGATGGTGATGACCCCGAGGGCCCTGGAATCTTGAGCTTGAGGTAGGTGTAGTTCGGGACTGCCATGAACTTGGCGTATCCCGGTCGACCGATGATGGCGTGGTAGGTGCCTCGGAATGCAACCACCTCAAAGGTCAGCTCTTCCTTTTGGAAGTTTGAGGGGACGCCAAAGCAAACGGGTAGCTTGACGCGGCCAATCGGAAGCGCCTTCTTCCCCGGGACGATCCCGTGGAACCCCCCCCCCCGCGCTGGGCAGGAGCATGGTCCTCGGGATTCCTAGGAGGTCGAGGGTCTCAGCGTAGATGATGTTGAGGCTGCTCCCCCCATCCATGAGTACCTTTGTGAGGCGGGTGTTGAGGATGATCGGATCAACGACGAGCGGGTAGACCCCAGCGTTGGGGATGTGCTCGGGGTGGTTGTCCTAGTCGAAGGTGATCGGCGTGTGTGACCAGTCGAGGTACCGAGGAGCCTGGGCTCGAACGGAGAAAACCTCTCGACGCTCCCTCTTGCGCTGGCGCATGGTGAGTCGAGTCGAGGGTCCCCCGTAGATCATGTAGAAGTCATGGATTTAGGGGAAGCCCCCTTTCTTGACATCGCCTTTGACGAGGAGGTCGCATGGCGGGTCTTCCTTGTCGTCGTCTCTCCTGAAGCTAGGAGGGATGAAGTGCTTTCGAAGCATGCGACAGTCCTCGAGGCGGTGGTTGGCCGGTCCCATATGATAGGGACAGGGCACCTTCAGCATCTTGTCGAAGACGCCCCCGTCGGGAGGGGGCCCTCGAGACTTCTTGTCTGCCGCAGCGACAAGGTCGTCGGGCTCGTCGTCGGGCTCGGCGTTGCGTCGGCCCGGTTGGTTCTTCTTCTTCTTCTTCCTGCCGCCGTTGTCGTTGTTGTTCCTTCTGGGCCCTTTGTTCTTTTTGGGCTCGTTGTCCGAGCCCCCGGGCTCATCCGCCTTGCCCTTCCCCTTTTCTGGAGGTATCTGGAAGAACGCGCCAACGGCTTCTTCGCCAGCCGCATAGTTGGCGATGATGTCCATGAGCTCGTTGGCGGTCTTGGGGGTGTTTCGCCCCAGCTCCCGCACCAACTCCTTGCAGGTCGTTCCGGCGATGAACGCCGTGATGACCTCGTGGTCGGAGATGTGGGTTTGTGCGGTACGCTGCCTCGAGAATCGATGGGTAAAGGCGCGGAGGGTTTCCCCTGGCTTCTACTTGCAGCTGCGGAGATCCCAGGGGTTGCCCGGCCGCTCATAGGTGCCTTTGAAGTTTCCCTCGAAGATCCGGACCAGGTCGGGCCAGTCTTGGATCAAGTCTAGGTGTAACTCCTTGAGCCATCTGCGAGCGGTGTCGGAGAGGAACAGTGGGAGTTGCCGAATGATGACGTGATCATTGTCGGCTCCTCCTAGCTGACACGCCAGCCTGAAGTCGGCAAGCTAGAGCTCTGGCTTGGTTTCGCCATTGTACTTGACCAGGCTGGTGGGTGGACAGAAACGGACGGGCAGGGGGGTTCGCCGGATCGTTCTGCCAAAGACTCGGGGCCCCGGTGGCTCCGGAGACCGACATCGGTCTTCGTCGCTGTCGTAGCGCCCACCTCGGTGGTGCTGTAGCCTCGAGCCTCGGCGTCGCCACACCGGCGTCGATTGTTCACCCGAGGGGGTCGATCATCGACGAGGCATTCCCGACCGGTCGTTGCTCGACTTGGCCCTGGGGCGCTTTGTCCTGGTGGACGGATGCCTCTCGATTTTGTCGAGGGGGTACTTCCTGTCGCTCGGAGGCAGCCCCTCGACGCCTCGAGGCCGAGCTCTCCGCCTGCTGCAGGCCGCGGTTTGGAGAAGCTCCTGGATTTCGTCCCTGATGCGTCGTGCTTGGAGTGTCGATGGCGCCGACATGTTGCGGAGCAGCATCGCGGCCGCTACGACATTCTGGCTGGCGCGGTTGAAGACTCGGGGTTCGTTCGCCCCCTCTTCGATGATTTGCCGGTGGACTTCCCGGGCCCGCTCGCGAGCTCCTCCACCCTGTGGGCGCCCTCGATCTCGCTCGAGGGCGTGCTCGAGTTGCTGAAGTCGCAGGCGCTCCTCCTCGAGCTTACTGAGCAGCTCTCGGACTTGCGTGATCTGGACGTCTGGGGGTGGATCGGCTTGGTTAGGACTTGGGGGGTTGGCATCTCGTACTGGTGTAGCATTGCCCCCTCCTCCTTCTTCTGTGGCCGCGGTGTCATCGACGTCGTCCTGGGGGTCGGCCTGCTCGTCGAGGTGGAAGCATTCCCGAGTGGAATCGTAACCCTCGTTGGGAGAGTCCGAGTCGGGGTCGGCGTGGTAGAAGTGGGGGAAGGATCCCCTGCGCTCCTTCGCCAGGTGGCGCCGCAACGTGCCCCACGTCCGGGCTAGTCTCGGCTCCGGATGCTCGCCTGGTGAAGAGGTGGTGGCGGGGTTGACCGTCGCACGCAGCGGAGTCCCTGGGGACCCGCTACGTGTCTGTATCTGCAACCCTGCGAGGGCAGAATGGAATCTTGTGCTGTCGTGGAGCCCGTACGGGAACGGGTCACATGGTGGTGACGGGGTCGAGTGTGTCGGAGAGGCCACGGGGACCTCCTGTGGTGACGATGAGGCGGGGCTGAAGTCATGTTTAGAGAGGTGCCCGTCCCCGACCCGCATGCATGGGTCACACAGGCTCCCGAGAGGAGGGACTGTGTCGCCAGCTAGGGCCGGAGAGACGGCATCTGACATCTCGGAGTCCGCACGGTGACGAGCGCGTCAGAGTCGCTCGCGCCTCCTCCTAATCACAAGCCAGAGGCGCAAGCGAAGGGACCGTCGCCTGATCCTGCCTAGCCCCGGCGTACCGGAGCTGCTGCTGTTCAAGCCACGAGTGAAGGGAAAGACTATGAAGTGGCCCTGGCCCGTGGATACGAACCCTAGACTACCGGACCAGACGACGGCGGTGAATGGAAATGGTGGGATCGTATAATCCATCTGAGAGAGTAGTTCGGAGTTGATCGACACGCAATGCCCCATATCTGGCGCGCCAACTGTCGGTGTTATGACCCGGGGGTCAAGACCACCAACTAGTAAATTTGTATATCGCGTGCTCCCTCTCTCAGATGTGATGCAAGATGGACACAAGGTTTATCCTGGTTCGGGCAAAGAAGGCCCTACGTCCAGCGGGGGAGGATGGCTTGTATTATCTCGCACCCAATGTGCTCGTACAGGGGGGTACAAGCTGCGTTACACGGGATTGCTTAGAGGAGCTGCAGCCTAAGCCTAGCAGGGCTGCCCTAGGCAATTGGAAGGTTGCTCAAGGGTCGATCGAGCAGCGGGGTGTGTGGATTGGAGTGGGAGTGTCTGAGAATCTAGAGATCCAGAGAGCTTTGAAAAAAGTCTCCCCAGAGTCCCCAGAGAGATCCCAGAAAAAATCCCCCTCCTTCTACCTCGGCGTTCCCTTTTATAGACCAAGGGGAGGGCCGAGGGTACAGGATCCTAACTGACATAGTATGGGCGGCGTGTCCGTGGCATAGTGCCGGCGAAGGGACGTCGAGCACTGTGCCGGCATGGCCTTCCCGTCCTTTTGACGCTCCGGGTCGTGGTGGCAGTGGGAGTCGCCGCGGCACGTCACGGCACAGCTTCCGCAGACGGGCGCGAATCCCACAGCTGAAGCAAGACGGGGCGGATGGGACAGGCCCCATACTAGAGTTGTTGGAGGGAGGGGTCGAGCCCCTCGGTCGAGGGGGGGTCGAGCCCTGCGTGGCTCTGCCGTATCCCCGAAGTCGTCGTCAAGGGCCGTACTGTTCACGTTCCGAGGGGTGCCGCTGGAGTCCGTACTCACGTCGTGGCGGCAGTGGCAACACAGTTGACAGGAGTCCGGGTCATGGCGGTGAGCTGATGGATTTGACTGCGGTCACAGGCGCCCATGGCGTTAGGCGGATTTACTTTAACCCACGCCGGGAGCAGTTGGGCTGATCGAGCCTCCCGTGCGGGGGTCGTTCGTTCGACCCCTGGTCCATCACTCGGCATCGAGGTAAGGTCGGGGCAGAGGCGGATTCGGAGGGATCGAGGTAGAGGGCGAGGGGTCGTTCGCTCGACCCCTCGTCCATCACCCGGTGTCGAGGTAGGAGCCGAGGGGTCGTTCGTTCGGCCGCTCGTCCGTCTCTTTTCGTCGAGGTGGGCCGGCCCGCGACTGGTTTCCATAGCTGTTGTAGGGGGCTTTCGAGTGATGGACCTTACCTTACTGACTCGAGCAGTGGGCTGGTCCCTGTCTTAAAAATGGTTGCTATGTTTAGCGTTAATTTATCGAAGGGTTTAGGGTACCCCTTACCTTCGTACCCGACACTTAGTGAAGCACGCAAAGCAGCTATTCAAGCAAAAGAGCGAGAAGAAAAACTTGAAGTAAGAATGAGCGAGGAAATCAAAAGGCAAGTGGATTTAGCAATGAGCCGAATGCGTAGTACTGCATCAGTACTGAAAGTCAACATCAGCCCCTCTGCTCAGTTGAAAAGCAGTTGTGCTTCCATGGAAGTGCCTCAGTCTGTTGATGACGCAAAGCTACGCTTCCCCGTGGATGACATCACAGAACCGAATACACCATGTGAGCTGCACATTCCAGAGGGGGCTACCAAAATCATGGTGGCTATCAGTGTTGTATCTCCTATCGACCCTACGAAGACACCAATATGCCATGGGGCAATAATACCACCTGGATATGCTCGCGTCTCGGTGGATAGTGTTCAAAAAGGTCATAGCAATGTTCAGCTTGACATTGAAGAAGGTGATGGGGAGAAGACTTTAGGAGAAGCGGAGAAGACATTTATTTGTTGGCGCAAGCGCTATATCATTATTCCTGGGGCATCACCTCCTATTGTACCGCCGCCGCCTCCTCCTCCTCATCCTAGGTGGGAATGAAAGTGAATCATACCTAGCTCTTTTTCACTAACTTTGTATTGGCTTAAATAGCGATACTTTATTCACACTCGTTGTTTTCACGGTAGGACCTCACCGAGACCTAAGTCACCATTCATCACCTGCTGGTCATAGTGTTGCGAGGGATGATGATGGTGGAATGCACGACACTACTTCCTCCCCAGAACCTCCAAGGCGGTCTCCATCTCCAAAACAAGCCCCATCGCCTCCACAACGTTCTCCAACGCCGAAACCGGCCCCATCGCCTCCACGACGTTCTCCAACACCGACCCCGGCCCCATCGCCTCCACGACGGTCTCCAACGCCAACACTAACCCCATCGCCAAAGAAGAGGCCCGCCACAAAAGCAAAGGTGTCGGCCGCCCCACTGCAAGCAAAGAGGCAAGCTAAAAGGAAAGTTAAGATTCCTCAGAAACTTCCGTATGAGAAGACTGACGAAGAACTAGATGCTTCAATAAAGGCCGATGTGCAAGCACAATTCAAGAAATGAAAGACGACCGTGAAGCAAAGAAAAAAGCTAAATAACCATTCTTCTTACATCAATCGGCTCTAAAGCAAGCGGTGGAAGCAAAGAAGAGACAACTACGTGATGCTCAGAAGAGTTCTCCACTATGGTACTATGACCGCACTCTACAAAAGGCAATTAACAAGGAAAATATAATAAAGAGAGAAGAGCACGGAAGGGTGTCCCACAGCTCAGGGAACAATCGAAGCAATCAATGCCCCCGCTAGTAGTTGGGAATCAATATGGTTCAAACATGAGCGTGCTATCAGACTACAGTGGCAGGGTCAATTATGGTGGTATGGAAGAGTTCTTTTTAGGAGTTGGTATAACCGTGAATCAATTTATAGAAAATGCACTCATCGAAAATGCCACTATAGTCGATGAGTGGAAGAGAACTTTTGTACGTGGCAGAAGTATGTACAACCCATCGTCCCTCAGGGAACTTGGTATGCAAATGCGCTCGTTAAGCTCGTGGTACATGGAGGCATGTACCAAAAACTCAGATGAATGGATTTGCGTCAGAATTAGAGATGAACATTACTTCCGGGGCGATGAAATTATATTTGTTCTGTATAGTGAGCTCCACCAACTATGCCATATGGACGCTCTAGACAAATCTCTCATCAGCTTCCACTGTCTGCAAGTGATCATTTCTTTTAGTAATCTAACTATAGCATATGTATATGTATAGTAACTAACTATCCTCAAACATATATATGCAAATTCTTGATGTTATTGCTCAAACGTAAGGGAGACACGGATATTGGTTTCATTGATCCATCAATCATATTCTCGGATCCAAACACTCCCCGCGATCAATGGATACCTCAAACGGAGAGGAATCTTCAGAGGTTCTTAGTCAACCAAAAGACTAGAGATTATATACTCTTCCCCTACAACTTTGGGTGAGTGTTGTTATCATTTGCACAATTTTTCTTACTTATTACTCAATTCAACATAAATATATATATATGTTGACTCCATAAATAAATGCAGTTTTCACTGGATACTCATAGTCTTCGATATGACGAGAAGTCAATTGATAATCTTGACTCATTGAGAAAACCACTGGGAGATTACCAAGATGTGATAGACATTATCAAGGGGTAACTTTGATCTTTAAATATAGATTCCTGCTCTTTAACTACACTGCAAGAGTTAATTAACTAATGATCCAATTATTGAGTAGGGTTTGGGCTTGGTTCGTCATGAAACACCATCCGGATCTAGAAGTGGCAATAAAGGGTCCTAACCTGCTAAATGTAAGTTCTACTAGCTCTCATAATCTGTTACCTTAGCATGCTTTAACATATGCGTATGATGACGATAGTAATCATTTTATATCTTACAGTGGGTTCTATGGCAGCCACCAGACAACAATCTGCGTGGATACTACGTTTGCGAGTTCCTCACGGTGTATGCAAGAAGAACTCTTAATTAGACACTAAAAGTATGTCATATGTATATATAATACATCCATTTTATTTATTTATTGCTATTAACTAAATCTTATGTATATTAGCACTTGTTTGTTTATAATGCAAATTGAAGACGCTATGGTTGCAGCACCAAGTGTTGCAAGAAGTCCGCCTCAAAGGAATTCAACAGACACTTGCTGGATTTCTTCTTGAAAAAGTGCTCAACCCTAAAGGCGAGTACTATTTCAACCCAGCCGAACCAATGAAGCCAAATCAAGATGAACATCTGTATGATATTTAAGTGGCGAGAGCGGTTGTGTCCTAAGTCAAATATGAATGGATAATGATGTAAATTTTATGTGCATATATATATTATACTTATGTATATATATATATATTTATATATAGTGTTTCATAGTTTATTTGTGTTTAATGCTTGAAACTAACTTATAAGTGCGTGAATACATGTATTAGCAGCGAATACATGTATTAGAAGTAAAGAATACACACATTTGAATGCCTAATCTATTTGGAAAACTAAATAAGAAATACCAAAATCAGAAAAAAATGGACCTTTAGTCCCGGTTGGTAATACCATCCGGGATTAAAGGGTGCAGCCCTGCGTGGCCCGCCTACGCCACCTGGCGCACCATTTAGTTCCGGTTGGTATTATCAACCGGGACTAAAGGACCTTTAGTCCTGGGCCTGCGAATTGGGACTAAAGGGGGACATTTAGTCCCGAATCCTTAGTCCTGGTCAGGCACCGGGACTAAAGCCCCTTACAGACCGGGGTTAAAAACCGGTTCTGTAGTAGTGCCTCCTCCACTACGACTGGCGTCTAGTGTTCCTCCTCTGCCTCCTCTCCATTGATTCGACACCTGTCGAGCTTTGACAGGTGGTTCCAGCAGGTGTGACCGCGGGCTCCCCGTCGACGGCTTCAGTGGGGATAGCATGGTCCTATCCCCGTACCTAGCTTCAGCTCCGGCGGGAGCGGCCCAGTCCCCATGGGCTCTGGCGACCGTCCAGACTGGCGAGCCCCTAGGACATCATGCCCCACCGGCAAGTCCCCACGCGCCCACATCTACAACGCTATGTCAAGAGGAAGAAGATGAATGTGGTGAAGCTGACAGGTGGGGCCCGCTTGTAAGTGAGAGAAGTGAAAGGATCAAGATGCCCAAGAGGGGGTGAATTAGGCTTATTTAAATTCCTTAAGCGAAAATTAAATCCTAAGCAAATGCCAATTACCCCCTAGTGCCTACAAGTGAGTCCTAGCTACTAAAGCAAGTAACAAGGCAATGAATTAATCACAAACACACTATGCAATTCTACTCAAGCAAGCAAGTATGAAACTAGTGCAGAAAGTAATGCTTGAAAGTAGACTGCAAGTATGAAAGAGGAAGGAGGAAGAAGGATGTTGACACGTCAACGTTTTGCCGAGGTATAGAGGATCGACACTCCCCCCCCCCCCTAGTCCTCATTGGAGCACTCGCGCAAGGGTATCACTCCCCCTTGATCTGCGCAAGGACCAAGTGCTCTCTATGGGCTGATTCTTCGCCGCTCCGGCTCGGTGAATCACCCACAACCGATCACAACTTGTGGAGTTGGGCCATCCACATCCTCCGGATGGTCATCAAGAAGCCTCCGATCACCACCAAGTCGTCTAGGTGTTGTCGATCACCAAGAGTAACAAGTACTTCACCCTCACTTGACCGACTCAAGGCTAAAGAGAAGGATTAATGCACACTTGTCACTCCCAATCTCACTAATGAGGCTCTATGTGATGGAATCACTCAACTCAATCACCTTACTAGGCTCTTGGACTCTCAAGCTCTATCACAAGTTTCTTCAACTAAACAAATGGCCAAGAGAGCTAGAATAGATGAGTTGGGCAACTATAAATAGCCCCCAAGCCTCCAACTAACCGTTATAGACATCAACACATGTCTGCGAGGCTCCAGAATGTACCCTTCATGGGGAGACCAGACTATTTTGCATGGGTCTGGACCCTCTCAGACAACACAGTCTCCTTACTATGCACAGAGCCTCTGGACTCTACTTTGGTCTGGAGCTAGGCACTGGACCGAAGCCTTTTTCACCACACTAGAGCTCTCTATATAGATCCAAATGCATCTCATATGGTCCAGATGCTAGCTTCGAACGCATTCCGGAGGAAAACACTCACTTCTGGAGCTCTCTGTTACGCACCGGACTAGTGGCTTATGGTCTAGAGCCCTTCTCTCCAGGGTCCAGAGCCTCTTTTCTCCCTCTGAACAAACCCTGGCCACCAGACCCCTCACATATGGTCAGGAGCCCTTAGAGCAAGCAGTCAGGAGCCCTTATGGGAAGCAGTCCGAAGCTCTTTTGAGCCTTCCAATCACCTCAGATCTCGATGTTATATGAAAGGGACTTGCTCTAAACATCTCAAGGGATATTTATAGACACTCTAGGACTGGGTTTGACAAGTGTGCACCACACATACATCCATAACCTCTACTAGGTCAAGCTACTAATCTCATACCCCCCTTAATAGTACGGCCAAAGGAAAATAAAGGCCCTAGACTACTCTAAGTATCCCTCTAACTCCATATGACACTTAGACCAAGCCTAAGCTTCAACCTTGTCTCCAATCCTTTGAAACCCAAAACGAAATCCATCTTGGGTGCATGAATACCTTTGAGGCTAATCATAATCCATTACCCTAACCTAACTTACCAAGTTTGCCTCTGCAAAACACATGTTAGTCATAGTAATCTTGCATTGTCATTAATCACCAAAACCATGGGGCTTAGATGCTTTCAATCTCCCCCTTTTTGGTGATTGATGACAATACAAGCTCGAGTATGAATAGAGAGTTGATTTTAGTTTTGATATTCATGACTTGAATTGTGTAAGCATGGGTTAGTGAATATGAATGAGATACACATGCTTATACCATTCAAGCCACGACGGTCTACTACTGGCCCTCAGATCTGTCCTCATCTGTGCTCATGTTTGCTCCAGCCACCGACACCATCTTTGGGTCTAGAGGTTCTACCTTGTGGGAGATGATGCTCTCTAGGTTGATGATGGTGGACGCAATGACCAGGACATATGAGCGACATCTACTTGGATGTTCTTGGAGTAGCTAGCTAATGAGAATTTAACATAGGGCTATGTTAAGTCTATGGGAACACCATGATCGATCCCATAGAATGTTTGGCGAACTATACCTATTGGGTACACTCATGCATACTGTCGATGTTTTACCACCGATAGCCTGCCACGGGGTTACCCGAGATAGTAGTTCGTGCCTCGGTGAATAGTGAAACCTTGGTGGTTGGACACGCAGGGACACACGATTTATACTGGTTCAGGCCCTCGACACAGTTGAGTAATAACCCTACGTCAAGTTGGTTCGCTTGTTATTGCTCTGATCTCGTAATACAAGGTGTTGTGTGTCGCTCTATGTATCGGGTGTTACGTAGTATGTTCAGATGTTTTTTGGGTCATGCCCTCACTAGCCCTTTATAGTCTAGGGACTGGACGAGGGCTGCTCTAATACTACTCGGTTACAAACTTAGAGTCCTAGGTTGCGCTTCGGTTCTGTTGTCCTTACCGAGTAGAATTTGGTCTCGCTAGTTTGTCTTCCTTCGTGGGCCAAAAGAAGGAGGCCCAAGGCTCAGGTAAGCCGGTCTATGGGTACCCTATAGGATATCCCATCGACAAGCCCCGAGCATCTCATGATTTTTCTTCAATATGTCGGGTTGCTTTGGAAGTAAGCCGAGTTCTTTTTGAAGCAAAATCATGGGATGATCTTTTGTGTCTTCGTCTTGCGGTCTTCCAGTACCTTTTGTTTTTGGACAAACGGTGCACTCATTGAGTGTAGCCCCCGAGCCTCTGATTACATGGCACAAGTATTCGGAGGATCTAAGAAAAAACTTTGTGTGGTATGTATTTCCAGCCTCTGAGCCTTCTCTGAGTTCTTTTTAACAAAAAGAGCTCGGTGGAAGGGTCTGAAATACCATGCTTTTGTCTGTTTTTGTTCATGGGTTGGTACGGTGCTTTCACGGATGTGTGCAATCTTGCTTTTACTGTTTGCTTTGGTCAGCTTTTGTTGTTTCCTTGCTTTTCTTTCTCGTGACTTTTGGCTTTTGGTGGTCCTTCCTTGCTATATATTCTGTTGTGCTCGTACTGATAGTTTGATCTTTAGAGTTCTATTCTTTCTCTTGATGATCATGCTGCTGAGTGAAACTGAGCAGCCCCCGGGCTTGTGCCCGCCTTCTAGTAGTTGAGTGGGTAGAAGAATTCTTGTGAAAGGAGTTAGAGGTAGACTAACTTCTTGGTGAGATTTTCCTGGGAAGTTAGGTGTAGTAGGTAGAAGAATTCTTGTGATGTGGCTTCCATACCTTCTCTATCTGTTTACTGAACTCCGGACTGTCACCGTTGCCGCTCCTGAATTGGTTGAAGTGGTATGCTTCATTTGTCTGGCCGTCCATGCTTGCATCTAAACTCTTGCTGGAAAGTCTAGAGCTAGAGCAGTCCAATCTCATTTGTTGGGAGTGGTTTTCTGTCTATCCACCAGAACTTTCCTCATGTTGTGCGGAGGTTCTGGGTTCTTTAATTTGCAAGGTTTTCACCAAGTGTTGGGTCTTTTTTGGTGGTAGACCTGATCTGTCCTTGGTTTTAGCCTTTATATTTTGTCACTTGTGGTCTTTTGCTGTAGATGAGGCTTATATTGGCCTTGTATTGGTAGCTTTTTGGTTGTTGTCTTTGTAAGATTATTGACCGAGTTGTTTTCGGCATCCATTGAGTGTTGCTGGTTGTAAGATTGTCTTTGGAATATTCTTCTGGATATTCTATATAGTACCCTGATGTACTGCTTTTATTGTAGCTGTTTGCATCTCATCAATGTAGTCCTTGTAGAATATTTTGCCTTTACTGCTACCTTTATGTATTATTGTTGTTGTTGCCTTTTCTTCATGGACCTAGCGTATGTGCACCCCTTGTTCTTCTATAAGTAGCTGCAGTATGGTTCCCTTGTCACATATCTTCTACTTTCCCTTGTAAAGGTCCTTGTTGTATCATGGATATTGTAGTTGGCGAGCTTGATGAGCCCCTGGGCCTCTTTGTCCCCTTTTTTTGAGTTGTAATCTGGTGAATGGTGTAGGTCTTGTGATAGGAACTAGTAGGTGGCTAGTTTCAAGGTAGTATCAAGCTGTGAGCGGCTTTGAGGCAAATGGTGTAGTTCTTGTGATGAGGTTGTCGCATGTTGTGCTGCCTCATCTTCCAGCATCCTAGTTCCATGCCTCTGGCTGACCTCGCGGTCTTGGTTGAAGAAGTGCTCCTTGGTCGGTCCTGTGTCATGTCATTTTGGTGCGTGCTGATGTTGATCCGCCTTCTCTCTGTCGAGGACCTGGCGGAACTATCAATCTTGAATGTCTTCTGGGTTCTGCTTCTACTACCTTTGGCAAGCAAGTGTGCCCTGTCCCATTGGCCGTTGAGCACGTCTGAGTTATTTGGCTCTGTTTGCCAATATTGGATCTTGGTTCTTGAGGTTTTAACCTCGAATTTGATTGGGTTCTTTGAAACTGACTTGCACTAGTTCCTTTCGTGTAGTGGCTATATGTAATTCTATCTCTTTGTTGTAAGCGAGTTTTTGTATCGAAAGAAATGAGTGATCACTGAATTGTTGTCTCCATCTTCTGAGTTCTTTATACTCGTGTCTTGTCCTGAATGTAATGTCCGAGTTCTTTTGTTTCGCGAGTTGTCTGTATACTCCGTAAAAAGATGTGGTCTGACTTATTGCTTTAGGTTCTGTTCCGTAATTGGTAATATTTTTCAGCCACTGTGTAATTGACAAAACTCGCGGTTTTTACCCCTTTATAAATCTGTCTTCCCTTTTTCCTTTTCTTTTTTACCCTTATGGTAAAAAACTCTTCCCTTTGCTTGCAAACCCTAGCTGCCATCGCTGCTCTGCTTGTCTTTGATCTGCCTCGGATGGTGAAGAAGAACAAGAACAAGAACAAGGCTGAATTTGTGGACGAAGATACTATGTTGGATCGTATAGACAATCCTGAGTACGTCGAGATGTCTCGTTAGATGAAATAGTCTCCTAAACTGTCGACTCAGGAGGCAGATTTGGATCTGCTTGTTGCGCATGGGCTGCTTCAGGCGCGGGTTTATTCTAGCTACTCCGTTCCTGGTGAGCATGTGATTCCCAGCCCTTCTCCTGATCAGTACATTCTTTTTATTCCCTTTGTCCGTGTCGGACTCTGCTTCCCTCCATCAGACATCTTGATGGAGTTCCTCTGCTTCTATGGTATCCAGATTCATCATCTGTCCCCTAATGGGATTCTCTTTCTTGCTTCGTTTGTGCACTTGTCTTGATTCTCTTCATTGGTATCCCCCTTGTCTTCTTCTTCTTCGACACTTCTTTCGTGTTCGTTTTCATGAAAGTAAGCCAAGCCGTTCTTTTGGCTGTTGTGCCCTCCAATTCTATCAAGGGATGAAGAGTAATTACTTCTCCTTCACTCTTTATGATTCTGTTAAGGATTGGGCGGATAAGTGGTTCTACATTTTCAAGCCTGATGTTTATTTCTCTTCCAATCTTGCTGCTCTTCCGACTTCCCTTCCTAGTTGGTATGATGCTTTATCTCCTTCTGAGTCCTTGGCTATTAAGCCTCTTCTGACTTAGATAAGTTTCTTGAAACAATTTGGGTTGACTGGCAATGGGTTGGTTGCCAGTTTCTATCGTCGCTGAGTTCAACCTCTTATGCAGAGGGAGTGTTGATACTTCTCAACGTCATTACCAATAGTAGAAAGATTTCTATTTCTGATAACGGGGCCAAAAATGGTTATCCACCTCTTATGCCACTTAAGCCACATTGTCATCCCCAGCATGACAAAGAGTGAATCTAAATGAATGTGTTTCTGCAAGCGCACAGATTATACCGAAGTAGCATTTTAACCAGGAGTATTCCAGGTATCATTATTTATATTTTTACCACTGGGAAGGGATACTAAGGAATAAATGAGGAATAAGTAATGAGTATCACTGCATGTGTAATGGAGAGTTTTCATCTATCTCTCTCAATACAAGATAAGTGTCAAATAAGATATAGATAATGAATGAATAGTGACAAAATATAAATACTGATCAGCATATATGTAGCCACATAAGACAATGATAAGCACCTCAACAGATATTCTAGCAAGTCATTAGCATGGAATTAGGATGAACTATAAAGATATCTCCTAAGTCATTCTTAACTATACAGTCTAGTATACTATGATTAGTGCAATTATACTTGGCAATCATGGCGAGAAAAGAGATATTCATGTATAGTGAGTATTACTAAGGAAGATGAGAAACATAGCAATCACTTCCCCGTAATAGTACTGCTCTGCCAACCCTACAAACGGGAGGAGGACTACAAAGGACTCAACAGGACTGTCACTCCCGCGAACTACGTCACGATCCGGAATGTAGGGTACAATCGTAGATAAATATGGTCTAGGCACCACGCCTACACAATATCTATCATTTACCCACAGCGCTGATGGATAAACGCTATACGATCCTAAACATGGATATGATTCAGATCTAACTACGCCAAGCATATAATCATAATAAGCTAAGAACAATATAACTGAGAACATAATCAAATAGAGTAAAGTCATAAACAATATAATGAATTAGAGCAAAGTCATATCCATAATATTGAAGAACAAATGATAAACAAGGAAGAACTAGAGAGAGAATTACCAATAATCCTCTTGACAGATCCGAAAACCAATCGAAGATTGACTCCTTGTAGTTCTAATCCTATATAGCTATGCTAAACTAGAGATCTAGTTGATGTGGTGGCTCTAGGGCTTGATCAGGGGCTTCTTCTCTTGAGATGGATGATGAATAATGAATTAGGTCAGAGAGGCTCTTCTCCTCAGGGTCAAGGGGCCTTCCTTATATAGCCTCCTCAAATGAACGTCAACCGTCGGATCAAACTGACCTTAATGGAGGGCTTAGATGCAACCTCAAAGGCGGTGGGAAGAGGGTCCACAAGGCAAGGCCTCATTGGGCTTTGCCCTAGGGCGGCCGCCTCAGGGGGTAGGGCGGGCGCCCTTCCCCTGGGCCTGCTCGGCCTCTCGGTCCTTCCCGTGCCTTCTTGACTCTTGTAGAGTATTCTTGTTTCTACAGATGATGATTATCTCTATGTAATGCTGACATATGGGTCTTTCCTCCATAAATAGACATTCACTAAAACTCGTGGAATTCTGTCAGTATAAACCCTATTTCTAGGTGTTGGTTTCATATAGATCCTTTTCCTTGTTTAGTTGACGGTTGGATTTGGTACTTAAGGACCGTCAACAAACTCCCCCAAGCTTACCTTTTGCTCGTCCCTGAGCAAAGATAACTCAGTGATGGATCAGGAGTTGGTACAATGCTTTCACGCCTTACAGGTACACATTCTTTCAAATAAGATCTCGTCTTCGGGTTAGATCAATTATTAAAAAAACTTACTCATTTTACCTTCCACCATGGGGCTTGTATCGTCACCTTTGTCTTGGGTAGTTGAAAGATAGAATGGTCCGGTCAAGCACCATGTTTTGTGCTCTTTGATCAACTATAGCTCCGAAGTTTTTGCAGATTTTCAAAATAAAACTCAGAGATTCCTTGTATAACTCTCTCAGTCGCTCCTTTGTGGTATTTCTAGATCCTTACCAAGGCATTGATGGTGTATGCCTTTCTCTCAAATATGTGGTATTTTTGGTATAAGGCATTGTGGTATTGCCTTCTCTCTCTCACACCCTACTTCTACTAAGGCTAATATCTGGAGCTCATAGGTGGGAGACAACGAATACATACTTAGAAGACATATGTTGCATAGTCAAACCGTGGATCCAAAGGAACATGTCAATAAGTCAAATCAAGATGTGCATGTGTGGTGAATGAATGGTGTGTGATGATGATGGTGGTAATGATGATGATGGTGGTAATGATGATGATAGCAGAGGTGAAAGTCTAATTCGACTTTTGCTCCCTTTGATGGATATACATCTATATTTGAAACCTTTCGAAGGGAATGAGATGCTTGGTATGTATTTTTTTATATTTTTTTCAGGTGGGTATCTTGTACCCCTAATTCTACTATCGGACACATGCCCATTTTTACCTCTTCTCACTTTTTTATTTTCTGAGGTTGGCGGACATTTTGCCCATTTTTATTTCCCCGTCTCTCTTTTTTTTCAAAGCACTCATCCTTGTAGAGCTATAAAGCGAACGTGACTAGAGCATTTACTTCACAGGGATAAAACATGAATAGGAGAATATTTATGTGTTTCTATTCTCTCCCGGATTAGGAGTAGAATGTTTTTGGTGGGTGGATCTGGAGATGGAAATGAGTGGATGTATGTGGATGCATACTTCTGGGATAGAAGCAGCGTATGTGGGTGTATATATGTGGATGCGTACTTCTGAGGTGGAAGCAGCATGTATGGATGAATGTGAATCTTGATTCAGACCGCACGACTAGTTCCCGAGGGTCACACAGCTTGACCACACTCAATGCTCATAAGCAGTGTATATAAAATGTGTGGTTTCCTAATCTATTAAGCATGTATATATGGTTGTGGTAGGAATTTAAACTCTCATCATACAAGAACTCATCATGCAGCATTTTTAAAGTTTTCAAAAGATAAAATTCTCCAGAATTCTAGTATCTCTAGGAACAGATAAATAGCAACTCAAACCTTCCCATATCATATCCGTCAATGACTTAGACTTTAGATCAGGTACTCTTCCCACAAGTTCAGATTTAGAGTAAATTTCAAATCATAACAATTATTCCTAAACTTGGGAGAGAGATCAAATTTGAAAACTAGGTACTTGAAAGGTATTACGACAGAGGAACTATTCATCATTTCCATGTTAAGAGTTTATTACTGGAATTCATTTTAGCATAACTATTTTATTTTATTCTCTCTATTATTTATTAGCAAACTCTTAACTAATCAACACACACACACACACACACACACACATATATATATATATATAAGAAGGGAAACATTATTGGGTTTTTATGATTATGCATCTTTTTATATTTCAGTAGAGTATAGATATAAAAACTGATAGGTAGTAATACTTAGCTGAGTACGTGGGGGTGCTCTCCCCCAAGCTGGATTTTGACGTAATTTCTTCTGATGTAGTGGAACATGGGGGTGCTCTCCCCCAAGCTTGGTTTTGATGTAATCTCTTTTGATGTAGCTGATAGGTAGCAGAGGTGTTCTAATCTTTTCATTACTCTGACAGTGGGTAGGATGTCCTCTGGTTGTTGTTCTTCTTTGATCCTTGAATTCTGTGAAGCTTAAATAGACAACAAAGCTTGTGGAACTGATTAAGTGTTAGTCATAAATCTTCTAGCTTTGATCATGTCAAGCTTCCTCTAATGGATGATATTATTTAGTAGGATCATAAACTCAATGTTTTTATAATTTTATTAAGACAAAAACTTATTTATTTTATTTTTATGCCACCATAGTGAATACACTTATGGGGTTTATGCCACGAGTCTATTCACATGGGGCTTAACAGCTTCAAACATTTTTATTTTCTTTTCAAGATAGAGTAGACATGATTAACTATTTAGGGAAAGTAAATAATTGAGGGAAAAGATAACTACCAAGTTTTACCTCTTGGCATGGCGTTCGGTGGTTTAAAGTCTTCCGAACAGGACTCCTTGCGTCCTTAGTTGTCCTGGGGCTCTTGGACGACGTAGTTGGTGCCTCCGGCTGTGCTCCTTCTTCTGATATGATTTTTTTTCACTCCACACTTGTGTTGGTGTGGTAGCCTTCCTAGGACAAACTCTTGCTTTTGGATATTCATTATAATTGAAAGGACATACCTTTTCTTCTTCCCAAGATTCTCCGCTCTCGTGCCTGGGGTAGTCGTAGAGTGATCTTTCATTTCCCAACCTTGGAGTTGGTGGTGTGTTTGGCCTAGAGAGTGGAGTTGCGTATATTGACTCTTCTTCTTCGGGGTATCTTTCTTCATATCTTGATACTTCTCCTTTATAGTCTACCCATCCATCCTTGGTGTTCTGCTTTTTCTGGTTGCGGTAGCGACATCTTCTTCTCGTTCTATTCTGCTTGGATTCTTCAACAATGTAGTTAGCATTAAAGTAACGATGTATCTTCTCAGAGGGGAAGTGTAGGTGCACTTCTCCTGTCCCGATATAGATGATAGCTTTGGTGGTGCTTAGGAATGGTTTTCCAAGGATGATAGTGTTGACACCGTTTTTCGACACGTGTCAAATGAGCTAAGGCTTATGTTGATCGGCAGCCATTTTCCATCGGCATCAGGAAATCATGAGTCAGTATTGCCGATGGAAGTGTGCTGCAAGAAGACTAAGTATGCTGCCGATGGAAGCTGGAAGTTTCGGATGTGGCCGATAAGGTTAATTGGTGAAGTCAAGTCACCCGGGCTGTAAAGTTGCTGTTGCCGATTGCCGATGAGAAGATGTGCCGATTGCCGATGAGGAGATGTTGCCGATGCCGATACCGATTGCTGGTAGGGATTGATTGAAGACAAGTTACCAGTACAAGGTTGCCGATCGGGAAGTGTTGCCGATGCCAATGGGCATGAGATGCCGATGAATACGGGGTAACTTAGTGCTTGATGTTAGCAGTGGTGGCCAAAGAAAGAAGCCGCAGATTGAAGGGATCTGCCGATGGAAATTTTTTATCGAAGGAGAGATATAAGGAAACTGGTGATTTTATACCAGTATTATTATAGTAGTTTGAGTCCGACTCTCGCACGAGTCGTTTGTTTTCCTTTAAAATAGGTGTGTTTGTTTAGGAAAATAATATTGTTATTTTGGATTCGGCTCCTGCGCGAGTCAGTTTCCTTAAAGTTAGGAGTTTGTTTTAGGAAAGGGTACGAGTCATGTCTCTGTATAACTCTCCATGCGGGAGTATAAATATGTGCTCGAAGGCTACATGAAAAAGGATCCAACATCAATCAAATCAATTTTACTCTTATTCTACTTTTACAGCAATCTACTTTTACTGCATTAGTTGTAGTTTACGAGTTCTTCAAGCTTCGACGGGCTGCCTCACCCTGATCTCCGTCAAAACCTTGCAAGTTCCGCGTGGGAGTACCTCTGAGCTTTGGCATCTGGGCGTATCGCTATTGCCTCGTTCAGCTCTGCTCTGGTTATCCTGATCAAGTTCCAATATTGGCATCCGGGCGCATCGCTGTTGTCTTAATTGAATCTTGTTCTAGTTGTCGTCCTTGTCGATTAACTGGTCAAATCGACTGGCACACCTCCGGATATCGAATTTCGGGTATAAGCCCGAGGTGTTCGCAGATCCTAACGCTTTTTGTGTCAACACCTCTTTTGGCACACCCGGTGGGACCCAATTAATCAAATCTACACATCTATCATGGGTGATAACGCCGACGTTAACTAGAGGAACGTCATTGAAGTCTCCGAAGCCGATCTAAAGGATGATCAGAAGCTGGCCATGGAGTGAGCTGTGGAGGAATACAAGCAGTTATATTTGAAATCCTTCAGCCTAAGCAGGAGCGGCGAGGCAATCTAGAAGCAGGACCCGCCGTTGCCACGGCAGGTTACGTATGACACCAATCCTGGTAAGTTACAAGAGATGGTTAATTCTGCTGTAAGTCAAGCATTAATTAGCCACTCCAACGTGTTGTCCAATACTGTCTACAATGATGTCACGCAATCATTCAAAGAAGGACATGCACCGCAATATGTTGGTCCAGCGTATCATCAACCTGGATCGGCATCTATAAGTCCATCGGCAGCTCCAATGACGTCTTCTACCCCTGTGGAGCCGTCTGCCGATGTGGCTACATCGCCAAGACTGAACCCTGGTAGCGTCACCAAGCTCAACACAGATCCAATGGCGTCGGCAAATTCAGGACCGACTGTACAGAGTCAACCAGCTCCCGTCAACTGGTGGGGATATGGTATGCCTTCAAATCTATCTCCTGGTTCTAATCTGGTGTAGGGAGACAGCTCAGCTTGGAAGGGCTCTATGGCATCGGTAATGCAATCACAGCCGGTGGCCCCTATGATGCATTACTCTGCGCCTTCTCCAACTGTGCAAGTGCCATTAGAAGATCTTCAAGTGATTCCCAAGATACCTCTGATGTCATCATCGGCGAGCTCTGTGCCGATGCAACACATTATGGCGGCTGGCAGTCAACCTCTGGTGGCCAATCCTCAAGCTGGAGTGTTAATTCCCTAAGGTAACCTGGTGATTGATTGCTCTAGAATGCAAGAGCCACATGCTCCGGTCAGCTATCAGCCATCGGCAAGTCATATGCTGATGATTTATAATCCTGGATGGGGTAGCCAGCCGTCAACTCAACAGTCTGGCGTGTCAATGTACCATTATGGGGGCCCAGCAAACATTCAGAGCGGACCATCGGTACAACAACCGATGAATATGATGACTCAACCTAATCCGTTAAGTGCACAAAATTATCCATCGGTGAATCAACCAATGCATAGTGTTCAGATGACTGGTGCTGCGCCCGTGACTACTCTGCATTATCCTCAAGAAGTGCATCAGCCAGCTCCACCAGTCAACAACCAGCCAATGAGTCGGCCAGAGCAAGATGCATATTGGGTCGGTAAGATCGCCGAAGTTATGAAAGAACAATTCGGCATTAAACCCAAAGTCAATACATACTCTTATCGGACTCTGTATCCTCCGGCATATGACTTGATTCCTCTCCCAAATCGGTACAAAGTGCCTGATTTTACCAAGTTCTCCGGTCAAGACGACACGTCAACAATGGAGCACATCAACCGCTTCATTATTCAGTGCGGAGAAGCTGCCAGCAGGGAGGAGTTGAGGGTGAGATTGTTCTCTTCATCATTGTCTGGATCGGCATTCACGTGGTTTATATCGCTGCCTCCAAATTCTATGATTACATGGGCCGATCTAGAGAGGCAATTTCATAAATACTTTTTCGCTGGCATACATGAGAAAAAGCTTACCGATTTGGTCAAGATGAGGCAACGCAATGATGAATCGGTAGAAAGCTTTGTTCAAAGGCTGCGGGACGTGAAGAACAAGTGCTACAGCTTAGTACTTGATGATCGGCAACTGACAGATTTGGCCTTCCAAGGATTGCTACCGCATATCAAAGACAAATACGCGTCCCAAGAGTTCGAAAGCCTAAGTCATCTGGTGCAGAGGATTGCCGATCAAGATATCAAAACCTTTGAGCCCAGGAAGACGTGGAACAAAAAGGTGACCTTTATCAGGCAAGAAGAAGATTCTGGGTCGGATGAAGAGCTGAGCATCGATGCGGCTGAGTGGGTGAAGGATAAGAAGCCTGTGTCTTGTCTGTTCGGCTAGAAAGAAGCTGAGAGATTCACCTTTGATATTACCAAGGCCGATAGGATGTTTGACTTATTACTTCAAGAAGGACGAATCAAGTTGGCACCCAACCAAATAATTCCATCGGCCGAAGATCTCAAGAAAATCAGGTACTGCAAGTGGCACAATGCAACTTCCCATAGTACCAATGACTTCAAGGTATTCAGGCAACAGGTGTAGTTAGAGATTGAATCCGGACGCATCAAGTTCGAAAGTTCCAAGGTCCAGAAACCGATGAAGATTGATCAGCACCCGTTTCCAAACAATATGGTGGAAACTAGTGGAAAGACCAAAGTACTGACATCGGAAGCTGCCAGAAAGAAGGCATCGATAGATCCTAACCATCAAGTAACTGAGCGTGATGAAAGGAGGCTTGTCGACGACAGAAAGGGCAAGAGGGTTGCCGATGAAGGTAGCAGTGCCAACAGGGCTCCTGGTGTTATAATCACGCGTAAGCAGCCAAGGCGAGATCATCGACAATCGCGTGAAGAACAATATCGGCAAGAAGAAGAGGAACACCAAGAATGGCTGCGGCATAAGGGCCACTGGAAGTGTCCCTTCTTTGTCCACTGTTGGGAAGAAGGCATTAAGCTGCCTACTGCCGATAATTGCCCGGAGTGCAATGGATATTACGCTGCCGATCGGTCAGGTAAGAGACATTGTTTTGATGATCAGGCATCCAGGAGCGCCAAGCGCTCAGAGAAAGGAAGTCGGCGCATGACCGACTAGGGGGCAAGCTTAGTGCTCATGACAGGCTTGGCAGATGCGTTAATCGAGAGGAGCTGGAGGAGATGGCCAATGCGAGAGTGCTTGACGAAGACATATTTTCCAGAGATCCCAACATCGGAAGAAGTGCCGATGCAAGTAGTGGGAAGCAGCACCAGCCTGTCTGGAAAACCAAGCTTCCCCAGTGGTGCCCTAAGGGTTTAACCAAGACTCAGAAGAGGAGGATTCAACGCGAATGCCGTAATGACCTGTATGACAATGAAGAGCCTTCAAGGGAAAAGTAGTGGAGGCCGAAGCGCAAAGATAGGGATCCATCGGCAGAAATCAACATGGTCGTCATGTTGCCGATGGAATTCATGGCACCTGTCAGCGATGATGAGGAGACTGCCGAGATGGCACAACTGGTGCTGGATCCGATGGCGGCTGTCTTCGAAAAGCCTACCAATGATGAGAGACAGCACTTGAGGGCTCTGTTCGTTAGGGGTAAAGTGGATGGACAACCGATGACGAAGATGCTGGTGGATGGCGACGCGTCAATCAATATAATGCCATATATCACGTTCAGAAAGCTTGGGAAGGGTGACCAAGATTTAGTCAAGACCGACATGAAGCTCAAAGACTTTGAAGGCAATGTGTCGACAGCTATGGGAGCCGTATGTGTTGACTTAACCATCGGCAGTAAAACTTTGCCGACAACATTTTTTGTAATCAGTGGCAAAGGCACATACAACTTACTCCTAGGAAGGGATTGGATCCATGCCAATTGTTGTATTCCTTCCACCATGCATCAGAGTCTTGTACAATGGATCGAAGACAAGATTGAAGTCATCCGCAGTGAAGCCCCATCAGTTGTTGCGTCGGCAGAATCAGAAACCTATGAGCAAACCAGGTGCATATCCGGTGAAGCCTGGGACAGAGAGTTCCTCAAAGTTGCCGATTATCGCATCAAACCGATCCAAGCAGTCGGTCCTGAAGAAGACTTTTAATGGATCGGTTCGCCGACGACGGAAAATTGGGACAGGGCTTCACGTCCGCCGATGATTTACTCGAGATCGACATCGGCGATGGTAGTAAACCTAGGCCTACTTTTATTAGTGCTAAGTTAGATTCCCAATGTAAACAGCAATTAACCGATTTATTAAAGGAAAATAAAGATTGTTTTGCTTGGGATTATACAGAGATGCCTGGTTTAGACCGATCGATAGTTGAACATCGGTTACCCATCAAGTCTGATTTCCAACCACATCGGCAACCTGCGCGCCGATGCAATCCTACTATTCTACCCGACATTAAGGCTGAGATTACAAAGTTAATCAAAGCTGGGTTTATTCGGCAATGCCGATACGCCGAATGGATTTCTAATGTAGTTCCTGTGTATAAAAAGGATGGAAAACTTCGTGTTTGTATTGATTTCAAGAATCTTAACAAGGCTACGCCGATGGATGGCTACCCGATGCCCGTTGCCGATTTGCTGATTGACGTTGCTGCTGGACATCAAATCATTAGCTTCATGGATGGTAATGCTGGGTATAATCAAATATTCATGGCTGAAGAAGACATATCCAAGACTACTTTCAGATGTCCAGGTCACGTCGGTTTATTTGAATGGGTAGTCATGACATTTGGCTTGAAAAATGCCGGTGCTACTTATTAGAGAGCAATGAATTTCATCATTCATAAGTACATCGGCACGATAGTTGAAATCTACATTGATGATGTGGTGGTCAAGTCTGGGCATTTTGAAAGGCATCTTGCCGATTTGCGGAAAATATTGGAATGCACAAGGGAGCATGGATTGAAAATGAATCCTAACAAGTGTGCATTTGGTGTATCGGCATGGCAGTTTCTAGGCTTTATGGTGCATCAAAGAGGCATTGAGATCGGCAGAAAATCTATTGATGCGATTAATAAGGTGATTGCTCCTACAAACAAGACTGAGTTGCAGTCCTTGATCGGCAAGGTTAATTTCATCAGAAGATTTATATCCAACTTGTCTGGTAAGATTAAATCTTTTAGTCCATTGTTAAAGTTGAAAGCCGATTAGGAGTTTGTATGGAAAGAAGAGCAGCAATTAGCCTTGGAGGAGATAAAAAAATATCTGGTGAACCCTCTAGTCTTGGTTCTGCCTCAACATGGGAAGCCTTTCAGGTTATATTTATCTGCCGATGACGGTGTTATCGGGTCAGCCTTAATTCAAGAATTTGAAGGGAAGGAATGTGTAATATATTATTTGAGCAGAAGGTTGGTGGATGCTGAGATCAGGTATTCGGCCATTGAGAGATTATGCTTATGTTTATATTTCTCTTGCATTAAATTAAGGCATTATTTGTTGTCGGCTGAATGCACTGTTATTTGCAAAGATGATGTGGTTAAGTACATGCTGTCAATACCGATATTAAGTGGACGAATCGGTAAGTGGATTTTGGCACTTTCAGAGTTTGACCTGAGGTATGAATCGGCTAAGGTAGTTAAAGGTCAGGTAATGGCCGATTTTGTTACTCAGCATTGTAGTATGGTAAACTTTGTAGAGATTGCTCCTTGGACTTTATTCTTTGATGGGTCTAAGTGCAAAGATGGAGCAGGTATAAGTATTATCTTAATTTTACCCCAAGGACGGAAGTATGAGATTTCATTGCCGATTGTTGCTACTTCAACGAACAATCAGGCTGAGTACCAGGCTTTACTTAAAGGGTTAGAATTACTCAGAGAGATACATGCCGATGCTGTTGAAATCTTCGGTGATTCTATGTTGGTGATCAACCAGTTGATTGGGACGTATGAATGCCGAAGTGAAGCTTTAATTGCAACCCATGAGAGGTGTTTGCAATTATTAAAAGGATTCAAAGAATACCGCCTCGAGCCTATTCCTAGATTTCATAACGAAGAGGCCAATCGGTTAGCACAGAATGCTTCAGGGTATCAGCCGATTCAAGAAGTCATGACATCGGTAGCAGTTGCCGATGGCTGGAAAAGGGAGATTGCCGATTACTTAAGGAATCCATCTAAGAAAGTTGAAAGGCGTCTAAGGTTCCAGGCCACTAAGTATGTGCTCCTTGATGATGAATTGTATTATCGGACGATTGATGGAGTTTTACTTAGGTGCCTTGGAAAAGAGGAATCAAAGGAGTTGATGGGCGAAATCCATGAGGGTGTATGTGGAGCACATCAATTGGCGTTTAAAATGAAGTGGATGATTAGGCGGAATGGATATTATTGACCAACAATTCTTGAAGACTACTTCAACTATTTTAAAGGGTGCCAAGATTGTCAGAAATTTGGTAATGTCCAGAGGGCACCTGCATCGGCGATGAATCCTATAATCAAGCCTTGGCCATTTAGAGGATGGGCTATCGATCTCATCGGCCAAATTTATCCGCCATCAAGTAAGGGGCATAAGTTTATACTTGTTGCTACTGACTACTTCACTAAATGGGTTGAGGTGATTCCTTTGAAGAAGGTGACATCGGCAAATATGGTGGATTTTGTTAAAGAACACATTGTTTACCGATTCGGTATTCCTCAAACTATTACTACCGATCAAGGAACCATGTTCACATTGGGAGAATTTGATGAATTTGCTGCTAGTATGGGGTTCAAGGTATTAAACTCTTCTCCTTATTATGCCCAGGCTAATGGTCAAGCTGAAGCGACTAATAAGGGGGTTATCAAGCTTATAAAACGCAAGATTGAAGAAAACCCTAAAAGGTGGCATGTGGTGTTAAACGAAGCCTTATGGTCATATCGGATGGCTTGTCATGGTGCAACCAAAGTCTCGCCGTATCAGTTGGTCTATGGACACGATGCTGTCCTGCCTTCGGAAATTAAAATTGGCTCTAGGCGATTATCTTTTCAAGATCAATTAACGTCCGATGATTATGCTACTCTGATAAAAGATGAGTTAGAAGATTTAGCAGGTCATCGGTTGAGGGCATTGATTAGCATTGAGGAGAATAAGAAGAGGGTTGTCAGATGGTATGACAAGAAAGTAAAGGTAAAGGAATTTGCCGATGGCGATTTGGTATGGAAGTGGATTTTACCGATTGGGACTAAGAGTTCTAAGTTTGGAAAATGGTCTCCTAATTGGGAAGGTCCTTATCGGATAAAATAGTCTGCTCCTGGCAATGCTTATATTTTGGAAACTCTCGAAGGAGTTGCATTCTCTAGAGCGATCAATGGTAAATACTTGAAGAAATATTACCCTAGTATATGGGTATACGCATAGTGCTCAGTCGAATGCCGATGAATGAAAAGGTTATATAAGCATTGGTGAAAATGTACCGACATTATATTACAGGAGCCAAAATCATGTATCAATGTTACATTTGCCGATATGACAAATAAATTACAACAAGGATTGGATGGCTGATATCGCACGCAGGCGAATTTGCTCTATCTCGTCCATCTCCTTAGCATCGGCATCGGCAGAACCCTCGACTGGTTTGATCTTTTTCTTCAGTAGAATGGCTTGTCGGGCATTCTGGTCTCTTTCTTGCCACAGAACTCTGATGGTGTTGGACAATTGGGCTTTCTGCTGATTGGCTGTGTTCAGGGCCTCTTCAACCCTTTTTAACTCAGCCAATAGCTCTTCCTGCTTTGCCGATAGCTGAGTGATTTCTTGGTCAAGGTTGGTGCTGGAGACTTCTGCTTGGCCGATACTCTTATGCTTTTCATTGGCAATGCTTTTGAATTTGAGCTTCTCTTCCTCAACCTGAGATTGGGCAGTCCTATCGGCAATGCAACGAGAGAGTCTCTAGTATTGAATTTGCTTGCTATCGAGGAAGGTTGCCTGGAAAAGGGTTTCTTCTGTATCGGCAGGGAGGTAGCATTGGATATCCTTGAAAGCTATCCTTGTTGCGGATGAGTCCTGGATGAGCTGGGATGTGTCTTGTTGCAGCAAGGAAAGCAGTGCTTTAAGCTTGGACTTGACCTCTGCGATAGAGCTGATGCAGAGCTTTCTTCGTCCTCATCATCGTCAGGGATGTCGATGGCGAAGGAGAATAGGCTGTCTACTCGAGCGGGGCCTTCTTGGTGTTCACCCTCGTCCTAGAGGTTGAGGCCGAAGGAAAACAGGCTGTCTGGGGAGTCTTGGGCCTGAAAAAGAAGAATTTAAAATGTGTCGATCATAAGATTATACTATGAATTTTTAAGTAGCCAACTTACCATCTTGAAGCGAATTTCCTGCCTAGGGCTTGGTATGTTGGAGGGTCCAACCTCGTCCTGGAGATCGGCAGCAGTTGCCGATGACTGAGCTTCTGCTTGAGGAGCAGTTGGTGCCATAGGTGCTAGTGGCGCCGTCGCTGGTCTTGCTTCTGCTGTTGTGGCCGACTCCTGTGGTGGCGGCATTGTCCCTTCATTGGGGATTTCGGCTGGTGGTACCGATGCCGGTGTTGCCTCCACTGTTGCAGCAGGTGGTGTTACCTCCTGATCAGGAATGTCATCCAATGGGTGATCAGGAGTAGGAGCCAAAGATGGTCCTGTTGTTGGCGCATCGGCAGTCGGTGATGTAATTGGAGCCGATGGCGAAGAAGGCGTGGCCAATCTTAAGCGCCTTTTCTTCCTTGGCGCGGCAGCAAGAGATCCAGCCCGTTTTGATGAAGACTGGGGGGCATCGGCAGTGGGGTTTGGAGGTGCTTGTGTGCCTGGAGCAATTGCCGATGACCTCATTGCTTGAAAATATAATGCAAGTTATACAAAATGAAATGTTGCCGATGAAACAGTATGTAATCGGTATAAGTGAAGGTGACTTTACTGCAAAAACCCGCGTTAGGGCAGCAGCAGCGGCCGATGTAGCCTTGTTTTTTGCAGGCGTCGGTGTGGGTACCTGCTGAGGGTGAAGGCAGCTAGCGTGGGAGCCTTATTGCCGATGAGTGACATAGGACTCATCATTCAGAGATTGAAGGGCTTGCCACTGTGGCTTATCGTGGGGATCGGATCGTCGACCTGTTAAGCATAAGGGGGTCAGATGCCGATAAATAAAGTAATAAGGAATGCATCGGGATAGAAACTTACTGCGTTGTCGGGGATGATGTGGTTGGCGTCAATCATATGCCGATAGTAGTGCGATGACTTAGCAAATAATTGATGTCTCCATTCCTGCCACCAGGATTTATACTCATTCGTGATGAAGGATGTTGGTGACCAGGAGGACAAGTCAATATCTGATATATCGGCATTGGGAGGGAGATTGACGACTTTGTTCCAGTCTAGAGCGCTGGAGATAGTCTGCCTGGACTTCACCACCTTGGAGTAGCAGAGCTTAATCGGCAGTTGGCCAAATGCCAGTTGTCTCGCAGCTGCTGATGGGTAGTAAAATTCGAAGGATGGGGGGGTATTCTTCCCAGTTCCAAAGATGTTAACTGGAATAGCCCGGGGAATGATACTGGCCTTCATGATTATGTGATTCTGGGGCACATTCCCATCGGTAAGATTGAACAGCAGCGGAAACTGATGGTTCTCATCGACGTATGGCCACCAGAGCCGTTCCGAAGCAGGGATTCCGTTGTAAAATTTCTGAAAGAATAAGCCGAACTGTTCTACATTGGCATCGGTCCCTGGCAACACTATGATGGCCTCTCCGAAGTTGAGTGGAGGGCGAGTTGCCAATTCATCATCCCTACATTTGTAATCTTCCGATGTCTCTTGGAAATTGTTGAGCGAACAAATCAAACTGAAGGGCTTTGTGCATCTGTGCATTCAGCCACATGTTGACAAACCACCAAGGACCCCCGAGGTTGCTGATGGATTCGCCTAGCAGTAACTTCTTGGCTACTTGGTGTAGAAGGCGGTATACCGATCCAAGAAGGTATCTGCCTAGGGGAAGTCTTGTTCCATCGGCAAGGAGTTCAGCTGCCGGAAGATGCATGCTGGTGGGTCCGACTGCCCTGCCGCAGAAGATAAATTTTTCTAGCCACATATTCAGGAAGGTGGCATGTTCCCTCTGGTTTACCGATCCAGTCTTCTGATACTCCTGAATATAGCCAGTCCAGCCGCCGATATTCCGAGTGTTCACTTTGTACTCGGCCTTCCTATTGAATAGAGTGAAGGTATCGGCAGAAGAGACGTCCAAGCCGGTCAACATATGGACATCGGCAAGGGTAGGGGTGGATGGTCTGTGTCGGAATAAGAAACCATTCATCGTGTGAGACAAGAAATAGGAAGCAGCTATCAGCATGTTCTCATTCTTCTCCATATTGGCAATGGAGAGCCTGATGCACTGGTCCAGATTGCGCTCTTGCCAATAGACTTGCTACGTCCTAGCGACCCTAAGGTACCAGTTCTTCCACCCTTTGGTGGGCTTAGGCCATGACCGGAAAGCATCCTTCCATAATCCTAAACCAAAGCATTCAGACCTGAATGGAATCCGATTGGTCTCCGCATTAATCAGATAGCTAGGGTCAGGATTCCCCATGGGGCCTAGACAGGTGAAGATGGACTGCTCAAGAGGGGTCACTACCTTGTTGTACAGTTCCTAGGGTTTGAAAGAAAAGAAAAGAAAGAATCAGAAAAGGAAGAGGGAAGATTCTGGATTTATGCGGGAAAGGAACTAGCAGGAGATTGGATGAGGAGGAAAGTAGATCTTACCTTGGGGATGTCAACTTGGATCGCCATTGGAGCAGAAGGAGTTCTTGCGGTTCGTCCCTGGATTGGAGAAAGTACTGTTGCTTGGGCTCGTGTTCTTCGGAGGCACTGACGGAGGTTGAAGACGAAGGCAGAAGATGTGAAAGTGAAAATGGGCTCGGGGTAAAAAGGCAGATGGGATCCTGGTAACTTTTATAAGCTTACTCAGGGGCTTCGATTCACACTGTGCAGGAATGTGGAGAGGCCTGCGGTGGATGCACGCGACAATCAAGGGGATATTGTCAGATTTGCAACTGTTTGTGCTATAATCGAGGAATTTTATTAATAAATTACGGTTCTGCGCGCGGGAATCGAGGAAGTTGTGCAGTTATCTCGAAGGTAACGACTACAGTGGAGAGAATTTCGGCGCATAAAATACTCTACACTCCGAAATTGGGGGGCATGTGTTGACACCGTTTTTCGGCACGTGTCAAATGAGCTAAGGCTTATGTTGATCAGCAGCCGTTTTCCATCGGCATCAGGAAATCATGAGTCAGTATTGCCGATGGAAGTGTGCTGCAAGAAGACTAAGTATGCTGCCGATGGAAGCTGGAAGTTTCGGATGCTGCCGATAAGGTTAATTGGTGAAGTCAAGTCACCCGGGCTGTAAAGTTGCTGTTGCCGATTGCCGATGAGAAGATGTGCCGATTGCCGATGAGGAGATGTTGCCGATGCCGATACCGATTGCTGGTAGGGATTGATTGAAGACAAGTTACCAGTACAAGGTTGCCGATCGGGAAGTGTTGCCGATGCCAATGGGCATGAGATGCCGATGAATACGGGGTAACTTAGTGCTTGATGTTAGCAGTGGTGGCCAAAGAAAGAAGCCGCAGATTGAAGGGATCTGCCGATGGAAAGTTTTTATCGAAGGAGAGATATAAGGAAACTGGTGATTTTATACCAGTATTATTATAGTAGTTTGAGTCCGACTCTCGCACGAGTCGTTTGTTTTCCTTTAAAATAGGTGTGTTTGTTTAGGAAAATAATATTGTTATTTTGGATTCGGCTCCAGCGCGAGTCAGTTTCCTTAAAGTTAGGAGTTTGTTTTAGGAAAGGGTACGAGTCATGTCTCTGTATAACTCTCCATGCGGGAGTATAAATATGTGCCCGAAGGCTACATGAAAAAGGATCCAACATCAATCAAATCAATTTTACTCTTATTCTACTTTTACAGCAATCTACTTTTACTGCATTAGTTGTAGTTTACGAGTTCTTCAAGCTTCGACGGGCTGCATCACCCTGATCTCCGTCAAAACCTTGCAAGTTTCGCGTGGGAGTACCTCTGAGCTTTGGCATCTGGGCATATCGTTGTTGCCTCGTTCAGCTCTACTCTGGTTATCCTGATCAAGTTCCAATATTGGCATCCGGGCGCATCGCTGTTGTCTTAATTGAATCTTGTTCTAGTTATCGTCCTTGTCGATTAACTGGTCAAATCGACTGGCACACCTCCGGATATCGAATTTCGGGTATAAGCCCGAGGTGTTCGCAGATCCTAACGCTTTTTGTGTCAACAGATAGGTGGATCATAATCATCTTATCCCATATCAACGACTAGGAAGTCTGTAGGGATGAAGTGGTCATCAATATGGATGGGGACATCTTTTGCTATGCCTTCAACGACGCGGCACGTCTGATCTTCCATCTGGAGTTGGGTGTATGTTGGATGTAGAGGCATTGTGCCATATAGAAACTCGTAGGTCAACTTGGCCATAATGTTGACGCCCGATCCGGTGTCACAGATTGCTTTCTAGAAGGAGCATCTATTGATTGTACATTCAATGGTTTGGACACCTGGGTTGTCCTTCTTGATCAAATGAGGGGATCTGATTTGGTGATCATGATTATTGTGGAGTGTTGTTACCATCCTTGTTGATTCTGTCCGTACTTGCTTTTTGTTCTTGTTCTGCTTGTTTTGCTTGTTCCTCCCATTGGTCCTCTTCTTTGGTTCATCTTGAGGTTGTTCAGGAGCTTGTATGGTTTTGTTCTTGAAGGTAAATGTCTCCTTTCCTTTGATGAAGAAACTGATCTTGGCGGTGCTAGCATCGATGACAGCTCCAACAGTGTTCAAGAGTGGCCTCCCTAGGATGATGGGTGACTTTTCATCAACACCAGTCTCTATCACCATGAAGTCTGCTGGGACATATGAGGTACCAATTCAGACACGAATGTCTTTTAATATTCCTCTTGGGTAGCATAGTGTCCGATTTGCAAGCTGCAAACATAGGGTTGTTTCTGATAAAGGATAATTATAGAATTTTTCATAGATTACTCTGGGCATGATATTGACGCTTGCGCCAAAGTCTCAAAGTGCTTCAGCAAAGTCGGTGACACCGATGGAGATTGGGATGACGGGTCATCCTGGATCTCCTTTCTTGGTTGGTAGGAAGTCATTACACCACTTTTCTGTGGGGTTGTTCCAATAAGCACCTACATCAAATATGTCTACAAGATTTGCAGATTCTAATCCTTCCAGTTGTGATGGAATACCGGGGTTAGTGATAGGAACAGTAGCAGCTATTTGGGTTAGCTGAGATTCATCATTTTATTAAAGCTAATTTGATTCTTGATGGCAATAGAAAAATTATCCATCCCATTATTTATAGTTTCTAGTATTTTATCATTGGATGCTAATTTCTTAGACATGTTATCCATTAACTTTCCTTGATTAGACACTAACTCTCTCAAAGGTGGAAAACTAGGATTATTATAGGAATTATTACCTTGATAATTACCTCAGTAGTTACCTGAGTAGTTAGGCCTTTGTTGTTGTTAATTCCAACCTTGATTTTGCTGAGGACGATTGTAGTAGTTGTTATTGTTGTTAATGTAGTTCACGTCCTCTTGCAATTCTAGACAATGATTGCCTGAGTGTCCAGTGTCTCCACATTCCTCACAGGTCATGTGAGAGTCGTAGATGTTCATAAGTTCTTTCTTCTCTTCAGCTTTTTCATCGAGTCTCTTCATGAGCAGGTCTAGCTTTGCTAACAGAATGTCTACCTCTTTGAGCTGGTGCATACCTCCACTTTTCTTGCGAGTTTGAGTTCTTTCTTCACTCCAACCTTGGTTGGATGCCATCTTCTCCACAAGAGATGTGGCTTGTGATATTGTAAGTGAAAGGAATGCTCCTCCGGCAGCATCATTCATGGTCTCACGAGTGCTGATGCTGAGCCCATGATAGAAGGTCTACATAAGTAACCAATTCTCCATTCCATGATGGTGACATTCTAGGATGTAGTCTTGGAAGCGCTCCCATGCTTCTGGAACGGACTCATCATGTTGTTGCTGAAAACTTGAAAACTTCCCACGGAGAGCATTGGTCTTACCCATGGGAAAGAACTTTGCTAAGAAATTGGTGGAACATAGTGCCCATGTGGTATTCTTCTCCTTGGTTGCATAGAACCACTGCTTCGCTCTTCCCAAGAGTGAGAATGGGAAAAGGCGAAGTAGTATGCGTCTCTGGGAATATTCTTGATAGTGAATGTGCTGCAAATCTCCAGGAAGTGTTGGAGATGAGCACTAGCATCTTCGTGTGCTTTCCCACAGAACTGACTTGCTTGCACCATGTTGATGAGCGCAGGCTTGAGCTCAAATGACTGTTCAATGTCCGCAGCGGGTCCAGTGCGGATGTTGTCCGTGGTGGGAGCTGAGAACTCGTGGATTGACTTGTCTGCCATGGCTTCGAACTCTTGTGTCAAGTCTCGAACGGTGTTTTGATGATCTTCTTGATTGGGTGAAGCTTCAAGCTGAGATGATGATGATGATTCTGTTACTTTCTTGAGCTTGGCTTTTGTCCTTCTGATTAATGCTTCAGGATTTTCAAAAAAATTGTCTAGAAGATCAAACCTATTCATAAATTACCCTGCATAAAATGATAGGAAATATATAGCCAAAAACAAGGGTAAGGTTGTACGAGTAGAGAATTGATGTTTTCTCAATCACATTAGTGATGCAAGTGATAAATCATTTATTCCTTTTGATAGCTAATCAACCTTCCACGGCAACGGCACCAAAAATGCTTGTTGATACTTCTTAACGTCATTACCAAAAGTAGAAAGATTTCTATTTCTGATAACGGCGCCAAAAATGGTTATCCACCTCTTATGCCACTTAAGCCAGGTTGTGATCACCAGCATGACAAAGAGATGCGGTATTGAAATATGCAATTGCTCTAAGTGAATATAAATGAATGTGTTTCTGCAAGCGCACAGATTATACCGAAGTAGCATTTTAACCAGGAGTATTCCAGGTATCGTTATTTATATTTTTACCACTGGGAAGGGATACTAAGGAATAAATGAGGAATAAGTAACGAGTATCACTGCATGTGTAATGGAGAGTTTTCATCTCTCTCTCTCTCAATACAAGATAAGTGTCACATAAGATATAGATTATTAATGAATAGTGACAAAAGATAAATATTGATCAGCATATATGTAGCCACATAAGATAATGATAAGCCCCTCAACAGATATTCTAGCAAGTCATTAGCATAGAATTAGGACGAACTATAAAGATATCTCCTAAGTCATTCTTAACTATACAGTCTAGTATACTATGATTAGTGCAATTATACTTGGCAATCATGGCGAGAAAAGAGATATTCATGTATAGTGAGTATTACTAAGGAAGATGAGAAACATAGCAATCACTTCCCCGTAATAGTACTGCTCTGCCTGCCCTACAAACGGGAGGAGGACTACAAAGGACTCAACAAGACTGTCACTCCCGCGAACTACCTCACGATCCGAAATGTAGGGTACAATCGTAGATAAATACAGTCTAGGCACCACGCCTACACAATATCTATCATTTACTCACAGCGCTGATGGATAAACGCTATACAATCCTAAACATGGATATGATTCAGATTTAACTACGCCAAGCATATAATCATAATAAGATAAGAACAATATAACTGAGAACATAATCAAATAGAGTAAAGTCATAAACAATATAATGAAGTAGAGCAAAGTCATATCCATAATATTGAAGAACAAATGATAAACAAGGAAGAACTAGAGAGAGAATGACCAATAATTCTCTTGACAGATCCAGAAACCAATCGAAGATTGACTCCTTGTAGTTCTAATCCTATATAGCTATGCTAAACTAGAGATATAGTTGATGTAGTGGCTCTAGGGCTTGATCAGGAGCTTCTCCTCTTGAGATGGATGATGAATAATGAATTAGGTCAGAGAGGCTCTTCTCCTCAGGGTCAGGGGTCCTTCCTTATATAGCCTCCTCAAATGAACATCAACCGTCGGATCAAACCGACCTTAATGGAGGGCTTAGATGCAACCTCAAAGGCGGTGGGAAGAGGGTCCACAAGGCAGGGCCTCATTGGGCTTTGCCCTAGGGTGGCCGCCCCAGGGGGTAGGGCGGGCGCCCTACCCCTGGGCCCGCTCGGCCTTTCACTCCTTCCCGTGCCTTCATGACTCTTCTAGAGTATTCTTGTTTCTACGGATGATGATTATCTCTATGTAATGCTGACATATGGGCCTTTCCTCCATATTTCCTGATATCCCCCTGTAGAAATAGACATTCACCAAAACTCGTGGAATTCTGTGAGTATAAACCCTATTTCTAGGTGTTGGTTTCATATAGATCCTTTTCCTTCTTTAGTTGACAGTTGGATTTGGTACTTAAGGACCGTCAACAGGGAGCATCTTGGCTTTGAGTATACTAGTTCTTCTGACCCCTCTCGGATTATCCCTGATTCCGAATTGTCTGATGATGACATATTTGGTCTGCATAAGTAACCAATTCTCCATTCCATGATGGTGACATTCTAGGATGTAGTCTTGGAAGCGCTCCCATGTTTCTGGAACGGACTCATCATGTTGTTGCTGAAAACTTGAAAACTTCCCACGGAGAGCATTGGTCTTACCCATGGGAAAGAACTTTGCTAAGAAATTGGTGGAACATAGTGCCCATGTGGTATTCTTCTCCTTGGTTGCATAGAACCACTGCTTCGCTCTTCCCAAGAGTGAGAATGGGAAAAGGCGAAGTAGTATGCGTCTCTGGGAATATTCTTGATAGTGAATGTGCTGCAAATCTCCAGGAAGTGTTGGAGATGAGCACTAGCATCTTCGTGTGCTTTCCCACAGAACTGACTTGCTTGCACCATGTTGATGACATATTTGATCGTTTGGGGAGGGTTTTGAGTGGTGTATCTGTCATTCCTCCCCATCTTTCGGAATACAACGCTGGAAATCCTCCTCCTCAGGTTAGTGATCTTTTAGTTCATTCTGATTTCTTTTTTTTTGAGTTTTTGTTTATTGATAGCTTGCTTTGTGCTCCAGGATTATGGTCACTCTTTTAGGCTTGACTTGCCTTTTGGGCCAAATGTCTTTGTTCCTGCTGATGCTGCTGCTGAAGTCACCGTGGCTTCGAGTTCTGCTTCCAGGTTGATCCCTGGATTCTATATTACTGATGGGTATGTTCCCTATACTCCTGATCCTCGGATTTCTCAGCTTGTAATGTTTTCTAGGAAGAGAAAGCTTCAGTCTTCTGCTCAACCTCCTCTGCTTGCTCCTGTCACTTGTCGTCGGACTTCTCGGTCGCGTACTCCCATAGGTAACATTATTGTAGGTGAGTGTTTTTGCTTTTAGCCGAGTTGTTTTGTTTACCACTTTTCTTTATTCTTGTATTTGTTCTTTGTCAGGTGGCTAGTCTATCCCCCTTGATGAAGAGTATTCTGACGATGATCTTCCTCTCGTTCGTCCCCCGTGAGTTTCTTTCTTGATGCTTTTTGTAATTTCTTTCTAAATTTTCCCCTGATTACCATTTGTCTAGTCGTAGGTCATCTGTTGGTCAGTCCGCTTGTGAAGCTGCATTAATTGCTTCGGTTGTTCCAATCTCTTCTTCTACATTGCTTGGTGATGATTTTTCTTTCGATATTCCCAAGCTTTCATTTGCACAAGTTGTTGCTTCTTTCAGCAAATCAGTCAAGTAAGTCAGACTTTCTTTGCAATGTTTAGATCTTAGTTGTCCTTGCCTAATATTTTTGCCTTCGCTTTTCTTAGGCTTTCTTCTGATGCTCCTACTTCGTCTCTTGGTGGTAGGGTTCTTTAGCCTTTGATGATTGTGTTTTGTCTTTCACTTTTTTGTTCTCATACTTCCTGTCTTGTAGGTCCTTCTATGCGAGAGGATGTTACTAATGTTGATGATACTTCCGAGTTGGTTCGTGCTTCTCCTCCTGCTGGTGTTCCCCTCCTTGAAATACCTGAGTTGAATATCTCGGGTAAGGCTCCGACTTCTTCTCCAACGGTTCCTCTACTCCTTCAAGGGCCAGAAATTCAGCTTAGCTGGGTTGATTGAGTCCAAAAGCTTGTTTCATCTTGGAATGATCTGTCCATGTCTTTTGGTGCTGAGCTAAAGGTATTTGCTCCTGCTTTTTCTTCTTCAGTTTATTTGTTTCTTTATCTCAATCTTTATCTCTTGCAGGAAGTCTGTCAGGAATTGACTGGTTCTCCTTCAGAAATTCAGTCGACTACTACTTTTCAAGCTGATCTTGATAGGGTTCAGCTTGAGTTATCTCAAGCTCGTGCTGCTTTGGAGCAAGAGAAAGCTCTCCGAGGAGTCGCTGAGGCTTCCTTGTCTGCTGCCCTTTTTGATTTAAAAGAAAAGACGGTTTGGAATTGTCTTTATATTTTCCTTTGTTCTTATGGTTCTCTTTTCTTATATTTAACATATTTGTCTTGTTTGTAACTGCTAATCAGGCTTCAATGGCTTGGAATTAAGAGAAGAAAGATTTGTCTCTTCGTCTTGAATCTTCAGAGAAGAGAGCTGAAACTGTAAGTTTTGGCGACTACTTGTTGGCCTTTGGGTTGCTTGCTGTTTTCATTTTTAGTTTCCTAAGTTCTTTGCCCTTTTCAGCCATTGAAATCAGAGGAGGCTTTACAAGCTCAGCTTTTGGAGGTTCATGATCGATATAAGTCTTTGTATACTGCTGCGAGACCTGTCATTGTTGTTGTCTGCCATGAAGAGGATGCTAAAGAAGGCCTGAAGAGCTTAATTCCTGCGCTGCCTCTTCGGTTTCGAGAATTTGTGGAAAATGGTTTTGAGCGTTGTATAAACAATGTTTTTTCTTTTGCTCGTGCCCTTGCTCCTGAGGTGTCCTTAGACCGAATTCTTGAAGATCCGATGGACGTCAATCTTTTGGTGAAGTGGGAGCAATCAAAGCCCGAAGTCCAGGAGCTTTGTCGCAAGATATTTGGTAAAGTGTTGCCTTCTTCTCCTTGATAGCGAACATTTACTTGTCCTTGAGTGATGGTCTTGTAATATACTCTGGATGATACTTTGTTAATATCTCGTCAAGTTTCATTCTGGTATGGTGATACCCTTGTCTTGTCCGTAGATGTTGTGCAGTTTATTTTTTGATTGACTCGTTTGTCCTTCTAATGAATACCTTATTTTCCAGATCTTGTGAGTCATGTCAGGTTCTTCTGACTGATATTTGGTAGCGTTGTGCCTTTATATTTAATCTTTGTAGATGCTTCTGAATTCTTGAATTCTTTCTGGGTAGTATTATCGGCCTTCGTGCCTTGATGACTATACTGAAAGTATTGCTCATAGAATGCCTTATGCTTTTGAGTTAGGCTTTGTAGATCTTCATCTTTAAATGACCTCCGAATTGTTTTGGGGTAGTAAAGTTGTTTTTGTCTTGTACTTTCCGATGTAGGAATAATAAATGTCACTTCTTGATGTAATAGTATTCGGCTTGCAGTCTTTGTTGCGCCGAGTTTGTGTTGCTCTTCAAGCAGTTGTGTTGTGTCACTTTGTACATGTGATTGACTTTCATGTAATCGAGGTAGACTGATATTTTTTGTTGCGCCGAGTAGTTTGATATTTGTCATGCCATCTCACGAAACAATTGACTTGTAGATATATGAACCAGACTGTGCCGCTCATGGTGCAAAGCAGTCGGTTTGTCATGCTGCATCACGAAGCAATTGACTTTAGAATGCTAGACAGTGCCGCTCATGGTGCAAAGCAGTCGATTTGTCATGCTGCCTCACAAAGCAATTGACTTTAGAATGCTAGACAGTGCCGCTCATGGTGCAAAGCTATCAGCTTGTCATGTCGTCTCACGAAACGATAGACTTTATATATATGAACCAGACTGTGCCGCTCATGGTGCAAGGCAGTCGGTTTGTCAAGTTGCCTCATGAAACAATTGACTTAAAAATGGTAGACAGTGTCGCTCATGGTGCAAAGCTGTCAGCTTGTCATGCCGTCTCACGAAATGGTAGACTTATATATATGAACCAGACAGTGCCGCTCATGGTGCAAAGCAGTCGGTTGGTCAAGTTGCCTCATGAAGCAATTGACTTAGAATGCTAGATAGTGTCGTTCATGGTGCAAAGTTGTCAGCTTATCATGTCATCTCACGAAACGGTAGACTTTTATATATGTATGAACCAGACTGTGCCGCTCATGGTGCAAAGCAATCGGTTTTTCAAGTTGCCTCACGAAGCAATTGACTTAGAATGCTAGACAGTGCCGCTCATGGTACAAAGCTGTCAGCTTGTCATGCCGTCTCACGAAATGGTTGACTTGTAGATCGTTTGTTCTTGATGTCTTGTATCTTGTGTCTTTAGTTCGAATTGTTTCTTGAGTTGGATGATATGTCAATTGTTACTTAGTTGAATTCCATCTTCTGTCATTAGCTCGTAAGTTCCGGGTTGTATTGCAGTCTTGATGATAAAAGGACTCTCCCATGGGCTGAGTAGTTTGTGTCTTCCTTCTTTCTTTTGAATTAGTCGTAATACCAGATCTCCTGGCTTTAGTGTTCTTGGATGCATATTTCTGTCGTAATATCTTCGTAAGGCTTGTAGGTATCTTGCATTTTGGATCACTGAACTATCTCTTATCTCGTCGATTGTGTCAATCTCTAGCCATCTTGTTTCTTCGGCTTCTCCTTCGTCGTATTGTTCTATTCTTGGTGATTGTCATATTAAGTCGACCGGTAACACTGCTTCTGATCTATACACCAAAAAGAAAGGTGAATATCCTGTTGCTCTGTTGATTTGAGTTCTTAAGCTCGATACTACTTTTGGTAGTTCTTCTATCCATTTTCCTCCATAGTCTTTTAAGTCTTCATAAAGTCTTGGTTTTAGTCCTTGTAATAATATCCCGTTGGCTCTTTCAACTTGTCCATTTGTGAAACAACCTCGATTTTCCACGAAGGGAATTTCACAGATTCGCAGTGTAATAAAACAGATTGTGTGAACAATCCACAGTATTACCCAATTTCAGTTGATAATCATTACCAAACTTCGAGTACAAGAGGGCCATAGAAGGGTTTACATTAATTATTACATCACCACACTGGCGGGAATCACACTGGAATCAATTAAAGTAGCAACGCGGGCAAAGCGCCGGGATTCTCTCCAAGCATGAGGCTAAGCACGAGACACCTAATCTTCGAAGTCATCATCACCAACATCTGGGTCCGAGTCGATACCTGTTTAAATGTCTATCAGTACGAATTGTACTGGTGCCACATTCCCACCAATGCCATATTTGTGGTATTGGATGCATTTCAAGGTATAGAAGAAGACCTATCTTTGGTGATGGGCTTCCTATGCAAGATTCATTAATTAACTTGTAAAATAAGTCATTGTATAGTTGTTCAAATCCGTAGTCCATCCATCCATTCCAATCCATTCCATACAATTCTCATCCCATCACACACGTCTCACCACACCTCACACTCATTCGACAGGACCAACTCCCGCTCGAGCCTGTCTCAGCGGCACACTACTCCTTCAGAGCATAGTGTCGGATCATATATTAACCAGAGGGAGTAGAGAAGACACCACTCTCTATCAGCGAAATAGGTCACAAAAACAGGTCCATAGCCGACGAATTAACTATGTATCGATCGATCAAACTGTACAACACTCTGCAATACCACGGGTTCTGCCATCATCGACATCTGGAGTCGTCTAGGCCGACGTCGGCCGCTTGCTAGCCTAGCTCGATGTCACTCTTCCACTCAGCCCTGAGCCAACTCCACGTACCGCACGAGGGCGCTGAGACTGTGAGGCCTGGTAATCAGGCCCCGGGGGTTACCAACTGTCTCGAGAGGGTGTGGGACGCACTCCCGTACCTCTCTACACTAATCTGCTTACTTCCAAGTAGTAGTGGCACCGCCCTACCAAGTAGTCCGACCGTCTACCCCCACCCCACAGAGAGCAAGTGGCATGTAAGGTTTCCATGATTCGAGAAGCCAGGAAGTTCCTAATTGGCCAAGCAAGACATCTTCATCATAACCCCATGCCATCACAACATTCCACTGTTCCGAGGTCGCCCTCGGAACCTTCTTTTTGGTCCATTTACCCACCACAGGTACGATCAAGGGATTGCCCAGGTAGCTCTCCCGGCAAGACTTGCCCAAGGCTCGTTGTCATTCCCACTTGGCCGACATGACCCTCACCACACGCATCCAAGACACACACATCACTCTCCCCTCTTTCCGGCACCACGTGCCTCATCATCATCATCATCTCATCAATATGTGAGAGTAGTAGTAGTTTAGAGCAAACAAGTGTGCGTTTATCTTATTGCGGGCTAGCAGGGCAAAGGTTTGTCAAGGTAAAGGTTGGAGCAAATAAACTACCATGCAACCTATGCATTGCTTAATCATTTATTTCCAAAAAGGTAACATGTAAGCATGCGTAATGGGTTCTACAGAGTTGGGTGGTAAGTGACACCTTCGTTGTCGTCACCGAGTTCCTCGTCGTACTCGTAATCTCCCTCCTCAGTCAGTTCCTCCTCGTTCTCTGAAACGAATACGCGAAATAGTCGCGTTAGTGACATATAGAGAATCACACAAAGAATTATCAGAAAAATGAGAAGATTCAAATGCACACAATCATAGCTCCATCATGTAGAGCTCATTTTTCTGAGAATTTTGATAGGTCATTTACAATTTTTGGGCTTTGTATGAATTAGTTACAAATTTTCAAAGTTTAGTTCAGTTTCTGAAATTGGAAAAATGCCCAAAATGACACACAGTGACACGTGGCAGCATATAATTAGTCGGGTGACTTCAGCTATGACTCGGTCAACGTTTATGGGCTTTATGGGCCGAGTAGGGTCGGGCTTGGGCCTGCCACGTGTCGATCAAAGGCTTTGCCACGTGGCCCCATGGGCTCCCACTGGGTTCGGCAGGGCTCAGTCTATACAGGGCGGTTCACCGTGCACTGGCGGTTTGGTCCAGTGGACCCGTGACTCGGTGCACGCCCTTTCTTCTCTGGTTCATGTGGAACAAGTCCACGCCATCCCTTCTCTTCTTTCCCGCTTCCACCACTCTGTTTTGCTCGACCGGCCGACGGACGGCGGCGCTCCGCCGGCGAGCAATCCAGGCTGCCCTACGGCGGCTCCCGAGTCCAAAGGAGGGGTCCATCACACACGCACGGGCATGGCGGACTCACTGGTGGGCTCGATTGTACCTGCTAGGCACTCGATCACAGCCGGGGACGTGTGGTGCGGGCGGTGCTCGTCGAATTCCACAAATCGCGGCACAGGTTGGTCTCAGGTTCGAATTGGCGCCGCGGTTAGGCTCAAGGCGGCCCGTATGTGTTGGCAAGGTCACCGGCGAGGCTCCCGAAGGCTCTCAGGGCACCCAGCGGTGGTGGACATCTCTGGCGGCTTACTGGTGTTCACGTTTTCGGGGTGGAGGGTTCCTGTACTGAAATTTGGCTCGCGCACCTTGGTCCCTAGCGTGAGTGGTTGCACGCAAACGCCCAGGTGGTTCACAGGGGTCACTGGGTTGTTTTTGGCTACGGCGGCGAGCTCGCCGAGCATGGTACCGGTGGTGGGTCGCGTGGCCAGAGGGCTCCGATGGGTGTCGGTCTTAACCAGCTAGTCCAAGGGCTCAAGGCAGACATGGCGTTGCTTCTAGGCCTTTCAATTTGGTCGGGGAGGGTCGATAGCTCACTGGAGCTTTTGAATCGGGTCCGTATGCCTTGCTACAGGTCTATGGCTTGGCTTATGCGCGTCCGGGCACTTGGACGGACGCACGAGTCATACAGGTGAACAAGAAGGGTCTCCCGACTGCTCTGGCCACGGCGTCGAGCTCGACAGCCATGGCCATGCCATCGGTCCGCGCGGCCGTAGCGCTTGGGGCTCGTGGGGTTCTTCCAACCAGTCAGGGATATTGTGGTGGTCTCAGTAAAGCCGTAGTAGTCGTCAATTTGGCCGGTGGAGCTCTCGGTCACTGGGAACGCACTTCGCCGCCGAGCGCGACGGTGTGCACGGTCATGGCGGACAGTGAACTCCCTCCCGCGTTCCTGAGCCGCGCGAGGTCCATTTGGTCGGGGCGGGTCCTTCTCGTGTGTGCGGTGGTGTGCGTGTCCGGTGGCTAAGCCGAGGAGGCGCTGGCATCGTCCCAGGTTGGGAACGCCATCGCGGTCTCCGGCGAGGTCTAGGCACAGTAGCGATTCAGAGTGTAGTACCTGGCGGCCGGTGTCGATAGGATAGTGGTGCAGTGACGAGGTGCTGCCGTGTTGCTCCGGAAGCCGTGCCGTGCCGCGCCTCGTCGCAGCAGCACGCCGACGATCTCCGGCGACTGCTCGCGTCGGCGGCACCTTCTTCCTCCCGTTCTTCTCTGCCTCTCCCCTTTGGCTCTCTCTCTCGTGCTTGCTGTTGCGTGGTGTGGTTTCCACAGCTTCGGCGGGCTCTTGGGAACCCTAGAGATCCAGGGCTCGGGTTTATATAGTGGCGTCGGCCATGGGAGCCAGCAGAGCTCGGTTGCCGCTGATCCGAGGGTGGAGCGGTTTGGCTCGCGATCCAAGGGTGGTGCGGGGCTTCCTTGGACTCCAAGATGAAGGGGACAGTCGGGGAGCAAGCAGGGGACAGGGGTCATGCGATATGCGTGACCCTGTCAGGGCCGTTGCGCCCCGCTGGTGTCTGCTGTGTGCGCCGCGCGCGCGTGAGGGAGCTTGGGCAAGAGGTGGAAGAACCACAAGGATGGGGTCGGGTCCAGCGGTCAGTGGCGTGAGGAGGAGCGGGTGTGCGGGTTGCTGGCCGCTGCGCGCGCGTGAGTGAAGGTAGGCCTCTTCGCAGTGCTGGGCCGAGGCGTGTGAGGCGAGCTGGCCCAATGGCCGAACGGGTGGGTTTGGGCTGGTCGATCTAGTTGGTCCTCCAGGCCGAGTTGGCCTGTTGTGTTGCCTTTCCCTTTTCTTTATTCTATTTCTTTTGTATTTGTTTTGTTAGTATACATGTATATATATGTATGCATATTTGTTCTTTCATAAGTGTACTTCCATCAATTTACATGTTTGTCAACATAACAAAAGAGCTAAGAACCAACTCAAGCAATTTAAGTAACATGGAACTAATGTTAGTACAGGGTAGGTATGAAAACCTAGGGTTTGGTGCTAACTATAACTATGGAATGTTAGGATATGCATAACATCCATCAAGCAATTGGTGAAGTAATGAAAAAAAATTGTAGTCGGTATTTTTCAAGTGTGTAATTTTTAGGGATGTTACAATTTGCTTGAGGGTGAGCTACTGATGCATAATCTATCTCTATTCCGCAATCTCTTGCCCAATATTGGAATTCTTTTGCTGTAAACGGTGATCCAAGATCTGTGATTATTCGGTTGGCCATCCCAAATCTATGCATGGTGTCTTGTATGAACTCTATTGCCTTTTCTGCGCTGTATTTGACTAATGGTTTGTATTCGATCCATTTGGTAAATTTATCTACTGGCACAAATATGTACTCAAATCCTCCTTTTGCTTTTTTGAGTGGTCTGACTTGATCTAGCCCCCAACATGAGAAAGGACATGCTGGTGGTATACAGATTAGATTGTGTGCTGGAACATGTGATTGTCTTGCAAACATCTGACAGCTTTTGCATGTTTTGACTAATTGTTCTGCGTCTTTGAGTGTTGTTGGCCAGTAGAATCCGCTTCTAAATGCTTTACCGATTAGTGTTCTAGATGTTGCATGATTTCCGCATCATCCCGAGTGGATTTCTTCCAATATCTCTTTTCCTTCCTATGTTGATACGCACTTTAGTAATACTCCAGAAGATATTGCTCTCTTGTAAAGTTTGTCTTTTATGAGAACATATGCTTTGTTTTTCCTTATGACCCTTGTTGCTTCTGCTTTGTCTCTTGGTAGTTTGTTTTCGCTTTTATAATCAATGTATGGTTGCCTCCAATCGCCTTCTATGTTGAGGATTTGTCTTGAGATGTCGGTTCTTTTGTCTTGTCTATGTCCATTGGGTCTTCCTTTTGTTTACTGATTTCTTGGATTGATGGCTTTGCAAGTTCTTCTACGAATATTCCAGGTGGTACCTTTGCTCTGTCTGATCCCAATTTAGACAAGATATCTCCTGCCACATTTGAATCTCTTAGAACGTGATGGATTTCTAGTCCTTCAAAATTCTTCTCGAGTTTCCTTACTTCTGCATAGTATGTGTCCATGTTGTTTTTTGTGCAATCTCATTCTTTGTTTACTTGGTTGATTGCTACTGCTGAATCTCCGTAGGCGAGAATTCTTTTGATTCCTAGAGTAGTTGCTACTTTTAATTCGTGTATGAGCGCTTCGTATTCTGCTTCATTATTTGTTGTCTACCATAATATATGTAGTACGTATTTTAACTGTCTTCCTTCTGGGGAGATTAGTAGCACACCTGCTCCTGCCCCTCCAAGTTTCAGGGAACCGTCAAAGTACATCTTCCAGTGGTCTCGTATTGGCTCTGGTTCTTTTTGTGCGATTTCTGTCCATTACGCGATGAAGTCGGGTAGTATCTACGACTTGATTGCTGTTCTTGGTTTGAAGTCTATGTTTAAATCTCCGAATTCTACTGTGCATTTTGATATTCGGCCTGTGGCATCCTTATTTCTGAGTATGTCTTGTAGCAAGAAGTTGGTCGCGACTGTTACTTTGTGCTTATGGAAATAATGTCTCAGTTTCCTTGATGATATGAGTACTGCATATAGTAGTTTCTGTACGTGTGGGTATCTAACTTTTGACTCCGTGAGTACTTCACTGATGTAATACACTAGTCTTTGCACTTTGAAGGTATGTCTGAGTGCTTCTCTTTCCACAATGACTGTTGCACTTACTACGCTCTTTGTTGTCGTGATATATAGCATCATGTCCTCCTTATTTTTTGGCGGTGTCATTACTGGAGATGATGATAAGTATTCTTTTAACTTGACGAAAGCTTGATTTGCCTCCTCTGTCCATTCGAAGTTCTCTTTCCTTTTTAGGAGTTTGAAGAAAGGTAATCCTTTTTCTCCTAATTTTGATATGAATCTGTTGAGAGCTTACATACATCCTGTGAGCTTTTGTATGTCCTTGACCTTTTAGGGTGGTTTCATATCCATTATTGCTTTGACTTGTTTTTGTTAGGAATATGCCCTAGAGCTAATCATGTAGATGATTATATTCCGAGCTAATCCATGATTAATAAAGTGTTCTTTGAATATCCATTATAGACAACGAGTATTGATTGACGATTGTGTGAATTGTTTGTGGAACTCAATTACCTGAATGGTTATTCTAAAAGTTGTCCCTGGTCGGCATTCTTGTAAGAGCACACTTGAATATTAGACCAACACATGTATTAGTTGATGGCTATGTTTCACAAGTCATAGACATAGAGATGTCAAACTAATAATGTGGGCACATGTGAGACATGTAGGCTGGACTGACCCAACAAGAGAAAGTCTCTATTCATGTCATGTACGTTATGTCCTTAGACCTGAGATTGTGGTATGTACTCAAGATGTGAAACGATCTACTTAGGGACTATCAAACGCTACTCCGTTATTGGGTAGTTATAAAGGTGGTCATTGGGTGGTCGGGAAACATCCTGTGATACATAGACAATCAAGATGGAATTTGCCCCTCTCTTCGTGAGAGAGATATCACTGGATCACTCATGTGATTGGATCAACAAATGCATGGCCGTGCTTGGGTTAAGTGTTAACCCACGAGTTGAACCATATATCGAGTGGCAAAGGGAATAACTTGTACATGGTCATAGTGGTTCGTCTGATATGATCATAGCGTATGCATAGGAGTTGACACGCCTTGCTAGAGGCCGCTATCAACTATTGGTCGAGTAAGAGTACTTGGGCCATGTCTATGTATGCGTGAGCCCATAGGGTCGCACGCTTAAAGGGCTGGAAGCCTAATTCGGGTTGGACCCGAATTAGACTAGGTTTAGGGTTACTAATGGGCCTCCAACGTGGGAGCTCGTCAGGACGCCTATATAAGCAAGGGGTGGGCGCGGGGCGATATTGATCCACGCCTTTTGGCAGCCACCGTCGCCTCCCCACGCTCGCGCCTTTTGCTCCTCGCGGACCTAGCAGTCCGGAGGCGCAACGCTTCCTCCCTGCACGTGTGGGATTCCTCGGAGGTGCTGCATCTGGAGCACAAGGACAAACCGCGCGAAGGGGACGTTGAGACGGACGACCACACAACTGCACTGCCTGCTGCGATGCACACGACTACATCAAGTCGTCTTCCGCTGCACCTACGCGTCTAGTGGTAATCCCGTAACCTATAACTAGCAGTAGATCCTGGTTTATGAGGTCGAAAAGTTTTGTTTTCCGGCTAGCGTAGCAACCTCGTATTCCATCAGTTTTGTGCTTACTTCAATCCCTCTAATGTTGACTAAGAAACCGAGTAGTTGTCCTGATGGTACGCCAAAGACGCATTTTGTGGGATTGAGCTTCCACTTCCACGCTTTCAGATTCTTGAAGGTCTCTTCTAGGTCTTCCAATAGTGATTCGCATTCCTTTGTTTTGACTACTAAATCATCAATGTAGGCCTCAGCGTTTCTTTTGATTTGATCTCCAAGGCAGGTTTGTATTGCTCTTTGATATGTTGCTCCTGCATTTTTAGTCCGAAGGGCATTGACTTGTAGCAGTATGCCCCAAAGGGTGTTATAAAAGATGTTTTGTTTTGATCTTATTCTCTCAGTGATATTTGGTGGTATCCTGAGTAGCAGTCGAGGAAAGATAGCAGTGATGATCCCGCTATTGAGTCTATGACTTGGTCAATTCTTGGTGGCCCATACGGGTCTTTTGAGCAATGTTTGTTAAGATCTGTGTAGTCCACACACATACGCATTCTTTAGAGTTCTTTTTCTCCACCAAAATAGGGTTAGCCAACCAGTCCGGGTTGATTATTTCCCTGATGAATCCTGCTGCCAGTAGTTTTGTAACTTCCTTTTTGATTGTTGCTTTCCTGTCTAGTGCAAATCTGCATAACTTCTGTTTTACTGGTCTTGATTCTTTGTTTATATCAATTTTGTGCTCAGCCAACTCCTTTGGGACTCCTGGCATGTCTGCTGGTTTCCATGCGAATATGTCTTTGTTGTCCCTTAGAAAGTTGGTGAGCGCAAGTTCCTATTTGGGGTCCAGATTTGCACTGATTATTGTTGTCTTTTCTGAATCTCCAGTTAATAGGTCGATTGTCTTCGTGGCTGCTTCTTTTGGAGGTGTAAAGTTGCTTGGCTTCTTTGCCGGTATTTGGATTTTGTCTGGGTTTATTTTCTCAACCTTCTTCGCAATGTCTTCTTTTTCCTTGTAATCTTGTAATTTTTCTGATATTTGTATGGCTTGTACGTCACAATCATATGCCTTATTTAGATCTCCTTTTAGTGAAAGAACTCCTTTTGTTGTCGACATCTTGAACAATAGATACGGGTAGTGGGGTATTGCCATGTATCTTGTGAGTGCTGGTCTTCCAAGGATTGCATTATAACATGATTCGAAATCGGCTACTTCGAATTTAATGAACTCGGTTTGATATTTGTCGGGTGTGCCAAATGTAACTGGTAAGGTAATCTTTCCCAATGGTATGGAAGCTTTTCCGGGTACTATCCCATAGAAAGGAATACTTGTTGGTCCCATTACTAGGGGATAATAGCCAGCATTTGCTGCACTTGTCCATTGATCTTCTCTTGTGAATTGAATTGGGTATTCTGACCAATCTAAATATCTTGAGGTAGCTGGTTCTGCTGCCATGATGGTTCTGTGTGCTAGCTTTTCCTGTCTTTTATTTCTTGTGTATGATGCTCCAGAAAAGATTATTGCTTTTTGTCATTGGGGTTCTTGATAATTTCCTTCTACTTTCTTTGTATCCTTTCTGGATTCATCTATTCTTTGTTCCGGGTTATTTGCTCGCGTATCTTCTTTCTTTGTGAATCTTCATTGAAAGGTGTCGCACTCAACCAGCTTGTGCCCTGCGTGAGGGTGTATGTAGCAAGGTAGGTCTTCTATCCTCTCTGCTGGCTTTCTTGCGTAGTTGTTGCCTTGGTAGTTGTTGTTTGAGTATCTGTTATTTTGGTTTGTGTTTCTGTTGTTGTTGTAGTTGTTGTTGTACCCTCCTTTGTCATTATCGTTGTATCTTCTTTTGTTGTCCGTTGCTGCTACCATGTTGTCTTGTCTCGGTCTTTTGTCATTTGGTCTAAAATCTGGTCTTTTATTTTCATGAAAATCTCGGGTGAATCTGTGTCGAGTTCTTTCTTTTGACGATATCATCTTTTCGACAACTCTTTTGAAGTCTTCATTAGATCTTGGGTTTTCATTGAAATAGTCTTTGAACTACCAATTTGCTAGGATTCCATCCGCAAATGTCTCTATTACTTCTCTATCGGTGATGTCGTGTATTTGAGCTCTGAGTTCTCCAAACCTTCGATAATACTCCCTTAGAGTTTCTCCTTTTCTTTGCTTTACATTCTTCAATTTTGCCGCTGTCATGGGGTGTGCTATTATTCCTGCAAAGTTGTTGCAGAAGGCTTCTTGCAAATCTTCCTAATACTTGATCGATCGTGGTTTCAGCTTGTCAAACCATTGCAGAGGCATGGCTTCAAGTGCCATTGGAAAGTATAAGGCTTTAATGTCATTGTTTCCTCCTGCGAGTTCAATGGATTGGGAATAGACTCTTATCCATTGTCTAGGTTCCACTTTTCCATTGTACTTGGAGTGATTTGCTGGTTTGAATTTGTGTGGTAATTTCAACGTTTGCAGTCTTCCTGCAAAGCATGGGAATCTGTCATACTGTTATGTTCTGTTGAAGTCCGGTGACCAGTCTCTTCTGTAATAATCCCTGTCCCCTCTGTATTCAGATTCACCGTAGTCTTCCAGATAGCGTTGGCCCCAATCTGGGTCATTTTGTTTTACCAGCCCAAGATGTTGTTCCTGTCTTTCCGATTGTTGTGGTACCTCTGTTTTCCCTAGTCTGTGGAATATCGACTTTTTGAGGGGTTGTTCCTCTTGTTTTTCTCCTTGTCCTTCTTGAGGTATATTGTCGTCGGGTTGTTTGTTTGGGTCTCTGTCTTCTTTTATTAGCTCATCTATGATTCTTTCCTCTTTAGTGAGTATGTTTAGTTCTTTTGTCAGTTCTTCAATTCTTTCTCTCTTCGTGTTTTTTATGGATTCTCTTTCCGCATTCTTCTTGTTGTATTCTATCAACTCTGCTTTGTATTTGTTCCAGATTTGTTTTCTCTGGGCAGCTCGATTTCTTCTTCCTGCTCTAGTCTTGTTCTTTTTCAGCCTTGTAGCTTTGTGATTGTTGGTTTCATTGTCGTTGCCTTCCTCATCGTCCGAGATATCTCCTTCTGATTCATCTGATGATTTCAAGTCAGGTATTTGTGGTGGCTCCAAATAAGGTTCTAGCTCTGCCATGTATATAGTATGCGCTCTCCGAGTTCTTTTTGTTTGTTGGTTTCTCTTTCTTGTCTTGCATGATAATCCCTGGTAGAGTCCGAGTTCTTTTCTTACTTAGAACGGTAGTTCTGTATCCTGGCCTTGCATTCTTGGGGATTGGTTTGGCCAGTGCACGATACATCCTTCTCGAGTTGTTGACATAATCATTCCCTCTTGAGCGCCTTTCAGAGTTACGCTTCTTGTCATCTCCTTCCGAAGAAACTTTCCGTATGTGGATGCGGAGTTATGTAGTCCGTATAGGACCCAGTACTTTACTATCTCTGAGTTGTTCCTGCTTTTGACAGAGGCTCGGTTGCGTATTCCGACTTGATTTGTGCTTAGTCTTCCCGTGTTAGTCTCGGAGTTGGCATATGGTGATGTCTCCTTCTCTGAGTCAGTTTCGTATCCATCCTCTTCTGCTCGTCCGGTCGGCTTTGAAATCATGAGATTTTTGGTCTTTTGATTCAGTTCTTGAAGATTTTGTTCGACTCCTTCTTGGAGTTGGCTTGGGAGCTTTCCGTCGTTGTTGATTTCGCAGATCCATGATCCGAAGAAAAACATTGATTTCGTAGATTCCATCGTCTTGAGGTCGTGGTCCACCAAGCTTTTGAGAAAAAAATCACCGAAAGCCCCTACCTGGCGCGCCAGCTGTCGATGTTTTACCACCGATAGCCTGCCACGGGGTTACCCGAGATAGTAGTTCGTGCCTCGGCGAATAGTGAAACCTTGGTGGTTCAACACGTAGGGACACACGATTTATACTAGTTCAAGCCCTCGACACAGTCGAGTAATAACCCTACGTCTAGTTGGGTCACTTGTTATTGCTCTAATCTTGTAATACAAGGTGTTGTGTGTCGCTCTACGTATCAGGTGTTATGTAGTATGTTCAGATGTTTTTTGGGTGATGCCCTCACCAGCCTTTTATAGTCCAGGGACTGGCCGAGGGCTGCTCTAATCCTACTCTGTTACAAACTTAGAGTCCTAGGCTGCGCTTCGGTTCTGTTGTCCTTACCGAGTAGAATTCGGTCTCGCTAGTTTGTCTTCCTTCGTGGGCCAAAAGAAGGAGGCCCAAGGCTCAGGTAAGCCGGTCTATGGGTACCCTATAGGATATCCCATCGACACATACTGTATGGCAGGAGTCAGGGCAAGTCCGAGCAACCCGTTACCACTTCTCAAGGCCTAAGGGCTCGGCGACGGCCTCAGGCTACTAGACAATGGTGGCCGAGCTCCACCTAGTGCACACCCAGGCTAGTGCTCCAGTAGGAATCTGCACCTCAAACCACATGCCAGGATTTGGCTCAAGAATCCATTAGACGCCTAGAGCCTTACAGGTATGGAGATGATGCACCATATCCTATTCAATGGAAGCGAGGACCTATCGACCACTCTCTCTAGGGTCACGCAATTTGCGTGACTCAACAAGATAAGGGACTCCACCGACTCCAAGGGCAAAAGGAGCTAGGGCCCACTTGTTGGCCCCTCTAGATAAAGGCTCCTTGCATACCAAGCAAGCCTCAAGAAGGCTCACCCAGAGAGACCGCAACGCAATGGCTTGCCCCTAACAGTCAAGTGCCAGAACAGAGGTAGCGACAACCGACATTATGTTTCACAGTCTCAACATGCCGATGGACTCTGGTGACTTAGGGTTCTGTGGCAGGGTGGTATCATACTAGTTAGAAGACAAATCTGAATCGGCCTATGTGGGGCACCGCCAATGATGGTGATCTTGTTGGTACAAGTGTACATGCTCCACAGAGTTCATTGATCTATACGTATACCCGTGTCCACGAACATGGACATTTCTATGTTTCTCTCTTCTCTTAACTAGAAAATGGTGCTTTCTTCTCTTCCCTAAGGTTAGATAATGATTTGGCCTATGACCATTGAGGGAAGAATGAGTGTGAGTTGTCCTTGTCACCTAAAGAGAGAGTGTGACAAGCTATGTGGTGGATATGTGTGGATATGGATGGGATGGATGTATGGATAGTGGGTCATGAAACTTGAGAACTGTACTTAATAATGATGAGAATTGCATAGGAAAACTACATCAAAATAGTAGGTCTTTTCTCTTACCTTTGCATACCACTTTCCACAAAGCAATGAGTGAAGCATAGGGTGCAAGCTAGTGGCTAGTACAAATTGTACTGAGAATTGCTTAGCATGTGATGGGCTAGAGTACGACTATGATGTTGATGGATGGGAGGATTAGAGGATCTTGTCCTATGCTCGAGTTTGCCTAAGGAGATATAGTCTTCACCTGATGAGGTGCTTTCTGATGTTGTTTCTGGTTGCTATGTGTGATGTGTGATTCTACCAAGTGGCGATATAATAATTAGGGTAAACCTCTCTATTGTACCCTTCTAAGATAGGTGTTCGATATGTATGACTTGTGATGTTGATTGGAATTCGATTATGTGATGGAATGATCTCCTAGGACTGTCATATTAAGGTTTCTATCTGTGAATTTTCCTTTGAGAAAATCATGGATTGTTTTGAGTATCATTGTCATGAAGATTACCCTAATATGTTGCTTAGACCTAGTAGTCGCTTAACTCTCGTTATTTCTTTTGTTTGTTCTCCTATGCATTTGGAAATTTGGCAACCCCTATGCCTTGTGTAACAAACCTTACTCGATTTGTATAAAAGTTGAGACAATCTTTTTTCCAAAAAGGTAAAAAAAAATTGAGGCCAATTGTTGAGGTCCGATTTGTGTAATTCCTTGGAGTTACACACAAATGGGTTTAGGGTTGAATTGATAGATGAATGCCAAGAGTAAACTTCATGCGAGTCAACAACTTCATGCGAGTCAACCAAATTTTCTTACCTTTACCGGTATAGGATCCCTTCTTTATGGGTGAAGGCGATGCCCTTGAAGTTCATTGACCTATCCTATTGGCTTGAACTTATCAGTCATTTATCAGTCATGGTATAATGTTTTTCTCTCATAACAAAATAGCCAAAAACAACATCAGCCGGCCGTGAAATCCATCAGCCGAACATGAATTCATTCTTCCACGCCTGCAACTAGGTTTCCACAAATATTCCTAAATACCGGATGGGAAAATGGTCATTACATAATGGAAGCGTATGGCATGAAAACCAACTAGCTATGCAAACTACGCAAACTCTAATCAAACCCACAAGATTCTAATCTGATGGACTTAAGTAAAGGTGGATCATTTATACACTTAAGACCTCCCACCATTTCCTTCCTAATCACTTAACCCCAGCCCTACCTGGCGGCTCCATTACGTTCCGTCGCCTCCTGTTCCCTTCCCCAACGCCTCGCGACCCCCGACTCCGGCTGGCTTACGTTGCGTCGCCTCCTGTTCCCCGACGCCCGACGCCTCGCGACCCCCGACTCCGGCTGGCTGCGCACCCGCCTGGAGGGACGCTGGGACCGGATCAAGGCCTGCCTGGCCGCCACGCCCACCTGCACCGACTTCAACGGGACGTACGCCACGGCGCAGGACCTGTTCACCGCCAACGTAACGTCCCAGGACGAGCTTATTTGGGCCAATGGTAAGCAACAGCAGTGTTAGCTGCCTAGAGACTCTAGTCGTTGATGGATCTTATTTACAATGGATCTCCTTTGGCGGATGTAGTGAACTGCATTGGCGGAGCCAAGGCCCGGCCACCCTGGGCTGGTGGCCGGGCTCAGCTGGTCGACACATACGACGTATACGTATATATACCTATATTTATATTATATAGTTGAAACTCATATAGAGTTGTTGATGTCTATATCTACCTCTTACTCTCTCTACCTCATCATACTGGTACCTGCTGCAATACATACAGAGTTGCTGCTATTTTGGTTCTCTAATTTTACATTTATATACAACAGTACAATACTCTATATTATGTGTTATTATTAGGTTGGGTTTATCAGGGCTCCTTGTAATAAGCATTGCTAAACAGACATTAATATTTACAAAATAGCTCCTTACAAGGAGTTTGAAGGAGCTAGAGCCATCTTATTTATAGAGGAGCCGGAGGTTTCTACAACTTTTCGTTTATTCTCACGATCCTAATACAAAATTTTTTAAACAAATCATTGTAATTATTTTTGTCAAAAAGGCTTTTTAAAATATCTTCAACTTCACCTAGAAGATACTCCATGTGAGGAGCCAAACCATCTTAATTAGAGAGCCGTTTTAAATAGATCCTTGATATTATATTGCATCTCGCCCGAGCTCCATAAAAACTCTGGCTCCGCCACTGGTGAACTGAAGAATCTGCACTTACGAGGACGGATGAGGAATCTCCGCACCCTAGACATCTCAGGCACGGCAGTGAAAACACTAGATCTCATTACAACAGAAATCTCGCACCTTGATAATTAAGCTCTATCTACTTGACTGCAAGAAGCTCCGTGCAATCCTATGGCCACAAAAAGACAAAATGAAACAAGAAGGCTTGGGTAACCTATGCATTGACACCACGTGGTCAGCACCCACCGCTCAATCTAGAGAGGAAAAGTCCAAGAGGGGTACTAGTATTGCTATTACAAGAACATTAGTAGCACCTGTAGCACATGCTAATCAGCCGAGCAGTGAATTTGATTGGTACATTTCTGTACATTAGGAGGCAACGGAACGTAACGTCCTGCAGGCCTTGATCCGGTAGGCGGAACGTAACGTCCTGTTGGCGGTGAACAGGTCCTGCGCTACGTCCTGTTGAAGTCGGTGCAGGTGGGCGTGACGGCCAGCAGGAGTCCCTCCAGGCGGGCGCGCAGCCAGCCGGAGTCGGGGGGCGTCGGGCGTCGGGGAAGGGAACAGGAGGCGACGGAATGTAATGGAGCCGCTAGGTAGGGCTGGGGTTAAGTGATTAGGAAGGAAATGATGAATAAGGCTAGATGAAAAGCTCGTGGCTCGGTAGCTCGTTCGACTCGGCTCGTTATTGGCTCGGCTCAGCTTGACTCGTTTATATTTTGTAACGAGCCAACACTTTAGCTCGTTTAATTAATGAGTCAGCTCGTGAGCCGGCTTGAGCTGGCTCGTGAGCCTAATGAACCAAAGTTATTGATCTTAAACTTTATTAGTTTTATGAGACTTCATATTTTATATTTTTAAAATTAGCTAATTATTAGACTTTGACTTTATAAATTTAAGATTATATGATTTTATTGTTTTTAAATGGATGTATGGATAATCAATAACTGATTATGGATACATTATATATGATATAAAGTTTGAATAATATATGTATAGTGTACTATTATAATATATTGATACATATTATTTTTATTTGATTGAAAACTCATGAATAAATAAATTTTACATTATTATTATTCTCAAAATTTTAAAAAATATTTTTTTTCGTCTGGCTCGCGAGCCAAACGAGCCAGCTCGGCTCGTAGCCGAGCCGAGCTGGCTTCCTGTCTCGCTAAGATAACGAGCCGAGCCGAGCTGGCTTGTTATCTTAACGAGCCAGAACGAGCCGAGCCCATGGCTCGTTAGGCCAGCCTTAATGGTAGGAGGGCTTCACATAAGTCCATCGGATTAGAATCCTGTGGGTTTTATTAGAGTTTACGTATTTTGCATAGCTAGTTGGTTTTCATACCATAACGCTCCTTTACATAATTCATATATAGAATATTGGAGATCCTTCAGCAATGCAAGGTGCACCGGTGGAATCTCGACCAGCAAACGCTGCGCTCTCAGCACTGAATCATGGAAGGTTCTTTTGAACTTAGACTGTACACTAGAGTTAATTAAGTTGCACATGAATCGTAAAGGCACTAGATCTTCAAATGTCATACAAATCTTCATCCATGTTAGGCACTAGTCGTTCTGCGGGGTTGTAGTGGTAGTCTCCCTAGGGATTGATGACTTGATCCATGAGAAATCATGCAATTCTTTTTTGATGTGCTTTGATCTTGACCGGTTCCATCACTTGCTCCTTCAACCATAGCTCCTTCAATTTGCAATAAAGACAAAATACTTTAATATACATAAGATTTATTTAATAGCAACTAATAAAAAGTGAAACGATTTTGTTATATACATATGACGTACCCGTTGTTTGTCAATAGGAGTCCTTTTTGCAAAATGCGTGAGGTACTCGCAGATGTAGAATGCGCAAGTGTTGGTTCCTTGCCGCTGCTTTAGTACTCACTGTAGAACGATAGGATCTGAAAGTGGCGCTTTCAGCTCTGGCCGGTGCTTCTCAACGTACCAAGACCAAACCCTACCCAATAATTGATCGTTTGTTTACTATTGCAGAGTATGAAGAGTAGGAATCAATAATATCTAAAGATTCAAGTTACCCCTTGATAATGTCGATCATATCTCTGTAATCATCAAGTTTTTTTTGCAACGAGTCATAGACCAACACTGTACTTTTAGGGATGACGAAGACTATGAGTATTCAGTGATAGCTGCACTTGTTTATAGATAGGCAACATATATATATCTTTATGCTGAATTGAGTAAGTAAACTAAAATGTGCACACTCACCCTATGTTGTATGGGAAGAGTATATATTTCTTTTCCTTTTGGTTGATTAAAAACCTACGAAGATTCCTCTTTATTTGCTCTTTCCATTTGACGTAGGGAGTCTTCGGGTCCTTGAATATAATGTTTGGATCTATAAAACCAATCTTCTTTTCCTTGATAAGTCTAAGGTCTCTCATAATGTCCCTGCAAAAAAAGACATGTTACTTATATATGTATATTATGCTACACCGTGAGATTACTAAAAAATGATTCACTTACAGACAATAGCAACTGACGAGGGATTTGTCCAGATCGTTCATGTGGCATAACGGATGTAACTCGGTGAACTGGACTTACATAATGTCATCGCCATGGAAGTAATCGTGTTGTCTAATCCTGACACAAATATTATCATTGACGTCTGGCTCAGCACTCTTGCACGCCTCCATGTACCACTTGTTTAGCTTGTACATTTGCGTGCCAAGTTCATTGAGTGCTGCATGATTGTATAGACTCCTTCCAAATACATATTTCCTTATCCACTCATCGACTACCGTGGCTTTCGAGCAGGTTTCTTCATTGAGCACTTCGGAAACATGTAAACCCGTACCTTTGAGAAAATCTTTGAGTCCTGAGAAATCGATATCTGGAGGCAGGAGTTCGGAGAGGATCGCGTTTGATCCATATTCATTGATCCCCAGGGGCACTGATTGCTGCGATTGTTTCCCTAGCTGTGGGACACCTTTGCCCGCTTTCTTCTTTTTTGCCTCCGCTTTAATGGACTTGGACATTATGCGCTCATAGTCTGAGAGTGGGGTAGGCTTAAGAGATTCACGTCTCTTTTTCTCCCTCTCATGCACCGCTTTCCTTAGATCTGCTGGTCTGAGCAACAAGTACGGAGACTCGTCCTTCTTCGCTCTATTGTCCTTGCACTTCTTGAAGAAATCTTGCACCTTTGAGAGTGGCGCAGCCTCCTCAGTGTTCGCGGTGATAATTTTCTTGTGAATGACAACTCTCTTCCTCTTCGGCTTCGGTGGTGAACGATGCTTCCTTCTGGCCGAGCACACTGGTGAACATATTTCTTCAGTACTCCCATGAACCTCTCAAAGGGGAACATGTTGTGTAGAAACACAGGACCGAGAATCTGGATCTCCTTGACCAAGTGAACAAGGAGGTGTGTCATGATATCAAAGAATGATGGAGGAAACACCAACTCAAAGCTGACAAGACATTGAACCATATCATTCTGTAGAGTAGCTAGTTCCATTGGATTGATTGCCTTCTAAGAAATGGCATTGAGGAATGCACATAGCTTCACAGTGGCCAGACGTACATGTGGAGGTAGAATTCCTCTTAAAGCAACCAGGAGCAACTGCGTCATAAGCACATGGTAGTCATGCGACTTTAAATTTAGGAATCTCTTCTCTGGCACATTTATTATACGCTTTATGTTGGAGAAGAATCCAGATGGTACCTTCATGCTGCTAAGGCATTCAAACATGCTTTCCTTCTCTTCCTTGGTAAGGGTGTAGCTAGCAGGTCTTAAGTATTGACGTCCATCAGGTGTCTTCTCTGAATGCAGGTTATCTTGTTCTTTCATGGTCTGCAAGTCCTGCCGTGCTTCAACTGAGTCCTTAGGATTCCCGTAAACACCCATGAAACCTAGAAGGTTAACACAATTATTCTTTGTCACGTGCATCACGTCGATCGAATGGCGGACCTCAAGGATCTGCCAATACGGTAGCTCCCAAAATATCGACTTCTTCTTAAACGCTGGTGCGTGACCCACAACATCTTTCGGTACAGGCTCGCTGCCCTGTCCCTTTCCAAAGACTACTTTTAGATCCTTGACCATCTCAAGTACATCTTCTCCTGTTCTATTGTGAGGCTTCTTCCGGTGGTCTGGCTTGCCATTAAATTGCTTTCCTTTCTTTCTAGCCTGGTGATTCGTAGAAAGAAATTGACGATGCCCAAGGTACACGACCTTTCTAGATTTTTTCAAATATACACTCTCAATGTCATCAAAACAATGTGTGCATGCATTGTACCCCTTGTTTGTTTGTCCTGAGAGATTACTTAGAGAAGGCCAATCATTGATTGTTACGAACAGCAATGCTCGCAGGTCAAAGTGCTCCTGTTTGTACTCATCCCATGTACGTACACCTGGTTTGCTCCATAAAAGCAGGAGTTCGTCAACTAATGGCCTCAGGTACACATCGATGTTGTTTCCAGGTTGCCTCGGGCCTTGGATGAGCACCGGCATCATAACAAACTTCCGCTTCATGCACAACCATGGAGGAAGGTTGTAGATACACAGAGTTACAGGCCAGGTGCTATAACTACTGCTCTAGTCCCCAAAAGGATTAAAACCATCTGTACTTAAACCAAACCTTAAGTTCCGTGCGTCGTCTACGAACTCCTTATATTCTCTGTCTATTGCTCTCCACTGGGAACCATCAGCAGGGTGTCTCAGCATGTTGTCTACCTTACGGTCTTCTTTGTGCCATCGCAATAACTTCGCATCGTCCCTGATTCTGAACAGACGTTTTAGGCGTGGTATTATAGGAGCATACCACATAACCTTGGCAGGGATTTTCTTGCTGGGATTTTCTTCGCCTTCAACATAACCAGGGTCATCTCTCTTGATCTTATACCGAGAAGCTTCACATACGGGGCACGCATCCAAATTCTCGTAGTCCTTGTCACGGTAAAGGATGCAGTCATAGTGACATGCATGTATCTTCTCGATTTCTAATCCCAAAGGACAGACGATCTTTTTTGCTTCGTACATAGTGTTGAGCAATTCATTATTCTTCGGAAGCATCTTTTTCTGGATCTTCAATAATTTCCCAAATGCCTTGTCGGATAGGCCACTCTCTGCCTTCCATTGTAGCAACTCCAGTGTTGTACCCAACTTCTTTTGCCCATCTTCGACGGTCGGGTATAGTAATTGTTTGTGATCCTCTAGCATGCGGTCAAACTTAGCCTTCTCCTTTTGACTCTCACAATCCATTTGTGCCTCACGAATGACATTAGCAAAAGCATCATCTTCATCAAATGCCTCTTCTGCCCCTGCCTCTTCTTCACCTTCTCCCATTTCAGAATCATTGAAGTCACCAAATTAAGCGATGATGTCATCAAGGCACAATTTTTCGTCTTCTTCTTCACCTTCTTTCATCATAACCCCGGTTTCTCCGTGCTTGGTCCAACAAATATAACTTGACATGAAACCTGACTTCAACAAGTGTGAGTGAATAATCCTTGAGCTTGAAAATTCCCTCAGATTCTGACACAGGACGCATGGACAGCGCATGAAACCATCCTGCTTGTTTGCATCGGCCACTCTTAAGAAATAATGCACGCCATCAATGAACTCTTTGGAGCGGTGATCGACATTGTACATCCAATGTCGTGTCATCGTCTGTATATTAGATGACATATCACGTTACTAATTTTCTAATGTTTATAAATAAATTACAAAACAAACAAGTAAATTAACTTTAAAAAAGAAAGAGGATGACGATTTAATGAGTAAAATAAATTAAAGTGTGTGTGTTTTAATTGATTATTTGACCTAATATTCTATATTTTCTAATTTTCCTAAATAAAATAAATTAAAAAATCCAATAATCCATGAAATATTTTCGAACGCATATTAGCAATGGAAATTGACCAGTTGTAAATTAAAGTATTACAAATTTCTAATTTTTTTACACAATTTTATGTACAATGTACCGATCGTGAATATGAGAGCTAGAGAATAATGTTTTAATTATTAGTAGCCTTCTAACATGTGATTAAAGAGCAAGAAATGACATATGATGCAATAAAACATAAGAGGACGAAGTAAGTAACCTTTCAAACAAGTAGAAGGAGACGTAGAAATGTTGAAATCGATCGATGGCCAGAGACGAAGCAAGAACAAGCAAGAACACAACAAGAAGAGCAAGAACAGTGTGAGCTCTCGGGCAAACAGTGAGAGCTCGGGGAAGAAGAGAACAGTTGAAATAGGAGCGTGGAGATTTAGTCCCGGTTGGTAACACCAACCAGGACTAAAGTCCACGATTTGCTCTCGGTTAAAGCCACAAACCGGGACAAATGCTTTAGTCCCTTGGTGTTACCAACTGGGACTAAATCTCCACCTTTAGTCCCGGATGGAAGTCAGGCCATTGGAACATTTCAATTCGAAGTTCTGGGCGAAATCTCTTCTAAGATTGTGGAACCCGCACACCAAAACAGGCAGGAACTAGGCTTCACAAGATTCGCCTCCCTGCCTGACACGCCCTGACAACCTAGCCGTTGGGCAGGGACCTTTAATACCGGTTGGTGTTTCCAACCGGGACTAAAGGTGTTTTTATTCCCGGTCGCAAAATGAGGCGGGACTAAAGGGCTTTTTGGGCCATCGACCAAAGGCAGTTTGTGTAGTAGTGGTACTCCCTCCATTCCAAATTATAAGACATTCTAAAATTCTTGAAGAGTCAAAACATCTCAAGTTTAACTAAAATTATAAAAAAAATTATAAAGATTTATGACATCAAATAAGTATATATACTATAAAAATATAATCGATGAAGAATCTAATAATACTTAGTTGGTATCATAAATATTATTATATTATCATATAAGTTTGGTCAAACAACTTGAAATGTCTTGACTCTCCAAGATTGTTCGAATGTCTTGTAATTTTGAATGGAACGAGTGGTATAGTATACTCGTGATTCTAAAATAATTTCTAAGGTATAGATATAGAGTTTGCTTTCTTTTAGATTAAAAAATGCGCTTACAATGCACCCTATTGAAGAAATTACTTATATATTTTATTACAGTGTTAATGGACAAGACTCATCAATCAAAACAAATAATGAATGTAACCAGTTGATTCAGTCTCTGAGCAAGATCTATAGGTTGCCCGTTCAAAAATTTCTCTTTCATTGAGTTAATTGTTGTCGCTTTAACTGACCACGATAGCCATCTCATCACTTCAATCAATTAAAGAGGCAAAGACTAATATGAAGCACACTCATGGATCGCCTCCAATGAATCTCCTATTAACCTTGTCGTTCCTATCATGGTTTTACGTCCAATAATGAGTTTATGTAGACGTTTTGGCCAAAACAATCATGCGTCTTGGTCATCAAGAGTCAGAACAGGTCAGAAGCACACACTGCATACTCAATCAATCATAATAAAGTCCTACGACGACTCATTCGTTTCTTTCATCTTCAGATGCAAGGAAGTGATCCTAGCAACTCGATCTCATCAGACTCAGAGCGAGAGACATCTGCACGTACTGCAGCCTTAGCTTGTGGATGGAAGCTTATATATATAAATATGATATCCATTGAGCAGATGCAATTTATATATATAAAAAAAGAATCACACAGAGCAGACTGACACATGAATCCGTGGGAAGCTATGGAGAGGGAGAACCATGTAACCGAGCGCGGGCTCGTCCCCGTCAGCGCCGGCGACGTGCAGGTGCAACACGAGCACGGCGGCGCGGCCAAGACGACGGACGGCTTCGTGCGCAGAGACCAGTCATGGTATACTCCTACTGCATCTCCTGAACGAATGAGTGCATGCCAAGTGATGGAATCGTGCTTTGATCGACGACTGACGTCGAGCTCTGTCGTGTTCTTGTTTGTTTCAGCCGGTACGCTAGCAGTGACATCCCAAGTGATCTGCTGGTCAAGGTGGGCGGCGTCAACTTCCACGTCCACAAGCACCCCATGGTCATCCGGAGCGCCCGGCTAGCCAGGCTCGTCGACGAGGCGTGGACACTGCACGGCCCCGACGCGGTCACCGTGCTCGAGCTACCGGATCTGCCGGGCGGCCACGTGGCGTTCGAGCTGGCAGCCAAGTTCTGCTACGGCGTGGTGGTGGACATCACGGCCGCCAACGTCGCCGTCCTACGCTGCGCCGCCGAGTACCTGGAGATGACGGAGGAGATGGAGGAAGGCAACCTCGCCTTCCGCGCCGAAGCGTTCCTCAGCTACGTCGTGGCGTCCTCGTGGCGGGACTCCGTCGTCGTCCTCCGCGCCTGCGAGGGCCTCTCCCCGTGGGCCGACCACCTCCAGCTCGTGCGCCGATGCAGCGAGTCCGTCGCGTCGAAGGCGTGCACCAGCCCGCGGGCCGTGCGCTGGGCCTACAACGCCGGCGGCGGTAGGACGTCGCTCATGAAGCCCAGGGCCGCCGGCACGTCGACGGGCGACAGCGACAGCGGCAGCGGCAGCCCGCCGGCCGACTGGTGGGTGGACGACGTCTGCGTGCTGAGGATCGATCACTTCGTGCGCGTCGTCACCGCCGTCCAGGCCAGAGGCATGCGGCCGGATCTCATCGGGGCCGCCATCACGCGCTATGCCTCCAAATGGCTCTCCTCCAAAAAGGAGATTCCCACGTCGACGTCACGTGGCGGCGCCGGCGTGCTCCAAATGGTGATTGCCGGCGAGGAGGGCGATAACATTAACAACACTACCCCAACATCAGAGACGACGGCTAGTGAGCAGCGGAGGATCGTCGAGAGCCTGATCAGCATCATCCCCCCGCAGAAGGACAGCATGTCGTGCAGCTTCCTCCTCCGGCTGCTCCGCCTGGCCGTCGTCCTCAAGGCGGCGCCGGCGCTGGTCACCGAGGTGGAGAAGCACGTGGGTATGCAGCTCGACCAGGCGGCGCTGCCGGACATCCTGGTGCCTTCGTACCCCTACGGCGGTAGCGGCCGCTCCGAAGCCGCGTACGACGTCGACCTCGTGCAGCGTCTCGTGGAGCAGTTCGTGGTGCAGGAGCAGTCCGCCGGCCGCGGGAAGAAGAAGCAGGAGCAGGAACAGAAGCACAACAAGTCTAGTAGTTCCAAAGCGCTGCGTGTGGCGAACCTGATGGACAGCTACCTCGCCGAGGTGTCCCGGGACCGGAACCTCGCCCTGGGCAAGTTCCAGGCCCTGGCCGAGTCGCTGCCGGAGACGGCACGCGTGTGCCACGACGGGCTATACCGCGCCGTCGACTCGTACCTGAAGGCGCATCCGGCGGTGACGGAACACGAGCGGAAGCGGTTGTGCCGGGCGGTGGACTGCGGGAAGCTGTCGCGGGAGGTGCGCACGCACGCGGCGCAGAACGAGCGGCTGCCGATCCGCGTCGTCGTGCAGGTGCTGCTGTCAGAGCAAGCGAAGATGGCGGGCGCGCTCGGCAAGGTGGGCAAGAAGGAGGACGACGTCGTCAACGCGCTGAGGATGGAGGTGGAGAGCGTGAACGCCAAGTACATGGAGCTGCAGCGCGAGGTGGAGCTCCTGCAAGGGCAGCTGGAGCGCATGCTGCCGCCATCGACGTCGCCGTCCGTGGCGGCGAAGCAGCAGAACGTGTCGGGGTGGACGAGCGGGTGGAAGAAGCTCGGGAGACTCGGCAGGATTCAGGTGGAGCAGCCGGTAGTGACGGCGGCACCTAACGAGACACGAAGCAGGGAACCTCGGCGGAGGAGAAACTCCGTCTCTTAAGCTGTCGGCAAGTAACAGAGTTTTGATTTTTTTTTTTTGGTGAATGAACATGCAGTAGCACGTGTTTGTGGCTGTAATAGACGATATATATTTATAGAAAAATCTATGTTTTGCGCGTGTGATTCTTTACTACGGTTCACACAAATTTTTTTGGCTGCTGGATCTTGCTTTGGTGCGATCTCTTATCTTCTTTTTTTTATCCCTTATATGGCTCACTTGTCAGCTTTTTTTTTAAACACGGCTATTTACTATTTTTAACGGTTCATTCCTGTTTTATCTACCCCGCATCGCCTTCTGTGGAGTAGGCGAACCCGTGGCACAACAGCTTCTCCATCTTCTATTCGCCGTGGTTGGGGATTTATTCCTCCATTTCTAGATCATGTTGCTCTCGATTTGATTTGCTCTTTGTTTTCTTCCTTTACCCCTTGGCGTTGTAGGTGGCTGAGTTTTGGTTGGTGGTGGAGGTGAACCCGAGTTGGATGGGTCTCTCCATTGTGGATTCACCGGCGCTGGTGAGTTGGTCCTCTATTTCTTAATCACTCATCTTTGATTTTGTTGTTCTCTTCTTTGATTTTGTGTTTTCTCTTCTCCCCTTTCGGTGTTGTAGGGCTGCATTATGGATTCTTCTCCCTTTTCTCTTCTCCCCTTTTGTCGTTTTTGTTGATGCCATTTTTTTTGATTTGGATCTTTTTTTTTGCGATCTTGTTTTGATTTGGATCAAGCAAAGGTGGAGTTGAGGTCGAGTTGGAGTCATCGGTTGAGTTGTTCGCGGAGTCATAGCTTGAAGCTGAGCTTGTGTTGTAGTTGGAGTTGTTAGCTTCATTTGAAGGACTTGGTGAATTTTGGTGAGTTGTAGTTGTTAGGTTCATTTAGTTGTGCTTGTGAGTTGTGCAATCTGTTTATCATTACTGGTTCTAGATCTAGTTTGTCAGTTATTTTGTTCTTCATATGCAGTTTGTATTGGTTATGGTTTGTTTCTTGTGTTAGTTATTTGCTTGAATGTATTGGATTGTTTTCTGTATGTATTGAGTCATGGTAGTTCTAGATTTAGTTGTAGTTCTTTTGGTCTTATTTGTATGATGGCATAAGGTTGAAACTTGTCTTTCCTCTGTCTTCTAAATTAATCAGCAATCCTATGTTTGGAACCTGCTTGTCAACTTAATTATACATGATAATTTGTGGTCTGAAATTATTTGCTTTGTGTGTACCTGTCAATCATTTTGTATGTCTCCTTGTGTGAACTTTTCAATTATAATTATATCTTCTTGTTTGGACACATCATCAGTTTGTATGTCTGTTTATGTTAAAATTTCAATCATCTACATATTCCCCCTTTAGTGTTTCTTCTTGTTTCGTTATTGTGTTGTTTCTGTGTCGCTCCAACTGATTATAGTAGCATGTTTGCTGTGCTTATTTTGTTTTCCTGTATTTTTTCCTTGCTTTATTTAGTAATGTTGATTATCAATTGGATTTTAGTTTTATTTCGTGTCAGCTTTGTTTGTATTTTTTAGATGATATTTTTGGTCGGTGTTTACATTTTGTTTTTTTTTGTCTAAACTATGCTGAATTTTTTGGTTGTCGTTGGACCTGTTTTGATTTAGATCTATTATTTTTTAAGATGAAGATTCATTATTTTTTTGGTATTTTTTAGTATTTTCTTTGTTCTTATATTATGAGTTCATCTTTCCTTTTTAGGCATTGTAAGTAGCGATTGTTCTCATGGTCATGATGATGATAAGATGTCTTTATCTCTTGATTCTTCTGGTCCTAATAATTATGATGATTGCAATTATTATGATCTTTTTTATTCAGATGTAAGTATTTTTTTTCTGTCCTCTGAATTGCTTATAATTGTTCTAATTCTTTGATATTTGTTTTTCTAGGATTCATTTTCTCTTGGTCATCAATCTTTTGAGTATATAAAAGAAGTATAGTTTGTTTTTTATTTGTTTCTTACTGTATATATCTCCCCTCCTCTTTTTAATCCTTACTATTCTTTTGTTATTTTTATTTGTTTTTCATTATACTAGGTTAAAGTTGTTGAAGAAGAAGTTGTTGATGTCTCTCAGTCATAATGTATGTATTGTTCTTGGCATTCTTTTTCTATTTGAATTTTTTCTATCATGTTTTTGTTTTTTTATTTTATTACTATGTTTACTACTTTAGGTCAAGAAGAAGTCTCATGATAGACCTAAAGTTGGTTTCTCAAGATTTTTTGTCTCAAACATTCTCTATCGTGATAATTTCCGTTTTGGAAACCCACAAAGATATGATTAGGAAGTATGGATTTGGCTCTCTTCTCTTGTTTAAGAAATGTTTTGTGCCTAGAAATTTTGTTCATTGAGTTGCTCGCCTTGTGAACTATAACTTAGGTGATGTAGTTATTGATGGAAATGTTGTATGTCTCCGAAAGGAGTCTATTCACTTGGTTTTGGACCTTCCATTTGGTGGATTTACTGTCCCTACTAATTATACCACTGGCAAGTCTTGTCTGATGTTAAGATTTGAGAAGGATAATTTTCCTCGAATCACTTTCTTTTCTAATGCTCTTATTTCTAAGAGATAAATGTCTGATGATGATATGTTTGTTTGCTTCATTGTTGCTGTGATGAGTACTTTTCTTTGTCCCAATTCTTCTATTGTTCCTAGTCACAAATTTTGTGGCATATTTGAAGACCTTGATAAGATTTAGTCTTATCATTGATGTGGATATATCCTTTCTTGGTTCCTTGAGTACATCAAGTTATTTAATCAGTTGAAGAGTTCCAAATCTACTCAGCAAGCTACCCTTGATGATTGTCTTTATTTCCTTGCTATAAGTTTTTTTCCTTTGTTCTTATTTTTTATTTATGTCCATTTATGTTATAATTTTTTATTTATATTGTTATTAGGTTCTATATCTTGATCATGTCGATTTGGATCTCATCAAGTTGTTTCCACCATTCCTCGAATATCTAATAGGAAGAAGGTTATGATTAAGTAGTATGCAAGTCTTGACAAGAGTTAAGAAGGTTGTTTTGGGTACCACCCTATTATGGATTATTCAAGGACCTGCTATGCTAAGGTTTTTTCTTATAATTTTTTTACTTTTCTTTTTGCATGATTTTTATACTAGATTTACACTTTATTTGTATATCAGTTATGGTCATTATTATTGTATAGCTCCTAGTTTTGATTAGTGTAATTAACTTTATATGCCTAATTTAAATATGTTCTTTTTTATAGCATCCTTTCTAACTTTATGTATTGAATGTTTTATCCCTTTTCTATTATTTTTTCTTTAGGATATGAGTTTGCTTCCTCGAATCCTCCACCAGACTATTGATGATGAATTTGTTAGCAAGATTAATTGTTTTGCCCACTACAAGCTCCTTGTTGAATTGAATGATATTATTTGCAATCTTATTGAGAAGCATTGCTTAAATTTTGGTGTTTTTCAACTTTGACATTAATTTGATTACTACTTTATCTGATGAATTTGAAACCTGGAGAATTTGTTAACTCGTTTGTAGTATCTTGTTACTGCTATAGGTTGTTTTCCAAGCCTAATCGTCATCCAAATTTTTCAAGAAGACATTACTTTTTCTCAAACATTGGTGTAAGTTGGTCTTCTCTTTTTTCATTTTGTCTCATGATCTTCTCTTTTTTGACTTCATGTTTTTTATTTTCACTATTCTTAGGATAATCTATTATTGGATTACATTGAAGCTAGTTAGGAGTTGTTACAGCGATCTTTTAGAAGTTGTGTTAAGGCTAGCCATTGCATCTATCAAACATGGTATTATCAAAAAAAATTTTTTTTGCTTCTATTTACATTTCTTATTAGCATGTAATTTTGTTCTTGTTTTTTCAGCTTTTCTTTCCTATATTGCATGATAAGTATTGGTTTGTCTTTGTTGTTAACATTAAGGATCATCATTTTGTTTTTCTTGATTCTCTGTATAATCAGAATTCCTTGTATCATCAAGATATTGAAGATAGACTAGTATGTTAGTATGTTCTTTATTTATGTTTTCCTTGAGTTGATTGATTTGTATTTTTTTAATTTGTTGCTTATTTATCAGTATAGATAAACTCTTTTCAGTATCATTGGAATAAATTCGTTCAAGTCAAGATGGATTTCAATTTTTATGAAGTTGTGTTGTCTAATGTTCCTAAGCAACCTTTTGAAAATTAGTAAGTACTTTGATATGTGTTTTATTTTTATTATGTGTAGTTACATTCTAGTTTTATTGTAGTTATGGTTGTTTTTTTGGTGTAACTACTATGTATCTTTCCTATATCTACATTGTTGCTTGCTTTATTTTCTTTTTTTAACTATTGAATTAGTAATCTTCTTTTTTCTTTATTTTTGTGATACTACTCAATTTATAGTTTTATTTTTTAAAAAAGAATATATTTTTATGTAGTTTTGATTCTGGCATATATGCTATGATGTTCCTGTCACACCCAATTTCAAGGACGAAATAGGATGCATAACATTATGTGTACCCAGGAAGCAATCCACACATAAGTCCACAAATTACATAATACCATCACAGAGTTTAATACATAGCGTACATATAGATCCATTACATAGGCAAATAAAGCAAACGGAAGATACATCTAGCTCTCATGGAACTCCATCTCACAGGGAAGGTCAACTGGTTGACCAAGCCTAGAAATCTTCAGGATAGTCCTCATAGCCTCCTGCTTCTGTTACCCATCCGGGGTTTTTATCCAATTGATTGAAAAGTAAAACAAGTGTAAGTACTCTTCGTACTTAGCAAGCTAACATGGGGTTATGAAGCTCAAAAAGGTTGAGACTGACTTACTGCGTTTAGCACTTTTAGTTTGTCAAGGTTTTATTATTAAGTAACATCAGGTTATGCTTAAGCCCCAAATGATCCCACTTATAAGCTTGCCAAAGTTTAAAGGAACATAAACATCATCATTATAGTGGCAATAGGAACATAAAGATTGGTCAAGTTAATCATAATTAAACCATCAGTTTTCCGGGCCGCTCGTAACCGTGAGCACGACTGATATATCAGTTTTAACACTCTGCAGAGGTTGTGCATCTTTACCCGTGAGTCGTGATGCCCCGAATGCCCGGGTTAATTACTCCCATAAACACTGCCAAGGTGAGTGGGTGGGGTTCACTATGAAACCTTTCATAGTATCTCGTCTAACAAGATTAGGACCGCTAGGATTGGCAAGGGGCGATAGAGCCCCCCTTCCGAGTAGCATAAAGACCGCAGCCTACGCTCAAACCCGGATAGAGGCCGCACTATAACCAGCTCGGCAAGAGCCTAATGCGCTCTTTTGGGTAACCGCTAACGAGCTAGAAAAGAGCCTATTACTGAGTTAAAGCTAGAGCCATGTAGCTCTCACGGTAGCACTGTCAGTCCCAGCTTTTGCCAACAGCGAGTTATTATAAAAGGGTTATGTTCCAATTGCCATAAACAGGTTCACCAATTCATTCAGAGCATTATATCATTTGGCAGGGATCATGTATCATTTCATATTGCACTAGCCATCTACCCATATGCATAACCCATAGGAGTCAAGGTAAAGGATTTCAATACTATGGAAATATACTACTGTTGACACTGTTTTTCAGCACGTGTCAAATGAGCTAAGATTTGCGTGGATCGGTGGTCATTCTCTATCAGCATCGGAAAATCATCGGTTAGATTTACCGATGAGAGTGTGCTGTAAGAAAGATAAGTTTGTTGCCGATGGGGCTAGATGATTTCTACCGATAAGGGTTAATTTGTGAAGACAAGTTACCAGAGATACAAGGTTGCCGATTGGGAAGTATTGCCGATACCGATAGGCATGGGCGATGCCGATGGGCACAGGGTAACGTGGCGGTTGAAGTCAGCAAGGGATTACCGATGGCAATAAAAGGGAGTTGCGGATTGAAGAATCTGCCGATGGAAAGTTTCATCGAAGAAAAGACATAAGGAAACTGGTGATTTCATACCAGTATTGTTATAGGAGTTTGAGTTCGACTCTTGCACGAGTCGTTTATTTTCCTTAAAAATAGAAGTGTCTATTTAGGAAAATAGTATTGTTAATTGAGTCTGACTCCTGTGCGAGTCAGTTATTCCCTTAAAAATAGAGTTTTGTTTAGGAAAGGTACGAGTCGTGTCTATTTACAACTCCTATTGCTGGGGTATAAATATGTACCTAGGGGTCGTGAGGGGGAGAATATGAATCAATACATCAAACAAATCAATTACTTTTTATCTATTTTACCAACAATCTACTTTTACTGCATTAGTCTTAGTTTATGTACGAGTTCTTCAAGCTTCGACGGGCTGCATCTTCTTGATCTCCGTCAACCCTTGCAAGTTCTGCGTGGGAGTAATTTGAGCTTTGACATCCGGGCGCATCGCTGTTGTCTCGTTCAGCTCTGCTCTAGTTATCCTGATCAAGTCTGAGTCTTGACATCCGAGCGTATCGCCGTTGTCTTGTTTGGATTTTGTTCTAGTTATCGTCCTTGTCGATTAACTGGTCAAATCGACTGGCACACCTTTGGATATCGAATTCGGGTATAACCCCGAGGTGTTCGCAGATCCTGACGCTTTTTGTGTCAACACCTCTTTTAGCACACCCGGTGGGACCCGATTATACAAATTATACATCTATCATGGGTGATCATACCGATGTTAACGAAAGGAACGTCATTGAAGTCTCCGAGGCCGATCTAAAAGACGATCAGACCTCTTTTGGCACGTCCAGTGGGACAGATTATACAATTTTACATCTATCATGGGTGATCATACCAACGTTAACCAAAGGAACTTTATTGAAGTCTCCGAGGTCGATCTAAAAGATGATCAGAGGCTGGCTATGGAGCGGGCGATGGAGGAGTACAAACAATTGTATCTGAAGTCCTTCAGCCTCAACAGAATCGGTGGAGCCATCCAGAATCAAGACCCGCCGTTGCCACGGCAGGTCGCTTTCGACGCCGATCCTGGTAAATTACAAGAGATGGTTAATTCTGCATTAAATCATGTGTTAATTAACCAATCCATTGTGCTATCCAATATTGTATACAATGCTGTCAAGCAAACTCTTAAGGAAGGACAAGCACCATATTATACTGGTCCGGCGTATCAACTCGGATCGGCATCTGTTACGATCCCATCGGCGGTTCCAAGGGTGTCTTCACCGCATATAAACTGATCTGCCGATGAGATCACGTCGCCAAGATCAAGTCCGACAAACATTGCTCAATTGAATGCGAATCTGGTGGCGTCAACAATGTCTGGGCCTGTGACCCAGAGTCAGCCGACTTCTGCTAGCTGGTGGGGATACAGTGTGCCTCTAAGTCCATTTGCTAATCCTGGATTATCCCCGAGGCAAGATACATCATGGAAGGTTCCCATAACATCGGTAGCACCGGCACAGCCGATGATTCCAGTGACGCATTATGCTTCATCCTCTTCAACGATGTAGTTGCCGTCAGGAAATCTTTAGATGGCAACACCTAGAGTGCCTTATGCACAACCATCGGTAGGATATTTGCCGATGCAACAAGGTATGACAGCTATTAGTCAACCCGTATCGGCAATGACTTGTCAAGCTGTGGTACCCGTGAATCAAGGCAATCATCCAAGGGTACAAGGACAGCAAGCGCCAGCTGGTTATCAGCCATCGGCAAGTTATATGTCGATGACATCTAATGTAAATTGGATCGGTCAATTACCGGTTCAGCAGCAAGTTGTGCAGCCTGGATACCAAGTGGCGAGAGCTCCACAGTATCATCCGCCAACGAGTCTGCAGAGTGAAATATCGGCACCCCAGCCGATAAGTAGTACTTTGCCGCGATACCCTCAGGCGAACGCGCACAATGAGATATCGACATATCAACCGATGAACATAATGCCACAGTATGACCCAGTAGACGTTCGAAATTGCCCATCAGCAGCTCAGCCGATGCATAATGTTCAGCAACAGGTGACGCAACCTGGATGTCAAGTGGCAAAGGTCCAACACCACCACTTACCATTGGGATTATATAATGATGCATCGCCGTCCTAGCCGGTAAACCCTCTATTCCCACAATATATTCCAGTGGGTGTTCATGGTGGTCCATCGGCAAATCAACCGATGCATGATGTTCAGCAAATTGATGTTGCCTCTGCGCCAACCGGTGCGGTTTATTCATCACAAAAACATGAAAAAGTATGTCAACCGGTTCGACCAGTTAACGACGAGCCTGTGCATCGGCAAGATCAAGACACCAAGGTTTTCGAGCCTAGTGAAGATTGGGATAAAGAGGTGTCCAGATCGAATGAAGAGCCAAGTATTGGCATGGTTGAGTGGATTAACAGCAAGAAGCCAGTATCTTGTCCGTTTGATAAAAAGGAAGCTGAGAGATTCACCTTTGATGTCACCAAGGCCAATAGGATGTTTGACCTATTGCTTCAAGCTGGGAAGATTAAGCTGGCACCTAATCAGGTAATTCCATCGGCCGAAGAGCTCAAGAAAATTAGGTATTGCAAGTGGCACAATGCAACTTCGCACAATACCAATGACTGCAAAGTCTTTAGGCAGCAGTTGCAGTTAGGGATTGAGTCTGGATGGATTAAGTTTGAAAATACTAAAGCCCAGAAACCGATAGAGATTGATCAGCACCCGTTTCCAAATAATATGGTGGAAACTAGTGGAAAAACTAAAGTGCTGACATCGGAAGCTGCCAGAAAGAATACATCGGTAGATCCTAACCATCAAGTAGCTGAGTGTGATGTGGAAAAGTTCGCCGATGATAGAAAAGGCAAGAAAGTTGCCGATGAAAATAGCAATGTCAAGAGGGCTCCTGGTGTTATGATCACGCATAGGAGGCCAAGGTAAGAATATCGGCAATTGCAAGAAGAGCGATATCGGTAGGGAGAAGAAGAGCATCGAGAGTGGCTTCGGCATAAGGACCACTGGAAGTGTCCCTTCTTCATTCATTGCTGGGAAGAAGGCATCACGTTACCTAATGCCGATAATTGTCTTGAATGCAATGGGTACTACCCTACCGATTGGTCGGAAAAGAAGCCTCACTTTGACGATCGGGCTTCCAGGTATGCTAGACCGCTCAGAGAAAAGAAGTCGGCACATGGCCGGCTGGAGGGCAAGCTCAGCGCGCATGACAGGCTTGGAAAGTGTGTTGGTCAAGAAGAGTTTGAGGAAATGGCCAATGCAAGGGTGCTTGATGAAGAAATATTCTCCAGAGATCCAAACATCAGGAGTGGTGCCGATACAAGCAGTGAAAAGCAGCGTCAGCATGTTTGGAAAACCAAGCTTCCTCAGTGGTCCCCCAAGGGTCTTACAAAGACTCAAAGAAGGAGGATGCAGCGTGAGCGCCAATAAGACTTGTGTCATGGTAGAAACACTTCCAGAGGGAAGTCTTCATGACAAGCGACGGAGGCCAAAAGCGCAAAGATGAGAGTCCATCGGCAGATGTCAATAGATTGCCGATAGCGTAACTACAGTCGATGGCCTCGGGTATTTTGGCTTAGAAGCAACACTTAGTGAGCCCTGGCATTCCAGCTGTTACACTTGGGGGGCATCGGCAGGTTGAGTGAAAAATTTGTGCATTAAGAACAGCGTTGCCGGTGAATTTGTTGGATTGTAAGAGTGGCTCTGCAATTTTTATGTGCAATAGTCAAAGAAGTGGTGCAACCAAAGTTTCACCGTATCAATTGGTCTATAGACACGATGTTGTCCTGCCTTGGAAATTAAAACTGGTTCTAGGCAATTGTTTTGTCAAGATCAGTTAACAGCCGATGAGTATAATAATCTTATGAAGGATGAGTTAGAAGATTTAGCAAGTCATCGGTTGAGGGCTCTGATCAGCATTGAAGAAAATAAGAAAAGGGTTGCCAGATGATATGATAAAAAGGTGAAGGTGAAAGAATTTGCCGATGGTGATTTGGTGTGGAAATTGATTTTACCGATTGGGACTAAGAGTTCTAAGTTTGGAAAGTGGTCACCTAATTGGGAAGTGTTAGGAATATGCCCTAGAGCTAATCATGCAGATGATTATATTCCAATTGTATCCATGATTAATAAAGTGTTCTTTGAATATCCATTATAGACAAATAGTATTGATTGACGATTATGTGAATTGTTTGTGGAACTCAATTACCTGAATGGTTATTCTAAAAGTTGTCCTTGGTCGGCATTCTTGTAAGAGCACACTTGAATATTAGACCAGCACATGTATTAGTTGATGGCTATGTTTCACAAGTCATAGACATGGAGATGTCAAACTAATAATGTGGGCACATGTGAGACATGTAGGCTGGACTGACCCAACAAGAGAAAGTCTCTATTCATGTCATGTACGTTATGTCCTTAGACCTGAGATTGTGGTATGTACTCAAGATGTGAAACGATCTACTTAGAGACTATCAAACGCTACTCCGTTATTGGGTAGTTATAAAGGTGGTCGTTGGGTGGTCGGGAAACATGCTATGAGACATAGACAATCAAGATGGAATTTGCCCCTCTCTTCGTGAGAGAGATATCACTGGATCACTCATGTGATTGGATCAACAAATGCATGGCCATGCTTGGGTTAAGTGTTAACCCATGAGTTGAACCATATATCGAGTGGCAAAGGGAATAACTTGTACATGGTCATAGTGGTTCGTCTGATATCATCATAGCGTATGCATAGGAGTTGACACGCCTTGCTAGAGGCCGCTATCAACTATTGGTTGAGTAAGAGTACTTGGGCCATGTCTATGTATGCGTGAGCCCATAGGGTCGCACGCTTAAGGGGCTGGAAGCCTAATTCGGGTTGGACCCGAATTAGACTAGGTTTAGGGTTACTAATGGGCCTCCAACGTGGAAGCTCGTCAGGACGCCTATATAAGCAAGGGGTGGGCGCGGGGCGAGATTGATCCACGCCTTTTTGGCAGCCGCCGTCGCCTCCCCACGCTCGCGCCTTTTGCTCCTCGCGGACCTAGCAGTTCGGAGGCGCAACGCTTCCTCCCTGTACGTGTGGGATTCCTCGGAGGTGCTGCATCTGGAGCACAAGGACGAACCGCGCGAAGGGGACGTTGAGACGGACGACCACGCAACTGCACTGCCTGCTGCGACGCGCACGACTACATCAAGTCGTCTTCCGCTGCACTTGCGCGTCTAGTGATAATCCCGTAACCTATAACTAGCAGTAGATCCTGATTTATGAGGTCGAAAAGTTTTGTTTTCCGGCTAGCGTAGCAACCTCATATTCCTACAGGAAGGTCCATTTCGGATAAACCAGTCTGTTCCTGGCAATGCTTATATTTTGGAAATTTTCGAAGGAGTTGCATTCTCTCGAGCGATCAACGGTAAATACTTGAAGAAATATTACCCTAGTATTTGGGTGGATGCGTAAAATACCCAGTGGAGTGCTGATGCAAGGAGAAGTTATATAATCATCGGTAAAAAATTGTACTGACATTATATTACAAGGCAAAATCAAGTGTTATATCCGCCGATATGATTGTAGCAAATTACAACAGAGCTTGAATAGCTGATATGGCACGCAGGCGAATTTGCTCTATTTCTTCCATCTCCCTAGCGTCATCATCGGCAGACCCTTCAACTGGTTTGATTTTCTTCTTCAGCAGGATAGCTTATCGGGTGTTTCAATCCCTTTCTTATCGCAGGGCCTTAATGGTGTCGAGCAGTTGGGCTTTCTTTTGGTTGGCTGCGTTCAAGGGTTGTTCAACCTTTCTTAGTTCGGCTTGCAACTCTTCCCTCCTTGCCGATAGGTGAATGATCTCTTTCCCAAGATTGGCGTCAGAAGCTTCTACTTGGCTGATGCCCTTGTGCTTATCGTCAGCAGCTTGCTTGAACTTAAGCATTTCTTCTTCAAGCTTTGATCGAGTCGTCCTATCGGCTATGCGACGAGAGAGTCTTTGATATTGGAGTTGTTTGCTATCAAGAAACGCTGCCTGGAAGATTGTTTCTGCTATATCGGCAGACAGGTGGCCTTGGATGTCTTTGAAAGCTATCTTTACTGTAGTGGAGTCTTGGACGAGATTGGATGTGTCTTGTTGTAGTAAAGATAGCAATGTTTCAAGTTTGAGTTTGACGTCTGCCGATAAAGCTGGAGTGGAGCTTTCTTCGTCTTCATCTTCATCGGGAAGGTTAACGGCGAAGGAGAACAGGTTGTTTGCTGGAGCAGGGCCTTCTTGGTCTTCGTCTTCATCAGGGAGGTTGATGCCGAAGGAAAACAAGCTCTCGGGGAGTCTTGGGCCTGAAAGGGGGAAAGTTAAAATTTGCCGATCATAGGTTTATGCTGCAAGTTTTTAGATAATCAGCTTACCATCTTGAAGCGGATTTCTTGCCTTGGACTTGGAAAATCGGCTGGTATGGCTTCATCCTGGAGATCGGCAACGGTTGCCGATGAACACGCTTCCGTAGGAGGAGCGGTCGGTGCTGTTGATGCTGGCGCTGTCTCTGCTGCTATGGTTGGCTCCTGTGATGGTTCCTGCGGCGGTGACATTTCTTCCTGGATCGGAGTTTCGTCCGCTGGTTGATCGGGAGCAGGCGCCGATGGTGTTTCCGCTATTGGCGTGTCAGTAGTTGGTGACGCGGCTGGAGTGGCGTTTCTTCTTTGGTGCAGCAGTAGGCGAACCAACCCGTTTTTGTTGTGAAGCCTGGGGGACATCGGCAGCAGGAGTCTGGGGGGCATCGACAGCAGGAGTTGGAGAAACTTGTACGTTTGGAGTAGCTGCCGATGACCTCGCTGCCTCAAAATGTTTGGTGCAAGTTACTTAAAGTAAATATTGCCGATGAGCAGTTTATGATCGGTATGAGTAAAAATAAAGTTTACTGCAAAAGCTCGCGCCAAGATGGCGGCAGTAGACGATGGAGTAGCAGTGGTCTTTGCAGACGTCGGCTTAGGCTTGAGAGTGACCTTAGGTACCTTATGAGGAGTGAAGGCAGCCAGTGTGGGAGCTTTGTTACCGATAATTGATACAGGGCTCATCACTCGAAGATGGAAGGGCTTGCCACTTCTGCTCATTTGAGGGATTGGGTCATCAATCTGTTAAGCAAAAGAAGGCCAGATGCCGATGATAGAAGTAAAATAATAAGAAATGCGATTGAGTAAAAAGAACTTACTGCATCATCGGGAATGACATAATCTACATCGATTAAATGCCGATAGTAGTGCGATGACTTGGCGAACAGTTGATTTCTCCACTCTTGCCACCAAAATTTGTATTCTTCCGTGATGAAAGATGTTGGTGCCCAGGTAGATAGGTCAACGTCTGATATATCGGCATCGGGAGGGAGATTGACAACTTTGTTCCAGTCCCTGGCGCTGGAGATGATTTGCCTTGGTTTTATCACCTTGGCATAGCAGAGCTTGATCGGTAATTGGCCGAATGCCAGTTGTCTTGCTGCTACCGATGGGTAATAGAACTCAAAGGATGGAGGAGCATTCTTCCCAGTTCCAAAAATATTGACTGGAATAGCTCGGGGAACAATACTGGCCTTCATGATTATTTCATTCTGAGGCACGTTCCAATCGGTAAGGTTGAATAGCAAAGGAAATCGGTTGTCCTCATCAATGTATGGCCACCAAAGCCGTTCTGAAGCAGGGATTCCATTATAAAACTTCTGGAAGAATCTGCCGAACTGGTCTGCATCGGCATCGGTTCCTGGCAGCACTATGATGGCCTCTCCGAAATTGAGTGGAGGACGAGTTGCCGATTCATCCTCGTCAAGTACATAATTTTCTAATATATCCCTTGGGAATTGCTGATTGAACAAGTCAAATTGAAGGGCCTTGTACATGTGTGCGTTTAACCACATGTTTATGAACCACCAAGGACTCCCGAGGTTGCCGATGGACTCACCCAACAATAACTTCTTGGACACTTGGTGTAGGAGACGGTACACCGATCCAAAGAGGCATCGGCCGAGAGGGAGTTTTGTTCCATCGGCCAGAAGCTCTGCTGCAGGGAGGTACATTGTGGTAGGTCCGATGGTTTTGTCGCAGAAGATAAACTTTTCTAACCACATGTTCAGAAAGATGACATGCTCCCTTTGACCTACCGATCCAGTCCTTTGGTATTCTTGGATATAACCAGTCCAGCCGCCGATATTGCATGTGTTCACTTTGTACTCAGCTTTCCTATGGAATAGAGCGGGGGTATCGGCAGAGGAGACATCAAGGCCGGTAAGCATATGCACATCGGCAAGGGTGGGAGTGGCTGGTCCGTGTCTGAATAAAAAGGCATTCATTGTATCGGACCAAAAATAAGAAGCCACCATCATCATATTCTCATTCTTCTCCATATCGGCAATGGAGAGTCTGATGCACTGATCTAAATTGCGCTCTGACCAGTAGGCTTGCTGTGTTCTAATTACTTTGAGGTACCAGTTCTTCCATCCCTTGGTGGGTTTGGGCCATGAACGGAAGGCATCTTTCCATAACCCTAAGTTGAAGCACTCAGATTTAAAGGGGATGCGGTTGGTTTCTGCGTTGATCAGATTGGTGGGATCAGGGTGTCCCATTGGGCCTAGGTAGTTGAAATTGGATTGCTCAATTGGGATTACTACCTTGTTGTACAGTTCCTAGGTTTTGGAAAACTCAAAGAAAGAAAGGGGAAAAAGGATTATAAAATAATACGGAAAAGGAACTTGTAGAAGATGAAGTGAGGAGGAAAGAGATTTACTCTGGGGATGTCGAAATGGATCGCCATTGGAGCTGGAGGAGTCTTTGCGATTCGATCTCTGCTTGAAGAAGTTACTATTGCTTGAGCTCACGGGGCTGTTCTTCGGAGTCGCCGCCGAGGTTGAAGATGAGGGCAGGTGAAAGGAAAAGTAGGCTCAGGGTAAAAAACAAGTTGGATCGTGGTAACTTTTATAGACCTGGTCAGGGGTATTTTTGGAGTTTCTGTTTGTGCTGAATAGGAATATGGAAGGACGTGCAATGGATGTGCGCCATAATCAAGGAGATATGATTAGGTTTGCAACTGTTCGCGCTATGGTTGCGGGATTTTATTAATAAATTGCGGTTTTGCGCGCGGAGATCGAGGAAGTTGTGCAGTTATCTCGGAGGGAACGGCTACAGTAGAGAAAATTTTGGCGCGTAAAATATTATACACTCTGAAATTGGGGGGGCATGTGTTGACACCGTTTTTCAGCACATGTCAAATGAGCTAAGATTTGCGTGATCGGTGGTCATTCTCTATCGGCATCGGAAAATCATCGGTTAGATTTACCGATGAGATTGTGCCGATGGGGCTTGATGATTTCTACCGATAAGGGTTAATTTGTGAAGACAAGTTACCATAGATACAAGGTTGCCGGTTGGGAAGTATTGCTGATACCGATAGGTATGGACGATGCCGATGGGCACAGGGTAACGTGGCGGTTGAAGTCAGCAAGGGATTACCGATGGCAATAAAAGGGAGTTGTGGATTGAAGAATCTACCGATGGAAAGTTTCATCGAAGAAAAGACATAAGGAAATTGGTGATTTCATACCAGTATTTTTGTAGGAGTTTGAGTTCGACTCTTGCACGAGTCTTTTATTTTCCTTAAAAATAGAAGTGTCTGTTTAGGAAAATAGTATTGTTATTTGAGTCCGACTCCTGCGCGAGTCAGTTATTCCCTTAAAAATAGAGTTTTGTTTGGGAAAGGTAGGAGTCGTGTCTATTTACAACTCCTATTGCTGGGGTATAAATATGTACCTAGGGGTCGTGAGGGGGAGAATATGAATCAATACATCAAACAAATCAATTACTTTTTATCTACTTTACCAGCAATCTACTTTTACTGTATTAGTCTTAGTTTATCTACGAGTTCTTCAAGCTTCGACGGGCTGCATCTTCTTGATCTCCGTCAACCCTTGCAAGTTCCGCGTGGGAGTAATCTGAGCTTTGACATCCGGGCGCATCACTGTTGTCTCGTTCAGCTCTGCTCTAGTTATCCTGATCAAGTCTGAGTCTTGACATCCGGGTGTATCGCCGTTGTCTTGTTTGGATTTTGTTCTAGTTATCATCCTTGTCGATTAACTGGTCAAATCGACTGGCACACTTTTGGATATCGAATTCGGGTATAAGCCCGAGGTGTTCGCAGATCCTGACGCTTTTTGTGTCAACAACTACGGGTATCAAATTAAACACATGCACATGAAATCATGATTATGGTGAATAGGATAACAAGGTTGGTCCCATGCTATACTTGCATTGGTTCTCAAACTCCTGCTGGTCCTACTACTGATCAAAGAACTCCTGGTCACAACCAAACTCCTCACCGTCTGAACTCAATCACGGCATTGCAACAGCACACAATCCAATTTGCATACATACAAAGCAAACAAAGCTACTATTAGAACAGTACACCAGCAACAGTAAACATAAGTAAAAGGTTTATAAAAAGGTACTACGCACTTCCACGAACATTTCAACACGAATTTCACGCAAAACGGATTTAAAACGCAAAAGATATGAATTAAACTAGTTCTCTTAGAGCATTTTTATTATTTATACTTAACCTTGAAATTTAAATGTTTCAAACAGGACTAATAGAGAGTTTAACATGTAGAGAATTTCATTACGAATCTAACGCAATTCGAATCGCTCAAATCGGTTTTAGAATGCAACTTTTATAAACAAAATAGTGCAGTGGCAAATCTGTAAATAATTCAAACCATTTTTGAATTAAAACAAATGAAATCTGAAAAAGAAAAGAAGACTGGATTGCGGGTACTATTACAGAGAAGTGTAGGGACTAGATCATAAGAAATATGACTGATATTTAAAGGAAATATAACTGAGCAGAGCGCGGGTTGATTTCTGGAAAAGTCGGGGGCTAGTTTGACAAAGAGGCGGATCTGGTCGGTTTGACCAGGTCTCCGCTGACTTCAGTGCCATGTGGCGAGAGGGAGCTGGTGCGGTGCACAGCATAGCGTGTGCACCCGCTGACACAGCGCGGGGCCGAGGGTTCACGGGTCCACGGTGGACCAACCACTTAACCCCGAAGGGGTATCTAATCCTAGCCGCACAGATTGGATCGGATGGCCGAGATAAAAGAGGGAGGGAGAGAGGGGATTAGCTCGGCCGGAGCAGAAAGAGGGCGCGGCAGCGCCTCCATGCCCGACGGCGAGAAGCTCGCCGGAGCTTACTGGAACGGAAGCTCTGGTCACGGTTTCGCACAACGAGGGCATGGGGAGAGAGAGCGGAGCGAGGCGAGTGCGATGGTGCCCTCAGACGAACTCCGGGAGGAGAGCAGAGGCGGCGCGACGACGCGCCATGGCTGGCGGCGCGCTGCTTGCACGGATCACGACCTAGAGGCCATGAATTGACTAGGCGAGGGCAGAGTGAGTTAGAGGAGATCAACGCGACCTCTGCGGTGGCCCTAATTGAACGCAGAGAGGGGAAGAAAGATGAACGCCGCGGAAGCCGTGACCGGCGGCGTACGGTGTGCCTCGGAACTGCGCAAACAATGACTAATTGAACGAATTAAGGGGATCGGGAGGGAGAGTGGAGTAAGGTGAAACTTACCAAGGTGAATTGGAGAGCGGCAAAGGCTCGAGGGAGGCGGTCAACGTGTGGCGGCGGTCGGCGAACTTTGCGTCCGCGCCGACAGGCGTTCTGTTGCCATGATAAGGAATTAGGGAGAAAGATCAGGCTCTGGACCTCCGGAACAAGAACACGGACTCCAAACGGAGCTTACCGGAATGAGCAAGAAGCCAGAGTCGACACCGGGCGGCGGTTGATGGTTTACGGCGGACGGCGAACTCGTACACCGCCGTCGTGTTCTCTGTGGCCACGGATATGCGAAAAGAAGGAAAGATTAGGCTTAGAATGACCGCAGGAAGAACACGGGCTCGGCACGAAGCTTACCACTGCGGTATAGGCTCGATGGGGTTCTCCTCAGCGTCGGCAGCGTGTCTGCGTTCAGAGGGAGCAGAGAAGGGACGAAAGGGCGAACAGGGACGACGCTCTGCTTTAACGGACGAGAGAGGGAGTGCGGGGTGTGCGGGGTCGGTTGCGAAGTCGAGGGAGGGTCGTGGGGGAGTGGGAGCGGGGCGACGTGGCGGTTGCGGCTTGCGGCGCGTCAGCGCGTCCGCGCGAGGGAGCAGAGGGAGGTTGGGGAGAGAGCTGACAGGCGGGGCCCGGTCGGCAGTGAGGGGGAACGGTTGGGGGGCCTGCTGGGCCTCGCACTCTACTGGGCCTTGCGGGTGAAGGGAAACGAGCGGGCCAGCTGGCTGGGCCGCGCAGAGGCAGAGAGGGAGGAGGGAGTGGGCCTGCGGCCTTGCTGTGCTGAAACAGGCGAAAGGGAAGGGGAGAGGGCTTCTAACCTTTTTCCTTTTCTTTTCCAAAAACCTTTTTCAAATTACTTTGAATTTGTTTGAAAGTTGCTTTGCAAAAGAGACATCACAAAATAAAAAGTGCAGCAGCATGTATGCATCAACATGTTACTAAACTAGGATTAATTTTAATTCCATAAAAATTATTCTTCAACTAAATTCAATGCTCACATAATTCATGAATAAATCATTTTCATCTATTTTTAAATGCAATCAAATTTTTGGGTGTTACAGTTCCTGGAGCATTGGACTTCACCTAGGGTCCTTTTAGGCAATATGTCTAGTCATGAAAATATTCCATCTATCAGAATCAAGATTTCTAATGAGCTTTTTTTCATCAGAAGAACTCTGAAATGAAACAACGCGTTTATGATTTCAAACTTGAGCTAAATTTTAAACATTTTTCATGTTGTTTCTATGTTGATATTTTGAAGGTCATTTTTCCTCTAATTAGGCTAAAATCTTCTTGTGTTGGGTTCTATTTTATTCAAGCAATTTGCAATCTCAAGGATTTCTGTCTTTTTTGGTGGTTGCATCTGTCTCAGGAAATCTTAATACAGATTGCATTTTCACTCGATTTGCTTACATGATAATAGTTGTTACATGATAATAGCGGAACTGAAATATATGGTGTCCTATTATGCGCCCTCTATTGTGCTGCTAATCCTTTATTTGATATTTATCTTTTGTTTTCCTCTGCATTGTCTTCAGTGCACTTCTTCTGCTTCTTCTTACTCTTTGAAGTTTGGCCTACATATATTTTTTTATGATAATTAGTTTACATGTTTTTTATTTGCTTCTTTCAAAAAATTTAAATATAGAAAATAGAAGCTTAGTTTTCATCTCTTACTTGAGTTTGGTGCCTTCTTCTTTTTTGCTTCTGTTGCAACACTCTTTGCTCTAATTTCTTCTACTAATGTCTTTAGTCCTGTTGGTTTGTTTGGTCTTCCTTTTTCCTTGATCCTTTTTGGATCTAGTAGTTGTAGGATTCCTTCAGTCATTGTTGTTGATGTTGCTTGCATGCTTTCCCTGTGTTGTTCTTCTTCATCAATGTACTAATCTTCTTTTTCTTCTAGAACCTTTTCTATTAGGTCCAACTCTTTATGAATCCTATCAAAATTTTCATCTAGGTAACTCTTCATATCTTCACTCTTTGATCCTTTAGATGTAAGAAATGCTACTTTTCTAAACAATACATTGAATTTGAGCAACTCATTGGTTTTAGGTATTTCATTTGTTTGTCTTGTCATCATATGTGAATCATTTTTCCTCCATCTGTCAATAAAGTACTTTCAGGTACATTATCTATTTTTTCTTCCACTATGACTTTATATATGTGGCTGCATAGTATTCCATCTGTAACACCCTAAATTTTGCTTGCATTTAAAATAGGTGAAAATTATTTGTTTATCAATTTTGTGAGCATTGAATTTAGAGAATTCAAAATCTCTTCAAAATAGACTTTGGAAAAAAAGTTTGGAAAAGAAAAAGAATTCCCTTTCCCCTACTTCTTTATTTTGGCATGTTGACCCAGTCGGGCCTAGTTCTCCCGCTCGCCATCCCCTTCCTCTCCAGTCTTTTGCTCAGCCTAGCAGCCGACCAAGTGAGCCAAAGCGGCAACCGCCGCATGGTTTCTTCTCTCCTTGTCTCTCTCTCTCACCACCACCCAGTCCCACCTGTCAGTGCCATCCCTAACCTCCCCTCCCATTACCTCGCGCGAGCACGCGCAAAACAAAGTGAGAGAAACCATCACTCCCCCCCCCCCATTCCCACTCGCCCCAACCGCCCCACGACTCTCATTTCTCTCTCTCTCTCTCTCTCTCTCGCCAGCACCTTAAGGCCCACACCCGCTTCCTACCCTCTTTGTCCTCTCCCCTTTCTCTTGCTCTATTCCCTTCCACCGCAGAGGAAGAGACATCGCCATCGTGAGCTCTCATCGGATCCGCACCACCCTGGTAAGCTCTGTCCCGAGTTCCGTGAGATCGTCCTACACCTACTGAATCTCTTCCTTCCCTCCCTTTCTCCCTCGGTAACTTCTAGCTTCATCATCATCGCCCGATGCTTCAAGCCATCCTCGTTTCCCTTCTTCGCATTGGTAAGCTTCGTATACCTCCCCTCTGCCTTCTCGTGCCTTCAATTTGTTAGATTGAGGTATCAAGGGCATTGGCCGGATGCGTCGTTAGATCCTCACCGCTAGCCATGGCCACCAACACAATCATCGCCTTCTCCGGACATTCGGAGGGTCTAGTCGAGTTTTCCTTGCTCCCCTTTTTCTCCCCATACCCTCGGCTCTTGACTCAAGGGACAAAAGCATCAATTCCGCGCACGCCGGCGAGCTCCTCGCTACCGGGCATGGCGCCACCGCCGTGTGGGTCATCTCCTCCAGTCAGTCATTCTCTCTCTCCCCTCCCTGATCTTATCATTCGTCGGATCTCAATCCAATGATCCAAATCGCTCCATACCCCTTTGGGGTAGTTTTTCTAAAGAGACCTGGGTTTCTTTGTATTCAACCCGTAGTCATTCGACCATTTCCAAAATTCAGATTTGAATTGTTTTAAATTCTGAAAAGGGTTCAAATTAATTACAGATTTGCCACTACACTAAATTGCTTATAAAATCCATGTTTTAGCTTTGTTTCCACCCGTTGAAGTTGTGTTAGGGTCATAAAAAGTCTCTACAAGTTTATGTCACTGTTAGTCAGGTTTGCAACTTTTAATTTTCGAGGTTAGGTTTAAATAATTATAATGCTTTAGAGAATCTCATTTTAATCATAACTTTTGCGTTATAGCTCTATTGTTCATGAAATTCACGTTGATGTGATTGTATTGACGCGTAGGATCTATTTACAAATCTTTTACTTTATTTTATAACTGCTGGTGTACCACTTTAACTAAAGTAATGTTTGCATTGTATGTTTGCTCTTCGAATGTGTGTTGTTGATTTGCGGTTTGAGTTCAGATGGTGAGGCTAAGGGCGACCAAGAGTTTTTTGAGGACGAGCAAGATCAGCAGGAGTTTGAGGATCAAGGCAAGTATAACGTGGGGTATACCTTGATGTCCTATTCACTTTAGTCATGAATTCATTTGCATGTGTCTAATTTGATACCCATAGGATACTCTAGTTATTGATACTTGAACCTTGAATCATATGGGATATATGCATATGGGTAGAAGGTTGAAGAACCAAAACGAAGACTAGAGGGGGTGAATGGGAGCCTAAAATTTCTAGCGAAATATTTGGGCCACTCTTTCCCAAAATCAAACCCCAAAAGAAAACTCTAAATTCTAAAAAGAACACCCCACAACTAGTTCATATTTATCCTTGAACTCCTTCCTCTCATGAGTAGCGTGCTTGAGGAGCTTGTCCTGACTAAGCAACATATTTCCTAGGGACTCCAACTCAGCAGTAAGAGACTCGATAGGGTGATACCTCGGGGTTGTCAAAGTCATCAATCGTGTGGTCCTCAGCGATCTCCTCGGCTACGAGTTCCATGGTGTAGAAGCCACCATGCTCGGACTTGGCGTATAAACAAAGACCGTTGAGCTTCTCCTCAACCTTCCCCTTGGACTCATCATCATCGCTTGAAGAAGCGTGCTCATCGCAGGAGTCATTGAGGTCGCTGAGGGAGGCGAGGAAGGCACGTTCTTGGGCCTTCACCTTGTGGATCACCTTCTTCTTGATGGATCTCTTATCAAAGCCTCCCTTAGCCTTGTTCTTGTTGAAGAAGGTATACTCGTGTTTGTCCTTGCGCTTACCAAAGTCTTTCTTCATCTTCTTGGGGTAGTTGGCGATGAAGTGGTCGGGATCTTCGCAACTGTAGCAGCTCTAGGATGGACCACCACGCCATCGATTCAAGCGATTGTTGTGAAAACATGAGAGATGGGTGATGACTAACGTCAACTCATCATCTCCATGTGCCTCCACCTACTCTTCGGTGACAGAAACCAAAGTAGACAAGGCAAACAAATCTTGTGAAGGGTTAGAAGAAGAAGTCGAACCACCAGGGCCAAAAACCAATGCCATAGTTGGAGCATACGGGTTCTGAGCGTTGGCACAAGTGTTGACGGTCGTTACCATCAACTTTTTAAGAAATTATAAACATGATAATTGGATCAATAAAATATAATATCTAGAAATATAGGGCTTTAATTAACAATTTCCACAAGTTTTGGTGTTTCAATATTTTTAAGGGACTATTCCAAAAAAGAGCAATAAAGAGAATCAAATCAGAGAAGATATCGAATAAATCTCGCGGAGATACACCTACCAATTAACTCATGGAGGATCCTGCAGACACCGGAGCGAAGCGGGGCCCCAGAGGCCGACCTGTGGGGTCGGCCAGCATGGGGTGGGGTCGGGCGGCACCCCCCTGGGCCCACTGGTCGTCGTCTTTTGGAAGGTTCCTCCACCGCCTTTGAGGAGTCATCTGAGCCCTACATGAAGTCGGTTTGATCCAACGATTGTCGTGCATCCCACCAGACTATAAATAGGAGGCATCCCGAGGCAATCCCAGATCATTTGGAGATCCATTCAGTTTAAGTCATAGGAGATCTAGTCATCCAGAGCTACAAACCTTAGTTCATCTAGAGCTTTTCTAGTTCATAGCATAGTTTAGTTAGATCAAGAGTATAGGAAGTAAAGATACGATCTTGGACTCCCGACGTTGTCAAGAGATTGGAGTCTGGTACAGTTCTTATTCTCTTATTCTCTTTTAGTATTTATCTGCAGTTGTATGATACTTATAGGCAACACTATTCTTCATTATTATTTTCTTGTTTACTTTGTTCATTGTCTACGTTAATATGTCTCGTATAGTTAGTTTGCCATTGAGTTCATGCACATGTGCGTATAGCGCTCGTCTATCTGATCATATGGTGGGTGGTAGGCAGTATGTAGGTGTGGTGCTTAGATACATTGCTTATCTGTAGATGTCCCCATCTATGTCAGGTCATGAGGTAGATCGTGGACGTGACAGGTCCATTGAGTCCTTTGTAGGCCTCCCCCGTGCAGTGGTTTGGTAGGGAGGAATTGTCAGGTTGAGGTTATCTTGTTATATCTGAGGCTTCTGAACTCAACTCATCTTGTTCATGGCCCCATTATGGTTGGGAATATTGGTAATATTACTTAACAATGATTACTGGATGTACTTTCACTAACTAGCGTAGCTTTGACGGTAGCTAGAATACTTAGGAGTTATTTCTTTATTACTTGTATTAGACGACGCTTGTGTAGTGACTAGAATGCTCTAGATAACTTTATCCTTATTATTATTATTATAATGATGACTCATCTATTTACCCTATATCATATATATTTATCATGTGACTTACCCCTGTTTAAGAGTACAGATCATTAATGGTTAAATCCCTTTATTCATTTCATATGCATGTTATCAATACTATAGAGTATCAGTTTTGCTAGACCTTCCTAGTGGTAGAATATAAATGACAACTTGGTAATACTCTAGGTAAAATGCTACAATGGTATATTTAATCTGTCCGCTTGGAGAATCATTTATTCTTTATAATTTCATCTATCATTATTTATTTCTACCTAGATATACATAAAATATAATATTACAAAAGTACCATAAAATATTCCTAGCTTTATAATTAGTGATGACAACCTAGTTCCATGCTTAGGAGTATAAGGTAAAATATAAGTGGCTAGTTTCTAAAGGCAAGTTAATTACATACCATGTATTTTTGGCACCATTGCTAAGAACAATGTTCTTGGTGATGTTGTTAAGAAATGTCAACAAGCATTTTTGGCGCCGTTGCCGAGGAAGGTATTAAAACTTAGGAAGTATTGATAACCATATGCAAATGAATAAAGATTGATTAACCATCAACCTCTTACTCAAACAGATTTACCCTTGTTTCTATCTATCTGTGTATATTATGTAGGGTAAATGAATGCACAGTTTTTCTCTTCTAGATAATTTCACTTCAAATCTAGAGAAACTTCTTCGAAGAAAGCTGAAGTCCTCACAAGAGAGGGATACTAGGAATTCACACTCAGAAACACCCTCAGCTGAAGCTCATCCTTCGAGAGAGGAAGCTCAAACATCGAAAGAAGAACAAACGGGGTCAATTTTAGAAATTTCTTTTGAAGCTATGGCCGAGAAGACGTTGCGCGAGTTCTCTACTCCAACCACTGCCAACATCCGCACTGGACCTGCAGTTAACGTTGGAGATAATGGATTTAAGCTCAAGCCTGCTCTCATTACCATGATTCAAGCAAATTAATTTTGTGGAAAGGCTCATGAAGATGCAAGTGCACACTTACAACACTTTCTTGAGATCTGCAGCACCTTCACGACAAAAGGAGTATCGAGAGATGCTACTCTACTCCGCATTTTCCCATTTTCACTTTTGGGGAAAGCAAAACAGTGGTTCTACACGAACAAGGAAATTAACACTACATGGGATAAGTGTACCACTACTTTCCTGGCCAAGTTCCTTTCTATAGGCAAGACCAATGCTCTACGTGGGAAAATTTCAAGCTTTCAACAACAACATGATGAATCATTCGCTGAAGCATGGGAACATTTTCAACATTACATCGCGAGCTGTCCTCATCATGGAACGGAGAATTGGCTATTGTTACAGACTTTCTATCACAGACTAGTCACTAGTTCCCATGAATCTATGGATGCCGCAGCTGGAGGAGCTTTCCTGTCACTTAAGCTCTTCGATGCAACATCACTGTGTGAGAAGATGTCCTCTAATCAGAGCTGGAATGAAGAACGCAATTAACCTCGCAAGAGAGGAGGAGGTATACATCAACTCAAGGAAGCTGACATGGTCACCGCCAAGTTGGACCTTATTATGAAGAAGCTTGAAAGCCAAGACATCGAGAAGAAAGATGTCATGCATATCAATGACTCTCGTATGACTTGTGAAGAGTGTGGAGATATTGCCCATTCAGGAAACAATTGTCATGAATTGTAAGAGGATGTGAACTTCATAAACAATAACAACAACTATTGTCCTCAACAAGGCTAAGGATGGAATCAACCAAACCAAGGATGGAATCAGCAATTTCGACAAGGTAATTATCAAGGTAACAACAATTACAACTTTCCACCTTTAAGAGATCTAGTTGCTGGTCAGTCCAAATTACTTGAACAAATGTCTAGAAAGGTAGCATCTAATGATAAAGCTCTAGAAAATATAAATACTAGGATGGATACCTTTGCTTCTGCTATCAAAAATCAAAACAGCTTCAATAAAATGTTAGATCTACAATTAGCTCAGCTGGCAGCTGTTGTTCCCCCAATGAAGGAAGGTAAGATTCCGGGCCAACCGGAAGATTTAGAAACTATAAATCTGGTAGACATTTTCAATGCAGCCAACTACTACACTCAACCCGCTGATGTGAAGTGGATTGACTATTCACTTCCCGAGAAGAAAGGTGATCCAGGGAGGCCTGTCATTCCTATCTCCATAGGATTCCATCCTTCCCAGAAGCTATCTGTGATTTCGGTGCAAGTGTCAACATTATGCCTAAGGTAATTCATGAAAAGATTTTGAGAGATCCCCTGTTGTATACAAACATGCGTTTGCAGCTTGCAGATCAGTCAATCTGTTACCCCGAGAGAGTTCTAGAAGAAGCCGTCATTAGAGTGGGACAATCATATGTTCCCATTGACTTTGTGGTCATGGAGACACGAGGTGATGAAACAACACCCATCATATTGGCCCGACCATTCTTATGCACAACCAAAGTCATCATCTATGCGGAGCACGCCAAGATTGTCTTTTCTATAAAAGACAAGAAAGAGAAGTTCTCATTCAAGAACTGCATGATCAACACTCCTGCACTACCACAAAGGAAGTATGAACAAGATCAACTAGCAGTACCCAAGAAGAAGAACAATAATAGAAGAAGGAGGAAGAACAAGTAGAGTCAAGCCTCAGAAGAAGTAGTCCGGATAATCAATCCAGTCAACACGGAGCACGATCACTTGCTAGCTTTGCCATACATAGTCAAGAACGGAGACCCAGGAGTACCAACCATTGAATGCACAATCATGAAGACAGTCTTCCCTTCAACCTTCTACGACACAGGATCAGGGGTCAACATAATGTCAAAGGTAGCTTATAATCATTTATTTGATGGTATACCTTTGTACCCAACCTACATGCAATTGCAGATGGCGGACTTGACGCACAGATTTCTCAAAGGCATAGCAAAGAACATATCGGTAAAAATACAAAATTCACATATTCATGTAGACTTTGTAGTACTTGACATGCAGGATGAAGATGGCATGACTATTATCCTGGGGAGACCATTCCTCAACACTACTAACGCCATCATCTTCATCGGATCTGGACAAATCCATTTCAACTTGTCCTATGGAAAGGTATGCTGCAAATTCAATAGTTTTACTAATCATATGCAGCCCAAGAAGCGACGCAATAGAAGGAGACGGCATGGCCGCCGTTAAGCAACCCAACCGTTAAAGGATGGATGTGCAGACTATCCTGGCGAAGTTTCAAGGTACAAAGGCCGATTCAATGACAAGGAACAAGAAGCAATAAAGGAACCTCGCTGGAGCGAATGGGAAGAAGAAGCTAAAAGGATGGATCAACGTGCAAAAGAAGAAGCAGAAGAGACACGAGTACGAGTACAACAATGGTGGGAGGAAAACAAAGATGTGCCACAAGATAAAGATGAATCAAACAAGTACTCTCTCTCCTATCTAGTCTTATTGGTATACTATAAAACTCGTTCCTTTGCCACAAGGTAAAAATGGTAGTTACCTAATTAGTTACCTAATTAATTAGCATTAATAATTTATCACCTTTATCTTTCTGCAGTTTAAAGGAAAACAAAATAAATATTTATTTATCATTGCATCATGAAAATCTAAGCCCCATGTGAGCGAACTTATGGTTCTACCATAAGGAGACTTACTGTGGTGGCATAAAAATAATTTTTATTTCTCTTGCATTATAAAATTCTAAAAAGATGAGATATTCAAGCTCTGCTAGAATCTATTAAAGTTTAAATTAGCTCATGAGAATATTCAATTACTCTTTTGATTGGCCGCTAACCCATTGTCATAATGGAGCCTCGAGTTTTTGTTTATTCTTGTCGGAGTATAATCATGCAGGATTGAAAGCACCAAGGAGGAGTAAGCCCAACCAGGAGGCTACTTCCAAAGATCATTCAACTCAACCATAGAAAAATTAATCTTGGGGGAGGGCACCCCCAGTTATCAGGTAAGTATACCTATGCTATTTATCGAGTCTATCTTATAGTCATAAAATATTAAAAATATGTGAGCACATGAAGGTTCACCATAGTATCATAAGAAAACTTAAAATTTTCATAAATATATGGGCACATGAAGGTCCATATATGTTGAGTCTTAAGAGTCCTAAATAAAGATATGGTTAGTTAGGGTGTGTATTTAATTTGTTAGAGTCAATAAAAGCTATGAACATTAATTTTGTCTTGGAGATGATGAATAGTTGCTCTGCCATAATCCCTTTTAAGTACCTAGTTTTCAACCTTCAATTCTCCTAAGTTTTGGTTAAACTACTTTGATTTGAGAATTTCCTCTGAACCAACTAAGTCTAGGTGGTTGGGAGATATGACATAAATGTCTGAGCTGCTATTTATCTTACTCCTAGCAATACTAAGTTCTGGTGATTTATCTTTTGAAAATTTAAAATCTTACATGATGAGCTCTTTTATGACATAGTTGAAATTCCTGCCAAAGCCATGTACATTTAGATTAGGAAGACTCATTCATGCTACTTGTCTTTGTATTGAGTATTGTCAACCTTTAGACCCTGTGAAGAGTCTCGTCATGCTTTTGAATCAAGATCACGTACACACCACCAAAATATGCAGTACTCTACACTGGAGTAGGCGCAACAAAATGCCATTCATGCACTAGAAAAAGGTCTTACTCTTATACTGAGAGTAACCACCACCAAAAATATCCATTCATCCAATAAATGCTCCAAATTCTTGTTATATTCTCTCAGCATTTTTCTTGGTAATAGAGATATGAGCTATGCCAAAGCTATTCGAAAAAAGAAAAAGAGAGGAATTAAAAATGGACAAGTGTCCGACACACCTCTCAGAAAAATAAATAAATAAGATATCTCATACTCTCTAGCCATGTTGTTCAAAAATTTCCAAATTCCAAAAGAGAGAGATTTATTCCATAGAGCAAAGTAGAATTACCACCATATATCCACCATATCCATACACTTGCACATCTTGACTTGATTATATGACTTGACTCTCTATGGATCTATTGTTTGACTTTACGATATATATAAAGTAAGTATGATAACCTTGTTAAGCCATTCCTATGAAACTCCACTATATTTACTAGTATATGAGGGCATAACATTATTATTGCCTCAGTGAGATCCACAAATACCACATACATAAGAGACTAGAGGGTGTCATACAATTAAGCTCTGAGTTTTATTTCGAAAACTTTGCAAAAATCTAGAATTTTGGTAGAGTGAAGAGTTTGAGACATAGTGACTGATTCAATTACTCTGTCTTTCGATTGCTCAATACCCAAGTGATAGTAAAATTACCATGGTTAAAGGTAATACGGGTGAGTTCGAAGGTTAGAGTAAATTTTTCTAATTCATAGAAGATTTTTTGTTTGAAAGCATGTGAACTTTTGAGGTGTGAAAGCATTGCAGCAACTCCTGATCCAAGTTTATTAGAAAGTCTTTGCTTAGGGACTAGCAAAGGGTAAGCTTGGGGGAGCTTGTTGATGGTCGTTAGCGTCAACTTTTTAAGCAATTATAAACATGATAATTGGATCAATCAAGTTTTGGTGTTTGCGTATAAACATGATAAACATTATAACCTCTAGAAATATAGGGCTTTAATTAACAATGTCCACAAGTTTTGGTGTTTCAATATTTTCCAGAGACTATTCCAGAAAAGAGCAATAAAGAGAATCAAATCAAAGAAGATGTCGAATAAATCCCGCGGAGATACACCTACCAATTAACTCATGGAGGATCCCGCAGACATCGGAGCGAACCGGGGCCCCAGAGGCCGACCTATGGGGTTTGACGGCATGGGGTGGGGCCAGGCGGCACCCCCCCTGGGCCCACTGGTCGCCGTCTTCTAGAAGCTTCCTCCATCGTGTTTGAGGAGTCATCTAATCCCTACATGAAGTCGGTTTGATCCAACGGTTGTCGTGCATCCCACTAGACTATAAATAGGAGGGCATAACCCCCTGGAGGCATCCCGACGCAATCCCAGATCTTTGGAGATCTATTGAGTTTAAGTCATAGGAGATCTAGGGGGTGTTTAGTTCCCCATGGATTCCAAAATATTTTGGGTTTTGGCTCTTCATTTTGCAAAATGGAACTAAACACCACCAAAAATATTTGGCAAAAAGTGGTCCATTCCTCATTTTGCATTTTGGACTTAAGAGGCCAAAATAAGGGAATTTTTGCATTGGTTTGTGTGTCATCCTCACAATCCTCATCATTGGAAGACAAATTTTGGTGGGAACTAAACACCCTACCAAAATATTTTGCATTTTGGATTTTGGAATCCAAAATAGTTGGGATTTTGGATTTTGGTTGGAACTAAATAGGGCCCTAGTCATCCAGAGCTACAAACTTTAGTTCATCTAGAGCTTTTCTAGTTCATAGCATAGTTTAGTTAGATCAAGAGTAGAGGAAGTCAAGATACGATCTTGGACTCCAGACGTTGTCAAGAGATTGGAGTCTGGTATAGTTCTTATTCTCTTTTAGTATTTATCTACAGTTGTATGATATTTATAGGCAACACTATTCTTCATTAATATGTTCTTGTTTACTTTGTTCATTGTCTATGTTAATATGTCTAGTATAGTTAGTTTGCTATTGAGTTCATGCACATGTTCGTATAGTGCTCGTCTATTTGATCATATGGCGGGTGGTAGGCAGTATGTAGGCATGGTGTTTAGATACATTGCTTATCTGCGGATGCCCCCATCTGTGTTGGGTCGTGAGGTAGATCGTGGACGTGACAGGTCCATTGAGTCCTTTGTAGGCCTCCCCTCGTGTAGTGGTTTGGTAGAGAGGAATTGTCAGGTTGAGGATACCTTGTTATATCTGAGGCTTCTAAACTCATCTCATCATGTTCATAGCCCCATTGTGGTTGGCAATATTGGTAGTATTACTTAACAATGATTACTAGATGTACTTGCACTAACTAGCATAGCTTTGACGGTAACTAGAATACTTAGGAGTTATTTCTTTATTACTTGTATTAGACAACGCTTGTGTAGTGACTAGAATGCTCTAGATAACTTTATCCTTATTATTATTATTATTATTATTATTATTATTATTATTATTATTATTATTATGATGACTGATCTATTTACCCTATATCATATATATTTATCATGTGACTTACCCCTGTTTAAGAGTACAGATCATTAATGGTTAAATCCCTTTATTCATTTCATATGCATGTTATCAATACTATAGAGTATCAGTTTTGCTAGACCTTCCCAGTGGTAGAATATAAATGACAACATGGTAATACTCTAGGTAAAATGCTACAATGGTATATTTAATCTGTCCACTTAGAGAATCATTTATTCTTTATAATTTCATCTATCATTATTTATTTCTACCTAGCATACATAAAATATAATATTACAAAAGTACTATAAAATATTCCTAGCTTTATAATTAGTGATGACAACCTAGTTCCATGCTTAGGAGTATAAGGGAAAAGATAAGTGGCTAGTTGCTAAAGGCAAGTTAATTACATACCATGCATTTTTGGTGCCATTGCTAAGAACTATGTTCTTGGTGATGTCGTTAAGAAATGTTAACAATGAATCTGGTGGTCGATCTCCGTGGACTTAAGCTTGCTGAAAAGCTCATCCATGGTGAGAGTCTCATAGGTAGGTGACTCTTGGATAGCAGCCACCTTGACCTCCCATACCTTATGATCAAGAGCATGCAAAAGCTTGATATCCATCTCATGATCATCATAAGGTAGGTTTGCTTGATTAGGACGCATCTTGTTGACAATCAATTGGAATCGAGAAAACATGGTGTCAACAAATTCGCCACCCAACTGGATGAAGTTCTCGTACTCCCTCATGTACGTGTCAAAGAGTCTTAACTTAATTTGGGTATTACCCTCATGAAACCTCTCAAGTGTTTGCCAAATCTCCCAAGCCATATGGAGGTTTGAGACTCGCTCAAACTCAAAGAAGTGAAAGACTCAAAAAGAGAATGCTATGGGCCTTGTTGTTTGCGTTATGTTGGTTAACTTGGTCTTGACCCATGCATGCAGCAAGGACCTCATAGTGTTCGTCCTCACATATCTCCCAGACAAGCCAATCAACCCCTAAAGATAACTGGACATGCAAATCTTCTAGTATGGGTAATTTGTTCCATCGAAGAGCGGTGGTTTGCCAGAACCACGCTCCATGTCACTTTCGTGGATCAAGAACTGGTTATGGTGCATTCATCCTTAATCCACTTTGATACCAATTGAAGGACAAAAGCGATGACCAGAGGGGAGTGAATGGGAGCCTCAAATTTCTCATAAAATATTTGGGCCAATCTTTCCCAAAATAAAACCCCAAAAGCAAACTCTCCAAAGTCTGAAAAGAACACCTCACAACTAGTTCACGCTGGCTAGCAGGTAGCAAGATAAACTAGTTCAGGGTAGTCAACCTCTCCCGAGCGAGGCGAGCGAGATTCAGACGAAATCGAAGAAATGAAAGCTCACTGAGAGTGGAGGACTGAGATGATGCATTCACGACCCAGCACATGGGTGGATACCTTTCCAGATGTCCTAGAGGTACAATGGAACGATCGGAGAAGGTCGACGAACAAGCCCCAAAAGAAATGGGCGAAATAGCGGAGCAACACACTACATCGAAAGTTGCTACAGTGCACCGGACGCGTTCGGTGTAGCAGAGTCTGGTGCTAGAAACTGACCATCGGACAATGTCTCAAGAGACACGCACGTCCGGTGCGACGCACCTGGTGCAAAAACAGAGAGCTAATAGGAGCATAGGACGTGTCTAGTGCTACCCCACTGGACGCTCCAAGCATCGAGTGCTCTCAAACAGACCAGGGAAACCCTTCACATTGGACTCTAGCGCATGGGGATGAGTGCATCCGGTGCTAGCGTCCGGTGTGACTCACGTGCAAAAGATACACACTGGATGCACCCGGTGCTTGGCAAAGCATCTGGTCCTAGCGTCCCATGCCCCCGAAAACTACATGGATCACCCAAAAATTTTTGGAACTCATTTGATTTAAATTCCATTGATCTAAGAGCTCACCCCAAACCAAATCAAATCCTTTCATGGAAATTCTCACAAGGGTTCATAGATCCTTCTCCAACAAGCAGATTGCAAAATGATAAAGCACGAAGAGAGATCCGGTGAAAAGACCAAGAAAGGAAATTACAATATGTGAAGAACACAAACACAAAGACAAACAAAAGCAATTTCACAACTGAATCCCGGAGGACCCAAGGAGGTTAAGGCTTCCATTCCCAATCATGAACAAGTTCTTACATGATGGAAATTGTGGACCTCAAGCAAGAAGGCTAGGGGAGGAAAACCTAGGAAAATGAAGTGTAGAAAGGAAAATGCAAGAGGTGAGGATGAGGATACCCCTTCATCTTCTATTAATGAGGCCTATTAAACATTTCTAAATATCCCCTAATACATGAGTGAATCACCTAGTCCTAAGACAGTATGATCCAAGCTCCTGGATCTTCATCTCCTTTTTGATTGGGTGACCTCGATGCAATCTCCAAGATTCAGCCACATGCCATCCCGCTTCCTTGGAAGCTCCGCCCGAGTTTTGAGGCCCAAACACATAAACTGGACACCGATGGTTTTGAGGCCCAAACCACCAAACCGCTTCATAAGTATCATACTCCATATGTGTCCCCCGCACTCAACATGTGTCACCGTGTCATGTCACTTATCAACCGGGTCAAACCTATATCAAAAGATAATCAAAAGCTTAAAACCTCAGTTTTGGTCATATACTACACTGCTCGAGTTCTAATCAAAGTGCAATGAATAGTAGTCTCAATATAGTGATGTGCTGACATGTGCAAACCCATCTCGATCTTACCAATTCACTACACTTAGAATTATGTCCATTTTAATGACAAGTATAAAAAGTTAATTCTAAGAAAGTGAATAATACCAAGTAAGAGTCATATCAACCTAGCATATACAAGATAGCAATAGGGATCTCAAAGTAAGCCTACACATACTAGTTGCCGTTTTAGAGGTGAACAAATATGAAGTTCATTTTAAAGGAATACTAGCTTAGCTCACAATATGTATCAAGTGATCAAAATGAGGCTAAGCTAAAAGCAATATCATGTACACATAGAGCATCCCAAATAGAGCATAATTTCATTATACTAGCTATAGCCATGAAGCTCAAACTGTACTATCATACATTATGCGATGCAATACAAATGTATTATGATACAAAGTCCAAATGAAAAAGCCAAAGAAAAAACAAAAATACTAAGGTACAAATCAAAGTTTCCCTCCTCTAAAAACGGAAACAAACACCCAACTCCCCTCGCAAGCGGGAGAAAGTAGCTTGATCAAGTGATTTGGTTAGGATGTCGGCAAGCTGATTGTGGGTGTCTACATGGCGCAAATTAATGTCACCCTTGCCTTGGTGATATCTCAAGAAATGAAAGCACACATCTGTATGCTTGGTTTTTGAGTGGAGAACTGGATTTTGGCTACACTTATGGCACTTGTGCTATCACAAAGCAAGGGCACTCGCGTGAACTCTAAGATAAAATCTCTCAAGTTGGATATCATCCAAAGCAGCTGGGAGCAACAGCTAGCGGTAGAAACATATTCAACTTCTATAGTGGATTGGGCTACGCTAAACTGCTTGGGAGAGGACCAAGAACCCAAGGAAGAACCAATAAACTGACAAGTCCCCAACATGGACTTCCAGTCAAGGTGACAGCCAGAAAAATCCGCATCAGAATAGCCACAAAGAGGATGGATGAAGAAGTAGAAAACCAAAGCCCAAACTCAGGAGTGAAATTGAGGTACCTCATGATGCGCTTGACGGCCAAGAGACATGCACACTTGTGCTTTCGCAGTATGATTAGATGAACACGCTCAACCTAAAATGCTTCATATTGGCAATAAGTCATCATAAAACTAAACATTATGGGTACTTATCCACCATGTGTTTGCAAAGTGAAACCTATGATCTACACTATGTTCTATGATACTATGAAATGAAATGATGAGAATTGTTTTTTAGCAACTGGAACATAACTCTCCATAAGGAATTCTCTATCACTAAAAGTTGGGACTAATAGTGCAACCATGAGGGTTACATGGCTCTGACTTTAACTTAGTAGTAGGCTCTTTTCTAGCTTGTTAGAGGTTACCTTTATGGCACGAAAGGGGCTTGCCACATTAGATGTAGGGCTACTCATGTTCTTATGAGTATAGAAGCGAAGGTGTGTGCCATAAGAAAGGGGGTTTCTACATCTACCTACTGAGGAAACCTAGCGGCCCTAACTTGTAAGAGAATCCTATGAAAGGTTTCATAGTGTACCATAGCCACTCACCTTGGTAGTGCTATGGGGATAATTAACGCGGGCATTTCAGGTAACACGACTCACAGGTAAAGATGCACAAACTCTGTAGAGTATTAAAACTGATATATCAACCAAGCTCATGGTTATGAGCGGCTTGGAAAACTCACAGAACTAATGTAATCGCCATATTAAACCTTTAAAATGATTCATGTTGCTAATATGATGTCGTTGCTTCAATTTAATCAACTTGAACTAATAAAGTGGGATCATTTGGGGCTTAAGAAAAACCTAATATTACTTAATGAATAAAATCTTAAGCAACTAAAAATGTTAAACGTAGTAAGCTAGTGTCATCCTTTTTGAGCTTCATAGTCCCATGTTATCTTGTTAAGTATGAAGAGTACTTACGCTTGTGTACTTTATTTATTTGGATATAAATCCCAAATGGGTAACAGGAGCCAATAGATATGAGTTCTTCCCATAAGACTTCTATGCTTGGTCAACTAGTTCATTTATTTCTCTACCATGTCATGTCATGTTTCTTCCTCTCATTCTTCTTCGATGAAGATGGACAGAGCCTGAGCCACGTCAGCCATCTTCTCTTCAATGTGGGCATAAGCTCCTTTCTCATACCCCTCTGCCCATCCCTTGCACACCTTCTTGTACTCGAGCCTCGAGTAGTGGGATTTGAAGATGGACACCGCCTTATGGACGCCAAAGCGCAGCCCATCCTTCACCAGCTAGTTTCCCCGCTCAGGAATGTGCATAACGCACATAATCAAGGGATGGTTCGGCTTGGCATTCACATGGAACTCCACCAAGACAGTTTCAAGGGCCTTTTGGAGCTCTGTGACAACAAATACATTGTCAAAATCTTACAAGAAGCGACAGGGGATCATCAACCACTAACAAGAAGCAATAGCGGATCATCAACCACTAAAAAGGCTGCATACCTGAGACTTCACATCCAAGCTTCTCCATCAGCATGGCTCTCTTCTCCTCAGTCTTGAGCGTCTTGAGTGCCTTTCTGAGATCTACAACAAGACAGATTTTCAAAATCTTACAAGAAACACCCGGATCATCCACCCCAACAAATCTAGATCATCAACCTCAACAACTAAAATGGTTGTGTATACGAGGCTTCACCGACAAGCTTCTCCTACTCAGTCTTGAGGGTCACACTCTTCTCCTGCTCAGTCTTGAGGGCGGCATCAAGAATGGTGTGCTCATTATTGGCTACCTAATTAGCCTCTTCAAGTGCTTCAAGCGCCTTTCGGAGCTCTTCGAACAAGACAATTGTAAAAATCTTACAAGGAACACGGGATCATCAACCACTAAAAAGGCTAAAAAGGTTGCATATCTGAGGAAAGCTTCTCCTGCTTAGTCTTAAGTGTGGTGCTCTTCTCCTCCTCAATAATCTTGAGCGCCTTTCGGAGATCTGCAACAAAACACATAGTCAAAATCTTACAAGCAACACGTAGATCATCATCAACCACTATGTGTACCTGAGGCTTCGCTGGCAAGCTTCTCCTACTAATTCTTGATCCCCGCACTCTTCTGCTCAGTCTTGAGAGCAGCATCAAGAGTGGCATGATCATTCTTGGCTACCTTGGCTACGTGATTAGCCTCTTCAAATGTATTTTGGAGCTCTACCACAAGACAATTGTCAAAATCTTACAAGGAACACGCGGATCATCAACCACTAAAAAGGCTGCAAGTACTGGACGCAAGCTTCTCCTGCTCAAGGCCTTTCTCCTCCTCAGTCTTGAGCGCCTTTCGGAGATCTTCCACAAGACACATTGTCAAAATCTTACAAACAACACCCAGATCATCAACCACTAAAACGGTTGTGTACCAGCAAGCTTCTCCTGTTCAGTCTTGAGTGCAGCATCAGGAGTGGCACTCTTCTCCTGCTCAGTCTTGAGTGTAGCATCAAGAGTGGCATGCTCGTTCTTGGCTGCCTGATTAGCCTCTTCGAGAGGCTTTCGGAGGAGCTCCACGACAACACCATAGTCAAATTCTTACAAGGAACATGCAAATCATCAACCACTAAAAAGGTTGCTTACCTGAGGCGGCAAGCTTCTCCTGCTCAGTCTTGAGCGCCGCGTCAAGAGTGGCGATAACGTTTCTCAGCTCAGCTTCCTTCACCTCAGCAGTGGTCATGGCTTCAGCACGAGCCTTCCCCTCCGCCTTGGCTATACTCTCCACCCACTTGAGAGCAGTTGTGATGGATACACGGCTGGCGGCTAGCTCCCTCCTGAGCGCCCCATTATCCTTCTGTGTCTCATTGGCGAGAGTCCAAATTCCTACCTTACGGCATAGGAAGGACTTCTCCTCGCTCTTCGAGACCTCATGTAAAAGAAGGACAGAAATTAGGCCCTAGGAAGGGAAGCGAAATATGGAAAAAAGCAAAAGGCAAAAATGTTAAGGACGTACCTGGAGACCGGGGATGAGATTGTCTTCTAGGGCCTCATTTAGGGCCTTCTACGATGTACTCATCCTGTTAAGCATTGTCTAGATCCTACTGATCCCGCAATTAATGTGGTCATAAGAAACAATCTCCCAACCCTCATCTAGGGTGAAGATGACCCACCCAGGATCTATTCGGTGAGCCCACTGTAGTGGGCCACCAAGCAATGTGCTAGGATTCTTCTCCATGGGCGCTAGGATCCAGAGATTCTAGATAACCTCCAGTCCAAAGGGTCGCAATAGATCAGCCGATGCCAAAGTTTCTGCTACCTCGTCCACAGCCGTCTACGGCACTAGAGGCACCATCGTGGCCGAAGTAGCTGTTGCAACCACTGTTGCAACCTCCAAAGCAACAATTGTCCGCAACACTGGAGGCACCACCACGGCCGAAGTCATTGTAGCAACCTTCGAAGCCACAGTTTCCTGGGCCGCTATCGTCACCAGCTCGGTCGTCACTAGCTCGGTGGTGACCAGCTCTATCATCACCAGCTCTGTCGCAATGATTTAAGGAACAGGGGCATCGTCTAGCTATGCAGACCGCACCTTGGGAGTAGCCCCACGTAGTGACCAAGGTGCGGCAAGTTTCTTCTAGGGTGACAACTGTGGCAGAACCGTCCAAATTATAAGAGATCAAGTACCAAACTAGCCGAATTAATAGCCACTTAGAGTACTTGAGCCCATATAATCCCCGTAGTCCAGAAATCTCGAAGGATTTCTAACAATCATATATCCGACCAAGATCGCGCAAACTCAGGTATGCTCATTCGAATGGACCAACACGGAAACGAAATATTTAAAGTGCGAAATTAAAAGTTATTACAACATTGATCTAAATAGAGTAGTAAGTCTTACACTACAACACACGTGGTCGAGATCATATCCGACAACAGCAAAAGATGAGCTGGTAGAAGACCTTGCCCAAGGCCTACTCCTCTTCTCCTTCCACAGGATAGAGGCAGTGCTTACAATAACCAAAGTATACTTGGCCATCTGCAATAAATGGGATAAACCCTAAGTATGGGAATGTACTCAGCTAGACTTACCCATCTAACTGAAAAGAAAGACTCCAAGGATAGGCAAGGCTATATATATAGAGTTTGGCTAAGCTTTTCTTTTGCGGAACGCGAACAAGATGAGATAACTTTAAATATGAGAGAGCAGCCATTTTCCATCCTATTATTTATCTCTAGGTTTTGCACCTATACTAGAGCACTTCACTTGATCTAAACAAATAGTAGATAATACCATATCAAGTTCCTTTATCAATATTTTAGTAGAACCATTACGATGTCACATGGAGTTGTACCGTGGTGAAGCTCAACATAATCCCCCACTATCCGGTGGGAGACAGCGACTCGAATCGATATACAACCAGTTGGCAAGATTACCTTTAACACACGCCCACACATTCCCCGTCGGGTCCATGCATTGGGTTACCGCTCAACAAAGTCCAGGTAGTATCATCGCGCTCTCAAATTGGTCCACCCAATTGTAGAAATCAGTTGGCCACCACGGGGCAGATTGTATCTACAAACTAGAGGATGCTAACAGCAGACTGAGAGTCGGCCCGGACAGTGTTTACTCGGCTTTGGGGTCGAAGATCGCAACGGCCCCTATGTGAAAGGGCGCATTCAAAGATGTACGAGGGCCACCATCGTATACAAACCTATATGATCCAACGGACGGACTGCCCCCAAGTCTATACCACTTGGTGCCTCTTCCTTCCAGTTGATCGCATTTCATTACTACCATTGGTTCTTTTCACGATAGCAAAATATAGCCAACTATGATTGGTACTACCCCCATGGGATAATACAAATAAAATATAAATGTAACCATTTCTTCTAAGTAGGCTAAGCAGTTGCTTTTACTTTTATTTATCAGGTTAATAAGGTAGGTAATTGAAATATCAAGGAAGGTAATGCAGCAAATGAGATTCATCCAACTCCTAGCACTTAATGCATCACAGTATAAAATACTCAAGTAGTGTGGTCAGTGCATCACGGTGGTGTGGTGAGTGCAGCACGGGGTTGTTTGAACCAGAGGAGCTCTGATGAGCTCTGGCCACGTGCGAGCTCCGCGGCGGCGGCAATGGCGCACGGTGCACGACGCTGTGGTGTTCCAGGGTGAAAGAGTGCAAGAGAAAGGGTGTTCTCATCTCTACTACCTTCGATGAAGCTTCCACAGAGATGGAAGTGACGGAGGTGGTCGAGAGAGAGGTGAACGTGGCGTGGTTCTTGGGGTGGCGACTGCAGGCCGAGGAACGGCAACGGCGTTCCGGCGAGAGAAGTGCTCGGCTGGTGCTGCAAGGGCGAACAGGGCGTGTGCGAGGTGAAGACGGAGCGGTGTGCACGGTGGATCGAGCAGAGAGGGTCGAATGGTGGCGAATTGCTGAAGGGGGTAATGGTGCTCTCTCGGTGCTCGGTTTGCCGCGGCGAGGGCAATGCAGAGCGGGTGAGTGAATGGGCGTGTGTGGTTGCGAGTGTGAGAGGTAGAGAGGATGTAGATGCTCCTTCTGGTGCGGTCTCGGTCGAGCGGCGTGGCCGGTGGGGAACGTGACGCGACGGCGGCAGTGCGGCAGTGGCGCTGCCAGTCTGCGGCGCGCGGTGAGTGGGCAAGGGCGCGCGGGGCGGTGCAGCTCTTGGTCTACGCGCCATTAGCGTGGATATGCACTCGATCACGAGTGTGATCGGTCGGGGATTCGGTCAGGCTGGCGCTGCGGCGACGCGACGGCGAGACGACGGCACGGCGTGGCGCGCTGCGCGGTGCTCTGCGCGGGCAGAGGAAGCGACTGGGTGAGCGGGTGGTCAGCGTAGTGCGTCAGCGAGCGGCGCACGACGAGTGGTGGGTCGACGGCGTACGGCAGGGGCAAGGCGCCACGCGGCGCGGCTACCGGCGTACGGCGCGGCCGATGTCGGGCGCTAGCGCGCGGGCATGTGGTGCACGTGCGGGGCGCGTGCGCGGGAGCAGGCGCTGGTGCGCGGGCGAGCGCGGGCCGAAGGGGCAAGGCCGAGTGGGCCGAATGGGTGGACTCGGCCCATTCCAGGTCTGTTTCCTTTTTCTCATTTTCTTTTATTTGTTTCAAACTGAATTTGATTCAAAACTGTTTCAAAAACTCAAAACTGTGATTTGAAATTTAAACCAAAGTTGTTCAGAATATTATTCTCTACATTTTTCGTGTAGGTCGTACTTTCTGAAAACCATTATTTCAAAAGGTTCTAGATTTAAAACTAAATAAGCCATTTAAGGAAAAGAAATACTTTTATTCTTAATAATTAAACTAAGCTTAATTAGACAAGGTGATTAGCAAGAAAAACAATCTACTCTTTGTTCTAGGTGTAACAAACTTAGCTAAGCAATTTAAACAAGACTAGAGCATAGAACACCTATTCAATTCTAGTTTCAAAGACATTATAAACACACACATGAAATGATGCCATATGCAACATGAATGCAATGAGGTGCTTATGCTTAATGGCTAATGATGATCCTAATGCAAGCTTGACACAGGGTGTCACAACCCTTCCCCCCTTAAAGAAATCTCATCCCGAGATTGTGTGTTTCGTACCATTCATTATAAAAGGCGGAGTAATTTACGCGTAGGTAGTCTTCTGTTTACCATGTTGCATCGCTCGGACCATGATGACTCTAAAGAATCTTGAAAGTCTTCACTTCTCGGTTTCGGGTGACTCTTGTCTTTGTATCCAGGATCTTTTCTAGTTTCTCATAGTACTCCAGGTCTGATCTGATCACGATGTCAGAACTCTGAACTGCTTCTTCTTCCGGAACTCGAAGACATTTCTTGAACTATGATACATGGAATACTGGAAAGATAGCACTCATTTCTGGAGGTAACTGTACTTGGTAAGCTACTTTTCCTTTCTTAGTGACAATCCGATAAGGTCCAACATATCGGGGTGCTAACTTTTTCTTAATTCCGAAATGGTGAATGCCTCTCATGGGTGATACCTTAAGATATACATAGTCACCGACTTGGAATTCCAACGGTCTCCTCCTTTGATCCACATATCCTTTCTATCGGGACTGAGCCACACGGATATGCTGTTGTACATCCCGAACAATCTCCTCTACTTCCTTCACATAATCTGTACCATAGAATCTTTTGTCTCTTGGTTCAATCCAATTGATGGGGGTTCTACACTTTCATCCATAAAAGCATTGAACGGTGCCATCTTAATGCTTTCTTGGTAACTATTGTTATAAGAGAAGTCCGCCAAAGGTAACCATTTCTCCCATGATCCCTTTGCTGACACCACACATGCTCTCAACATGTCTTCCAACACTTGATTTACTTGTTCCGTTTGTCCATCTGTCTGAGGATGATAAGTAGAACTTCGGATTAGCTTTGTCCCCAACTCATTATGCAACTGTTCCCAAAATCGAGCGGTGAACTATGATCCTCTATCTGAGATGATAGTTTTGGGAACACCATGCAACTTTAAGATATTCTGAATATACAACTCTGCATATTGATGAGGTCGGTAGGTAACCTTGACTGGTACAAAGTGAGCTACCTTTGTCAAGCGATCAACAATAACCCATATTGAGTCATTTCCTTTCTGAGTGATAGGTAACCCTGTGATGAAGTCCATACTAATATCTTCCCATTTCCATTCGGGTATAGATAAAGGTTGTAACAAACCGGCAGGTTTCATGTGTATCACCTTAATGCGACAACACGTATCACACTTCGCGACATATTCTGCGATATCCAACTTCATTTTAGACCACCAATACCTCGTTCTGAGGTCATGATACATCTTTCTACTGCCAGGGTGAATGGATAACTTAGAGTTATGCGCTTCATTGAGAATTCTATCTCACAGAGCCTGATCCTTAGGAACTACCAAACGTTGATTGAACCAAAGGACTCCTTGCTCATCTGTTCTGAAGTTAAGGGACTCACTGGTTTCTAATCTGTGCTTGATTTGCACAAGATCTTGGTCCGATTTCTGTCCCTCAATAATACCATTGTCCAAGGTACATTGGATGGTAATATTATTTAACATGACAGGATGCATTAGACCAAATCCATCTTCTAATAGGGGTTGCAACAAGTTGCAATGAGATTTGCGGCTTAAAGCATCTGCTACAACATTTGCTTTTCTAGGGTGGTAATGTACTTCTAGGTTATAATCCTTGATTAACTCTAACCATCTCCTTTGTCTCATGTTCAGTTCAGCCTGGGTAAACAAGTACTTCAAACTCTTATGGTTCGTGAAAATGTGGAACAAGTTACCCATTAGGTAATGTCTCCATATTTTCAGAGCATGCACAACTGCTGCTAGCTCTAAGTCATGCGTCGGGTAATTCTCCTCATGAGGTTGAAGTTGACGCGATGCATACGCAATGACTCTTCCATTCTGCATCAAAACACATCCCAATCCAATGGTTGACGCGTCGCAAAACACATCAAAAGGTTCCTCCAGATTTGGTTGTGCCAACACTGGTGCAGTGGTCAATAGTGTCTGCAAGGTACGGAATGCTGTTTCACACTCTTGATTCCATTCAAACTTCTTATTCTTCTGAGTCAACCTTGTTATGGGTTCAACTATTTTAGAAAAATCCGGGATAAAACGACAGTAGTATCCGGCCAATCCTAAAAAGCTACGAACCTCATGCACGTTAACGGGTGCTTTCCAATTCATGACTTCTGGCACTTTTGAGGGGTCCACTGATATACCCTCGGCTGACAAGATGTGTCCCAGAAAAGGCACCTTGGTCAACCAAAACTCACACTTGCTAAACTTAGCATACAACTTATGCTCTCTTAACCTTTTCAACACTATTCTCAGGTGTTCGGCGTGATCTTTCTCATTTTCCGAATACACCAAGATATCGTCAATGAACACCACGAAAAACTTGTCCAACTCTTGCATGAACACGGAGTTCATCAGGTACATAAAATGCACAGGCGCATTTGTCAACCCAAAAGACATCACTAAGTACTCATAAAGACCGTATCTGGTGGAGAAAGCGGTCTTTGGCACATCCTCCTTTCTGATCTTAATCTGATGGTAACCAGATCGTAAGTCTATCTTAGAGAAAACTTTAGCTTTAGAAAACTGATCAAACAACAAATCAATCTGAGGCAACAGATATTTGTTTTTGATGGTAACAACATTGAGAAGGCGATAATCCACGCACATTCTTAGGGTCTTATCCTTCTTTTTCACAAAAATGGTGGGACATCCCCAAGGTGAACAACTCGGACGAATCAAACCCTTTTCCAACAACTCCTGGAGTTGAGCTTTGAGTTCTGCTAACTCATTGGGTGGCATCCTATAGGGTCTCCTAGATATAGGTGTTGTTCCGGGAACCAACTCTATAGCAAAGTCGACATCTCTATCCGGGGGTAACCCTGGAAGATCGTCAGGAAACACATCTGGAAACTCACAGACTACATGAATCTTATCCAATAACTCTGTAGTGATAGCAAACAAGACTCCCAACTAATTCGGGTTTCTAGGTAAGAGAACTCCAAAAGTGGCTCCATTCTGGGGGTTGGTGATAGACACTGCACGCTGGGCCATATCTAGATGTACTTTCCAAGTTTTCATCCACTCCATTCCAAGAATGACATCTAGACCTAGCTCAGGTATTACAATGAGGTGGACACTAACCGAGGTTGTTCCCATTGTAATCTCTACGTCCTTTACCATTTTACAAGTATGTAGTACAACTCCAGCTGCACTAATCTAATACTCCTTTTCCAATTCTATCACCTTCTGTTGACTCCACAGCACGAAGTTCCCACTAATGAATGAATGTGATGCTCCAGAATCAAACAAGATAACAGCAAGACATTGATTAACAAGGAATGTATCGGCTGTGACGGGTTCTCCTTCTGGTACTTCCTCCAAGGTTGTGTGGTGAATGTTCCCTGTGCGAGGCTTCTGCTGATTGTACAGCTTTCTTGGCTTCGTGCAGAAACGAGACAGGTGACCCGTTTGACCACAATTGTAGCATGTTCCCACAACATAAGACGTCTTCTGCCCTCTAGCTCCGAGTCCTCTAGCTTTATCCTTGTTCTGTGGCAGAGGTGCAATGAAAGGCCTCTGGTAGCCTGGCCTAGCACGTGCATTGGTCATCTTCCCTTGGGGTGGATGGAACCGTGCACCAGCTTGCGGTGGACGATACGCTGGCCTTGAAGCACTAGGACCCTTGTTCTGGTGGGATCCTCCCTCTGGGACTCGACGACGAGTCTCTGCAAGCAGCCTGTTATCATTCGCCTCCTGGTTCAAGCAGTCGCTTATGAAGTCGCTGAAGGTGATGCGATATTTGTTGCCCATCTTGGATAGAAGGGTGGCATTCATGCCCCTCTTGAAACTTGCGATCTTCTTTGTGTCGGTGTTGACGAAGTCCGTAGCATAGCGAGCCAGACTATTGAAGCTGCGCAGGTACTGTCACCGACCTGGTACCTTGAGCAAGCCTCATGAACTCGGTGAGCTTCATCTCCATTACACCTTCTAGAATATAGTGACAGCGCATGGCTGTAGAGAACAGATCCCATGTGATAGTAGTGCCAGCGGGGAGGGTCTCGCGGTATTGGGTCCACCATATCCCCGCGGGTCCTTCCAGCCTGTGCACTGCATACTCTGCTTTTAGCTCTTCCGTTAGACGCAGAAGTCGGAACTTCTGGGTCATGGAGTTCAACCATTCATCGGCCTCCAATGGTTCAGTAGCTTCCTTGAAGATCAGAGGGCGGGTGTCCATGAAATCCTTATAGGAGCTATACTGGTTAGGTGTTGCCCCTTGTTGTTGCTTGTGCTGCTGAGCCGTGTTAGCGGCGATGTTGCGCAAGGTCTCATTCATCTGGCGCTGCATTTCCTCCACGCTTCTTTGGCTTCCCAAAAAACTGACCAAAGAACATCTCCGGTGTGATCGGAGGTGATGGTGGTAGGTCCTCCCTGGGGGTTTCACCCTCATCCCGGTTCTGGCGATGAATGTTAGCCGACATCTGTATATCCCATTAACAAGCAACCATTAGGTGATGTTATATCGAATAATGAATAAATACCATGGTGTACAAAATATAATATTAAGCACACAACCAGATATAATTACTCATCGTTCCACATAACATCACAGAATGAATTACTTGCCATAAGCATACAAATAGCATTCCATATCCTTTGCCAGAACCACGTCTGGGCTTAAATCCAAATTCGGCTTACACAACAACGAAGATCCGACTTAAGCATAGATTAAAACAACATGATGCAAAAGCTCCAAACGCGAAAGATCAAACTTCTAATCTAGTGCTCAGACGTCGTCGGAGTAGGAGTGCTCTCCGTCTGTGTCAAGGTAGGGCTCGTCGGTGAAGGCCTCGTTCGGAGCCATGTCCTTCGGTGGGTCAGGACCAAAGATCACGCCGTCCTATGGCTCGGGCTCCTCGAGTGCAGGTGCTGTGGCTGCTGCCTGCTGGTGGTGAAGAGCGTGGAAAGCCTCATGCAGGGTGTTGATGTACTCCTGCTGCTGATCGACGTGCCCCTCCAACTCTGCTACTCTCTCCTTCAAGTCGTCAGACTCGGTCCAAGCATCGTTCCTTGAGTTTGTCGCTTCGAGGAGTAACTGCTCACCAACCACGCGAGCACGATCTCCTCCTCGACCTTGGTCTGAGCCTAATCATGCTCCAGAGTCATCTGAGCCAACTCTGCCTGAAGGTCTGCGACGGCTGTCTCCAACTCCTGCTGCAACTGGCGCTTGCTCTCCAAGGTGGCGCTGTGGATCTCTGTCACATCTGCCAGACTACGCTCCAAACTCTCACAAGTGCCAAGCAAAGCTCCAGTGGCACTCATGGCTGGAGTCTCGCAGTAGAAAAGCTCCTCCTCATCTCCTGCCAAAGTTGTTCCCTCAGCCTGTGTCCAATCCATAGGAAAAAGCCTCTCCATGGGGAAACACTCCGGGCCAAACTGCTACAAGGTCTCTGGGAAAACGAGCGATGATATCCTTTAGCACGAGGTATGCTGCCCTGTTGGCATCATCCTTAGCAGAGGCTCCCTTGGTGATGATGGTCCAACCAGACCAATTTGGCCTTCCCTTCAAAGCTTGCACCTTGACCTGAACCTTGACCAGAGAATCCTAACCATATAGCTGCTTCTGCCAAGAGTACTTGGGCTCCCTGCCCTCGAGATAACCAATAGCGTGCAAAACCCGCCAAAGGATAGTCGGCAGCCCAAAGTACGTCAAGAACTTTCCCTTGGTCATCCTCGTCGCCAACTGGTGACGAGGAACTCCTCCTCCTGTTGCCTTCCTGGCGGTCAGACGGGTGCGAGGCATCTGTAGAAAAAGGGGGTTTCGAACTCTCGTGAGATGGATATTAAGTTGATCATTTTTATTGAAAGAGGAAAATTTACAATTTAAGGGGAGGTATGAGACATGATACAAGAATTAAAACATGATGCATGATCGTAATTACGTTCTCACTCAACTAGATTGACTCGTAAGTCCGAACGTTCTAATCGGTGGCAAGACGGTCTCTCATTACGCAGTTATTCGTTCTACGCGGATACGTAGTTAGTGTACCTGCAGAAGATTCATTTCAGCCCAAAGAACAAACCCAATATAGAAAAATCACCGGGCACCTCCCGATACATACTAAGTATATATCAGTTAGTTACAAAAACCTTATGCACCAAGCTCGGAAAACTCACCCAGCATTTCATACTCGCAGATATGTTTGCGTAAAGCTTGCATACCTTTAAGTAACCATATCACTTCCCTAGACCAACGGTTGGAAGGTCACACTCTCGCAACTCACAAATAGTTTTTCAATGCAATTTTTGAAACTTGCATCGTTCCTCCAAAGAATGATACCTCTGCACTTTTTATAGATCTAGCATGAGCAAAACCCTGAACCAAGTCAGTATTCCTAAGCCACCTGATTTCCTAGTATAGGGCTAAGGACTAGACTCTAGCACCCTAAGTTTTCAAATTCTGTTTATAAAAATAGTTTTAAAATACCTGTTTTTGTTTGAAAGTGGTTTAAACGAATGAGGATACCTGAACTCAGCTCTGATACCAACTGTGGCAGAACCGTCCAAATTATAAGAGATCAAGTACCAAAGTAGCCAAATTAACAACCACTTAGAGTACTTGAGCCCATATAATCCCAGTAGTCCGGAAATCTCGAAGGATTACTAACAATCATATATCCGACCAAGATCGCACAAACTCATGTATGCTCATTCGAATGAACCAACACGGAAACGAAATATTTAAAATGCGAAATTAAAAGTTATTACAATAATGATCAAAATAGAGTAGTAAGTCTTACGCCACAACACACGTGGCCAAATTAAACATTGTTTTCAATCCAAACCCAAGGTTTTTACTCCACACTAAAACATTTAATTGCTAGGGGTGCCCATGAGATCATATCCGACAACAGAAAAAGATGAGCTCGTAGAAGACCTTGCCCAAGGCCTACTACTCTTCTCCTTCCACAGGATAGAGGCAGTGCTTACAATAACCAAAGTATACTTGGCCATCTGCAACAAATGGGATAAACCCTGAGTACGGGAATATACTCAGCTAGACTTACCCATCTAACTGAAAAGAAAGACTCCAAGGATATGCAAGGCTATATATAGAGAGAGTTTGGCTAAGCTTTTCTTTTGCGGAACGCGAACAAGATGAGATAACTTTAAAGATGAGAGAGCAGCCATTTTCTATCCTATTATTTATCTCTAGGTTTTGCACCTGTACTAGATCACTTCACTTGATCTAAACAAACAGTAGATAATACCATATCAAGTTCCTTTATCAATATTTTAGTAGAACCATTATGATTTCACATGGAGTTGTACCGTGGTGAAGCTCAACATAATCCCCCACTATCCGGTGGGAGACGACAACTCGAATCGATATACAACGAGCTGGCAAGATTACCTTTAACACACGCTCACACTTTCTCCGTCGGGTCCATGCATTGGGTTACCACTCAACAAAGTCCATGTAGTATCATCGCACTCTCAAATTGCTCCACCCAATTGTAGAAATCAATTGGCCACCACAGGGCAGATCGTATCTACAAACTAGAGGGTGCTAACAGCATACTGAGAGTCGGCCCAGACAGTGTTTACTCGGCTTCGGGGTCGAAGATCGTAACGGCCCCTATGTGAAAGGGCGCATTCAAAGATGTACGAGGGCCACCATCGTATACAAACCTATACGATCCCCAAGTCTATACCACTTGGTGCCTCTTCCTTCCAGTTGACCGCACTTTATTACTACCATTGGTTCTTTTCACGATAGCAAAATATAGCCAACCCTGATTGGTACTACCCCCATGGGATAATACGAATAAAATATAAATGTAACCATTTCTTCTAAGCAGGCTAAGTAGTTGCTTTTACTTTTATTTATCAGGTTAACAAGGTAGGTAATTGAAATATCAAGGAACGTAATGCAGCAAATGGGATTCATCCAACTCCTAGCACTTAATGCATCATAGTATAAAATACTCAAGTAGATTAACTTATAAAATGTTGGGAGGCTTAGGGATGCTCCGGGGCTTGCCTTGAGTGAAGGTAGAGGGCTGGTGGTCAGGGCACTCGGGGAGGTTAGTGTCGAATCCGTGGTGCTCCTCGTTCACTCTACGCCTCCTGGACTTCTTCCTCGGAAGTGGCACCTGAAGTTCCTCTACTGGTCCTGAATGTTTGCAATGCACATAAGTAAGCCATGGATGCAGGTGTGATGCTTAATCAAGAATTAAACACTCAAAGTGGCCTCTACAATTAAATTAACTATTCACTCTAGCTCAATTTTACACAACAAGCTTATTATATACTACTCAGAAAAATCTACAAAAATTACATAGGACAGAACATGCTTAGAGGATACTACTGCATAAATTTCACCATAGAAAAGCTACCAAACAGCATATACAAAAACATGAAGTTAAAAGCAGAAAAAGCACTTCGAACTAGACCTACTGGTTAACAGGGTGAAACATGTTGTATCTTATTTTTCACAGGTTCTTTACTTAGAAAACATATTTATCAAGAAAATTCCATGATCAACACTACCATATTATTTTCCATATGAATTTCCAAAGAAAACCCTAGAAAAGGACACTTGAACTACAAGTATCTTTTCTAACATACAACATACCACATATTATATTTTTCCTATGCAGAACAAGGCATACAGAGACTACACAAAAATTTTCATAATTTAACTAAGCATATTTTTACCACAGGAATTAATCTAAGAAAATAGTAGAAACACATTTTAATAGATAACAAATAAAATTTTCATAGGAGCATGGCATGTTGTATTTTTCCTAGCTTCTTCACAGGGTGATAGGGCTAGCATAAAAACCTCACATTTTTATCTGATCATTTTATACAGGAATACATTTAAACTTGAATAAATGCAGAAAATAACTATTTAAACATTAGTACTGAAGACATTCTCAAAAATTACTTTTATATTATTAACAGAAAGATATCCATTTATAGAGACTAACACAATTTATTTCACCATTTTTGGATTTACCAAACTACAGATATAAAATAAACAAGCATTAACTAAATTACTGAAAATGGATAAAAGAAAAACATCTCTGGATTGGTCCCAAGAAGAACAGTGCGTGGGCTCTGCCCAGTGCGCGCAGGCGCGGGTTGAGCGGCTGACAGGCGGGTCCCGTGGTCAACTCGGGTCCACCTGTCGACGACCACAGAGCAGGGAAAAACGCTGACCGGCGTTTTCTCGCCGGCGGTGAGCTCGTCGGCGGCGAGTGTGGATGCGCTGGGCTCGTGGCGACAATGCGCGTCGACTGGTGGTGTTGGTTGAACCAGCGCGACCCTGTAGCGAGCCGGCGGCATGCGGTGGTGGCGAGATGCGGCGGTGTGCAGCGGCGGAGTGATTACCTGTGGTGTGTTCCCGGCGAGTGTGCGCGTGAGCACCACGGTGGTGTGGTGAGTGTAGCACAGGGGTTGTTGGAACCGGAGGAGCTCTGATGAGGTCCGTCCACGTGCGAGCTCTGCGGCAGCAGCAATGGCGCACGGTGCACGACGCTGTGGTGTTCCAAGGTGAAAGAGTGCAAGAGAAAAGGTGTTCTCACCTCTACTACCTTCTGTGAAGCTTCCACGGAGATGGAAGTGACGGAGGTGGTCGAGAGAGAGGTGAACGTGGCGTGGTTCTTGCGGTGGCGACTGCGGGCCGAGGAACGGCAATGGCGTTCCGACGAGAGAAGTGCTCGGCTGGTGCTGCAAGGGTGAGCAGGGCGTGTGCGAGGTGAAGACGGAGCGGTGTGCACGGTGGATCGAGCAGAGAGGGTCGGATGGTGGCGAATTGTTGAACGAGTTGATGGTGCGCTCTCGGTGCTCGGTTTGCCGCGGCGAGGGCAATGCAGAGCGGGTGAGTGAATGGGCGTGCGTGGTTGCGAGTGTGAGAGGTAGAGAGGATGTAGGTGCTCCTTCTGGCGCGGTCTCGGTCGAGCGGCGTGGCCGGTGGGGGCCGTGACGCGACGGCGGCAGTGCGGCAGCGGCGCTGCTAGTCTGCAGCGCGTGGTGAGTGGGCAAGGGCGCACGGGGCGGTGCAGCTCTTGGTCTACGCGCCGTTAGTGCGGATATGCACTCGATCGCGAGTGTGATCGGTCGGGGCTGGCGCTGCGGCGACGCGACGGCGAGACGATGGCACGGCGCGGCGCACTGCGCGGGCAGAGGCGGCGACTGGGTGAGCGGGTGGTCGGCGCAGTGCGTCAGCGAGCGGCGCACGACGAGTGGTGGGTCGACGGCGTACGACGCGACCGGTGTCGGGCGCTGGCGCGCGGGTGTTGCACGTGCGGGGCGCGTGCGCAGGAGTGGGCGCTGGTGCGTGGGCGAGCGCGGGCCGAAGGGGCAAGGCCGAGTGGGCCGAATGGGTGGACTCGACCCATTCCAGGTCTGTTTCCTTTTTCTCATTTTCTTTTATTTGTTTCAAACTGAATTTGATACAAAACTGTTTCAAAAACTCAAAACTAAGATTTGAAATTTGAACCAAAGTTGTTGAGAATAATATTGTCTACATTTTTCATGTAGGTCACATTTTCTGAAAACCATTATTTCAAAAGGTTCTAGATTTAAAACTAAATAAGCCATGTAAGGAAAAGAAATACTTTTATTCTTAATAATTAAACTAAGCTTAATTAGGCAAGGTGATTAGCAAGAAAAACAATCTACTCTTTATTCTAGGTGTAAAAACTTAGCTAAGCAATTTAAACAAGACTAGAGCATAGAACACCTATTCAATTCTAGTTTCAAAGACATTATAAACACACATGAAATGATGTCATATGCAACATGAATGCAATGAGGTGCTTATGCTTAGTGGCTAATGATGATCCTAATGCAAGCTTGACACAGGGTGTCACAACGACGCCGTATTACCACCCGCAAGGCTAGAAAAAGTGTTAGAACTGCAAAGTTAACAACACCAACAAGACAATAAAGACAACTAAAACCTAGACAACTAAAACCAACTGGAGACCCAAGATCCATTAAAAGATTTAGACTTAGCTATGTAGCACTAAAATTTTGCAACGTTTACATCAGTTTTGAGTTTAATTTTTTTATCAACAAAGGATTTATGAATAGTCTTTTTTGGCCTAGTCCTTTCCATCACACACCTGAACACCCACACACAACAGCAAGTAGGAGACTTGGAGGCCTGGAGCCTCCTACCTGTTGATGTGTGTGATGGAAAGGACCGGGGCAAAGACCAACGAGAGGTCAAAGTTGTTAGGGCTGCTTTGAATAAACTTGTAGATGATGTGACTCATGAAATAGAAGTTCTGGAGGAAACCCGGCCCCTCCCTTATCTGAACAAAATGTATATGGTTGGCATATTGAGGACTCAGAGGATGAAGTTTGTCCTATTGTTAGTCCTGCCAAGAAAAATAAAAAAAAAAGGCAGATATGCTAGAAAATTGACCAAGGGTTAAGAGAACCAACCTATTGTTGGTAACTCTACCTTTGAAGGATATGGAGCTAAGGTTTGTCCTAGATTCAATCCCAAGGATAGGAAAACTATTAAGAAACCAAAATTGCAGAGGGGTCTCTAAGAAGGGTCTTAGTACTTTTCTTAATGACCTTACTAGGTGTATGCCCGTGCGTTGCAACGGGAGTAAAATAATGTAAGATAGTTACAATTATAAGATGATAAGTGAGATAAGTGAGAATGGAGGAGTCTTAAAATTTTCAAGACGATAAGTGGAAAATGGAAAAGACATTATTCCCTGGTTGTGCACAACAATATTTTTTTTTATCTAATTGCTTTATTTCTGTTTTTAGTTTTAATTTACTTATTTATCATACAAATACATTTAATTTGTAAACACTTGTACCAATCACCACCCATACAGAAGGCATCAAACCCATACGAAATAGGAATCGTAGATGGTAATTAACCAACCAGTGATAACACAACCTCATGAATCAGTCGACGTACAAAATACATGAGTCCATCAATCCATCCATACAACAGATGAACATAGTTTTTTTTCATGATATTTGTCTCATTTGAAAAAAAAAACATATGGCAAAAACAATTGCAGATGTTCCCTAAAATCACAATTATAAACAAGCCAGGTAGCCACGGTGCACAAATAACCAGAGAGGTGCGAAGGCACATGTGCCTACCTGAGAACTCAGCAGTAAGCACTCCAAGTCTGCTATTTGTTTCTCCTATTTCTAAAAGGCTCCCATTTACAATGTTGTTTTGTTGCTTGACCTTGCTGCACTGAACCTAGAGATGTCTCGGATTTTAATGCTTCATTCGACACAAAAAGAAAAAAAAAACAGATGTCTTGCTACCTCTATGGCATTTTGCCAAACAAATTCTGCACAACAGCTAGGCCATACTTTTTCCCTTCTGGAGTCATGGAAAGGTTAAGGGAAGCATCCCTGACTTAAGATGCATTATTCCTGACGATTCCCTTCCGTATGTTTTAGTTGTAGAGATAGAGATTGGAAAACATAAGGCTGATTTTATCTGTCTTCAGGAAACTATGAGAAAAGTTATTTTGATAAGTTTTTTAGATTGTTAGATAATCAGAAAATTTTGTTTGGCAATGGGTTCTGTTAACGGTCGATAACGTCAATATTTAATATAATTATAAACAAGATAAATGGATCAAACATAATGAAAATATAGAAGCTTTAACTAACAAATTCCACGAGTTTTAGTATTTTGTTATTTTCAAGGGACTATTCTAGAAAACCACAAAGAAGGATTTAATTAACAGAATAAATAACGGAATTATTCCACGGTGGCATATCTTCCATAATACTCAGGAAGGATCCAGAAGACGCGTGAAAGAAGCGAGATCCGAGAGGCTGACAGGTGGGGCCGGCCAGACACCCCCCCCCCCCCCCTGGGAAGTCTCCATGAGCTTCTGGAGTATTCCTCCACCGCCTCTAAGGATTAATCTCGGCCCTACATGAAGTCGGTTTGATCTAAGGGACGACGTTGCACCCATCGGCCTATAAATAGAGGGCAGGACCCCCTGAGGTAGCATTCAAGTCATTTGGAGATCTAGTCATCCAGAACCACAAACTCTAGTTCATCTAGAGCCTCTCTAGTTCTTAGCATAGCTTAGTTAGATCAAGAGTAGAGGAAGTCAAGATACGTCAACCGATCTTAGACTCCCGACGTTGTCAAGAGTTTGGAGTCTGGTACAGTTCTTATTCTCTTCTCTCTTATTGTAATATCTGCAGTTGTACGATATTTACGGGCAATACTATTCTTCATTATTATGTTCTTGTTTACATTGTTCATTGTCTACTTCAATATATCTAGTATAGTTAGTTTGCTATTAATTTCATGCACATGTTCATATAGCGCTCGTCTATTTGATCATATGGCGAGTGGTAGGCAGTATGTAGGCATGGTGCTTATATGCTTTGCTTATCTGAGGATGCCCTCATCTGTGTTGGGTCGTGGGGTAAATCATGGACGTGACAGGTCCATTGAGTCCTTTGTAGGCCTCCCGTGCAGTAGTTTGGTAGGGAGGGATTGTCAGGTTGAGGATATATTCATATATCAGAGGTTTCTGAATGTAACTCTTCCTGTCCATGACCCCATTGTGGTTGAGAACATTGATAGTATTACTTAACGATGATTGCTAGATATACTTGCACTAAATGACATAGATTTGACTATAGCTAGAATATTTAGGAGTTATTTCTTTATTACTTGCATTGGACGATGCTTGTGTAGTGACTAGAGAGCTCTAACAACTTTATATTTATCATTATCATGGCTGATCAATGCTTATTATCATATATATTTATTATGTGACTTACCCCTGTTATGAGTAGAGTACATGACGTTGGTTAATCCCTTCATTCATTGCATATAAGTGTTATCAATATTATAAATTATTAGTTTAACTAGACCTTCCCAGTGGTATAAATATAAATCGACAACCTGGTAATACTCTAGGTAAAATGCTATAATGATGTATTAATTTGTCCGCTTGTAGAATCATTTGTTCTTTATAATTTTATATCATCATTATTTATTTCTACCTAGTCACATAAAATAATAGAATATTTCATAAGTATCATTAATTATTCCTAGCTCTATAATTGGGGATGACAACCTAGTTCCATGCTTAGGAGTATAAGGTAAAAGATAGTGGCTAGTTGCTAAAGATAAGTTAACTACATACCATTCATTTATGGCACCATTCTGAGGATAGGGAGTAATCTCTATTTTTGGTGCAACGCTATCTAATGTCAACAGGTTCCATCCAAAGGAAGGTCTGGTGGGATGCTTAGTGGCATCAAGAGTGAAAGGTTTGATGATTAAGATTTTGAAACTAAAGAAAGATTGTATCCATTGGCTGAAAAAAAAGTGGAAGAGACTTGATGGATGGCAAGGTAGTACGTTATATATTGGAGGAAGAACAATTTTGTTAAACTCCTGTCTCAGCAACATGCCTAATTATGCTATGTCAATGTACCTTCTCCCCAAAATAGTGTTTAAGAAAATTGACAAGATTAGAAAAAAAAATTGGCAGGGGGGAGGAACTAAAAGAAAATATCACTTGGTAAAGTGTAAAATTATCAGTAGACCTAAAGAGAAAGGGGGCTTGGGGGTTAAGGATCTGATGAATATTAGTTTGCTATGTAAATGGTGGTGAAAGTTGGAGCATGATGATGATATTTGGCAAGATATTGTTAAAAAGAAATACATTATGAGCAGATGTGTGTCTCAAGTGAAGTATAAGGCTAATAATTCCCTTGTGTGGAATGATTTGCTGAAAATCAAGCATATATACTTAAATGGAAGAATTCTGAAACTTGGTAATGGCAAAAATATTGATTTTTGGAATGATATTTGATGTGGACATTTATCCTTGAAAGACAAATTCCCTGATTTATATAGGATCTGTTTTGATCAGGAATGCTCGGTGTGGTCCATGAGTAATAGGAGTTGGAGGCATTTTAGAAGATGGTTGTCTCAAGAGTTGCAGGATCAGCTTAGAGAGATTTACACTATGTTGTTCAGATATAAAACTAATGATCAAAAGGATGGTGTGATATGGAAATGGGAGAATTCTGGAAGGTTCTCTGATAAATCAGTTTATAAACACTTTTTCAGTAGGTTGGAAGGCCCCGATAATAGACAACTTTGGAAATCCAAAATCCCTCTAAAAATAAAAAGATCTGTATGGCTTACACTACAAAATGCTATTTTGACCAAGGATAATCTTCTCAAGAGAAAATGGAATGGTAATCTCAGCTGTGTTTTTTGTCAAGAAAAAGAATCACTTGTTCTTTGATTGCCCTGTGAGTAATTATGTGTGGAGTATTTTGGCTTACATTTTGGAGTTCGGTGAGACCTAATTTGTTTGAACAGTTCTGGGTGTGGATCAAGTGGTGCTTATCAGGTGGCAAACATGTGTACTTGGTTGGTCTAGCTGCTGTATGTTGGGCCCTATGGAAAACAATAAATAGTATTTGTTTTGATAACAAGAGAATGAAGACTCCCACGGTGATTTTGTGTTTCACAAGTTCTATGCTGACATATTGGGCAGGATTCTAGAAGTGAAATCTTGAAGACCGCCCTTCTCTTCCACCAGCATGGACAGCTGGATCTGAAAACAGATTGGGATCATGTGATTTCGAAGGGCTTTGTGGCGAATGGAAAAGGCTAAAGTTTCAACACTGCTTAGTCTAGTTGGAGTATGTTTCGACAAACTTCTAGTTTAGTCTCTTTTGCTTGGCTGCCGTCAACGCTTGGGGTGGAGATGGTTTGCGCGGTGCCAATTGGGTGAATCCTTGGTGTTCATTGCAATGTGGCCTCTCTTGCTAGAAGTTTTATGTTTGTTTTTCAGTTCTGAACATGATTTCTGTAATTTCGTTGCTTTGGAGTAATGAAATTCGGCTATGCCGTTATGGAAAAAATATATTATTAAATTGGAAAATTGGCTTTTGGACAAGGAAAGTGACCACCCTTTGCTCTTAGACAACTAAAATGGAGCGATTTGCTCGAGGACACTTGGGTTCTTGAAAAATTTGCTGGTGGACACCATGACCAATAAAATATTTTAACAAAATCGATACAAAATCGTATAAGTGTCAAAAAAAATACTATAAGCTTTTCTATGCTCTACATGATAAGAATTATACATTAAAAATATTGTTTTACACTAAAATGGTTATTTTGCCCCTCTTCATAAATAGACAAAGTTAATCATAGTTAATTTTTTTCATATATTTATAGCACACTAAAAACATTGGAAAAATTACAGAATGCATACATCACCAAACCATGACAATGCTAAAAATATTAGCTTAGAATAATAGACAAGTCCAGGAGGTGTGACCACAAGGAGGATAGCTTCCCTTTCTCCAACAAGCCCAGGTGTGACAAGGAGGATGGCACAAAAGCTTATAATTGAATAGTCATCTTAGTCTAAGCATGTGTAACTTGGTGTGTGTTTTGTTCTAAACCAATGTGTTCGTAACTAGGGTGTTATATGCGACCTAGAGAAACTTGTTAAGCATCCAGATGTTAATAATGTCATGTACTGCTAAAGTTATGCCGTATCTTATACTAATATAATAATATAATATTCTAATAGGTAATGTAGAGGTTATATTGATTTTTTTAGGTGCTATAATGTAACTGTTATATAAGTATATATCCCTATTGGGCCCATGTATTGTAAGAGATAGGGTATACACAAAAGTGCTAAGATCCAAAGAGATGCACTCTGTTAATGGTATATAGCAAAAGTTCATTCTTTTAATGGTCAACATGCAATCTTTTAATGGTACAAAACAAATTTTCTCCAAACAAGAACCAAACACTCACCACTTTGTTCTCTGTCGCTTAACAGGAGATCCACTGCCCTGGACTTTCATCAGGAGAGGAAAAGACCGCTTGCTGGAGCCTGCTTGGACCGTGAGGCTAGAGGCTTGGGCCGTCCGCTCAATCAGCGGAGTCTCCCTGATTCCGGTTGAGGGCCGACCTGCTCCACCACTGCACGCGGGGAGGACCCCTCCCTCTCCTACTGGCTCAGATCGATAGGGAAGCCAAGCTCCTCCCCTTCTTCCTCTTCATCCACCTTAGGGGGTGTTTGGTTGGGTAGCAAAAGTTTTACCTTCGTCACATCGAATCTTCCGTTCCTAGTTTGGTCTATTTAAAATATACTAATTAAAAAAAATTGTCAGCTGGAGGCAAATTCGCGAGATGAATCTTTTAAGACTATTTAGTTCATGTTTTGACAATGTTTTGACCATGTGTTTTAGCACACAAACTTTGTAGAAGCTGTAATCTATTGATTTCACGCAGAGCACGGACAGGGGCACAAGTTTAGATTGCAAATTTGAAGCACTACAAGACTGATTCATACCTCGTCAGCCAAGGTTAGTACACCAATCTTTTCAATCAATTTTCCTGGTAAATTAACCAATTCCTGTGAAGAAGCAAACAAGGAACAAATTAGCATATGAGATGAAATACTAGAAAATCTAGATCCATGGAATCAGTAATCATGGGAGCTATAAACACAGTCAAGAAGGCAAAGATGGACTGTTGCTTATGCTTGATCAATGTAACGACCCACAATTGTAGTTGTGTGGGAGAAAAACTGGAGTCATCAGAGGTGTTCAGAATGAGAGGTTGCATCCAAATGCATACAGGACATTTTCCTCATATTTTTCCCAGGTTTTGAGGCCTTCAGGATCATCCACAAAGTGAGTTCGCACCCTCTGCATGATGATTGTAATCAATCTTGCACAACACTTCAGGCATACGTTGAGATACCCTTTCACTCTGACAGTATCGCCATTCAAACTCCTCTTTGCTCATACAACATCGGGGTCATATGTCATATTTCTGTAAGATGCATAGCCAAACACCGTGGATATGAAATCAAACTTTTCTGAGATGCCGACAACTTTTTAAACCATTATAGGAGAGCACCTTACAAATTCTTGGTTGTTTATGTTCATGGGTCTAACAACATCGAGAAGGGGGACACTCATTTCAAACTTTCTTGAGAGGGTCATAATTATGCAATAAAAAACACATTAAGGCCTTGTTCATTTGATGTCAAAACAAAGGAATTAAATCTCAGGAATTAAATCCCCCTCCAATACCTTTGAGTTAGGGGAGAGACAGGAGGCACGAAGTTGCAGCTTAGCGCCGGTAATTTTGTTTCTCAATATCATCAGAACCCTAGCAAGTCGTAACACACTAACACAGCACTCAGCGGTGCTAGCCGCCACACGCATCGATAAACCAAAACCTTGGCTAGCAGGGATCCACTCCCAACCTGACTGTGTTATCACACCACGCCAGAAATTGGCAGAACCAAAACTGAATGACGAACGTGAACCAGATTGTGATGGCAATGGATCGTGGCGCGATGTACGCAGCTTGCAGCTTACCCAAAGGGCCGTCCCGGGGGAATTGGAGGGCGTGTAGAAAACTAAAAAATGAGGCATATTTGCCTAGAAAAAATAGGATTAAAATAAGATGTATTGTAATAAACCTATCTATTTTTTAGATTGAATTAAATCATCAATTCTTTGTTTTTTCTTACGTTTTTGTCAACGATTTGCACATGATATGGCTTCAATCTTTGAACAATATTCCAGTAAGCGTCTAGATGAAAAGATCAAAATTTAGAGATCGATCCACTATTCGCTATTTGTGATTGTGAATGATTTGAAAAGAAAAAAAAACGAATCATTAGTATTACCTTCAGGGCCTCACCTTTCCTGGGTCTAGATGCCTCGCCGTTGCAGTCAGTTCGTCACGCTCGCAACATGCGGCCGATAGGGTATTAGGTTTGGGAATTGGGATCGCACCAATCAGGAGACAAAACGACATACATGTGACCAGCCAGAAAAGCATTTGCTATTTGACTAATAGAATAATAGGCTTGCTATACTATTGGGCCAACGTTGTTGTGCTTAGCTATTATAGGTAATGTACTATATAGTTGGAGGCCACTGATCATTCTAAAGTTTGTAAGTTTCCATTTCCATCCGGCACACTTCGCTGGAGAAAAAAGTTCTATTGGCCAACATGGATGTGCAACACCGCCTAGATTGCATACATAGTATTATTTTTTGCGCCTCATGTTTGTTTAGGACGTGATTGGTACTGTTCTGACGCAGCATGGGCGACGCATCTTTACCTTTTCAGCACGTTTGGTTGGCTGTTATTCTTGTTTGGCCTGGTTCAACTCCTGCAAAGAATTGCATATCAGAATGTATGTAGTGGCCCAAAATACACATGTGCCTAAATAATTCAATAGAGACGGGTATAGTAAGTCGTCATGGTCCAAATAAATAACAAGATATTTACAAAAGATATACATGAATTAAATACATATTTATATCATAAAATGGCTAAGCCTAAAGCAAGCACCTAGCTCATACATATGCACATGAACTCCATAAAAAAGCCTAAACTATGGACTGAAAGGTGTTTTTTTACCGATATGAACAAATGGGATGGGCTAGAGAATTGGGTTTTTAGGGGCTCTAGCTACTTTACAAAAGGACTATATAGATCCGAAAGTACCAACTCAAGATTTACAGACCATGATGGCTATATGGCCCTAGCCTTAACTAAGTAATTGATTACTCTAGCTTATTAGAGCACCCGCGGTGTGTGGCTTGAAGCTTACTCTAGCTTATTAGAGCATCCGCGGTGCGTGGGTTAAAGCCAGTTCTATATATCACTTAATGCATATATATAGTACCAGATACGTTACATTGTGGGGTGGTTTCGATGGAGGACTATACTAGCTCATAAGTATAAAACCCACTCCCTTTGCAATAAAAAAATATATTGCTCTGACATATGACATAGCTCTAATGGCCATGAGCTGATGAGTGTGGGTCTGACTATGGATCCGGATTAGGTTATAGACTGTGAGCTAAATACCATACCCATGTTAGACACGCTCGAGTCTGCACACTGCGCGATAGCGGTCTTGGCGTTGGGCCGTTAGGGTGTGGAAGATCACGAACAAATTAATGGCGGCATGACTCCTGCATGTTGGGGTTTTTTTTTTTTGGCGGGACGATTGTTTGTTTGTTCAGTTTCCGCGTAGTCTGCTTCTCTCATGAGCAACATATATATAATAAACAATTATTGTACGACGCTAAACATGTAAGATGATGACGATTTCAATGACTTGACCGAGTTCCGACGCCAGCACACCGAACCTTAATTAATTAATTCTAATAACAAAACCCATACGCCTGCATTCTTGAAGAAAACAAGGAAGACATATATCTCACTACCTGTACCTACCCTGCATGCTGTACGTATCTTGTGTCATTTGGAAGAATCTAGCTGAAAAAAGGGCAGTGCCGTACCACCATTGTGTCGCAACAGTTGGGCGGCACATGTAACACCCAAAAATTGGCATTCTTTGAAATAGATTAAAAGTGAATTAAATGCATTTTCAGTGGACATTATAATATAGGGAAAAAAATGATTAAGCTTTCATTAAATAAAATGGATCATAATGTTAGAAACATTTTGTTGCATACATGTTGCTGCATATTATTTTCGTTTGTCTGGTTTTGTCAAATTTCAAATCAGAATTCAAATGTGCTTTGAAATTGGTTTTGGAATTCCAGAAATAAAAGAAAAACAATTTCTTTTACTCACTCCCTTCCTTTCTCCCTTCTGGCCCGCAGGCTCTGCCCTCTGTCCAGCCCAGCAACCCCATCCCCCACTCCCCTTCCCACATGGGCCAGCCTCGGCCCGAGCCCCCCAGCCCAATCCCCCCTCCCCCGCAGCAAACAGAGCGCACGCCCACGCCTCTAGCGTGACACACTGACAGGTGGGACCCACCTGGCAGCCGCCCACCGCGCCGCCTTCTTTCTCCTTCCTCCCTCCTTTCCTTTCTTGTGCGCCGACGGTTTCCTTCCCTGCCGAGCGCGAATCGGAATAGGATTGCTCCCTTTCCTTCGCCGTCGAGCCCCCGGGCTATAAATGTTGAGCCCCGCGTCCCTTTCGCCCTCATCCCAAGCACCGCAGAGCACCCGCCTCGCCCGCAACCCTAGAGCAGAGCCGTCGCCGTCGTCCTCTGTTGCCGAGCACCTCCACTCCGTCCGCCTGCTCCCCGAGCTTCGCATCGTGGTAAGGAGAGCCCCAGGAGCTTGCCATCCCTCCCACATCCCTCTATTTCGCCCGCTCCACGCACGCCGTTCGTGCCGAGCCGCTGTACCGCGGGCACTACCGCACGAGGCGTCTAATCGGTCCAACCGACCCCGCAGTGGTGTTCGTCATCTCCCCCCCCCTCTTCCCGTCCTTTTCGCGCAGAGAAGCGTGCACCGAATCGACGGATTGCATCTCGCCGCCCGTCTCCGTCCATGGCGCCGCCGTCTGCCCAATTTCCGGCAGGCCACGCCACCGCTCTCTCCCTCCTTTCTAATCTCGACCGTCCAATCTGGATCGGATGGTCCTCAGAACCCCGTACCCCTTCGGTTCGTCCTTTTTGCAAAAGAAACCCTGATCTTTTTAATGTATAAACCCGCAGTCCTATAGCGCATCCCCGCTTTACGTTTTCCGCTCTAGAAGGCGTATTTCTTATCGGATCTGTTTTATTCCAAGATTAAATAGAAAACCCTAATTACAGAATTGCCATCAGTTTTCAAATGCTTTTAAAATATTCATTTTAACTCCTTTTTGACCCATTCAAACTGCATTAGGATCGTATCGGCGTGATCTGCGTGTTGGTTAGTTCATAGATCATGTTAGACAACCTTTAAAAATATTTAATTGCTTAATCTATTTTAATCTCAAGTTTAATCCGCAAAATCTTGTTTAGGGCATATCTTCTTCATTATAGCTCCGTTTTTCGTGATCCAAACGTCTATGTGATCGTAGTGAGACGTAGATTAGTTTTATAAACTTTTAATCTTGTTTTATTATGGTTGGTGTATTGTTCTAGTCTATAGCCTTTGTTTGTTTGCATGTTATGTCTCGGTATGATTGTATGTTGATGTGGTGATCGAGTATAGACGGTGAGCAGTACGTGGGTGACCAGGAGGTTTTCTTTGAGCAGGAGCAGCAAGAACCGTTTTGAGCAAGGCAAGTATTATATGGGATCTTCCTTGATGTCCTATTCATGGTTTTTAAATCAAATCATATGCATGTGTCAATTTTGTTACCATACGGTTTACCTAGAATTGTTACCTTGAACCTTGGAATCCTACGGGTTACTTTGCATATGGGTAGTTATTGCTAGCGCTCCGTTAAATAAGCATGATCTTTAATCTTGATTAATAACTATATGAAATGGTAAAGTAAAACTTGACTTTTTAGCAGCATGGATTTAGGATCCTATCTGTCAGCAAAAGCTGGGACATACAGTACAACCATGAGAGCTACATAGCTCTAGCTTTAGTTCAGTATTAGGGTCACTCTCTCGCATGTAGCAGTTCACGAAAGTTGCCATTGACGAGCGGTTGCGGGGTATGGCCAGTGTGGCTACCGCTGCGCGTGTGTACCATCGAGGAGACCTCGTATACCCCTTGCCCGTGGATCCGTACTCTCTGTTGTATGTCAGCGAGCCCCTCTGAAAGACTTCATAGTGTACCCTGCCCGCTCACCTCGGCAGTGTTTTGGGAGTTATAAACCCGGGCATATGGGTAACACGACTCATGGGTAAAGTGTACAACCTCTGCAGAGTGTTAAAAACTGATATATCAGCCGTGCTTACGGACACGAGCGGCCCGGAAAACTCACAGAAACTTTGTTTACTTATTGCTTATTATTATGAATCACTTTATCATGATATTATGTTATTCGCTCAGTTGTTTATATGATCATGCAGTTTAATTTGGGGGCTTAAGCATAACCTTTGATTTACCACTTGCTAAGTTTTGTTATAAACTAAAAATGCCTACCGCAGTAAACCATGTCAACCTTTTGAGCCTCATGAACCCCATATATACTTGTTGAGTACTAGAAGTACTTACGCTTGTTTACTTTTCATATTTGGATAAAAATCCCGGATGGGTACCAGGTTATCAGGGTTATGAGGAGTATCCTGAGGACTACTAGGTTTGGAGTCAACCAGTTGATGTCCCTGTGCGATGGAGCTTCGCGCGAGTTATCTTTTATTTCCGCTGTTATGTAATAGATATTACTTAGATACTTAATCGCTATGTAATAAACACTTGTAATGGTACCTTCTTGATAATTTGTCGGCTTATGTGTGTGACTGATCCCTGGGCATACATAAGGTTTATGCATCCCGTTTTGTCTTTAAAACTTGGTGTGACAGATTGGTATCAAAGCTGTGTTGACTGCAGGACGCAAGCCTAGTTAGAATTGGTTCTTAGGAATGCTCTTTTCATGCTTTTATACCTTGTTATTATTTGCTAAAACTATTACTCATCTCAAAATTATGTTATCTTGATTCTAACCTAATTCTCATCTTTGCTTTTCTATAGATGGCCCGCAACAAGAAGACTCCTCGCAAGTCCACTCGTCCCCCACCGAGGTACGCGCCAATGGAGCCCCGCGAGGATGAAGAAGAAGAAGTCCAAGAAGTGAGCTCCGAAAACAGCCGCTCCAGGACTCCCTCTGGTGGGAATAGCCACTCCAGGACTCCTTCTAGTGGTTCCGAAGCCGGTGGAGAACGCTTGGGATGGACCAAGCTCTTCCACTTCAAGGAGGGAGACGATGAGGATTACTACCATGGCTTGCTGAAGTGGACATTGGAGAACCACTATGCTGACTGGAAGTCCGCTGTGAAATACATGTGCTATGAGAACAGGCATTTCCAGGACCCCTCCTACTGGAAGTGTACCATCTACATCTGCATCCGGAAAGACGTCACTCAGTCGTGGCAAGTGGAGGCCGTCTATGAGCCCAAGACAAGTCGTGCCAGCATGATGGAGTGCATGGAGGGTGCGGCTCGCATGGCCTTCTTTGATCTTCTTGCTCATCGCCATGACCGTTTGATGGAGGATAAGTACCGGCACCTTCCTTTTGAGACCCGTGAGGGTTGGTCCATGTTCGAGGCTAGAGATGGGTATGACGACGTCACCAAGGTGATGATCGATTTTGCTCATGAGTTGATGCAGCAGGTGGAGGTGCTGACTGATGAGTTAGGCGGCCAGCGCAAGCTACTCAAGAGAGCCCGTGCAGAGAATGATGAGCTCAGAGGACGCCTGAAGATGCCCAAGTTCCACCAGAAGCTTCCCCCAGTTTTCCTCCCATAGGTCGAGTACCACCCCGATGTAATAAAACGCTAGCAGCGAGAGTCGAGTCGAGTCTTGTCGTGTCATGTGAACTTGGTTTTGCTTAATGGTTTGTTATTATGCTTATGAGTGATTTGGAGTTTTGTTATGAGTGCTGGAACATTGTGGGTCTGTCCACAAGTTCCTTAGTTAAGAACAAGTAAGTTTGAATTAAATAAATTGCTAGCGGGTGGGTTATCCTGTTTTTCTAGCTTGCTGTTTTCTGGAGCAGTCAGTACTCTTTCGGTTATATCTCAGATTTGGTTCGTGCAATGATCATGAAATTTTTATGGCAACAACTAGACTTCAGTACCTTTCCAATGAATCTTGAATGACGTTCATATCTGTTCTGGTTTGGGATATATGATAGTTACAAGTTGAAGCTTCTGCGCAGTCTGGAACTCAGGAACAGTTTTGTTAACTTTCTGTTTTCACCTATTTTCGCATCTGAATCTGAGAAAGTGAGAATTATGAAAGTTGTAGACAATTTCATAAGCTTTCCAAAAATTTAAATTTCGCATTTTGTTGACATTTGGAGCGTGATACATAACTGTTTTACAGCACCGCTTGCAATGTTCAGATTCCAGAAAGTTATGCTCAGTCACTTCTTTTGATGATCAATAAATCTAAAGACCGTACTATGTGTTTTGGATGAAAAATGACCGCTAGAGGAGGCAGAGGCAGAGGCCGTGGCAGGGGTGCACCACCACCGCCCCCGGCCATGACTATTGAGCAGTTCATGGGAGTGCAGGCACAATTGATGCAGACGATGATGCAACACCTTCAGACTCAACCTGCACCACCACCACCACCTGTCCAGCAGCGGGACAAGCGTGGAGAGTTCATGAAAGGTCGCCCTCCGGTGTTCACCCATGCTTCTGAACCACTGGAGGTGTATGACTGGTTGATAGCTGTGGAGAAGTAGCTAAATATCGCCCAATGCAATGATCGTGAGAAGGTGCTCTACGCATCTGGCCAGCTGCAGGGTGCTGCTCAAGATTGGTGGGACTCATACATGTATGGACATCCCAACAACGCACCAGAGGTATCTTGGCAGGAGTTCACAGATAGCTTCAGGTCTTACCATATTCCTGAAGGCATAGTGAAGCTCAAGCAGGAGGAGTTCAGAGCTTTGAGACAAGGGTCCATGAGTGTGGCGGAGTATCAGGACAAATTTGCACTGTTGTATCGATATGCTCCTCAAGAGGATGCCAACGACGCTGACAAGCAGCGCCGCTTTATGAAGGGTCTCTATGATGGCTTGCAGTTGCAACTGATGTCCAATCTCTACCCCAACTACCAAGCCCTTGTGAACCGCGCTATTGTGGTTGACAACAAGCGCAAGAAGATGAAAGCCAAGAAGAGGAGGCTTCAGGGGCCAGCTTCCGGAAGCAACACCCGCCAGCGACCCAACCCCCCACAGAACTTCCAACAAAGGTACCAGGGTCTGAACAACCAGTGGAACCGTGGTCAGAACCCTCAGCGCAGTCAGTTCCCGCAGCGTCCGCAGAACCAGCAGCACTGATAGTTTTTTTAAATGAACAGTGATAGCCTAATAGGCTGTGCTACTTAATTAATTGAATTGACAGGCTTAACAACTTGAGGCACAAGCACAACACTCGGTAAGGTTAACCGTGCTATGCTGAATTAGTGAGCTTGGTGGGATTGTTTTTGGGTCGTACTAACCCATTAGCACAACTCGACTCTTCCTTTACTAGCAGAGTTTGCAAGGTGTGAGTGGTACATATATCCAGGATACCTCATCGTATGAAAAACAAATCAAATAGGATGGAGTATATCGAGATGGAAGGCAAGGCATAGTAAGATATACTTGAAAACTAACTCTATCCAATAGACTTTCATGTAACGAATAAGGAAACCTTATCTACAACCTCATCATGTAAGTTGGCATGGAGAGCCCTTGATCGATATTTTCTCACACTACTATAGACATGTCTATCACTGGCGGATTTTGAACCGCCAAAACCAACTCGGCACTGATGGCTCAAGCTTCACTGCCGGTTCGTGTTACAAACTGGCAGTGATGCTTGAGACATCACTGCTAGTTCATTTACCCAACCGACAGTGAAGGGGTTATATCACTGCCGGTTTTATTTGAACCGACAGTGATATTATTTTTACAATTTGCATTTTATTAATTATTTTATTTTTCATTTGGGGTTTAGGGTTTAGGGTTTATGTTTTAGAGGTGGTGGGGTGGGAGGTCGGGGAGGTGGAGGTGGTTGCTATCGAACCATTTGATATCGATGTGAAGGTGGTTGTGGACCAGCGACAATATAAACCCATCAACATTTATATTAATTACAAAAGTTCCAAACAAAACTTAAAGTACCGAATTAATTTTCGCATTACAATAGCCTATCGAGGCGGTCTTTTCCGTAGTTCGCCTTGAACTTCTCAGTCCTCGCAATGGAGAATGATCATTCCTTATACACTGCCTCATCAAGAATGAACTTTGTTATCTCCTCTTGAACTCCTCTTATCTCAAAATCTAGCAACATGTTGTGCTTTTGTTCTTTGCACTGTAATCGAAGCAAGATGATATTGAGATGCACATACGTAAGACAAAACAATAGAAATGAGACGCCTACGTATCATGTCATCTCCTATTTTTAGTTTTGCGCCAAAGTAGGCGAGCATTGCCCACATCACATAGAACCCGCATTCATTGATCCCCATTGGTTGATTTAGGGTCTTGAGATCCTCCATATACTTTATTGTGAATGGGGCTCTCCATTTCTTTTGCATCCAGGGCTCTAGATTTTTCCAATCAGGTAACTCCTTCATTCGATGTGATAATGTAAATGAAGTGTGAAGTTCGAGGACATTACAATATCATATGTGATTGGAAAGTGTTGTGATAATGGGTTCACTTACTTATTTAGCACTTTGACTAGGGGGTCGATAAGAGAAAGTGGCTTTTTCCTTGAGTCCCACACCTCGATAATTGAATCATTAAGACTTATATCTATGAGGACATAATGGTTGTTGAAATCACAAAGTCCATGTTATTGAATGACATATCAAGAAAAAAACTTAAATAAGGGTCAAGAACACATACTCGTAGTTGTAGGTTAGCAGTATGTTTGATTTTCTGTATTTGAACATTCTTTCTAACCCAATCTTCAAACTTGTTGGTACATAGTCATCTGTGAGACCGACTTTGCATGTTGTCTCATTTACAAAGATGGGGTCCAAGAACTCATAATTGGTCTTTCGCTGGATTAAGTATCATTTTGCCACACTCCTGCATAATAAACATAGGATATATTCAAATGCAGATCATGTAGTTTATTATAACGTTGTTAGGGTATGGTACTTACAGAGTCCATAACATCAAAATCTGTGTATCGAGCGAGCGCCGTTGAAAGAGCTGAAAGAGATCTTCATAATAAATAGTATGCACCACTTCTTTAGGATTATTAAAAACCAGTCCGGGACGGATGCATACTTCAAAGGTTGCATAGTCTTTGTTGGTGTTACTATCCATGATGTAATAATCATGCAACTGTCGCATGTGTGTTGGCAAATCTCTATAGTCTTGTTGGGTGGCGACCATAGGCTTGCCTAGTTCAAACTTGTATATGACCGTGGTTGTTTGAAATTCTCTTTTTTCGTAATAGATATATGTGGCACTCTCCATGCTTATGCCCAAGTTGTTGGACAAGTTCTGTATCTCTAGCAAATATTTGGTGTATATTTCTCTAGCTCTTTCTTGATTACCCACATTTTCGCTTTGCCTTTCAAATTGGGTTTGTGTGTAGCACTTAGGTCTATAAGCCAATCTTTCAAACAAGGCAAGTTGGGTGGCCTTTTCTACAAGCTTCGCTAGTTTAATCTTGTCCTTAGTCGGATGTAACTTCTGCTTTTTACTTGTCTTGGGAGCTTTACCAACCGAAGGTGATGACCTCTTCTATTGCGAGGTTGAACCTGATCTAGCGCTAGGTCGAGATCCTAGTCCTTTGGACTTTGAAGCTAGTGGAGGAGGAGGAGGAGTCTTCTCCTTTGGCGGTGGAGAAGGAGTCTTCTCCTTTGACGGTGGAGGAGGTGTCTTCTCCTTGGCCGGTGGATCTTGAAGAGGAGAGAAACCTCTTGGCGGAGGCGACCGGGATGATTCACTGTCATCCTCATCATCCGAAGATGGCTGCTCATCTAGCTTGATGAAGCGTTTGTGTCAGGTGACATGAGTGCCCAAGTTGTGACCTAGGCGTGGCCTATCTTCCTCCACTGGGAAATCAATATGTATCTTATTATACTTTTTGTCCAAGATCTTATCAATGCTAACCCTGGCATACCCGAGTGGCATTGGATTGCCATGAATGATGTTGTCTCCTCTTGGAAATGCTTGTCCGACCAACACCTTTTCTTTTGTCCACTGATGACGGATGTACAACCTGACATTCATAGGTTCTTTGATGTTGTCCACCAGAACTATCCCAGCTCCTCTAGTGCGACCGGGTGCTCCTTATTTCCATGTGCTTGTGTGAGCATGTCATTTTCTCTATTAGACTTGCGGTTACCTCTATTCACTTCCTCAGTTAACGAGGAAATCTTTTGGAGGAGATCGATGATAGGTTTAGTACTGGAGGAAAGGCTCCCATAAGCATCGTATTGTGCCCCCTTTCGAGTAGGTAGGTCACTGATCTGGGCTGCCAATCGCTTGTCTGAGGCATAACGCCGCTCCGGTCTAGTTGTTGGACTCAGTTTTCCCATTCCGGAATCTTCCTTACATACCCACGTGATCCTAGGCGATGAGGATTATTAGCCTTAAGAGAGTTTGCTCTATTTCTTTCGCTTGATGCCTTGGCCTCTTCGGATAGCTTGAAAACCTTGAACTCCTCCCAGAAGTCCTTCTGCTTGTTGTGTTCACCGCCCTCAAAATTCGGTTCTTTGTCCTCCTTGATTAACTTGTGCAAGATTCCCTTGAAAGTCTTTAACGAGCGACCCATGATTTACTTGGCCTTCTTCTTGACTTTCGCCTCATCATAGTCATTAGGGAAAGTCAAATACTCTTTGAGCTTGTTCCAAACTAGTTCCTTCTCAGTTTCTAGAACCATCCACGGGTCTTCCTCACGGCCATTCCACTTCCTATATTTGATCGGGATGAAGTATCTTACAAGTGCCCCGATGACACTCTTGTATGGGCCCAATGCTTTAAGAGGCTCCACTGGCTCCCCTACTTGATCAAACTGAGAGATGTGCCAATGTCTACTTGTTTGAGGGAGCTTTGTTGCACCACTAAAAGATCTCTAGTGTTTTGGTTAATTGATGAAACCTAAGTACTAACCTAGCTCTAAGTGTTGAGTAGGTTTAGTACATGAGAAGTAAAGCCAAGTAGTGGAGCAAGCTCTAATCAAAGAAGGCTAAGGAGGAGAAGGCATAAAACCTCACACTTGGAGAATTGGAGAAAATGGAGAGACCCTAAAGCTATTCAAGGCAAAGGTATAAGCTAGGGTTCTTCTTTCAGTGGTCAAGACACCTAGTGGGTGTGACCACATTTAGGATAGGTAACCGTACTATTAAGCGAGGATAATAGTAGTTGGTTACAAATTTATCAAGTTCCATTAGGTGGTCAAGTCATGCATTGCATTTTAACCTAATGAGCAACCCATGTAAAACTTGTTAAAATATGCCAACTCACGAGCACAAGTAGTGAAACACTTGGTGTTGGCACATGAGAACAAGGGGAGAAGTTAGAAGTGAATTCTAACCAAATTAAGAGCTCCGGACCAGTTTGTGTAGGGGGCGTCGGACCAATGCAGGTGGTCCGACGGCTAACCCTAGCCTCTGGCCGCTTCACTGGAAGCTCCAGACCAGGCTAACATAAAGGCGTCGGACCATACCTCACCAGTCCAGTTGCCCTGACTCAACAGTCAATAGCGCTGGAACAGGCATTGAACCAAGAGTATTAGTCCGATGGTGAGCTCCGGACGAGGTCCGACGACTAGTCCGGGATTCTGGAACTCTCGGTGTAACTTTGGTCAAGGCTGACGGTGGACCTCTGGACCAGAGTCCGGAGCCCAGAAGCTCACTATATGAACTCAGAGAAACCTTTGAACAAGGCATCGGACCAGGCCTCTGGACCATAGCAAGTGGTCCGACGGTGCTAAGGTTTGAGTGCCAACGGTTGAATTCAAACGGTCAGTTACACATGGCGATCAGAGGATGCGTCGGACCAAAGCGTCGGACTAGATGGTATAGTCCGACGCTACGCTTTTTCTGCAGCCCAAGTGCATAATTGCTAGTTCCTTTGAGGGGCTATTTAAGGGTGCATGGCCGGTTCAAGCAGCCCCTCTTGCACATTCTGATATTGCATACTCTTGTGAGCTTGTGACACACACTCCCACTCATCTCCTAGTTGATTGATCATCCATTTGAGAGATTTGAGTGTTCTAGTGCATTGCATAAAGTTTTTCATCTAGTGGCACTTGGGAGTTTTGTGATTGTTGATATTCTCCTGTTACTCTTGGTGATTGCCATCACCTAGACAGTTTGGAGCAGCGGTGTGGTTTCGAGAAGCTTGGTGATTGTGCTTCGTCGACCACAAGTGTGATTGTGAGGGGTTCTTGTGCCTTCCCTGTGGGAGATCACAAAGGTAACTTTAGTGGATTACTCGTGTTTTTGAGTGCCCTCATCTTGTGTTGGTTGTGCAGCACCCGATTGCGGGTTTGGCGTGTGATGCCAATTAGCGCATGAACCTCCAAGTGAGTGAGCTGACACAATGAGGATGTAGCTAGTTGGCAAACTAGTGAACCTCGGAGAAAAATCTTGTGTCAAGCATTGTCTCCGGTGATTGGTTGATTGGTCATCTTGTTGATTGGTTCACTACCTCTACACGGCAGTATAAACCCTCTATCTTCCTTGTATTACCTTGTTCATACTCACTTAGTAGAACTATTAGGGTGTGCTTGTGTAGTCTCTCTAGTGCTAGCTAGCTTGTTCTAGTTAGTTGTGGTAGTGTAGCTCTAGCTCCTTGTAGTAGTTCTTGTGATAGGTTTTGTGTGAACTAGAACTATTAAGATAGAATTGCTTGATAGGTGGCTGCGCAACCCCGAGTAGGCTAGTGCAACACTTGCTTCGCCTCCTTGCTATCTAACTTGTTGTTGAGTTTGTTTGTAGTTTTTAAATTAGGCTATTCACCCCCCCCCTCTAGCCTTGGAATAGGACCTTTCAACCACGCTTAGTCCTGCTGGTACCCTCACCACTTGGACCTTCTGGTGGAACCTGCTTCAAAATTCATAAATAAGTCTCCATCAAACTTATCTGGATAGCTATACTGTGTTTTTAGGTATGACCTAAGTTATTACCTCGTCTCCTTGGTCTTGGTCTAGACAATGTCTAGGGATCCATCTTGGATCTCTTTGCTGGTTATCATCGTCTCCTTGGTCACTGCCACCACCACCACTAGTTGGATCCTGTGGCGCTTCTGTCGCAGTGCGACGAGTGGTGAATTGGCGGTGAATTGTCATGTTTCTGTACATGCATTTTGATTATTGGTATTATCTCATAGGTAGATATTGACATTTCTTACGACATCACCAAGAACATAGGTCCCCAGCAATGGCACCAGAAATGCAGGAGACACTTCCTAACATCACTTAGTACTAAGTTGTCATCCCTAGCATGATATCAGAAAATGTTGAAATAATCTACACTTGACAGTTCATAAAATAATCTATAGTATATAGTATATATCCACAAGCGCACAGATAATTCTCCTATTGTAGCATTTCTCCTGGTGAGATCCTCCGAGTATCGTTGATTTGTTTATGCCAAAAGGAAACTTTCAACTAATTGCAGGAATTAAACAGAGATAGAAAAGGAAACCTAAATGCATATAACTTAGACTATAAATGTGCAGACCTAAGATTAGACCAACCTTTCTAATGCTTTAGCACGGGTAAGTCATGTCAAGATAAATAAATAAATATGATAATAAAGGTATAAGATAAATGGTATTCCAGAGATAGAAATAGAGACTCACTAATAATATAGTCAAGCAACTCGAGATTCGGTAAGAGTAAAAGAACCCTAAGTAATTACCAAATAAAAAGGAACTAAGAACACCCTACCTACATACTCTCATCTATAGCATAACTAACTCAGAAAACATCATAAGGAGCATCAACTAGGGAGGCTATTAAGACGGAACCGTCACCCTCGTCGCGACCGCGCTCTGCCAAGCCTATGTGCCAATGGTGGACTACACTGGAATCAATGCAGCTATAAGAGTCACCTACGCAAACGACCACACGACACGGCACATCAAGAGACATTTGTAGGTACATATAATATCTAGGCACCACGCCTACATAATTCATACCACCTAATCCACTCGAGAATTGAATTAGGCGCTTTATGAACATATAAAGATAATCATCACCAATCACAACTATATCTAATATGCAAATAGAATAAACTAAGCACTCAATAAGTAGAAATATAATAATGAAGTATAAAGTCATAATGAGATACAAGATAAATTACCGATCTCCAGACCAACGGATCTAGAATCTGAGCGTATCGCCCAACTCCACTTGAAGCACTAGAGTTCTAATCTAATCTCTGGAAACCCTAGATCTATTCTACTCTTAAACTGGCTCTGACTTGACCTGGATCAGTTGGATTCTCTAATTTGATTCTCTTTATTGCAATTTTCTGGAATAGTCCCTGAAAAATATTGAAACGCCAAAACTCATGGAATTTGTTAGATAAAGCCCTATATTTCTAGATTTTAGATCTGATTGATCCATTTATTATATTTATATTTGCATTAAAAGTTGACGTTAATGACCGACAACTAGAGATATATAGACTCAGGCAGCATACCATATATCATGAAATAAAGAGATGACACTTATATAAGGATGATACAACATCTATCTCTCTCTCTATCTCTCTATATATAAAGCATCTATCTCTCTATCTCTATCTATATCCATATAAAGAATCTATCTCTCTATCTCTATCTCTATAGATAGATACAAGGATGAATAATCATGTTATACACAAGTCATGATATACACAAGGATGATACAATCTCTATAAAAGTCATGCATATATACAAGGATGAATCAATATGTGGCATGTATACACAAAGTCATGCTATACACAAGGATGCTATATATATCTATCAATATATCTATCTATCTACCTATGTATCTATCTATCTATCGATCTATTTATCTATCTCTCTATCTCTATCTCTCTCTATCTATCTCTCTATCTCTATCTCTCTCTATCTCTATCTCTATCTCTCTCTCTCTACCTATGTATCTATATCTCTCTCTATCTAGCTACTATCTCTCTATATATAATCCTTTATATAGATATATGAACACATGCATGTTTTGAAAATGCTTTGAAAAACAATAAAAAGAAAAAGAATAAATAAACATTTCTCTCATTTCCTCTCCTCTCCTCTCCTTCTCCCTCCTTCTTCCCACCCTCTCTCTCCCTCCTTCCTTTTCTCTACCTCCCTCTTCCTCTTTCTTCCCTTTCTCTCCCTCCCTCTCCCTCCTTCTTCCTCTCCTCCTCTATCTCCATGCCCAGCAAGACGCTCCCAGCACTGAATCTCAGCTAGGCATTTCATCGAACACCTTCGGTGCGTGGACATGGAGCTCACCGCGTGGAGGTTTGGGCCGGATTCCGAGCTCCTACATGTCGAGGACGGAGGTGCTAGCGGCGGCGTGTGCTCTAGCGTCCTTCTGCGGCGTCAAGCGGTGGTGGCGGCATGCTCTGGCTTGGAGTAGCGACATCGTGTAGAGCGAGTGTGGTGACATGCTCTGGCTAGGAACTGGCGCGCGTCTAAAAAATTCGGATGCGCGCAAGCACTTATATAGTCCACTACATCACTGCTGGTTCAAGCCACAAACTAGCAGTGATGTCCCCTATCACTTCCGGTTTGTGGCTTGAACCAGCAGTGATGTGGTACATCACTGTTGGTTGGTAGTGATAGTGGGGGCATCACTGTCGGTTGGTGGCTTGAACCGGTAGTGATAGTGGCACATCACTGTCGGTTCCTTAATAATCAGCGATGATATGGGGCATTTTTACATATTTTCCCTACGCCTTAGAATTCAAATTACAACTGATTTTTACTAGAACTTGAAAAATTCCAAAAATAGAAGTTGCATAATTTTTCATTCTCTACAACTTTTGCTAAAGGACCATATTCAAATTATGTTTAGTTTTTGAATTCCATTTTGAATTTGAATTAGGGTTTAAAATTCAATTACCCCATTTCTAATTACTCCAAAAATTTGAAAATCTTCCAAAATAGATTTTGCTAGTTTCTAGGAGCTCTACATTATTTCTTATATACTCAAGGTCTAATTCTTTATGGTTTTTGAATTCCATTTTAAATTTGAATAATGGTGTAAAATTCAATTACCCCCTTTCTAATTACTCCAAAAATTAGAATAAAAGTTGAAAATCTTCCAAAATAGATTTTGCTAGTTTCTAGGAGCTCTACATTATTTCTTATACACTCAAGGTCTAATTCTTTATATTTTTTGAATTCCATTTTGAATTTGATAAGGGTGTAAAATTCAATTACCCCCTTTCTAATTACTCCAAAAATTTGAATAAAACTTGAAAATCTTCCAAAATAGCTTTTACTAGTTTTTAGGAGCTATACATTATTTCTTATACACTCAAGGTCTAATTCTTTATAGTTTTTTAATTCCATTTTGAATTTGATCTCAAACTCATGAATGTCACACAAAATGGGTCATCTCTATATGCGGTCACACAAAATGGGTCATCTCTACAACTCCATATGATCCCAAATTCGATGGAAATTACTAAAACAACATTTCATTAAGGATTACATAGTTTATGATACTCTGACTATTCATTGAATGACAGTGCAGGAACAATGATGGCCTCATCATGATCACTTCGGAGGTAAGCAGGGTCGTCACCCTTTTCAAGGATATGTAGGGCAATGTCCACCCCAAAAGGAGCCATTTCTTGATAACCTTTGTACTCTTCTTCGTCTGTCACTCCTTCGACACCGACAATCTTCCTTTTCCCTTGCATGACTACATGTAGTCTTCCATTTGTCTTGTTATCCCTTGCATAGAAGATTTGCAAAACATCCTTTGCAAGGATGAAGGGTCATCTTTGTATGCGGTCTTGGATAGATCAACGGTAGTGAACCCATCATTGTCGGTGTTGATTTCATCTAGCCGGACCCAGTGGCAATGGAAAAGAGCAACCTTCAACTAATGTCCATAGTCTAGCTCCCATATCTCATCTATGAAACCATAGTATGTTGCATCCACCGTGCCATACTCATTGTGGGCGTCAAAACGAACAACACTATTTTGGTTGGTGCTCTTTCTGTCCTGTTTTTTTGTGTAAAATGTAAAACCATTTATATCATACCCTTGGTACATCATCAGCGTAGTCGAAGGTCCAGGGGCTAAGAAATCTAGCGACATCCCGTCACCATTCCTAGCCTGCGGCGTCGAAACTAGTCACCGAATTCCCCCCTATGTTTTTTATCAAGCCAAGCATGTGACCTACCGATGTGCTTACTTTGTAGAAACTGCTTGTGCTCATCAATGTATACCATCACACCGTTGGCCTGCTGGAGAACAACAAAGTGTGCTTGTCTGAAGGAGACCACTTTGTCTATTTTGACATCTTTCTCACCTATTGTTCCTTTGCCCTCTAGTCTTCCATCATGATGAGATACTGGAACTCCGACCCGATGGATGTCCAAATAATATGTAAAGAACTCAACAGCCTCCTCTGTTGGCCATCCTTCTACCATGCTCCCTTCTAGTCTGAATTTATTCCTAAAATACCCTCTGAAAACTTTCATCAACCTCTCAAAAGGAAACATCTAGGGTAGGTACATTGGGCCAAGGGCTTTAATTTGGTCCACAAGATGAACAAGTAGATGCACTGATATGTCGAAGTAAGTCGATGGAAAATGCATCTCAAGCCTACATAGAATCTCGGCTATCTCCTGCTTCAGCTGATCTAGCTTGGCCCCTTCAATGACCTTTTTAGAGATCGCGTTGAAGAACAAACACAAATTGTTGACACAAAAAGCGTCAGATCTGTGAACACCTCGGGCTATTACCCAAAGCTCGATGTCGAGGGCGTGCCAGTCGATTTGACCAATCAATCGACAAGGATGATAACTATGACAAACTGAACGAGACAACAGCGATACGCCCGGACGTCAAGGCTCAGATTGATCACGGATAGCTAGAGCAGAGCTAGACGAGGCAAACAGCGATGCGCCCGGATTGCCAAAGCCTAGAGGTACTCCCACGCGGAACTAACAAGGATTTTGACGGAGATCAGGGTGATGCAGCCCGTCGAAAGCTTGAAGAACTCGTTAAGCTATAACTAATGCATAAGAAGGTAAATTGCGGTAAAAGTAGGGTAAAAAGTAGAATTGGTTTGTTTTTGAATTGATTGATTTTTATTCCACAGCCCTCGGGCTCATATTTATACTCCCGCATGGAGAGTTGTACAAAGACACGACACATATCTTTCCTAAAAACAAACTCCTACTTTAAAGGAAACTGACTCGCGCAGGAGCCGGATAACAATATTTATTCCCTAAACAAACACACCTATTTTAAAGGAAAATAAGCGACCCATGCAAGAGTCGGACGCAAACCACTATATTAATACTGGCACAGAACACCAGTTTCCTTACTCTTCGATAGAAACTTTCCATCGGCAGATCCCTGCAACTTCCTTCTTTGGTCACCGGTAGTCTTCCGCTGCTACCAAGTGCTAAATCACGCCCAACGGCATCGGTAATACTTTTCCGATCGGCAATCGGCAGCATCTTCTTCATTGGCAATCGGCAACCATCTCCCATCGGCAATCGGTAACAAGCTTTTATCAGCAATCGGCAAGACCCCTTCATCAGCAATCGGCAAAAATTCCTTATCGGCAATCAGTTCCAGCAAGACTTCACCGATTTGGTCGACAAGGCTCATCAGCTTCCATCGGCAAAACTCATAGCACCCTCCTATCGGCATTATCAACTCCTGATACCGATGGAGAACGGCCGCTGACCAGTCAAGCCTCAGCCCATTTGACACGTGTCGAAAAACGGTGTCAACACATGCCCCCCAGTTTCGGAGCGTATAACTTTACGTGCCGAAATTCTCTCCACTGTAGCCGTTGCTGTAGCCGTTGCTGTAGCCGTTACCCCCGAGATAAACGTACGGTTTCCTCGATCCCCGCATGTGGAACTGCAATTTAATAATAAAATCCCTCGATTGCAGCACGAACAGTTACTTACCACCTCGATTACCGCGCGTATCCACCGCGGGCCTCCCTACATTCTTGCACAGTGTGGAACAGAACCCAAAATGCCCCTGAACAGGCTTATAAAAGTTACTGGGGTCCATATCGTCCTTTTTACCCGAGCCCATTTTCACTTTTACCTTCCTGCCTTCGTCTTCAACCTCCGGCTGCCCTGAAGAACACAAGCTCGAGCAACAGTACCCTTTGCAATCTAAGAACGAACCAAGCACCCCTCCGGTTCCAAATGGCGATCCAAGTTGACATCCCAAAGGTAAGATCCATTCCTCATCTAATCCAACCTCTCTTTTTTGCGCAAAAAACCTGATTTCATCTCTGTTCTTCCTTCTGATTCGTCCTTTTCTCGAACCCTAGGAGCTGTACAACAAAGTTATCATCCCTCTTGCTGGTTCCAATCTTAGCTGCCTAGGCCCAATGGGCAATCCAGACCCCACTTCCATCATCAACGCAGAAACCAATAGGATACCATTTAGATCTGAAAGCTTTGGTCTGGGATTGTGGAAAGATACATTCCGTTCATGGCCCAAGCACACCAAAGGATGGAAAAACTGGTATCTGAGGTTGGCAAGGTCACAGCAGGTGTACTGGCAGGAGCGTAGCTTAGATCAATGCATTAGGCTCTCAATTGCCGATACAGAGAAGAATGAGAACTTAATGATAGCAGCTTCATACTTCTGGTCCGATAGCATGAATGCCTTCCTCTTCAGGCATGGACCAACTACTCCCACCCTTGCCGATGTCTACATGTTGACCGGCTTGGATATCACTTCTGCCGATACGCTTAGCCTCTTCAACAGAAAAGCTGAGCACAAGGTGAGCACCCGCAGTATCGGCGGCTGGACAGGCTACATTCAGGAGCATCAGAAAACTGGATCGGTAAGCCAACGGGAGCATGCCATCTTCTTAAACATGTGGTTAGAAAAGTTTGTCTTCTGTGGCAAAACTATCGGCCCGACTACCATGCATCTCCCCGCGGCTGAACTGCTCGCCAATGGCACAAGTCTCCCTTTAGGCAGGTACCTCCTCGGGTCAGTCTACCGATTGCTGCACCAAGTATCCAACAAGCTGCTGCTAGGGGAGCCCATCGACAATCTCGGTGGCCCCTGGTGGTTTGTTAACCTATGGCTGAACGCTCACATGCACAAGACTCTTGGGCTTGATCTATTTGCCCAACAATTCCCGAGAGATATATCAGAAGATTACCGATACGATGATGACGAATCGGCAACTCGGCCTCCGCTTAACTTTGGAGAAGCCATCATAATGCTGCCAGATACTGATGCCGACAAGGAGCACTTCGGCTATTACTTCTAGAAGTTCTACAATGGATTCCCCTCCTCGGAACGGGCCTGGTGGCCATACCTCGATGAAGACAATCATTTTCCACTGCTGTTTAACTTAACCGATATGAGCCTGCCCGAGAACCAAGCAATCATGAGGGCCAGTATAACTCCCCGAGCTATCCCGGTAAACATTTTTGGATCTGGGAAGAATGCCCCGCCATCGTACGAGTTTTACTATCCATCGGCAGCGGCAAGACAACTGGCATTTGGTCAACTGCCGATCAAGCTGTGCTATTCCAAGGTAGTAAGACCCAGACAGACAATCTCCAGCAATCTGGATTGGAACAAAGTCATCAACCTCCCTGCCGATGCCGATTTGTCAGACCTTGACTTGTCCTCCTGGACGCCAACCTCCTTCATTACCAATGAGTTCAAGTCTTGGTGGCAAGAGTGGAAGTGCCAACTACTCGCCAAGTCTTCGCACTACTATCGGCACTTGATCGACGCCGATTACCACATTCCCGACGACGCAGTAAGTTCGCTATCCGATGTACTTTCATTATTTTATTTGTCATCAGTATCATCACTCCTCTACACCTTTGTATTTGACAGGCCGATGATCCAGTCCCCACGATGAGCAATAGCGGCAGACCTTTCAAACTTCGGATGATGGGCCCTATATCGATCATCGGCAACAAAGCCCCGACGTTGGCCGCCTTCACGCCTCAACAGGTACCCCTGCCGATGCCTACAACAGCTGAGGCTACATCGGCTGCCGCTGTTGCCTTCACGCAAACTTATGCAGTAAACTCTTTACTTGTACCGATCATACACTGTTCCATCGGCAACATTTACCTTGCATAACTCGCTTTGTATTTTCAGGCATTATGGTCATCGGCATCTGCTCACAGAATACAACTAACTTCTGATCCTGTTGCCGATGCCCCCCAGTCTTCATCCAAGCGGATTGGCTCTCCTACCGCTGCGCCGACAAAGAAAAGGCGCTTGAGGCTGGCTTCTCCTCCGCCATCGGCTCCAACTGCACCACCAGTTACCGATGCGTTGCCAGCAGAGCTTCCAGCTCCAGTCGCGCCACCCGCGGACGGGTCGTTGGTAGGAGTTCCATCGACCTCCGTACCTGAACAGCCGATGGACGACGCCCCCGTCCAGGAGATCGAAACGGCATCGGCATCGGCACAGGCTGTGGTGATTGAAGAAACAACTCCCGCCATAGCAGCGGAGGTTTTGGCGTCGGCATTGCCAACCGGATTATCTGGCGAAGGAACCACTCAAGCTCCCGCAGCAGCAACGACATCGGCATCGGCACCGTCGATCCAGGTCCCCGATGACATAGTGCCATTGCAAGAAACCGCCACTACATCGGAGGCGACACCAGCAACAACCACGTCAAGACTAGAAGTTTCAGTTGCCTCCCCAACACAGGCTCAGTCATCGGCGTCCGCTGCCGATGTTCAAGATGAAGCTGGACCGTCTGGCATGCCAAGCCCCAGGCAGGAAATCCGCTTCAAGACGGTAAGTAGATTACCTTAAAGCTCATAGTATGGTTTTACAATCAGCATATTTTGACCTCTGTTTTCAGGCCCAAGACTCTCCGGACAGCCTCTTCTCCTACAGTCTAAACCTTCAAATCGGAGATGAGCGCCAAAGTCGCCTCCAAGCAGATAGTCTATTCTCCTTCGCCGTCGACGTCCCTGATGACGATGAAGAGGAGAGCTCCCACCCGGCTCTATCAGCAGAAGTCAAGTCCAAACTTGAGGAGTTGCTCTCCCTACTGCTGCAAGATACTTCCCAACTTGTCCAGGACTCATCGGCGGCAAGGATTATATTCAAAGATATCCAAAGCTATCTTTCCGCCGATGCAGCAGAAACCATCCTTCAAGCGGCTTCCATTGACATCAAACAAATTCAGTACCAGCGGCTTACTCGTCGTATTGCCGATAGAGCGGCCCAAGCCAAGAGTGAGGAAGAGAAGTTCAGATTTAAAGGCCTTGTCGATGAGAAGCACAGAAGCATCGGTCAAGCCAAAACTTCCATCGGCAACCTCGACCAGGAAATCTCTCGGCTATCGGCGAGGAAAGAGGAGCTGTTGGCAGAACTGCAACAGACTGAAGAGGGTCTGACAGCTGCCCATCACCAGAAGACCCAACTGTCTGACTCCATCGGGGCTTTGCAGCAAGAAAGGGATCAATATGCTCGGCAAGCTATCTCATGGAAGAAGAAAATCAAACCGGTTGAGGGCTCTGCCGATGCTGACGCTCAGGAGTTAGATGAAATAGACCAAATTCGCATGCGCATGATAAATGTTATCCATTCCTTATTTTGATGTCTGTAGTATCGGCAGGAATGTAACCTGATACCTAATTTTGTTTTGTAATATAACGCCAGTTTGCTTCTACCGATGTTTTTATAAGCTTACTTTTCATCGGCATTTGACTAAGCATCATGCGTCTACCCATACGCTAGGGTAATATCTCTTCAAGTATTTGCCATTGATCGCCCTAGAAAACGTCATTCCCTCGAGGGTTTCCAAAATGTACGCGTTACCAGGAGCAGACTGTTTTACCGATAAGGACCTTCCCAATTAGGGGACCACTTTCCAAACTTAGAGCTCTTAGTCCCAATCGGTAAAATCAACTTCCAAACCAAATCACCATCGGCAAATTCTTTTACCTTTACTTTTTTATCATACCATCGGGCAACCCTCTTCTTGTTCTCTTCAATACTAATTAACGCTCTTAACCGATGACCTGCCAAATCTTCTAACTCATCTTTCATCAGAGTAATATAATCATCGGTCGTCAACTGATTTTGAAAAGATAATCGCCTAGAACCAGTTTTGATTTCCCAAGGTAGGACAGCATCGTGTCCATAAACCAACTGATACGGCGAGACCTTGGTTGCACCATGACAAGCCATCCGATACGACCATAAGGCTTCGTTTAATACCATGTGCCACCTTCTGGGGTTTTCCTCGATCTTGCGCTTTATAAGCTTAATAACTCCCTTATTAGTTGCTTCAGCCTGACCATTAGCTTGAGCATAATAAGGAGAAGAATTTAACACCTTGAAACCCGTGCTAGCAGCAAAGTCACCAAACTCTCCCGATGTGAACATGGTCCCTTGATCGGTAGTAATGGTCTGAGGAATACCAAATCGGTAAACAATGTGCTCCTTAACGAAATCCACCATGTTTGCCGATGTCACCTTCTTCAACGGAATTGCCTCAACCCATTTGGTGAAATAATCGGTAGCAACAAGTATGAACTTATGCCCCTTGCTCGACGGCGGATAAATCTGGCCGATGAGATCAATAGCCCATCCTCTGAATGGCCAAGGTTTAATTATAGGATTCATTGCCGATGCAGGCGCCCTTTGCACATTACCAAACTTCTGACAATCTTGGCACCCTTTGAAATAATCGAAACAATCTTTCAGGATTGTTGGCCAATAATATCCATTCCGCCTAATCATCCACTTCATCTTGAATGCCGATTGATGCGCTCCACATACACCTTCATGGATCTCACCCATCAACTCCCTTGATTCCTCTTTGCCAAGACATCTGAGCAAAACTCCGTCAATTGTCCGATAATACAACTCATTATCAAGGAGCACATACTTAGTGGCCTGGAACCTTAGGCGCCTTTCAACTTTTCTGGATGGATCCCTCAAGTAATCGGCAATCCCCTTTCTCCAGTCATCGGCATTTGTTACCAATGTCGTGACTTCCTGAATCGGCTGATATCCTAAGGCATTCTGTGCCAGCCGATTAGCCTCTTCATTATGCAACCTTGGAATGTGCTCAAGGCGGTACTCTTTGAACTCCTTTAACAACCGTAGACACCGCTCATGGGCTGCAATTAATACTTCACTTCGGCACTCATATATCCCGATCAGCTGATTAATCACCAACATGGAATCACCGAAGATTTCAACGGCATCGGCATGCACTTCCCTGAGTAGTTCTAACCCTTTAAGCAAAGCCTGGTACTCAGCCTGATTGTTTGTTGAAGTAGCAACAATCGGCAAAGAAATTTCGTACCTCTGTCCTCGGGGTGAGACTAACAGAATACCGATACCTGCTCCATCCTTGCACGTAGACCCATCAAAGAACAGAGTCCAAGGGGCAATTTCAACAAAGCCCACCATATTGCAGTGCTGAGTGACAAAATCGGCCATCACCTGACCCTTAACAGCCTTTGCCGATTCATACCTTAGGTCAAATTCAGATAATGCTAGAATCCATTTACCGATTCGCCCACTCAAAATCGGCATTGACAACATGTACTTGACCACATCATCTTTGCAGACAACAGTGCATTCGGCCGACAGTAAGTAGTGTCTTAATTTAGTACAAGAGAAATATAAACATAAGCACATTCTCTCTGTGGCCGAATACCTGGTTTCAGCGTCCACCAACCTTCTGCTCAGGTAATATATTACACGCTCCTTCCCTTCAAACTCTTGAATTAAGGCTGACCCGATAACACCGTCGTCGGCAGACAAATATAACCTGAAAGGCCTCCCGTGCTGAGGTGGAACTAAGATTGGGGGATTTACCAAGTACCTTTTAATCTCTTTTAAGGCTAACTGCTGCTCTTCTCGCCATATAAATTCCTGATCGGCTTTCAACTTTAACAGAGGACTAAAAGATTTAATCTTACCAGACAGATTGGATATAAATCTTCTAATGAAATTAATCTTGCCGATCAGAGACTGCAGCTCAGTCTTGTTTTTGGGGGCAACTACCCTGTTAATTGCATCGATAGATTTTCTGCCGATTTCAATGCCTCTTTGATGCACCATGAAGCCCAAGAAATTGCCCTGCCGATACGCCAAACGCACACTTGTTAGGATTCATCTTCAGCCCATGCTTCCTTGTGCACTCCAATATCTTCTGCAAATCGGCAAGATGCTTCTTGAAGTCTCCAGACTTAACCACCACATCATCGATGTAGATCTCAACAATTGTGCCGATGTACTTATGAAAGATAAAATTCATCGCCCTCTGATAAGTGGCACCGGCGTTCTTCAAGCCAAAAGTCATGACTACCCACTCAAACAAGCCGACGTGACCCGGACATCGGAAAGCAGTCTTGGGTATGTCTTCTTCAGCCATGAATATTTGATTGTACCCAGCATTACCATCCATGAAGCTAATAATTTGATGTCCGGCAGCAGCATCGATCAGCAGATCGGCAACGGGCATCGGGTAACCATCCATCGGCGTAGCCTTGTTCAAGTTCCTGAAATCAATACAAACACGAAGTTTTCCATTCTTTTTATACACAGGAACCACATTAGAAATCCAATCGGCATATCGGCATTGCCGAATGAATCCAGCCTCGATTAACTTGGTAATCTCAGCCTTAATGTCGGGTAAGATGGTAGGATTGCATCGGCGCGCCGGCTGCCGATGTGGCTGAAAACCAGACTTGATGGGTAACCGATGTTCAACTATCGATCGGTCTAAACCAGGCATCTCTGTATGGTCCCAAGCAAAACAATCTTTATTCTCTTTTAATAAATCAATTAACTGTTGCTTACATTGGGAATCTAACTTAGCACTAATAAAAGTAGGCCTAGGTTTACTACCATCGCCGATGTCAACCTTGAGCAAGTCATCGGCGGACGTGAAGCCCTGCCCCAGCTTTCCGTCATCGGCGAACTGATCCATCAAAACTCCTCCTCAGGACCGACTGCTTGGATCGGTTTGATGCGGTAATCGGCAACTTTGAGGAACTCTTTGTCCCAGGCTTCGCCAGATATGCACCTGGTCTGCTCATAAGTGTCTAACTCCGCCGATGCAACAGTAGATGGGGCCTCACCGCGGACGACTTCAATCCTATCCCCAATCCACTGTACCAAGCTCTGATGTATAGTAGAAGGGATACAGCAATTAGCATGAATCCAGTCCCTTCCAAGGAGTAAGTTATAGGTGCCTTTGCCGCTGATTACGAAGAATGTTGTTGGCAAAGTCTTGCTGCCAATGGTTAGTTCAACACATACGGCTCCCATGGCGGTTGACACATTGCCTTCGAAGTCCTTGAGCTTCATGTCGGTCTCGACCAAGTCCTGATCGCCTTTACCAAGCTTCCTGAACACGACATAGGGCATTATGTTGATCGACGTGCCGCCATCCACTAGCATTTTGGTCATCGGCTGACCATCCACCCTGCCCTTGACAAACAGAGCCCTCAGGTGCTGCCTCTCGTCTTCGGCCGGCTTTTCGAAGATAGCCGCCATCGGGTCCAGCACCAACTGCGCCATCTCGGCAACCTCTTCATCATCGCTGACGGGTGCCATAAACTCCATCGGCAACATAACAACCATGTTTATATCTGCCGATGGGCCTCTGTCCTTACGCTTCGGCCTCCATTGCTTCTCCTCCGAGGGTTCTGCACTGTCATATAGGTCGTCGCGGCGCTGGCGCTGAATTCTCCTCTTCTGAGTCTTAGTCAAACCCTTAGGGCACCAGGGAGGAAGCTTGGTCTTCCAGACAGGTTGATGCTGCCTTTCACTGCTTACATCGGCACTTCTTCCGATGTTGGGCTCCCCGGAGAATATCTCCTCGTCGGGCACTCTAGCGTCGGCCATCTCCTCGAGCTCCCTCTGGTCAACGCGCCTGCCAAGCCGATCATGGGCACTGAGCTTGCCCCCCAGTCGGCTATGTGCCAATCTATCTTCTCTGAGCGGCCGGGCGTACCTAGGTGCCTGATCATCAAAACAAGGTCGCTTACCTGACCGATCGGCTGTGTAGTACCCATTGCATTCCGGACAGTTATCGGCAGTGGGCAGCTTGATGCCTTCTTCCCAGCAATGAACAAAGAAGGGACACCTCCAGTGGTCCTTATGTCGAAGCCATTCCCGATGCTCCTCTTCTTCTTGCCGATACCGTTCCTCACGTGATTGCCGATGATATCGCCTTGGCTGTTTGTGAGTAATCACCACTCCGGGTCCCCTGTTGGCGCTGTTACCTTCATCAGCAACCTTCTTACCTTTTCTGTCATCGGCAAACTTTCCTGCGTCGTGCTTAGGCACTTGGTAGTCAGGATCTACCGATGAATTCCTTCTGGCGGCTTCCGATGTCAGCACTTTGGTTTTGTCATTGATTTCCACCATGTTGTTCAGGAACGGGTGCTGATCTATCTTCATCGGCTTCTGGGCTTTAGAGTTTTCAAACTTAATACGCCCAGACTCAATCTCCGACTGCAACTGCTGCCTGAACACTTTGCAGTCATTGGTACTGTGTGAAGTTGCATTATGCCACTTGCAGTACCTGATCTTCTTGAGCTCTTTGGCTGAGGGAATCACTTGATTGGGCGCCAACTTGATTCGCCCCTCTTGCAGCAATAGGTCAAACATCCTATCGGCCTTGGTGATATCAAAGGTGATATCAAAGGCTTCTTATCCTTCACCCATTCGGCCGCATCGACACTTAGATCTTCATCCGATCCAGAGTCTTCTTCTCTCCCGATGAAGGTCACCTTCTTGTTCCAGGTCTTCCTGGGCTCGAAAGCTTTGATATCCTGATCGGCAATCTTCTGCACCAGGTGACTTAGGCTCTCAAACTCCTGGGACGCGTATTTGTCCTTGATGTGCGGCAGTAACCCCTGGAAGGCCAAATCTGCTAGTTGCCGATCATCAAGCACCAGACTGTAGCACTTGTTCTTCACATCCCGCAGCCTCTGCACAAAACTTTCTACCGATTCGTCGTTGCGCTGTCTCATTTTAACCAAATCGGTAAGCTTCTTCTCATGTATGCCAGCAAAGAAGTATTTGTGAAATTGCCTCTCCAGATCGGCCCATGTAATTATAGATTTTGGAGGCAATGATATGAACCATGTGAAAGCCAATCCAGACAGTGATGACGAGAACAGTCTCACCCTTAATTCCTCCCTGCTGGCAGCCTCCCCGCACTGGATAATGAAGCGGTTGATGTGCTCCATCGTCGAAGTGTCGTCTTGGCCGGAGAACTTGGTAAAATCAGGCACCTTGTATCGATTTGGGAGAGGAATCAAGTCATATGCAGGCGGGTACGGGGTCCGATAGGAGTATGTGTTGACCTTGGGTTTGATACCGAATTGCTCCTTCATGACCTCGGCAATCTTGCCGACCCAGTACGCGTCCTGCTCTTGCCGACTCATTGGTTGGTTGTCGACTGGTGGAGTCGGCTGACGCGCCCCTTGGAGATGTGCAGTAGTCGTGGGCGCAGCACCAGTCATCTGGACGCTATGCATCGGCTGACTTGCCGATGGGTAGCTTGGTATGCTTGGCGGAGTCGGCTGATGCGCCCCTTGAAGGTACGCAGTTGTCGTGGGTGCCGCCTCAGTCATCTGCATGCTATGCATCGGTTGACTTACCGATGGGTGATTTGACATACTTGGTCGAGTTGGCTGAACTGTCACATTCATCGGTTGTTGTACCGATGGCCCGCCTTGGATGTAAGCTGGGCCTCCATAATAATACATCGGCGCGCCAGGTTACTGAGCTGGTGGCTGGTTGACCCATCCAAGATTATAAGGCATCGGCATATGACTCGCCGATGGTTGATAGCTGACCGGAGCATGCGGTTCTTGAATCCTAGAGCAATTGATCACTAGATTACCTTGGGGGTTTGGAGCTCCGGCTTGAGAGTTTGCCGCCAGGGATTGACTGCCGGTGGTTATAATGTGTTGCATCGGCACAGAGCTTGCCGATGGTGGCATCAGAGGTATCTTGGGGATTACTTGGAGATCATCTGATGACACTTGTATGGTCGGAGCAGGCGCAGAGTTGTGCATCACATGAACCATCGGTTGTGGCTGTGCTGCCGATGCCGTAGAGTTCTTCCAGGCTGAACCATCTCCCTGCACCAGATTAGAGCCAGCATATAGATTTGGAGGCATACCGTATCCCCACCAATTAGCGGGGGCTGGTCCTGAAGTTGCCGACGCGGCTGGATCTGCGTTGAACTTGGTAGTGTCGCCGGCGTTCGGTCTTGGTGACGTAGCCACATCGGCAGACGGTTCCACAGGGGTGGAAGACGCCATCTGGGCCGCCGATGGGCTTGCAGATGCCAATCCAGGTTGATGGTACGCTGGGCCGGCATATCGAGGTGCATGTCCTTCTTTGAATGTTTGTGCGACGGCATTGTAGACAGTATTGGACAGCACGCTAGAGTGGTTAATCAAAGCTTGACTTACAGCGGCGTTAACCATCTCTTGTAGCTTGCCAGGGTTGGCATCGTACGTGACCTGCCGTGGCAACGGCGGGTCCTGCTTCTGGATTGCTTCGCCGCTCCTGCTGAGGCTGAAGGATTTGAGATACAGCTGCCTGTATTCCTCCATAGCCCGCTCCATGGCCTGCTTCTGATCGTCTTTCAGATCGGCCTCAGACACTGCGATGACATTCCTCTGATCGACATCGGCGTGATCAGCCATGTCGGATGTGTAGATTTATATAATCAGGTCCCACCGAGCATGCCAAAAGAGGTGTTGACACAAAAAGCGTCAGATCTGTGAACACCTCGGGCTATTACCCAAAGCTCGATGTCGAGGGCGTGCCAGTCGATTTGACCAATCAATCGACAAGGATGATAACTATGACAAACTGAACGAGACAACAGCGATACGCCCGGACGTCAAGGCTCAGATTGATCACGGATAGCTAGAGCAGAGCTAGACGAGGCAAACAGCGATGCGCCCGGATTGCCAAAGCCTAGAGGTACTCCCACGCGGAACTAACACGGATTTTGACGGAGATCAGGGTGATGCAGCCCGTCGAAAGCTTGAAGAACTCGTTAAGCTATAACTAATGCATAAGAAGGTAAATTGCGGTAAAAGTAGGGTAAAAAGTAGATTTGGTTTGTTTTTGAATTGATTGATTTTTATTCCACAGCCCTCGGGCTCATATTTATACTCCCGCATGGAGAGTTGTACAAAGACACGACACATATCTTTCCTAAAAACAAACTCCTACTTTAAAGGAAACTGACTCGCGCAGGAGCCGGATAACAATATTTATTCCCTAAACAAACACACCTATTTTAAAGGAAAATAAGCGACCCATGCAAGAGTCGGACGCAAACCACTATATTAATACTGGCACAGAACACCAGTTTCCTTACTCTTCGATAGAAACTTTCCATCGGCAGATCCCTGCAACTTCCTTCTTTGGTCACCGGTAGTCTTCCGCTGCTACCAAGTGCTAAATCACGCCCATCGGCATCGGTAATACTTTTCCGATCGGCAATCGGCAGCATCTTCTTCATTGGCAATCGGCAACCATCTCCCATCGGCAATCGGTAACAAGCTTTTATCGGCAATCGGCAAGACCCCTTCATCAGCAATCGGCAAAAATTCCTTATCGGCAATCAGTTCCAGCAAGACTTCACCGATTTGGTCGACAAGGCTCATCAGCTTCCATCGGCAAAACTCATAGCACCCTCCTATCGGCATTATCAACTCCTGATACCGATGGAGAACGGCCGCTGACCAGTCAAGCCTCAGCCCATTTGACACGTGTTGAAAAACGGTGTCAACACAACTTTATGATTGGGGCGCGGACCTTGTTAGGGAGGATACCTCGCAGGGCAACTAGGAGCAGTTGAGTCATAATGACATGACAGTCATGGGCCTTCATACAACCACAGTTAAACTTAAGTTCTTTCATGTTAACTAGCCTCTTCGGGTTCCCTCAGTAGCCACTCGGCACTTTGAGATCATTGAAGAAAGAAATAAGCATATCCTTTTCTTCCTTTTTCAATGTCTGTGATGCCACCGGAAGTTTCAAGTGGCCATCCTCAAGAGTTATTGGGTGCAACTCCTTCCTGAGGCCTAGGTGTTGCATGTCCAAGCGTGTCGCGAGAGAATCCTTCGTTGTTCCCCCGGTGTTCATCAACGTGTTAAGTGTGTTACCGCACACGTTTTTAGTTATGTGCATTAGATCAAGGTAGTGATGTACACTCAAAAGTGGCCAATAAGGTAGATTCCAGAAGATTGAATTTTTCTTCCAGATACTACCGATTGGCGCTAGTATTTCCCCTTCCCCCTTCCCAAGGACAACATTTGTGAGTTTGCTTACTTGTTGAAGCATCTGTTTCCCATCTCGATACTTTGGAGGTCCACGTTTCTCAGTAGTCCCATTAAAATCTTTTCTATTCATGCGGTAAGGGTGATCTAGGTGTAGGAACCTATGGTGTCTCATATAGATCATCTTCTTGTTTTCTGGTAGATGTGTAGTATCAGTCCTGTCCAAGCACACAACACACCCAGTGTATCCTTTTGTCTTCTCTCCAGACAAGCAACCTCGCCCTGGTAGGTCGGTGATTATAGCGATAAGTATAGCCTTTATCGTGACATGTTTTTTACTCATCCCAAACATCCTTCACACTCATCTCCCACATATGTAGTAGTTCATCGATCACTGGTTGTAGAAGCACATCGATATCATTACCATGTTGTTTTGGCCCTTGGATTAGTAGTGGCATCTGGATGTATGACTGTTTCATACAAAGCCAGGGTGGAAGATTGTATATATATAGCATCACTAGCCAAGTTCTATAATTGGTTCTAACCTGGTCAAATGGATTCATCCCATCTGTGCTCAAAGCTAACTAAAGATGCCTTACTTGTCCACCGATGTTCTTATAGAACATAGTGTTGATAGTCCTCTAGTCCGACCCATCGGCGGGGTGCCTCAACATTGTATCTTTCTTACGCTCTTCGTCGTGCCAACGCAACAACTTCGCTGACTTTGCATTTGCAAACAACCTATGCACTCGTGGAGCTATAGGAAAATACCATACGGTCTTTACGGGCCTCCTCTAGTCTTGCTTCCTTCATTTGATGGCCCTTGCTTGTATCGGGGAGCTTTACACTTGGGACATGCATCCAAGTCTTTGTATTTTTCTCCATAGTACAATATGCAATCGTCCAAATGCGCATGGATTTTCTCAACCTCGAGGCCGATTGGGCAAATCATTTCCTTGGTCAGGTAAGTCTTTTCTGCTAACTCGCTACCCTTTGGGAGTAGTTTATGTAGTATACCTTAAAAGTTATCGAAGCCTTTATCACTCAACCCATTCGTTGATTTGAACTCTAATAACATGATGTTGGCTTCTAGTTTGCTTATTGGGCAGCTCGGATACAATGGTGTTTTTGCATCCTTTCTCATGATCTCCAGTTTTTTCAACTGTGAAGCACTAAGGAATCCTTCATGCACATCATATAGAAGTTGTGAAATGCCATCATTTTCCTCTGTGCCGTCAACTAATGTATTCATAGACACATCATCATTGGTAGGCACAAGTTCTATGTAATCATCAATAGGCAATAATGCATTCAGGGATACACTAGGCATGGGCACATCATCATTGATTTCTTGTGCAACATTTTGACCAACCTCCTCATGCAAAGTCCAAATCCTATAGTCTCTCATGAACCCTCTGATGATCAAGTGCAATAGTATATGCTCCACGTCGCCTCATTTTCTCGTATTTTTGAAGTATTTGCATAGACATAATACAAGCTGTGAGTCCCCAGCATATATGCGAGCTTGATGAAATCGTCAATGCCCGTCAAGTACATTGGGTATGTACATGACAGATCGTACATCCACCATCGCGCCATGTCTGCATAGGTAAAATGGGCAGGGCACAGGAAACATAGGAACGTATTAATAAGAGCCTTTCTGAACAATATTATTTGATGAAGCACATAATCATAATGTATGATCTGTCTCGGGTATTTAGTGTTTAGGGTTTGAATAAGAGCCTTTTTTAACAATATTATTTGAAGCACATAAGCATAATGTATTCTTTGATATAATTTGAAATTGGTCATGCTATAAAAAGTGAGACAACAAATAGATAACAATGGAGGCTTAATCGTAAAAAAAACATTAATTGCACATCATTTTTGATCTACAATGTAGGCGCTTGTTTAGTTCCCTTCCAAATTCCAAAACTTTACAATATTTCACATCCCATCAAATCTTTAAACGTATGCATGGAGTATTAAATTTAAGTAAAAAATATAACTAGTTACAAAGTTTATCTTTAATTTTCGAGATGAATCTTTCGAACTCAGCTACTCAATGATTGGACAATAATTACCCAATAAAAACAAAGTGCTACAATTTTTCCAAGTAATTTTGGATCTAAAAGCTACAAAAAAAATGGACACAAATTGCAACAACCCTCTTCTTGATCATGAACAATAGTATAGCTCCAAACTATGGATTTGCACACAAAAGCAATGTAAACCTATAATTCTAAAGAAGTATGCTTGTTACTAACCATGAGCTTGAAGATCGTGAGCATCCAAGAGTGTACTTGAACAATTCGGTGAAGAGGAACCGCAACAATGGAGGTCAAGAGAGCAGCCGCAACAATGGAACAGAGCTCACTGTTCTGTTTACGTTGGGACAGAGGGAGGAGATCGAGATATTTATACTCTAGACACTTCACTGCCGGTTCTAGTTACGAACCGATAGTGAAGGTCCTCAGCATTGCCGGTTCGTGGCTTGAACCGGCAGTGAATCGGAAGAGAGGCTTCACTGCCGGTTCAAGCAACGAACCGGCAGTGATGATGAGCTTCACTGCCGGTTCTGCCCCTGCCCCAATTATTTGGGGTCTGTCAGAGCTTGAACCGGCAATGAAGATGCATCACCGCCAGCCCAAACAAAATCGATAGTGATGGGCCAGCAGTGATGCTGGATTCATTAGTAGTGTCATACCTCATTATATCTCAACATATCATCTAGACACTTATGCATGCATAGCCATCAAAGCCCCTGTAAACATCAAACATACAAGATAAGAGACATATTGTCCATTAGACGTAGGATACCTCGTACGTGAACCAGTATAAGTATGTATCCCATGTACTACCCACCTGATTCCACATACAATCCATTCATCTTTATTGATGAAGCCAATAATTCTGACATTAGGAGTAAAGGTAGAAGGCAGAGGGGACCTCGGCTATGATCACCTCTACCTCAATGCAGCAGCTCAAATCTATGGTGGTGGTGCTGTAACTCCGAGGAATAAAACAAAACATGAGGGCGAGGGAATGAGCGTTACATGACCACGTCCTCGAGGTGTGGTTAGTTTGATACATGGTGTGGCAAGGGAGGAGAGACGAGCGAGTTCCAAGTGTGAGGTGAGTGGCAAATAGGAGAGGGGGTCTAGGGCCAGCGGAGAGTGAGTGATGGAAGGGAGGTAAGCTATAGAGGGACCATAGATGAAAACAAAGAGCTAAGGAAGGAACTTTAGCTTAGATCTGGTGTCCTCTATTTTGTACTTGGGTCTTGGAGGTTGGAGGACCGAGATTAGCTATGTCAGCTATTAATCGGATCGTGCACATGAATACATGCTAGTAGTGCATGATGAGATTGCGGCTAGACATGATCATGTGTATCGGTATGGCTGCATTGATTAGACCTTACATTTTTTGTCTAAAGGAGGTGTTAGACCTTACTTGGGTTGTGTTTTTTAACGTGTCATGGCTACCTAGTTGGAACCCGATCTATTTTTTTGGGTCCAATGACACCAATAAAGTCTGTGAGGAACTTATTTACCTAGGTTGAGCTGCTCAACTAATGCAGTTGCTCATATTTTCACATATTTTATGACGCCGTTGTTTCAATTGTTCTTTAGTGTTCGGCGATATACCCATCAATAGTGAGGCACCTAAGACACTTTTGAAGACACTATTAGGAGTAGGTATAAATCCAGAGTTTAACGACATTGTTCTTTTAATGATAATATGATAATTAATTTTGTCAATTTCAAGATTTACTGGCGAGTTTTTTTAAAGTGCTCATTAAGGGGTGTGTACATTCGTAGAGATAAATGTACGTGCATGTACCGGATTCGCCTCATTTGCCGAGCGCCTAGAGCACTCGGCATAGCCTGTTAACCTCTCGGCAAAGGCCAAAGGCTGATCGGTAAAAAAATGATCGGCAAAGAATTTTTTATCGAGAGCTATTTATCGGGCACTCGGCAAAGGCTTTGCCGAGAGCTTTTCCAGCCGTCGGCAAAGAAAAGTAATGAGACGGCGTTGTCCGTTGCCGTGCCTTCTCACGAACCCTTTGCTGAGAGCTCTCGGCAAAGAATATATAATTGTTTTTTAAAAAAAATCTCTGCCGAGAGCTCTCTGACATGGCTCTCGGCAAAGAATATATAATTGTTTTTAAAAAAATTCTTTGCCGAGAGCTCTCCCCAAGGCTCTCGGCATATCTGGGAATTTGGCCAAAAAACTAGTCTCGGTTTGGCATCTGTGCCGAGAGGGGCTCTCGGCAAAGAATTTTTTTCCAGATGTGCCGAGAGGGGCTCTCGGCAAAGAATTTTTTTTCAGATGTGCCAAGAGGGGCTCTCGGCAAAGGGGTCATTTTTCCAGATATGCCGAGAGCTACCCTCGCCAAAGTGACAATAGAACACATTTTTTTGTATTTTTCATTTTCCATGACAATAAATCACATATATCTCATGTTCATCACATATATCACACATTCATCATATATATCTCACATTCGACACTTATGTCACAAACAACACGATATATATCAAATAAGACCACAATTCTATCTACAAGTCCATAAACAATTGCACAAGTTCACATAAACCTCCACAAGTTCATATCAAGTCCAACAAACGAACCACACATAAAAAGACAACTACTGGTCACCTCCCTAACCACCCCTCAGACGGCGGCGTATCCTGACTTGCATCGTTCTCGGGTGCATCCAACGGAATATGTGGATTATTCGAACCCACCGATATAGTCTGCACAAATAAAAACACGTTGGATGTGTCAAACAAGGAATCCAATATAAGTAGCTAAATATTGAATGTTGGTTTGACGCTAAGCATGAAAATAGAGACTTAAGAAATCATATTCTACTTATAGGAGTGCCGAACACCATCGGTGGAGTTAGAGGTAGAGGTAGAGGTGGCGTTGGTGGCGGTTGAGAGGGCGGAGGACCATAACCCATGTGTTGCCCAAGCACTTGCATGTACTTGAGCATGGATGCCATCTGCTCCTGCGTCCTTTGCAACTCCTGCTGCTTCCTAAGTATAATTGCCTCGCGCTCGGCGTCCTTAGCCTCCTGCATCTGCCGATCGGCCTCCCTTTGAGCGTCCATAGCCACAAGTTAGGCCTGCAACATTTCACCAATTGATTAAATAATGTAAAGGTAAGGTATGCAACAACTTACCACAAACTAAGCTCAGAAAAAACATGAATCACCTGAAGTGACAGAATATGTTGCTGTGAGGCTTCTGGCCGCAGGCGTATGGGAATGCTAGAGTCATTGCTCCGAGCCTCGATCTGAGAGAGGGAGGGAGTAGACATCTGGTCGATGACGCCATCTCCGAGATAGTACCGCCCATGCTTCTTGCCTCCTCCAATCCTCATCACAGTCTCTGGATCTAGGTCCTAAGAGCCCGGGTCGTAGTCCTGTGCATGCTTAGACCTTGCCGCAGAGGTGTACTCGGTGATGCGGGCGTAGGCGGTAGGGCTACTGTATGCAGAGGGTGGTGCGTCCGAGCTGTAGGAGATGTTGGATGTCGCTATCCCCATGTGGGACAAAGCAAACGTCTGGAAGGTGTTGCACGGCGCGCCCCCATGTGAATCCAACTACGAGATAGACATCAGCAAGATTAGAAATCATATAGAATTGAATGTCGGAATTAAAACAATGAATTGAAGTACCCAAGCTTTGTCGAATGAGGCGAGGTTGCAGTTGCCTTGATGGTGTGATGTCCCTGGCATCTGTAAACGTCGCAACCGGGCAGCCTCGTGCATTGCAACCCACTCGTCGGAGCACCACCTATCCACAATCGCTCGCCAACACTCGGGACAATTGGCGCATCACCAGGGACACATCTGCACATCATCAATTATTTGCATATTACATGAAAAAATATGAATATTGTTTATCTACCTTCGTGTATTGCTCATCTGTAAGCCTCTTGTCTCATGCATCCTTCTTTTTAAGAGCTTCTCCGAGCTCGGACCTATGATAGTTCACAATGGCTTGGAGGCGTGACTCGTAATGGGTGTCCACTATGAGCTTTCTGCATGCTTTCGAAAGCACCGCATCCGCCATGGGTGTCCACTACGAGCTTTCTGCGTGCTTTCAAAAGCACCGCATCCGCCCCTGACCTCATATCCCTCATCGCATTTGAAATACAACTGCATAGAGACACATATGTCTAGAGAATCATTTGAAGACAATTTCAATGAATGTCATGTATTGATCAAAGTGGTCCGATGAACACTTACCCAAAAGTCATGCTTCACCCGCGCCTGCTTGTTTCCAGCTATGTTGTCGGGGGCGTTGGCGTAGTGCTCGAAGGTGTAGGCCGGCTCGTTCTTCCCAGAAAAGTGAACCAAGCCATGGAAGTGGGTCTTACACAAAAGACACAGGATGCCATTGATATGGCACACTTGAGCAGCAGCACCCGACACAAGCGTCCAGTTCCTGCATAAGTGATTGAGAACACATATTAGTTTCAACTTCATTTTGCAACATATCATAAGAGCAAGTATTGAAAACACATAAATTTACTTACTTTTGACCTTCAGGACGAATCACCGGGCGTCGTGCAAACGCCGGGGGAGAAGGGAGGACCGCGGGACCTCACAGGTATGGAAGTTTTCCAGTAGAGGAACGGGTAGGTTGCCCGGCACACTCGTCATTGTCATCTCCATCCTGTTGGTCATGCTCCTGCACGTCGTCGTCGTCGTCCCCGTCCTGCTGCTGCTGCTCGTCGTCATTGTCGTCCCTGTCCTGCTGCTGCTGCCCGTAGTCGTCGTCGTCGTCGCCGCCCTGCTGCTGCTACTCCTCCTTGACCTCGTCCTCCACCGGCGTGGGAGGACGAGGAGGCTCTCTCCTATGACCCCTGCTGGTCCCAGCCGACGACTCCCCCTCCATGGGACGTGTCCTCGCGTAGACCGAGTTGACGTTCCTCTGACGTCCGCCCACCATCTTTTCTCAATCACATGTAATTGGAAATAATAAACAATAGATAATTAGTAAATAATTAGATTAACTAACAAGCAATTAAAAATAGACACAAAATAAACAACATATAATTACTAAATATTACATGTATTAGAAATAATTTGTATTATCCAGATTAGCTTGATCATAAGACTCATCATCACTATCAACCATATCCAACTAATCATTTATATCCGAAGGAGTAATGTTGTCTTCGTTGTCATTGCCAACATGTAATTGTTCAAGCATGTGTAAATCCTTCATATTTTTCACCTCATGTCCTTCTTCCACGTCATCAACTAACTCATTATCTACGTCCATTACTACCGCTTTGGTTACGTCTATCTTGAACCTCCCCTGTAGCCCATCTTCTTGAAAGAATTCTCCATCATATGTGTTTGTGTTGAAGTTGTAATCTTCATCGTTCGGAATAGGTAGTTCACCGTGTGGAGATACCTTGTGCACAATAGCCCAACCCTTAAGATGCTCTTTGGTTTGGCATGCGTATGAGGTATAGTAAACCTGCGTGGCCTGTTGAGCCACAATGTAGACATCATCTTCTTGATAGACGGAATCTTGTCGAATCTCAACTAGGCCAAGATGAGGGGTCTGCCTCGTGACTCTAGGATCAAACCAATGGCATTTGAATATGACAGGACTAAAAGGTTTGGTACCAATGTAATTTGCAAATGAAAGTTGATATATTACTTCGATTCTTCCATAATAGTCTAGGCCATCAGTGCCACGTGTACAAACACCGCTATTTATGGTTCTTCGATTGGGTCAACTCTGCTCGTAGCTTGCTGTGTGAAAGCGATATCCATTCACATTGTAACTATTAAATGACTTCATCCTATAGACAAACAACATTGCCAAATCTACTCTAGCCTTAGGGTTGTCCTTTGACTTTTCAGTTTCCATGAGGGTTCCCCAAAGCGCCTCGGCTACATTCTTTTCAGTGTGCATTACATCAATTGTATGTGGAAGAAGTAGGTCATCAAAATAGGGGAGTCTCGTCAACCACGACTTATGAGTCCACATGTGTTCGTCACCATACCCCACAAAACGACCATCTTTATTGGAAACAAGAGCCTCTATCCAAGCCTTGTCCTCAGCACTAGTACTCATTAGCGGTGGAGGGTCATTCACTACGACACCTTTTGTAAAGTTCTTTATGTCTTGTCTGAATGGATGGTCAAGAGGGAGGAATTGACGATGTTTGTCAAACGATGAAAATTTGCCACCCTTCTGGAACCAAATAAACCTCAGACGTTCCTTGCATAATGGGCATGGGAACTTCCCGTGAACACACCAAGCACAGAATATCCCATAGGCCAAGAAGTCATGCAATGAGTACTGGTACCAAACAAGCATTTTGATGTTTGTTTTTGTAGCTTGGTCATATGTCCATATGCCTTCCTCCCAAGCACTGATCAATTCATCAAAGGTTCCATGTACACACCCATATGGTTCCCCGGGTGTCGAGGAATTATCAATGACAAGAACATGTTTTGACTTTGAAAGCATAGGCCAGGGGGAGATTGAGGGGGATAACAAACACGGGCCAACATGTGTATGGGGACGCCATCATTCCATAATGATTGAACCCATCAGTTCCCAGGGCAACACGTACATTACAAGCCTCGGCGACTTTCTCACGATGAATGGCATCAAAGTGTCTCCATGATTCACCATCGGATGGATGTACTAGTTTGTTAGGATTATATCGTTTTCCATTTTTGTGCCATGTCATCTGTTTTGCGGATTCCTCGGTCATGTATAGTCGTTGGATCCTCGGTAGAAACAGGAGGTACCGTAGGATCTTCACAGGGACCGTAAGCTGCCTATTCTGGCCATCACCAGAGTCTATCTCGAGATACCTGGAGGATTTACACTTTGGACAGTACTTTGCAGCACTAAGTTCTTTTCTAAATAAAATACACTCTTTCTCACAAGCATGTATCTGATCATATGGCATCTTGAGTGCACGAAGGAGTTTCTGTGACTCATACATGCTCTTTGGAAAAATGTGGTCATCCGGAAGGAGGCTGTCAATCACGGTCAACATACCATCGAAGTGTTCTCGACTCATGCTACACTCGGACTTGAAACCCATTAAGCGTCCAATGGCATCTAGTTGAGACACCGTTGTCCGATCATGAAGGGGTTTCTGTGCTGAAGACATCATGTCGTAGAAGGCCTTTGCGGTTGTCTCCATCTTCTCCTCAGCACATTTTTCAGCACAATGTCCTTCGTAAAAGTCATCTAACATGTCTGCTACCCCCGGAGCATCATCAAAATTCTCAAAGAGGGGTCTCACCACCTCCTCTCTTAAACGAGTGTATTCATTGTGGTATACCCACCTAGTATAATCCGGCGTAAATCCATTCAACACTACATGTTTACCCATGTCCACCTTGTTTTTCCTTTTTCTGTTTGCACATTTCTGACACGGACACAAAACTAGAAATGCTCCTTTACCAGACTCGCCAAATGCATGTTCTAAGAAAGCATTGGTCTTTATCATCCATTCATGGGTAAAATCATTCGGACTTGAGCGACACGTGTACATCCACTGACGGTCATCCATCCTCTAAGATATATACTGGCGACCAAAGAAAATATCAATTGCATATACATAACGTTCAAATATCAATTGCATATACATAACGTTCCTACTGTCTAATAGGTGAGGATAGATCCTAATCCCACCCACAGATGCGTAGATGTGTTAGTTCCTATGACCTACTCCTATTCGAGACAAAACTTCGACAGCACCTCCCCTGCTATTCTCTCCATACACGTCCTGGCAAGGAGAGTGTGTATGCAGAAAACAACAGGTTAGTGATGCCAAAACATTGTCTTGAATCGGAGAAGGCCAAAGGAACTAACTCATCTACGCATCCACAAGCTGTCCAAAAAATGTGGACAATTCGAAAAATATACGTACATACATATGCATAATTTTGCATATGTATAACCGTGTCTCTTTCGAATGGGAGACGCCTAACTTATTTAAGTGACATACGACCATAAGCGGGAAACAAGAGTTATTACGTGGGTGGCAGTGGAGTCAGGCTAGCGGTGTCATGGCGAGTCGGGGCTGTGGTGAGTCGATGCGGTGCAGGAAGACCTGCAACGACGAGGAAGACAAACGGGGTCGCCGAGGTCCTCCGGATAAGCCTCGATGGGCTCCGTTGTTCAAAAAAACATTCTAGATCAATTAAAAAATTCGACAACATGATTGTAATAACCTACAAAAAATTAGCGGCTCGATGGCCGACAACCACATATATAACAAGTCTCTGCCGCCAACACCACCATCACCGGTACCCTAAATCCCCCAGAACAAGCATCCTAAATATCTAACTAATTTAGGACTAAATTCACTACCTTCACCATAACTACTAACCCTAAATCTAAACTAAATTGCATACCTAGGTGAGGCGATGACGGTCGATAGCTTGGTCGGAGATCGCGGACGGACAACACCTCCTCCTCCTCCTCCTTCTTCTTCTTCTTCATCTCCCCCTCCTCCTCCTTCTCCCCCCCCCCCTCCTCCTGCTCCTTTCCTTCGGTCTCCTCCTCCTCTGTAAGGAGTGGCCCGGCGGCGCGGCCCGACGGATCTGGAGCGGGCCGGGGGCGGCGCGGCCTGGCGGTGGCGGCGCGGGCCGGGAGCGGCACGCACCGGCGAATGCAGCGCGGGGGGTGCGGGGGCGCGGGGAAGCGGCTGCGGCGGCGCTGGGGCGTGGGGGAAGGTGGCCGCGTCGGTGTCGGGGGGGCGAGCGGGATGCGGGCAGGCGGCGACGCGGTGGGTGGGCGGCGGCGCGGGCGACGACGCGGTGGGAGGCGGCGGTTGGGGTGAGGCAGAGAGAGTGAGAAAGAGATAGAGTGAGGAAGAGAAAATGCGAACGGCTGAAAAACGCTAAGTCAGGATTCTATTCTTTGTCGAGAGTTAGATCGGGGGCTCTCGGCAAAGAGTTTTTTTTCTTTATTTTCTTTGCCGAGAGCCACGGCGTTAGGCTCTCGACAAAGAACCTTTTGTCGGGAGCTTTAGGGCTACTCTCGACAAAGAATTTGAATTTTTTTTTCGTTTTTTTTACTCATTTTTTTGCTTGTTTATAACATTGCTAGTGATCTAATATTAGAATTTGGTATATTTTTAGTAGTTTTGCTATATTTGTTTGGTTTTTTTATTTGAATTGATTTTTTTAAACAACTTTGAACTGCAGGTGCATCGAATAATAGAATTTGATGACTCAAAAAATGATATTCGTGCTTTGTAGCGTACTTTGAGTCGGTATCCAAGGACAAACGTGAAATTTTTAACATCTTATTCAGGAAACTTGGGCAACAACCTCCGTGTGACTTGTTTTAAAATTGTATAAAATACAAATGAATTCCAAAAATCACAAAACTTGTTGAGTGGACTTGATATCAAATGTGTAGGCTTGGAAAAAGAATTGAGACGATTTCGAAACATTGGTGACGTTGGAGTGGAAAAACATGTGATATCCCACACATATGATTATATGTGATGACATAAGATGTATAGTCTTTGTCACTCCTACGTCACCAATGTTTCGAAATGTCTCAATTTTTTCCCCAAGCCTACACATGTGATATCAAGTTCACTCAACAAGTTTTGTAATTTTTGGAATTCGTTTGTATTTTATACAATTTTAAAACAAGTCACACACAGGTTGTTGATCATGTTTCGTGAATAAGATGTTAAAAATTTCGCACATGTCCTTGTATACTGACTCAAAGTACGCTACAAAGCACGAATATCATTTTTTGAGTCATCAAATTTTATTATTCGATGAGTTGTTTTTTAAAAAATCAATTTAAATAAAAAAACCAAACAAATATAGAAAAACTACTCAAAAATATACAAAATTCTAATATTATGTCACTAGCAATGTTATAAGCAAGCAAAAAAATGAGTGCAAAAAATGAAAAAAAATTCAAATTCTTTGCCGAGAGTAACCCTAAAGCTCTCGGCAAAAGTTTTTTGCCGAGAGCCTAACGTCGTGGCTCTCGGCAAAGAATTTACCTGGGAAAAGGTCATTCTGCCATTCAAAAGCTTTGTCGAGAGCTTGACGTCCAACTCTCGGGAAATGATAACGGAGGTGGCTGCCGTTTCGTTTGCCGAGAGGCTTCTTTTGCCGATGTCCTACCTCTGGGCAACGAGTTTTCTTTGCCGAGAGTTGTCCTTTGCCGAGAGCGTGCCCTCGGTAACGTGTTTTCTGCCGAGTATTGTTTGTTGCTAAGAGCTGCTCTCGGCACAGAAATCTTTGCCGAGTGCCCGACATAAAGCTCTCGGCAAAGCCTCGGACACTTGGCAAACGTCCTGTTTCCGATAGTTAAGTTTTTTTGTATGTACCACGGTTCATTAAAAAAACTTTAATCAAGTTTTGGCAATATGATACTTGTTAGCCTTGTTTTTATATAGATGACGGCAACGGGTACTCATTCTAGATCCGCCCCTAGTGTCCGTGTCCCATATCACCCGTCTCCAACACGGGGCATTTGTCCTGCGTTGCAACAATGTCCATTTGTCTGATTTACTAGCATGCCTGTCTCTTCACAGGTGATGACTTTCAAATAAAAATTTGAGGGTGACGGTTCTTATGTAAAGGTTGCCAACAGCCAATTCACATCGCTGTACGTGATCCCGCGAATACTTTAGCTAGCTTCGTTCAATCCTAAGGCGGCCGTCCCGTCCGGCAGGCAGGCCGGAATCGCCGTCCCGTCCAAAGCATTTGGCAGCATCGGGAGCTGCATCCGAGGGCTACCTTTTTATCAAACCCATCGATCGCCACCTCTTTGGTGTCGCCGTCGTCTCAGGTACATGGTTCTTGTCTCCGTGCGGCCGTGCCTGCATGGATGACTTCTCCTTCTCCCGCTCCGGCACGCACCAGCCACGCCGGCAGCGTCAAGCAGGCGCGCGCAGCAGCAGCCCATTCTCCACCACGGACAACTCCACCTCCTTCGCCGCCGCTACGCCACGGGGGATACTGCGGCGGCGCCGGGGCGGCGGCAACGACGACACGTCGTGGCAGAGCTCCGTGTCATGGCAGCCGGACACGTCGTGGGCGCAGCCGCACGGCCTCGGCGCCGCGGTCGGGCCATGGGCGCCCGCCGGGTCGGACCCCGCGTCGCGGCGCGGTCCGGCGCTGTTCCGCCGGACGGCCAGGGACTACTACCTGTCGAAACGGTCCAGCCGGATGATGTCCCGCGACCGCTCGTCCGCGGCGCAGCAGCAGCAGCTGTCCCGCTCCGTGGTGGCTGCCGGCGGCAAGCGGCTGGAGCTGCAGAGCGTGGTGACCGACGCCAGACGCGCCATCGTCGTGGCGCCCAACACCTCTTTCGCCAGCAACGACGACATCGTCAGCACAGCCACCGCCGGCGGGAACAGGCAGGCGATGGTGAGGTACAGCGACACGTACGTGTCCCGCGAAGTCTCTTTCTCGCGGGACAACCACGACAAGCTCTACGTTCCGGCGCGGCGGGGCCGGGACGCGCCGAGTCTGGGCTACGACGTCAGCGCCACGTCCTACAGCCGGAGCCAGTACTACGCCGGCGGTGAGGACGAGGACGACTACGACTTCGACTTGGACGACGATGACGAGATCGACGTGAGGATCGGGAAGCCTGTCAGCATCGCCGGGCTGTTCAAGTACTCGGCGCCGCTGGACATCCTGCTGCTGGTTCTTGGGTGCGTCGGCGCCATGGTCAACGGTGGATCTCTGCCATGGTACTCGTACCTCTTCGGGAACTTCATCAACAAGGTTGTCAACAGCGACAAGTCGCAGATGATGAAGGACGTGAAGCAGATCAGCTTTTACATGTTGTTCCTAGCTGCCGCTGTTGTCCTAGGAGCGTATCTTGGTAAGCATGCATTTCCCATAAGCTAGAGATGATTTCTTTGGAGCGTTAGCGTTCATCTTCATCCCCTGATAATGTGATAATGTGATAATGTGATGTGATGATCAACTGTGTGTGTTTGTGCAGAGATCATGTGCTGGAGGATGATCGGCGAGAGGTCGGCGCTGCGTATCCGACGTGAGTACCTCAAGGCCGTGCTGAGGCAAGAGATCGGCTTCTTCGACACGGAGGTGAGCACCGGCGAGGTGATGCAGAGCATCTCCAGTGACGTCGCCCAAATCCAGGACGCCATGGGAGACAAGGTAACAAACAGAGGAGATAAGCGACTGCAGAGCATCTCTAGTGCTTGCAACTGAACTACGTACATTACAGGACAGAAGAATTTGTGCTGATCAATCTGTTGTTGTTGTTGTTGTGTACAATACAATCTAAAGATGGCAGGATTCGTGCATCATATTTTCACCTTCATCTTCGGCTACGTGGTGGGCTTCATCAAATCATGGAAGATCGCTCTGGCCGTGTTCGCCGCGACGCCCGTGATGATGTCTTGCGGCCTCGCCTACAAGGCCATCTACGGCGGCCTCACCGCCAAGGACGAGGCGTCGTACAAGCGCGCCGGCAGCGTGTCCCAGCAGGCCATCAGCTCCATCCGGACCGTGCTCTCCTTCGTCATGGAGGACCGGCTGGCCGACAGGTACGCCGAGTGGCTCGGCAGGGCGGCGCCCATCGGCATCAAGTTGGGGTTCGCCAAGGGCGCCGGCATGGGGGTCATCTACCTCGTCACCTACTCCCAGTGGGCGCTGGCGCTGTGGCTCGGCTCGCGCCTGGTCGCCCGCGGCGACATCCAGGGCGGCGACGCCATCGCCTGCTTCTTCGGCGTCATGGTCGGGGGACGAGGCCTGGCGCTCTCGCTGTCCTACATGGCGCAGTTCGCGCAGGGCCGGGTGGCGGCGGGCCGGGTGTTCGAGATCGTCGACCGGGTGCCGGACATCGACGCCTACGACGGCGGCGGCGGCCGGTCGCTGTCGTCGGTGAGGGGGCGGATCGAGTTCAAGGACGTGGAGTTCGCGTACCCGTCGCGGCCGGAGGCCATGATCCTGTACAACCTCAACCTGACCATCCCGGCGGCCAAGATGGTGGCGCTGGTGGGCGTCAGCGGCGGCGGCAAGTCCACCATGTTCGCGCTCCTGGAGAGGTTCTACGACCCGACGCGGGGCAGCATCACGCTGGACGGCCAGGACCTGTCGTCGCTCAACCTGCGGTGGCTCCGCTCCCAGATGGGGCTGGTGGGGCAGGAGCCCGTCCTGTTCGCCACCTCCATCATCGAGAACGTGATGATGGGGAAGGAGAAGGCGACGAGGCAGGAGGCCATCGCCGCGTGCGCCAAGGCCAACGCCCACACCTTCGTCCTCGGCCTCCCCGACGGCTACGACACGCAGGTCGGCGACCGCGGGACCCAGCTGTCGGGGGGACAGAAGCAGCGCATCGCCCTCGCGCGCGCCATCATCCGGGACCCGCGCGTCCTGCTTCTCGACGAGCCCACCAGCGCCCTGGACGCCGAGTCCGAAGCCGTCGTGCAGCAGTCCATCGACCGCCTCTCCGTCGGCCGCACCGTCGTCGTCATCGCGCACCGCCTCGCCACCGTCCGCAACGCCGACACCATCGCCGTGCTCGACCGCGGGGCCGTCGTGGAGACCGGACGCCACGACGAACTCGTCGCTCGGGGCGGCCCGTACGCTGCGCTCGTCAAGCTCGCGTCGGACGACAGCGGCAGGACGACGTCGTCTGACAAGAAATTACCTGCCGGCGGCGCGTCGGCGATCAACAGCTTCACCGACGACTCAGGCGTCTACGACGACGACATGCTGTCGTCCGTGTCCAAGTCAAGGTACGGCGGAGGCGCTCGTCGGACGTTCCCCGAGAAGAAGAGGTTGGCGCAAAGCCCAAGGACGACAACGCCAAGGTCAACGTGTCAGAGATCTGGAAGCTGCAGCGGCGGGAAGGCCCGCTGCTGATCCTGGGGTTCCTGATGGGCATAAACGCCGGCGCGGTGTTCTCGGTGTTCCCGCTGCTGCTGGGGCAAGCCGTGGAGGTGTACTTCGACTCGGACACCTCCAAGATGAAGCGGCAGGTGGATGCTCTGGCCATGGCCATGGTGGGCCTCGGCGTGGCGTGCATCCTGACCATGACGGGGCAGCAGGGGCTGTGCGGGTGGGCGGGGGCGCGGCTGACGATGCGCGTCCGCGACCGCCTGTTCCGCGCCATCATGCGGCAGGAGCCGGCGTGGTTCGACGAGGAAGACAACGCGATGGGCATCCTGGTGACGCGGCTGGCGCGGGACGCCGTGGCGTTCCGGTCCATGTTCGGGGACAGGTACGCCGTGCTGCTCATGGCCGTGGGCTCTGCCGGCGTCGGGCTCGGCATATGCTTCGCGCTGGACTGGCGGCTCACGCTCGTCGCCATGTGCTGCACGCCGCTCACGCTCGGCGCCAGCTACCTGAACCTGCTCATCAACGTCGGGGGCAACAAGACGGACGACGGCGCGTACGCCAAGGCCAGCAGCATCGCCGCGGGCGCCGTGTCGAACGTGCGCACGGTGGCGGCGCTCTGCGCGCAGGGCAACATCGTCGGCACCTTCAACCGGGCGCTGGACGGCCCCGTGTCCAAGGCGCGGCGGAGGTCGCAGGTCATGGGCGTCATCCTCGGGCTCTCCCAGGGCGCCATGTACGGCGCCTACACGGTGACGCTCTGGGCCGGCGCTCTCTTCATCAACAGAGGCCAGTCCAGGTTCGGCGACGTGTCGAAGATCTTCCTCATCCTCGTGCTCAGCTCCTTCTCCATCGGCCAGCTGGCCGGCCTCGCGCCCGACACGTCCGGCGCGCCGGTGTCCATCGCCGGCATACTTTCCATCCTGAAGCGGCGTCCGGCGATCAGCGACGACGACGACGGCAGCGGCGGCAAGAGGAGGCGGACGATCAAGGACGGGAGGCCCATGGACGTGGAGCTCAAGAGGGTGGTGTTCGCATACCCGTCGCGGCCGGAGGTGAGGGTGCTGAACGAGTTCTCGGTGCGCGTGAAAGCCGGGAGCACGGTGGCCGTGGTGGGCGCCAGCGGGAGCGGCAAGTCGACGGTGGTGTGGCTGGTGCAGCGCTTCTACGACCCTGTGGATGGGAAAGTGATGGTGGGCGGCATCGACGTGCGGGAGCTGGACCTCAAGTGGCTCCGGGGGCAGTGTGCCATGGTGGGCCAGGAGCCCGCGCTGTTCGGTGGATCCATCAGGGAGAACATCGGTTTCGGCAACACAAAGGCTTCGTGGGCCGAAATCGAAGAGGCTGCCAAGGAGGCCAACATCCACAAGTTTATTGCTGGGCTACCACAAGGCTATGATACTCAGGTACTCCTAACCAATTTCTTTCATTTCCCTTTTTTAACCCTGAACCATACCAGTTTTGATATGATACCCTTGTCCTTTTTTTTTGTCTGAGCACACGAGCAGGTCGGGGAGAGTGGGGTCCAATTGTCAGGAGGGCAGAAGCAGAGGATGGCCATCGCACGTGCAATCGTGAAGCAGTCGAGGATTCTGCTCTTGGACGAGGCAAGCAGCGCGCTGGACCTGGAATCCGAGAAGCACGTGCAGGAGGCCCTGAGGAAAGTGTCACAGCGTGCGACGACGATCGTGGTTGCGCACCGCCTGTCCACCATCCGCGACGCCGACCGCATCGCCGTCGTCACCAACGGTAGTGTCGCCGAGTTCGGCAGCCACCAGGAGCTCCTAGCCACCCATCGCGACGGCTTGTACGCCGCCATGGTTAAGGCAGAGGTGGAAGCGCAGGCGTTCGCGTAGAAGATTCTCTGCTTTCAAACGTTATTATTATTATTATATATATATAGTATGATGATGATCAATTCTTTTTCCACAAAACACAGGGTATTTAGGAACATGGATGATGATTATATCATTATATATGTCAATAGATTTTTTTTAATAATATCTTTTTTGAGGAAACAAGGGATCAGAGGATCATCCCTAATAGAATTTTTCAGGAATATTACTCGGACCAAAGATCGAATAAAGTTTCTGCGTGCTATTTTAGTATCCAAGAAATGTTTCTCAACTTTCAAAATTGGTGTGGATCTTACACGTGTGCAGCTTTCTAGTTTTGTTAGGTTTAGTTCTATATTGCAGAAATTGATAGTAGGATAATACAACATATGGCGGATCATAAGCTGAACCAACGGTGATAACCTACTTTCTCAAACATCAGCAAAAAACGCTGATGAGAGGGGTTTCAAGCCGACGATGATAAGATTTCAGCAATAGTTCTTGCCCATATCCAAACCAGGTTATCATAGTTCATTTCGCAGCCTCTCCATTCTCATTATTAGTACCCTTATGTCCAAACCCACCGAATAATGATTGTTGCCTCTTACCCTCTTTTGGTAGGGAAACTAGTGGACGTGGTGGATGGCCATAGACCTTACTTTGAGTCAATACTCCAATTTACAAACGAGTGATTGCAGACTGGATCGAATCTTTTTTTTTTCTATTTATGGATTAACTATTGCTACTTACTAAGTTTAAATTTGGAGGCCCTGAACAGTTGCCGCAATTGTTGCTGTCAATGTACGGACCTTACAAAACAAATATGAGCTGTTGATTTCTTATATCAGAGGGCTCTAAAACTCGGGTTTCAGCACTAGCTAGTACCCTTTCACATGGAGTAGTCAGTAGTCAAATCCATTATAACACGGTTACAGTATTTGCTAGAGACGATGGAACAATGCAAGTCTTGTGAAAATATCAAAATAAAACTGCATATCAAAGAAACCCAACCACCACAAAGGAGGTTCGTCCAATCAATCTGTCCCGTATCAACCATTAATCTCCTCCCTGAAGTGTCACCACTGCTGATGCTGACACACACTACTAGATAGAACAATGCAAGCAACTACCAGCCGTCGTGCCACTGAAGAATGAAGATGTTACGTTGTTGTTGATAGTTTGATTAATGGTTGTGAGAGAGCCAGAGAGGTTTCCAACAGGGGGTGATGAGATTTTTGCAGTAGTTCTTGTACATATCCAAACCACGTTATCCGATTTTTTTTAAAGGGCGGCAAAAGATTTGTTGTAATTTTTATTAGATGGAGAAATGATAAAAAAAGGTTTTTTTTTTACAAAACAACAACTTAACTAAGCGTCGAGATCAAAAGAAACAAAAAAATAAGATAAAAAGCCTTTAACCACCCCGACCAAAATAAAAACCGACTGAAGCACAACCCACTAACACCTATCAAGAACAAAGACCCTCTAGGGAACGATATAAATTGAAAATCAAATTGACTAACTCGTGATCGTTCTAGGAAGCATTCCCAAGTTGTATTGGTTGATATCATCCTTGCATAAACTAGCTACTTCTCTTGGATTTCCTGTCTTTTGCCGGAAAACTCTCCTATTACGCTCCTTCCAAATATGCCACCAAAAATAAATAATGATTCCATCAAGCATTTTCTTTGTTGCTTTGTCAAAGGTGGCTCGACACTTTCTCCAATAATTATAGACACAGATTGGTTTATGTTCCTAAGGTGTGTCATGTTGCACCAACTTTGAAGAATTCTCCAACTCTCCTTTGTGAAATTGCAATCTTTGCACAGATGTTCTGGTGTTTTAGACTCTGTTCCACACAACTTGCATAACAGATCATTTGGCCAGTTTCTTTTGATTAAGTTATTTGCAGTTAGGATTTTTCGATGTAACTGTGTCCAGGCAAAAAACCATAGTTAGGTTCTGTTTATGCTTTCGAAATTGGAGTTAGTCTGAGTTTGATAAAGGATCCCGTGAACTGCATATTGTAGGCACTGCTAGTGGTGTAATCTCCACTTGCTGTCCACCGCCACCGAATACCATCTTCGACCTCACTATTTCTTTGAATTTGTTGTATCGCCTCCTATAGCTCAAACATATTCTCTGAGTTCATCAGCATCATATCGCCTCCACTTTGATCTTTTTTTTTTGCATACAGTCTAGGTGCTCTGCTTTACCATTGATTCAGCTTGATATCCAGAAAGATGTTGATTTCTCATTGCCTACTTCCACCACCGTGGACGAATTGAATAGCTCTAGGTGTGTGTTGTCACACCCATCGAATAATGATTGTTGCCGCGGATTTCTTGCGGCTCTTGTCAGATGTGTTGTGTCAAACGACCATCTAAAAAATTGCCCCTGAAAGCAGGAGCTCGGAGGAAATGGCTCCTCGAAAGGAGAGCAGATGGCCATAGACCTTACTTTGGGCCAATGCTCCAATTTACAAACGAATGGTTGCAAACTTGACCGAAATCCAGTAGAAAAAGACACGGTTATTTGCTAGAGACGATAGAACAATGCAAGTCTTGTGAAAATATCAGATTAAAACTGCATATCAAAGAGACCCAACCACCACAAAGGAAATTCGTCCAATCAATCTGTCCTGTATCAACCGTTACTCTCCCCTGAAGTGATCATCACTGCTGATGCTGACACACACTGACACACTAGATATATTGATACTAGATAGAGCAATGCAAGCAACTACCAGCCGTTGTCACCACTGATAATTAATGCAACACGACGAAATCATTAATCGAACTAGAGCTTCTTTGAGTTTGATGAGTCGCCGGCGATGTCGATGACGAAGCGGTAGCGGACGTCGTTGCGCGCGAGGCGGTGGAGCGCGTGGTTGATGCCGTCGGTGGAGACGAGCTCGATGTCGCAGGTGATGTTGTGCTGGGCACACACGTCCAGCATCTCCTGCGTCTCCTTCATCCCACCCGTCATGCTCCCGCTCACGGTCCTCTTCCCAAAGATGAGCGGGAAAGAAGGGAGCTCGACGGGCTGGTCCGGCGCAGCGACGAGCACGAGCTTGCCGCTCACCTTGAGGAGCTCCAAGATAGGTCCCAACGAGTGCTTCGCCGACACAGTGTCGATGACGTAGTCGAGACTTCTCGCCACAGCCTGCATCTGCTTGGGGTCAGTGCTGACGACGAAATGGTCAGCACCGAGCCGGTCCCTCGCCTCCTTCTCCTTTGCCGGCGACGTACTGATGACGGTGACGCGGAGTCCGAACGCCTTGGCGAACTTGACGGCGACGTGGCCGAGTCCACCGAGCCCCACCACTCCAAGACTTCCACCAGGGGACTCCAGCATGCCGTGGTGCTTCATGGGGCTGTACACGGTGATCCCGGCGCACAGCAGCGGCGCGGCGGCGTCGAGAGGGAGAGAGTCCGGGACGCGGACAACGAACCGCTTGTTCGCCACCAGCATCCGTGAGTAGCCGCCGTACGTGACGCTGCCATCGTCCGGGTACACGCCGTTGTAGGTGAGCGTCACCTTGTCGCAGTAGTTCTCCTCGGACACACGGCAGTGGTCGCAGTCGAGGCAGGAAGCGGCGATGCAGCCCACGCCGACACGGTCGCCGGTGACGAAGCTGGTCACGTTGCTGCCTACCTTTGTCACCACGCCTGTGATCTCGTGCCCTGGTACTACTGGGTACATGGTGATTCCCCAGTCATTGTTGATGAAGTGTAGGTCCGTGTGGCACATGCCGCAGTACTGCACCTTGATGGTCACGTCGTCCACGCCGTTCTCCCTGCGTTCATTGTTATTGTTATAGCTTGATCAGGATTCAGGACGTACGTACAGCAGCTGAAATCAAATGAACGTACGCCTTTGATCTGTACTACTGTTTATACCACCGTACGTACCTTCTCTTGAAGACGAAGGGCTCGACCTTGCCTGACTCGTTCATGGCCGCCCACCCGGCCACAGTCTGGGTGTGGTTTGGTGTCACCTCCATGGCCCTCTGCTCTGCTGCGTCTCTGCGTCCTAGCTCGAATTTAAACGGACACGCTCAGAGAGAGTGAGAGAGATACTCTGGGAGAGAGATTCTGGCCGGGCTGTCCTATTAGTCCTAGATGGCTGTGATTGAAGCCGCAGGAGCCACGGGTTATTTGGAGAGAGCACGCGGTTGGCGAGTGCTCTGGTCGCTTTCTGATCAAGGCCGCAACTTGGAGCTTGTTATTATGCTACTTCCGTATAATTTATCAAAGTAGTTTTTACTTAACACACTGCAGGTACAATTTCCTTGTCATTCTCGGGCGATTTCGTCAGGTCGATTTGAAAATTTGTTTATACCTTACTGTACAACGTAAATTTTCCTTTTCCAAAACACAGAACAGAGACGCTTACATATATGGAGATACACCCATCTCTGTTGACTGTTATTGTACTCCGCACATATAGGGCCGCCTGTTTGTAACACTTTGTGTTTCTATGTTTTTCCCCTAAATTAATCTGATTCCTATAAAATTATGGGATTTGCTAAATTTCAGGTGCCTGAATTTTTTAGGCGACAGTTATTGCATATAATTTATACTAAAATTACAGTTCAGTCTGCCATTTTTGGTATCAGAAATAAAAAAACTTGTTAGACAAAACTACAAACCTGACAAAATCTTATAAATGTTGACACAAAGACAATTAAAAAATTACAATTATTTCTATAGGAGGACAAGAACAAAAATTTAATATGTTATAACACAAAGACAAATAACAAAATATAGAAGTAACTTATACTAGTTGGTAGTATATTAGTGTTGTCTGAAATTGTCTTAAATTTCAGGCACCTGAACTATAGAAAAAATGTAAAATAATTGTATAATTTCTGTAAAGCGTACCAACTAGACTCATAATTTGTATCTATCAGCACCTTCGAGATACAAAGTCAATATATATAGTTCAATCCTAATTTTAGGGTTAATAACTTAAGCTCGCAAGTTAGCTCATTCAATCATTAACTACACGAGCTAGCTCATTAATTCGACAAGTTGGAGTTTAAGCACCCTTAATCCCGTAAAATTAGGTCTCACATGGATTATGGGATCGTGGTAATCAAGAGTTAAGATTCTAATAATTCTTAATATATTCAGTTATGTTTGATCAAAATTTGACTATATAGTATCAAACAGGGCCTAAGAGGCCCAACTCTCAAATAGCTTAAATTTTTAGAGGCGGATCTTTTACTAAGCTCGTCTATTATATTAATTAATTTTCTAAGGTGGTTGGCTTCTAGGTGTCTATAAATGGGTCGGCCTTCTTTAAAAATTGCTAAGTATTTTGAAGGACAGGAAGTTTTTTTTTTTGTTTTCACTGCCTGTGCTAATAAAAAAAGCTATCTTCTGAAATATGCTTCTGCAGTTTGCTTGATGATATGCTGATCGATCAGGAGCACCTCAGGGCCGGGATCAGGGAGGAATCAAATCTCAAGGTAAATTAAAACATGGGTCCACATATACCATACAGCAGTAGCAGTAGTATTATACAGCAGCCACACACTAGAGTATACACCACGCCTGGTGTGAAGCGACAAGTTAAGCCAGCGGAACGGTACAAGACCCATGTGTCATTTTCGGCTAAAAAACTGGCCACAGGATGTGCGTTCTGATTAGGCTGAGGTCGTCGTGGTGGTCACCGTATGCCTGCCCAACCACTTCACACGCTATATATATGGAGGAATATTCTCCATTGGTGGTTTTGATTAGGTAGCCCGTTTCATTTTGGAGTCGTCCCAACATGTTGTGATTCACGATGTTGTTCTCCAACATGAAACAAATATAATGACATATAGTATTAAACATACTGTGTCACTACTGCCTTGATGCTCATTTTTCCTTGATTTATTTTATCATTTTAATGGTAGCTAAACATCGACAACCATATGCATTAGTCGATGCAGAAGCTGTGATATTAATATATTTCTCTTTCTAAAAAAAACATCGACAGCCTGTAACTTTAATTATTTGTCAATTTTGTGATTGTCTTGCTTGATCTTGATACATACATACTGCACAGTATTAATTTAACATGTTCATAAAATTGGTAATATATATTTAATATTTGATCTCTGCAGTTACAAGATATATAATATTTTTTTGTTATACCTACAAGAAAAAAAAGGAATAAAAGGCTGTCCAGAAGGCATTTAGTAGACAGACCTTTCAGGTCATGATCAAACGGACTTGGCCACGGGAACTGCGGTGAACGGATACGGTGACTTCCTTGAAAATGTAAAACAAACCTTTTTCTTCCACAGTTGGAACATACTTTTTTTTTGACTGACTTGTACTGTACACACTAACAAGTCCGTGAGCACACATCAGTTATGAGTTTGTAACGATCATGAAATTAGGCAGAGGTTTCACGCAGCTTTCGTGTGAAGATGCTAGACCAACAAAGAAATCGCCGGCCACCAAACCGAGCAAAGGCCAGCTGCCCTTCAATTTGTTAATGGAAAACACGCGTCAGTGGTCAGTGGGCACCGGTGGGAAGGAAAGCACCAAGACGAGACTGACTGACTTGACCGTGTGACCTCGCAGAGATCAGCACATTGGTGTGTTTAGTTCCTCAACTTTCCTCAACTTTCCATCACATTCCCATCACATCGAATTCTTATTCCCCGTCATATCAAAATACCGGCACATATATGGAGTACTAAATATAGATGAAATAAAAAACTAATTGTTGACACAAAAAACGTTAGAATCTGCGAACACCTCGGGATATTACCCGAATTCGATATCCAAAAGGTGTGCCAGTAGATTTGACCAGTTAATCGACAAGGACGATAACTAGAACAAGATCCAAATAAGACAACGGCGATACGCCCATATGTGAAGACTAAGACTTGATCAGGATAACTAAAGCAGAGCTGAACGAGACAACAGCGATACGTCCGGATGTCAAAGCTTAGATTACTTCCACGCGGAACTTGTAAGGGTTGACGGAGATCAAGGAGATGCAGCCCGTCGAAGCTTGAAGAACTCGTAAATAAACTACGACTAATGCGATAAAAGAGTAGATTGCTGGAAAGTAAATAAGAGTAATTGATTTGATTGATGTATGATTGCTTGTATTTTCACGACCCCTAGGTACATATTTATACTCCAGCAATAGGAGTTATAAACAGACACGACTCGTATCTTTCCTAAACAAAACTCTATTTTTAAGGAAATAACTGACTCGCGCAGGAGTCGGATCTAAATAACAATACTATTTCCCTAAACAAACACTTCTATTCTTAAGGAAAATAAACGACTCGTGCAAGAGTCGGACTAAGACTTCTATAATAGTACTGGCGTAAGATCACCAGTTTCCTTATAACTTTCTTCGATGAAACTTTTCATCGGCAGACTCTTCAATCCGCAACTTCTTTCTATTGCCAACGACAATCCCTTGCTGACGTCAATCGCCACGTTATCCTGTGCCCATCGGCATCATCATTCCCTGTCCATCGGCATCGGCAATCTATGCCCATCGGCATCGGCAATACTTCCCAATCGGCAACCTCACACTCCTGGTAACTTGTTTTCTTCAATTAACCCTTATCGACAAGAATCGTCCGACTCCCATCGGTAATAAACTTATCCTTGCAGCATTCACTCTCATCGGTAAATCCAACCGATGACTTTTCGATGCCGATAGAAAATGGACACTGATCCACGCAAGTCTTGGTTCATTTGACACATGCCGAAAAACAGTGTCAACACATGTCCCCCAATTTCAGAGTGTATAATATTTTACGCGCCGAAATTTTCTCTACTGTAGTCGTTCCTTCCGAGATAACTGCACAACTTCCTCGATCTCCACGCGCAAAACCGCAATTTATTAATAAAATCCCTCGATCATAGCGCGAACAGTTGCAAACCTAATCATAGCTCCTTGATTATCGCGCACATCCGTCGCACGTCCTTCCATATCCCTGCTCAGCACGAACAGAAACCCAAAAATACCCCTGATCAGGCCTATAAAAATTACCACGATCCAATCTGCCTTTTTACCCTGGGCCTACTTTCACTTTTCACCTGTCTTCGTCTTCAACCTCGGCGTCTTCAACCTCAGCGGTGACTCCGAAGAACATCCTTGCGAGCCCAAGCAATAGTTCATTCCTCAAGCAGAGTACGAGCCACAAGAACTCCTCCAGCTCCAATGGCGATCCACGTCGACATCCCCAAAGTAAATCTACTTCTTCCTCATCCTATCTTCTGCCAGTTCCTTTTCCGTATGAATTTTGTAATCTTTTCCCTTTTTCTTTCTTTGATCCCCCTTTTCTTTTTCGAAACCTAGGAACTATACAACAGGGTAGTAATCCCCATCGAGCAATCCAATTTCAACTGCTTAGGCCTAATGGGAAACCCTGATCCCATCAATCTAATCAACGCAGAAACCAACCGTATCCCCTTCAAATCCGAGTGCTTCAACCTAGGGTTATGGAAGGATGCCTTCCATTCATGGCCCAAACCCACCAAGGGGTGGAAGAACTGGTACCTCAGGGTAATTAGAACACAACAAGTTTACTGAGCAGAGCGCAGTTTAGACCAGTGCATCAGGCTCTCTATTGCCGATATGGAGAAAAATGAGAACATGATGATGGCGGCTTCCTACTTCTGGTCTGACACAATGAATGTCTTTTTATTCAGACATGGACCAGCCACTCCTACCCTTGCCGATGTGCATATACTGACCGGCCTTGATGTCTCTTCTGCCGATGTCCCAACCCTGTTTCATAGGAAGGCTGAGTATAAAGTGAATACACGGAACATCGGCGGCTGGACCGGTTACATCCAGGAGTACCAAAAGAATGGATCGGTAGGACAAAGAGAGCATGTCATCTTTCTAAACATGTGGCTGGAGAAGTTTATCTTCTGTGGCAAAACAGCCGGACCTACCACCATGTATCTCCCCGCAGCAGAACTTTTAGCCGATGCAACAAGACTCCCTCTCGGCTGATATCTTCTTGGATCGGTATACCGTCTCCTACACCAAGTGTCCAAGAAGTTACTGCTAGGCGAGTCCATCGGCAACCTCAGGGGTCCCTGGTGGTTCATAAACATGTGGTTGAACGCACACATGTACAAAGTCCTTCAGTTTGATTTATTTGCTCAGTAATTCCCAAGGGACATATCAGAAAATTATGTATTTGATGAAGATGAATCGGCAACTCGTCCCCCACTCAATTTCGAGGAGGCCATCATAGTGCTACCAGGCACCGATGCCGATGCAGACCAGTTCGGCAGATTCTTCCAAAAGTTTTATAACGGAATCCCTGCTTCAGAATGGCTCTGGTGGCCCTACATCGATGATGAGAACCGATTTCCTTTGTTATTCAACCTCACCGATTGGAATGTGCCTCAAAATGAAATAATCATGAAGGCTAACATTGTTCCCCGAGCTATTCCAGTCAATATTTTTAGAACTGGGAAGAACGCCCCTCCATCCTATGAGTTCTATTACCATCGGTAGCAGCAAGACAACTAGCATTCGGTCAATTACCGATCAAGCTCTGCTACGCCAAGGTAATAAAACCTAGACAAACCATCTCCAGTGCCATGGATTGGAACAAAGTTGTCAATCTCCCTCCCAATCCCGATACGTCAGATATTGATCTATCCTCCTGGGCACCAACATCTTTCATCATGGAGGAATACAAATTTTGGTGGCAAGAATGGAGAAATCAACTTTTTGCCAAGTCATCACACTATTATCGGCATTTGATTGACGCCGATCACGTCATCCCCGATGATGCAGTAAGTCTTTAATCCCGATGTATTCCTTATTACTTATTCCTATCATCGGTATCTGATTTTCTTATGCTTAACAGGTTGACGATCCAATCCCCCAAATGAGCAAGAGTGGCAAGCCTTTCCATCTTCGAGTGATGAGCCCGGTATCAATCATCGGCAATAAGACTCCTACACTAGCTGCCTTCACTCCTCAGAAGGTACCTAAGGTCACCCCAAGCCCAAGGCGACGCCTGCAAAGACCATGGCTACTCCATCGGCTGTTGCTGCCATCTTGGCTCTGGCTTTTGCAGTAAACTTTATCTTTACTTATACCGATCACATACTGCTCATCGGCAATTTTTACTTTATATAACTTGTACCAAATATTTTTTCAGATAGCGAGATCATCGGCAGCTACTCCAAACGTACGATCTTCTCCAACTCCTGCTGCTGATGCCCCCCAGGCTTCGCAACAAAAACGGGCTGGTTCGCCTACTGCTGCACCAAAGAAGAAACGCCTGAGGCGAGCCACTCCAACTGTGTCACCAACTCCTACCGATGCATCAATGGCAGAATCACCATCGGCATCCGTCCCTGAACAATCAGTGAACGAAAATCCTGACCAGGAGACGATACCACTACCACAAGAACCTGCAACAACATCGGCACCGGCACCAACGCCCACACCGGAGGAACATCCTGACCAGGGGACGGCATCACCGCCACAGGATCCCACCGCAGCAGAGACAACACCAGCAACAGCACCAACCGCTCCTCCTACGGAAGCGTGTCCATCGACAACTGTTGCCGATCTCCAGGATGAAGCCGTGCCAGCCGACTTTCCAAGTCCCAGGCAAGAAATCCGCTTCAAGATCGTAAGCCGATTATCTAAAAATTTGCAGTATAAATTTATGATCGGCAAATTTTAACTTGCTCCTTTTTAGGCCCAAGACTCCCCGGATAGCTTGTTCTCCTTCGGCGTCAACCTCCCTGATGAGGACGAAAACCAAGAAGGCCCTGCTCCAGCAGACAACTTGTTCTCCTTCGCCATTAACCTTCCCGATAAGGATGAGGACGAAGAAAGCTCTGCTCCAGCTTTATCAGCAGAAGTCAAAGTCAAGCTGGAAACGTTACTATCTTTACTGCAACAAGACACATCCCATCTCGTTCAAGACTCCACTACAGCAAAGATAGCTTTCAAGGACATCCAAGGCCACTTATCTGCCGATACAGAGGAAATACTTTTCCAGGCAGCGTTCCTTGAAAGCAAGCAACTCCAGTATCAAAGACTCTCTCGTCGCATAGCCGATAGGACTGCTCGATCCAAGCTTGAAGAAGAAATGCTTAAGTTCAAGCATGTCGCCGATGAGAAGCATAAGGACATCGGCCAAGTAGAAGCTTCCAGCGCCAATCTTGAGCAAGAGATAGTTCACCTATCGGCAAGGAGGGAAGAGCAGCTTACCGAACTGAAAAAGGTTGAAGAAGCTCTGAATGCAGCCAACCAGAAGAAAGCTCAACTGCCCGATACCGTTAAGGTCCTGCGACAAGAAAGAGACGCAAACGCCCAACAAGCTATCCTGTTGAAAAAGAAACTCAAGCCAATTGAAGGGTCTGCCGATAATGATGCCAAGGAGATGGCCGAAATAGAGCAAATCCGTCTGCGTGCGATATCAGCTATCCAATCCTTGTTGTAATTCATTGTATCGGCAAATGTAATATTGATACTTGATTTTGAGTTGTAATATAATGTCAGTATGTTTTCACCGATGATTATATAACTTTTCTTTTCATCAGCACTTAACTGAGCATTTTATGCATCCACCCAAATACTAGGGTAATATCTCTTCAAGTATTTACCGTTAATCGCTCTGGAGAATGCAACTCCATCGAGAGTTTCCAAAATATAGGCATTACCAGGAACAGATTTATTTATCCGAAACGGACCTTCCCAATTAGGAGACCATTTTCCAAACTTAGAACTCTTAGTCCCAATCGGCAAAATCAATTTCCATACCAAATCACCATCGGAAAATTCTTTTACCTTCACCTTTTTATCATACCACCTGGTAACCCTTTTCTTATTTTCTTCAATGCTAATCAAAGCTCTCAACCGATGACTTGCTAAGTCTTCTAATTCATCTTTCATAAGAGCATCATACTCATCAGTTGTCAATTGATCTTGTGAAAACAACCGCCTAGAACCAGTTTTAATTTCCCAAGGCAGGACAGCATCGTGTCCATAGACCAACTGATACGGCGAAACTTTGACTGCACCATGACACACCATCCGATACGACCATAAGGCTTCATTTAACACTACGTGCCATCTTCTAGGGTTTTCTTCAATCTTGCGTTTGATAAGCTTAATAACTCCTTTATTAGTTGCTTCAGCCTGACCATTAGCTTGAGCATAATAAGGAGAAGAGTTTAATACCTTGAACCCCATACTAGCAACAAATTCATCAAACTCTCCCGATGTGAACATGGTTCCTTGATCGGTAGTAATAGTTTAAGGAATACCGAATCGGTAAACAATATGCTCTTTTACAAAATCCACCATGTTTGCCGATGTTACCTTCTTCAAAGGAATTGCTTCAACCCATTTTGTGAAGTAATCGATAGCAACAAGTATAAATTTATGTCCCTTACTTGACGGTGGATAAATCTGGCCGATGAGGTCGATAGCCCATCCTCGAAACGGCCAAGGCTTGATTATAGGATTCATTGCCGATGCAGGCGCCCTCTGTACATTACCAAACTTCTGACAATCCTGGCATCCTTTGAAATAGTTGAAACAATCTTCAAGAATTGTCGGCCAATAATATCCATTTCGCTTAATCATCCACTTCATCTTGAATGCCGATTGATGTGCTCCACACACACCTTCATGGATCTCGCCCATCAATTCCTTTGACTCCTCTTTACCAAGGCACCTGAGCAAAACTCCATCAATTGTTCGATAATACAATTCATTGTCAAGGAGCACATACTTGGTAGCTTGGAACCTTAGACGCCTTCCAACCTTCCTAGATGGATCTCTTAAGTAATCAACGATTTCCTTTCTCTAGTCATCGATAACTATTACCGATGTCATGACTTCTTGAATCGGTTGATATCCTGAAGCATCTGTGCTAAACAATTGGCCTCTTTGTTATGCAACCTAGGAATATGCTCAAGGCGGTACTCTTTGAATTCTTTCAACAATTGTAAACATCTCTCATGGTATGCAATCAATACTTCACTTCGGCATTCATACACCCCAATCAATTGATTGATCACCAACAGAGAGTCACCAAAAATTTCAACAGCATTAGCACGCACTTCCCTGAGCAATTCCAACCCTTTTATCAAAGCCTGATACTCAGCCTGATTGTTTGTCGATGTAGCAACAATCGACAAGGAAATCTCATGCTTCCGCCCCCGGGGTGAAATTAATAGAATACCGATACCTGCCTCTTCTTTGCATGTAGATCCATCAAAGAACAAAGTCCAAGGAGCAATCTCTATAGAATTCACCATATTGCAATGCTAAGTAACAAAATCGGCCATCACTTGACCTTTAACTGCCTTAGCCGATTCATACCTCAGATCAAACTCTGAAAGTGCTAGAATCCATTTGCCAATTCTCTCATTCAATATCGGCATCGACAACATATATTTAACCACATCATCTTTGCAGACAACAGTGCATTCAGCCGACAATAAATAATGCCTTAATTTTATGCAAGAGAAATATAAACATAAATATAATTTCTCTATAGCCGAATACTTGGTCTCAGCATCTACCAACCTCCTGCTCAAATAATATATCACATGTTCTTTCCCTTCAAACTCTTGAATCAAAGCCGATCCGATAACACTGTCATCGGCAGACAAATACAACCTGAAAGACTTCCCGTGTTGAGGTGGAACCAAGACCGGAGGGTTCACCAAATATCTCTTGATCTCCTCCAAGGCTAACTGTTGTTCTTCTTTCCATATAAACTCTTGGTCGGCTTTCAGCTTCAACAATGGACTAAAAGATCTAATCTTACCAGATAAGTTAGATATAAATCTTCTAATGAAATTAATCTTACCGTTCAAGGATTGCAACTCAGTCTTGTTTGTAGGAGCAACCACCTTATTAATTGCATCAATAGATTTTTTGCCGATCTCGATGCCTCTCTGATGCACCATAAAACCCAGAAATTGACCTGCCGATACACCAAACGCACACTTGTTAGGATTCATTTTCAACCCATGTTCCCTTGTGCATTCTAGGATTTTTCGCAAATCGACAAGATGCTTCTCAAAATTTCCAGATTTAACCACCACATCATCAATATAGATTTCGACTATCGTGCCGATGTACTTATGAAAGATAAAATTCATTGCTCTCTGATAAGTAGCGCAAGCATTCTTCAAGACAAAAGTCATTACAACCCATTCAAATAAACGGACGTGACCTGGACATCTGAAAGCAGTCTTGGATATGTCTTCTTCAGCCATGAATATCTGATTATATCCAGCATTACCATCCATGAAGCTAATGATTTGATGTCCAGCAGCAGCATCGATCAACAGATCGGCAACAGGCATCGGATAACCATCCATTGGCGTAGCTTTATTTAGATTCCTGAAATCAATGCAAACACGTAATTTTCCATTTTTCTTATACACAGGAACCACATTAGAAATCCAATCGGCATATCGGCATTGCCGAATAAATCCAGCTTCAATTAACTTCGTAATTTCAGCTTTAATATCGGGTAAAACAGTAGGGTTGCATCGGCGTGCGGGTTGCCGATGTGGTTGGAAACCGGACTTGATAGGTAACCGATGCTCAACTATTGATCGGTCTAAACCAGGCATTTCGGTATAATCCCAAGCAAAACAATCTTTATATTCCATTAATAAATCAGTTAACTGTTGTTTACATTGGGAATCTAACTTAGCACTAATGAAAGTTGGCCTAGGTTTACTGCCATCACCGATGTCTATTTCTAGTAAATCATCGGCGGATGTGAACCCCTGTCCCAGTTTTCCATCATCAGCGAACCGATCCATTAAAACTCTTCTTCGGGACCGACTGCTTGGATCGGTGTAATGCTGTAATCGGCAACCTTGAGGAATTCTGTATCCCAAGCTTCACCTAATATGCATCTGGTTTGCTCATAAGTTTCCGATTCTGCTGACGCAATAATCGACGGGGTCTCGCTCTGAACAACTTCAATTCTGTCTTCGACCCACTGCACAAGGCTTTGGTGCATTGTAGAAGGAATGCAACAATTAGCGTGGATCCAATCCCTGCCTAGGAGCAAGTTGTAGGTACCTTTACCACTGATTACAAAAAATGTTGTCGACAAAGTTTTACTGCCGATGGTTAACTCAACACATACGGCTCCCATAGTTGGCGACACATTGCCTTCAAAATCTTTAAGCTTCATGTCCGTCTTGACTAAGTCTTGGTCGCCTTTTCCAAGCTTTCTGAACATGACGTACGGTATTATGTTGATCGACGCTCCACCATCCACCAACATCTTGGTCACAGGCTGCCCATCTACCTTGCCTTTGACGAACAGAGCTCTTAGGTGCTGCCTCTCACCATCGGTAGGCTTCTCAAAGACAGTTGCCATCGGATCTAACACCAATTGTACCATTTCAACAGCCTCCTCTTCGTCGCTGACAGGTGCCATAAACTCCATCGGCAACACGACCACCATATTGATCTCTGCCGATGGATCCCTGTCCTTACGTTTTGGCCTCCATTCCCTAACCGAGGAATCTTCCCGTGCAGAATTCTCACCATGATGTAGATCATTCCGGCGTTCGCGCTGCATCCTCCTTTTCTAACTCTTGGTCAGACCTTTAGGGCACCATTGAGGAAGTCTGGTTTTCCAAACAGGTTGGTGTCGTCTTTCACTGCCTATATCAGCATCACCCCTTATGTTTGGATCTCTGGAGAATATTTCCTCATCGGGTACTCTTGCATTAGCCATATCCTCAAGTTCTCCTTGATCAACACGCCTGCCAAGCCTATTATGTGCGCTGAACCTGCCCCCAGTCGGTCATGTGCCGACTTCTTCTCTCTGAGCGGCCTAGCACACCTGGATGTCCGGTCGTCAAAGCAAGGCTTCTTTTCAAACTGATTGGCAAAGTAATATCCATTGCATTCAGGACAATTATCGGCAGTAGGTAATTCGATGCCTTCTTCCCAGCAATGAACGAAGAAGGGACACTTCCAGTGGTCCTTATGCCGAAGCCACTCTTGATGCTCTTCTTCTTCCTGCCGATGTCGCTCCTCTCGCGATTGCCGATAATCTTGTCGTGGCCGCCTGTGTGTGATCACGACGCCATGAGACCTTCCAGCATGATTACCATCATCGGCAACTCTCTTGCCTTTCTTGTCATCGGCAAACTTCTCCACATCGCGTTCAGCTACTTAATGATCAGGATCTACCGATGCATTCTTCTTGGCAGCTGCCGATGTTAGCACTTTAGTTTTTCCACTGGTTTCCACCATATTATTTGGAAATGGGTGCTGATCGATTTTCATCGGTTTCTGGGCTTTAGAACTTTCAAATTTAATTCGTCCAGACTCAATTTCCGACTGCAATTGCTGTCTAAATACTTTGCAATCATTGGTACTGTGCGAAGTTGCATTATGCCACTTGCAATACCTGATTCTTTTGAGTTCCTCGGCCGATGGAATCACTTGGTTAGGCGCTAACTTGATACACCCCTCTTGAAGTAACAAGTCAAACATCCTATCGGCCTTGGTGATATCGAAGGTGAACCTTTCAGCTTCTTTCTGGCCAAACGAACAAGACACAGACTTCTTATCCTTCACCCATTTGGCAACACTGATGTTTAGCTCCTCATCGGAATCCTCCTCTTGCTCGATGAAGGTCACCTTCTTATTCCAAGTCTTTCTAGGTTCAAAAGCCTTGACGTCTTGATCGGCAATCCTCTGCACAAGGTGGCTTAGACTTTCAAACTCTTGAGATGCATACTTATCCTTGACGTGCGGCAGCAATCCTTGGAAGGCCAAATCTGCTAATTACCGATCATCAAGCACCAAGCTGTAGCACTTGTTCTTTGTATCTCGCAGTCTCTGGACAAAGCTTTCTACCGATTTGTCATTCCATTGCTTCAATTTGACCAAATCGGTAAGCTTCTTTTCATGTATACCAGCGAAGAAATATTTATGAAATTGTTTTTCCAAATCGTCCCAAGTAATCACAGAGTTTGGAGGCAGTGAAATAAACCAGGTGAATGCCGATCCCGATAGTGACGATGAGAACAATCTCACCCTTAATTCTTCTCTGCTAGCAGCCTCTCCACACTGAATAATGAAGCGGTTGATGTGCTCCATTGTCGACGTGTTATCTTGGCCAGAGAATTTGGTAAAATCGGGCACCTTGTACCGATTCGGGAGAGGGATCAAATCATATGACGGAGGATATGGCGTCCGATAAGAGTATGTATTAACCTTGGGTTTAATGCCGAATTTGTTCTTTCATGACTTCGGCAATCTTATCGGTCCAATATGCATCCTGATCTTGCCGACTCATTGACTGGTTGTTGACTGGTGGAGTCGGCTGATGCGCCCCTTCAAATCTTGGTAGAAGATGATTCGGGGTAGTTGGCATGGGCGCAGCACCAGTCATTTGGACATTATGCGTCGGTTGACTTACCGATGGATAATTCTGCACATTCACTGGATTATGTTGCGGCATCATATTCATCGGTTGTTGTACCGATGTTCCACTCTGAATGTTGGTTGGACTTCCATACTGATACATCAGTACGCCAGGCTGTTGAACCGACGGTTGACTAGTCCATCCAGGATTATACATCATCGGCATGTGACTTACCGATGGATGATAGCTAACTGGCGCCTGCTGCTCTTGCACCTTGGAGTAATCAATAAATTGGTCACCTTGATGTGTCGGCACTCCAACTTGAGGGTTCACCAGCATAGACTGACTTCCAGCTGCTATATTTTGTTGCATCGGCACAGAATTTGCCGATGGTGGCATCAGAGGTATTTTAGGGATCAGCATCTGGAGATCTTCTGGTGGCACTTGCACGGTTGGAGATGTAGAATAATGCATCATAGGGATCATCGGTTGTGATTGCATTGCCGATGACACAGAGCCCTTCCAAGTTGAACTGTCTCCCTGCACCAAATTAGAACCAGCAGATGGATTTGAAGGGATACCGTATCCCCACCAGTTAGCGGGTGCTGGATGATTCTGAATGGCCGGTCCTGAAATTGCTGACGCCACTGGATCTGTGTTGAGCTTGATAATGCTTTCAGGGCTTGGCCTTGTTGGTGTAGCCACATCGGCAGATGGATCCAGAGGAGTGGAAGACGCCATTGGGGCTGCCGATGGGTTTATAGACGCCGATCCAGGTTGATGATACGCTGGACCAACATATTGAGGTGCTTGTCCTTCTTTAAAATATTGTATAACAGCATTGTACACAGTATTGGACAGCACACTAGAGTGGCTAATTAATGCTTGATTTAAAGCAGAATTAACCATCTCTTGCAACTTACCAGGATTGGCATCAAACGTGACCTGCCGTGGTAACGGCGGATCTTGCTTCTGGATGGCTTCGCCGCTCCTGCTGAGGCTGAAGGATTTCATATACAATTGTTTGTACTCCTCCATAGCCCGCTCCATAGCCAGCTTCTGATCATCTTTTAGATCGGCCTCAGAGACTTCAATGACGTTCCTTTGGTTAACGTCGGTATGATCACCCATGATAGATGTATAATTTGTATAATCTGGTCTCACTGGGTGTGCCAAAAGAGGTGTTGACACAAAAAACGTTAGAATCTGCGAACACCTCGGGCTATTACTCGAATTCGATATCCAAAAGGTGTGCCAATCGATTTGACCAGTTAATCGACAAGGACGATAACTAGAACAAGATCCAAATAAGACAACAACGATACACCCATATGTGAAGACTTAGACTTGATCAGGATAACTAAAGCAGAGCTGAACGAGACAACAGCGATACGTCCGGATGTCAAAGCTTAGATTACTTCCACGCGGAACTTGTAAGGGTTGACGGAGATCAAGGAGATGCAGCCCGTCGAAGCTTGAAGAACTCGTAAATAAACTACGACTAATGCGATAAAAGAGTAGATTGCTGGAAAGTAAATAAGAGTAATTGATTTGATTGATGTATGATTGCTTGTATTTTCACGACCCCTAGGTACATATTTATACTCCAGCAATAGGAGTTATAAACAGACACGACTCGTATCTTTCCTAAACAAAACTCTATTTTTAAGGAAATAACTGACTTGAGCAGGAGTCGGATCTAAATAACAATACTATTTCCCTAAACAAACACTTCTATTCTTAAGGAAAATAAACGACTCGTGCAAGAGTCGGACTCAGATTTCTATAATAGTACTGGCGTAAGATCACCAGTTTCCTTATAACTTTCTTCGATGAAACTTTTCATCGGCAGACTCTTCAATCCGCAACTTCTTTCTATTGCCAACGACAATCCCTTGCTGACGTCAATCGCCACGTTATCCTGTGCCCATCGGCATCATCATTCCCTGTCCATCGGCATCATCATTCCATGTCCATCGGCATCGGCAATCTATGCCCATCGGCATCGGCAATACTTCCCAATCGGCAACCTCACACTCCTGATAACTTGTCTTCTCCAATTAACCCTTATCGGCAAGAATTGTCCGACTCCCATGCGTAATAAACTTATCCTTGCAGCATTCACTCTCATCGGTAAATCCAACCGATGACTTTCCGATGCCGATAGAAAATGGTCACTGATCCACGCAAGTCTTGGTTCATTTGACACGTGCCGAAAAACGGTGTCAACACTAATTGCACAGTTTTGTTGTACTTTGCGAGACGAACATTTTAAGCCTAATTAATCAATGTTTGGACAATTATTATCAAATAAAAACAAAATTGCTACAGTGTGACGTGACAAGTGCTACAAGATTTTTTTCATCTCATTTCTAGGATCTAAACACAACCATCCGCGAAATGGGTAAAAAAAATCATGTAGCACTTGTCACGTCACACTGTAGCAATTTTGTTTTTATTTGGTAATTATTGTCCAAACATTGATTAATTAGGCTTAAAATGTTCGTCTCGCAAAGTACAACAAAACTGTATAATTAGTTTTTTATTTCATTTATATTTAGTACTCTCTATTTGTGCCGGTATTTTGATATGACGGGGAATAGAAATTCAATGTGATGGAAAATCTTGTAAAGTGTTGGAATTTCGGATGGGTTTTCGCGGATCTAAAAACAGCCGAGTTGTGTGGCTTGGTCACAAGTCAGAACTGTGCTGGTACACACGCGTGCCAATGACAAGCGTGGTTCCAACCGGAAATCTGAAACAAAGAAGAAGCCAACATGGGTTCTGAATAAGACAGCTGACTCGGAGTGGTTCCAACCACAAGATGAGTTTTCGTATATATTACTATGATTTCCAGGCGAGTTGAGTTCTGAACGTTTTTTTAAGTACACAGTACAACGTAGACACTTAATACGTACGCACACTCGCCTCTACGAACATACGCACGCAAACTCTACCCCTATGAGCACCTTCGAAGGACTGAGCCGGCAGATCTTGAAGTTCACGAAGTCACCACGGGCGCCTCGCTGTCGACGGGAACGTCACCTACCACTTAATGCGTAGCGCTGGAAAATCCTGAAACAAATCAAGAATAACGTGTCGCACCCAGGATTTGAACCCTGGGTGGGAGCCCTCCAACAAATGGCATTTGTCATTGCGCTATGAACCCTTTGACTGAAGCGCTGAACGTTGATTTTGGATTCCATACCCCTTGACTGAAGTGCTGAACGTTGATTTTGGATTCCATACGCTGGTCCTTTATTAGTGGAGTTTCCAGTTTTCCACAGTTCAGTATAATTTCGTGGTTAATCGCGTTGTGCTTACTACGTTTGAATGTTTTCACAGCTCCTTATAATTTCATATTGTGTTGTCTAAAAATCATTGGTATGTTGCCCAGAAGGTATTGGAGTTCCTGTCAGTGACGCCACCTTTGTTCGATCTTATGTTCATTATTTCACAAGTCCACTTGTTGTGCACCATATTTCAGATATATTTTTTATCATTTGCATGCTTATGAAAATGATCAAAGTCTAAGAAATGTTGTTTTTCCTATGAAGCTTAAATTCTTCAAGTACTACCAGGATATGTTCGCCAGGAACCACGAATCAGATCTCTAATTTAGATTGAATCTGGTAAGACCTTGGCTTTGGCTGCTTGTTGGAATTGAAATGCAAGTGGCTTGTCTTACAAGAAGGTCTACCACTGTTATATAATGCAAATGGAGATCAGCTCTAGCATATTATAAGATGCTGAGCAATATTTATAGACCTGAACAATATTTGTAATCCATCAAGATCTGAACAATATTTGTAACAATTTCTGTAACCTATCATGGCTCTTAAAAGCCAACTATGAATGAAAATTTAGGTGGGGGACCCTCTCCCCCTCCGTCGACTTATAAAAAAAAAGATGTTGAGCATATTCTTATTATATAGCTTGGAAGCCAAGAAAAGTAAATGATAGGAAACTAAGATACAAGTGCAGCCGTGCACTAGGATTATCCATCATTCTCCCCCTAAGCCTTGTGCCGATCGCTGTAAGTGATCTGCTATAGCCCAATGCTTCCCCTCATCTCTTAGAACTTGGACTTTTCTAGTGACTTGGTGAGGATGTCAGCCAACGGATTAGTAGTGGCAATGCGGCTAGCCTTGATGCTCCCATCCTCCAAGCAATCCCTGATTGCGAACACGTGGTTGATATGTGCCCATGTTGTTTAGTTGTGATGAGTGATTGATCAACATTTGAGTGTTTCAGTTTGAGCAATTTCACTAACTCTTTGCGAAAGCAAATGTGTGCCTGTCTATCGGCTTGTGGTGTGCAGGTGCTAGGCCCGGAGACAGTGGTCAATGGCGTGGTGAAAGTCGAGTAGAGGTTTGTCGTGCCGATGGACTGAGAGCGGTGAAGGGCGGAAGCGAGGCTCGGACCGACGGACTGGGGCGCCGGCGGACTAGCTGTGGTGGCTAGTACTTGGCACCGGCGAGCCCGAGAAGACACGGAGGTAGACCGAGTTGACCGAGTCAAGACGGCGGATGAGCGAGTCAAGCAGGAGGCTCATGGGACTCGGAGTCTGACCGGACGAGGACGAGGTGGCTCGAGTCGAGTGGTTTGGTGGTTTGGGCCGCAAAACCACCGGTGGACGGTTTCTGAGTTTGGGCCTCAAAACTCGGGGTTCGGTAGCTGAGCCGAAATCTACCGGTGGCGGGTTTGGCGGGTTTGGGCCTCAAAACCCGGGCGGAGCTTTCGAGGAAGCGGGGATGACACATGAAGGAATCCTAGAGGTTGCGTCGAGGCGACGACAACTCCGGGTAGGAAGCGGGGCCGTCCATTCAAACTGCGGGTGAAAATATCTCCGACTGGGATTACAGTGTCTCAGGACTAGGTAATTCGGACATGTATGTAGGGGGCGATTTGGAAATGTCCAAAGCGTCGTTAAGTAGTGGATGAAGGGTGCTTACCCCTTCACCTCTCTTCACCTCTCTCATTATCCCCCTCTCCACTCTCTCTCTCTAGTCTCTCTCTAGTTCATGAGGTCCCTAGGTTGAACTCTTCAATCTTTGTAAGAGCTTGCACTTGGTTTTTGGTGGGAATCGGAGGCCTTACCCTCTGTAATCTATGGTGGCTTTGATTTCGTGATTGTGTCTCTTTTGCTTGAGATCTTTTGATTGAGAGCGAGTTTTGCGATTCCGTTTGAACCAAGTTGTGCGTAATCACGAGGAGTACATTTGCACCGAAGGGTTTTACCCCAAACATCTTGAGCAAGTAGATCGGGCAAGTTTTTTCTCGTGGTCTTGTTCTTGAGCATTTTTCTCGAAATTCTTTTACTCCCGCTATTTCATTCCAAATTGAGCGATGATTTCTTCGGGATAGCTCCTCCATAGCCCTGGGATCATGCCCACAAAGTTTGGTGGCTAGTGGTGAAGATTTGGAAGTGATTTGGGAAGATTTGGGGGAGAGGCGATTCAAAATCTCCCCCAAATCGTCTCTATCCCGTGACCCGCGGACTGTCCGCGTCCTGGTGGCGGACTGTCCGGCGATCAGGGCCGAGACAGAGTTCTCTGGTCTGTTCTGGCTCGCCAACCGCGGACTGTCCGGGCATAACTCGCGGACTGTCCGGCTTTGAATTCTGACGAGCAACAGTGCTGCTGGTTCTTCTGTCCAGGATTTTCAGGGTGAACGGCGGACAGTCCGCCCCTGTACCCGCGGACAGTCTGGGACATGTGCAGGGGACTGTCCAGAAACTTGTGATTTCCTCGGGTTGAACGGCAGACAGTCCGCCACAAGCCCCAAACAGTCCGGCGTTGGCTTTTCTGCTTCGACGGACAGTCCGAGACCAAGCTCCGGACAGTTCAGGAATCTACTTTCTTTGTTGTTCTGCTCTAGGCTTCTCGAGGCATGTTCGTCAATCTTTTCTGACCGCTCCGCTGCACCTTTAGGACTACTCCTAAGGTGTCCACCTACTAGTTAGGTCGCGTGCGAGTCGTGTTTCTCGATCTCGGATTTTGGGCGTGATTTTGGGACAAGGGTCAAAGTAATTCAAAGTTCAATTTTGAATTGGCTCCCATTCACCCCCCCCTCTAGTCGCCGTTCATTTCTCACTTTAGTGATGACGTTAAGAAATATCAATAGTGGTGGAATCAAAGGCTAGATATGGCTGTCACAACCTACTAGCCACTACTCTAGAAACCGAAATCAGCGCCGGTTCAAAACCCCCTTGAGTGGTGGTTTTTGAACCGACACAACCACTTCGGCAGTGATGAGGCCATGTCATCACTGTCGGTTATGCCAAACCGGCAGTGATGGCTCAAGCATCACTGTCGGTTCGCGTTACCAACCGACACTGATGCTTGAGCCATCACTGTCGGTTTGTTTCACCAACCGACAGTGATGCTTGAGTCATCACTATCGATTTTAATTGAACCCACAGTGATATTATTTTTTAAAATTACATTTTATTAATTGTTTTATTTTTATTTGAGGTTTAGGGTTTAGGGTTTATGGTAGAGGTAGTGGGGTGGGAGGTCGTGGAGGTGTTTGCTATCAAACCATTTGATATCTATGTGAATTGAAGGTGGTTGTGGACCAACGTGTAAATAAAAGGAACTCATTTTCGAGTTTTTCATAAATAAAACTGAAAAGGAAAATGCGACTAGACTGTTTCCACCATTTCTTAGAAGAACATATGATAAAATAAAAGAATGGCAAGACTCATGATATAGTGGATTAAATGCACAGAAACTAAGGGGCTATACTGTAAGTTCGCGTGCCCATGATGTGCACTCGATTCATGGTCCATGGACCAAGGATGGGCTGTGAGAGCGGTCCACCATGGACCGTGTCCATGACCAAGGTGTATTTGGAGTTGTATTTCTGGATTTGTTTTCCTACAGAAAAACGGCCACAAATTGCACATGACATCAGCGTGACATCATCAAGTTAACGAGAGAAAAAATGGAGCACGATCGACCGGCTGCTGCTTGCTTGGTGCGGCGTGATGCTGCGCTGTGCTGTACTGTGTGCGTGCATGCTGGAAGGGAAAGAGTGCAGATCAGAGCGTGCGCTGCAGCCTGCTTGGCGAGCTAGCTTGCAACAGGAGACTCGCCGGAACAGAGAAACGACGGCATGCAGCGACATATGGCCGGCACGGCGGAAACCTCACTGGTGAAAACAAACTCGGCTACTATGAATGAATGACGACAGGAAATGGTGCGCTGAGATCGTAAGCTCACCACGCGTCAAATGACAGGGATGATGGCGACTAGGTTCGTGCGGAGAGGCAAGGCGACGATGTTGTGCAGACGGTGGTGATCGAGAGCTCCGGCGAGCACGGGAATTCCGCCATGTTGCGATTCGCTGGAAAGAAAGGCCAAGCGTGAACAGCTAGGAACATGCGAATCCAGTAGAGGCGGAGATAGTGTCGGAAACAGCCAAACCGAGGATATCGATGCCGAAGTGCTCAGTTACTGCAATGACGTCGACAGTGCTGTACAGGAAAAATGGAAGGGAAAAAGGAAGGGAAAAAATGGAGTGAAAAGGTGCGTGAGAGTAGCGGAAAGGAGGACAGGAGCTCGACCGGTGCTTAAATAGGGAGAGAGGCAAGGAATTTGGACGGAATTAGAGCTTGGTTCACAGTCATCAATGGCGACCGTCCATTAGAGCTATTAAGGTCCTGCAAACCGTCGAGTGAAGAAGAGAGCTATTAAGGTCCTGCAACCCGTCGAGTGAAGAAGGGTGTGTAAAGAGAGGAAGTGATGGCTGCGTTAATGGGGTGGGATTAAATGCAGGAGTAAAAGGGTTTGGCTCTAATGGAGCTCGGTTACTCCATTGATGAAGATAGTGAGAGGCAGGGCGCAGGCGGGAGGTGGAAGATGACCTGACATGCGGGCCCCGCCTGGCGGTGGGAGAAGAGCAGGAGGAGAGCTGGGCTGCTGGTTTGAAATGGGCCGAGGCCCAGGTGGGAGAGGGAGAGAGTGGGCCGAGAGAGGGATTTTCCTTTCCTTTCCTTTTTCTTTTGTTTTGCAAATCCATTTCAAAACCAAAATCAATTTCTTTTAAAACCAGATAAATTTTGAAATATTTTATAATTTATTCTAAGTCTTGGGAATAATACTTTGAACTTGTTTTAAGATAAACTTTTAAAAACTTTATTTATTTTATAAATAGATAAAAAATCGATTCGATTCTAAACCAAGTTCTACCAAATTATTTTCACTCAATAAAATTAAATGCAAAGACATGAATTCAACACCCCTTTCATATTATATTAAAAACAATTTTAAAAATTCACATTTTGCACATTTTTAGTTACTAAAAGTCTAATTAAATCTTATAATTTTTAAGATTAACATAAATCCTTTTATTTTAGGGACGTGGCTATTGCACGCACATACATGCGTTAGCTTTACAGCACGCACACCCCAAATATAGAAAATAAACAAATATACTTTCCGTTTTGGGAAGTAGCCGTGCGCCCGCGTGCAAAGTGCTACTGAGACAGACCCAAATCTGACTGCAACCTTCCCCTCTCCCCTGTTTCTTTCATGTTTGCTTTTCCGTCGGGTGGACTCACCAAAAACATACAAGCTAATTAATCTAAAAAGGAGAGAACATGTACGTATGAATATACCAGAATACTATCAGCGGTAAATAATCATCGTATTCTCAGATAGCAAAAATACACAATGATCACAAAAAATACAACCAATCAGCCTGAAGCAAATTCAGTTCTTTTGCATCACCTGATAAGCAGATAGTACTGCATAAAAATCAGATATGATCCTAAATTTAAGCAATTTAGTTCTTTTGCAAAAGCAATTCAGTTCTTTTGCCTAATTCTTTTGCCTAAGCAATTCAGTTCTCCAATAATAGGTTGATGAATGGGAAACCTTGATGATTTTTCCACTGTGCACCTTGCATAGTAAAAGAAGAAAAGAGAATCATATTTACGAAGTGAAACAAAGAAAGCATTGGACAACAGGGATAAATGAGACAAAATAGAGTAGACAAAGAGCAACTAACCTAATGCGAAGAGGAGCAAATAAAGGACCTACTTCTTACTGGAGTGCGGGTACTGCCCAACTAAAGTGAGGCACTGACCAGCTCGAGATGTCTAATGGTATCCTCAAGAGACTACATGCTTGATGGCCCACTACAAAAACATTGCTAAAGCAATCAGGTTGCATCATAAAGATACTACGTGGTACTCCTTATAATAAAGTTCATGACTGAGAAAGTAAGCCAGACTATAGCCATACAAATCATCTTGACATGAACTTTCTCGGACTTCCCTGAATGAAGTAGCATCAAGACTAAAAATTGAAGATATTTAGAATTCTCACCTTCCCTTTGATCCTTACTGATGGAAAGGCAGTCCTACACGAGGCAGACAACAAAGCATACTGCACATTTGGGTTCCTTGAACGTGCCCTTGCCTCATTAGCGGCGGTGGCTGCAGCCAATGTATCATATTGCGTCTGCGACAACTTGAGGAGTTGAGGGCATGGAACAAAACATAAAAGAGAAGGCATAGAAAATTTCACAACAAAGAACACAATGAAGAATAAGCACTGGTTAACTAATGTGCCAAATAAACGTTTGTGCATCTCATGTATGTTTGTAGCAGCTGTGAAACCACTTCACTCCTTGATTCAGACTGAATCGAGCCTGCATCGGCTCTGGATTTTGAGCTAAAGTTAAAAAATGATTCAAATAAGCATGTTCAATTGTCCATGAACAACAACAAAGAACATAGAAACTAAGCAAAGAATATAGAACTGAAGTTTTTGCTTCTTTCCACAATTTTGCACATAGTAGAAAGGACCATGGTTATGTTAGACAATTGACCATTCTGATTGAATCTTAAGGGACCTTAAATGTTGCTCCCTGACCTTATCCCTGATCACTAACTTAAATGTTTCAGAAGATAGAAGATGTATATAAACTGAGAAATAAGTTAAACTTGGTAGCTCAAGTCATCCAGAACAATAAACACAATATTTTAAAATACTACACATTTGGTCTGGTTCTTTAGTGTCGAAGCTTCTCGAAAGACCACTGGACCATTAATTGTAAAAACTTACCAATTCTATGTTAAGCTCAAGATGGCATAGTAATGACCTGATCTTTCAAATTAAGAGGAATCACCGTTGGTAGAAAGTTCTTTGTTTTAGCTTCTATCTTGCAAAATCAAAACCAGCAAGGCAATTTCTAAATAGTGAGCACTGGAAATAAAATTGCAATCCAGGAATGCAAGCTGCCAAGCAACCGCTCATAGGAAACTAAAAAGATCAAGCTATGTCACTAAAGCGTAAAGCAAATCTTTTGGTACTTCACTCTAAGACAATGACTAAACTATCTAACACAAGGCAAACTCATTTAGAGTAGAAAATACCCATATCATGTAAATATTAAAAGTGGACTGGCATATTTAAAGTCGAGCTACCCTGCTGCATTAGACAGGTTGCACAACAAACCTGTCGTATCACAGGTTACTAATCAAATAGCTCAGGAGAAAAGTAAAATGAACTGAAAAGTAACTCTTCAGTGCCAACAAAATCCCAAAACAATATTCCATAATCCATACGCTGCCCAAATATACGATCAAAGCCTAGCAATCTGACCTCAAATTGCTCGGTACGCGCGATATACATTCCTGGCAAGCTTCTCCCTGACGGCGCTGAAGTCCATTGGGTGCTTAATCACATCCTAGTAATCAGGCAGCTGTATCAATCAGTAACCGCGATATCAACACTTAACAGCTCCCTACCAAACAAACTGACAACTCCAGGGTACGTATTGTGAATGACAAATGGATATGGGCTCCTTACCTGCACTAGATACATATTACTACTAGATTGTGCACATGGTTACTCCTATTGATGTAATAACATGCTCATTTTGATGCTTGATGACCTCACACCTGCAATTTTATAGAAATACAATATAAATACATAGATGATAGTGAGAACTCAGGAAAAAATGTTTAAATGAACTGAGTTGAGGGCGATCAAGCCTTAAATTTCAACTTTCTTCAAAAAGTTATGCTTTGATTTTACAGAGGTCATAGTCACATTCTTAGTGTTGAAACACATAAATTATTAGCATGGTACTAATAACTTGTCTGACTAATGGTATTAATTTGCTTACCAGATTACTAATAACTTACCTCACACACATCATTCTAGAGTTCTCATTGAATCTAACACCTCAAAATTATTGTTTTTCACGGGTCAGGACAAAGCAAAAGGTAATGTCCTACTTGTGCTGCAAATTTTCTATCTCCAAGCATTTGGAGCGCAAGGGGACATCATTTATGTTGGGTTGGTTATTATCTATATATGTGAAGCTATGAACTTACCATATGACGATGGTCTGGATGGTTATATTTAGGCCAAAGTGCATGTGAGATTTTTGTCCTAGCTAGGTGAGGTCACCCTCCTCGATAAAAGTCTAAAAAAATAGCAGCAAAACTGCATTAAATTAAGCAAATTGCTAATAAAAAACATGAATAATTACTTGATATTAAAAATAGAAGAAGAGCTTGTGTACATATTTATAGTACAAAAATAATACATGCGCTGCTAGCTAGAAAACTAATTAGAAGTTGTCAATTAAACTGTAACATGACTGAAAGTACCCATTGTGCTCTAAACACTAGGTGTTCATAGAAGCAATGGAAGGAATCATTGCAGGGGCTGCTGCCCCAGCAAGAAAGCAAAAGAGAGAAAAATGGAGTAGCAAAACAAAACAAAACAAAGTTGCAGTATAGGTAATAGGCGCTGCCGATGTGGCTTTCAACACTAGTGTATGTTGCTGCTATGTTTTTTCGGTGGAAAAGCAAGCTGCTATGCTTGGAAGAGTAAGCTGCTTGCTGCTCTTAGGGTCAGCATAACACTGACTAAAATAACATTGGCATGGCAACAGAAACAACACAACAGCAAAAGGAGGCATCTTAAAATTCTCCTAGTGATGATAATTAGCTTATAAGAAGAGCAAAAGTAGAAACATAAAAATGATAACCACATCATAACAAAATATGGTGATCAGCATGCTCGGTTGTAATTATTTGGCTGTGGCTGCAGGTTATTATAATTATACCTACAATATAGTCTACATTAGTTTTGCAGCCAAAAAAGCAACAACCGACTACAAAAAAGAAAGTTATATTTTCTTAGGCAATTTAAGTGTCATTCATTAGGCAAAAATATCTTCTTAAATAAGCACTTTTTTATTCTGAAAAGCAAGTATGCTTATGTTTATTTGCTACACACAGCTAGGCCCTACAATTTCTACAATTTCTAAGATAAGACTATCTTTTGAGGAGTCTAAGTTTGAAGATAACGAGAAATATTCAAATGCAACCCCAACTCAGTATCTCATGCCCTATATGCACACAAGTATGTAGATTTGATGCTAAAAAATTAGATCATAATCCTTTGTACAAGGATGGGAAAATTAGATAAATCAAATTGGCTCAAATTTAACACAGCAGCAACTCAGCGGAATCAACAAAAATTGAAAAATAGGAGTATGCGTTAACATTATAAGGTGAAGCATGAACATAATAGAACAGAGCATAAAAGTCAAAACTAAAATGTCAACCATAACCAGAGCAGGAAGTGAGATCATATATATACAAATTAAAATGATTAATTAATACTCCTTTTTTGAATATATGGTGTTTACGACAAGCTAATTAGTTCAAATAAAATGTCATGTATTTAAATACAGAGGGAGTGCTTAACTTTTGTTCCTCCTAGTTCAAAGTAAACACTACTGATAACTGAAGGAAGAACAACAGAGGATAGGTAAAAGTTCTTTAATGTTATGTCAGCAAAAAAATTCATTATCAAAGCAACGATGATAACTTTGTTTCCACAATGCATATTAAATTGGTATCCATGGTAGCGCTGCTGAAAAGATCACCGAAGCTAGCGCGAATTCACTACCCCAAGATCGGCGACAGTTTCAACATAAACCCACGAGAAGCATCACATCCACTCCCAATCAGGGGCGGAGACAAAGGGGGCCTCCCCCCCAATGGTCCACCGAATGCATTAATCGGGCTTCTTAATTATCGTTAATTAGGCTTAGTAAGGAGAAACGAGGAGTCACATTTACTTGTTGTCTGTTATGTGAATATGAATCGATTCGACTACTACGCGACTCCGTGCGGCTGCTACCTGTTGGCCTGCTGCGACTTGTCTGATCGTCTCCAACTCTGAACTCTCCATATCCTCCATCTTGCCGTGCAAAGCTGAGCAGAGCTGCAAAGCAACAAAGGGAATCCCCACAGCAGGCTACAGGCAAAGTGCGAGGCAAGCAAAAGCAAGCTTGTAACTCTGCACTACAAGCCATTGCAGCAAGGTGCCGAACTGCCATGGTACAGACACAATACGTCAATACCGTGTAGTTTATTTGTTTATTCTCCTTTCACAAACGCTTGATTTCCTTTTCATTTTTACCTTCAATTTAGTCATTTAGTATTTGATCAAAATTCAAGATGAAGAACTCAAGAACGATCAATAGTTTTTTAAGCCAATATCAAACTCTGTCAATGGCAAACAGTGAAAACACTAATGCAATCAACAACAATGATACGCATATAGAAGTACAACCGAATGATGTGCAAACTCCTAATCAAGGTACTGGTATTTCTGCTCCCTCCCCAACCGAACCAGAACCAACAAGAGTTGTAACTACGACATTTGAGAGGAATCCTGGTAAGCGTGCTCAAATAAAGAATTTCCCACACCTGCACAACATGATGAAGCTCTACGGTTTTATAAATCTAAGGGTCCATATCAGCCAATATTGACAGAGTATCCATTTAAGGGTCCTGTAGAGCACCGTCGTCAATTTAACAGTGGTTGGTTCAAAGAGTTTTGGTGGCTTGAGTATTCACCACACACAGATTGTGCATATTGCCTGCCATGTTTTCTCTTTTCAAAAAAACCAACAGGGAGGAGTGGCTCTAACACATTCACAGTTAAGGGATTTCAAAGTTGGAAGAACGTTAATGATGGAGACAATTGTGCTTTTCTCACTCACATGGGCAGTGATGCTAGTTCAGCTCATAATTATTCAGTTCAGTGTTTTAATAACCTCAAAAATAGTATGGCTCATATTGACAAGGTGATTGTTAGACAAAATGAGAAAATTGTCACATATGCAACACTCAGACTTACTACTACAATTGATTGCATTAGGTATTTAGATAATTTATATGTATCATACATATAAATTAATTTGCTCTCAATATACAATCTAATGATTGTTTATGTTTTTTTATGTTATCAGGTTTTTGATATTTCAAGCATGATGTTGGTATTTCTTAACGTACACAGATAAATCCGCAAGCACACGGATACCGCTATAGCTTTCACCCTGGAGTATTCCAAAAGGGTATCGATTTCCACGGGGAACGTGAAGTGTCTAAGAACACCCAAGGATAGATAAGATAACTGGGTAAAGAGATTTTAGAGTTTTCTAATGGGAATATCTAATCAAAAGCCCACTATACTCTACTTACTTTTGAGCAACAGTACCTTCCCAACTCTCGACAAAGACTGGGAAAAAGATAGTCGGGAGAGGCTGCCAAAAGCTCTACGAAAACACCAACCCGAACGTGGTGGACTACAAAGGTCTTACAGAGCTGTCACCCCTGGGGCTACCACAACTATCCGTAGGATTGGGCACAAACTCAGGTAAACTCTAGTCTAGACATCACGTCTACACTATCACTTACTACTCTAATTCAACGTTTAAACTAGAGTACTCAATACGAGCGGAGATCCCGTAAATAGACTAAAGTAGAACTAAAATAAGATACTTAGAAATAAATGAAGAACCTGGAGATTGCTCCGAACCAGATGCTGCAAAGGTACAATGTTAAGGAAGATCCGACAGATCCGGCTTCTCCTAGCTCTCTCCTCCTCTCTCTCACCTCTAATTACAACTAGATGAACTAGAACTAGAAGAACTAGATCTAGACAACTAGAGGGACCTCTCTCCTTCTCTACATCTAATTGAAACCCTAAATTTTGCTCTAGAGAAGAATAATGAGATGAGATGATCCTCAGGGGGGTCAAGGCCTTGCTTATATAGCCTCCTCAAATGAACGTCGGCCGTCGGATCAAACCGACCTTAGGCGAAGGGTTTAGATTGATCCTAAAGGAGGTGGAGCATAATCCACGAACTTGAGCCTGATTGGCTGGAATAGCAGGGCGGGCACCCTAGGGGTCAGGGCGGGCGCCCTGACTCCGGGTCCGTTTTGCCTCCCGTTCGTTCTGGTGTCTCCTGGAACCTTCTAGAGTACAGAAAATTGTGCGGTTGATAAATATCTCTATGTAAACATGATATGTGGGCATTTCCTTGGTATTTCCTGATAACCCCCTGCAGAAACAGACATTCACCAAAACTTGTGGAATTCTGTTAGTATAAACCCTAATTCTAGCTATTGGTTTCATTTAAATCCTTTTCCTTGTTTAGTTGACGGTTAAAATTGGTACTTAAGGACCGTCAACAACTCCCCCAAGCTTACCTTTTGCTCGTCCCTGAGCAAAGATGAACTCAATGATGGATCAGGAGTTGCTACAATGCTTTCATGCTTTAAAGGTACACATGCGTTCAAACAAGAATTCTCCTCTGGATTAGAGTAAACTATTCTGACTTTCAAACTTACCCATATTACCTTTAATCATGGGGCTTATAGGCATCACTTGGGTCTTGAGTAATTGAAAAGTAGAATGATCAAGCCAAGTACTATATCTCAAGCTCTTCACTTTACCTTCATCCTGGAGTTTTGCAAAGTTTTCAAAATAAAACTCAAAGTCTCTTTTGTATGACCCTCTCAAGTCTCTCTATATGTGGTATTTGTGGATCCTCACCAAGGCAACAATAGTGTTATGTCTTCTCATAATATTATTTGGAACAGGCAAAGTAACAATGTGCCTTTTCTCTCTCACCCTATAACTAATAGGCAATATAAGGAGTTCATAGGTGGGGGAGAAACAACGCATACATACTTGCAAAGCATATATTGTAAAGTCAAACAATGGATCCAGAGAAACAGGTCATACAATCAAATCAAGATGTGCATGTGTATAGGATATATGGTGGATGTATGCGGATGAATATATATATGTGGTGGATATATGAGGGTGTATGGTGGAAACCTAATTCTACTCTGCTCCTTAAATATATATATATATATACATCTCTCTTTTGGAACTTGGAATTTTTGAGAGAACTTGGGCTTGCTTGCTTTTTTTTAGAGAGGCGGGCATCTAAGTACCCATTGTTTTGATAGGACACTTGTCCATGTTTTACTCTCTTTATTTTTTTTATTTTTTCACAACCCTAAGTCTCTTTCTATAATAAAGCTTTTGAGAGATGATGACAAGAAAATCTTTGGAGCAATTACATATGTGGTAATGGAATATATGGATAGGTGGAGAACTGGGATATTTTGTATTACTTACTCCCAGGGTAGGAGTAGAGCATTTTCTGGTGGATCTGAATGGCATATATGTGGATGCGTACCTCCGGGATAGAAGTAGCATATATGAGTGGAGTGTACGTGATCTTTATTTTAAAAGCATGACAAGTCTCTAAGGGTCAACAAAGCTTGACAAAACTCAATGCAAATACAAGCAGTAAATATGATAGTGAATGTTTTCCTAATCTACCGGGCATGTATATATGGCTGTGGTAGGAATTCAAGCTCTCATCATACAGAGACTCGTCATGTAATATTTTTAATTTTCAAAAGATAAATTCTCCAGAACTCCAGTATTGCTAGGAACAAGATAAACAGTAGCTCAACTTTCTCATATCATACCTATCAACTACCTAGACTTACCTCAAGCATTCGCAACCCACAAGTTTCAGGTTCAGAGCAAATCTTCATGTCAAAACAGTTATATCTAAAACTCGGGAGAATTCAAGGCTGAAAACTAGGTACTTGAAAGGAATTATGGCAGAGCAACTATTCATCATTTCCATAGAGTTATCTTCAGAGTTCTTCATTTTACTATTAACAACTTCTAAACACACTTATTATTATTACTAAATAGGAAACTCTATTAAGGATAAAGTAGACAATGAAAAGTATCTAAGTTGTAACTCTTGTGATTAAGTGTGAACCTTCATGTGCTCACATTTTTTTTGAATTTATTTATGTAACTAATATCTAAGTAAACCTAAGTGAATAAGGATACTTACCTGGGTACATGGGGGTGCTCTCCTACAAGCTGGATGTTGACATAGTCATTCATTTAGACAGTGTAGACTTACTTCACTTCTCTGAAACTTCAAAGATGATAGTTGATGTAGTTGTACTTCTCAAAGTAAATGAAGTTATCTAATCCTGTCTAGTCTTTCCAAAGCCTGCTAAAATCAAATAGACAACAAAGCTCGTGGAACAGATTAAGCGTTAGCGGTAAACCATTTATGCCTTGATTGCCTAGAGCTTTGCAGAATTCAAAAATTCAAATATATTTTTGGATTTTCAATTTTATATGCAAATGACTAATGCAATATTTTTTATGCCTCCATAGTAAACAGTTGGAAGGCTTATTCACATGGGGCTTAAAGGTTTTTCTTTTTATGATGCAATGAGTGCAATAATATAGATATGCTATGATTAAAATGATTATACTAAGGATGATATATATAAATAGTACTAAAATATTTATGGAAAGTAAATATGCTAGAGTGCAACAATGCAATGCAGAGGAAAATAAATATACAGATAACATACCGAGTTTACCTTCTGGCTAAGGTTCAGAGATTTAGGTCCGTCAAACCGGACCTCTCTTCTGGTTCAAATGTCTTAAGGAGCATGGTCCACTCCTGATGAATACTTGGATGTTTGCTCTTCTTGTGTTACTGTTTCCGATGAAGTCTCTTTCCTCTTCCACACTTCCTTAGTCTGAGGTTTTGCTTTCTCTTTCCTCTGTAGCAAGTGATACACCATCAGTTGATGGTATGACTTCTTTCTCAAGAGAACTCTTATATTTATTATTGAATTGATCTTCATATCTTGTTAATTCTCCCAAATAGTTTGTCCATCCATCCTTGGTGGCTTGTTTCTTCTCTTCAGGAAATTGAAAATGGATCTCTCATGATTTCATGGAGATGATTGCACTAGTGGTGTTGAGGAAAGATCTTCCTCGAATGAGGTGGACTTCATCTTCATCTCCCATATCTTGAACCATGAAGTTGGTGAGAACATAGTGATCTATCATGTTGACCATGACATCCTTTGCTATTCCCTATCAAACATTATGTTGATGCTTGATTCAATATTGCAGAATATCTTGTAGAATTATTTTCCTTGGTCTTGCAATCAATGGTAGGTACTCCTGGATCATCTAGCTTAGTGAGGTAATGGTGATAGAAGGAGGTGATCAAACCCTAAATCGATAGTGTTGATCATCCACACAGAGTCTTCTCTTGGTTGTTGAGATTTATTCTTCCTCTTCTATTGTTGATGTTGTTCTTCCTTGTAGCTGTAGTTGTATCCTCGTAGGTGTACGACGTTTGAGGATGAGTAGGGACTTGAGTGTAGGCTTCTTGGAAGTGAACTTCTCCTTCCCATCCTTGATTGTGAAACATATCTTGGTACTCCTCCTGTTTCTTCAACCTCAAAGTTTGCCGATACAAATGAGTGTCCAACTCCTATGAAACTATCTTTAAGAACTCCCTTGGGATAGCATAGTGTCTGATCTGCAAGTTGGCATGATGTTGACACTTGCTCCAAGGTCACAGACCACTTCTTCAAAAGTGTAAGCTTCAATGGAGATTAGAATGACAGGTCTCCCTAGATCTCCTTTCTTCATTGGTAGGGTGTCATCCACCCATGCTCTTGATGGCATGGTGAAGAAGTGTCCTGCTCATAAAAACAAGGCAGAGATCAAGTGCATGGGCTCTATTGGTGGGAAAACACCAACATAACTAAAAATTTATTCATTCATCTCTAACCTAAATATATTTGAGCAAGATTGAGTTGTATTTTATTTATCCATGACATGAGTGATCAGTCCAGAGGATGAGCATGAATGTAGCATTTTATAAACACTTGGCATATTAGATTGCTTTAACACATGGAAAGATTATCTAATTTATTTTTACATCATTGAGACTATCATCTTCCAAGGTTGGATGTGCAACATTTTAGATGGTTAAGACTATGAGATTAAGAAGTGGTACTAGGATCAAGCTTTAAAGAACTAACATGTTGAGATAATCAGGTTGGATCAAGTAGAGTTGCAGCTCAAACATGTTTAGATCTTTATTTATGTGAATACCAGAATCAAAGAAAGGATTTTAGAGTGATGCTTACTTACCTTTACCTTTGTCATTAGAGAATGATGGCATCGTACCTTCATGGAAGCTTCCCTTGATCAACTGGTTGTGCATTAACGACATGTATTCTTGAAAGGACCTAATTGTCCTAGAGGGGGGTGAATAGGCAATTCTAAAAACCTAAAACTCAAAAACTTGATGCAGAAATTAGTGCTGTCGGTACTACCGGTGGGAGACCGGTACTACCGGTGCTACTGCCGATAGCACTTGGTTCCTACGAGAACTAAGAAATCTCAATGGAATTCAACTTAGATTTCAAATCTGCTAATTCCTTACTGTCCTTAGGTGATGTAGAGGTAGTAGAAGTACTCCGCTTGCCTTGCTTCTTCACCAAATCGTAGATCGGCCTCTCCAACCCTAAGAATAAGAGAGAGAGAGGAAGAACACGAAGAACACCAAGAACAAGTGATAGCACAATGAATATGAAACAATAGCAAGCACGCGAGACACAAGATTTAATCCGAGGTTCGGTCTCCACACAAGGAGCACCTACGTCCTCGTTGTTGAGGTGACCACAAAGGTCGAAGTCTCTTCCACCTCCTTGCCTCTCTCAAAGCAACCACAAAGGTTAGCCCGAGATTTCCACTAAGAATCAAAGGGTAATACAAAAACTTCGGGGTGCCCTCACAAATGGAGCAACATGGGCAACCACGAAGAACGCCTAGCCGGCTAGGGTTCCAAGAACCCAAGAGTAAAAGACACAAATCCGGCCGGCTAGAAGAGGGATCCAAGTGCTCAAGTCGTAGATCGAAGTTCCCCGCTCTCTAATCTCGCTTGTCTCGCTCTATGCTAGCAAGATTCGAAGTTCTAGAGCAAGAGAGAGAGAGAGAGAAGGGGGTGAGTCAAGCTTGGAGAGCTCTTTTCGTCTTTAGGTGGGTGAGTAGTGAATGAATGAGTGGATAAGGTGAGAGAGGGGAAGAGATAGGCCTTTAGATGCTCAGCCCCAAAGCGGTACCGGTACTACTGGTGCAGCACCAGTACTACCGGTCAGAAAGTGACCGTTGGAGAGAAGATGTGAGTTCAGATCTGGGCGAGGCAGAGAACTAACGGAACTACCGGTAGAGGACCGGTACTACCGGTCATCACCAATACTACCGGTGAGGAGTCGGTACCACCGGTAGTGCATTTTGTGTGACACCTTCGCATGCGAGAAACCCCTGCCGGGACCTGACCGATACCACCGGTCCTCCACTGGTAGTACCGGTGGTAGACCAGTACTACCGATGGCTTGCAGACAGCCACCAAAACACTCCTCTAAGTGCCCGTTTCACATGGCGTCTCTCAAGCGTCTATATACTAATAACTTGAGCACTCTTACCCTCTTCAAGCTAGCCAAACATGTATCCCTCTAGGTAGTGCGGCTTTTCCTATGACTCAATTCAAAGAATAAATCTATTTGCCACTTGAGCTAGTCCGCTTTCCAAAGAGAGAAAATTGGGGGTGCTTCAATCACCATATATCATCGTTTAAGCTTGTCCATGTAATAACACCTGTGAATGTTCTTTCAATAAGCGTGTTAGTTCCTAGGTTGATTGTTATCAATTATCCAAAATCCACACATAGGGGCGAATGCACTTACACTTCTTATTCCACTCCTCTCTCATGCTTGTTCTACTGATCTTGAATTTTTTTTTCTTGAAGTTTGTTCACCCTCTTCCATGGATTGAGTGGCTTGATTGTAGATGTCTTTTTTCTTGCTCCATGGAATTCATCATGATGAATTAGCTGCATCTCCCTTGTGAAAATTGTTGAAGTTCATGTATCTCTCTTCATCTATGGTATTAGTTCATCTCAGGACTTCCCAATTTGATATTGAAAGTTTTCCTACAGGGGTTAGTCCAGCAAAATATCCAATATCTACTCTAGTATACTATCGGTTCAAAAAACAACCTAGACAAGTCTAGATTAATTTAGGAAGACGTTTTAACCTAAACACCACACTTAATTTAAAGTCCTTTAGAAGTAAAATCAAAATACCTTTGATTTAAACTAAGCACCATGCATAATTTAAAAGGTATATGAAAATACTTCAAAACCTAAACATATACTATAGCAAACAAAGGTAGCATGAAAGTATTATGGAGATTTACTCAAGTGAAGATGAAGAAAGTATGATGATTTTTTTTAGTAGTTGAGCATGCCTTAAAGGTAGGTACAAATAAGGTGATGTAGCAACATGGAAAAAGGTGTTTTTACGATGGGTTATCCCCCAAGCTTGAATTTTGCAAAAATCATGATTGGATGAATGAAATTCAATGTTGCATGATCATTGTTGGACATACTTTATGTTTTTTATTCCTTCATTCTTTCTGCTCTATACCTGAAAAGGTTAGTGACAGAAATACCCGAAGGAATATAATCATATATTTCTATGCTCGTTTTACTAGGGTAGGCAACAAAAAGGTGAACACTTATGTTAGGATCTTAGAGGTGTTTGTTTTAGGACACTAAGCTTGTCCTTGTAAAACCTTTTAAGATATGCTTTTAGCGACATGGTTTTCCTACTATTACCTATCTCAAGATTTACATAACGAGATCTACAAAATTTATGATAAACATAAGCATCAACAACCACCCTTTTGAAGTATTTGTAAACAAAAAGTGTGAGTGTGTTGAAGATGTCATGTGTGGTAATGATAGAGAGACCAATGGGTATGGGAGATGTCTCATATGGGCATGGATTTAAAGAGATAGTTATGGAATAGATTCCATGCTCATTGATATCATCTTCCTCTCCAGTCTCTATGGTTGATTCTTCATGTAAGTTCAAAATTCCACTTGGATTGGTAACTCTCAAATTGGTCTTGTTTGGGGTCTCATCTATACTTGGATAATTCATAACTTCAAATGGAGTTAGAACTAAACCAAGACTAGAGAAAGATTTCTCCCAAACCATGGCTATACAAGTAGGGCAAAGCTCATAGCCATTTGCAAGAATAGGGGATAAAGATGGTGGAATCTCCAACAAGTCGCCCTTTGGAGTAAAATATTTATATATGTGGTAAGAAGAAAATGGTAAGGTGAGAGAGATGATAAAAAGATAAATGGATGACCATAGTTTGAAACTAGCACAGCTACCGTTCCCCGGCAACGGCGCTAGAAAGCTTGTTGGTATTTCTTAAAGCACACAGATAAATCCGCAAGCGCACGGATACCGATGTAGCTTTCACCCTGGAGTATTCCAAAAGGGTATCGATTTCCACGTGGAACGTGAAGTGTACTAGAGAAGAACTAAGAACGTCCAAGGATAGATAAGATAACTGGGTAAAGATATTTTAGAGTTTTCTAATGGGAATATCTAATCAAAGGCTCACTATACTCTACTTACTTTGGAACAACAGTACCTTCCCGACTCTCGACAAAGACTGGGGAAAAGGTAGTCGGGAGAGGCTGCCAAAAGCTCTACGAAAACACCAACCCGAACGTGGTGGACTACAAAGGTCTTACAGAGCTGTCGCCCCTGGAGCTACCACAACTATCCATAGGATTGGGCGCAAACTCAGGTAAACTCTAGTCTAGACACCACGTCTACACTATCGCTTACTACTCTAATTCAACGCTTAAACTAGAGTACTCAATACGAGCGGAGATCCCGTAAATAGAATAAAGTAGAACTGAAATAAGATACTTAGAAATAAATAAAGAACCTGGAGATTGCTCCGAACTAGATGCTGCAAAGGTACAATGTTGAGGAAGATCTGACAGATCCGGCTCCTCCTAGCTCTCTCCTCGTCTCTCTCACCTCCAATTACAACTAGATGAACTAGAACTAGAAGAAGTAGATCTAGACAACTAGAGGGACCTCTCTCCTTCTCTACATCTAATTGAAACCCTAGCTTTTGCTCTGGAGAAGAATAATGAGATGAGATGGTCCTCAGGGGGGTCAGGGGCCTAGCTTATATAGCCTCCTCAAAAGAACGTCGATCGTCGGATCAAATCGACCTTAGGCGAAGGGTTTAGATTGATCCTCAAAGGCGGTAGAGCATAATCCGTGAACTTGAGCCTAATTGGCTAGAATAGCAGGGTGGGCGCCCTAGGGGTCAGGGCGGGCACCCTGACTCCGGGCCCGTTTTGCCTCCCGTTCGTTCTGGTGTCTCCTGGAACCTTCTAGAGTACAGAAAATTGTGCGGTTGATAAATATCTCTATGTAAACATGATATGTGGGCCTTTCTTTGGTATTTCTTGATAATCCCCTGCAGAAAACAGACATTCACCAAAACTTGTGGAATTCTGTTAGTATAAACCCTAATTCTAGCTATTGGTTTCATTTAGATCCTTTTCCTTGTTTAGTTGGTGGTTAAAATTGGTACTTAAGGACCATCAACACATGCCCATTCAAAGGCCATGATGAGTCTCTAGATTATATGAATCAAGGCAATTTTCTTGAACTAATGAAACTATTGGCCTCTTATAACAAGGATGTGAAAGTTGTTGTCTTAAAAAATGCACCAAGCAATGCAAAGTATACTTCCTAGAAGGAAATTCTAAGAATATATGATAGAAAAATGCAGGCTACAGTAAGAGAAGAAATAGGGAGCCATCACAACGGCAGCGGCAGCGGCAGCGGCAGGAGCAATGGAGAATGACAGGAGATGGTCCTGTGACTAACCTGCTTCACGAAGTTGGTGTGCATGACGATGAGGAGGCAGAAGAGCGCGACGCTGCCGACGAGGTAGAGGTACTCGAGCGCGACGCAAATCCGCGAAACGAGCAGCTGGGACATCGTTCCCGATGGGCGCGCGTGCACCCGCAGGAACGTCTGCTCCGGATCCATCCCGCTAGCCACCTCCAAACCCTAAGCAAGGCCTCCCCCGCGACCTCCACTTCGCCCTCCTCATCTGGCATAAAAGGGAGGAGGGGGAGGCCTACCAGGCATGGATCCATCGTCTCCGCCATCAGATGTGCCATGGCTGCCACATCGGAACCCCAAGGAGCTCGCAGGAACCTTCTGCTCATCAGAGAGAGGAAGGAGCTGTGTCGCGAGGAGGTAGGGTGCGAGCGCGGGCACATGCGCGTGGGGAGAGGTCGCCACCGGGGAGGGCCTCACCGGTGTGAGGACGAGAGAGGGAGCAGGGAGCGACGGAGAGGGAGGTGGAAGACGAGTCGAGAGAGAGGGAGCATGTCGGCTGGAGCAGAGTGCCTGCGGGCTGGGATGGAGCCGGGGGCCTGTAGTGTGCGGGCTGGAGGGTGTGCGTGCGAGTTGACGACCGCACACACAGGAGAAACAAAGTCTTTACCTTTATTTTATGTAGTGTTTTCTATTCACAACCCAAAATAGAAATTTTGGGGTGTGACACTTGTTCTTCTCACCAGCTTGCTTGACCTATCAAACCTTAGGCTTCTTTCCTTGCAACTCATCATTCCTTAGGCGTTGGACCCGGTGCACTGGGGCACCATTGGCCCTCCTGCGACGCATGGACCTGATTCGTGGCGCCTTCGTCGGCCAACTCCTTTTCCGGCCGATTACGGGAGATCTCCATTTTTTCGCGCCGATCTGTTTTGTAACCCAACCTGTGACGTACGAATTGGCGGTTGTCTCTTGACTGCCTGTACCATTGGTACTGACTACTGCATTCTGGACAGTTGTTTGGTGAAGGAAGCTTCAACCCTGCGTTCCAGCAGTATATGAAGAAAGGACGATCCCAATGATACTCGTTCTCCTCTTGGATCCTCCTTTCCTCCTCGCGCTCGAGCTGTCCTCGACCTTCCTTTTCCTATCGTTCCAACTCTTTCTCCTCCTGAGGCTTCCATTTGTTCAACAGGATCCTGACAGTAGGACGACGTCGGACAAGGAGATCTCGCTCCACCTTGTCTTTCTCATGGCCTTTGACTGCTTCCCGCTCTCTGGTACCAGTCGCCTCACGTTGCTCACCCCCCTCGACGATAGATGCCTTGGCCTTCGTCGCAACCATATTCACCGAAAAGGACAGCGCCACCATGTTCATTGGGAATGGGTTACCATCTATGCCCATGGCCCCCTTAGCCTTCTCCAGGCCGATCCTCCCCGAGATGATGGCCTTTTGAATCATGTCCCAGAATACCCTGCAAACACTGGTGCTATGTGTGTATGTGCCGTGGAATTTGCAGAACCTTCTAGACTTAGTCTCTTCGGCCGAAGGGATCTTGTAGTCTCCTATCAGCTTGATCTGCCCCTTGTCGAGCAGGTAGTCAAAGATCTTGTCGACCTTTGTAACATCAAAGTTGTATTTCTTCGTTCCTTCGGCGGTTTTGGCCTTTGCCCACAACATGTACTCCAAGTTCGTCCAGGCCCATTCTACGGCGGCGATTTCGTTGGATTCGTCGTCGATGTCGGCAGCCCCAGTGATATCTTCTACTGTGACCAAATCCACGCCACCAGTCATTTGAGCCTTGCCGCTGTAGCGCAGGTACTGGTAGTTGGCCTCAATGTTAGTAATCTTATTGGCCAACTCCGATAGGCTTGAGCAATCCATCCCGATCCTCTCTCTGATCTCCGGGACCAGACCTCGAATAGCAATGCTAACGACCTCTGTGTCGGAGAGCGTTAGCCGGTAGCACTGATTCCTTACTTCTCTGAACCTCTGGATGTAACTGCTCCCTGGCTCATTGTTCCCCTGCCTGATATGGACCAGGTTTGTGACTCCCTTCTCCGTGATCCCGGAGTCAAAATACTAGTGGAACTTGTTCTCCAGATCCTTCCATCCACTACTCATCTTCTTCATCTTCCACTATAGACATGCAGTAGGGACCCAGACATATAGAAGCCTCACCTGCAACATGGGTTCACAAACCCTGAGTACAAAAGTACTCAACAAGACTTAACTGGTCGGTTATCTTTTAGTGGACAACATATATGCAGGATAAGTAGGAGTCAAGATAGGTTTGCATCAATATCAAGTCTTTTGCGTAAATGAGCATTTGATAAAGCGTTTTTCAAGATTATGATCCATTTCATCTTAGTTACTCAAGTATCGATCTTAGTTCGATCGATAATGTGGTAACTTCACCGTATCCAGCAGAGTTTGTTGCAGCAGTATCTCTAGTTGCTCTGGCAATGACACCTTCTGTGACACCCTGTGTCAAGCTTGCATTAGGATCATCATTAGTCACTAAGCACATCATCTCATTGCATTCATGTTTGCATATGCTATCATCTCATGTGTGTGTTTATGCTTTGAAACTAGAATTGAATAGGCGTTTTGTGCTTAATCTTGTGTTTAACCTGTTTAGTTAAGCCTTGCTTTGCTTAGAGTAAAAAGTGTGGTTTGTTTATGTTTAGTCACCCTGCTTAGTTTTGTTAAATAAAAGAAAATGGAGAAGGAAATCAGAATCGAGACAGGCCGAGCACCACCCCTCGACCTCGACCCCACCGCTCGATGACGGACTGAGGGTCCGAGCTTGCACGTGGCCAGGTTTCTGCAGAGCCTCTCTGGCTCAGTTAGCCCTCGAGCCACACTCGTCACATCACCGCGATGCTCACGTACCCCAGCACCGAGCTTCGCTTTGCCGATGATCGCTTTGTCGTGTCACATCACCATGTTGCACTGCCCCTGCGCACCATCGACCCCTCTTCACGGTCGCGCCAGTTCAACCAATACCACCAGTGGATGCGCGTAAGTCATCCCGAGCCTAGCACAGCCAACCCTACCACCGAAGACTTCACCATCGGCGAGAAAACGTCAATCTGCACCGTTCCCTGTTCTGCTCGACGGTCGTTGGACCTCGAGTAATCGAGGGTCGTCCTCGAGCAATCGAGGGTCTTGCTCGACAGTCGCCTCGCAAGCCTCGACGTGCCTCGAGCCCGTTCCGAAAATGATTTCCTATTCTGTTTTCAGTTGTATGCCATGCTTATGACTAGAAGTTGGTAAAGTCTGGTTGCTAGTTGTTGTTAAGTAAGTTTTAGCCTGTTTTTCCTGCTAGTTAGTAGCTTGGTGGTAGTTCTCTTGGGTGTATGCTTAGAATCTCTATTGTGTGTTAAATCCTGTTCAAGCATCATCCCTGCACCATTTGGTTTTTTATTTATGCATTGCAATCATTTAGGATCCGTGGAGGAACATCAGGAGCCCACAGAGACAGAAGTCCAGGAAGTACAGGAGTTGTACGAGGGGTACCAAGAGCTCGACACTAACCTTCCTGAGTGCCCTGACCACCAACCCTCCACCTTCTCTCAAGGCAAGCCCCGGAGCATTATTAAGCCTCCCAGTTTTTACAACTTAATCTACTTGAGTATTTTATACTGTGATGCATTAGGTAATAGGAGTTGTTTTGAATCCCAAATTGATGCATTACCTTCCTTGATATTTGTTTTGCCTACCTTGTTACCCTGTTAACAATAAAGTAAAAGCAACCGCTTAGCATGTTTAGAATAATGGTTACCTTCCTTTTATGTTTCGTATTATCCCTTGTGGGTAATACTGTCACGGTTGGCTATATTCGCTATCGTGGAAAGAACCTATGGTAGTAATGAAATACGGTCAACTAGAAGGCAAGTGCACCAAGTGGTTTAGACTTGGGGGCAGTTCGTCTGTTGGATCGTGTAGGTTTGTACACGATGGTGGCCCTCTTACATCTTTGAATGCGCCCTTTCACATAGGGGCCGTTGTGAGTATCGACCCCGAAGCCGAGTAAACATTGTCCGGGCCGGAGCTCGCTCTGCTGTGAGCACCCCTCTAGACTGTAGGCATGATCTGCCCCGTGGTGGCCATCTATTTTCTACAATCGGGGTGGACCAATGCAAGCCCGCATCGATTACCACCTGAACTTTGTTGAGTGGTAACCTAATACTGACCCGACGGGGTAAAGTATGGGCGTGTGTTAAAGGTAATCTTACCAGCTGGTGTATATCGATTCGAATTGCCGCCCCCCACTGGATATGGGGGATTATGCTGAGCTTCACCACGGTACAACTCCATGTGACATCTTAATGGTTCTACTAAAATGTTGATGAAGAAACTGGATATATGTTATTATATTGTTTGAGTAGATCAACTGTGTGCTCTAGTGTAGATGCAATAACATAGAAATAATTAGTAGGATAAAAGATGACTGCTCATCGCATCATTAAAAGTAAACTCCTTAAGTTAAGCATTTCCGCAAAGTACAGCTTACCCAACTCCAGATACAGCCATGCATATCCTTGGAGTCTTTATTTTCAGTTAGACGGGTAAGTCTAGCTGAGTACATTCCCGTACTCAGGGTTTATCCCGTTTGTTGCAGATGGCCAAGTATACATCGGCTATTGTAAGCACTGTCTCTATCCTTTCTACGGAGAAGATGAGTAGGCCTTGGGCAAGGTCTTCTACAAGCTCACCTTTTGCTGTTGTCGGACCTGACGTTGTGGGCACCCCTGTCTTTTAAAATTTCTGAGTTCAGTTTCAAACAATGTTTTATTCAGCCACAGGTGTAGTGGCGTAAGTACTACTTTTATTTGGAACAAAGTGTTGTAATAACTCTAATTCATACTTTAAGTATTTCCGTTTGATTCGTGGCTCGTTCGAATGTGTATCCCTGAGTGTACGCGATCCTGAGTTGATGTAAGAAATCCTTCGAGATTTCCGGACTACCAGGATTATATGGGCTCAAGTGTTGTAAGGGGTAGCGAATCAGCTACCTTAGCACTTGATCTCTTATAATCTGGGTTCCCAGACCCGCTACTACAGAGGCAGGACCGTCAGAGGCACCAGCTGAGCCTCAGGGGGAGTCAATTGAGTCAGCAGCTCCAGAGCTTCCAGTGTCAGCTCCAGAGGTCACCCCAGTTGTGCCTACACCTGCAGAGGCCGAGGCAGATGTTGAGTCAGACGAGTCAGATCTTCAGGACTTCATCATGCTCGATCGCAAGGCTGCAACTTCTTCACCTTCTTCTCCAGCCCCAAATGCTTAGTAGTTGGTGCTAGACACCAAAGGGGGAGAGATGGTCGAGTATAGAGATAGGGGGAGGGATTTGAATCTGTGTGTGCTTAATTTCCCCGTACTCATTCATCATGTCTACTTTTATGCACTTGTATCTATGTGTGATGAATTTTATGGTTGATGATTGTGTGAAATATGGTTGGATGTGACAAACTCTTGATTATCACTAATATATCTTGTGAGTTGTTTCATGTTTCATGATATATCTCTATGTTCAAATGATAATTGAGCTTCCGCGCTATACTCCGTTACATGTGTTGAGAATATCATGAGGTACTCCTTTTTACATTCATATCTATGAGTACCATGGTTTGTGATTTGGCTTGGATAAGCAAGTATGTTTCATTACAAATTCACTAACCCTTGCTCAACCATTCCAAGTTACCAAAATTCTAAACTTTCACTCTTATCCATACTCAAGGAGTTATTGTCGTCAATCACCAAAAAGGGGGGGATTGAAGAATCATGGCCCTAGTTGGTTTCGGTGATTAACGAAAATTAGCGATTATTATGGCTAACATGTGTTTTGCAGAGGCTATGCGTAGCTTAGTCATAGTGATCAACACGAATAGGCATTAATGGTCATCACTTAGCCCTCAAGATGGATATCGTTTCGGATTTCAAAGAGACATGATGAAGACCCTAGAATGATAGGCTAAGTGCCATAAGGTGATGAAGGGCACTTAGAAATAGATAGGGCTTTTATTTAATCTTTGACCGTACTATTAAGAGGGGTTGAGACTAGTAGTTTGACTTAGGAAAGCTTCATGAACTAGGTGTAGTGCACACTTGTCTTCCTTAGCTCTAAGCAAGCCTATGGTGACCGTAAGATAGCCTAGAACAACTTCCATATTCATCGCGGCGAAAAACAAAGTTGAGAAGCCTGTTTTTTGGGCGACGGACGCTCCTGACGGAGGCGTCGGACGTTGTCCGTCGCGTCGGACAAAGGCGTCGGACGCTGGGTGGTTGTGTCCACAGCGTCCGTCGGCCTACCAGTGGCAATGTGTTTCTGGCTAAGTTTTTCAGGGTTCGACAGACGCTATCCGTCGGCCTTCCAGTGAGGGTGTTTTTCAGCCCAAGCCAGAGTGTAGCGTCGGACGCTGTGAAGAGCGTCCGTCGCCCCTGCGACAGAGCGTCCGTCGCTGGGAAATCCTGTCAGAGATAGCCGTTGGGCAGGGCGTCGGAGCGTCCGTCGCCCAAACCTTGTGCAGAACTAGTTGTTGGGGCATGCGACGGAGCGTCCGTCGCCTAGTCGACGGAGCGTCTGTCGCCAACTTAAGTTGCCAGCCCGACCTAGTTTTCTGGGGGGCTATTTATAGCTCCTCACCCTTCTCTCCCGCCTTGTATTTGCTCATTTCATTTGTTGTGCTGTTTGAGAAGGTTGGGAAGAGAGCAAGAGCCCTAGAGAGAGAGTGATTCGTGAATCCATCCATCCTCTCCTCTAGTTCATCCAAGAGTTCAAGTGTGCATCCTCCAGTTGTGAAGCTTGAGTGAGTCAAGCGAAGATCGAGGCTTGTTACTCTTGGTGATCGACATCATCTAGACGGTCCGGTGGTGCTTGGAGGAAGGTGATCGCCGGAGGATTGTCGGCGGCCCTTCTTCATCGACGTTGTGATCGGTTGTGGGCGATTCACCGAGCCGGAGTGGCGAAAAATCAGCCCGTAGAGAGCACTCATCCCTTGCGCGGGATTGAGGGGGAGCTATACCTTGTGAGGTGCTCCAACGAGGACTAGGGGGGAGTGTCGACTCCTCGATACCTCGGCAAAACATTGTCGTGTCAAGCATCTCTTTCCCTAGCTCTTTCTTACCGCATTACTTTCCGCACTTGTCTTTCAATTCATACTAGAATTGTGTAGGAAGTTTTCGCTTTCTATTGACTTGCTACCGCTTTCTAGCTAGGACACACAAGTGGTAGGCACTAGGGGGTTAATTGGCTCTTCATAGGTTTAATTCTTGTCTAGAAATTAAAAAGAGCCCAATTCACCCCCCCTCTTGGGCATCTTGATCCTTTCACCCATCCCCAAGGATAGTTTACCCAGTAGGGTAGGTACACATCGACTCACGGAATGGATAGCTCCGAAGTTTAGCTTACTAGAGCATGTGACAACACTGCAAAGTCTCATCTCAGCGTTCAACATCGGACGGTTCCTAATCGACACAGGCGGAAAGAACCCGCTCACAAGACCTCCATGTCTTGTGGCTCACCAACACCGTGTCCGCCTAGTCTCGTTTAGTACTCCCAACATTCCATTATCAGTTTAGAAAGTTTAGAACATTTGCCGAAGCAACATGTTTAGCTCCTACTCTCGCAGATGATGAAACATCATCTGACTTCTACCAGTCTAAGCATCCTAAGCATAGTAGACAGAACTCGTATTTAAAAACAGGTATCAAGGTATAGTATTGAGTAATAAGGTAGATAATGCATCAAATAGGTAACCATTTTCGGAATATTCAATGCAATAAATAACCATAAGTATAAAAGAAATACTTTTCAAAAACACAAGGAAATGTTTAAATGAACTGGGGATTGCCTTTGGGTTCGGGGTAGACGATCTCGGGTTCTGGTCCGTAAATATCAAACCCAACTTCGAAAACCTGTTGATCTAGTCCGATAACCTGGTTCACCACGTTTTCTAGTTTGGTTTCTAAACGAAAAGTAACATGCCATGTATGAGATGGTGCGTGAATAGTAAGCATGATGCTTAACATGATGAGAGCTTAGTTGATTAGGGTGCAACTAAGTTTTATTAAGCCTTGAGTACAACTTTCCTTCACGGTAAAGTTGTATACTTAAGACCTACTTATGGATTAAGGTTTAATTAAATTAAACTAAGCATGTTAATAATTAAATCCAAAAGCACTAAGCATGATTAAGTTTTATTTACATTAAAAAAGTCCAAAGTCAGTAGGGTTAATGACCTTGATTGGCAATCAACCTTAAAAGTCACTCAAATCTAATTAATTAGGGGTTTCTAACTAATTATCATTTATTTATTAATTAAATTAATATCCCAAAATTAAACTTTATCCAAACAAGCTCAAGATTTTTATACAGATACCTCATAATTTAAAAAGGTTGAAAAATTAATCTCATGATTTTTGGATCATTATTCTATTTACTAAAAAAATCATGGAAAAGTCATTTATTAATTAATTAGGGTATTTTTATTGCAAGCAAAACATACTGAAAATGGCAGTTTGATATTTTTTTATTTTTATAAACATATCCAGAAGCATTCACAAATTATTTCAGAATTTTTGGAGATGTACAAAAATTCATATGAAATTAACAAACTTTGGTACTGTTGCATTTCAGGAAATAAGAAAATTCATTTCTTAAAGCCGCTGACAAGAGGGGGACACCCGTCAATGCCTTCTTTCCCCCTCTCTCACCGGCGTTACATCAGGACGCCGCGAACCTCGCCGACGGCGACCCGATTCGCTCAACCGAGCTCACTTACACCCTCCTCACCTCCTCCCGCACCGATAGAGCCCGAACAAGGGTACCCGCGGACCCCCAGGGCACCTCGCCGGCGACCATGGCGGGGCAGATGCTCGGGCGGACGCGACCCGAGCACTGTGGTACTTCGCCGGCCAAACTGAGCACCACCCAACCCCCATCAACCTCCTGCGACTCTAACATACCCATCAAAAGGACCTACGCGCCCCAGAAACGACCCTGCCGCAGACGCCGACGACACAGCGGCGGCGGAACATAGTGACGCGCGCGGGCAGCACACCACAGAGCGAACCACGATAAACCAAGCTGCAAGGGAGGATTAGGACCTCACCGCGGTTCCTGTGCTCTCGCTAGTCAAGCTGGAGAAGCGGCATAGGATGGTCGGCGATGGTAGTAGTGCCGGCGGCGGAGCTGGAAAACTTGGTGACGGTGTTCTGCAAGAACCAGAGAGGCACAAGATCAACGGAATCGCGCATGAACATCAAGGAGTCACAATAATCACAGAACAAGGTATAGTTTAGCCTGAAACACACGCAGAAGCTCGGACCACACAGCGGCGGATCTCGGGACCCGTGCCGGAGCTGAGGAAGACGGCCCTGTGCCGGACGAGTTGGTGGCGTAGAGCCTCAACGGTGTTGCTATAAAGCTGTGCCAGAGTGTTTCGGAGATGATTCGCTGGTTGTATGAACACGAAAGCAAGCAGAGCGAGCATACGAGCTCGTCGGAGCTGGGCGTGGCGGCGGCGGAAACAGAGGAAGGGTTCGGGAGTAGATGAGGCCGATTCCTTAAATAGGAGGAGCTCCTAAGCGGCTTGATCGACGCGTGGGGAGGTGCTCGTCACGCTGGAACCCTCGCTGGCGCGCGAGAAGGCTCCGAACGGCCAGCGCCACGGCGGCCGCGGCGGGCGGCGCTGGATGCAGCTCCCCTGTCTACTGTAGATAAATTACAGAAGTACCCCTGCGCTGTATTTTAGAAATTACTCTGAATATTTGACTTGCACTCAAAAACTCAAAACATGAGAGTTGTTCAATTTTTAATTATCTACAACTTTTGTTAAAGGACCATGTTTAAATTCGGTTTATATTTTGAAATCAACTTTTGAATTCAAATTAGGGTTTAAAATTGGTTTGCCCCCTTTTAAATTACTCAAGATTTTTGAATAAAACATGAAAATATTAAAACTCAACTTTCACTTGGCTTGAAGATCCTTACAACTTTGCTTATACACATTTTGTCAAATTCTTTTTAGTTTTTGAAATCCACTTTTGAATTTGAATTTAAACTTGAAATCCAATTATTCCTTTTGCAATTACGTTTAAAAGTTGTATACAAGTTGAAAAACTTTCAACATAGCTTTTGTTTGTTTTGAAAATCTCTACAAAATTGTCAATACACTCAAGGTCCAATTCTCATTAGTTTTTTAAATTCCATGCTTAGGTCACATTTTAACCCCTTTAATTAGGATTTTTGGAAAAGAATTTTCAGCATTTTTCATTAAGGCATAAATCACTCTAGCATTTCTATACACATGAAAGTAAACTCTTTTTACTTGTATGCATCACATGTGATCAATCAAATATATGATGCCTTTATGCTCATGATGTCATGCCAAGTTTTAAGTTTTAGTGAAGTAACACCGGGGTATTACATTCGATGAGGCGGAGTGAGCAGGCATGGGATGCAGCGGTCCACAGGGAATGAGGTGATTGAAGAGTTTGGTTTTTGTTTTAGGACATGGTCAACTTCATGACAAGTGACTTGTTGCAAACAAAAATGATTTTGAAGTTGGGTCGGCAAGGGAAAAGTTTGACTAGGTTGGACCTAGCGACTAAATGCTTCACACGGTACAGAAAAAAATTTAAAGGCTCATATTTTGTTTTGCACTTTTCCTGTCTTCAGGCGACGCCTCCTCCGTCCGTTAGATGGTTTTGAAGACGTGTGCGGGTTGTTTGGTTGCTATCGGGTCCAACGTTTCTTATTGGGCCTAGGCATTGGAGACCTCACCAGCTAATACCGGATCGATCGGGCGGCACTGTTGGTATTCCTCCATCCGCGCACACCGACAGGAACGATGCGTTCCTCGAGCTCACGGGAGGAACGGGAGGGGCGATTGTTCTAGCAAACGAGGCGCGTCGGAGCCTCTCCCTCGCCGATTGCAGCCTCACTCGCGTCCGCCATTGCTCGAGCTCAGGAGGTACGTTCGTACACGGCGCGCTCCCTTGATTTGAGGTCCGTTGTTTCGGCTCATCTCAGCTTGTTGGTTCGAGTCCATGGAGGATGGAGTCAGCTTGCTCTCGCCTGACCTGGACGGGCGTCGTCTCCCTGACTTGTAGGCTGTTTTGTTTAGGATCCCGTCGTTGGCAGCGTCCCTCTTCAGATCGGACTTAGGGTTTAGATATCGGTGAAGTGTCAGCGGCGGCTAGGTGAACCTCGTGACTCGTGCCTAGCGTCCCGATCCCTACCTTATCTTTATAGCGCTGTGCGACGGGGGTCCACCAATCACAAGTCTGAGCGCCCCCGATCAGGGCGCAGATCTAGGGCCCATTAGGCCTAAACGGTAGGAAATCTAATTCTAACATTCTCCCCCTAAATCTCACACAATTCTTTTTATTCTTCAATTCTCATTCGAGTTCAATATTCCAATTCTTTTCAATTCCATCATAGATCAGTATATAGAGCATGCTTCATTGTCACAATAATTCATGTCATTAGACTAAGAGCTACTACACACCTTTCTATTTTGGAAATAAAATTTTCATCATTCTGGGCCCTTGTTGTTCGGGAATCATAGGCTCTCCCTTAAACCCATGCCGGCTATGTGTCCTCTGAACACATTGGGTGGGAGACCTTTTGTAAGCGGATCCACTAGCATCTTTTCTGTTCGTATATGCTCAAGATTTTTGATATGATCCCGAAGTTTATCTTTCACAACATAGTACTTTATGTCAATGTGTTTGGCAGCACCACTTGACCTATTGTTGTGAGCATATTCTACTGCTGAGTTGTTATCACAATACAACGGCATCGGTCTTTCTATACTTTTAATTATTTTTAATCCGGGTACAAATTTCTTCAACCAATTTACCTGCCCCGAGGCCTCATAACAAGCTACAAACTCGACACACATTGTTGAGGATGTAGTCACTGTTTGTTTCGAACTTTTCCATGATATCACTCCTTTAGCAAGAGTAAAGATATATCCCGATGTGGATTTTCTTTCATCTCCAGCATAATCGAAATCTGAATACCCCTCTATGTGCAGGAATCAGATTTTTCATATGTCAACATGAGACCTTTCGTACCTTGCAAATAACGCAAGACTTTCTTCACTAATTTTCAATGTTCAATTCCTGGATTCTTTTGATATCTGCCAAGTAACCCGATAACAAAAGCTATGTCAGGGTGCGTACACGTTTGAACATATTGTAAACTTCCAATTGCCGAAGCATACGGTACCGTTTTCATTTGATCAATTTCATATTGGTTCTTGGGACACTGATGTTCCCTATATTTATCGCCCTTGACAATCGGAGGAGGAGATGGACTACACGCATGCATACTAAATTTCTTCAAAACTTTTTCTATGTATGTCTTCTGCGACAATCCCAAAACCCCTTTTCTTCTATCTCGATGAATCTCAATTCCCAAGACAAACGAAGCTTCACCGACATCTTTCATATCAAAGTTCGAGGACAAGAATTTCTTCGTCTCCAATAGTAGGTTGACATCACTACTAGCAAGTAAGATATCGTCTACATATAGGATCAGGAATATGTATTTCTTATTCTTAAATTTTACATAGACACAATTGTCCTCGACATTTTCTGTAAACTCAAAACCCTTTATAGTTTTATCAAACTTCAAGTACCACTGTCTCGAAGCTTGTTTCAAACCATAAATTGATCTTTTCAGACGACATCTCATATTCTCTTTTCCTTTTACGACAAAACCTTTCGGTTGTGCCATATAGACATTTTCATTCAAATCCCCATTTAGGAATGCGGTCTTTACATCCATCTGATGTAATTCTAGATCATAGTGAGCCATAAGTGCCATAATAATTCTGAAAGAATCTTTACAAGAAATCGGGGAAAAGGTTTCATTGTAATCGATCCCTTCTCTTTGGGTAAAACCCTTAGCCACAAGTCGCGCTTTGTGTCTTTCAATATTCCCTTGAGAGTCATATTTCGTCTTATAGACCCATTTGGAGCCTACTTTCTTAGCTCCTTAAGGAATATTTTCTAAAACCCAAACCTTGTTGGTATTCATAGATTTTATCTCATCTTCCATGACCTGAAGCCACTTCGGTGAAAATTCGCTTCTCATGGTTTCTTCAAAAGTTATAGGATCATCCTCCATATGGAATTCTTCAGTTTCATAAATTTCATAATCATATGGAATGACTGACCTTCTAGTTCTTTGAGACCTTCTAAGAGCCTCTGGCACTTGGTCCACTATGGACAGTTGTTGTTCTTTCTCATAAGCGACATTTGGTTCTACAGGCTCCTGATGGATAGGTTCCTCTTGTTCATTTGTTGTCGCTATGGGAGAACTCACAACAGGCGTTGTCACCAGAGCGTCCTGTTCTGCTGGTGCAACATCAGTAGCAGGTAACGTAAAGAATGGTTCTTCAACCATCGGAGTAGGTACATGTACCCGCTTCTCCTCAAGTCTAATTTCACGTGTTACCTTGCTCCCCCTGATCATGTCCTCCTCCAAGAACACAGCGTGTCTTGTTTCAACAAATTTCGTGTATCTATCAGGACAATAGAATCGATATCCTTTCGATCTTTCTGGATAGCCAATGAAATGGCAGCTGACAGTCTTGGAGTCTAACTTTCCAATATTTGGGTTAAAAATCTTTGCCTCAGCTGGACAGCCCCACACACGTAAGTGCTTAAGTGAGGGTTATATTCCTGTCCATAATTCATACGGTGTTTTCTGCACCGACTTGCTTGGTACTCGATTAAGTATATGAATGGCGGTTTTCAGTGCCTCTATCCATAAACCAACCGGTAGTGTAGAGTAGCTCATCATGCTTCTCACCATATCCATTAGGGTACGGTTTCTTCTTTCAGCCACTCCATTCTGAGGCTCCCCCGGTGTGGAGTATTGAGCGACTATGCCATTTTCCTTAGAACCTTGCAAAGGGACCTGGAATTTGGCCATACGGGGTATGTCGCCCATAATACTCTCCACCACGGTCTGATCGAACTATCTTTATTTTCAAGTTGTGTTGATTTTCAATTTCAGCTTTAAATATCTTAAATTTATCCAATGTTTCTGTTCTTTCTTTAATGGGATAAATATATCCATAACGAGAGTAATCATCCGTGAATGTTATGAACGAATCATAACCATCCATGCTTTTCGTTGGAAATGGACCGCAAATGTCCGTGTGGATTATTTCTAATACTCTCGTGATTCGTTTAGCATCTTTCTTTATTTTCTTAACATATTTTCCTTTGATGCAATCAACACATTGTTCTAAATCGGAGAATTCTAAGTGCGGAAGAATCGATTGTTTCACTAAGCGTTCTATTCTCCCCCTCGAAATATGACCCAAACGACAATGCCATAGCTTCGAAGAGACGTTTTCATTTCTCTTCCGCTTCTTGTTCTCATTTGTAGATTGGGAGACATTCAGATCATTACATTCATGATTCACATTCTCAGCAAGAGATAATAAATAAAGCTTGTCTTGTCGGAAGGCAAGACCAACACACTTATTATTATTATCAAATATTTCACATCTGTCATTACCAAGATAACAGCCAAATCCATCATCATCGAGTTTCGAAACACTTATTAAATTCCTACGCAAAGAGGGAACATAGAGTACATTTCTGAGCTTAAGTACAAAGCCATCTTTTAATTCTAAAGCTAGATCGTCAATGGCTTCAACTCTAGCTTGTACTCCATTCGCGACTTTAATCGTTCTTTCTCCTCTTTGCATGGTTCTCCTCCCACTTAACCCCTGTAAAGAATTCGAAACGTGAATTGTTGCTCCTGAATCAATCCACCAAGTGGTGTTCGAATAACATAAAAATAGGGATTCATCTACAAATGTGATAGTATCATCACCTTTCTTCAGTAGCTTTTTCAGGTAGACTGAGCAATCTCTCTTGTAATGCCCTCTCTTGAAGCATTCCTTGCACTGGTCTTTTTCAGCATTGTCATATTTTCTGAAGTCCTCATCCTGAGAGTCCTTTTCTTTTTCCTTTTCAATTGCATTTTCTTGTGGCTTGGAGGGAGAGGCTCTATTCCACTGGGGTTTCCCCTGTGGTTTCTTGTAATAATTCTTTCTTTTGTTGTCCTTGACAAGATGAGCTGATTCACCCTGTGTGGACTTAAGTCTCTCTTCCTCCTGGACACACATTGCAATGAGTTTTTCAATGTCCCAGTTTTCAGGCATCATATTATAGTTCACAGCAAAAGTTTCGAATTCTTTTAGCAGAGAAAGGAAGACCAAGTGAATGAAGAACTTATCATTGATCCCCAAATCCATTGTCTTTAATTTTGCTGTCATTGTGTTCATTTTCAATATGTGCTGACGCACACCACCACCATTGTATTTTTCAGATACAAGTTTATGTATCAAGGTGCTTGCTGTGGCCTTGGAAGACCCAGTAAACTGACTCTTCACCCTTTCGAGGTAGTCAATGACGGTGATGCATTCTGGGATGGACCCTCGGATTTGGTCTTCAATGGTGGCTTTCGCCACTAACAGGCATTTTCTGTTGGATTGAATCCAACGCATGTGTTCAATGTCATATTTCATTCTGACTTCAACAAAGTCACGCTTTCAGGCGTTAAATGCTTCGTCAGTTTCATCAGTTCTCTTCTCCGGTTCCTCTGGAATAGTAGGACACGGTGAAGTAATGGCAAGATCAATTTCTGCCAATGCAAGTTCCAGCTCGTACTTCTCCCGCCACACACGGTAGTTGGTACCGTTTAGTGGAGGAATGTTGTTAATATTCACCATTCCTTTAACTCCTGAAATTTATCCAAAGAAAGTGAGAAACATTTATCATATAAATTGCATGCCTTAACTCAACGTTGGTCAAATTTAAAACATACAATTCATCTATACAAAATTATACATCACCGTTGGGCAGAAGTAAAATTTATGCATAACAATTCATTATAATAATGTTATTAACAACGTTGGTCAGAAAATAACAGTACTATAATTTTACCAAAATTTAAGAGAATTCATAATTCGCTTAAAATTAAATTATCCTGTTGGTTCAAATTTAATCTTAGAGTGAAAAATTCAATATTTCTTTGCAGCGGAAACAATAATAAAATTGTTCAACATGTTATTTTCTAGAAGAATATTCTCTGAACGAAAATTATCGTTGGATAAATTTGTGTAGAGAAAATTTCATCAAAATTCGGTTCAAATTCAAAGTTATTCATAACTGTTTCTGGAAAATAGAATAAATTGTTCAAAAAATATTATTTTCCAGAATATTATTCATATGATTATTCTCTGAACATAAAGATATCGTTGGATAAAATTTATGCAGAGAAAAATTTCATCAAAATTCCAATTCGTAATCATTCAAATTCAAACTTTATCGTTTCTGGAAAATAAAAAATAGGAAACGACACTATTCGTATCGCGGGCTAGGGCAAACGAATTGGCCCAGAGGCCATTTCGGCCCAGCCACCCGCGCGCTCGGGGCTTCCCCCTCCCCCCAGACCGCAACGTGGGCCTGGGCCAGGAAAGTGCCCACCCGCCTGGGCTCAATGTGGCCCATCATCTAGGGCAGCCGCGGACCGTCAGATTGAGGGTTTCTCAATCGGACGGTGGAGCGCGCTTGTCGTGGGAACAAAACCCGGCGGTTCGGCCGGCTCCCCAAACCCTAACATCATTTTCCCTCACCCCGCTCCTGTCTCCCCGCGCCGCGCGCACACACTGCCGAGAGAGAGAGAGCGGCGGCAGAGAGCAACTCGCCGGAAAGGAAGAAGACCGCGTCGTCGCGGGACCCCTCGCCGGCGCGCGCGTTCGCCCCATGGCTGAGCGCGCCGCCGTCGAGCGGCTCTGTGGCGGTGTTGTTCACGCGCACGAAGTCAAGGTAGGGTTTGGGGTTCTTGGTGGCCGGCGGTGATTGAGATGACGACCCGCCGGTTCTGTGTTCTAGGGTTTGGGGTGGATTCGATTCTGTTTTCATTTTCTTTCATTCCCTAACCTTCTGATTCGAACGGTTGGAGTTAGGGTTTCAAGTGTTCAATGGATCGAGTTTCGATTTCTTGCTGTTTGTTTCATCCCGATCTTGATTGTTCGTTCAAGTTCTTCTCCCTAACCTCTGCTGTTCAAATGTTAGGGTTAGGGTTTCGTGATGTAGTGAGCCGATCCGGCTCAAATCCAGATGGATCCCCTCCATAGGAGGCATTTGATACCATTATTAGATTCTAGGATCGTCTAGGAGCGGATCCAGTGGAGTTTCGAGTAGGTAGGGTAGATGCAGTTCATGCTATGCATGTAGAGAGAGAGAAAGATAGTATGCAGACCGGACGGGTCGACGGGATGCGGTGCAGTGGCGGCGGCGGTTGCGCCGGGGTTCGGGTTGGAGCCACCGCCCGCCATGTTCGTCGCAGCAGAGTCAGTTGTCGCGTCCGTCGTCATCCGGGTGCTCGCCGGCGTCGATGGGGAATCCCGTCGCTGGCAGCGCCCCTCTTCAGATCGGACTTAGGGTTTAGATGTCGGTGGGGAGTCTGGCGGCGCGGTTAGGTGAACTTCGTGACTCGTGCCTAGCGCCCCGGCCCCCACCTTGTCTTTATAGTGTTGTGCGACGGGGCCCACCAACCACAAGGTTGGACGCCCCCGATCAGGGCGCAGACCTAGGGCCCGTTAGGCCGTTGGGCCTAAACGGTAGGAGATCTAATTCCAACAGGACCCTCACCATGGGGGAGCCAGGGAGGCCGGGCTGTATTCCGGGATCTAGGAAGACTCTGTTGCGTCCTTGAGCCACTCCTCTAGCTGCCACTGTATCTCGGTCGGGTGGAGCTTAGATCTGATCCAAATGAACATGCAGCCGGTCGTAACATTCCTCGTTGGTGATGGATTTCATGAAGTTTTGTGCGTGACATGTAATTTCTGGTTTTGTCATCGGCTCTGGGCTTATTGGATTTGATCCTTCCTTCAGATCTTGATCTGTGTATTGCGCGTGTATTCATGCAAAAAGAGGGAGGTCAATCTGAAGGTGCTCAAAATCCCTGAGAATGAGTTTGAGCAGCAGGTCAGGTTTTCGCCGATCAGATCTTAGCACTATCTTTGTGTAAACTTTTTCCCTTTTTATGTGTTGGAGTCGTAGTTCTTTGATTGGTTCATGTGGTGGGTGAGGGAGTCATAATTTAACAATACCGTGTAGTTTGGTTTTGTGTATAGCTTCATTATTTTATTTCTGTAGTTTGAAATGGATACGAGTTTACATTGCCAAATTACGATATTATTAGTTCAGTAAAATTTATGTTGAATTAGCATCTTTGCTAATCTATGGAAGCTGAAACACCATTTTTTCTACACAACGAATATGGTGTCATGGCATTTATTATAATAAATCTGTGTCTGCTTGCCTTAATTAAGTAAACTTATAAAAATTTCTTATGGCATAATATCCTGTGGAGTAATCTCATGTATGCCTTTCCCTGTCATATTAAAAAACAGGTACTTGATACAACAAGTGATGAACCGTGGGGCCGCCCTCATGGAAGTGCTCTTTCAGAGCTTCACATGCTACCAAGTTGTAAGTTCCAGTCCCTTGTGCTGTGTCTTCTCAATTGCTTATTGCAGATGCTCAAACGATGCTTCTTCTGAAATTGCAGTGCAGAGTGCCAAATGGTAATGAATGTCTATGTACTAAGCTGTCTGACAGAGGCACGAATTGGCATCATGTGTATCAGGTTGTCAGTCCTTCGTGATCATTCTATGATATTACTATTTCTCATCAACTGATGGGTCTTTGTTCCATATTCTCCATTGGCCCTGTGAACCCTAAGGGGAATAACATATGTATCTAATTTTCTTAATCAATATTCAATAGTTTTGTTTACTAAGAAAAGATTTTATATTCAGGCATGGACAATTATTGAGTACTTGATTTGTTTGGTTGTTTAAAAATTGAGCTGTAGGCTTTTCTATGTTTTCCTTGTTTCGGTGATTAGCGGCTGCTGTTGTTCAGCTTAGTGGCAATAGTGCAGCCAGTTCCAGCCAGCTTTTGTCGCTTGCAGCTGTCATGCCCTTTGCAGGTTTAGTTGTCTCTAGTAATATCGCAGTAGCAGTTTGGCAGCCATATAGCTACGGTTGTGACTGTGATGTATAAAGTTGATTGAGCCTATGCTTCACTCCTTTTGTGTGCTTTTTTTGGTAACTAAATTTCAGAGTAGTTATTGTAGAATAATCTAATTCAGTGCACGCAAAACCTTTGTGTCACAATAGTTGTGTGTAGTAGGAGTACATATGCATCTTCTAATATTCAATAAATCTAGGAGGGAAACTTGTGAGGGATATGATCAAAATGGGATCTATCCCTGAATGGTTGTACCAACGCCCTTAATTGTGATCAACTTCCTACATTTGAAGCTAAAATGAATATATAACAATTGGATGAAAATGCAGCTCTTGATTTGGACTGTACTGGTTAGTATCAAATTCCTGATTGCTCATTTTTAGTAGTAAATTGCACATTTGAATTACTGCAAATATAGTATTTGATATGTGCAATGTTCATTATTCTCAAATATAAGTATTAATTCTTTCAGCATTTTCTATTTGATTAAGAAGGAAAAGCAAGTGTTTAGTTAATTAGCATCATTAACCATGCTATTAAATATGATAATTCATGTCAGCCTGTGCCACCTCACAATGGGTCTTTATGGTCTCTTCATTGGAGCAATAAATGCTTCCACTGATGTTCCCGCTTAATGACACTAACTTGCATATCTGGCCATTACTTGCATGCATCATCAAGTTGTTCACAGTAACCTAGTTTTCTCTGCTACTGCATAAAGCTTGTGTTAACCAGTTGTCAATTGTTCCAGTGGTGTCCTGTGATATGTCTGTTGTCAAATCTGGAATTAATTATGTTGTAGGCTTCTCTAGTTTATATTTGACTTCAATTTGTAATAGAAAGCATACTCATTTCTCTGGTGTACTGGTTTAGCAAATCATATTATTGAATAGTTCTAGACTGCTTTGTTTGGGAAATGATCTCGAGGGCAACATATAGTGATAATTCCATAATGCAAAATCGCTTCAATTTTTGTCATCTCTACCAAGGGCACTTGTGAGTCTAATTTTTGATATGTTAGATATAGTGTCTAAATATAGTCCATGTTATGTGATCAGTGCCAACACACCATATTTTTGTTCTCACACTTTAATAAAAAAAATGTTTTTTGTGATCTGTGCCAACACATTTCAAATATTTATCTTTGACCTATAAAAAAATTGTAGTATATTAATTGTGATTTGTGCTATTACTTCCAACATTTTTGTCCTTGTCCTTTCATAGAACAAATTGTTTTCTGTGATTTGTGGAACAAATTTCAGATATTTTTCTTTGTCCTACTATAAAAAAATTGTAATATTTTATTTGTCTTTGTCCTACTATAGAAAAAATTGTAGTCTGTTAATTGTGATTTGTGCTAGCACACACCACCTTTTTGTCCTTGTCCTCCTATAAAAAAAATTGTAATTTGTAATCTGTTTATTGTGATTTGTGTCAATAGTCTCCACAAGCTCAACTTCTACCCCTTCAAATATTCTCTCTCGTGTGTGGGTCAGGCCACTACTTTCCTGGACCTAGACTGCTGGCTGGCTCTCTTGTTCGCCACCCAACCACAACCTCTCTCAATGTCTCTCTGTCTCCCTACCCTAGCAGCAGCTAGTCAGAGGACGGCCATAGCTTCTCTCTCATTCCCATCATTATTATTTATCCATGTAACTTGTCTTTTCATATAATTTCTTTTTGTGATTTATGACGACACATTTCAAATATTTAATAATTGTGATTTGTGCTAGCAATGTATTATGTATCCATCTTCTGATTAATAAGTTTAGAATATTAGAAAGTTCAGTTTCAGTTGAATGACTAAAATTGCAGATGGTATGTGTCGGGTACGAAGGTAAGGGGTACCCTAAACCCTTCAATAAATTAACGCTAAACATAGCAACTATTTTTAAGGCAAGGATCAGCCTACTGTTCGGTAAGACGCGGCCCATCAATCGAGGGCCCCCGCTACACCGACTGCGGAAACCAGCCACTGGCCCGGCTCTACCTCAACGACGGACGAGGGGTCGGGCGAACGACCCCCCGGCTCTACCTCGACGACGGACGAGGGGTCGGACGAACGACCCCCCGGCTCTACCTCGACGACGGACGAGGGGTCGGACGAACGACCCCCCGGCTATACCTCGACGACGGACGAGGGGTCGGGCGAACGACCCCCCGACTCTACCTCGACGACGGACGAGGGGTCGGACGAACGACCCCCCGGCTCTACCTCGACTTCGACCCCCTCAACCTGTCGACGCCTCGACCTTCCAAGCGCTGTCGACGGACGAGGGCTCGATTAACCCAACCACTCCGGCATGGGTAAAAGTAAAACCACCTGACGACATGGGCGCCTGCGTCCACTGTCAAATCCGCCAACTCCCCGTCCAGTCCCCGACTCCCGACGACTGTGCCGCCACTGCCGCCACTACGCAAGTACGGACTTCTACAGTACCCCTCGGAAAGTGAACAGTGCGACCCTCGACGACGGCTTCGGGAACGTGACAGAGTCATACGGGGCTCGACCCCCCCCCTCGACCGAGGGCTCGACCCCTTCCTCTTCAACAACTCCGGTACGGAAGACGTCCCATCTGCCCCGTCCCGCTACGGCCAGGGGACTCGTGCCCGCCTGCGAATACTGTACTGCGACGACTTCTACTGATGCCACGACCGGGGACGCCTGAAGGACGGGAAGACCACGCCGCCACAGTGCTCGATGTCTCTTCGCCAACACTGTGCCGTGGATGCGCCGCCCATACTTCTACTATTAGGACCCTGTACCCTCGAGTCTCCCCCTTGGTCTATAAAAGGGGGACGCCGAGGTAGATGAAAGGGGGGCTCTTCAGAGACTTCTCTTTCCAGGTTTCTCTTCGAGGACTCCGATCCGACTTTGGTTCTCAAGGACCCTAGACCACACCACACCACACACAGCCGCTCGATCGACCCCTCGGGTGGCCGACTCCGCGTAACACTGCTTGTACCCCCCCTGTACGAGCACGCTTTGGGTGCGAGATAATACAAGTCATCCTCCCCCGCTGGACGTAGGGCCTTCTTTGCCCGAACCAGGATAAATCTTGTGTCCATCTTGCATCACGTCTGAGAGAGGGAGCACGCGATATACAAATTTACTCGTTGGTGGTCTTGACCCCCGGGTCATAACAACGACAGTTGGCGCGCCAGGTAGGGGGATTCGCGTGTCGATCAACTCCGAACTACTCTCTCAGATGGATTCCACCATCCCACCGTTCCCGTTCAACACCGTCATCTGGTTCGGCAGTCTAGGGTTCGTTTCTACGGACCAGGGCGACTTCATAGTCTTCCCCTCCGCCCGTGGCCTAGACGTCAGCAGTTCCGCTGCACCGGAGCCAGCTAGGATCAGACGACGGCCCCTCCGCTTGCGACTCTGGCCTGCGATCAGGAGGAGGCGTGAGCAACTTCGACGCGCTCGCCGTCGTGCGAGCTCTGGGGTGCCGGATACCGTTCCCTCTGTCCCAGCTGGCGACACGGCCCCCTCTCCTAGGGGTCCGCTTGACCCACGCTTGTGGGCCGAGGGCAGGCGTCTCCCCGAGTGGGACTTCGACTCTTCTGCGTCATCGTCCCCGGAGGCTCCCGTGGCTTCTCCGACACCTACGACCCCGTCACCACCGCGCGCGACCCGTTCCCGTACGGGCTCCGCAACAGCGCCGGGCTCTACTCTGCCTTCGCAGGGCAGCGAGTACATACCTACGACGAGTCTCCATGGACGCCGTCATGGGCGACGATTGATCCCGTCACTACCCCTTCACTGGGCGAGCCAGAGCTGCTCCGTACGTGGGGCACGTTACGGCGGCGCCTGGAGGAGGAAACAGGCAGGCTCTTCCCCCACTTCTACCACGCCGACTTCGACTCGGACTCTCCCGACGAGAGTTACGACTCCACTCGGGAGTGCTTCCATCTCGATGAGCAAACCGTCCTCCAGGACGACGTCGACGACACCGCGGACACCGAAGAGGGAGAGGGGCCAACGCCACACCACCAAGAGATGCCATTCCCCCAAGCCCTCGTAGAGCCGATCCACCCCCCGACGTACAGATTACACAGGTCCGAGAGCTCCTCGGCAAACTCGAGGAGGAGCGCCTGCGTCTTTAGCAGCTCGAACACGCCCTCGAGCGGGATCGAGGGCGTCCTCAGGAGGGAGGAGCTCGCGAGCGGGCCCGGGAGGTCCACCGGCAGATCGTCGAGGAGGGGAACGCCGAACCCCGAGTCTTCAACCGCGCCAGTCAGAATGTTGTAGCAGCCGCGATGCTGCTCCGCGACATGCCGGCGCCATCGACCCCCCAGGCACAACATATTAGGGAGGAAATCCAGGGGCTACTCCAGACTGCGGCCGTCCAGCAGGCGGAGAGCTCGGCCTCGAGGCGTTGAGGGGCTGCCTCTGAGCGGCAAGCAGCGCCCCCTCGACAAAATCGGGAAGCCTCTGTCCACCAGAACAAGGCGCCCCAGGGCTAGGTCGAGCCACGACCAGTCCGGGAACGCCTCGTTGACGACCTCCCCCCTCGAGTGAACAATCGACGTCGATACGGCGACGCCGAGGCTCGAGGCTACAGCGCTCACCGAGGCGGGCGCTACGACAGCGACGAAGATCGATGTCGGTCTCCGGAGCCACCGAGGCCTCGAGTTTTCGGAAGGACTATCCGGCGGGCCTCCCTGCCCGTACGCTTCCGTCCACCCACCAGCCTGATCAAGTACAACGGCGAAACCAAGCCAGAGCTCTGGCTTGCCGACTTCAGGCTGGCATGCCAGCTGGGGGGAGCCAAAGACGACCTCGTCATCATCCGACAACTCCCATTGTTCCTCTCCGACACCGCCCGAAGGTGGCTCGAGGAACTACCCCCGGACTTGATCCAGGACTGGTCCGACCTGGTTCGGATCTTCGAGGGCAACTTCAAGGGCACCTACGAGCGGCCGGGCAACTCCTGGGACCTTCGCAGCTGCAAGCAGAAACCAGGAGAGACCCTCCGCGCCTTCACCCGCCGATTCTCGAAGCAGCGTACCGCACTGACTCCCATTTCCGACCATGAGGTCATCACGGCGTTCATCGCCGGGACAACCTGCAAAGAGTTGGTGCGGGAGCTGGGGCGAAACATCCCCAAAACCGCCAACGAGCTCATGGACGTCATCGCCAACTACGCGGCTGGCGAGGAGGCCGTTGGCGCATTCTTCCAGATTCCCCCAGCAAAGGGGGAGGGCAACGCGGACGAACCCGGGGGCTCGGACGATGGGCCCAAGAGAAACAAGGGGCTCAAGAGGAACAACGACGGCAACGGCGGCCGGAAGAAGAAGAAGAAGAAGAACCAGCCAGGCCGGCGCAACGTCGAGCCCAACGTCGAGCACGACGACGACCCCGACGACCTTGTCGCTGCAACCGACAAGCGGAAGCCTCGAGGGCCCCCTCCCGACGGGGGCGTCTTCGATAAGATGCTGAAAGAGCCTTGCCCCTACCATATGGGGCCGGCCAACCACCGCCTCGAGGATTGCCGCATGCTTCGAAGGCACTTTGTCCCTCCTGGTCCCAGGAGAGACGACGGCAAGGAAGACCCGCCCTGTGACGTCCACGTCAGGGCGATGTTCAAAAGGGAGGCTTCCCCGAGATCCACGACTGCTACATGATCTACGGGGGACCCTCGACCCGCCTCACCACGCGCCAACGCAAGAGGGAGCGTCGAGAGGTCTTTTCCGTTCGGGCCCAGGCCCCACGGTACCTCGACTGGTCCCACACGCCGATCACCTTCGATCAGGACGACCACCCCGAGCACATCCCCAACGCAGGGGTTTACCCGCTCGTCGTCGACCCGATCATCCTCAACACCCGCCTCAGCAAGGTGCTCATGGACGGGGGGAGCAGCCTCAACATTATCTACGCCGAGACCCTCGACCTCCTGGGGATCCCGAGGACCATGCTCCTGCCCAGCGCGGAGGGGTTCCACGGAATCGTCCCAGGGAAGAAGGCACTCCCGATCGGCCGCGTCAAGCTATCGGTCTGTTTCGGTGTCCCCTCGAACTTCCGAAAGGAAGAGATGACCTTCGAGGTGGTCGCATGGCGAGGCACCTACCACGCCATCATCGGTAGACCGGGGTACGCTAAGTTCATGGCGGTCCCGAACTACACCTACCTCAAGCTCAAGATGCCGGGGCCCTCGGGGGTCATCACCGTCGACACCTCCTACGAGCACGCATACGACTGCGACGTCGAGTGCGTGGAAAAAGCCGAAGCCCGTGAGGATTCTGCTATCCTCGCGGCCCTCGACGACTTGTCCAGAGAGATCCCCGACCCCAAGCGCCACGCTGGCAACTTCAAGCCGGCGGAAGACACGAAGACCATCCCGCTCGACCCCGGCCTCGAGGATGGGAAGGTGCTGACGATCAGTGCCACCCTCGAGCCCAAATAGGAAGCCGTGCTCGTCGACTTTCTCCAAGCGAACGCCGACGTGTTCGCGTGGAGTCCCTCGGACATGCCGGGCATCCCGAGGGAAGTCGCCGAGCACTCCTTGGACATCCGAGCCGGGTCCAAACCGGTGAAGCAACGCCTGCGCCGCTTCGACGAGGAGAAGCGCAGGATCATCGGGGAGGAGGTCGACAAGCTTTTGAAGGCCGGATTCATCAAGGAGGTACATCATCCCGAGTGGTTAGCTAATCCCGTGCTTGTAAAGAAAAAGAATGGGAAAGATAGGATGTGTGTAGACTACACCGGTTTAAATAAAGCATGTCCTAAAGTTCCTTTTCCTTTACCTCGCATCGACCAAATAGTAGACTCCACTTCGGGATGTGAAACCCTTTGCTTCCTTGATGCGTACTCCGGCTACCACCAAATAAAGATGAAGGAGTCCGATCAGCTCGCGACCTCTTTCATCACTCCTTTCGGCATGTTTTGCTACCTCACAATGCCCTTCGGCTTGCGGAACGCCGGGGCCACCTACCAGCGATGCATGCTCCGCGTCTTCGGGAAACACATAGGGCCAATCGTCGAGGCCTACGTCGACGACATCGTGGTCAAGTCCAGAACCGTCGGAAACCTAGTCGGGGACCTCCAGATTGCGTTTGGGTGTCTCAGGACTAACCGCATAAAACTAAATCCGGAGAAGTGTGTCTTCGGGGTCCCTCGAGGCATGCTCCTAGGGTACATAGTTTCCCAACGCGGCATCGAGGCCAATCCCGAGAAGGTAACCGCCATCACGAGGATGGGCCCGATCAAAGACCTCAAGAGCGTGCAAAGGGTTACTAGGTGCCTTGCCCCCTCAGTCGCTTCATCTCGAAGCTCGGAGAAAAGGCCCTGCCCCTTTATCAACTCCTGAAGAAGACGGAACACTTCGCGTGGACCGCCGAAGCCGAGGAATCCCTCTCGAGGCTCAAGGCCTTGCTCACCTCGCCCCCGGTCTTGGTCCCCCCAAGCCCGGCCGAGCCCCTCCTGCTTTATGTCGCGGCAACTACGCAAGTAGTCAGCGCGGTCATAGTAGTCGAGAGGGAGGAAAAAGGACACGCCCTGCCGGTTCAAAGGCCTGGCTATTTCGTGAGCGAGGTCCTTTCCGAGACCAAGACAAGGTATCCCCACATCCAGAAGCTGTTATACGCGGTCGTCCTCACTCGGCGGAAGCTCAAACACTATTTCCTGGGCCATCCGGTCACTGTGGTTTCATCTTTCCCCCTCGGAGAGATAATCCAGAACCGGGAGGCATCGGGAAGGATCGCCAAGTGGTCCGCCGAGCTCATGGGGGAGACGCTCTCCTACGCCCCTCGGAAGGCTATCAAGTCTTAGGTACTGGCAGATTTCGTCGCCGAATGGACCGACATCCAACTACCCCCGGCGCAGGTGCAGAGCGAACTCTGGGCCATGTACTTCGACGGATCACTGATGAAGACGGGAGCAGGCACAGGATTGCTATTCGTATAACCCTCAGGGGTCCATATGCGATATGTCATCCGCCTCCACTTCCCCGCCTCCAACAACGTCGCCGAGTACGAGGCCCTCGTCAACGACCTGCGCATCGCCATCGAGCTCGGGGTCCGGTGCCTCGACGTGCGAGGGGACTCTCAGTTGGTAATCGACCAAGTGATGAAAGACTCGAGCTGCCAAGATCCTAAGATGGAAGCCTACTGCAAGGAGGTTCGAAAGCTCGAGGACAAGTTCTATGGCCTCGAGCTCAACCACGTAGCCCGTCGGTACAACGAGGCTGCCGACGAGCTGGCCAAAATTGCGTCTACTCGAGGGGCGGTCCCCCCGACATCTTCTCGAGGGATCTGCACACACCATCCGTCGACCTAGGCTCGGGGGCTCCCGCCCTCGAGCAAGGGGTCGACCCACCCCCCTCGACCGATCCCCCCTCGGGCGGGGAGAGATCATGGAGATCGACGGGGCCGTCGCAGTGCCAACCCCTCCGACGGATTGGCGCGCGCCTTACCTCGAGTACCTGACGCGAGGCGAACTCCCGGAAGACCGCACGGAAGCTCGTCGAGTAGCTCGACGTGCCAAAACCTACGTCCTATACGGGGACAGCCGCGAGCTATATCGACGCAGCCCGTCGGGTGTGCTCCAACGCTGCCTCACCCTCGAGGAGGGGAGGGCACTGCTGAGGGACCTACACTCGGGGGCTTGCGGCCACCACGCGGCGCCGAGAACCCTAGTAGGAAGTGCCTTTCGACAGGGCTTCTACTGGCCCACGGCAGTCAACGACGCCACCAAACTCGTTCGATCCTGCCAAGGATGCCAATTCTACGCCAGGCAGACTCACCTACCCGCCCAAGCTCTTCAGATGATACCCATAACTTGGTCGTTCACAGTATGGGGGCTCGACATGGTCGGTCCCCTGAAAAGAACCAAGGGTGGGCACACTCACCTTCTCGTGGCTGTCGACAAGTTCTCGAAGTGGATCGAGGCTCGGCCCATCGCCAACATCCAGTCTCGGCAAGCAGTGCTATTCTTCACCGACATCATCCACCGCTTCGGGTCCCCAACGTCATCATTACCGACAATGGCACGCAGTTCACCGGTCAAAAGTTCCTGGACTTCTGTGATGATCACCACATCAGGGTGAATTGGTCTGCAGTTGCCCACCCTCGAACTAACGGTCAGGTCGAGCGTGCCAACGACATGGTTTTGCAGGGCCTCAAGCCAAGGATCTTCGACCGGCTGAACAGACATGGAAAGAAATGGGTCGAAGAGCTGCCCGCTGTGCTATGGAGTCTCCGAACGACACCGAGTCGAGCTACGGGTTGTCCCCGTTCTTCTTGGTCTATGGGTCCAAGGCCGTCCTCCCCACCGACCTCGAGTACGGGTCCCCTCGACTGAAAGCCTACAGCGAGCAAGCCAACACAGTAGCCCGAGAGGACTCCCTCGACCAGCTCGAGGAAGCTCGTGACATGGCCCTGTTCAAGTCGGCCCAGTACCAGCAGACGCTACGACGCTACCACGACAAGAACTTGCGCAAAAGGGACCTCAACGTCGGCGACCTCGTTCTGCGCCGTTGACAGAGCAGCAAGGGGCGTCACAAGCTGACACCACCTTGGGAGGGACCCTTCATCGTGGCAGAGGTGCTGAAGCCCGGCACTTACAAACTGAAGAACGAGAAGGGAGAGCTCTTCACCAACGCGTGGAACATCGAACAGCTACGTCGCTTCTATCCCTGAGGCCCCAGGGCCTTGTACATTTCCGCACTTATGTACAAATTCTCGAATGAATAAAATGTTCTCGAAACACTTTTCACGTTCGTTCGTAGCCCAAAGGTAGCCTCGACTTTGCCCGGACAAAGTCGAGCTCCCCTCGGGGGCTGGCAGGGGGGCACCCCCCTCCTAGGTCTTCGAAAAACCCGTACGCTTTTTCTCGAAACTCGACCCCCTCTCGTTTCTTCGCCTCGAGCACGCTTCGTAACTAGGTAAAGGCGCCTCGAACCCCTAAGGGTCGAGGGTGTCGTCGAGTCAGGGACTCACCTACGCCCCAGGGCTACGGTATCCCCACTCGCCACCCCCCTTCTAGGGATAAGAGCGTGCGTCGAATACTTAAGTTCACGAGCGTCGACTCAGGCAAAGAAAAGCAGGGAGAGCCCGAGAAGTAGAAGTAACGAGACGAACCCATCCGCAGCACTAAGGTAGCCTCGACTTTGCCTCAGCAAAGTCGAGCCTCCCTCGGGGGCTAACAGGGCCCCCCCTAGGTCTCCGAGAAACTCGAACGTTTTTTCGAAACTCGACTCTCCCTCTCGTTCTTTCCCTCGAGTACGCTTCTGGGCTAAGTAAAAACACCTCGAGTTCCCTAAGGGTTGAGGGTGCCGTCAAGTCAGGGACTCACCTACGCCCCAGGGCTACGGTATCCTTACTCGCCACCCCCCTTCCAAGGATAAGAGCGTGCGTCGAACACTTAGTTCACAGGCGTCGACCCAGGCAAAGAAAAGCAGGGAAAGCTCGAAAAAATGAAATCAACTCTGTGCACATCGATCAAAACACATTATATACAAAAAGCCCTCGGGGGCTTGGCATTGTATCGGTACAGTGGCCTAACTATTACATGGACCTTTTTGTCCAGATATGGCTCGCAGGCCCGCGACCACCCGTCGACATCTCCCAAGGACTACTCGTCCACCGAGGCGATCACGTCGGGCTCGAAGAGTTTCGCCAGCTGGCCTCCGGGCACCTCCGCGTGGCCCATCAGCTCCTGACACCTCGCGTCGTTCTGCTCCTCGGTCAGATCCGGGTCGGTGGCGAACCCGTCGACAACAAGGTTGAGATCCTCGTCGTAGAAGGAGTTGACGACCGCGAGGGCCCGCTTCACCCCCACATGCAGGGCGGCTCGGACGTTCTCCGTCACCCCCCGCGTCATGGCGTAGAAGCGGCGTAGCAGGGATTCCCCCGAGTGTCCCCCTCGAGCTCCGGCTCCGGCTTGACCGAGAGGTCGTCGCAGAAGGTGTTGATAGCAGCCGAGAGCGACGCGTTGAGGTTCACCTCGGTGCTCAGCAGGCCCTGAAGATTGTCCAGGTCCTTTTGGGCGCGGGTGTTCTCCTCCGCAAGCTCTGCCGAAACAAGCACATAACGATCAAAACCCGAAAGCAGAAAAAGGGTCGAGGCAGGACAGACCCTGCAAACACCCAAAACACTCACCTTGGGCCTGCACATCCAAGGCGGAGTAGGCCTGGTCGGCCTCCTCGAGCTGATGGCGGACGGCGTCAAAATCAGAGGACTGGTCCCTGACTTGGGCCTCGAGACCCTCGATGGTCTTGTATGCCTCCCCGAGGGCCTCCTTCTGCTTCATCGCCACCATGCCCAAGGAGGTCGCGCGGGTCCGAGCCCTCTCCTCCGAGGCGGCCAGAGCGTCGCGCTCGCGGGAGAGGGCGTCGAGGTCTCCCCTCAGCCGGACGGCCTCCTCCGTGGCCTTGCGCTGGGCCTCGACGGCGGCATCCCGCTCCTGCCCAACGGCGATGGTCGACCGAAGGGCATCATCGAGCTTCGCCTGGGCCGACGACAAGGCCTCCCGGGCTTCCTTCTGGACAGCCTCATAGCCGGCCCTCGCGTAGGCGACCCTCGACTCAGCATCCTTCTGGATAGTCGCCGCCTCCGCCTTCGCACGAGCGGCCTCATCCCTCGCCTTCTCCAGAGAGGCGTGGAGGGTCGAGAGCTGCCCCTGTACCCAGAGAATGTACTGGGACTTCTCGTACGACCTCACCCGCAACGACTGACAAGGATAAAGACGAAAATCGTCAACAAACGGCAACCAGGCAGTGCAAAACGCTATCTAAGGTGGAATAGAACCTACCTCCATCCCCTCGCGTATGTCCGCGGCGGCGATCTCCGCAGCGCGACGCACCGAGTGCTCGAACCAGCCCCGGAGCTCCTCGACATTCTCCCACCGTCGAAGCTCGGACTGGTCGTCGAGCGTGAGGAAGAGTCGCTCGGGGTCTCGAGGGTCCGCCACCTCGAGAACCTCCTGGCCCCACACCGCGCTGCGGGCGGCGATCCTCCGCTCCATCGGCCCGGTGACGCCAATGCGCAGGTCCCCCCCTCCTTGGTAATCGGAGAAGGGCGAGGCTTCCTCCTCGGCGCCACCTCGCGAGGACGTCGACGGCCCTGCGCGATGAAGGGATCCGAAAGGTTAATACCTAGCGAGACAAACCCGCCGCGTCTCGAGCGAATCAAAGTGCAACTTACCTTGAGACGCCGACCCCCCAACCTCGAGGGGAGGCCGAGCCACCTCCGGCTCCGCCCGAGGAGCCGAGATGATGGCCAGATCCGCCAGGTCCACCAACTCGGCTACCATCTCGTCCACTTGGGCGGGGGTGGACTCCATCAGCATCCCGCCCTGAGCCGGCGCGGTGGGTCCCTCGACGCGCTCGAGCTGGAGTCGAGCCTCCAGCGCCGCCAGACCCTCGGGCCAGCGCCCCGGCGTCGGGTGAGCCGGGGCCTCCCGCTCGGTCGCAGGAACCTGGGCCTCGACCACCTCCACCTCCTGGGCCGCGCCCGCTGTCGGTAGGAGCTCCACGCCCCCCGGGGCGCCGGACGCAACCCCTTCCGATGGCCGCGCAGGCTCCGCGATCGTCGCCTCGACGGCTACCACCGCCGACGGGTCCGCCTCCTCCGCCGTTTGGGTAGGCGCCGAGGCCCCCTGTGCCTCCCCCCGCGTAGCCACCTCCGGGGCCATGGCCGCCTGTGCCACCTCGGGGGCAACCATCGAAGGGGGCGGGGCTGCCGGACCAACCTCGACGGCGGCTTGCACCACAGCCCCCGTCTTTAGCTTCTTGGCAGGGGAAGGGAGCGCTGCTCCCAGCCGGCGCTTCAACCTGAAAAAGGAGCACGTGCGCGATAATAAGCATGAGTCCTCACCGACGAAGAAAGGAAAAACGCACAACAACTACGAACTCGACTTACCCCCTCGGAGCCCGACGCTTCGGCTCGGCGCCCGCCGGGCTGGTCGAGCTCTGGGACGCCACTGCCTGGGGGCGGGGGTCGAGGCGGCACTTGCCACCTTCTCCCGAGCAGGGGCCGGCGGTGCCACCGTCGGCTTCTTGCTGGCACCCACCCGCGCCGACGGGTTCGACGCTCGCGCGCTCGACGCGGTGGGCTTCGGGGGCTCGCTCGATCGACTCTTCAACGGCGACGTCACCTTCGGCCTCTTGCCGGTCTCCGCGTGCGCCGGCGGGCCCGGCACCCCGGCGGTCGACGCAGCGGGCGTCGGGGGCTCGCTCGATCGACCCCCGACGAGGGCCGCGGCGTCTGCGACCGCGTCTGCCGCGGCGCGACTTCTTGCGAGGCCACGGGGCGCTCCGCCCGTGGCCCAACTTCAACAGGAGGGGCCGACTTCGAGGTCGACCCCCCCTCCCCACCGGTAGCAGCGGCCGCCTGCTCAGGCGCCGTCTCCTCGTCCTCCTCCTCCTCCTCGTCCTCCTTCGAGGGCGACAGCTCCTCATCGATGCCCAACCGCCTCTGTTGGGCCCGACGCTGCTTCCTCAACTCTTTCTCTAGAGCCTTCTTGGTCTTCCTCTCCTTCTTCTTGTCCTTGTCGGCCTTTTGCTTCTCCGCGCGGAGGCGGTTCGCATCCCTCGTGGCCCGGTCCTCCGGCACCGGCGGAAGCGAGCGCTTGTAGGACACATTCCCCTGCGGGACGCAAGGTGGTCAGAGAACAAGCAGAAAGGACAGAAGGGGCGGGCGCGAGGACTTAAAGTAAAAGGAAGGATCTTACCAGCTCATAGAAGCCCTCGTCCGGCTTCATGGGGACCTTCGCGACGTCCTTGAGGGCGAACCCCCCCGCGAAAAAGCGGCGGACGCGGCTGACCACGCGGTCTGGGGTCAACTCCTCCTCGACGAAGCGGCACCCCGACACATCGACCCCCGGACCCATCTCGTCGAGGCGGAGGGGTCGAGCCATCAGCGGCAGAACCCCCCGTCGGTGGAACGCTGACGCAGCGATCTCCGCGGTAAGGCCCTTCTCCTTCAGACGCCTGAGCGCGTCCAGCAAGCCCTTGAGGTGTCTTTGCTTGTCCGTCGGAACGCCGTACCTCCAGCGCTCGGGCTCGGCGTTGAGCGTCCTCCCGGTGTATGCTGGGAGCAGACCGTCGTCGTTCCTCAGGTAGAACCACCCTGAATGCCACCCGGAATGGCTCGAGGATGGGTTCGCAGGGAGCCAGAGCTCAGACCGCCTGGCGTAGATGCTGCAGCCTCCGGCCCTGACCTCCCGACGGATGCCCTTGCTGACCGAGGTGGTGAAGAGGTTGGCCTTGAAGATGTGGATCCACAGATCCCAATGGGGCTCGATCCCCAGATAGCCCTCGCACACCACGGCGAAGACCGCCGCCTGGCTGACGCCGTTAGGAGTGAGGTGCTGGAGCTCCACTTCATAGTGGTGGAGGAGCGCGCGTAGGAAGCGGCTGGGTGGAACCCCCAGTCCCGCCCGGTGGAAGGCCTCGAGCGACACCACGTACCCCTCCGGCGGGTTGGGCTCGGCGTGGTCCGACGGCGGAGCTATCCACTCCGGCCTCTCCGTCGAGGTGACGGGCCGGAGAAGCCCGCTCTCCACCAACCCCTCCAGATACGATTGACGGACCGAGGAAGCAGGCCAGGCGCCGGCGCCGAAGAGCTGGAAAGTGGCCATGGGAACGGTGGTTTGCTCGGGTTTGGAGGCGGAAGGTACGTTCCCTATCTTTCTCTTTCTCTATCACTCGCGCAGATTTCCTGCTCGCGGGACGCCTAAGGCAGAGGCAGAAAGAGGAAGGCGAGGAAGACGAAGGCAGGGAGGCGGGGAAGGCAAGTGCGCGTAAAGGGCACCAGACGCCTCGCCCTCACTATTTATACGCGGAAGGCCAACGGACGGATCCGGCACAGGCAAGAGAATCTCCGCATTTAATTCGCCTGTACTTCCTTCCTCGTATTCCCTCCAGGATAAGGCGTAACGTCCCATCATCGGGTTTCGCGCCGCACTCACTGTTGCGCCGAACGGACACCGCCTAAAAAGGCGCGCGGACGGAAACGTCGCCTTCGAGGGTAAGGAATCTTGAGGCAGCAAGAGCTGGCCCTCGAAAGAGGGTTCGATAGCTACCCTCGAGTGCCCGAGGCCAGAAACGACCTCGGGTTAGGACCTCGGTCCACCCCCAAAATCTCGAGGGGACAAAGGCCGGCCTACGAACGGGCTCGATAGCCCCCCTCGAGTACTCGAGGCCTGATAAGGGCCTCGGGTCGTCAACTGCAGATCATACATGGCCTCGAAGGGATAAAGGCTGGCCCGTCCGGGGGTTCGACAGCCTCCCTCGAGAGCTCCGACACAGGTATGTCCCCAAGTTCAATACAACAGCCACCTGCTTCTCCCCCCGGCGGTCCACAAGGTCGGACTCCTCCTCCTGAGGATAGCGTCGGATGACGAACCATCCGTCAAATCTTGAGGGAGCGAAGGCTGGCCCTTACATAGGGTTCGACAGCCGCCCTCGAGTACCTGAGGTCAGGAAGGACCCATGGTCATCGGACTCCGGTCCACCCCCAAATCTTGAGGGAGCGAAGGCTGGCTCCACGAACGGAGTTCGACAGCCGCCCTCGAGTACACGAGTCAGGGATGTCCCCGGAGGCTCGAGAACGAACTCTCGAGACTCCCTGGGACATATCCGAGGCATACCTAGGAACACCTAAGGATCCCTACGCTGGGAGGCATCGAGCCACCAACTCCTATCGAACGGGGTTGGCACCTTGGTGGTCCATATGGTCGTGCTTAGCGAGTCGTATGGCTTGCTTAACAATGAGAACGCCTCCGGGCCGCTAGTCGATCCCTATCGAACGGGATCGAGTTCTCACTCGGATTTTTACCCGTACAGGGCACCATTTCTGATGGACTCATGCCCGAGAACAGCTCACCGAGGACTTCGGGCTCGTCGTCCTAATGAGGATAGCTCGATGCTCTTCACCCCACGATCCGAGCGAAAGGATCCGTGGGAAGGACGCTACGAGGTAGTGAAGGCCTAGCCATTCGAGGGCTCGAGGGCCCGACTACGCACGGCACCCCTCGACGAAAGAGGGTCAAAAACTCGTAACCTGGCAGACAGAGTCGACCTCTCGGGCGGGGCGCTCTGACTCCAGCGATGCTCGAGGGAGCGAAGGCTGGCCCTCGGTAGGGTTCGACAGCCGCCCTCGAACACTTCTCTTTGCAGGAAAAGGAACAGGATCGACCCCTCGACAGGGTGCCGCGTCTCCAGGTATCCTTTAAAGACCCCACTACATAACGTATTTTAGCCCCCAGAGGAGTTCTAAATCACTCCTCTGGGGCCTCGGGGGCTACCCCCGCGGGGTGCGCTCGCGCGCACCCCCCGGAGAATCGGATTTCTCACTAACCCTGCAGGCCGAGGATAAACCCTCCGGACAATTCCTGCTCCCCCCGAGAAACGCGTATCATAGCCCCCAGAGGAGTTCTGAATCACTCCTCTGGGGCCTCGGGGGCTACTGACGGGTACGAAGGTAAGGGGTACCCTAAACCTTTCGATAAATTAACGTTAAACATAGCAACCATTTTTAAGGCAAGGATCAGCCTACTGTTCGGTAAGACGCGGCCCATCAATCGAGGGCCCCCGCTACACCGACTGCGGAAACCAGCCACTGGCCCGGCTCTACCTCGACGACGGATGAGGGGTCGGGCGAACGACCCCCCGGCTCTACCTCGACGACGGACGAGGGGTCGGACGAACGACCCCCCGGCTATACCTCGACGACGGACGAGGGGTCGGGCGAACGACCCCCCGGCTCTACCTCGACGACGGACGAGGGGTCGGACGAACGACCCCTCGGCTCTACCTCGACTTCGACCCCCTCAACCTGTCGACGCCTCGACCTTCCAAGCGCCGTCGACGGACGAGGGCTCGATTAACCCAACCACTCCGGCATGGGTAAAAGTAAAACCACCTGACGACATGGGCGCCTGCGTCCACTGTCAAATCCGCCAACTCCCCGTCCAGTCCCGACTCCCGACGACTGTGCCGCCACTACCGCCACTACGCAAGTACGGACTTCTACAGTACCCCTCGGAAAGTGAACAGTGCGACCCTCGACGACGGCTTCGGGAACGTGACAGAGTCATACGGGGCTCGACCCCCCCCCCCCTCGACCGAGGGCTCGACCCCTTCCTCTTCAACAACTCCGGTACGGAAGACGTCCCATCTGCCCCGTCCCGCTACGGCCAGGGGACTCGTGCCCGCCTGCGAATACTGTACTGCGACGACTTCTACTGATGCCACGACCGGGGACGCCTGAAGGACGGGAAGACCACGCCGCCACAGTGCTCGATGTCTCTTCGCCAACACTGTGCCGTGGATGCGCCGCCCATACTTCTACTATTAGGACCCTGTACCCTCGAGTCTCCCCTTGGTCTATAAAAGGGGGACGCCGAGGTAGATGAAAGGGGGGCTCTTCAGAGACTTCTCTTTCCAGGTTTCTCTTCGAGGACTCCGATCCGACTTTGGTTCTCAAGGACCCTAGACCACACCACACACACACAGCCGCTCGATCGACCCCTCGGGTGGCCGACTCCGCGTAACACTGCTTGTACCCCCCTGTACGAGCATGCTTTGGGTGCGAGATAATACAAGTCATCCTCCCCGCTGGACGTAGGGCCTTCTTTCCCCGAACCAGGATAAATCTTGTGTCCATCTTGCATCACGTCTGAGAGAGGGAGCACGCGATATACAAATTTACTCGTTGGTGGTCTTGACCCCGGGTCATAACACCGACAGTATGACAGTAGTGGTCCTTGAGTCCTATGGTTTGACTATGGCAATGGTCTTGTTAAGTCAATTGGACTGATGGCTACAACATGGATATGATAGTTGTTGTTGCTCTATAAGCACTGGGGTATTAGCTTTGTGATAGCTACTGCCAGAGTGCCATTCTATTCCGTTGTGTAGCAGCACATATTTCAACTATTCTATTTTTGCACAATGCATTGGACTTTATTTTTGTGGCAGTATGTACATGATTGAGGAATTTAAGGTTGATTAGATAATTGGGGCCTCTAAGATTGTGTGTGTATGTGTGTCAAAGAGTGACAAGAGAGAGGAGGGTCCGTGTCTGCTTTGAATTTGTTAGCAAACTGAATCTTATAGTTGTGGAGGGGATTGTTAATTCATGAGAAGATGTAAAAGTGCCACCACAAAGCACATTCTGTCATGTATGGTACACCATATTTGTATTTTTCTGTACAGTGTTTTGATCTGTTTTTATTGTTAATTTCAGGTGTAATCTACTTTGAATCCTTCATGTGTTGTTCCTTACAGAAAGTATCCTTCAAGTGTTTTTCTCTAGGCACCTATTAATTGTACTATCAGTAGGCTTCACATTCATGAGCTGGATTTTATATACATATACAGTATAATTGCATTGAGGACACATATTATTTGCACTTTTTGATGCATGCAATTTTCATATTTGTGTTTTGTAATTTTTGAAGATCATATTTATTGCGCATTTTTTTTACGAGAACATCTTATTATGTGTTAGTAACTATTTTGTGTTGTAGTAATTTCTTAATATAATGCATTACACTTAATTTGGATATACGATTGTGCAAAAGCTAACATCTTCCGAAATAGTTGGGGGCTCCGAGTTCAACAAATAAAATGGTTAAGAGGGTGCATATTCATTGGCTGCTACAACAGGTAAAGGATTCGGTCGATCTCAAAAAGTAACAAACATAGTTGAGGATCTGCTTGTATATATTAGGTTCCCTTTTTTCCTGTTGTTTCATGTGTTTTTAGTTGAAGATTAGGCATTGTATTTGGTGAGTGGTGTGTCTGCACTCTGCAGAAGTGTATCTACCGATCACAACAATATTGTCTAATGTTTTTCTGTGTTTCTTCTATAAGCTTCAATTTATTCATCAGGAAACATCAATTATCAATCCACCATTACCGAATTGAAGCGCATGGATGTAGCAAAAAGAGAAGAATCCTATTGCAAACTTTCAAGAACTAGGGTTAGAGAGCATTACAGAACAAAGGAGATGAAGCCAAGACATTACAAATTTCTCCAAGTTAGTACATTTTCTCTATACAGATCTTCATGTCCTTTCATCTTGTCCATCTTGTAGTTTTTTCTGTGCAATTTTTACTGATTTTTCCCTTTTTCCGCTTATGTTTTTTCTAGATCTGGAATTGCTCGGCATGTTTCTTTCTTGCTGGAGGGTCACAGTGACAAATTTGTTATTTTTGTAACCAAAGGGAAATAGGGAATGCTTGTACAACTGCTTATCGGGCCAGTACTTGCATCATTCCGGCCAATATAAGACTGATGTGCCTAACGGGTTTTTGGTTTTTTCACCCGTTTAGCTTTGGCGGGCCCGGTAACACCTGATGTGCCTAATGGGTTCTTTTGTGCGGACCCGTTTTGATTGCCTGTCTACAGAAATAACTAAAACAAAATCTGGACGTTGGATACAGATCTGATGGTCTACAAATTTCACCTGAAATGAAGCTATATTTCAGGCACCTGAAATATAGCAAATCCCTTTGTTTTGCTACACAAAACCCCTGTTGTTACACTGGTTCTCCAATTGTAGGACAGTTTTTATGAGTACGGCTGATATTTAAGAATGTACATTACTCTAGATGGAATTATTATATATATTACCTATAAATACAAATCTGCTGGCTTACAAAAATCTCATAGGATTCCATTCCCACTTCAAATTTATTTCTTTCTCGTTCTTAAATCACAGGAAAAACTTTGGCGAGAACAAAGATGCAATACCAATGAAGCAACGCATAAAGTAACGTTTGTTATAACTTACAAGGCAAGTATATCCTTGAATGAAATGAAATGCAACGCAACATACATGAATGTGTATACACAGGTGGATCGATCCCACCATTAGTTTGATCACAGGCAAACACTAATTTCGTTGCTTGTGTTACTTAGCCAGCTTGTTTAATTTGGTCGTCGCTGGACGTACGAGAGATTGACATGCGCCTGGTAAGTAAATGATTAATCCTGGTGCATAACACGATCAGTAGTGCTTGAATGCAGCTAGCAGCCCAGTCGTTGATTCTTTGATCGATCAGGAAATGCAGGGTTCATCAATTGCTGGGACCGGGAGCAGTGACGGCAGCAACGGCAACCTACTTGTGAGAGCCTACGCGAAGAAGGTCCATAACGCCCATCTTCCATCGAATAATGGTGGCATCACCGCCGTGATGGTCAGCATCACGGCGCTGCCTGGGATAACAGAACAGCATGCGCCAGTGGACCTTGTCGTCGTCCTCCACATCCGTGAAGACACCAGCTTGCCGAGGAATTGGGAAGACCTGCTCAAGGAAGCCATGGATGCAATCGTTGACAATCTTCATGGCATGGGCCGCCTGGCTGTCATCCGGGCCAATCAGCCTTGATGACACCACCACCGAAGTTTCCATCGAAAAAGATTCCATATGCCACCACCTCTTTGGTAGCAACTTTGGAATCGGCAGAGCTGGTATGTACTACTAGTACTAGTACTTATGTCAACGTGATTACATGGATCGATTTTGAGTTGAATTGTACTCATCACTGTGTACATGCATGCAGATCTTACATGGTCGGAAACAGGAAGATAAGAAGAAGCGAGCCGGCCACATCGTCGTCATTTCCAACAGCAATGATGACACTAGCCCATTGCTCGCCTGGAGGTTCCCCTCCATCCATGCCTTCGGCTTCCGGGACGCGCACAACGCGAGGGCCATGCACAGCATCGCCAGCAGCCACAAATGCACCTACGCTGTCTTGGACGACAGCCTCGGCCGGATCACGCTGGCCTTCATTGCCGCCATACGCAGGATCACCTCTCCCGGTGTTGCTGCCATGCCGATTGAGGTCAAGCTAATGTGCGAGCAGACGGTGTCTCTGACCGCCGTCGATACACCTGGCCTGAGCTACTACATCTCATACGACAAGAAGGCATGTATCATGTGGCCTAGCGCCCACATGGCCAGCGGGAGGACAACCAACATCGTCGTCTCCCTTCATCACTTCCACGAGCAGCTGTTCACCGTTCATGTGAAGCACGGTAACGGCAACAACGCGGTGGACGACAAGCTCGACGTGCAGCTGGTCAAGGAGGGCATCCACGGGTCCAAAGAGGTGGCGGCGGAGATGGTGAGGATGGAGGCTGTCAAGATCGTCGCCAAGATCGTCGCCACAATCGTCACCATGGACGATAAAAGTGATTTGGAGCAGCTCCATGTGGCAGCACATAATCTGCGCCAACAGTGGGCCATGCTTGAGAATTCTAGCTGTGGCAGGGAGGCTGGAGCGGCAGGCCTCATATCTGGGCTTGCTGCACAGATGCGAGAGATGGAGGTCAGGCTGTATAAACAACTACTACTGGCTGGAGTACATACTCTCGTGGCACTCACACCAGCAGTGTCAGCTGCCTCTGCCACAGCCACTCATGGAGGACAAGCAATCCACCAACAACCCTCCCCTGCAACTGAGGATCTTGGCAAAACTAGATCTTGTCCAAGAGACAACCCAGAAAGGCCTCCAGGTCCCAGTTATGGTGCGCGTCATGGCACCAGAGGCAGGGTTGGCAATGGTGAAACGCGATTCCATTGACCTGATTGTAGTGATTGATGCCAGCTATGGGCCCAAGGAGAAGAAGAAGAAGACTCAAGAAAGGCGGCAGCTTCTCGAAGAAGCCAATAAGAAGAAAAAGCAGCACAACATGGCCAAGAAGACGGTTAACAAGTCTGAGAAAAGGCTTGATCGGCTTAAGAATGACCAAATTACTCAGGAAATGAAAAAGATGGAGGACGAAATTACTCAGGAAAGGCAGGCGATGAACACTGTGGCCAAGGAAGAGGATAAACTACGCGCCCAGGCAACAGAACTGGAGAAGGATATGAAAAAGGTGATGGAGAACACAGACAAAAGGCTGGACCTGCTCGTCAAGGCCATCGAGCTCGTCAAGAATAAACTTAACGTCAATGATCGCCTTGCCATCATACCCATCAAATCCTCTCTTGCTGAGCCTGCAACTGACCACTTCGAGAGCGAGATCTCTAACAAGGTGCAGCAGCTGTCGATGCCCTTGACGTACCATAAAGCCGCTGTGCAGGTATTACATGCATGATGGACGACCAGAATTCTATAAGTTACAATTTCACTTAGCATAGTAAATATGTTTTCAATGGAAATTTTAGATAAATGAATGATTAGGTGCTCTATATCCATGCCATGCCATGTTTTAGAATCAGACTCAACTTTCTTTTAGACAGATGGAAGTTCCAACGCATTGCACTGGTGGAAACAGACAAAAAAGACCATGAGGCTCACAAGGGATTGCCTCCACTCTGCTCCCAGCTCATCCACCCCCATCGTGACGTCGGCCAGAAGCCAAGGCACAGCCTCCATGACTGCGCATTTGCCTGATGTTGGTGGCAGCACCAAGACGCTGCAGAAGGCATTGATGGACGCCACGAAGGTATGCTGGAAGATAACCTACAATGATTTTGGACATGAAACACCAGGAGATATCCTTATACTATATAATGGTATAGTTTAAAAGTAAGAGAATCAATTACTTGATACCTTACTGAAATTTGATTTTTTTTCCTAGCACCACGCCATTAAAACTAGGTATCCAATGCCGTAAGCATCTCAGGGGCTCTTCTAAAAATACTCCCTAAATTGAACAAAAAAACAAAAACCAGCCCTCTAACAACTCCCAATCTGCACCGCCAGTCTTTCCAATGCTTTCTAAACCTCTTGATCAATTCGTCATCTTTCCGTGCATTCTTGCCCTCCAATCGCTCTTTTGGTGCCAAACGTGGCTGCCCTTGCCATCACCTGGTTACGACCGGCTGGCTGCAGGCCGACTACAACATAGGATGAAGCAGACCGGCAACATAGATCCGGATTTGATTTTCTTTTACAAATAAGAATAGAAGACTGTTGGAGGGCCTTTCTCTATACCCACAATAGTGTTTGAAAGGTTCCTAAAACACTTTTGTGTGTGTTGGGGGGGGGGGGGGGGGGGGGGGGGATCCGAACCAGATCCTTGAGATGCTGAGTGATCCTTCCCTGCCTATATATATATAACCTAAATCTGGTTACCATATGGTACCTTGCCATGTGATGCAAACCGATGCATATGTCTCTTCATGGTTTCAATTCATCCTGAAACCATTAACTCATTTGTGTCTGTTCATGCATCGGTGTAGATATTGGATGGCAGGCAAGGATTGGAGAAGGACCGGCAGGGTTTCATTATCGTCATTTCTGACAGTGACGATGACTCCATCTGCATGGAAAATTTGAGCTCCAAGTACACTGTGCATGCCTTCGGCTTCTATGGCATGTTCAACACCAGGGAAATGTACCACATCGCTAGCAGCTCCAATGGCATCTACAATATCATAAACGATGACTGCAATAAGATCACAGAAGCCTTTACATCCTGCATCAACAGAATGACTTCCACCATCGCCGTCAATACAAAGGTTGAAATAATGTGCAGCCCATCCTCCGATGTAGCATTGTCTACCATTAAGTCTGGCCCATTCAGGTATTCCATCCGCGGTAACAAAAACTCATCTTCCATCTTCGTTGGTACCCTAAGTGCGGGCACGGTGAAGAACTTCATCGTCTATGTGGATAATGTTCATGAGCATGACCATGGCAACTTCTCCAAGTGCTTCCAAGTTTGTGTCAAGTGGATGCATCCATTGGACAGGAAGGAGAAGCTATTAGAAGGTCAAGTGTTTGTTGTCAGGGGTGGAAACGATGGATATGAGGAGGTAATGGAGATCATTTCCCATGTCGAGGCGGTCCAAATCGCCAGTAATATTACTGATCCTAATTACAGTCAAACAAATATGGTCGCGGACAAGCTGAATCAGATGTGCACCAAATGCCCGGAGTTCGAAAGATCTGCTGGTGACGATCGCCTCACATGGCTCTCAAGGGAGATGGTTAAGATCGACAAAAACAAGCACATGGCAGTTACTAATTCCAATTATTATAAAAATATGGTGGCAGACAGGCTGGCCTACATCCTTTCGTGGCTATCATACCAGCAATCACACTGTTGCATCTCTGTCCTCTAGAGCCAACCGCTTGGTTCATCAAGTCATGTTATCAAATATTTTGTGTAACTTACACTATTGCTGCAATAATATTTATTCAATCAGTTTGAAGAGGCGGATGCATCAACCGTATTTGTCTTTGCGTCTCCAGAAATCAACTGAGCTTATAAATTGATATCTACCGTCCCTAGAAATCAATTTCTAAAGGTAGTTAGTAACTACGACGCCTTCTAGAGGCAGCTGGTAAGGTAGCCTTTTTTAGAAATTGCTTACCAAAAATTGTAAATCAACCAAACAATTAGCAGAAAAGATTTTTTTAACACTACTACAGAATCGTGCATTACTGCCGACCCAACACTATCGGTTTTGTTTGGGTAGGGGGTGACGCCTCATCAATGTCGGTTCAACCTCTGACAGCTCCCCAATTATTGGGAGCAGGGGCAGAACCGGCAGTGTGGTTGGAACCGGCAGTGATGTCTCGATGCCTCATCACTGTCGGTCCGTGGCTTGAACCGGCAGTGATGATGACAGTGAAACGTGTACAATATAAAATACCATGATCTCCTCTCCCTCCTCTGTCCCAACGGAACAGAACAGTGCGTGAGGGGCTCCTCTCTCCATTGTTGCAGCTGCTGGATTTCTTGACCTCCATTATTGCGGCTCCTCTTCACTCTTGGATGCTCACATCTTCTAGCTCTTGGTTAGTAACAAGCATACTTCTTTAGAATTGTAGGTTTACATTGCTTTTGTGTGCAAATCTATATTTTGGAGCTATACTATTGTTCATGATCAAAAAGAGGGTTGTTGTAATTTGTGTCCATTTTTTCCTAGCTTTTAGATCCAAAATTACTTCGAAAAATTATAGCACTTTGTTTATTTTGGGTAATTATTGTCCAATCATTGAGTAGCTAGATTCGAAAGATTTATCTCGAAAATTATAGATAAACTTTGTAATTAGTAATATTTTTTACTTACATTTAATACTCTATGCATGTGTTTAAAGATTCGATGGGATATGGAATATTGTAAAGTTTTGGAATTTGAAAGGGAACGAAACAACAAGCGCCTACATTGTAGATCAAAAAGGGTGTGCAATTAATGTTGTTTACGATTTAGCCTCCATTATTTTCTATTGTTAGAACCAGGCCCGGCTCGCTGAGCCGACGCCCCTAGGTTCCTTGGAGCCGACCCGGCTCGTCGTACCGACGAGCGGCGCCGCTCCGGCCCAGATCCACCGGAGTCACAACATATACAGACTAGTCTGATAGGTGAGGACCACCCTGCCTTATATGTTGTGTTCCCCCACCATCAATTCTCGATGTGGGACTAACCCCAACATCTATTTGTTGTCTCACTTTTTATAGCGCGACCAATTTCAAATTATATCGAAGAATACATTCTGCTCATGTGCTTCAAATAATATTGTTCAAATCGGCTCCTATTCAAACCCTAAACCCTAAATGCCCATGACAGATCATACATTATGCTTATGTGTTTCATCAAATAATATTGTTTAGAAAGGTTCTTATTAATACGTTCTTATGTTTCCTCTGCCCTGCCCATTTTACCTATGCAGACATGGAGCGAGGGTGGATGTATGATCTGTCATGTATAGACCTACGGTACTTGACGGGCATCGACGATTTCATCAAGCGAGTTAGAGCCAATGCTGGGTACTCAGAGCTTGTATTCCGTCCATGCAAAGACTGCAAGAATACGAGAAAATGGGACGACGTGAAGCATATACGATTGCACTTGATCACAAGGGGGTTCATGAGAAACTACATGATTTGGACTTTGCATGGGGAGGTTGGTCAAGCAATGATGATGTGTTTATGAATCCCAAGAGAAGATTGCACACGTAGTTCATGGGGATCAAACTCAAGACCTTAAGCCCTGCACGAGCCTCCTCTAACACTATGTCACAGAGACACTTATACTAAGTATAGGATGCGTTCTTTTTATAAACTTTCACAAATTTGTATTAAATATGTAAACCCCTAAACAATTTCAAATGAAAAAAGTTTGAACAACAAAGTTTTTAATTTTGTTGATCACTAAAAGTTTTGGTTTAGGGAATCTCCATCCAAGATAGTTTGGAAAAAAAAACTAAAAAAATGAATTTCAAAATTTGATAATCCTAATAGTTTATGACCCTCAAAGATTTCTCCTACACAACTAAAAACACTAAAACTAAGATCATCTTTTGGTGCCTAAACATTTTTCGCCTCACCCAAAGCCACCTCTTGTGATCGATCTCTACGAAACATTGCCTCTGCGGATGGAAACAACCTCAATCATAGCCAATCAAGATTTCAAGATTTCCTCCGAGCCGACCCCACGTCGTGCGAACCAAGGGCGGACCCAGGATTGGCTAAATACTAGGGCCATTACATTAGACATTAGTGCTAATTATGCTTAGCTATAGAAAAAATGATAATTTCTCCACTGTAATTAAGGGTCAAGACTAGGGTCATAGCCCTAGTGGCCCTAGTCTCAGGCCCACCACTGGTGCGAACTCACCGCCTCCAGCTGGCCCAGCCCCGCTCCTCCCCATGCATGCTCCCCGCAGATCCGCACCACCCCTCCTCCACGCTACATCCGCGACGAAAAGGCCCCAAGCAGCCCCGCTCTGCTGCTCCTCACCGCAGACCCCGCGACGCCCCACTTAGCACCACGCGACGCGACACCTCCCCACAGACCCCGCGACGCCCCTCCTCCAAGCTGCACACGCGCCACAAAGGAGCCACACCGCCCCACGACGCCCCGCTGTAGAAAGTAGAGAATCACCACACCCCAATGTGGGCAGGGAGCCTTTCATATATAAAGCCAATTAGGCATACATGAAAGGTACAAGTATGACATCTATCTATCACCTGTACAAGGCAGCTATCTATCACCTAGGCTATACATAGCAACTAGCCTATCTAAGGGATCCTAATTGATCCTGATATATACATATCCTAATACCCGCTCGCAGTGGTAGCGGAAGAATCATGGACGCACATTGTTCCGAAAGTCAGTGGAGAGCTGGACAGGTAGACCCTGGTCATGATGTCGGCAAACTGATACGCTGAGGGGACATGAAGGACCCGGAACTGTCCGAAAGCGACCTTCTCGCGAACGAAGTGGATGTCGATCTCGATGTGCTTTGTGCGGCGGTGGTGCACGGGGTTGGCAGTCATGTAGACAGTGCTCACATTGTCACAGTAGACAACCATCGCAAGCGGGATTGAGACGTGGAGCTCCTGGAGCAGCTAGAGCAGCCAGCAGCACTCTGCTACAATGTGTGCCACTGCACGATACTCAGCTTCGGCGCTGGAGCGAGACCGTCGTTTGGCGCTTGGATGACCAAGACACCAGGTTGTCGCCGAGGTAGACGTAGAAGCCGGAGGTGGAGCGGCGAGTGTCTGGGCAGCTGGCCCAGTCAGCGTCAGAGTAGGCAGTGAGCTAGTCGATGGCGCCACCGGAGCTCAGGTGCAGACCGGCCGAAAGGGAGCCCCTGACGTATCTGAAGATGTGCTTGATCAGCGCAAGATGCGGCTCGCGGGAGTCGTGCATGAAGAGGCAGACCAGTTGGACAGCATATGCCAGGTCCGACCTTGTTAGGGTGAGGTACTGCAGCGCACCAGCAATGCTAGTGTACTCCGAGGGGTCGGCGACTGGGGCGCCCTCTGTGGCGGACAGCTTGGTCCGGGCATCTAAGGGGTGGCTGTCGAGTGGCACTCCGACATGCCGGCACGTTGGAGGAGGTCCACAGCGTACTGCCGCTGGGAGAGGAATAGCCCATTGCTATCCCGAGTCACCGACATGCCGAAGAAGTGGTGAAGATCACCGAGGTACGTCGTGGCAAACTCTGAGTGGAGACGCTCGACATAGCAACTAGCCTATCTAGGCGATCCTGACTGATCCTGATATATACATATCCTATTACCCGCCACGCGACGCCAACTGCCCGTGCCACAACGGCCACACGACGCCCCGCCCGCAACGCCAACAGCCCACGCCGCCCAGGACGTTGACAGAGCCACCGGCGGCACGGTGCAGCCCGAGCTGCCGACAACCGCGTGCCGATCCAACAGCTAGCGAAGGGACGCCCGGATCCTGAGCGCTGTCGCCGCTGCAACCACCGTCAGACGCCGCCACGGACGGATCCAGAAGCGATGCGCCAGCATGTGTGACCTCCTCCCACACGTTGCTCGTGGCTCCTCTTCCCCGCCTCCCTGCGTAACCCGAACCCATCCGCTACCGCCCGCACGCCAATGCCGCTGACGACCATCTCTCTCTCAAACTGCCGCGTCCGCGTCCGCATCCTCCCGTGCTCACTTGTCGCCGCCTCACAACCCTGCACCAACAGGCAAGACCTGTCCCCAAATCCAGGTCGACGGAGGCGGCAGCGGAGTGGTGCCGCGGGCAGCCCGACGAGGGAGAGACAAAGGAGGCGGCGCCAACTGCTGCTCCAAGGACTACGTTGCGGTGGACCGCGACTTCTTCAACTCCTACACCCTCACTCACTACTGCCATCAGGTGTGCCAATGACCCCTTCTCTTTCCCTTCCTGCTGTGAGAACCCGAGCACCCAACCCTAACATAAGCTAATTGGCTATTTGTATTGCGGTCTGATCTGATCTAATTACATGTGTGTACATGTATTCTGCCTGCTGTGCACACCCATGTTTACTGGATCTGCACCTGCAGTTCTGTGTGCTTTGCACTGAATGTTCCTAGCTCTTTATTCATCATCCCCACCTTGGTGGCATTTCGATAGGCAGCAAATGGGATCAGGATATGTGGTTTTCTGGCTCGGGTGCAAGTACTGATGTTGGAATTTAGATGGACATTCTTGGATTCATTTTTTCTCAGCACAAATTCAATTTGTGCATGTGTTCCTGTAATCTAAAGGGATAGTTGATTTGAAATATGACTGCAATTGTCATTAATAAAAACTATTTGTTTAGGGTTTAGATCTCTAAAATAAATTTTTTGCTCCAATAATTTATTTTTTCATGAAGTCCTGATGCTCTTGTTCAAACTTTACTCGATGAGTTTCCATTTTTATTAGCACAAAATATGTTATTTTATAAGGAAATTTATATTGTGAGCAGTATAACATTTAAAATTGATAATTTTTTTCAGTTGCATGGATATGATCATAGATGGAAACAGGAGGGCACTAGAGTAGGGATGAAAATTGGACGGATATTTATTCGATCGTCTGTCCGACCGAATTCGTTTTGAGGAGTTTAGACCTGTCCGTATCCGAGTCCGAAGATTAACATCCGATACCGTATCCGTATCCAAATACTAAAATCGGTATATTTATGATGTCGATATCTAATCGTATCATATCCGATATTCCTGATACTATCTGTATTCGAATCCGAATCCGAACAGAAATACAAAAACAAATACAATATCAACGATATCCGTTCGTATCTGATCCGTTTTCATCCCTACACTAGAGGGTGCTGCTGCTCTCTACCTTTGAGATCAATGAAGTGGGTCCAGCTGAGAAGAATGATATCTCATGTGGCTTTTTAATGAAACTTTTCAAGGCTAATTTTGGATTTCACAGATTTTTCTGTCAGCCCCTCCTTAAGGTAACAGATACTCCTCTGTCTTGTGTTTTGATCTTCTTGATCTACTTTGTTATTCTAAGAGCAAGGATGACTTTTTTCATGTATCGTTCTTTCCAGTTTTGGGCTGAAATGGGGTGAATTTGTGTCTCGAAGGTAACAAAAGTGTAACCTTATCACCGAAATGATTTTGGCTTGAAAATAACTACAAATAATGATGCAGCGGACAAGAAATTTCGAAACCTTGACACCTCTCTTTTTTTTCCTTGACAGTGATATTCAAATGAAGAACTGCATGAGAGAGCCCGCGGCGCAGCAGCTCGCGCTGTCTTCCTGCATGTGTCGTTTCCGGAACAGCGCCTCCGCGGAATTACGTCAGCCACTTCGTCCGATCTCCCATTTTGGGGTAGATGGCCAGGTATACTGCCACCTCCTTTCTCTCTCGTCCTCTAACGGCCTCACCCTAGCCATTAGGGGTTAATGATTGATTGGTGATCTCACGTTCTCCTGTTCTCATGTTGTGTTTTTTTTTTGGATTAAGCAATAAACAACATTCCAGTGTTACATCCAATACCCTAAAGAAGATTGCCTCTAAATCAGCTATTGTGTTTTAATTATAAACTTCACGTTCCACAGGGAAATATTTCCATTTTTTACTGAATTCACCGTCTAACTTGATCGTGTCAGTTGACTAATAAGCATCGTCTTCTTTAGATATTTCTAGAAAATATTTCCCTGAATATTTCCACGTGGAAATAAGCATCATCTTCTTTACTGAATATCAGTTGACAAAGTTGACTAATAGACAAAGTTTATCACCTGCCATTCTAGAAAGCATACAAGGCTAGACATTTGAAGACAAATATTTCCTTACCAAATTTAGATATTGTTGATTTGGCAAATTTGAGTTGCTACATTGACTGTCTGACATACCATGTAGTGTGTGAATGATCAGTAATGCTAATGCTTTGTGGTTGAAGCGAGTCCCCTCAACATGATTTATGACAGTGCAATAATTACTAATATCGTTGCCTGGGAAAATTACCATCCTAACATTATAAGTTATTTTTATGACAGTTTTCTTCTATCCAGAAGGGGATTTTGTGGTCTTACCATGACATCCGATCAGGATTTTCAGCCAACCCCCTATTAGCCTATTACAGGAAGGTAGTGCAAAAACAGGAAAACCTGAGGGTGCGTTCTTTCTACTGTATCGATTCAGACAAAATAATTCAGTGAGTATACAAAATGTCTTTTTCCATCTTTTTGTGTTCCTTTGTGTGTTTATTTTTACAGCCTCCTCTTGTTACTGGGCTTATTGTGCGCATGCTATGGGCACATTTTCTCTGATCATGATATGCATAAGTTTCAGTTTAGCAATTTCCTTTTTTGGCAGCCAACAAACATGGACCAGCATAAAGCCAAACCAGATGTTAGTTACACAGATATGTCCATGACTCCACAAAAAAGAAATCATGTCCATTCCCTGCACAGCTAATTTTTATTTTACCATTGTCATGTTTTCATTGCCCACCATTATTGTAGTAGCTCTACTATATTTAGATGACATGCTTTAGCTGCGTTTGAATTTTCTATAATTTCTTCCCCATACTGATAGATACTTCCCATGGATACATGATATTTCGTTAAAAAATAATTCACCGTGACGCTAGATGCACCATTCAAATCCTTAAACCTTACATTTCAGGCATCTATGATGAAATCTGAAAAAAAAAGTAGTTCAATTTGATTTCAGGTATGTATTTCATAAATCGAAAGATATTTTAACCATTAGTGATTAGTGATGTCAAATAGTGTGATTTTGCCGTACTATGTTCAAAGATCTTCTCAGTTCGCAATTTGCGTAATATACAGAATGTTCGTCTACCTAACATGTGGTCCTTATTTGTTATTGTTTATGCAGCTCACAAGCAGGTAAATTGTAATACGTTGCGTATGTTCCACAAATCCTTCATGTTTTGGAATCTTCATAAATCCCTCCTTCTCTGTTGTTATTTTTTTCCTCTTTCTCCCTGCGCTTTTGGTGATGCTAAAATATTTATGTTTCATTGTAGCACAGATGTGTGAGGTACATTTAATCTACAAATGGGTGCCCATTGATCTAGGAGATAGGTAAGATGTAGTGCTGTGTAGACTCACAGTGTTTGCTTATATTAAATTTTATTGTTGTAAAAATGCTTGATGAAATATCTCTTAAGATTGTGTTAAAAAATCTGGATGGGCACCTACTTACACAAAGAAACAGAGGTTTATATAAAAAACCTTTGTTTTAATTTGTCTTTGCACATCCAAAATGATTTTGGTATTAGCGGAATGAAATTTGGGTGTGCATGCTACTACTTGGGTTCTCGGTTTTGTTTTTCTACTTTTTCTACTCTATGGTGATTCTCAGAAGCCTGCAAAATGCAGGTTTCTTTTGAGCAGTCTCGTTTGCAAGCATACCTGCATATAGTAAGATTTTGTGTCATTTCCGTATTGATTTACTACTTGTAGGATGATGAGAGGTCATATATGCATCAGAAGCTAAGCATGTTTATTTCAACCAGCCTAGAGGAACCATGGTAGTTGATTTTTCTATTTTACTACTTTTATTAAAACTAATGCTTGGAGTGCAATATAGCTACTGAATTATACCTCTACAATAAAAGTCGCACCAAACAAGCCCTTAATTTCACGGTATTATTATCTTATCATACGATCCATGGTTTTTTTATACAAAAGTTTTGTTGTCCCGTACCAACGCACGGGCACTCTACTAGTAAATTTAAAAAGTCATCAACTACAAAGTTGTAGATCTCAAAAGTTTGTCTTTATCTGACTTGATTTGGAAATGTTATAATTTTTCTTTGCTGGACCTATTTTTAGAGACGGGTCCCACGTCTAGAGATCCCATTTCTAGAGATGGCTAGTGTTTCCAACAGCCCTAGAAATAGGCTTTTATGTGGCTCTGATGCCATCTTCAACATACCCCTGCTGCACCGTGAGAGCTCAGGATCCACTGCCATCGGTCAGAGCTTGTAGGCTGGAGCTGTTGCTGCCTGCAGTCCATATGTTGCCTCCCATGAGTTTCCTCTTATTTCTACTCAATTTGCTTCTTCTCAGATCTGAAAAATTCCCATTCAATCTTTGCTGAGCAAGAGAGTGTGTTTCTCGATGCCTTTATTCCTACTTAAAATCAGATTACTTCCACATTGATTTCAGGATTTTTAGATTTCGAACGGAGATGCAATTAGATTTGGGATACAGCATCTGCCATGGCCGGTACAGGGATTGACGGTACTGAAAGTTCCACCCGGAATGGCCGAGATTGCCCGGAACTGCTAGAATTGGCCGAATAGAGAAGCTGGTATGGGATTCAAGATTTTTTTGTGCCGTTTTGGTCGCTGGCATGAGAGGTTTCAACCATTCCGGCTGGTAATGGAACGGAATTGATAAACTTGGTAACATGGCCATGGCCCTTTCCATCTTCTTCTCCAGTCCATACCAAGTGCTTGGTGCTCCCTGAGAAGTTCCAGTTTGTGAGAAGTAGCCTGGACGGCTTCGTGGGACTCATCCCACTTGGCCTCCTCATCGTCACTGACCTTCCACTCGGGCTCCGCGGTTTACCTAGGCCCAGCTTGGGCGTCCACTGGTGACCCCTCAGTCGAATGTGCCCAATGAGACGCCAATTAGGCTAGCTCCTCACCTGAGCTCACTAGGGGCTCTCAAGACCCCTCCGAACGACAAGTAACCACCTCCAGGCAGTGTTGAAGTCCCTTCCAATCGCCTAGGCGATTGTTAGGCGAGGCAAGGCGACACCATATGATTACAAAAAACTTCAAAGCAGCAGCACAGAGGAAGGAAAAAAAAAAGAAAAAGAAAAGAAGAAGGACAAGACACTAAGAAAGGCTCAGCCCACCAGCCAGCCCATATATCCTTCCTGGCATATTGTGTGACCTATCCATTCCCTCAGCCTCCCCATCGACAAGCATTCCAGGTCTCCGCCGCTGCTGCCCCTCTCTGCACGACTCTTCTCTCCATCCCTCCCTCTCCCGTTCTCCATTCGTGCTACGGCCATCAGCAACCATTCCTCCCTACCTCTTCATCTCCCCTTCCTCACTGCTGGTGCCGCCCCCATCCAGATCCCCTACAGTAGACTGTAGCTCGCAGATCGAGAGTTGCTGACTGCTGGCGCCCGTCCCAGATGCCTGATGTTGGATAAGTTTGCTATGGTCAAAGCGTCTAGAGCTGATGGAGATGGAGCAGAGAAGAGTGCTTGGCCTTCCCAGTTCTTCCTCTCTCTTCTGCCTCGCATCCTCTCTCGTTTTGCTGTTTTTTGGTCATGGCGATGGGGACGCCTAGGTTTTTTTAGCTCCTTGACACGCCTTAATAACTATAGTCAGGACTTGGTGTTAGGTTTAGGGGGGCAAATGTCAACAGGGAGGGGGCATTTACTAGTTAATTGTATGATATGATAGATTAGTTAGATGATTGAAGGGTATAATAGAAAATATCAAAGTTAGGGGAGGCTCAGACCCCTCCAGCCCCTCCCTGGCTTCGTTACTGCCTCGATGTCAGACCCTCCTTCAGGATGCTAAATTTGATTACTAATTACTAATCGACATGTCATGAATTTTGATTGGAGCCAATGTTAATTTCTAATCTACATGTGTATAGATGATTGGCATCAAGTTGATTACAAATCTAAATCATATACTCAAATACTACTGTAAGCTACAGTAAACAAGAATTTGGCACTACAACAGTAACGCTCACCTGGTTTCAATGGCCATACTTCCCGTGGCACCTGTGGTGCAGGCGACCAGGCGTGCATAGCAACTGGGAGAAATAGTGAAAAGAAACAATTAAATTAACTTTGGCAGCAGAGACAGAGGAACTCAGAGCAAAACAAGCACTAGGAAATGCGCTGTGATCTAGAGTCTAAAAGATTGGCAGATCAGGCTAAAATATGCCTCACAAGTTATTCATAAGTCAAATTAGCACATCTAATTGATTCATTATTCTGACCTATCAACTATGCAGTTCACATTGCTGTATGTGCATGATAGAGGAAAACAAAATTCAAACTTCATTTTATCCAGACACTCAAGACTAAGCTTTGTACTTCGTCACACAGAAAAGACAAGATAGCCGAGGCCTATTATTAAAGAAATCCTTGCACACGTATGGATCTGAGGGGAAGCCAGACACACCTTCGAGCTCTGGAAACAAGAGATGGGTACTGAATTTAACAGCGGCCTGGAGGAGGGGCGCGTTCGGGCGACGCTTCCGGAGGGGATTTGCTGGCCGCCGCCTGGGGTGTGATGCAGTCGCCGATGCATGCGGCAGGGCGCGGCCAAAGACCTTGTCAAGGGGAAGCCGCTCACCTAGTTGTCGTAGCCAGCAAGTGAGGACGACCAGGTGCCGCGACCGGCCCGAACACGGACGCGTGCCGCATTGGCCACGAGCGACGCCGCTGGCCAGGGAAGGATCACATGCACTACAACCGCCCAGGGAGATGACTCTCTAGCCCGCAAGCCGGGCTCCTCGCCAATACGAGCTCGCTCGCGTGCGGCGGCAGGACCTCGCGCATCTGAGGAGCAGAGAGAGAGAGAGAGGGGTGAAGAGGAGGAAGAAGAGGTATATGGAATGCACTAGCGATTGATCTCGGCCGTTGGGTAGATCGGATGGATGGTGATAGCGAGTTGAGATCTCCATAACTAAAAAATACGGAAGTCTGACTCTACCCGCTGCCCGGCGCTTCCCTCGCTCACGCCGGCATGTGGTGGACCCGGCTCCAATCTCTCCCCGCTCCGCGCCCGTGCCGCTGCCTCCAACCGCCGCCCGCGGAGCATGACTCCGCAACCGGCGCCCACGCCCGCCGCCGCTCCCTCACCCGCCGCCGGAACCGCCGCCCGCTCACCCGGCTCCCACGCCCGCCCTCTCCCTCTCCCTCACCCGGCCCCACGCCCGCCGCCGCTCCCTCCCTCACCCGGCGCCCCCTCAGCTCGCCCAAATTCCCGAGCCCCCGCGTCTGAATCCAGCACGCCCTACCCCGATCCATCCGATCCGTGTCGAATCGTCGCCGCTCGGGGCGGAACTCTAACCCAATCGCGATCCGTTTCCTCAATTGGCGCCGGTCGTGTCTATCGCGGCGGCCCGCCTCTACCGCTGCCGGTCGCTCGCCTGTGTACAATCGCCGCCTCGAGGTTTCACTCCGGCCGGTCTTGGCCGGTCACTGTTTCGCGGGGAGGGGAGCACCCTGGGACCGCTGCGTCCTCCCCTAGGACCCCTGCGTCGTCGCCAGCGTCCTCCTCATCCAACCAGGTGAGTTCCGCATCACCCATGTCCGTCTTCTAATTTCTCTGGGAACACTTGCTAGGTCATCGCATCATTCCTCTGAGGCGCCTTGAAAATGCATGGTTATTAATTATTATAATTTCAAGATGTTAGCTAGGTTTAGTCATTGTGATGTGGTATCATTAACTATGTGGTTTTCTGTATTCCAAAAAATCTATACAAATACATTTTGGTTCTTTGCACTGGTGTCGTAAAGCGCCTGTGCCTAGCACCATGGACTGAGGATACATTGCAGGAGAATTTTTGGGCGCCGACAGTTCATCCCTGCTTACCTGCTTCGTTTTGTCAATTTGGTTCTTTTATTGCCCTGGTGACCATCTCTAGCGCATGAATCAGGTGGGTTCTGCAGTTCGTTAGTATTGGAGTCCAAAATCCTTCACTGCTACCTACAGACCTACAGTTAGTACTCTGAACTTTGAAGCATGCTCGATTGTAATTAGCTTATGGCACTGGGTAATATACATGTGATTTCTTTATGGTAGTTGTAAAATGCTTCTCTGAAGTCACTCAAGCATTGGTATTTGCAACAGGGAAGACGACAACATGACGCTGCAGGGTGAATTGTAGGAAAGATAGGGTGAGATTTAGCATATTTATATACCTCATGTCAGTGCAATGCATGTGCTAAATCTAAGGAGGAAGAGGAGGTTCTTGATGCCAATTCACCGTAAGTTTTTTTTATTTTTGGCACATGTTATGGTTGCTAAACGAGATCAATGGCTGGGGCTGCAATAATCGCGTCTGAATTTTAACTTTTCTGAGATGTATGTGGTTCCTTAACAGCCATAAGTCACATCCAAAGATTAATTGTACTGCGTATAGATATTAAGAAACAAGTAGAACCTTGCATTGGTTTCTCCATTTTTATAAGTAGTACCTTACAGTAGCAACTTAATGTATGTGGAGAAGTCCAATTAAAAGAATATTTAGAGTATCTTGGTATGACCACTTATTGACCATGTACACGTTTTTGTGTACTGAATTTTCTTATTATGATACCTTGAGTTAATAGAGTTTACTCCTTTTTAGAAAGGGCCAATGACGTTTACTGTTATTTATTTATTTATGCTTCCACGAAACTTGATCATCACATTCTTTGCTCGGATAGAGATTTTATAGTATCCTCTTATTATTTAATTGTTGATTCACTTTTGTCAGGTGCCTGCATATGTTCATGTATTCTTCAAATTGGTACCTGACTTTGTTCTATGAAACGTGCATTGATACGTTATAGAATGCTACATAATGGAGAAGAAAGAAATACAGAAGTGAAAACATCGAGAAGACTCTACATCTTGCACTCTGATTAAGTACTGTTTACCTGTAAAAAAGAGGCAGAGAGCAACATTTTGAGAAACAAGGAACGTCCTTGAAAGTTTCTTATACGAACCAATTTGCGTAGGTTAGCTCATATGAAATACACATTTATTTTGTAAAATATTTTCTCAGATAGACCGATAGCCCTAACAACTAATGGACATATAACATGTTCTATCTGGGGTGTAACTATACTCAACTATGATAGGTGACTCATGCATAGTCAAGACAATTACATACTGAATTAGCGAATCCGTAAATCTAAGTTGTTTAAGTGGCAACATTTTCCTCTGTTAGTGTTCAGGATGTATAATAATATTCCACCATTGGTTGTAAGATAGCACTATAGTTTTCCAAACGGGTTGTCTAGGTACAACACTAGCATGACGAGACACAGCACGACTGGGCACGACATGGTGAGGCATGATAGCTCAACTGTGCAGTGTAGTGTTGTGCCACCATCCCAGATTCAGGCCCATGCATGACACTATGTGAAAGGATCAAGATGCTCGAAAAATAAATCTTAAGCAATTGTCAATTCCCCCTAGTGCCTACAAAGTGTGTCCTAGCTAGATAAACAAGAACAAGGCAATGAAAGTAAAGCACCCCATGCAATTCTACTCAATCAAGCATGTATGAAACTAGTGCGGAAAGTAACTGCTTGAATGTAAATCGCAAGTAGTAAAGAGGAAGGAGGAGGAAGGATGTTGACATGACAACGTTTTGCCGAGGTATCGAGGAGTCGACACTCCCCCTAGTCCTTGTTGGAGCACCCGCGCAAGGGTATCGCTCCCCTTGATCCGCGCAAGAATCAAGTACTCTCTATGGGTTGATTCTTCGCCGCTCCGGCTCGGTGAATCGCTCACAATCGATCACAACTTGTGGAGGAGGGCCACCCCAATCACCGAGTGGTCTCCAAGCCTCCGATCGCCACCAAACCGTCTAGGTGTTGTCGATCACCAAGAGTAACAAGCTAGAACTCTCACTTGATTCACACAAGACTCATGAGATGGATGGATGTACACTTGAACTCTTGGAACTCACTAATGAGGGCTCTAAGCAATTGATTAACAAATCTCACTCCTCACTAGGGCTTGCTCTCTCCCACACTCCCAAGGTGTCTCTCAGCTGATCAAATGAGCAAAGGCAAGACGAGAGAACAAGTGATGGGGTATAAATACCCCCCTCAAGAAAACTGCTCGTTGGGCAAGCTGTCTGCGCGATTTAAAGAGGCACCGGACGCTCTAGTGCAGGGCATTAGATGCACCGGTGCCTCACCCAATGACTAGTACTATTTGAATTCAAGAGGCGCCGGACGCAACGATGCCCTTGCATCAGACGCGTCTGGTGCTTCTCTGCACTCTCAGTTCTTCTCTGCATTGACACCGGACTCACCCCTAAGTTCGGTGACTTACCACCGGGCGCGTTCGGTGGCTCAAGGAGCTCTCTGGAACCTCTCTGTAACCAAGGCAACAATAAAGAGCAAGCAAGGCTAAGATTGATGATATTCTAATATTTGGTACAAACATTGATGCAATTAATGAGGTCAAGTATTTTTCATCAAAGAGTTTTGACATGACATATCCGGGAGAGGCTGATGTGATTTTAAATATCAAGCTGATTAAATATGAGAGTGGGATTACCTTATTGAAATCTCACTATGTTGAGAAGGCCTTGACCCGGTTTGGCTATGTGGATAGCAAGCCTTCTCCAATATAATACCTTCTAAAAATGAACAAGAGGATAGCTAGAGACAAATTGATGTACTCTCATATCATTGGTTCACTTATGTACTTAGCTAGCGCAATAAGACAAGACATTTCTTTTGTTGTGAGAAAATTGAGTAGGTTCATGTCTGACCTAAGTGAGGATCATTAGCATGCACTTGAATGGTTCTTACGTTATATTAAAGATACAACGAGCTATGGGATTCACTATTCTAGGCACCCACATGTGCTTGATGGTTATAATGACTCACTCAAACTAGATATCTGATATGAGATCTACACCACTAGTGGTTATTTATTTACTATTGGATGTGGCGCAGTGCCATGGAGATCTTGCAAATAGACCATTTTGATGAGGTCAACCATGGAAGCAGAACTTACTGCTTTGGATATAACTACTATAGAGGAAGAATGGTTGTGCGAGCTCTTGTTGGACTTGATGGTGGTTGAAAACCAATACTAGCTATTTTTATGAACTATGACAACTAAATAGTAGTTGCAAAGGTGAGCAATGATGAGGATAATGTGAAGCAATAAGACATGTTAAAAGATGCTTCAAGTATGTCAGAAAATTAAGAAACACGGGAGTAATAGATGTTGCTTATGTTCAAAAAGAAAAAGAGAATGGATGAATCCTTTTACAAAATGGCTATTACAGAATGTGATAGAAAATGCATTGAGGGAGATCCCTTTTTGATTGGACATCCTATGACTAAGGACTTGGGAAGAATAAACTATTGGTAAATTGAGGAGAGTAATCTATAACCCTATCTAAGTGAAGATCCAATACTCTTAGAGCTGTAAAGCAAGCTGACGAATGCCTTAGGGTGTTCTATTGGCTTTAGGAAACAAAGATGTTGTCCTATAGAGGATTCTTGAAAGAACGTACCTATATGAGCCCGACCGTAAAATGTCGCAGTATATCAGAGTTGACTTATCCCTAGTAACCTCGTGAAGAGACCAAGGAGTATGACGTATATGCTCCACCTGCGGGGAAGGCTACTGGCAGCCAGGTACTAGTTTTACTTTTAGTGAAACTTGTTTGCACAATACTTGCAATTTGAGGTGTAGTCCATTTTTCAAGTTGTGAATGGGTGTAGCTTGAAGTTCTAGATGAAAGTTCAACTTAACCGTCTCTACTAAAATACTAATATATATCAATACAACGAGCATAGATAATTCTTTAAATGGGCATTTGAGATATGGTGGGAGATTGTTATAGTATAAGAGCTTGGTCCAATAAGGAATTCTAAAATTTTCATGAAAATCTCAAAGACTCATTCATGTATGTAAAGAGAGAAAGTAGGAATTCTTTAGTCCCTACCTTCTAGTAGTTTGTTCAACACTATTATCATGCATTATGGTATTTCTCTGTTCATATAAGTAAATATAGGTAGTATAATTTTATTTGTAATCCCCAAGTAATGCGGGGTATCCTTCGTTTCCATGGTGTTTGATTTGTGAGTGTTTTTGCATGAGCGTAGTTCATCACTGGCTGTGCTTTTTTTTTTCATGATGTTTTTTGGCCCCTTAATTAGGAAGTCTTTGTCTTCTGACAGCGCATATTACTCTGACATATATTTGTACTCCTACATCCTTATAATAAGTGGGAAATAACCTGCACATGACCAATCCACCAAAAGGTCGTCAAAGCGATATCTGTATCTAGCATTCGCATTCATGTACATCATAACTCTCTTGAAGTAGGATAGTGGGGAATCTAAGAGAGGTTATCCTCAAATACTACTGAAACAGGTAAGTCTAGAGCATCGTATATGTGTAGAAGCTACCTAGATAGCAATCATAGTATGGAAAATGGGGGCCTCACTTTAGTTTCTTGACTTTATTCTGGACAAGACGGGAGAGCATGCAAATAGGGCAGCCGAGATGAGCATGAGTTCGCATCTGTTCTAAAACCTTGTGCGTCATCTATAATGTAAACGTCACATATATTTGGTTTTGAGATTTAGCATAATTTATAGTGTGGATAAAATTTAGATAAAAATCAGTTTCTAAATATATAGTTTAATTTAGAGTACTTATAACTTGTTAATATATATCCAGTTATTATATAATATAATTCTTTTTTCATAAAAAAAGAGACGAGCATGAGCTACCTGGACAGTATACGTACAACAAAAGATAATGATTTCTTTTGGTAAATTAGCCTCCTCATAATCACACATGGCACATCCAAAATTTAATTATGGCATTTAGTTTTTGCCAGAGACCAAGGAAGGTTATTTTTGGTCTTATGCTACCAATTACATATATGCATTTCTGAATCTTTTGGGAGCCTCTAGGGTGGCCAGTAACTACATTGATTTCATTTTTTATTTTTTCGAAAATTAACCTACATCATTTTCTACTATCAGCTATTTGTTGGTATCTTTTGTTTTCATTTGTTGTCCTTATTATTACGTTTTTACAGCTGTTTTCACTTTGTTATCTCTGGTTTCTTCAATGGAAACACAGCCGTCCCAGCTACGTATACCACAGAGCCGAGAGTATAATAAATTTATTTATTTGTTGCGCGAGTCTCTGTTTTTGAATAATGAAGAAGAAAAATGACGCTGTATGGACTTCACATACTTCCGGGAGTCAACTACTCAACTGTACCAAACCAATTCTTGGAGTGTTGCATGACCTGCAGCTGCTGCTGGCTCTCGTCTCGTGTCGTTGTCATTGCTATTCTAGTGAGTGTGATCTTCCTCTATTTCTAAATATCCGTCGTTTTCATTTCCTAAACATAATTTAACTAAATATATATTAAAAATATTTATATTTATAGTTTATAATTAGTATTATTGTTAATAAATTTATTTGAAGATATAAATATTACATATATTTTCTATAAATTGAGTTAAATTTATGATATACACACCGACAGTTATTTAGGGAAGGATGGATTATATCAAGCATCTCCTTTCGTTATTTAATCCGGCCTGCAGTCTCTGTAGTCTCACCTCCGTCCGTGATGGCTACATATATATTAGCACACGCTTACAGCTCATCATCACATCCTGTTTGTTCAAGCTGGACAGGAAATATATCCGGAGGAGTGGAGCCCATATGTAAGTGAGACATTAGTGTTGATAGATACCCATCAGAGAGCGAGGGTTATCATATCATCTGGAGGATTACAGTAGCTACCTAGCAAGGTCAGCACCAAAACGAGTGGGGTCCTGACAGATATAGTTTATCCCTCACCTGCCAGTAGTAAGCACAATTGCATGTAAAGTAATTAATTAAAGTGACAATGCAATGCATTAAAAAAGTGACAATTAATTAAAGTCACCAAGTCAGAGATATGAGATACTATAGGTGTGTAATCGTTTTGCTCGCAGCTTTAGTTTATTTGGTCCATCTTTTTCTATGAAGCAGCTGGTACCTGTGAAAGTGATATATGCGGCATGATGAGATATTCAAATACATGTTAGATCCAATCAATACACAGACATATGCCTGCCTGCCTCTTTATAGCTAGGTTCTTGTTGCTACAGATTAGAGCAAAACACTTCACATTTGAGCCACTTGCAGCTTATTAGGAGTAGGTCTCTGATACCTTCCCTAGATGCATGCCAAACAGGTAAATAGCTATTTCTAGCTGCAGTATTTAAGCTAAAGTTTGGCAGGGATGAAGAGGACTTGGGCACTGACGATATGCATCATTAGAGATGTGCATATTTTGCATAGGGACACAAGGCAGAACCTAGGACCAAGATGCATGATTGGCTGGATAGGGCATGATGGCATGATACATAGTTCCCATCTTGGATTCCCCTATTTAAAACATACTAGTAGGATTCATTCATGCACACATTGCATAATGGAGAGGAAAAAAGGAGAACAGAAAGCAAGGTTACAAGGACACAGAAGAGGCTGTTCAAAAAGCAAGGCAACTTTCTTTTTGAGTAAACTCCAACTTAGGTTCATGAGCTTATTTATTCAGTAGTGCAGCATAAGTTGAATAAGTGTCTATGTAATCCTTAAAATTTCCATCTCAACGCAACAACGCACTGCCTGATGTTCCAGAAAGAAAAAGGTTTCCAGTGATATATCAGACGACTGAAAACTGAACCAAGTGAAACATTTTGAAACTATAATTTAGAATCTTATATATGATCTTGACCCACTGTCCAAGTTGTTAAACTGAACCATGCACGCATGCTTCATTTTTTCTAGTATTAGTGTTTGTGCAAAAACGAAATTTAATTACTGAAGCAGCACTATGACTATACATAGACTATTCTAAAATTATGGTTCACGTCACCTTTGCTTTGATTGGGAAGGCTAAAACTAATAAGAGAATGGTGAGGGGTCAAATTCATGCATAGCATGTAGCTGATAATTATTGTTAGAAGCTTCGGTTGATTTGTGACCACCATGATATGCATAGATAAGATGTATATGAAAGAGACAATAATCTACCGTGGAAAGATCACAAGAAGACTATATTAATTACATCGCCCTCAAGGATAAAAGCGTCCACTGATCAGATATAGGCACCCCAATTATCTGGCAATCTCTTATCTATGTCACTAACATAAGGTTTATGCAGCCAAAACAGAACCCAGCTACGGCATTCTAAAACATGTTGGTATTGCTTACTACATTTGCTGAAAACCCAAAACTACATAGGAGAACACAATGTTGACTAATAATATACACAAAAAGGTCCTTCCTAACTTTTATATAGAATATATCTAGTGTAAATTAGTAGCCATGTACAAAACCACACAATGAGGGCTTGCTTGGATTGAGTCCTAGCAAGCAAATACCTGACAAGCACCAAATCATAACTAGAATTTCCAATTTATCCTAGTGTTTTGATATTTAAAATTTAGTATAAACTTTCTCCACTAAATATCTGCTAGTGAGGATTCTCATGTGCTATGACCGGTGGTAGTATTGTACAAGTACTTAAAAACACTAGGAGAACTCCACCATCTTAGTAGTGAATCGTGACTGTTAGACACTAAAAATTGAGGGCCTAGATTGCGGTTTGATCAGACAAACCTTGCTAGGGCTTGTTATCAAAGTCATTGGTGAAATTGGTCCATTTGGATCAGAATAGTTCCTTGTATCAAAAAACCTCACTCCTAAATAATAATCACAAGAAATAGGCATTCAGTAGTGTATGGTTGTAGATCATTTATCCAATTTAATCCATGCATATTAGAAAAATGAAATTTACATGCTTAGCTAAGTGTAATTTAATCCAAGTACTACTTGCAATGTTTGCTCCAAAGTGTAAATTCAAATACTCGGATCACGGCATGCATGCTAGCTACTACATCGGCCAGCAACTACTGCATCGGCATACATGCAAATTCAAAGTCTGGCAATGTACTACTACATCGGCTAGCAGCTTGGGAGCCCGGGCACCGGCCCAGGGTGGCCGGGCTTTGGCTCCGCCACTGCTCATGGTTCTCCTTGTGCCCTAAGGTATATTCCTTTATTGGCAAAGAAACACCATTTTCGATATTGAGATTCAGTTGTTAAACTGTAACTTTCATCACCAACTTCAATACAGAAGAATATATCTCCCTAGACTTTGCTACGAGTCTCCTGATCAGTGTCTAGTCAGCAACAATTCTTGACTATTCTTTACAATTTCTATTCTATAAATGGCACCAAAGAAATAAATGTTTTCAGCAACAAGGATGATATGGTTTCACAAACTTCCTTTATTCCGTTATAATTTTACATAATTTTTTATTTGACGGTATGTAGCTTCATATGTATGTGACAATATATATTGTAGCAGTCATATCGAGCAAATCCAGCAAGGCCCTACTTGAGCCCTCGTAGCTGAATATGAGTGCACAGGCAAAAACATAGTTTTAGCAAGGTCTCTACTAGAGCCCTAGATTTGAAAAAAAAATCAGGTGCCGACCATCTACATGGTGCTTTGTTGCGGATCTACAACTGACGTGTGGTTCTAGAGGGCATGTGATTTACCATGAGAAGGATGGAATGGATGTTATTGGTGATTTTCTATGAGGATGGTGGAATTGATGTTATGATCAATAATATCACAGATTGCACGGAGCACACGTACAGACAGTTCGTACGCAAAAAAAAATTTCTAGATTTAGGTGGGCACCCAAATCCTTCGTAGGGACCCTAATCCTGGGCCCAGCTTCATGCTCACATCCTATTGTTGCATATGTTTTCTCTCTCACGCTCACACGGAACTGCATGCTGCCTGCTCGCCCACGCTCCGTCCACCCCCCAAGTGGTTGTCTGCCCCTGCTTGCTCCCTTCGACCACCTACTCCTTTTCTTTGCACGACCGCAAGCGTCCACCCCGGCGCATGACTCTCTGGTGGCACTCTCCCTGGCATCAACACCAAGCTCCCACTCGGAGAACTCAAGCTCATCCTTCTCCTCCACCTCATCCTGCATCTACTCCGGCTTCTCCGGCGTTAAGATATGCTTGGCAACCATGGTCGCCTCTAACTTCTTCGTGGGCTTCTTATCCAGCGTTCGAACCTCATCGTCCACGTGGACTCCTCTTCGATGGCCACACGACCATTGTTGCCTCCTCCTCCTCGATCCTCCTCCAGCACCAGCACCACCACCACCACAGCGAGCCGTGACACTCAGGATGGCGCTCCACTATTGCGAGCTGGTCTTCCACCCACTGATGGAGCTAGACTAGGAAACAAGAGGGGGCCATCAACACTAATCTCTTACTTAATATGTATACTTACTAATTTTAATAACCAATTTAATAGCTACTTAGTGGATTTTTCAATTAGTAAGAAGGGGCCATGGCTCTCTTTGTCCTATATGTAGCTCCGCCGGTGCTTCCACCGTTACAATGCGCCACAGCACCCGCCCCTCCACCCTCGCCATGCCTAGCGCCAAGCACGCACGCACTTGAGAGAGGAGAAGGTAGGGAAACCAAAGCGCTCAATGACATATGGAGCTCATTTGTAAGTAACTGATTCCATACTTTTGTGGGCTCTGGTTTGGGGGCTTCTGCTGGAGAAGATAGAATATAGGGCGCCAACAAAAGTTGGAGAAAGCACTTAAATCAGAAGTAGGGGATCTGATTTGGATGTTCCTGATGTGATAATTTTGTTTTACTTTTTTAACATAATGCATAACCATTTCTTGGTGTTGATATAAATATTAGCCAAGCCAGCCATAATGATTTATGCTCTCTCATGTGTATATCCCTATTTATTTACTATTGAAAGAAAATATGTGAAATTTCTAGCATGGGGGCGGTCAAAAAGAAGATAGGGAACATAAACACCTCATGCCAAACATGCATGTGCAGAGGCCAATCCAAGTGATAACAGCAAAAAAAAAAAGAAAAGGAATGCCAACAAACCGGCCCCACAACTTTTTCCATCTCAAAAAATAAAAAATGCTCCACCAAGAGAGTTAAAGAGAACAATAAGAAACCCAGAAAAGGATCTCCTATATATACCCTACCACCATCACGACACCAAGATCACACACCAGAGACCATCAAGCAGCTAGCAGAAGAAGAGCCTTCTAGTCTTCTTCTACCTTACATTATTGTCATCATCCCACAATGCAATTTGCCAGAACATTCATGTTCTCCTCTCTCTTCTGAAGACTAAACCCGGCCAGAACCCAATAAACGCGTACGTCTTGGGAGTTGGGATATGGAAGACCATGGCAGCAGCCACTCTTTGCTGCAGTCCCCAGCGGCTGGCACCGCCGCCGCTACGCTCGCCTACGCATGGGGCTACCAGCAGCAGCAGCCCAGCGCTCCATTCGACGAGCATCCGGCCGACACCGGCGGCGACCACCAGCAGCTGGACTTGACAACGGCGCCGGAGCTCCGGCGGGCGCTGGTCCGCGCACTGACCGAGCTCCACGCGTCGCGCGCCGCGCACCAGGCGGAGCTCCGGCGCATGGAGTCCGAGGCCGCGCGGCTCGTGGCTCTCGTGTCGTCCGCGGCCGCCGAGCGCGACGAGCTCCGGCGGCACTGCCACTCCCTCCTGCTGCTCCTCCATCACCAGGCACAGGCGCTGGTGGCGCCGCCGCCTCATACTCCAAGCCTCCACGCTGCTAGCATCCTGTCGGCATCAGGAGGAGGAGGCGGCGGCTGTACCACTGCTGCTGCCGCGGCGGTCATCATGAACGACAACGAGAGCGCGCCGGCCGACGCCGCCGACGACACGGAGCTGGAAATGGCGCTGGCGCGTCGGCTGCCAGAGAAGGGCCGCCTGGTGGAGGCCGTGGTGTCAGCCGGCCCGCTCCTTCAGACGCTGCTCCTCGCCGGCCCGCTCCCACGGTGGCGGCACCCGCCACCGCCCGCGCCGACCGACATCCCGCCGTTTAACCCCGGTCGCCACAGCCCTCTCAAGGCTGACGTGTCTAACTCCTTCTCGTCTGCCTCGGCGGGGTCCTCGTCTCCTGAGAGCAACTGCAGCGGTGGGCCTCCGCCGCCGCCCGTGGCGCACGCGCTTCCTTCGTTTCACATGAGCCCCTTCTGCATGTAGCTGCTGCTGCACCTGTAATTGCCATTAATTAGTGCTAGCTTAAGTGCCCAATAATTTCGGCGAGGACCTCCTCTAAACTTTGGTTGGATCCTTGCTTGCTTAGACGCTTGAGAACAATGACACGTGGCTCTCTCGTGTTGTGAATTGTTTCAGTATCCCAATGTGCCTGTGTAATCTGAAAGGTCCAAAGGAGATCTTGATTAGTGTGAGTGCTTCTGCCGGCTTTGTTTGTCTGATGTAAAAAGTGAGTATGCAGCCTGCAGGCACACATGCATGCCACTGATCAGTAGATCATCATCAGTGCAGTGCAGCAGCTACCTAGTGTGCAGTAGTGTCGTGTAATTTTGTGAGGTTATTACTGTTTCATGTATAAGCATATATAGTTTCGTCGAGTTGTTACATCCGGCCTAATTACTAGATTTATTGTGTGCAAATAACCATATTAATTGTCCCAAATAAAATTATGCATGACATTTTTGTCCCCCAAATGTTCTTCTAGAAGGTCAATAATCCTTGCAGTAGGGGCAGTTCTAACAGTGTTGTTTGAGCTAGTTTATAGAATATTTTATTCAATCAGAACAGAGGATGATAAGCTAGCTCTTATGCTAAGCTCATACACTTTCCTATGATTTATTTAATTTGTCTATATATGTTTACATGTTTTTCTATACTAGCATGTTAAGTTATTTCTTTTAAAGCTTATATGAGCCAACAAATTGGCTTTATTGTTAGGACGCGGCTAACGCACGCACGACCGTGCGTTAAGCCGTGTGCACGCACGCCCACCTGCACAACAATTTTTTGGTTGAAAAAAGAAAAACAAAACACCATCGTCCTAAACTCCAGCGTCCATGCCCCCGTCGTCGCCCACCACCCCGCCGCGGCGAGCTAGGGTTTCGGCGGAGCTCCATGGCCGCAGCCGCGGCCATGGAGGTCCGCCGAAACCCTAGCTCACCTGCGGCACCACCCTCTTCCCCTTCCCCCACCCCCACCGCCACCGCCTTGGCAATGGCCGGCGCCCCCGCCCTCACCTGGCCCGGTCGCCATCCACCGCCGCCAAGGCCCCTAAAACGCCCGCCGGCATCCCCACCGCCTGGCCGGCCTTTCTCCCTGAACCTCCCTTCCTTCTAAGCCCGCCGGAATTTGGGAAGAAAGAAGGGAAAACTCGCCAGAACCCTAACGCGGAGGAGGAGAAAACCTACCTTGCCGGATTTGCCATGGCTGGATCCACCATCCGCCAGATCCACCATGCCCCGAGTGGATCCGCCGAATCTACCATGGACGGCGCGAGGAGCCGAGGATGCAGTGGGGAGCAGGCACGGGGAAGTGGTGGGTCGCGCGCTCGCCGGAGGAGGTTGGCGAGAGTGGGTGGGGGCGGATCCGCCATGGCCAGCGCGGATGGGGGCGAGGAGAAGCTCGACGCGGATGGGGAGGCGGTGGGGCGCAGGCGTGAGGAAGACGTGCGAGTGTGAGTGGTGCGTGCGATGTGCCGAAGGCACGGCCGCCCAAAAATAAGTCATTACCTTATTGTTAAGGGTACTCTAATTAAAGAGTTATGAGACATGAGCACAATAGCCAATACAGAGTATATACAGAGTAGGTTGGATCGGTCTTGCATAATGACTCTGTTCCAAAATAGGTGTTGTTTTTGGGTATCTTGTTAGATTTATAGAAAATATTAACGATATTTTTATCTCCAAATAATTGATTATGAAAATGTATTCATCAATTAATCTACTGATACTTGAAATTGGCACTTATTTTAGGACGGGGCGAATACAGAGGAAGAGATGATAAAGATATTTTGGTGTGTATGTATAGTGAGCAACTATTAATGTATATACGGCGTATAAAAGTCAAGTTTCTTTTATACTATGCTTTGTATCGGTGGTAGTTGCATGGTGTGGATTTTAATAAAGACGACAACTATACAAAATGACATGAACATACATTTGTCGTATAGTTATATATAGTGGGAAAACTTGGGTAGTAACGACAGTACGCAATAATGATATAAACGTTACCGTACACCTACAAATCCTTGCTATGATCACAAGTCAAATGTTCTTCAACGACCAGCTTACGTTGTTACATACTCTGATATTTATTCTCCTTCAGCTGTGCTAACTATCTGCTCATCTTTACGTCACCATTTTCTCACGGTTTAAATAGTCAAAACCGTCAATTGTTATGTAGTCACTCCGTTCAAAAAGAAAATGCAGAACGTCAAATAATTTTAAATTTTACCAAAGTTATATAAAAAGTACTAACACTTATAATAGAAAACAAATACCATTACTGATTGAAGATAATATTCACTATAAACTTGATCTAAGTTAAGCTAATTTGACTAGCCGAAATCTATAATTATATTGTTTTGTGGATAGACGAAGTATATATATCATCCTCTATTAAAAAAGGAAAAACTCTAGACAAATGTTTGTTAATAAAAGAAGTGTCATTTTAACTATAATTTGTAGCTAGAATGACGTACACTCTTTTAGAGAGAAGGACGTACAAGAAAAATCTTAAGAAAGGAACGTCTTAATTAATGGGCATGCACATTTTATATACTTATGTTCTACACTGCTTGATATAACCTTGAAACATCAATTGTTTATGACTAGATCGAGAGTGTTAATTTGGTGTCAAAGAGGGATTTGGACATCGACGACTACTGCAGTAAGAGATGGCTCCGAATGCCAAGCACAAATTGGAATTTTCAGATGACTGAGATTCTAGGATGTTTGCATGCATGGCACATGGCAGATGTTTTTCTTCGCGAGCTACACTACAAAAATTATAGTACTTCCAATGGCCTGTCTTTCACCTGTAGCCGGGCACCTTTACTACAGTCACAACCGTGCATGCATGGTTCAGTTTGAATGGAGACGCAGCACCTGATTGGCCTTTGGGACCCAACATTTTTCATTTTTTTCCTGATCGATCAGCTGTTCAAAGGTGAAGCAGGCTTTGCCGCCTGTATTGTCAGGTACTGTCCACCAAAATGCCCGTTGGGCCATGCATACCTCTGACAGAATGTGGGCCTGCTTCAGCGGAGAGGGGCCTACACTCAAACAAAGTGTAGGATCTAATGGTTCCCCAAGGAACTCAGTGCTAAAAAAAACAAGTTTATGGCATCTTTGGAATATGGAAGTTATTTTTTTTTTACATTAAGTAGCTCAATTCCTTCTAGTATATATGATTGTGCAAAAACTCTAGCTAGCGTTGAAATAGGGCCTTAAGGATCTTATAAGGATATAATATAAATCAGCCAAAATTGAATATGGCATGAGGAGTTTAGCCTAGCATGGGAAATGTGAGAAAACGAGTTACACTAGTTGCATCCATCACATGGGCAACCACGTCTCAAGGTGTGGCGGCAGCAAAGGATGGTTCACACGTCCTGGACTACAGGGAAAAAGTACAAAGTGTGTGTAGTCTCTGGATATGTGGAGTGTATATCCTTTTGAAGTTGTCCAGGACTTTGCTAGCTATAGCTCCACCCAATGTGCAGCGCATGTCTCGTCAAAAAAAAAATGTGCAGCACATGCATGCTCTGTTGTTGCTCCAAGATATCTTTGAATACCATATGAGATAAACCTCTATGTGTGCATTACAACTGATCTTCCAACAACATTTTCCTTGCAAAAAGAGAAAGGACACCTCATCCATACAATTGTTTTATCTCAATAATAAGCCAAGAAGAAATGAATCCCACAAGATATGTTGTGCCTATATATTTAGTCACATGGAAAAGACTATTAAATTGGCGAGCGATAGTGCGCCGGTGACAACTTGAATTATCTAAGATATCGAGAATTATTTGTCGATTGTTATAGGATCGTACAACATGCATGATAATGGCTCAAGGGTTCTTGATATTAATGGTGTGCTACAAAATCCCGATGGTCCAAATGTAATTGAAACTATTGAAGAATATCAACAATGTCATCTAAGATTCTCCTTGCCAAGGGATGCCAATCCTTACGCGCATATGGAGTGATTGATGGGTAGTTAGCATTGAACCATCACATAGTTGTTTCCCACAAACAATTTGTGCAAATGCCGCGTGATGGATGCACTACTCTCGACATGTACCTTCTACACTACTCATGGTCATCGTATTATTTATGCTCATGCGATTCATAATATCACACTTTCAATACTGGGCAAGTGGTTGATGCACAACCCACATCTCATATCTTATAGGACCACAACCCACATCTCATATCTTATAGGACCACAAGGTCCACTATAAATTTATAGTCCTCGAATTAAGCTTATCTTTACTTTTTCCCTTGTGAAACCATATGCAAAGAGACAAACTTGGCACTATGCTCCAAATGGTGTCATAGGTGTCATGTGAGTAGCAACACTCCACATGCACTCTATGGCTGATCGATTCTGCACAACCCACACTGAACTACCAGCCTCCATGTTCCCTTAGCCTCCTTTGGACTGGTCCATAGCAACAAGGGAGGAGAATATTGCTACACTTCCAAACAATTGTTTCTCCAAATGCACTGTTTTCTTGGTTTTGCTTGGAAAATTGTTTATGAAACACTGTTCTCCATCACATCCTGGATTAAAATAACGGGGAGCAGCATGGTGAGGAATTGACGAGTGATGCCCTAGCTCCATAGCTAGCAATGAGAGCTATACTTGCTTTTCTAAAAGAAGGAAGAGGAAGACGAAGAGCAACCAGTAGTATAAATCTTTCAATCATAGGATCAGGGGCTACATAATTTTATACAATAGGCACTTCTTTCTGTCTCGGTCTGCAATCACTGCTTTGCCTGTCTCTGTCCTTTGCTGCCCAACTTTATCTTGAATTTCTGTGTATTTGTTTGCCATTAAAGAAAGTAAGATTTCGCAATCAAGTGCTGCAAGACTGCACCATTGTATGCACGGTACGTGGAGGCGATGGATATATATCATCATGTTAACTATATGAATCTTCATTTTTTTAATGAAAACATATTGAGAAGATCTAATACGCATGGGTAAGGAGGCACATGGACTTCTAACGAAGTTCTAGCTAAAGACTTGAATCTCAACAAAAGAGGGCATAACAGTTCTATTTAAATATAGGGCTTTCCTGTGATACCTTCAAATAATTATGAATCGTTTATTTATTTTGATCGGACGGTAATAATTATTTATTACAGTACCTCATAGGAGGTAATATATGTAATATATATATATATATATATATATATATATATATATATATATATATATATATATATTGTAAAATAAGACAAACAAGTAAAGTTTAGATAAAAAAATATTTTTCTAGATTTGATTGATGGGTGCTAACCAACTTTAGTGATTTACATGTGCATGCATGAGGTGAGACAATGAGTAAATATTTATGTGTGCATGAATGAGACTCGGATTCAGATCAAATACGTGTGCAATTAAATTTAGATACAACTATTTATACTATTTTAATTTAAAGTTCAATACTGATACAGATAGTCCAAATTAAAAGATTTTTTAATGTTAGATTAGAAGAAATTTTATGTGCATACGAAACTTTATGTTACTGTACGTGCTCAATATACGTAATACCTATATAGTTTATAAGAAAGCTCTTTTTGCGAGTATATTAAAAAGCTACTCAATTATGTAATATATTTTTAATCTAGTTTGTATTTTGTAACATCTTTTTTTTCTGCTAATGTTCATGGATCAATTAATATATATTGATTACTAATTTCTTTCGTATATATATCTTATTTTATAACTGAATATTTAATGTATTTTTCTTGTAAAGACAAAGGGGACGATGCCCATAAAAAAGGAAGGAGCTGTGTGCCCTTCTTGTCTCCCGTAATCACCTCAATGCTTCCTTTTTCTTTTCTTATATTAATTAGTTTATTACTTTAAAAAAATCTAGAAAAAACAACAGCTAATAAGATTCATTTAAGATATTACCTCCTAAAAAGTAAAATTTGTACCGTAATATTGCCCATATAAATGTAATAAGTTAATCACTAGGCAGTTCGGTCGAGGAAAATTTAAATAATGTTATTCATTCATCCCTACTTTTACATGTACGCCATAGCAAGAACATGATCTCTTTTTCTTCCAAAGAAACTAACATAACTTTTGGGTCTGTGATAGCTTGTTCTAATTTTTATGATAAAGGAAGAATTTTATTAATTCATAATTACTATACCGAATTGCTATAATAAAAGTGAATTCACTTTCGGCTGCTGCCTAAACACAAAGCCTAAAAGAAAGAAGTCTGACACTCCAATGATAATCAATTCTAAAACTAAATCGCCATCTATATGTGCTTAGGGAAAAACACTGTAACCGCATGCCATGAATTGTTATGGTACCTCCAACACCAAAGCATTTATGTGAAGGGATTTTGGAGGATAATCCATATGCGTAGCCAATGGATTACCAAATAATTAGCTTGTTCTAATTAGTATTGTTATTCATGTGAATTTGATTTGTAACACATGCGTTTTATTAGGAATGGAAACGGATAGGAAAACTCATCCTCCATTTCTATTTCTACATTTGTTCATCGAAATCAGGGCTAGAATCGGAATAGCAGGGTACGAAAATGTGATTAAGATATCTAGACATACAAAATCAAAGTAATGTGAGAGCAAAATTCGACAAAAATAGATGAGAAATTTCGATATTTAACCCTCAATGCATGTGCATCTCTATATTTGACACCCAATTCAAACACATTCAAAAGTTTAACCCTATGTGAATTGTCCGATGGATTTCTCTTATTTTCTCTTCTTTTCTATATTCCTTTCTTGACAGTTGAGCGCCACCACCAACTCAGGCGAGGATGTCACCTTTCGGCTTTCGCTTGTCCCTGGTTGCCTCCTCTGCACGGGGCAACTGGTGGCTATCTTGGCCTCTTTGACTTTGCCATAGTCAACAATGGATCTGCGTCCACCACCGTTGTCATCATCATTGAGGTCAACACCATGGCCAACCTAGAGTTCGCCTACCCAATGACAACAATTTTGGCTTGGCCCTCGGTTTGCCGATCTCCATCACCATCTAGAGGTGTTTCTAAGCTTCACCATGGCCGACAAGCCAAAGCGGTCGGTCCTCTCTGTCATCGACGACCTATCGTTGTACCTCAAGAGGCCATGTACTTTGACTTCTCGACGCCCACAAAGGGGACGAGAGCATCCAACACCACACCATCAAAGGATAGACTTTTCAGACATTTGACTTTGCGACCAGCAGCATTCTTGCCTAGTTAGGATGTGGCATCCGATGGGGCGGCGTCCGACGCTAGGCAGCATCCTTGCCTAGGCGAGCGATGGGATCCGACGTGGCGGGAGTCGCGAGAAAAGTCATGACCGGGAGAAAAGAATATGTAAAATAGAAAAAGGAGAGAAATGCCAAGGATCAAAAGAATTTGTATGTGTAGGGTTATATTTTGAAAGATGTGCGATTTGAATACAAAATATAGATACAAAATATAGAGAGACACGCGTATTGAGTCTTAAATATAAAAAAATTCTAATACAGATGGGTACAAACAAAAAATGGCTACTTAAATGAGGACAACGAATTTATAGCATGGGCTAACTAGTAGTCTAATTTTAATTTATAAGAAAAAGTTCCAAAAATGTTTGGATTTTTACTCCTCACGCTTGGGATTACGCCTTGGGTCATTAGATAAGAATCCAAAGATAAAGAGGGGATCTTGAAAACAATGAATTGAAGGATTTGATTACTCAATATTCGATTGGAATAGATTTACAATAATTGTAAAAAAAATATGAACTTTCTATTCCATAATAATTCCTAAGATAAATCCTCAGCTACTGTATTGGCTTGGATGCATAAATAATAATTCTAAAAAAATATGAACTTTCTATCTCAAAAATCCTCAGACTCATAGCTGGAGCTCTGATGTCATCTCCAGCATTTTTAATAATGAAGATTCTCAGATTATTCAAAAAACACAGATTGTTCCTGCTCATACGCCTCACATTATAAGATGGAAAACTTCTAAAAAAAGGTGTCTGCTCTAGCAAAGAGGCGTTTAGACATATTAATTCTCTTTTGCATAGTCAAATTCCTCAAAATGGAACTAGGGGCGTTACTGACCAAGCCATATAGCTATTCTCCAAAGCATATGGAAACACAAACAAATTTCTCCTTGTATTAAAACTTTTTTGCTTGGAGACTAATACGAAGAGCGTTAGCTGCCGGTGTCAGAGCAGAGAGATTTACTGAAAAGATTAAAATTGAATGTGCAACATGCAACCAGGAAGAAAATGATTTTCACTGCTCTTTTGCTTGAGCCGTCTGGTTTGCTGCTCAATTCCCTATTCGCACCTCTGTATTACCTTTAGAACAGGAGGGGGTTCAAGAGATCCTATCAATTTTGATCAATCATAGCACCACTAAAGATGAATTACAAATAATTATTACAACCTTATGGTACATATGGAAAGCACGATATGATGTTCGCTTCAACAACAACCGTGGACAGTCCAGGGAGATGAGTTCTGTGTTATGTGCAGTTTGCGAGTAGAAGAAGATATTAAACATCTCTTCTGTGACTGACCGTTTGCTCGGCAATGCTAGAGTAAGATTAATTTTCATTGGGACCTAGCACTTCCCCTGACTGAAAGATTGACAGCCGCAGCAGCAACCCTCCATCTGGACTTCTAGTGCCATTGCCTCTTGGGAGCTATGGAAAACTCAGGAATGATAAGATCTTTCAGCGCCAAAGTCCCTCCTTGTCGGTGTTATGACCCGGGGGTCAAGTGCACCGGCTAGTGAATTTGTATATTGCGTGCTCCTCTCCCAGATGTGATGCAAGAAGGACACAAGATTTATCCTGGTTCGGGCAAAAAAGGCCCTACGTCCAGCGGGGGAGGATGGATCGTGTTATCTTGCACCGAAGTGCTCGTACACAGGTTTACATGGGGGTGCTCAGAGTGAGCTGAGGCCTAAAGCTAGCAGGGCTATCCTAGGCGGTCGGTTGGTTGCTTGAGGGGTCGATCAAGCAATGGGGTGTGTGGAGTGTGAGGATCAGAGCCGATGTCTGAGTGAGAAGTGTCCGAGCGAATGTGGGTTTGTGCCAGAGTCGCCCCCCAAAAAAAAAGTCCCCTTCTTCTATCTCGGCGTCCCCCTTTTATAGACCAAGGGGAGGCCCGAGGGTACAGGGTCCTAAACTGTTGTAGTGTGGGAGGCGTGTCCGCGGCATAGTGTTGGCGAAGGGACGTCGATCACTGTGGCGGCGTGGCCTTCCCGTTCTTCCGGTGCTTCGGGGCATGGTGACAGTAGACTAGACGTTGCTGCACGTCGCGGCACAGTAGGGTCGACCTTCCGCAGACGGGCACGAGCCCCATAGTTGAAGCGGGACGGGGCAGATGGAATGGCCCCCATACCGGAGTGGTTGGAAGTAGGGGTCGAGCCCCCAGTCGAGGGGAGGGGTCGAGACCCGCGTGGCCTCGTCGTATCCCTGAAGACGTCGTCGAGGGCCGTTCTGTTCACGTCTCGAGGGGTGCCTCTGGAGTCCGTACTCGCGACGTGGTTACAGCGGCAGCACAGTTGACGGAGGTCCGGGACATGGTGATGAGCTGATGGATTTGACTGCGGTCGTGGGTGCCTATGGCGTTAGGTGGATTCCCTTTAACCCATACCGGGAGCAAGTGAGCTGATCGAGCTTCCCGTCCGGGGGTCGTTCGTTCGACCCCTGGTCCGTCATTCGGCGTCGAGGTAGAGGCGGAGGGGTCGTTCGTTCAACCCCTGGTCCGTCATCTTTCCAGAAGCAGGCCGGCCCACGACTGGTCGCTATCGCCGGTGCAGGGGGCCTTCGTGTGATGGACCCTTCTTTGCTGACTTGAGCGGTTGGTTGGTTCCTGTCTTAAAAATGATTGTTATGTTAAGCGTTAAATTATCGAAGGGTTTAGGGTACCCCTTACCTTTGTACCCGACACTCCTTGTCTCTTTGGTTTTCTAATTTTAAGAATCAATGTTTGATGCAGTCTGTCTTTAAGGAGAACCTTAGGTCCTCCTTTTGTTTTTGGTTAGATGCAATTAGTTAACTCAGGTTTGTAACTCTTTTCTCCTCTTGATAAGTTTATAAAAGCTTACTGTGGGGATCCCCACAGTCTTTTGCGTCAAAAAAACAAACCGTGGACAGTCTGGCACGTACATAATGCAGTGGCAGCTGAAATTGAAAGTTGTCTGTTTTTCTTGGAAGACAAGAAAGTGCCGGTTCAAAATCAACAACAGCTAGATGAAGAACAGAACAAAATGGTGACAATCAGGTGACTTCTGTGAATCCAGAATTAAATCAAGCATGTGTTGTGCGACCTCCTGCCCATGGTCACCGGCAAGACTGGATTTGTACAAATAGCTCAAACCTGCAGACAGGAGCAACAAAACTCAAGTCTATACAAGAAGCAGGTAATACTTTAACATTTGCAGGTCCACTGATTAAAGAAAGGAGAAGCCGGCAACCATACAGACTCTATTACCAAAATGCACAACATGATCAGAACATGCATAGGCATATTGTTTGCTCTGATCAAATCTGGGTTATTCTCCTTCCACCCTATGTATTTATATCTGATAGATACACAAACACCTTTCCATCATAGGGAGATCTGGAAGATAAAAATCCCTCTGAAAATTAAAATCTTCCTGTGGTTCTTACAAAGGGGTGTCGTTTTAACTAAAGACAACCTCGCCAGGAAGAATTGGAAGGGAAGCCAGAAGTGCATTTGCTGTAATAGAAATGAAACTATCCAATATTTGTCCATTGACTGTCCCTTTACCAAAATAATTTGGAGGATTATCTTTTTTGCTACTAGTTTGACCCAACCAAGATCAATCAGCCACATATTCGGTAGTTGGCTCACTAATCAAAATAAAAGAATTAGAAACTTGATTTGGGTGGGGGTGGCTGCCATGTGTTGGGCTATCTGGAGATGTCGTAATGATGTTGTTTTTAATCAAATGAAATTTAACTCTATTAATCTTCAGAGGAGCGTACTGGTTACGCTTCTGGGCACAGTTGCAGCGTGATGAGGCAGCCAAGGACGTACTCTCAACGATGAGCAAGAAATTAGAAGTAATTGCTTTAGAGATCTCCAATAAAGGATGGAAACATTTATATTGTTTGAACTAACGTCCTGGTCTTTCTTTAGGCCTTTGGCTTCCTCTTTTGTTTTCCTACAAAACGTTGTATTTTTGGGCTGTGTACATCCTTGGATGTAGAGGCCGGATTATGTTATCTATTATAAAAAAAAAATATTGCTTGCTCTGAACAAATGCAGGCCCAACAGGTTTGCCATTGGGAATCAACAAGTAGGGTATATGACGCCCAAACAAGTACAATCATCACAAGGAGTACAGGTGATGCGGGTGAACAATTTTGGATCTCTGCAATGAGCCTTCCTCAACCGCCTCTTTATACAGTTACTCATCCGGCACTCCTACCTGGCACGAGGTGCTATACGGATGCGTCTACAATGCCTGATTCATTTATGCAGGTACCAAAGCGAGCGGGTTTGGGAGTGTTCATTCTAAACACTCAGTCGAACATTAGGAGAAGTTCACCATTTTAGCAGTGATTCGAGATCAATCACAAGCTAAAATACCCCAACTCGCTCATATTCTAGCTACTCAGGCTTAGCTCATACAGCTCAACTACTAGTCAAATGCAGATCACTTGTATGTAAACGGCTGTCCCTTAGTGATGTCCTTGCAATCTCTAACTGGTGATCCTATCACCGTAATTGCAGCACGTTGCTGCGAGTAATACAATTTGATTTTCATAAAAAAAAACTGTGGAATGAGTGATCCTGCATTGTACTGGGCCTGAACAAAACAAAACAAAACAAAACAAAAACGTATACCATAATGGAGACTGGAGGGAGGCAGAGCACCCACTCGCTCGGCGAACTGGCGAAAGATAAACTGGAAAATCGTGACAGGCATCACCATAATATTGGGCCGGCCTGCATAGAGATGCCGAAACACATATGGGCTCTGTGGGCATGGTTAATCTCTGTCGGGCTGGCGCAGATCAACATTCTGGCTTCACGGGACGTGCATGATGCAACAGGCCTAACCAAAAGAGAGCCCAACAGTGCCCACGAGCTGAGCATGGCGTTGATACGACACGATGGAAGTAAGTGGCACAAGGGGAAAACACACACACACACACCTAGTAAAAGTGCTGGATTCGGGTGGCACGAAAAAGAGAACAAACAAAAAAAACCTGAAAAAACAAGACATTTTCAAGTTTAAGTAAAGTACGTAGGAGTACAAACTCTATTCGTCTGATCGTTTTGGTGATTGATAAGTCGGCTCATGCTGCTTTTGGTCGTTTTATTGTAGGAGAAAAACAATTTTTTAGTGGCTGATAAGCCGACTGATAAGCCAAACAACATGGGTATGTTCGTTTGAATTACTTTCATTTTGTTTCAGCTTATTTTAACTTATTCTACCTCACAAAACACTAGCCGGAATCCGCCGGGTACGTTAAGGTTGGATCCTGCATGATGCAGTGGCCACTTTTACTGACTAGTGCAAGCGGCTCACTTACAAATATGAGTATGTGATTTTTAACATGGACTGGGATATGTTGTCCATGTTTGTATTGTTTTGTTTTTTTTTTAACGACCGGCAGGAGCTCTGCCCGGCATATATTAATAGAGAAGAAGGTCCATGTTTGTATTGTATCCATTCTGGATCGTGGAAGTGAGCTTCGATTCATTTGCGACAGTAAGGCAGGATCGTCTGTCCGTGCCGACAGCAGTAGTGGCAGCAGCAACATCCCCACCCATCTCTGCCATGGCATGCTAACATGCAATGCAATGCAATCGAAGTATAGGTCGGCTTTCATTTTCGTGGCCACGCTAGCTGCCCCAGAGCATAACACGAGAGCGCCAGCACCAGCATTACTGCCCGTGCCGGAGAGGCGTCCCTCCCTGATCTGGAACGACCTTGCCAACTGAATGCCCAGCAATGAACAAGATGCTTTCCTCCTCCTGCTGCTCGACATCTGCATCTTCATCGGGAGGTGCCCACCGTGCAGCATTCAATTCTGGTAGATCCATACCCCAACCCCGAACCCTCCTACAGTACACAGATAGTACTCCGAATTCCTCTGCCCATTCATATTCTCAGACAGAGGATCCCATCTCTCTGCATTCGTACTCACAGGAAAACAAAATCATGTTTTTCTGACATGGGATCTCACAATGTTCAACGGGCACAAAGGCCCACTATCTGCGTTGCAATGCCAGACAGCAAACGTTCAGCCCCTCAAGTGCATGATCAGTGAGCTTCTGATAGTGAGTGTCCTTCCTTTCAGCCAAAATCTCAGCACATCAGATGCAAACACTAATTGACATTGAACACATAGTATGACTTAATTAAGGACACACGCCCACACTGATCAGGTACACACAATTCAAAAGCAGCACATGCTGTACTTGCAGGTCAAAATGTTCAGCTAGCCTGTAATGTTTTCGCTTTTCACTGAAGAAGAATTAAGAACATGGCTATTCTCCCATGTCTTCTACAGGGCAAATCCATCCCAGTCCAGGCATAACATTGTACTACTAACAATCTGACTCTTCTCCACAACCAAGTGAGTATCTCACATAACACACACACACTGACACACGGTGTGCACCCCTGACCTCAACATACACTTGCTGTGGGCGGGGGGCTGGCAACAACATACCACACACTCAGATCAGATGACTAATAGAGAGACCGAGCGAGCGAAATCAATCAGCAACGCTTCACGCCTGCTCCAGGTAAGCTTCCCATGTGTCAGGAGCAGGGGGAGGTTGAGCAAATGGTGAATCAGGAAGGACCATCATATATATATAACCCTTGTCAAAAAGCGACCCAAAAAAGAAGAGAAGCGGAAAAACTGTAACCATGGTGTGGAGGTAGCTTAGTTTTCTGTTGTCTTGTTTCTTTTCTGTTGTTGGAGAGGTGACATGGCGGTGGTGGGTCCCTGCGCTAGCAAGCCGCGCCCTTGTGGCATGACAGGGCACCGGCATCCGAGGTGATGCTGCCAACCATAGATGATGACTTGGCACCAAGGCTGGACGCACGCGAGTAGCTGGCTGAGGCGCCAGCACCGGATGGAGTGAAGTAGGCGCCGTTCAGCAGCAGGTCGCCCTCCGATCTCCAGTTCCAGCCCTTCCACACAGTCTGAGCAGTTTCGACCCTCTTGGTCACCTGCAGTTCGGTTACATTGCAAGTTATTTTTCAACTACCACTAAAGAATGGCTGCTGAAAGCAAATAATTGGCAGAGACATCATATCTACAGCAGTACCTCCTTGGCGAACGGGTTTGTCGGAGCAAGGTAGCGGTTGCCCTGGCTGTTGATGGTAGGCTCAGCGCTCCCGCCAATGGCATACATTTCCCAGTGGGTGTAGTCATTGTTCACAACATGGAAGTAGCCATGCCGGCACCTGAAACAAGAACCATTGAGATTGTGGCATAGGGGTAGCAAAATAAAATGCGTAACAAGAAATGAATACAGATCAGTGCATAGTGATGCTGCTGGATAGGAACAAACAGACAAGGTTCAGTATGCTGGTGTTCAGTTCATAAATTCACCTTGGCATTCTCTGAATGAGACCTTCACCAAAATGGTTGAAGGCTATTGTCACCTGCATTGCCTTGTCCTTCACATAGGAGTCACTGTGGCCCAGAAGCATCACCTGCATCAATTTCAGTTTCACCATTAGATGATAAATCCAACCAGGCCGTTTCCTTAGAACATAGAAAGAATCTCGTCATGCACGTGACCGTCAGATACTACAGCAACATCCTCAGCATAAGCAACCGACAAGTTCTGGTTGGATTTGAGAGAACAATTCCAAACTACACTTGTACTGGCATAAAACAAACGAATTCTCATGCATATATGCGCCAAACCATGTAGAATCATCCATTGTTTCCCATGTCTTTGTTGAAGAAAACAAAAGGACCATCGCACACGGGCACTTTTTAATTAGTATTACAGGGTGAAGACAAACAAAAGCATAGGATCTAGTAGGAGGAGGACGTACTACCTCGTTGTGGTGGGTGAAGTAGTTGTTGGACACGGTGATGGCCGTGGATCCCATGATGGCATCGATCAGGCCGTCGGCGCAGTTGGAGAGTGAGCAGTGGTCCACCCAGACGTGGCTGGAGCCGAAGATGGACACAGCATCCCCGTCGGCCATGGTGCGCCACCCATAGTGACTGGGCGAGCTCCGCACCATGGCGTTCCCCGTGGGCTTGCAGTCGTGGATGTGGAGACCATGGATGATGACGTTGGTGATGTACTGGATGGTGATGCAGGCACCATTGGCGATGTGCACGTTGGCGCCACGTCCGTCGATGGTCTTGAAGCTGTTCATGATGAGCTCCTCCTTAAGCGTGATGACCATGTCCCGCTTGAAGATGATCCAGAGCGGCTCTTCCTGGATGACGGCGTAGCGGAGGGTGCCCTCGCGCGGGTTCACAGGGTCGTCATCGCTTGGGTCGGTGACCACGTAGATCTTGCCGTCGCGACCACCAATGGCGTTGCGGCCGAAGCCGATACCGCAGTCGGCCAGGCGCTGGCGGTTGTTGTGCCAGTCCGAGTCGCAGCGCCAGCAGTCATCGATGGGATTGCCTGTCCCGCACGACAGGTACCCGAGATTTCGCCGGGCCGTGCTGTTCCTGATGGACCTGCAGAGCAACCATTCATATCCAATTATTTGGAATCCAAGCACCATGTCAGCCACAAAGTTAATAGAAAACTACTACAGACAAACTTTAGGAATTTGGGCACTATAGCACTTTCAGCTTTATTTGGTAATTATTGTTCAACCATGTCGCAACTAGATTCAAAAGATTCGTTTCGGGATTTACAGATAAACTGTGTAATTAGTTATATTTTTTATTTATCTTTAATACTCCATGCATACGTTTAAAAATTCGATGTGATGGGGAATCTTGAAAACTTTTGGAATTTTGGGGCCAACTAATCAAGGCCTAACTAAACAGAAAAAGGAGCAATGATAAATAGAAGTATCATTCAGTGTACTCAGCAATTCGATGCCCAATGCAGTAATAATTAGATGGCAGAAGGAACATTTCTTACTGACTCTTGAATCTTATGCATGGGCTACAGCAATTCTAGATGTAGCAATATTCATTAATGAATTCAGTTACAGTAATTAGAAGATCAATGCAGCCAGGAAACTTGCAAGAGATTTCTTACACTATGTACAATAATAAGTGACACAACAGAAAAATACTATTTCTATGGGGACCAATTCACTGTCGATGCCCATTCGTTGCATCTAACATGTCGGTCAATAATGCCTTGTTGGCACCAAACTCAAACAAGAACACTTCTTTTTTTTTTCTGTCGGTGCAGCATTGTAGTATTCTAGATCGGACGCTACAAGTTTCGAGCTCCACTACAGAGCATACTCAACTGTGAATCAGTTGCCGTTACCAGCTCTACCAGAAGATCTATGCATACAAACAGCTTGGTGGCTGGTGGGAAAAAGAGATGGACGTGGGTGGAAACACCATGAATGCGCGTCGCAAATGCAGGGGCGACCAGGGCAGGGCTGCCCCCACACGGGGCGTGGGGAGAACGTGGTGTGTCACTGCTGCATGCCAGTGTGCCACCACCCTCACCAGTGGTGGCTCTAGAGCCTCTGCATTGTGTGCGGTGGCAGCTGCACCGCCGTGCTTCTGAAGCGGTGAGCACGGAAAGGGAGGGAGGGAGGGAGGTTGTCCCCGGTTACCGTGGACACGTCGTAAAAGGCAAACGGAGTTAATGGCGATCGCCGATCGGCCCCGGCAGTGCAGTTGCCACTCCACGGCGGTACGGTGCGGCGCGGCAGGGTCGCGTCGCCATAAAAGCGCGCCTGTGACTGAGAGACAGTGCGTGTGGGAGGTGGGCCCCGCGCGTGTTCATGCTCCCACGTGGCAGAGTAAAGATCTGCTCCGCTCAGGGAACAGTATTCTTGTTCGTATCTCCTCGCTCTTTTTTTTTCCTTTTCTATTCTACTGTGAGACTGCGGGTGGGCCCGGCCTGTCGGGCTGTGGACAGAAAGGCTACTACAGTCGTCTTCTCTAAATAAAAACTAGTACTACTGCAAACTGATGAGGATACTAGTTGTAGCCGAAAAGCAAATCACTTGCCGTACAGTGCTGGTGGTAAAACAATTCGCAAAATCATGCTTACGAGTACGTAGATCTACGTTTTTTACATCAGCTACAGCGCTTTCAGTCAGTTGGCGTGATTGATTTAAGGCGGGGAGCGAAGGGAAGGGAAGGCAGGAGAGAGCGACTTACACGTGCACGACTTTGGCCACGGCTTCCGGATCCTCCACCGCGCCGGCGATGGCCCTGGCTGACCCGACGGCGTCACCGTCGGCCCTGCTGCCCCTGCAAAATATATTCCAGGTAGAGTCCGTGACCGTGAGTGATGTTGGACACCGCCGCAACCAAGAAACACAGCACATGCAGATGATGGCAACAGCTAACACAGCGCTTTCAGTTATTAGAATGTAATGGATATAGCTGATTTCAATAAAAAAAAGACCAATTTCGTACGGCGTTGCTGTCACCAAACAAACAAAGAAAGAGAAATGTTTCAGGCTTAAACAATGGTACTCTAGTCATCCAGCACTAGCAATTCATCGCAATGATGATGATGGAGTAGCAAATTTTAGCAGCAGTAGGAATAACAGGAGTGGGTGAAGCGAAAAAGCAAGCGAGGGGGCACGGTGAATGGATCCGTGCGGCGTTTGTCTCAGCATCATCATGGTTCGTGTGCGGCGAGCAGCGGAGTGGATGCATGCACGCCATGGCCGTGCCGCTCCATGCGTGCTCTGGTCGGTCGGTCGCGACCCAAAAGGCAACGCGGAGTAAACAACCAGCGCAGCAGCAGCAGAACACAGAGCATGGCTGCTTTGCGCACGCGAGACCGTACCCAAACCCAAGGGCAAACAACAAGGCTGCACAGCACTGCAGGTTATCCAAGCGAATTTTCTGTTGCAGCCTTTTGTTTCTCTTTTTTGTGTAGCCAAAAAAGTGCAAAACCAAATGAGTGCAGAGTGCTCCTGCTGGGTGTGTGGGTGCATTTGCCGGGGGCGCCAAGGGATACGCCGCGATCTCGCTTGCATCTTCTTCGCCCAGCTTTTTCCAAGGCTTCTTGTCCGCCCGCCCGTCGTGCCGTCCTCCCAAATCTTTACCCCGCTTTACCGTGGCCGGTGCAGGACTGCTCGTTGGGGGTTTGGACGTTTGGTTGCAGCAAAACTACGAAACTGCCCCTCTCTACCTGCCAGTCTGCCACAAGCCACCGTAACGAACTCGGCAACGGAAAGCAGCATCTCTCAGCTGTTACTACTGCTTTGCACACGGCTCCAATCCAAAATTCGAAACAGAAATCCCAATCCCCAAATTACGAATTCCGCTGGTTACCGCGCACCAACGTACGTCCCTCCTAATCCTAATAAAACCCAAAACCAAAATTTGGGATGGAAAATTTTTAAAGCAACCCAAAAGGAGATTAATCGCGCAACGGAGCAGCTGCCTGCCTCCGGGATCTAGACGGGGACCGAACGTAAATCAAAAGGAGAGAATTGGACGGCCCAGATCGCGAGCATGGACCGACGCACGCACCGGATTCGTCCCACCTGGCAAACCCCAGGCGGAGGGGAGGCGCAAACAGAGGAGAAAAGCAGAGGATGGAATGGAATTGGTGGAGCGCGCTCACCTCGTCGTCGCCGTCGTGGTCGCCGTCGCCGCCGGCCAGGAGGAGTCCCGCAGCCACCGCCTCGCGCCGCCCGCCACCACGTCCACCGCGGCCGTGCTCCGGTGCCTGCGACGCACACAGAGAGAGAGATAGAGAGAGGCGTGTGGTGAGCCCACGGTCCTGGGCGCGTCGGAGCAGCAGATGAAAAACAAATCGAAAACGGAGAGCCGCTGCGAGGCGGAAATCGACTGCCTCCACTCCGGCACAAGCCCCGGCGGCCTCGGTAGCAAAAACAAATTCCGAAAGCCGAATTCTGGAACAAGAGGCAACCGAAAACCCCTGCAGCAGAGTCCAACCACATTAGACGGCGAGGAGACTCACCGGAGGCCGTCGAGGACCGTCACTCGCCCGCCAGGGAGCGCGGCGCTGCCGGCGACCACCACGAGGACGAAGACGAGGAGCGCCGCCGCCGCCGCGGCGAGCCCCACCCTCCTGGTCCTCGCCGCGGAAGAGCCCGCCTCTGCCATGTAGTACGACCGCTCCTCGCCCCTCGAGCACCGCGCACCCTCTCAAACTGCGTGCGTGCGCGCGCGGAGAGAGAGAGAGAGAGAGAGAGAGAGAGAGAGGAGTACGGGAAGCGCGAGGCGGACGGAGGCGAGGAGGAAGGGCTTCGAGCGCCGCGCCGATTTATACTAGTGCCGCCGCTCCGGCCTCGAGCCCCCGACCAGCCGTACCCGCATTGCCCCTCTAGAATACTGGATTCGCAAACAGATCCCCCGGACCGCGAGCGTAAGGGCCTGGATGCAAATACGAGGAACCATATGGCGGTTTTATACGGTTCCTGTGCGTGCCTTCCAAAATCTGCAGTAGTCGCGCCAACTAATTGCGGGGAAGGGGGTTTAGGAGGATATGATTAGGAAGATGGCCGGCCTTCTGCTTCTGGTAACGAAAATACAGTAGTATGGATGGCTGTGGTGGGGTGTGTACGTGCATTACAGTCCAGCAAAGTCAGACTGTACTGAGGCTTCCACCAAACTGGCGTTGCGTTGCGTGCGTCATAAATACTACTACTAATACTCTATGCGTTTTTTTTTTGTTCTGTGGAGTAGTAATATAAAATGGGATGGAATGTGTGTGATCAGTCACACTAGTGTCAGTAACGCTAGCTATTACTGTCAGCACGATAACCGTCCCGCTCGTACCAACAACTAGATGGTATACTCCCACAATGCATAACAACTAGTAGGTGTACTCTCAAATGACTGCAGCATCCAACTATTCGTGCTCCAATTATTTGTACAAATAAATTTAAGCAGATTTATAAAAGGTATTGATAATATTTATATTTTTAAATAAATTATAATAAAAAATAACGATGCTACTAATTCTATACTATAAATACCAACGTTTTCTTGTATATATATTTAATGAAAGTTAATTATGTTTGACTTCTCAGAAAAAATGAACGTAGGGAGTACATTGAATTTGCAGTGTTTTGATTTTTTTTAGATTTTACTCCTTTTCAAGAAAAAGAGTTACATCTTGCTAAATTATATGATGTATGGCATCTAGGAATCCCACCAAATGATTGCCTGGGTGCATCCTAGTGGAAAACATGTAGGAACAACTTTGGTGGTGAGTAAAGTTTCCGTGGAAATTCCATACGTATTTTTCTTTTGCAACTTTTAAGTCGATGTAGTGTTTTCCTCTCTAAAGTGTGCTATGCAAAAATCACATACTCTATTCATGTCAATGGTTGCAAAATAGGGCCTTAACTCTTACATATGTTTTGAAGAAATATAAGTTGGACGATTCGATGTGCAAATAACATATACGGTCCTTTTTCCTAACTTTTTTTTTCTTTATAATCAGTGCATATAATCTCTTAATGAATGATAGTTCACAATCAAATGTGTCATGGGAACGGGAATAACCACGTGCTAGTATTTTTTTTTAGAAACAACAATGTTACATGTCACAATTAAATTCATAATTGCCTTTTTCTATGAACCCTAGTGTACACTATGAGCACGCAAGCGTAGAAATGATCGATGTGAGTTACTCCCTCCATCCCAAATTGTAAGTCATTTCAAGAATCTTGGAGAGTCAAAGTTTCTTAAGTTTTATAATGTTGTGCTCCCCCACCATCAATTACTGATGTGGGACTAAACCCAACAGTACTAGAGTTCTAGGAAGGAGGTCAACACACCTATATAAAGGGATGAACACAATGATGGATCATAGCATGGTCAGTGATATGGGTGGGAGAGCAAAGAGTCAAGAGGTAGTGGGGGAGAGAGGGCGGCAGAATGGCATAGCAGTGTAACCACGGGTAGTTGTGAGCAACAAGGGAGATGGTGGTCAGATGTCATGACATTTGGTTGTTTTATTATCCGAATTGTCAGGTTGACATCTTTGAAAATCAATAGAATTATGTTGCACTGGATTTCAACATGATTGTCTGGATGCTTCAGATATTAACATTTAAAAGGTACTGCTAATAATGCATTTGTTTGTAATAAAGGAATTTCCGATATGGCTCGGTTTTGCATGTCTTGAATGAAGGAATATAAATCGAGGGTGGTGGTTTTATTGATGATTAAATAGCAACAATATCTTTTTTCCGCTCCTCTCTCTTATTATCAAATTATTTGCATTGAACGAATGATACTGCACGTACAATCAAAACTGTGGTTAAGTGCATTGATGAAGAGGGGAAATATTGGCAATATGGAATTGTATTTTATGATTTCCTAGTTATGAACAACAGTACTGCAAAGCACGTCATAATTAGATCCTAATTTAATTTGTAGATGTCCAAGGAAGGTATGGCAAACAAAAATTATCTCTACCATAGCAAAATAGCAGAAGAAACACTGCTAAATTTAAAAAGGGAGCTGAGAATGAGAGGTCCTAATTTTAATCCGATCGATCCGTTGTTCTAGGAAAATGGCCAATGACTGTAAAGAAATGGCTAGGGACGTGATCGTGCTCAGTACGTGTGGGAGTTAACATCTTCTTTGCTACTAGAAATTATTATTGTAATGCACAAACTTAACGTACGCTTTTTTTTTTCTTTTTGAAGGAAAACAGATCCAATTTATATTTTTGATTTGAAAAAGAATCGTGAAAATTTGGGTACAAATAAAGTGGCCCGTAAAAATGGCAAATTATTTCCATGGATGGATGCATCCAATCCAATCCAACTGTAACGTAACGAACAGCAGCGGCGTAATGGAATCGAGGACCACGGTAAAAGTGATGAGGCAGGGTGTGGTCCGTTTAGGTGTGGGTCCGGGATGGGGCCTCCCTCGCTCCTCCGAAGCATCCGAAGGATCAGCCACCGCCAATTAACCCCAAGTGGGCCCGCCGCTGCTGAACACTGCCTGGCAGGTGGGTCCGCCCTGCCGTCGGTGCCCTGGTTAACGGCGTCGGCGCTTTATTTCTTCTTGATTTCATTCATCGTCTTGTGCATTAGCATTAGCATTAGCATGAGCATTATTACTAGTGCAACCTCAAATCAAAATGGAACTCGATCGACGATGTAGGATTGATCTCATCGAAAGACGTGGGTGCCATATATTTTTTGCGCATATGTATTTTTAATTTCTAGATATACATACACATATATATGAGCCGGGGTATATATATACGTACTATACGGGCGGGCGGAGTATAATATCCTTATATATTCGTTTTCCATTTTTGGGCAGTTGACGAACGGACCTATAGCTAGAGCGCGGCCGGCGGCAACTGTGGAGCGTGGAGGCTCGTCCGCCGGGCTCAGCTCCAACTCACGCCTCCGGTGCACACTTTAGAGTTGAGACACTCGCAGTACTACTGTTCTCTCCATCCTAAATTATAAAATATTTAAAAAATCTTAGAAATTCAAACTATCTTGATCAAACTTATACGGTAATATATAATAATATTTATGATTTATGATATCAGCTAAGTATCATTTATTTTTTCATCAAATATTTTTTTTTATAATATACCTATTTAATATCACACTCTCTCCCTCAAATTTTTAAAACTTTAACAAATTATATATAAAAGAATATTAATTTTTATAATACATAATTAGTATCATTAGATAGATCGTTGAGTATACTTTTTTAATAAATTTATTTCAAAATATATGTTGCACGTATTTTCTACAAACTTAATTAAAATTGAGAAAGATTAACCTACACGCTGTTATCTATTCTAGAACGGAAGGAGTAAATTTTTATATTTTTTTTGTATAACTTTGGTCAATGACTCTCTAAGTATCTTATAATTTAGAATAAAGGGAGTATATGACAGCTTAAAAAAATACATGATCTCAATGGTATGGAACCTTGATATATATTTTCTCCATCTCTAAATATAAACCATTCTCACTTCCAAAATGTATTTTTTTTATTTTAACCAATTATATATAAAATAATATAAATATTTATAATATATAATTAGTAACATTAGATAGGCCATTGAATATGCTTTATAATAAATTTATTTGGAGATATAAACATTGCACGTATTTTCTATAAACTTAGTCAAAATGAAAAAAGTTTGATCTACACTTAAACTACTTCTAACTTTTTTTAGCTTATTTTCTCTTACAAAATATTATTCAATCAGTCGAAATCAACGTGCACTAGCTGAATAGTGCCTTTCTTTTTTTAGGGGGGGGGGGGAGTATATACGAGCTCTGTCTACACTTCGAACGGTACCGTACCTGTGATCTTGGGTAACGTACTACGTCGTTCACACACACCGGCCGGAGTATGTATGTGCACCAATAATGGCACGTATCATGTTGAGTCGTCTGCCTTCATCGGGCAAAAATACCACAGTTGCCGTCGTGGCAGATTTTATATTTTATTTTATTTTATTATATAGGAGTATACACTAATAACACTAATAAGGTCGTGGATGGTAGCAGACAGGATCGAGTAGCAAGCGAAGCAAGCTCACGGCCGGGCCATGCACCAGTGTACTAACTAGCTATAGCTGGTGTGAACAGCCGTCGTCGTGCACGTCTAGTTTTGCGCTGCTTGCATGTGGCATTTGCATGCTAGCTAGCTAGTGATCTTTGCTGTTGCCACCGGGCAACCTTTGCATGCATGCACGCACGCACATGGTATGTAGTGTGAGTCGCCGCACATGACACGCTCGCTCCTTATTAGCAAGCTAGCCAAAAGATACGACGATGGCCTCTGCATGCATATTACTTCTGTCACTAAATAATTGTCACTGTCGTAAAAAAAATAATTATTATTGTAAACAAAAATATTTATATATCTTCAAATAAATTTATTAAAAAGCAGATTCTAAAATATACTAATTAACTATGTTTTATAAGTATTAATATTTTTTTTGAATATATGTTTAGTCAAAATTATTTCTCAAGAATAAACAGAAACGACAAATATTTTATTTCGGAATTATATAGATTAATTTGAAAGCTAGCTAAGTGATGGGCATGTGAGGCCGACGACGTGTCAAAAGCGATCACCGGGCCGGCCTGCTAGTACGTCGCATCAACTTAAGCCGCAAGTCATGCATGCATGGGAACGGCAACGGACGACGCATCCGCCATTAATTCCATCTTCTTCTTCCCCATTTCATCGGCCAGCCATCGCCTCACACGTTACCTCCAATTACTATCGTGGACGGAGGAAACGCCAAGGGAAACCACAACCACCGTGGAAGCAACAAGCGGGGCAACGCAGGCAGGACGGACGGAACTGCCCCTGTCCCCGGGCCCCACCTGCAGGCTGAACCTGGGGTTGGGGTTGGATCCGGGCGGGCGGGCGCCGCACGCCACGGCACGGATTTATTCCCTTCCGCTTCCGGCCTTGCAGATTATTGGGGCGGGGCGGGCCGACGATGCATCATCCGGCGGGGTCGGGGGAAGGCTCTCGATCGTCGTCACTGCGCGCCTTTCTAATTAACCAACCAACCGACCCACCAAATGCCGGCCGCTGACTCGAGTTGGGAAAAACAAACCCAACTAATAATAACCGTTTGTAACGACGACCGTACCAAGCATAAGACGTTGGCATGGCATCCAATGCCTGTCACTCTGCCACCCAGCCCAGCGTGCGGGGCCTACACCTACGTACGCGTCCTTCCACTTTGTAATAAATTGTAAATGCTTCGATCTCTACTTATAATTGAAAACTTCTAAAAGAGTGGAAAGTCTGAATTTCACCTCCTGACCCTACATCCAGGCTTCCCACCCTCCTTCTCACTCACGCACCAAACACACGGGGCGACCATGGATCGAAACCGGGGCACACACACAAAAAAAGCACCGCGCCCGACTCCCATCGCTCCACACCGCCGCCGCCAATGGTCGCCGAGCCCTTCCCCATCCCACACAGCCTTGCGTGCGTGGGTGTCGAGGGCATGGAGGAATAGGGTAGTCGGAGGCGTAGATGAGGACCCGAGCAGCCGCTCGCCGTGGCGGTGCGGGCACGGAGGACGCAGGGCCACCTCCACCTGTCGTTGCTTCTCATAAACGCCTCCGGTCTCCCGGGCACAAACCCTAGCCCTCAATCACGCCGAGCTCGTCGGAACCCGCCCAACCCGAGCCCAATTCCGCTCGGTTCCTGGCCGATCCGGCGGCTCCTCGCCGGTCCAATCCGGGGCAGCGTCCCCCGCGGATGCTAGCCTGATCGGCTCCCCGCGGTTGATGGGTTCGCCCGGGTCCACCAATGGCAGACGCGGCGAGCACGTGAGGATCCCGGAGGAGGTGGAGGTGGCGTTCAAGGGGCAGGGAGATGCCGCGGCGGCCGTCAAGGCGGCGGCGGCGGCAGCGGAGTGGCCGAGGGTGTTGTGGTGCCGCGCGATCCGCTGGTGGGCCAAGGTCGTCGTGCTCGGGATCTTCCTTGCAGGGGCCGGAGCTGCCGCGGTCGTCTTCCTCGGCCCGCTCCTTATCAAGAAGGTGCGTGTTCTCGCCCCTGTCCCTCCGCCGGCGCCTCCTTTGAGGGGATTGCTTGCATCACGGATCGTGCAGAAATTGCTTGCGAACGCGAGATCTTTCCTGCCACATCTAAGTTCTGCTCCTGCCGTGCCCGTCGAATCATCGGTTGGGATGCGGTTTCAATCTGTGCAGGAATGCTTGGATATTTGTTGATATATTTGTTTGTTTGTGGTAGAAACATTTCTCTTCCTTTCTTTGTTTGTATTGTCTATTTTTTTCCGTGGCTAGCTTGTGAGAATAGGTGTCATGACTAACTTTCCTTTTGCTAGCCAATATTATGAGCAACTGGATGAGGTTGTCAAGAGTTTTAGGATCTCAATATGAAGCAGAGCTTAGAATAGAATACCGATAGGTTTCATTGTGATATCAGTTTTGAAGATGACTGGGACCGTATATGATTTTTTTATAAAATAAAATTAAATTCTTAATTTTTGACAATAGTACATCTATGCCTTATGCCTTTTGAACTAACATTGCTCTATTTTTTTTATCCACAGAATTATGTTTTTGACTAAATCTTAATGAAGTACTTCAAATTTGATAGAATTAACTTTAGATTTAATATAACCCGTAGCGTTTAGCACGGGCAAATATACTAGTTCCTATAGTACATGTTTTCCCTTATACACTCCCTTGTCATAAAACAAAAATAATTCTCACTTCCCAAAAAAAAATCCAAACCGTATGAAAAGTTTATATACAAAAATATCCAAACATTTATAATACAAGATAAATACCATTACACTAGTTATTATTAAATATATTTTCATAGTTAACCTAATTGCAGACATGTTAGTATTATTCACTATAAATTTAGATGCATAAACAAACCCTATAATTAAGCTAGTAGTGTTATTTTACCTTAAATATGTCCACGAGTCTTGCTCTAACACATGCACTGCCTCTTCTAAAAAATTAAATGCACATATTATTTATCGATCGATCGATCGAGGCGCCAATCTTCTTAAAAGTTAGCTAAATCTATATTTAAAATACTCATATTTATGATTTGTATACATTTATTATATAGACAGCGGAATGTACTTTCCGATAAACTTATACGTAGACATAAACGTTGATACTAATATTTAGGATACATAACTAATCAAACTTGCTTGCTAAAAGAGTTCAACTTTTGGAGATGCATGTATATTGATCGATAAACGAATATTGTTACTCTCTCATAACGAATCAGTATAAGCTAATTTAAAATGAACCGTCCTTATATTTGTATTTAGTAGATACCCTAGTACATACTAGAGCCTTGTTAAAACTTTTACAAAAATTGTCTGTAAATTGCGAGATGAATTTTTTAAATCTAATTACTCCATGCATGGTTAAATAATAATTATCAAGTATAAAGAAATAAAGTGTTATAGTATATTTTTCTAAATCTTTTGCATCTAAAACCTAGTTATAGGCAATAGTCGACAAACAGCATAATAAACGACTGCAGCAGGAGGCACGTAAATTGCCCCTGGATATAATTAATAAAGTTACTTGTGTCTGATGCATTTTATTTTTTTATCTCGTCCGAAGCGTGACTAGATCATCACGCCGCAGGCTACATAATAAAACAAAAAAAACAAACATACAGATAAAAAAAAGAGGAGAGAAGATGATAAAAATAGGGTATATACCGAGTACCAACGGCCTTGACTGGACACGACGATACCTACCTACACATGAGCAAGATGTTACCTTCAAAAAAAAAAAAGAGCAAGATGGGGATCACATGCAAGATCCTGTGATGAAGCGCAATCTCTGCCTTGTACCCGGCCCGCTATGCAAGCAAGATTGAGCGGCCAGCTTGACTTGTGGTCAGCACTGAGCAGTGACCACAAGATCCATTGACTGCATGCATGCTTGCCTCCCGCTTCTGCCTCATCGGTAGACAATTTTGTACAATTGTACTACATCCATTTTTTTAGAAGTTATTTTTTGACATTTTAGAAAATAATTAAAATAGTAATTCCCGCTCCTACCCACACCACGTCACCCGTATGAAAATGGTTGTCTTTCTAAAATGCTCTGTTTTTTGAAATCATATGAAGTGCTCATGCGCGGTGCGGTTCGCCGGCCACCGCCCGGGAGGGGGCTCGCTGGGGAGGGGGGTCTGAAAATGCTCATCTTTTCTAGCAGTGTGTGTGCGGTGTGCCTCAAGAAAGAACAGGAGTAAGCTCTTGCATGCCGGCAAGGCGAGGTGAGGTGACAAAAGCAGTTGTCTCCGGCCACGCCATACCGCGCGCAGATCGACGGTGGTCCCTTGCACCGACCGAGGTGAAACAAGTCCAGGCGTCAGGCGTGGCCATCGAAAAAACTACCATGCCAATGCACAGGTACTCTACCCGCATCCACCGACCAACTGATGAGAATTGACCGAGAGGGTGCTCGCATTACGAGATGCCGCCCAGCATCAGCGTGCACTGTGCTGCTTTTCTCATGCTACCAGTGCTGTCGACAACAGAGGATGTGTCCTAAGGCCTTGTTTAGATCCCTTCAAAATTCCAAATTTTCTGTCACATCAAATCTTTGAATGAATACATATTGTATTAAATATAAATAAAAAATATAATTAATTATATAGTTCATCTGTAATTTATGAGACAAATCTTTTAAGTCTAGTTACTCCATAATTAAACAATAATTATCACATACAAATAAAAATGCTACAATTTCAAAATTTCAAATGCTTTTGGATCTAAACAAGGCGGTATGGCAGTGGCTAAGCTAGTGAACAGAGTGATGAACGACAGAACTACACGTTACTCCTCCTACATCCAAACAACTCCTTCCATTAAAAAAAAAAGTGTTAGCATAGCTAGGTTGGTGCTGATCAACCTTTTTTTTTAAGAAACACTAACTGGGTATATAAAAGATAACATATTAACAATATCCATATATTTCAAATAAGTTTATTATATGTACAAATATATCCCTTGACACTAAAGCTTAATGGTGTCGGTCAAAAACAGTTAAGCATTGGCATCCGCTGCGATGATAAGGCCACAGTAAAGGCGGTCTCCAGCGCCCGCTGCGAAAAAAGTATTAATCGCAGCGGGCATCTTACGCCGCCCGCTGCAATTAATGCCATTTACCGCAGCGGGCAACCTACAATGTCCGCTGTGGTTAATGCAATAACAGTAGCGGGCAGTTTACAATACCCGCCACAATTAATTTTTTAATTAAAAAGAATAAAAATGCAGTTTCAGAATCTGAATTTAATATTTACAGATTGCATCCAGATTTCATATATATATATATATATATATATATATATATATATATATATATATATATATATATATATAGATAACATCCATACACAAACATCCACATTATCCTCATGTACAAAAGAAACGAAGTATTACATATCAAATTCAAAGTTCCACTTGGTGTTTGTAATCCGCGGGACGGAGCATGGTGTCCCACTTCCTGAACTTCTCGAACTCAGGTAGAACCGCCAGGTCACCCTCATCGTCGAAGAATTCTTGTCCTTCGAGCACACAGTTCTCTAGTAGGAACTTACAGATGTCCGCCTTGAGTTGTTTGAAAGCAAGTTTGTCTCTCGTAATGCATTCCCAATCGTTGATTCCCGCCTTGAGCTTCTTCCAGCTGCTGGTGTACTCCTTGCACTGCCTTAGGTGTGCGCAGGTGTACAAGCCACATGCCTTTGATCCATATGGTTGTTTAGCGCACTGCACGATTGAAAAAGAAATGTTAGAACAATACATATAAATGAAAACATGACTGAATCTTTGGAATACTTACGGGGAATTCACGTCGGATCTTTAAGTGGTATGAATGCTTCTTCTTGAACTTTTCACTTCTTCGATCTCAGCATTGGGGTTCCTTTAGGTATGCCCTGTAAGCACTGTACGAAATGCATTAGTGTTTGTTAGCAACAATTTGAATACGTACGATATAACCGTAAATGATCAATAAGCTTGGTGACTTACGTTTTTAAGCAATCTTCGAAGGCCTTGTACCCTTGTCTATTTGGTACCCTCAACAAGTCAAATATGCATGCCCTACCATCTTGAGGACAGATGAGAAATGCAACCCAGTGGCCATCGACTTGGCCCTTGCTACACCATTCAAACAAAATACAGGTTACGACGACGATGTAAGTTTATGATCCTAGCCACTTAGCTCTATGTACAATTTTGACTTACCCAAAGTGGTAAGCCGCCTTGATACAGTGTGGACCATCCGGGTGAACCTTCTTCATCACTCCATTTATGTACCTTGATAATTTCTTCTTCTCCTCTTTCATATTGTCGTCGTATTTCTGTTGCCACTGCCGTGTGGTCAACTTTGGATCCGTTATCTCATACCCTTTGATGACTCTCTCAGCAATATGCATTGGAGAGAGGTAGAGAATAGGATGACTCTTTTTGTTGGTTACTATCACCGACTTCTGCACGGAGAAGTCATCGTGCCATACTAAGTATACAGTTGACCATTTGTATTGCTGAAATCTGTGAAACTGGCAATGAGACTTACAGATTGAATAGGGTGACTTGGACAATGTCAAGGTCTTCTTCCTGAAATAGGTGCCACATGTCGCGGAAGTCTACGGGAAGAGTAATAGTTTCGGCCAAGTGGAAGTACTTCGGGGGAATCTTTGATTGTAAAACCTGACATTCCGAGTTTTGCCGCTTTCATATACCACCTATGAAATCTCCTTGTTTCCCATAGTTCCTCATCTATGAGCTGTGCCTTAGGAATCAAGAACTTCCCACGCTCATAGATGTCAGGACAGCCTTCGTTCTCCCGAAATAGCTGTCGGCTAGTATTTGGAGGCCTAGAGAACGGTTAAGAGAGTTTAGTAAAGGTTACTACCATTTTATAGGATAGAAAGTTGAACATGATATTATGCATCATGATACCGTACCTTTCGAATGTAGTAGTGCACAACAACGATTTGGCGCTCATGCCTGGATCCTTCCTTGGTGGGCTCCTTGGTGCCTCCTCCTTGCCTTGTTGCCCCACTGGCCCTTCCTTGTCCCCCCGTTGGTGCCTCTGCACTTCACGGTGGGTCCATAGGTGGGTCCCCCATAGGTGCCTCTGTATTTCCTGGTGGGTCCGGAGTTGGGCTCGCAAGTGGGTCCGCAGCTGGACTTCTCGATGGATCTGCATGTGGACTATTTGGAGGAGGGCTTGAGCTTGTGCCCATGTCCATGCCCTTGTCCTTCTCCCCGCCATCTCCTTCTCCCTTCTTCTCCCCGCCCTTGCGCTTGTCCCAGCCATCGTTCTTGTCACCATCTCCGTTGTCATTCGGATCTTCCGGTTCAAGGGGACAAGATCCGGCAACTGATGGTTGTGATCCGCCGGTGGTCGACGTTTGAGTTGGTGTCTCCGGGATGATCTCAACGTCTTCTTGATTCCACAAGATTTGGCATCCAATCATTGTTCCTAGAATTAGGTGTCGATGTAAGTTAGGATGATCCAATTCATAATCATCCTGATTTGGCGGAATTCAGACGGGGTCACGACGACATAGTTCTCAGTGATGTCATCTACGTTGATTTCCACAATTTTCGTGGACTGGATGTACAATTCCCTCTGCGATAATCATCTTCTTGCCTGACCGCCCGAACGGGACCAGGAGCTGGATATGTAGGATTTCCTTGATGTCTTGTAGCCTCTACCGTGGCCTTATCATCGCAGCGGATGCCATTGCCCGCTGCGATTAAATATGGGCCCTCCGAGAGAATCAACGCGCACGGCGGCGAGACTTCATCGCAGCGTTGTTTGTTCTTGCTCCAAATCTTGGTCTGATCGTGATGCATCGATGGACGAGCCTATATCGGTGCCACAACAGGTCCTTGTCCTCGTGCCTACAGTAGATTGGATCAGAATTGAAGCTCGTGACTTCCTGAGGGCCAGTTCTACTGCGTCCTGTAAAACTTGAGCCAAGAGGGTGTTCCTGGAGGCCATGTGACCGTGGTCTAGAAAGCCTTGACCTTGCTATTGCCGAGTCACAGAGCATGAACGTTTGCTCTAATATTTTCAGGTACGTTTCTTTTTTTTACAAATATATATATATATATATATATATATATATACACTATATTTGTAGGATCAAATACGTATTGAATTCCATTAAATTAAAAAAAAACACACACACACACACACACATATATATATATATATATATATATATATATATATATATATATATGTGATTCATTAGAACATGGAAGAACAAAAGAAATCAATCTAGAAATTTTATGGGCTTTTGTGTAGTGTTTTATAGATAGAAACATGGTTTGAGTCGGCATGAGCTTGTCATGTTTGGATACGACATAGCGTAGATGTCAGTTACCAAAAAGAATACAATATCATATATGAACCGAGATAGTTTTTACATTCTGGAGTTAGTTAAGGGGTGTCACACCGAAAAAATTTGAGCCCTCTTTAGTATTAGGTTTAGGTATAGATAAGAAGAAACATGAGAAAAAAGAAGAAACAAAAAAAAAATTACGGAACTAATAGGGAAAGGGAAATAAAAAATAGCAAAAATACAGAAGGGATTGGGAAGGGGACGGACGGACATAACATTGTGTATTATGGTGGAGCAGGAGATTCCGAAGCGGGTACTTGGATGAAAAAAAATCTGATGTCACTAATATCGGAACATTTATCTTGTATTTGGATTAGGATTAGGACCCCTAGTTATATTTTTATCCGATCGGAACATGTATTTTGTATTTGGATTAGGATTAGGACCCCTAGTTATATTTTTATCTGATCGGAACATGTATATTATATTTGGACTAGGATTAGGATTTATAGTTATATTCATACGTGACATATATCAATTTTACCTCTTTATTGAAAAGAGACCAACTCGTGCTAAACTTGAATTCGTACGAGTCCTAGTCCTAATGTAGTTCTTATCTGAAAAATTTGGTCATTGGCTATATATAGAAATCCAATTGTTTTCGAGACTTAATAGATTTAGTAATCGTACTCATTCTCCATTATCCGGTAGTTAAAAGAAGAATGAATGGATAAAAAAAAAGAGACTGAAATTTTACCTTTTTATTATTAGGTATAGATAGAGAAGAATAAGAAGAAAATCACATTAGTTGTCCAAGTTACTACTACATAAAGGCTGGTGACTGCAATAGACTGAAGTGTAAAAGAAGCTCGCTATGGGGGGAGAGAAAGTTACACTACTCTACACATGTGGATCATTTTGATTTCGAAAGTGTGGCGGGAACGGGGTCAAATAAATAAATTCGGACCTACCGTCAATTGAAGTGCATCTTCTCACATAAACCTTTTTCGACTGTCACTTTCTATGGTTATTATACTCTATTTTGTACCGCCCTTCATTAGTAGAGTAGTTTTTGTTTTAGTTTTGGGTTTAGAAACAGCTCAACACGCTATTTGTATGAACAACTTCTCATGATATAGAAAAATCGGCGATCCTCCTCTTTTATTTCTTTTTTTATTATTTTCTAGTTCTATTTTGTTCTTATCCTCTTCTTCATCTAGCCGCCGTCCATTTCTCCTCCTCCACTCGTCCTGACGCCATACTGATGACTCCGCGTTTGATAAATCGGTGACTCCGCGTTTGATAAATCGGTGACGCTCTTTGTTTTTCTACATATTTGCCCGTGTGGCCGGCCTTGGCCATGGGGATGTGAGGAGGCAATGCTCTCATAAGACTGTCTCCAACAGGAGACGCAAAATGCGACACATAGCAAAAATACATCTCGCACAGGGTTTTGGGTCGCAAAAACGGTCTCCAACAAAACATGCAAACGCGGCACCTATTTTGCCTACCGGTCGATGCAGCTGGCAAATATGGGTGATCTTTTTCCTCCGACACAAATCTCCGCGGCGGACATGGCAGGTGCCGAGGAGGTAGCGGCCGAGCTCCCGCACGCCTGCGCTGCGCTCGACCCCTGCGGCCCTCCCTGTCCTTGAGACCTTGACCCGCCCTGGCGCAAGTGCGATGCGGGAGGAGGTACAGAGCTCGTCGGCAGCGCCCCACGACCCACCGCCCGGGAGGTCGGCCTCGCCGCCGCCCACACCAATCGCCAGGTACGCCGTCCTCTCCCAGCCCTTTCCTCGCGTGGCCGCTGGGTGTCCGCCGACCACCCCCGGCGCTACTGTTGCGTGGCCTCCGGATTGGGGCTCGAGCGTCTGTTGGAGAAGATAAGATTTGCATTGGGTACCTATCCGTTGTACCAAGACCTATAAGTCCAAATGGGTCTCCTTTTGCCTTCCCCACTGTTAGAGACAGTCTAAGTGTCGATGGCATGCAGTAGTTGATTCCATTTCCATCTCCATGTGTGTGTGTGAGTGTGTCATCCATGGATGAATGGATATTATTCTCTTATTTTTTCCATGAGATCCATTAGAGATTTAAATCCGGGTGGATAGATTCCAACACAAGAAACTCAACCAGCTGAGCTTTGTTCGTAGTTTCACTCAAAGATTGTTTAACATAAGCATGCTCTTTTGGGACACGCCTCCGATGCAGCTCGGGCTACTGTTAAGATTAGGTACTCATATATTTTCTTTTGACAGAAACATAAATTATGTTTTTAGAACGTAAAGTTGGCTAGAGACATGCCACAATTTATATTTATAAAGAAGAATAAGAAGAAAATCACATTAGCTGTCCACGCCACTACTACATAAAGGTTGGTGACATCTATAGACTGAAGTGTAAAAGAAGCTAGCTATGTGTGGAGAGAAAGTTCCACTACTCTACAGTCTACACATGTGGATCGTTTTGACTTTTGAAAGCATGTGTTTGGCGGGAAGGGGCCAAATCAATAAATCCAGACCTACCGTCAAATTAAAGTGCATCTTCTCACATAAACCTTTTTCGATTGTCATTTTCTATGAGACTATTTTGTAGTAGAGTCGTTTGTTTTAGTTTTGGCTTTAGAAACAGCTCCACGCGTTTTTGGTAAAACATTTGTATGAACAACTTTTCATGGTATAAAAAATCGGTGACTCTTCTCTTTTATTTCTTTTTTTATTATTATTTTCCCTTTCTATTTTGTTCTCATCATTGTAACAGAACCGTCCAAATTACAAAAACTTAAGTCCAAAAACCGATCGTCGATGCGATAAATTTTCGTCCTTACACTTTCATAACCCCGGTAGTCCGTGAAACCACAACGTATTTCATTCCTTGCTCATTCTTAGCCGAGAATCGCTTTAGTTCAACAGACCATCCATACGTTACTGTTGACACAAAATGTGACGCACTGTGTCCAACACATAGCAAGCCGGAAAGCGTAGCTTCAATCGGGTGTCTGGATGTTTCGGAGTCCGGAAACGTGCCAGTCAGTTTGACCTGAAACTAACAAGGGATAAAAATTATTAGATATAAAACTGGAACATGCCGGATGAGACCAGACAGTTCCATATATACGGCCCTGAAGCCACTTACGACGACATATAGCTATAGAAGCTATCTGCCAACAAGTTTTATAGACCATTCGGCTAAAACAAACAATAAGCATGTGGAAAAGTTGATAGCCGAGCGTGCATTGTATGAAAAAATACGTATGGACTAATCATAATTAACTATGAGTTAAAGCATAACCAAGCTCGGCAAATCCAACCGAGTTGGGGTCCATGATGATGGAACATATAAGAAAACACGATTAAACTAATCTAAAGCCTGCGTCTGCCGCACGACACCCAACATTATCAAAGCTTAAACGTGGTTAACATGTATGAACCCGCAACACGTAACAATCTAGATCTAAACTAATTCGGCTACTATGACCATGAGATCTATTCGTATGAACAATATGATTAACTATTAAAACAAGAATAAATCTATAAGAAAAGATAAAGCCGAACCGTATCAATCTAGATTGGGAAAAAGAGTTACAAATATATAACAAATATAAAACATGCAACACGTAGTAACTTGATGAATCTACTAGATCTTGCCAAATCTAATAGAGCCGATAACTATCTTACTTTTGCTAAACATATCGAGCAAGCACCTGCCGCATGGTGTGTACTCATTAACGAAACATCAGCGAAGACTGCTTGATTGTCAAGCAAAGATCCGCCGCACGATCATTGAAAACAAAAAAGACTACTTGCATCAACATATAAATCCACCGCATGATACTAGACATGATAGCAAGGTTGCCGGGACTTACGGAGGTCGATGGATCGATGATTCCTCTCGAAGAACTCGACGACATGACAAAGGACTCGAAGTTGGCACGGGGCCGGTTGTATTGTATTGGTTGTGAACAATTTTTACATTGGCCAAGGGTTCATATTTATACCCTGGACATGACATGAGTCCTAAAAGGATACGACTACAAATATTAAAGGAAAAACACGACACTTCTAACCCTAGTCTTTCCTTCAGAGTCTTCATTTCCTTAATCGTCGCGATGTCTGTTGCCTGATTCGGCTCTCACTTGCCGTTTTTGTCGCTCCTTCAACAGAAAACCACCCCTTCTTAGAATAGCCGACCGCACGATCATTTGCCGAATCTTTGGAGATTAACCGACCACACAGACACTTGCCGAATTGCTCCGAAACTAGCCGACCGCATGGATACTTACCGAATGCTCCGAACACCACTGCTTGCTGGCCCACCTGTCATTCTCTTAAGCGTACCAAAATCCAGTGTTAACAGTTACATAAAGTTCAAATATGAATACATCAGAGTACGAAGTTTAAAAGTTATTACAGAACCAAATCTCTTGCAGCGGAAATAGTTTTGAAACTAACCCACACACACTTATTTCATTACAGTGCCAGTAATAAGTTGTTTCTCACAAAATCATAGAAGAGCCTTTAGAAGTGACCATCGCCCATGGTCCTAGTTGTCACCCATACCTGGGTAGAGACAGTTGATGCAGTACCCGTAGTACATCTGTCCATCTGCAACAATATGGGGAATAAAGCTCTGAGTACTCGAGTGTACTCAGCTAGACGAACTCTCTTTTGCGGAAAAGCATCTACTATGGAATACTTTAAAAATGAAGCCATATTTATAATTGCTACCTGTCATCTAAATTAGCACCTGTACTAAACAATACACTTGATTAAACAGAGAATGACCAGTTTGCCCTTCTGGTCTCATCATATCATTCCATCGGAACCATTCAAGTAATTAATTGTTCCCACGCCAGTGTAGCAATTGTCAAGTTCTCACTAACGGGGAGAGACCGCGATTCGAATTGAATTCCTATCCAGTTGGAGGGTTTATTCCTCACCCAAACCTCGCAGCCCTTGAATGGGGGCGCGACAGTCGCCTATTCTACCTTTCAAACCAAGAACGCTTCCCATAACCCCTGAACAAAACCGAGGACCGCCCGACATCCGGTTCCTCCTGACTAGGGATCAGCTAGCCAGGCACTCGGCCTTGCACTCCGCGTCCTCGTCACCCCGCACCGAATTGCGGTTATGTTCGTTCTTTGTTCGGTCAGTAGGTAGGTTTCGCGGCTCGAACGAGTTATCTCGTCAGCTAATGGTTGAGGCATGCGTTCAACATGACAAGAGGGACACCACCCGATCGGCCCGCCAGAAGGCAGACACATACGCAAGGTACCGGCCTAGGGCTCGCAACTCAGCTAGATGTTGCTGGTATCAGACGTACGGACAATTTATCAACCTTCCCGGTTGCCTTTTCATTCCATGATATCCTTCATACCCCGGCTTCGCCACATAGAGCAATACGTGACTTGTGTTACCGAGGGAGCCATATTTAATTAGCAGGGCTAAACATCTATCTTTACTATGCTACAAGGTTATCAAGGATATATGGATATCAAAAGCAAGGAGGGTAATATACAACAATTAGGTTCATCCAACTCCTATATTTAATGCAACAATATAGTGTAACATAGTAAGTTAATATCATAAGATATAGTTAAAATGCACCAGGGCTTGCCTTTCTCGAACGAGCTAGGCTGGTGATCGGGACACTCCTGGAGTTCCTCTTCTGGTTCCTCGTTCATGTGCCCTTCGTTGGCTCCTTGCTGACTGGATTCTTCCTGCTCCTGGGAAGGTCGTACTGTGCTTCCTCCTGCGATCCTGTATGATGCGTAGATGTAAATGATATGAGACAAGGTATATTATTACCTATGAAAGATGGTGAATATGCTGAAATGTGACATGCTCCGGATGTTCCCTTCTTTAGTGTTTTCCAAGTAGGTGCAAATTTCTTCGCTTGTAATTCTTTATTATAGTTGTAATTAAGCAAATCAACTTCTCACACAAGAGACTAATACTAACAGCAGGGTTCAGTTTCGGATTACTAACCTAACTGGTTGATTAGTGCTTCAAAGATACACCAAAGCTTAATTAACTAACTAACCTTTCTTAGGAGCAATCTAATTAACTAGAAAATTAACACAGAACTACACACCCTATGAAAATAGTTCATAAAATTCTATAAAAATTATAGTAGCTTAAGAAGGGGCAAACTAGCATACTCAAATTTGTCCAAGTTAAAAGGGATAGTACTCTATTCTATACAAAATTAGCAAGTTTAAAGCTAAATAATAGCTAAAAATACTTAGTACAGTGAAAGTGATGAACTAGCCAGATTAGAATTTTTCCTAGTTACTATTCCTTATTGGAAAGCTACACAAAAAGTTACAACTCTTTTTAACTAGAAACCTATTTACTAAAAATATTACTAGTTAACAGCCAAAACACACTTTAAATGCTAGTTATTTATTTTTCCACAGAAACTACTCAGGATATATTTTTCCTAGCTTTTAGAAACCATTTAAGATCTACTGGAATAAGAACTTCATTTTTAGCACAAGCCTAAAATAGCTTAACTGATTTATGCAGTTTTAAACATTTTCATGATTTATTTAATCCTACACAGAAAAGTACTACCAAATATACATGCAATATTTTTATAGGGTAGATCTACTTATAAAAAGTACTCACAAATATTTTCATGATTTTTAGATCATTATTTAATGAGATATGAGTTTTACAAATCGTTTCACATTTTCTGAAAATCAAAAAAACAAAAAGGCACGGGCCTTTCGGCCCAACAGGCCAAGCAGGCCCAACCGGCAGCGGCGGCCCAGTCCAAAAGGGAACCGATGCCTGACAGCAGGGGGCCGCGCGAGGGGACCCCAAACGTCGGTGACACAGGGCGGAGGCGAAGCTTTCGCCGGTGATATCTCGCCGACGGCAAGGTCTCCGGCGATGTGGTCTGGCCCTACGGGCGCGGCTATGCGAGACGAACTCAGCGCAACCCTAATCGAGTGAAATGGTGGCCGGAGTGAAGCTCGTCGGCGCCCATGGCGGAGCGGCGGCGCGGTCACACGACGATAGGCCGAGATAGGCCACGGCGGCTTCGATTGAGCGGGGCTAGGGTTTCGCGGTGCTATGGCGAGCACGGGGCTCGCGCTAACGCGGAACAACAGCGGCCAGAGGGGTGCGGTCCACGGCGCGGTGCATGGCAAAGCTGGCGCAGAGCTCGGGCTCGCGTCGACCGGGGAGAAGGGGCCTTACCAAGGCCCACCGGTCATCATTGCAGGGTCGGGGAGGCGAGGCGGAGCTGCGGTGGAGATGGAGAGGACGGCGGTGCTTTGCGGTGGCCGGAACGGCGGCGATGCCGCTCGGCGGCGCTGCGGCTGCGCGCTCTGGTGCGCGCAAGAGCAAGGGCGAGGTGAGAGCGGGAGAGAGGAGGAGGACGCTCGGCAGGGGACAGAATGGAGGGAGGGAGGACCGGGGCGCGTCCACTTCGGGTGTAGGCGCGACTCGGCCAGAGCTTGGCGGCTACGCACGCGTCGCCGACGGGCATGGCGGCCACGCGGTGACCACGGTCTGTGCACGGTCGGGCGCACGCGCGCTGCTCGTGAGGCGCAGGCGGGAGACGACGCGGGCGTGTGGGGCAGGCCGGGCTGGCTTGCTCTGCTGGGCCGTTTCGTCGGCGCCAGCCCATTAAGGTAAGGAAATTCCTTTTCTTTTTCTTTTCTAATTTCATTTCTTGTTTTGATTTGTTTCTTTTTCAAACAGGTTTAAAAATTCAAAACCAGGCTTTGGTGTGAATACCAAAGTTGTTCAAAAGATTTTAAACTATCTTTTTGCTTGAGAGGTCAAGGTCAAATTCTCTATAGTTTTTAAATTAGAATTCAAAATCAAATGTGAAGCCTTTCTTTTAATAAAAGATAATGATTTCCAAATGGCTTTTAAATTTTATTTCTTTTATCAAACCTAGGGTTTTAAAAGCAAGATTAATTAGGGCATTGTTTTCAAGACTTAATTCAAACACCATCAATTTTATGAATCCATCTTACTTCATCGTTCTAAGCAATATTAACTTAACTTGATTTTTAAAATGAAATGCCATGATGCTTCATGATGATGCTTATGCAATGATCATGTGGATTATGCAATGCTTAACACTAGGGTGTTACAATCATCTTCTTCATCCAGCCGCTGTCCATTTCTTCTCCCCACTCACCCCGAGGCCATACTGATGACTCCGTCTCGTCTTGACCTAGCGACTTCCATGACTTCCACCCGCCCTGGCTACTCCTTCCCATCCTCGCGACTCTGCCCTGGTGCCTCACCTTGTCCATGCTCGTGTCGCCACATACCTCGTTGCACATGCACAAAGGAGGGATATTTAGGGGCTAGGAAGCAAGAACAATGTGAACGGAACGTAGCTCAGCTGGTTGGTTTTATTATGGTGAAACCTATCCACCTGGGTTTAAATCTCTAATTTGATACGGGTGTTCGTATTTTCCTAGATTCATTTCAGGATTTAACGACGCTATTCTTTTAGTGGTAGGTGACATATCCATCGACAACGAGATGCCTACTGTGACTTCGCCAATCTCTAGATTTGCCGGCCCAACTCGGTTCTTGGAGGTGGTCATAGAGGTAGTGTGTGCATGCATGTGTTCATAGGGGTGAGTACGCGCTCGTGTTGTAAGCGTCTGCGTCTGCAACTGGGTCTTGCAAAAAAGAAACAAGAACGATGGAAAAGGTTGTTATTTATAGGCCCCTCCGTCACCCACGCCTTGTGAAAGTGAGGAGCTCTCTGTTTTTTTACATGTTTGCCTGTGTGGCCTTGGCCATGGGGATATTTAGGCACTGCTTGTTAAGGGCACGGGTGGTTATCAAAATAAAAAAATGTAAAATGCATTTTTTCAACTTTCAACTTGCACAAAAGCCCGATTTTAACTCAGCTATAAAATCGGATACTAAATACCCTCCAAGTGTTGAAACAGGACATATTTGAACCTTTAGCTAGTTGTAAAGGTGGTTTTCTATTGTGAAAAATAATAAAAAAATGTTTTAGTCTCTAAAAATCCATAACTTATTAGTTTTAAATAAAAAAATGTGATAATAATACCATTTTCCTAAAAATATTTATTTATTTATTCATTGGTGATCTATTTGGAGTTATTTAAATGTTATTTGACCAGGTTTCTTATAAACCATACCGCAAGCAATAAAACAATATGAAAAAAATGAATAAGTTCCAAATTAATAACCATAAATAGACTACCATCAGTTAGATAACATTTTGGGAAGAAATGGTATTAGTTTTATATTTTTTTATTTAAGATACATCAGTTATGGATTTTTAGAGATTAAACATGTTTTTATTATTTTATAAAATAGTAAACCTCCTTTGAAACTAACTAAAGGACTACGATTGGAGGATGATGCTAATATAAGTACTCAATTTCATAGTTTAGAGTTGAAAATCAAACTTATTAAACGTGCACGAAACGTCTGCTCTCCGTTATTCTGATCACACTCACATTGGTATAGTGGTACTCCAGGTAGAGTTATGGTTCTGTGCATTATTAGATTAGAATTAGATACTGCCTAGGCATGATATGCGTCGCAATCGTCGGCCGGCTAAATCCTGTTGCCGCTGTGGACCGTCGGTTAGCTGTGTACGTTGTTGCGCAACCGCCGCTGGTCGCTAGTAGCTAGCTACTAGTGCCCCACACTGTAGCGTCTACCAGATGGAGTTGGATAGCAAGTCGCCCTCTCACTCAGCTCTCACCATGCGAATTTATTTGATCACACTTTTGGTAGTACTAAGCTAGCAGTAGCTAGCTTGCTGCCTGCATTTCCATCGTACGTTCTCTTTGTATGTCATTGTCACCACCACACAGGCGGCGCCGTGCATGTTAGTCGTTACTTCTGCCTCTTTCTGTTTATTTATTGGAGTTTGTTACTAAGGCTATTTTCATTTTTTTTTTGATCTTGCCGGCCCTTTAATTTTCAGCCACAGACACTGCTTCCAATTATCGGATACGGAGGCATGTGAGTGTCGTTGTTTCTTGTTTTTTTTTCTTACATCTGAAAAATAAATCAAGAAACAAAGAAAACCGAACTAGCATCGCACATGCATGCCTATATCATGCATCTAGGTTAGCTCAGGCTTTCAGTTGAGAACGAAGCTGCTTTTTGCCATCACAATCATCACGATCAGCTCTTCCTTCCACTATTAAAGCAAGTACAACAATTAACTTATACCCAAACTAGTCAGCATTTTTTATGAAGTAGAGGAGAAAAATAAGAAGAGAGAAGAGAGTTTGGCTCCTAATCTAACACCAAGTTGGACACGGATGTATAGACATTAGTGGGTCCCAATAAATATGAATGTGAGCAGGGAGAGGAAAGAAATGAAAACAAAAAATAATAAATAAATTTTGTAGACAAATAAAAGACTAATTATTGTATGACTTACTCTTACTACTTGACTTATAACCAAACACTTGACTCAACTATTGAACTATCACATGCATATTAAAAGGGCCGGGCCTGCAGTGCATCACTAATAATAAACAGAGTCGTCATGCATTTTGAACTACTACTGGTAATAATATTAGCCTAAGGACAATCTTCTTTCAAATCTTACGACCTTGATAGGAATAAATGTGCGCATGTTGTGAGCGTCTTCTAAATAAGGAAAAAAAAATCATACGTAGGATTAGCTTTCGTGAATGTGCCGGTGGGATAATGATTGTCCTTTTCGAAGAAGCAGTTTTTTTCTTCTTTGAAACTATTGGAAGCAGTTTTTTTTAAAAAAAAACAATTGGAAGCAGCAGTTGCCACAGAATTGGATGCGATGCGGTTGGTACACCGTAGACGTAGTGCCAGCGGACGCTAAATTCGTTACAAGGTTCTTCTCAATCCGTACGCGTACGGTACTACCCAGCCACTGCAAATGCGCTCTGGAAGATGATGAGAGTTGCATGCAGGCCGGGACAGAGTCGTTGTGTACGTACTTAGTCAAATAACTTGATTATAAAGTTGCATGCGTTTGGTATAGCCAACGACGACAAATAACTTGCACGTGTACCTTCTAAGTACTGTAATACGACTTTTGGACATTTGGTAATATGAACAGTATATAGTACCTGAACACCAATTGTATCGTCTTTGTGGACATACTGTACTAGCTAGATGGTCATCGATCGAGGTGGTGTTTATTTGCTGTTACGAGAATAATGAAAGGGAGACATGGACTTAATGTACACACATAATCATATTCACGGGTGCAATAATGATTGATAGCTATATATCTACTGTATTTTACTATAGACATTCGTTATATCTAGAAACATAACAAAATTGATGTATAAAAAAATAATAAAAATAACTTATAATTTACCTAGAACTGAAAGAGTAGAATAGAACCAAACCACTCGTCGGTCTGTATATACACACAAACATATATTTGGACATGGGGTATGTGTTTCCTACCCGCTAAAGTTTAGTCCTATCATATTGAATATATATTTGGACACTAATTTGGTGTATTAAACATAGATTATTTATAAACCCATTAGACATGAGACTAATTTTCAAGATGAATATATTAAATTTAATTAGTATAAAATTTGATAATGTTATGCTATAGTAAACCTGTGATAATCATAGATTAATCACTAATTAATCTACTCATGTGTAATTTATTTTATAATCAACTCATGTTACCCCTAGTTAGAATCCCAATATTCAATGTAACACAAACTAAATTTTAGTCCTTGTATCCAAACAACCACGTAGCTAGAGTGCTGAGATCCATCAGCATGTTTGGTGTTGGCGGTTAAGTCTCTGTCGTGTCATGTTGTGTTGTAATGAAATCAATCAATAACTTGAGGCAAGCAAGCCATGCCACTCACACTTTTGAACCTTTTTCTTTCCTTTTGACGCCCTTTTCCAACCAGCGAGTTGACGTTGCTCGTCCTTATAGATTTATATTTTCTATCGCGAGTACCCTATATAGCTAACCTACTACATATATCACCGATACTCCCTTCATCTAAAAAAAAAACATTCTGTAATAATATTTTTGTTTAGTATATCGAGTTTGACCAATTATAGATAAAAAAATATAATTATTTATAATATCAAATAAACACCATTAGATTAATTACAGATTTTATTTTTATAATAAACTAATTTAAAGCTATAAATATGAATAATGTTTCTGGTCTCAGATATTTGGACACTAATTTAAAATATTAAATATAAATTAATTACAAAACTAATTACATAGATTAAGATTAATTTACAAGACGAATTTATTAAGTCTAATGAGTTTATAGTTTAATAATATGATGTTATAGTAAATCTGTATTGATGATAGACTAATTATGTTTAATAGATCGTCTTCCTGCGATACAACCATACAGGAGAGAGAGGTCACCTTTTAATTTGACCGACAAAGAAGCTGGTCTACTACCATGGGACATCATGCAGAAGCAAAAGGAATGAATGAGCGCTCTGGAAGCGAAGCAGGGCAAAGAGGAAGATATGCATATTGGGAGGAGGATGGTGCCTGTGAAACGGGCGACCAGTGGACGGTGCCGCATCACCTGCGGCCATGACACTGAGTATTGTATACTGGCCGGCAGGCACAGTAAAAATCTCAATGACGACACATGCTACGTTTGTGCCACTTATTACATGGCATGCCGTGCCGTGCCATGCATTCCATCCGTGAATCCATCCATGCACTCCCCCTACTCTGCTCCTAGCTACACTGAAAACGCAGATTTCTCAATTAGAAGTGATTGTGGCTATCAATTAGAAGTGCAATTTCTCAGATTCAACAATTCGAAAAATTGTATGGAGCAAATTTTAATGACGGTCCTTTAATTTGTCCTAATTTCTTATATTCTTATCGTAATTCATGCAAATTGCATACTCAAATCTCTAATGGCACGTTTCTATTGACAAACGTTCTGATCCAGATGATACCATCTGAACCTAAAATGTCCATTTGGTATGCATTGTGAGTTCATAGACATTTATTTATCATCAATCCATCCTTGGTAATCTTGCACGCTAGCCTAATCTGATGTGGACCGGCCGCCGGTTTCCTCAAAAATAAAAAAATGACTGTAGTCCGAAAATTCTAGATCGAGCGAGACATGCTGCAATCCAAAAATGACTGTTAAGCCTTAAGGTTCTTTAACTTTGTCAGGAGAGATGAGGTGACAAAAGCAGCAGTGGCTGACTACCGGCTGCTGTCTGTCTCCGGCCACTTCACTCGCCTACTACTACAGTAGTACAGGACACACCATACTCCGGCACAGTCGCAGTAACCAAAAACAGGCGGCAGAGGAGGCAGAGACGTTGGTCCCTGGCATCGAGGAGATAACTCCAGGCTTGGCCATCGAAAAAACTACCATGCCAGGCACGCATACAGCACGGAGTACAGCACCGGCCGCATCCACCGACCAACTGAGAACTCAACGAGAGTGCAATGCAATGCAACTCTTCGCAAGCATGAGCTGCGGTGCTTTTCTCATGCTACTACTAGTGCTGTCCAACAAGACAGGACGCCTACCAAGCATGGCTGAATGGCAGTAGCCAAGCGCAAGCTAGGGAACTGAGTGATGAACGGCATAACTTGGGAATATTTTCTTGTTCAAATGTTTAATTTTCTTTCTAATTCTTATAAAATTTATGTACTATTTCTGTAAATTCATACTATTTCTGTAAATTCATGCATTCTAGATAGACCGTGAGGATGTGTTTGAATTGAAAGACTACTATAGAAAAAATTGGAGGAATCTGAAAAGAAGGAAAGAAAACAGGAACAAGCGTTTGAAATGGAGGAATCGCCCCGACCCGTTTCTCCGGAATTCTATAGCCGGCAAGCAATTCCACGACAACAAAAGAATCCATTCTGATCTATTGTTTTTTTTCTTCATTAAAGCCTAAGAGAAGTTCTCATACTACATCAATTACGGGACCCACACCTTATGTGGTTATACACCCTTCCTAATTTATAGGAATAGATATTTTAGTGAAAAAAAATACTATCTAACAATCTCTTTAATAAACACCTATTATTTTGAATTTCTCGCTATATAAAGATGGGGAGTCGGCCACGCCGGGCGGCAGGCCGGGCTCGTCGGTGTTTTTTAAAAGAAAAATTACATTAGTCAAAGAGGAGCAATGTAATTTATAAGCTAAATACATTTTGCATAATGAAAATTGATCAGGCTCCGGAATGCTTCTGGCTCCGCTACTGGAAGTGAGGATGGCACTCGAAACTACACACAAAATGTAAAAATGTTGATGGAGGAATAAATAATATAGAAAAAGTTTTTTTATTCAAAAATACTACAAATAATGATTTAGAGAATATTTTAGAAACACTCTCTCACTACTGGAAACTTGAAATTCCCTGACCAAAGTCAGGCAAAACTAGAATTACCCTGTCGAGTCAGCCCTGACGGTATTTTTAATTTCCCTGACGGTAAGTGCACCATAAAAAATTTTATAGCGATATTTTTATTTATTATGATGATACGTACATTTTCATGAAGATATTTTTATTTTTTCTGACGGTAGTGCACCGTGAGGGAATTTCAAGTTTCCAGTAATGTCTAAGGGCGTCCGCAGTGGTTCTTAACAACACTAGCGATTTGGGCCAACGACTTAGCGAGAGAGGAGGCCAGCAGGCGCCCGGGAAGAGAGCACGTAAGAGAGAGCTGCATCGGCGAGCGTGCGAGCTAGCGAGGAACGAAGCGCTAGCGAGCATTGTGCGACAACTATTCATCGATTAAAAAATCAAATAGCCGGCCAAGTCGCCATCCGTTACGGACGCCCTAGGAGCTCGAGATGGCATGCAGCAGCTGATTCCATTTCCATCTCCGTGTGTACGTTTGAGCTAGTGTGTGCTGTCCATGGATGAATGGATCTCGGTCTCATCTGAGCAGCCTACTAGTACTGTAGCGTCGGTCGGTGTTGGATAGCAGGTCACTCTCTCACCATGCAAAATCAACGCTTGGTCCTCTAGTATGTCACCATCACGTCCGTTCCGGCCTTCTCTGTCCATATACACCCATACTGTACATGCATGTTAGTCGTTACTTCTCCTGCTGGTTCGTCTACCTTTTATGTTAATTATTAATTGGAGCTAGATAGATCGCCTGCTATTGGCTTATTCATTAGACAACCAGTAAAGCTATTTTCATTTTTTTTCCCCAAACAAACCCATCTTGTCTTTTTCAGCCGGAGATACTCCAATTATTGAATATACAGAGGACATGGCATATATGTTTTCTAAGTTTTTTTTTTCTTAGAGTATCTCCAAGAGTATCCAATAATCATTCTCAATCTATTTTTTGGGAAGAATAAAAAAATTCATCTCCAATCAGTGGCGGAGCCAGGAATTTTATAGAGCCCAGACAAAGATATAACGTCATACGGATCAGAAATTAAAAATAAATTAAAGTGAACAATAGTAGTAGACCATCTATTCAATTTAACATCTACGGAATACATATTAGAGAACTGAATTTGATTTGCAATTTCTGTGGTAAAATGAGAACTCAGCACTCAGCTACTGCTCCTTGTGTCTTGCTGTATACGAGTAGTACAATATATAACTGTACTTAGGCTTAAAATAATGTACTAAGCTCTAAGCTCGTTCCTTGCACAACAGCTGTTCTAGCTGCTGCTGCTGATGTACATTACTGAATGGCTGAAAGCTTTAGCTACAACAAGCAACCAAACAGGCTACAGCTGCCTTGCTGGGAGCCCGGCCAGCCGCCCAGGTTGGCCGGGTCTTGGCTCCGCCGCTGTCTCCAACACCGCTCAAACTCATTTCCTTATCTTTTGATTTTTAGGAAAAAAAACTAACCTCCTAATCTTTTGGTATTTTTTGACGAGTTTGAAAACTCTATGATTTTGGAAAGAAAATCTTGGGAAGTCTTGAAATGCTCTCATAGCCTACGGTTGCTTGCTAGGCAAGTTGGTCACGGCTCCATATGACGCCCCCCGTAACTAGAGTTCGAGCTCTTGGTCTGGCGAATTTTTGGTGGGCAGTGAGAAGTCCTCGACCAGCTCTCTCACTCATCGGGTAACGGACCCTGTGTACGGGTGGGGCATGGGGTTTATGTATTTTTTAGGTGAGAAGTCCTTTATTATTAAATTAAAATAGTTCAGTGGGTGTACCCCGCAGCTGATTTTTTTTTCATTATAAATTTTAAAAAGATGAAGAATTAAACAAAGAAAACCCAAGTAGCATTGCACATGCTTGCATATACCATGCATCTAGGCTAAGCTTTAATTTGAGAAGCTGCTGCCTTTGGCCTTGATCATCTCTTCCTTCCACTATTGGCAATGCATCATATTTTAAGAGGGCCAGGCCTGGAGTACATGATGACTAATAAAAGAGCCGTCATTTTGAACTATAGTAATAATAATGCTAGCCCAAGGACCATCTTCTTCCATCCAAAGCCTAAGAGCGAGATATGTGGCTTAATTTCCTGTGATGATTGTCCTTTTGGAAGCAGTTGCCACAAAGTTGGATTTGATGCGGTAGGTACACGTTGTACCAAGGCTAAATTCGTTACAATGTCCTTCACAAGCCGTACAAGGCGTATCAAAATGAGTATGATGCAGGGACAGAGTCGTTACCCTAGCTAATAGACTATTCTAACCGACATATATTTGCGTTTAGCATAGCCAACGACAAATAAGTCGCACGTACTGGATGTAGTATTAGATTTGGTGTCTGAACAATACCTACTTTTTTCTATATACTTGAGCAGTGTATCATAGTTGGTAAGCCAGACTGATAAGCCAAATAAATAAGAGCTATACATCACGATAGGTATGACTAGATACATACATACATACGTACGTAGGGAGGGATGGAAAGCAGAGGCAGGCCTTTTGACTGACAACGCAAGCTGGTCCACCATGGAACATCATGCATGATTGCACAAGCTAGTTTTTCAGGCGACAATGCGCGAGACGATGAATTGCTATTGTCAATTGGTGAAGTACATAGTACTGCATCATCGAACAGCAAAAAGGAATGACCGCTCTGGAAGCAAAGCAAAGCAGAGCAAGGCAAAGATATTGGGAGGATGCTGCTGCCTGCCAAATGGGCGACCAGTTAATTTAATTTAATTTAATTTAATTATAGCTACCACGACAGTAAAAATTCAGGTGGGACAGTAAAAGTCTAGTACACATCCAGGTGGTATTCCAAAGTTTTGCATTAATCCCAACCAGATTCCAAGAAAAAAAATTCTGCCCATCCATCAAAATATATAATCAAGTCTAACTAGGTTGTCATGAATTTCGCCTGCAAAGCAAATCAAAGAAGCAAAAGCAAGAATCCTTTTTTTTTTGAGTCCCATGCATGCATGCACATGCATGCAGTGTGGGCTAGCTCGCGTTTAAATTCTCCATACACAGAAGTTGATGGAGACTGAAAATAAGGAGTTGACCGAGACTGCAGGCATCACAAGGTTCATACTACACACAACCTCACTCGATGATCGATAATTCAGATGCATGCATGGCTTGGTCTCCTCCATCAACTCTCCTCCATCAACTGAGAACGACGGATCTAGATATATGCATGCTGAAGCAGTAGACTGTCCGGTTCAACTAGTAGAAAAATCTTTTTACGCTGTATGAGGTCTAAACTATGTTTTTCTTCTTCTATGCATGCGTATCAAAATAGATAATAGACAAAAAAAAAATCAAAACAACTTATAATTTATAATTTAGAACGTCGAAGGAGTAATAACTAAATAAGCTAGTTTGTAGCTAGACTAGACTAGGTTTTAACACAATTAGAGCATCTCCAAGAGACTCTGTAAATATATTAGTTAAATTTAGACTTGTAAAATAAAGAGTCTAGATAGCTAGTGAGGTAGGCTATCCAAAGATAGAGAGCGAATGAGATGGAATAGAGATCTTCTAAATTTAGAGAGTCATTTACAGAGTCTGTTGGAAACATCTTTTCCTTTTATAATAGTCAAATTTATATTTAGATAATAATTTAGCTAATCTCTTGGAGATGCTCTTACACAGAGCAACAAAAGGAAGAGCATCACAGATACTCCAGCAATCTATATATAACAGTACCCTGAATCAATCAAGCAATGTACGAGTATACCAAGGTCCTTTTTTTTTTCTTTTTTGACAACAATACCAAGGTCCTTGACTGGTGACTACCGACATGACGATACCTACTGTTAACGTACGTACACGTGAGCAAGATGGGGATCCTGTGATGAAGCGCAATGAGATTGAGCTTGGCGTGTGTGACTGCTGAGCACTGAGCAGTGACTTCATCAGTGAGCACAGCACCCATTGACTGTATGGATGCATGCCTATTCCGCTCGGATCTTTGCCTCATCCGTGGATAATTTTGTACTAGAGCCAATTCTTCTTATTATTATTATTATTATTATTATTATTATTATTATTATTATTATTATTATTATTATTATTATTATTATTATTATTATTATATTATTATTATTATTATTATTATTATTATTATTATCTTCTTTTAGTAATTAGTCTTGTAACTTTAGCAATTAATTAAAATAAGTAGTAATTCCCAAGCCTTCCCTGCCCCCACCCCGTCAGCCGTCTGAAAATGAAAATGGCCGTCTTTCCAAAATGCTCCGTTTTCTGAAATCATATGAAGTGGCTCTCTGTTATCTGAAATGAAATCTACAGAGTCAGAGACAAGCCCTCTGTTAATCGCCCCCGTCTGAAAATGCTCATCTTTTGTAGCACTGTTTGTGCAGTGTGCTGCAAGTCGAGGTCGAGGCGAGGTGACAATAAAGCAGTTCGCTCTGGTCAGGCCACGCCATACCGCCGCACAGATGGTCAGGCGGCAGAGCCGTTCGCTCACCGAGGTGAAACAAGTGTACTCCAGGCGTCAGGAGTGGGCATCATCGAGAAAACTACCATGCCACCGACCAACTGCATCTGATGAGAATTGACCGAGAGAGGCATTTGCAGGTTAGCTGCCACTGCCACCCAGCATGCATGCACTTGCACTGTGCTGCTTTTCTCATTGCTGTCTACCAGTATATAAACAGAGGACGCCTACTGTATCAAGCATGAGCATGACAGTAGCTATTAGCTAAGCTAACAGAGTGATGAACGGCACAACTGCACGGTTACTCCTGCTAAATTCTGAACTACTCCTTCCATTTTTTTTTAAAAAAAGACGTTCGTGATGGTCAAATACTAGTACTGCATAAAGAAACATGAAATATGTTTTTTTTATTGTAAAATTGGCTAGAGACATGCCACAATTATATTGACAGAGAAGAATAAGAAGAAAATCACATTAGTTGTCCAAGTTACTACTACATAAATTAAAGTTTGCTGACTGATTGATAGACTGAAGTGTAAAAGAAGCTCGCTATGAGTGGAGAGAAAGCTGCACCACTCTACACACTACACATGCATCATTTTGACTTTTGAAAGCATGTGTTGGCGGGAAGGGGTCAAATAAATAAATCCAGACATGCCGTCAAATTAAAGTGCATACTTTTTTGGACTGTCACTTTCCATAATGAGCGCTATTTGTCAAGGACAGGGCCCGAGGGGCACTATCCAAATCTATATCTATATCTAATATATCATATATATATATATATATATATATAATAATAATAATAATAATAATAATAATAATAATCAGCCAAAATTTCTCTCAAATTTTTTGGTCCGGCTCTCCTAATCCGATTCGTACACGTCTTAACTTTCGTTGTAACACACGTGCATGTTTACCGGACAAAGTACAAAGTCCGATTTCTACACGTATTGAGTTCCATTGCAACACACAGGCACATTTGCTATATCTATATCTATATCTATATCTAATAATAAAGAGGCAAAATTTCTCTCCTCCACTTTTTGGTCCGGCTCCCCTAATCCGATTCGTACACGTATTGAGTTCCGTTACAACACACGGGTATGTTTACCAGATAAAGTATAAAATTCAATTTCTACACGTATTAAGTTCCATTGCAACGCATGAGCACATTTGCTAGTATATATAATAATAATAATAATAATAATAATAATAATAATAATAATAATAATAATAATAATAATAATAATAATATTGCAACGCATGAGCACATTTGCTAGTATATATAATAATAATAATAATAATAATAATAATAATAATAATAATAATCTATATCTATACCTAATACTAAAGAGCCAAAATTTCAGCCAAAAATTTCGTTTGGACAAATTTTCGTCTGGCTTCGTACCCCTGCGCCCTCTCCTACTCTTCTGTTTCCGTTTAGAAGTCTGTACCTGAAAGAAGTATTCCTTTCCTATACGAATAGTCACTTGCAGAGTCCGCATCTAAAACAAATTGTAAATACAAAAGAAAACACGTGAAGAACCATAATCAGAGGCACTAAAATACCATATATTCGTACATAAATTTCCAAAAAAGAAAAGCAGATCTAGAATAAATCGAGACTGACAACAGAACAGACAAGATCCGACCGCGTGAACCTACCGGCTTAGCTTTGCTCCCTCAGGCCCCCATGGTGCCTCGGCATGAGCACGGGTGCGCCAGGAAGATTGTCACGGAACAGCCCAACATATAGGAGCACTAGTGTAATGATCATCATTTCTGACGACACTGTCACACTAGAGCCCATATAAGCCCGATAGTCCTAGAAATCTCGAAGGATCTCAAACCACAATGAGTAACAACCCGAGATCGAACACTAGATTCAGTAACCGCACATCCACAGTGATAAGTTCGAAACGAAATAATATTACAACTGAGTTTAAGGAAGTGTTATTACAACACCAAGTTCAAATCAAAGTAGCGGAAGTCTTGTTTCACAACACCCATTGCAAACTGTTTAAAACAAATATAGTGGCATGCTTAGTACAGTCCCATCAAAAATACAAGGAGAGACATCAGAATCCACCATTGCCCATGGTCTTCACTCATCATCACATGCAGGGTAGAGGCACGCCTGACAATAGCCAGAATAGACCATACCATCTGCAACAAGGGTAAAGAAACCCTGAGTACTCGATTGTACTCACCTAGACTTACCCGACAGAGAGATAAATATATAACCATAGACACTTCAAGGATTATGCAAGGCTTTATCAGTGGATCACATGAGATAGCATAGTTTTGCATAAAAGAGCATCCTAATTACTCATGTATTCTCATCATTAGAAAACAACATTTGACAGCAGGTTAAATAACATTAATCAGATCTCATTAGCACTTGTACTAGAGCAATCACTGAGTTATCAAACAATAATAACCATATTGTGCTTGGCATCAAAACCATATAACCATCTTTTGGTTACTTATTAGAGTTTAGGTTTCTACAGTGGGAGGAAGATCTTTCAAGTTTCTCACTGACGGGGAGAGACCGCGATTCGAATCGTATTCCTATCCAGCTGGAGGTTTATTCCCCAATCACACCCAAGTATGCCGGCTGGCACACTTATTCGGGTCACCTTCACTATCGCTCGGGTAGCCCGCGGATCTCTCGGGTACAGGCATGAGTAGCGACCCACGGTAGCCAGGTAGCTCAAGCAGTGCCTGCCCTTAGTGCCAGGCCAGGACGATCAGGGTGCTTGCCCACGGTCTAGTAGTCTGCTCGTAGTCTTCATGACCCAACTTGGGGAGATTCCGGCCTGAACCCACAGAGTTAGGCTTCGTGGTTGAAACGAGTTATTCGGCCAGCTATGAAGGAGGCATGCGTTCAATCTCGGCAGATGTCCAACCACGATCCAGTGCCTAACGACACAGGCGGAGAGAACCCGCTCACAAGACCTCCAAGTCAAGTGGCTCACAACACCTTGTCCGCCCGGTCTCGATTTATTACTTCCACATAGTTATTTTCCACGATAGCAAATATACCAACCGTGACCAGCAACATATCTTTGTGGAGGATGGTAGACCACCCACGCTACCGGTCGAAGCATGGCTAAGCAGAGGTTTCGATCCTGGACCTACAAGGTTCTTTTTAGTGGACAAGGAGATATAATGCAGCAAAGGGTTTCATCTCAACTCCTATTAACTTAATGCACAAATAAGTGGTTGGATTGTAAGTAAAATACTTTAAATAGAGTAAGGGAGGTGCATAATGCTCCGGGGCTTGCCTTTCACGAAGGTAGAGGGAAGGTGGTTTGGGCACTCAGGAAGGTCCGAGGCCTGCTCTCCTTCTTCTAGAACTTCTGGAGCTTGCAACTCTGGTGGGACTCCTCCTTCTATCTCCCCAAACTCCAGCAAAGTCACTCCCTCCGGCGATCCTGGATGCATGTATACATGTATGATGATCCAATATATATGACAAGTTATAATATTAGAAATGAGACATGTCTAATGCACATGAATGAATGCTCATGATGAATGTTATTGTGCATCATTTTATTTCGTTCACCGAGTAGGTGCAAATCTCTTCGGCTGTGAAGAGATTAACAGTTACCCTTAGCTAACAACCTGTAGTAGAGCTTTTCCTCCTCGGTCAGCTCTCTAACACCTGCAACTAAACATGCTTTACTCTTAGGCTATAGGATTAAGCAACACACAAGGCATACAAAACAACTAAAATAGTAGCTGAAAGAAAACTATGTAGCTGGAGCTACACACAACTAAAAATTACAAACTAAGACATTATGCAAAGGTCATGATACACATCAAACAAAGCTGTTTAGAAGAAAACAGGAAAACACAGATTTGAAGTTAAACTTGTAAAAAGCACCTAGGTTAAACTAAACAGGTTATGACTGTGAAAATTTAACACCAGATAGATTAGCAAGTTAACTACAACAAAGTCTATTATAGCTACTGCTGAAAATAAATATAAGTAGCTCAAACAAAACTAGCAAGAAAACATGCTTCAGCTTCTTAACAGTAAACAGATATAACTTAGAACAGTTATAAGGCCTTTAACCATCTATCGAAAAATTATGATAGAATTAGACAAGCTAGGTTACATAATTATCTACCACTTTGGTATTCATAGCAACAACAGAAAATACATATAAAATAGGGTTAAATTACTTCTTTGCTGGTGATAAGAAAACAAACTTACTTTAAGCATTAAATACTTAAACAATTTGAAAAGTGTGAAACAACATATTTTATATTTTTCTTAGCTTATACTGAGCATGTAACACATGTACAAAAATTAACAAGCATAGTAACCACATATAACTTAGTTTAGCAAATTAAACAACGTTGCATTTAGTTAAACAAGCATTTAACCAAAAGAACTATAACATGCAAACCAAATACAGGTTACTCGTACTTTAACATTTTTCATGGGAAGTGCATGCTAAGGCAAGCTCAACACAACAAGAACTATGATTTTAGCACATACCAAACTCTAGTTATGAATTAAACAAGTTAAACTAATCATATAAAGCTTGCTGTTCATTTTTATTAAAACAAAACTAAAGAACAGTAACAACAGGTTATTTAACATTTTTCATGCATAGAGAAAAACATAACAAAGCTAACAGAACTGGTTTCACATTTTTAGTATTTTTCTAGAATTAGTTATGAATTTCCAAAGTTAGCAAACAAAACTGAAAAAGACAAAACAGAGAAATACATTAGAGTCTATGACACGCGGGACCCACTGGTCAGCTCTTCCTCTAACAGAGTCGACGCACCAAAGGTGCTCGACCGTCGGCCCTTCGCCGGCGGTGTGGTCTCCGACCAAACCAACCCCACGGTCGTGCTCTCCTTCGCAACCCGCATCGAACCATGTAGCTGGTTGTACCCCATTCGCACCGGAGCATGCTCGACGACGTTCATGGCGGCGCTGCGGCTCTTGCGTTGGCCGGCGCGAGCTTTATCCGGCCAAACTAGCGGCGGCTACACCTACATGGAACCCTAGCGGTCCGATCTAGCCCGGATTGGGGCCGTGTGAACCCTCTGATGAGCTCGGCCACATGCACAGTGGCACGGTGGCGAGTTCACGGTGGCGCGGTGCTGCTGTTTCGGCGGTGGCGATGCACAGATGCTTCAACCAACTCCGGCTATCTAACCACTGGCTAACCAACTAACCCTAACGTGACTGAGACGGACGCAAGCGACACAGAAAAGCCCAGCGCAAACCTCGTCAGCGTTGCGGGTGCCGTACGCATGCACTCGGCGGAGTTCCCGTTCCGGCGAACCCTAGCCCTAATCGCTTCAACCGACTCCTTGGCGAACATCTACAACCTCTAGGCTACCACGTACGAAAGCTAGAAGGAAGGGAGAGACGCTGGATTGGGCTGGCCACGGCGGCGCAAAGCTCGGCGGAGCTTAGGTCATCAATGGCGCCCGCGGTATGCTCGGTCTGGCTCACCTGTGTGGTTAGCGCGGCAATTGAGCGGTGCAAAAGATGGAGCGGAGCAAGGCGAAGCTGTGGCTGCGTTTTGGCGGCCAATGCAGCAGTGTGCGGCGCTGACAAGCTCGACGACGGTGGTGCTGCGGCAATGGCGCGGTGCTGCGTTTTTGCGCGAGGCAGAGAGGAGAGGGAGAGAGCGAGGGCGAATGTGCGGCGCGGTTGGGCGCTGGAGTGTGCGGGCGTCCAAACTTGTGGCCAGTGCGGACGTTTCGTCGACGTACAGTCGACACACGGCGCGCGATGCCTGACGCGGTCGGCCACGACTGGCGCTCGGCGCGCTCTGTCGGCGTTTAAATGTCGATCAGGCTGTCTGACGGCGTGTTTTGCCAAGCGATTAACTCTCTAATCCTCGCGTCTTAGCTACAACCAAATGCACCCTTTTGTAGAGCTATAGCTGAACTCCAACTTTGGTGTACTTGGTTTGAACTGAAATGGTTTAGATTTCAAACTACAAGCATTCAAACAGGGCAACACTCAAACTGCAACACACTTATGACTTAGGCAAATTCAGAAGCTAAAACAACCCCCAAATCAGCCTGAATTGACTAATTAGGGTATTTTAGGATCCAAATCACCTCAAGGTAGTTAAACAAAATTTTTTCATAATTAAAAACTCTAAAATTTTGCTTAAGCCAACTTTTTCATACAAGGTCATTAACAAGGTCAATTTGTTAAATCAAGAAAAAGGGTTCCTAGGGTCAACAATTAAAGCTTAAACCCTAAAAGCTTATTTGGACTTGATCATGAACATAAACATGGTTCCATTTTCATCCCTAAGCATTTCGAGATGGTCATTAGTGATCAAAACATCAAGCACTTGGTTAAACAAGCATAACTCATACAAAGCTAAGTGTAGGTTAACACACACATACATGACAACAAGGAGATCACTTAGGGTTATCATTTCATATGATCATTGAAAATGCATGAATGCAATGATGCTTGTGCTCATGAAATGATATGCAATGCAAGCTTAACACCTACGGTGTTACAAAGATGACTGTTGTCCTTAGGCGAGAAGGAGCCGTCGGACGCAGGCACGACCGTGTGGTCAGGACGCACCGGCATGTTCCTCCAAATGCGACTGCTGGAGATGTCGAGGAGCAGGGCCACACACGGCCACTGGGTACCAGCATGTGGATCTTCAACCTTCAAGGAAACCTGGCGAAGGAAGTCAAAGACGGTGGCCTCACGAAGGAGACGCCGGAGCGGTTACTCGATGTGGAGGCAAGTGCAGGGTGGAAGACGACTACGGTGTCGGGGGTGGGAAGACCACCCACCTAGCCGAGCCATTCGCACGCTCGTCGGGCCCGATGCTACACGCAGCACAATGAGCCACAAGTTTGCCATGCCTGTAGGGAGCCAAGAAGAATGCCGCATCAACTCGAACCTCCCGCGTCCCTCACCTGGCCGAGCCATCCGCTAGCTCACCGTGCCAACTAGCCCGCCTCAACGCAGCACGCTGAGCCACACGCTGCTATACCAGGAGGGAGCCGATGAGAAAGCCGCATTTGCTGGATTTGGTGGAAGGAGGAAGCAGATGAATCGCCGACTTGTGATGGTAGACGAGAGCCACACCGTGATTTAAATTGGAGAGGGAGAAGAGATTGAGTTTAGCAGCAAAGCTACAGAAGATGGAGCAGAGCAGTCCAAAACAGGTCCTAAAAGCAAGCTGGCTGGCGGACTCCATGATGCTGAGCGTATAGATAAAACTGGCTGGCGGACTCCACGATGCTGAGTGTCGGGTACAAAGGTAAGGGTACCCTAATCCATGACGATCTAGTGCTTAATATCCAGGCAAAATCCAAAAGCCATCCTACCTCCCCATCAAGCATGACCGGTCATGGGCCGGCCCATTACTGGAGAAACAGTGAGCAGGATCTGCTACGGAAGAGGGATCGATCGAATCCCCCTCTACCGCGACCCCTCGAGTGACGGAAGAGGGATTGATCGAATCCCCCTCTACCTCGACCCCTCGAGTGACGGAAGAGGGATCAATCGAATCCCCTCTACCTCGACCCCTCGAGTGACGGAAGAGGGGTCGATCGAATCCCCCTCTACCTCGACCCCTCGAGTGACGGAAGAGGGATCGATCAAATCCCCCTCGACCTCAACCCTCGAGTGACGGACAGGGTCGACGAAGCCCCACGATCAGGAGGCTCGATCGGCTCACCTACCCATAGTATGGGGTAAAGGGGATCCCATGCTGTTACCTGCTCCCGCCTAACGCCATGGGCACCCGGTACCTCGGTCAAATCCATCAACTCGTCACCCATGCCCGGGTTAATCCGTCGATCGTGCGGCCACTGTAGCCACGCCTTGAGTACGGAGGTCGAAAGCACCCCCTCGAATCTCGAATGGGACAGCCCTCGACCGCGTTTTTGGGGATGCGTCAGGATCATGCAGGCCTCGATACTCCTCGATCCGGGGGCTCGACCCTCATCTCCAACCACTACGGCATGGAACCCGTCTGCTCCGTCCCACTTCTACTGCGGAGCTCATACCCGTCTACAGGAGACCAATCGTTCCACACCATGCCGTTCGGCAGCGACCAGTTCACCATCACCATGCCCCGGAGCACCGAAAGGACACGAAGAGCATGCCACTACAGCAATCAACGTCCCATCCCAAGCATGGCGCCACAGACGCGCCTCCCATACCGATACGAACTAGGGCTCCTGTACTCTGAAGCCTCCCCTTAGTCTATAAAAGGGGACACTGTGATAGTAGGAAAGAGAGGGAACAACAAGACATCTGTTCACACTTGATGCCATCCAAACAACACCCACTAGCACTCTCCACAAACCCCCTAGCATATGCAACAGAGGGCCACCTCCGAGCACAAGACAATCTAGTGATGGTTTGATCAACATCTCAAGCAATCAATCAACTCACCTAGGGTAGCCCAGCTAGTCCTAGGTCTCAGCTCACTCCGAGCACCCCCGTGTAAACCAGCATGTACTCCCCCCTGTACGAGCACTTCGGTGCGAGATAATACAATTCTTCCTTCCCCGCTGGACGTAGGGCCTTCTTTGCCCGAACTAGGATAAATACTGTGTTCTTCTTGCATCACATCTGGGAGTGGGAACACGCAATATACAAATTTACTAGTTGGTGATTGACCCCCTGGGTCGAAACACCGACAGTTGGCGCGCCAGGTAGGGGGCTTTGCGTGTCGATCAACTCCCAACTTCTCTTCCAGATGGAATCCACCGTCCCACCACTTCCATTCACCACCGTCATCTGGTTCGGGAGCCTAGAGTTCATGTCCCTTGACCACAACCACGATATGGTTCTACTCTCCACAGGTGGTATGGGTAGCAGCAGCTCCGGTACACCGAGGCCAAGGAGGACCTCGCGACGGTCCCACCACTCACGCCTTTTGTCCGCGACCAGGAGGAGGCGCGAACGATGCCGCCGCAGCCTTCCCCGCGCGGACGATGTGACACCTGACGCCACTGCCCCGGCCTCAGCTGGCGACACAGTTCCTCCCTTCGGGAGCCTGTTTGACCCACGCTTGGGGGTCGGAGGAGGGCGCCTCGCCGAGCATGACTTTGGCTTCGCCATGCCGCCATCTTGGAGGGCCCTCATAGCCTCTCCAACGCGCTCGGCTGTTTCGCTATGCAACCTACTTCCGCATGGGCTCTACAACAACGCCAGACTCTCTTCTGCCTTCATAGACTCGCGGATGCAGGCACAATACGGGTCCCCAGGGGATTTGCTACGTGCGACGATGAACCACATCACCACCCCTCCACCGGGTGAGCGCCCGGAGCCGTGACGAGCCCCGATCCTCGGGTACTACACCTTGGGCACGATACGACAACAACTAGAGGAGGAGCGCGGGGGATCTTTCCCCAACTTTTACCAGAGTCGCCCCGATCCAGATTCCCCCGATGAGGATTATGATCCCACGCGGGAGTGTTTCCACCTCATCGAACCGATTGGATCCTAGGATGACACCACCGATGCCGCGGCTGCAGGAGGAGGGGGCAAAGCTACCCCGGCGCGGGACGCCGTCCCCCCGATTCCAGATAAAGCCGATCCACCTCAGGACGCCCAGATCGCGCAAGTCCGAGAGCTGCTCGCCAATCTCGAGGTGGAGCGCCTACGACTTCAACAGCTCGAGCATGCCCTCGAGCGAGATCGTGGGCGGCCACAGGGTGGAGGAGCCCGCGGCCGGGCCTGGGAAGTCCATCAATAGATCATCGAGGAAGGAGCAAACGAGCGCCACGTCTACAACCGTGCTAGTCAGAACGTCATGGCAGCCGCAATGCTGATCCGTGACATGTCGGCACCATCGACGCCCCAAGCGCGATGTATCAAAGATGAAATCCAGGGGCTCCTCCAAACCGCGGCCGTACAATAGGCGAAAAGCTCGGCCTCGAGGCGTAGGGGGGCTGCCTCCGAGCGATAGGACGTGCCCCCTCGACAAAATCGAGAGGTATCTGTCCACCAAGACAAGGCACCCCGGGGCCAAGCAGAGCGGCAACCAGCCCGGGAACGCATCCTCGACAATCGACAGCCGCGTGACGCGCGACACGACATCAACAACAACAAACGACGCCAATGCGGTGATGTGGAGGCTCGCGGTTATAGTGCTCATCGAGGTGGGCGCTACGACAGCGATGAGGATTGACGTCGATCCCCGGAACCACCAGGGCCGCGAGTCTTCAGTAGGACGATCCGGTAGACCACCTTGCCTAGTCGGTTTTCTCCACCCTCTAACCTGGTCAAGTACAACGACGAGACCAAGCCAGGTCTCTGGCTTGCTGATTTCAGGTTGGCATGTCAGCTAGGAGGAGCCAGCGATGACCACGTCATCATTCGATAGCTCCTGCTCTTCCTCTCTGACACCGCTCGAGGGTGGCTCGAAGAACTCCCCCCAGACTTGATCCATGGCTGGCCCGACCTGGTCAGGATCTTCGAGGGGAACTTCAAGGGCACCTACGTGCGGCCAGGAAATTCCTGGGATCTCCGCAGCTGCAAGCAGAAGCCAGGGGAGGCCCTGCGTGAATTCACCCGACGGTTTTCTAAGCAACGTACCGAGCTACCCCACATCTCCGACCACGACGTTATCATGGCATTCGTCGCCGGGACGACATGCAAGGAGTTGGTGCGGGAACTGGGGCGCAACACCCCCAAGACCGCCAACGAGCTCATGGACATCGTCGCCAACTACACGGCCGGTGAAGAGGTCGTTGGTGCGTTCTTCTATGGATCCCCAGACAAGGGGAAGGCCAAGGCGGACGAGCCCGGTGGCTCGAACAATGATCCCAAGAGGAACAGCAACAACAACAAGAAGAAGAACCAGCAGGGTCGACGCGACGTCGAGCCCGACGATCTTGTAGCTGCGGCTGACCGGAAGAAGCCTCGAGATCCCCCTCCGGAGGGGGGCGTCTTCGATAAGATGCTGAAGGAGCCCTGCCCTTATCACAAGGGAGTGGCTAACCACAGTCTCGAGGACTGTCGCATGCTCAAAAAGTACTTCGACTCTCTTGGCCTCAAGAAAGATGACAAGAGGGAGGACCCTTAGGACAGGGGCGGCGGCAAGAAGGAAGGATTCGCCGAGATTTTCGAGTGCTACATGATCTACGGGGGACCCTCGACCCGACTCAGTGCGCGTTAGCGCAAAAGGGAGCGTCGAGAGGTCTTCTCCATTCGAGCCCAGGCCCCCCGATACCTCGACTGGTCTCACATACCGATCACCTTCGATCGAGACGACCACCCCGAGCACGTCCCCAACGCAGGGGTCTACCCCCTCGTTGTCGACCCCATCATACTCAACACCCGCCTCACCAAGGTACTCATGGATGGAGGCAGCAGCCTCAACATCATCTACGCCGAGACCCTCGACCTCCTAGGGATCCCAAGGACCTTGCTCCTGCCTAGCGTGGGGGGGGGGGGGGTTCCACGGGATCGTCCCAGGAAAGAAGGCACTCCCGAACGGCCACGTCGAGTTGCCTATCTGCTTCGGTACCCCCTCGAACTTCAGGAGGGAATACCTGACCTTTGACGTGGTCAGATTCCACGACACCTACCTCGCCATCATCGGCCGAGCTGGATACGCCAAGTTCATGGCAATCCCGAACTACACCCACCTCAAGCTGAAGATGCTAGGGCCCAAGGGTATCATCACCGTCAACACCTCCTACGAGCACGCCTATGACTGCGACGTCGAGTGTGTGGAAAGCGCCGAGGCGGTCGAGGAATCGGCCATCCTCGCAGCCCTCGACGACTTCTCCAACCAGATCCCTGACCCTAAATGGCGCGCCGACAACTTTGAGCCTGCGGAGGACACCAAGACCATCCCGCTCGACCCTAGCCACGCGGATGGGAAGGTGCTGGCGATCAGCACCTCACTCGAGCCCAAATAGGAAGCCGTGCTCATCGACTTTCTCCGCGCTAATACTGACATGTTTGCGTGGAGTCCCTCGGATATGCCGGTCATTCCGAGGGAAGTCGCCGAGCACTCCTTGAACATCCGAGCCGGATCCAAACCGGTGAAGCAACGGCTACGCCGCTTCGACGAGGAGAAGCGCAGAATCATCGGGGAGGAGGTCGACAAGCTTTTGAATGCCGGATTCATCAAGGAGGTTCATCATCCTGAGTGGTTAGCAAATCCTGTGCTTGTTAAGAAAAAAAATGGAAAGGATAGAATGTGCGTAGATTATACTAGTCTAAATAAAGCATGTCCTAAGGTTCCTTTTCCATTACCACGTATCGATCAAATAGTAGATTCCACTGCGGGATGTGAAACTCTTTGCTTTCTCGATGCATATTCTGGATATCACCAAATAAAGATGAAGGAGTCCGATCAGCTCACGACTTCCTTCATCACCCCCTTTGCATGTTTTGCTACCTCATGATGCCATTCGGTTTGCGAAACGCCGGATCCACATACCAACGATGCATGATCCATGTCTTTGGAAAGCATATAGGGCCGACCATCGAGGCCTACGTCGATGACATCGTGGTCAAATCCAAAAAAGTAGGGAACCTGGTCGGGGACCTTGAAATCGCGTTCGGGTGCCTCAGGGCCAATCATATAAAGCTAAATCCTGAGAAGTGTGTCTTCGGGGTCCCTCGAGGCATGCTCCTAGGGTACATAGTCTCCTAGCGCGGGATCGAGGCCAACCCTGAGAAGGTAACTGCGATCACTAGGATGGGCCCGATCAAGGATCTTAAGGGGGTGCAAAGGGTCACAAGGTGCCTTGCTGCCCTCAGCCGGTTCATCTCGCGGCTCGGGGAGAAAGCACTTCCCCTTTATCGCCTCCTTAAGAAAACATAGCACTTCACATGGACCGTCGAGGCCGAGGAGTCGCTCTCCAAGCTCAAAGCCTTGCTCACCTTGCCACCTGTCTTAGTGCCCCAAGCCCGGCCGAGCCCCTCTTGCTCTATGTCGCTGCAACTACCCAGGTGGTCAGCGCGGTTATAGTAGTCGAGAGGGCGGAGGAGGGACACTCCCTGTTGGTGCAGAGGCCCATCTACTTCATAAGTGAGGTGCTCTCAGAAACCAAAGTGAGATACCCCCACATTCAGAAGTTGTTGTACGCCGTCGTTCTTACTCAGTGAAAACTCAAGCACTATTTCCTAGGCCACCCGGTAACTGTAGTCTCATCTTTCCCTCTCGGGGAGATAATCCAAAACCGGGAGGCATCAGGGAGAATCGCCAAGTGGTCGGTCGAGCTCATGGGAGAAACTCTCTCCTACACCCTCGGAAGGCCATCAAGTCACAGGTATTGGCAGATTTCATTGCAGAATGGACCGACACCCAACTACCCCCGGCGCAAGTTCAGACCGAGCTTTGTACCATGTACTTCGTTGGATCGTTGATGAAGACGGGGGCAGGCGCCGGATTGCTATTCATATCTCCCTCAGGGGTCCACATGCGCTACGTCATCTACATCCACTTCCCCGCCTCTAACAACGTAGCCGAGTACGAGGCCCTCGTCAACGGTCTGCGCATCGCCATCGAGCTTGGGGTTCGACACCTCGATGCTCGAGGGGACTCGTAGTTGGTAATCGACCAAGTGATGAAAGACTCGAGCTGCCATGACCCCAGGATGGAAGCCTACTGCAAGGAGGTCCGCAAGCTTTTGGACAAATTTTACGGCCTCGAGCTCAACCATGTCGCCTGCTGGCACAACGAAGCCGCTGATGAGCTAGCCAAAATCGCATCCGCTCGAGGCACAGTCCCTCCCGACGTCTTCTCGATGGACCTTCACAAGCCGTCTGTCGACCTAGGCTCGGGGGCTCCCGTCCTCGAGCAAGGGGTCGAACCCTCCCCCTCGACCGCTCCCCCCTCGAACGGGGAAGAGGTCATGAAGATCGACGAAACAACCGCGACCCAAACCCCCACGACGGACTGGCGCACGCCCTACCTCGAGTATCTGATACGAGGCGAGCTCCCAGAGGACCGCACCGAAGCCCGACGCATAGTCCGACGCGCCAAAACCTACGTCTTGTATGGAGATGGCCGCTAGCTCTATCGGTGCAGCCCTACTGGTGTGCTTCAACGATGCCTCACCCTCGAGGAGGGAAGGGCACTGCTAAAAGACTTACACTCGGGGGCTTGTGGCCACCACGAGGCGCCAAGAACTCTAGTAGGAAACGCCTTTTGACATGGCTTCTACTGGCCGACGGCCGTCGCCGATGCTACCAAACTTGTTCGATCCTGCAAGGGATGCCAATTCTACGCCAGGCAGACCCACCTCCCGGCCCAAGCTCTTCAGATGATACCCATAACTTGGCCATTCGCAGTATAGGGGCTCGACATGGTTGGCCCCCTGAAGAAAGCAAAAGGCGGCTTCACCCACCTCCTCGTAGCCATAGACAAGTTCTCAAAGTGGATCGAGGCTCGACCCATCACCAACATTCAATCTCGACAAGCCGTGTTGTTCTTCACAGATATCATCCATCGCTTCGGGGTCCCCAATGTCATCCTTACTGACAACGGCATGCAGTTCACCGGCCAAAAGTTCCTGGACTTCTGTGACCACCACAACATCAAGCTGAACTAGTCTGCAGTTGCCCACCCTCGATCTAACAGCCAAGTCATGCGTGCCAATGGCATGGTTTTGCAGGGCCTCAAGCCAAGGTTCTTCGACCGACTAAATAAACACGGCAAGAGATGGGTGGATGAGTTGCCCTTTGTCCTATGGAGTCTCAGAATGACACCAAGTCGAGCCACATGGTTCTCCCCATTTTTCTTGGTCTATGGGTCCAAGGCCGTCCTCCCCACTAACCTCGAGTACGGGTCCCCTCGATTAAAGGCCTACAACGAGCAAGCCAACACAGCAACCCGAGAGGACTCCCTCGACCAGCTCGAGGAAGCCCGAGACATGGCCCTCTTCAAGTTGGCAAGGTACCAGCAGACGCTGCGGCGCTACCACGACAAACACGTACGCAAAAGGGACCTCGACGTTGGCGACCTCGTACTGCGCCGCAGACAAAGCAACAAGGGGCGTCACAAGCTGACGCCACCTTTGGAAGGACCCTTCATCGTGGCAGAGGTGCTAAAGCCAGGGACTTACAAGCTGAAGAACAACAAGGGCGTGATCTTCACCAATGCATGGAACATTGAACAGCTATGTCACTTTTACCCCTAGGGCCTCGAGGCCTTGTACATTCTCTGCATTATGTACATTTATCGCATCATGAATGAATAAAATGTTCTCGAAATACATTTCACGTTCGTTCATGACTCTGAGGTAGCCTCGACTCTGCTCCTACAAAGTCAAGCCTCCCTCGGGGGCTGACAGGGGGGGACCCCCCTCCCTAAGTCCCTTAAAAACCGGAACGTTTTTTCGAAACTCGACGCTTCTCTTTCCATCTTTGCCCTGAGTTCTCTCCGTAACTAAGTAAAAAATGCCTCGAACTCCCTAAGGGTCGAGGGCTGTCGAGCCGGGGGCTCTCCTACGCCTCCGGGCTATGGTACCCCCACTCGCTTCCCCCCTCGAGGGATACGAGCGCGTGTCGAACACTTAGTATAAAAGCAACAACTCAGACAAAGAGAAATAGAGATGGCTCAAGAAACAAAAACACCCAGATGCACCCCGAATAAAATGCATTAAGGTTTTGGAGCCCCCAGGGGCTCGACATCAAACTGTCGCAAAAACTAATCTATTACATGGACCTTCTTGTCGAGATTTGGCTCACAGGCCTCAATTGCTCCTGTCACCATCGTCGTCCGTCGAGGGAAGCACCTCAGGCTCGAAGAGTTTCGCCAGCTCACCACCAGGCACCTCTGCGGCGTCGATAAGCTCGTGGCATCTCGCCATGTTTTCTTCATCGCTCAGCTCTGGGTTGACGATGAAGCCGCGAGCGACGACACTGAGGTCGTAGGCGTAGCCCGAGCGGACAACCGGGAGCGCCCGCTTCACGCCTATATGAAGAGCAGTACGAACCTGCTCCGTCATATCACAAGTCATGGCGAAGAAGCGGTACACAAGGGAGTCCCCGCGCACGTCACCCGCAACCGCCAGCTCGGGCTCGACGCCCATGCCATCGCAGAAGGTGGAGATGGTGTCCTCGAGCCTCTTGTTCAGGGTCGCCTCCGCCCAGTGGAGGTTCTGGAGACTAGTCAGATCCTCATGGGCTCGAGCCTTGTCTTCCTCGAGGACTGCCGGAACAAATAGAGAATCCCGTCAAAGCCAAAAAACAGGGGAAGGGTCGAGACCAAGCAACCTCAGTAACGTTTCTAAAAAACTCACCTTGGGCGTGCGCTTCCAGGGTGGCGTAGGCCTTCTCAACCTCTTGCAGTCGGCGGCCGGCGTCGACGAGGGCCGCAGCTTGGTCACTCTTCTCGATCCGGAGCTCCTCGATAAGCTTACCGGTGCCATCGAGGGCCCACGTCTTGGCAGCCACGTCCTCCACCAGTGTAGCGATCTGGGCCCGATCCCTCTGTCCCGCGACGTTCAGCGCATCGCGGTCATGGGAGACGGTGTCGATATCCGACTGAAGCTCCCGGACCCGCCCCTCGAGAGAGGCACAGTCGCTAGCTTCTTGCGCCAGGTCGTCCTCGGCTCGTCGGGAACGGTCTGTCGCTTGAGCCAACTCTTCCCTCAACTTGGCGGCCTCCTCTTCAGCCTTACGCTGGGCCTTCCGAGCGGCGTCCCGTTCCTGCCCAGCCTCGGCAGCCTCCTTGAGGGCGGCTTCAGCCCTCGACCGTGCTTGGGAGGCCTCCTTCTGAGCGGCCTTGGCCCCCCCCCTACACGATGGCCACCTCGCCCCTCGCCTGGGCGGCCTCGGCCTTCTCCAATGACGCGCGGAGGACGGGGACTTGTCGTGTGACCTCGCCATCAGCGCCTATCAAGGATAAAAGGGAAAGTCACAAAAAGGACGGTGAAACAACCGAGATAAATCAGAAAGAGAGGACGAAACTTACCATCATCCCTTTGTACATATCCTCGGACGCGACTCCCACCGCCACGTGCGTCACGTGGTCGAGCCATGCCCGAAACTCCTCCAGGTGCTCCCATTGTCCGAGCTTGGCTTGATCATCAAGCTTGAAGAAAGTGTGCCCTGGATCCCAGGGGTCGGGCAGCTTGAGCACCTCCTGCGCCCAGAGATCGCTGCTGCGGTCGACCCTCCCCCTTACCTCCTACATGATGGCCTGACCCATTTCAAGGGTACCTCTGTGGGCCATCACCCGCTCCGCCAGGTTGGCGAAGTAGGCCGCCCCCTCGAGCCGGGCAATCCTGGCCTTGAAGCGATCTTGCAGGGCCGCCATCGACCCCTCCGGGTCATCGCTTCTGGGCGGAGGACGTCCCCACCGTGGGAATAACCCTGGGCGGTACAGGAAATGTATGTTAGCATCCAGGGTGGTGGCCTCACCACAGTCCGGTAGCCCATCCCCTCCCTCCACCTCGACTGAGCCAGGGGGCGGAGCACCTCGAGATGATGGTTGCCCGACCTCAAGATGAGGCCGAGCTGACGCCTCGGACATAACCGCGTCCGGCGCGCCGCTCCCTTGCATCGCCACAGCAATTCCCTCCGGCTCTGCCCGGGGGGCCGCCACCGCCACCATCTCCGCCATCGTCGCCCTCTCCGCCGCGGGTGTTGCCTCGAGCTCCTTAGCCCGTCCCTCCTCCTCGGCCAGCTGAAGGCCCTCCTCGGCAGGCTGGTGGGGCGATGCCAAGGCCCCCTCGACGGGGGTCTCTACCAATGACGGCACCTCCGGCGCAGTGCCAACCACTCCCCCGCCCGGCGAAGAGGCTGCGGGCGCCTCGAGGGGTAGGGTCATGGCGCGACCCTCCTCCTCGGACAACTCTGACTGCGGCTGCTCCGGCTTCTCCCCTTCACCGGTGGCGGTCAGGTCGACCACCTCCATCTCTACGAAGGTTTGGGGGTTGACCTCCTCCACCACGGCCGTAGCTGATGTCGGCCCCGCGCCTTCCTCTGACCGGGCAGTGGGCACAGCCCCGCTCACCTGGCCGACAGACCCAGTCGACGCAGCGGATCGACCCGCCCCTTCCGCTGCCCGAGCTCGCTCCGCGGCCGACTACGCCTGCCCGCGCTCCATCGCCTCCCGCGCCCTGGCCGCCCATGCCACACCTGGGGCATGGGTTGAGGGGGACGAGGTAGCAGGGCTGACTCCGGCTGCCATCTTAGCCGCAACCTCCACTCTCAGCTTCTTGGCCGGGGTTGGGGACGCATCCTCCAACGAGCGCTTCACCCTGAAGAAGGAACTCATACGCGACGGTAAGCGCAAGTTGTAACAAAAACAGAGAAAATTCAAGACCAGAAGGAAAGGAACTTACCCCAGCGGAATCAAGGGGGCCCGACCAGCAGGCCTCGAGCAGCTCGGTGGCTTCTGCAAGCCACCCCAGGAGCCGCTTCTCCCTCCAGTACTGGCCGCGGTGGGGGCTGGTGGTGCCCTCGGCGTCGTGGTCGTGGCAGGGGTCGACGATGTCCTCGTCATCGCAGTCCTGGGCTCCTCCAGGGCCGACGGGCCCGAAGCCCGTACACTCGGCCGAGTACCCACAAACGGCGTGCTCGACCCACCCCTCGACGGGGACTGCGACGAACGGCTATGTGTCCGCCGTACCACTTCACCCTGAGAAGCCGTCGGGCGCTCGCCCCCCGACTCGACCCCGGCTGTTGAGGCCGACCTCGACGTCGACCCCCTCTCCCCTCTGCTACCGGCGGCCGCCCTTTGCCGCTCGGGCGCCGCTCTTCCTTCCTCGAGCCCTCGTCGCGGCTCGACCTCCTCCTCCTGCTCCTCTCCCTGCATAAGGACGATATCCATCAGGTCGGAAGCGATAGGCCTAACCTGATACCACTACGCCATGCCATTGTTCTTAATAACCTCGTTACTACTCGACCCCTCATCCTCATCCTCCTCTGAGGGGGACTCCTCCTCGGGGAGGCCGGCTTGCTTCTGCCGTGACCGGCGTTGGTCACACACCTCTTTCTCTTGGGCCTTTTTGCCCCTCACCTCCTTGGCCTTATCTTTGTCTCTTTTGTCTTGCTCGGCCTGAAGGCGTCTCACCCGGGAGTCGTTCCTCTCCTCCTTCACCGGTGGCAGCGACTTCCGGAAGACGACGTTCCCCTGAGGAACGCAAGGCGGTTAGGAGGCAGGCAAAGGAGACAAACAAGACGAACAAGAGGACATTGATGGAGAAAGAGGTGTCGTACCAGCCGAACGTGGCCCTTGTCCGGCACCAAGGGGACGCGGGCGACGTGCTCCTCCTCGAACGCGCCGGCGAAGGAGGCGCGCACTCGACGGACCACCCTCTTGAGGGGCAGCTCGTCCTCCATGAGACGACACCCCGTGAGATCCACCCCCGGGCGCATCTCGTCAAGGCGTAGCGGGCGAGCCATTAGTGGCACGACTCGCCGCTAGTGGAAGGCCAACGCGACGATCAACGCCGTAAGCTCCTCCCGCTTCAGACGGGAGATCGCGCTAAGCAGGTGCTCGAGGCGTTTCTGCTGTTTCTGCGAGATGCCGTGCTTCAAGTTGAAGGGTTTTGACTCGATTATCCTCCCGGTGTAAGGGGAAATCAAGTCGTCGTCGTTCCTCAGGTAGAACCACCCCGAATGGCTCGACTTGATCTTCACCGAGATCCAGTCCTGACCTCTTGACGCCGATGCTGCAGCACCTCGCCTGGACCATCCTCCGACGGCCGGTCTCGGCCGGAGCATGGAATAGCCCTGCCTCGAACAGGTGGAGCCACAGCTCCCAGTGGGGCTCCATCTCCAGGTACCCCTCACACACGGCGGTAAAGACCGCCACGTGGGAGATGCCGTTGGGGGAGAGGTGTTGGAGCTCCACGCCATAATGGTGGAGGATCCCCCGCAAGAGACGGTTGGGGGGAGATCCCATCCCCGCCCGGTGGAAGGCCTCGAAGCTGACCACGTAGCCCTCCAGTGGGTTGGGCTGGCGATCCGACTCCAGCGGAACCATCCACTCCGGTCGATCTACCGAAGTGACGGGCCGAAGAATGCCACTCTCCACCAGGTCTCCTAGCCGCTCCACGGTCGCCGTCGAAGGGAGCCAAGCGTCGGGGCCACGCAGGGTGTAGCTGGCCATGGCAGCGGGAAAGCGGATGCGCTCGGAAGCAGAGGTTGAAGGTGCGTTCCCGATCTTTCCTCTCCTTACTCGCGCACGCAGAGATCGGGCTCAGAGGGCGACGAAGGCAATGGCGAGAGAAAGAAGGCTAGGAAGGCAAAGGCAAGCGTAAGGAAGCCGAACCCCTACCCCCGTATTTATAACCAGAAGCACAACGGGCGGATCCATCGAAAAGGCAGGTAAATCTCCGCATTTAATGCACCTACCTACCGCCCCCTTAGATTCCATAGGATAAGGCGCACCTGTCACGTCACCGCACTCCTCGCCGCACCCTACGCCTGCTATGGTTGTAGTCGAACAGACACCTCCTAAAAAGGCGCGCTGACGGCGGACGACGGGCAATGATGGGCGTTGTCTTCGGAGGTAAGCAACGGGCGTCGACTCATCCATCGAACTCTTGAGGGAGCAAAGGCTGGCCCTCGAAAGGGTTTTGATAGCCGCTCTCGAGCAGTTCCTTCCTAGGGAAGTAAAACGGACTCCGGTCCACCCCAAAATCTCGAGGGGCGAAGGTTGGCCCTTGAACAGGGTTCGACAGCCGCCCTCGAGTACCCGAGTCAGGGATGACCCAGGGGGAGCCAATACGAAGCCCAGCTCGAGAATGAACTCTCGAGTCCCCTCGAGACATATCCAAGGCATAACCAAGGAATACCCAAGGATCCCTATGACGGGAGGCATCGAGCCACCGACTCTCATCGAACAGAGTTGGCACCTAGGTAATCCACACGGTTTTGCATAATGAGGACGCCTCAGGGCTTCTGTCAACCCCTGTCGAAGGGGGCACGAGTTCTCACTTGGATCTCCCCGTTACCAGCTCACTGAGGACTTCGAGGCCCGTCCGAACGAGGATAGCACGATGCACTTCACCCCACAATCCGATATCAAGGACCCGTGGGAAGGACGCTATGAGGTAGCAAAAGCCAAGCCACACGAGGCTCGAGGGCTAGACTACGCACGGCACCCCTCGACGAAAGAGGATCGAAAACACTCGGAGCCTGGCAGACAGAGTTGACCCCTCGATGGGGCACTATAACTCCAGTTAATACCAACCCCCCTGGATAAGACAGAAATCAAAAGCCCCCAGAGGAATTCTTAATCACTCATCTGGGGCCTCGGGGGCTACCCCCGCGGGGGACACTCGTGCGCCCCCACGGCAAGATAACGTAACAAGACCCTACGCCTCGAGACTAGGTACTTCAACTTCGCTTCATGTTAACAAACCCCACAGATCATTAGCAACAGCCTCTATACAGATTCATCTTATCCGCATAGAGGCTCGGGGGCTACTGTTGAGTACAAAGGTAAGAGGTACCCTAATCCATGACGATCTAGTGCTTAATATCCAGGCAAAATCCAAAAGCCATCCTACCTCCCCATCAAGCATGACCGGTCATGGGCCGACCCATTACTGGAGAGACAGTGAGCAGGATCTGCTATGGAAGAGGGATCGATCAAATCCCCCTTTACCTCGACCCCTCGAGTGACAGAAGAGGGATCGATCGAATCCCCCTCTACCTCGACCCCTCGAGTGACGGAAGAGGGATCGATCGAATCCCCCTCTACCTCGACCCCTCGAGTGACGGAAGAGGGATCGATCAAATCCCCCTCTACCTCGACCCCTCGAGTGACGGAAGACGGGTCGATCGAATCCCCCTCTACCTCGACCCCTCGAGTGACGGAAGGGGATCGATCGAATCCCCCTCGACCTCGACCCCTCGAGTGACGGACAGGGGGTCGATCGAATGTCCCACGATCAGGAGGCCCAATCGGCTCACCAACTCCCAGTATGGGGTAAAGGGGATCCCATGCTGTTACCTGCTCCCGCCTAACGCCATGGGCACCCGGTACCTTGGTCAAATCCATCAACTCGTAACCCATACCCGGGTTAATCCATCGATCGTGCGGCCACTGTAGCCACGCCTTGAGTACGGAGGTCGAAAGCACCCCCTCGAATCTCGAATGGGACAGCCCTCGACCGCGTTTTCGGGGATGCGTCAGGATCATGCAGGCCTCGATACTCCTCGATCCGGGGGCTCGACCCTCATCTCCAACCACTACGGCATGGAACCCGTCTGCTCCGTCCCGCTTCAACTGCGGAGCTCGTACCCGTCTACAGGAGACCAATCGTTCCACGCCATGCCGTTCGGCAGCGACCAGTCCGCCATCACCATGTCCTAGAGCACCGGAAGGACAGGAAGAGCATGCCGCTACAGCAATCAACGTCCCATCCCAAGCATGGCGCCACAGACGCGCCTCCCATACCGATACGAACTAGGGCTCCTGTACTCTGAAGCCTCCCCTTAGTCTATAAAAGGGGACGCTGGGATAGTAGAAAAGAGAGGGAACAACAAGACATCTGTTCACGCTAGATGCCATCCAAACAACACCCACTAGCACTCTCCACAAACCCCCTAACATATGCAACAGAGGGCCACCTCCGAACACAAGACAATCTAGTGATGACTTGATCAACATCTCAAGCAATCAATCGATTCACCTAGGGTAGCCCAGCTAGTCCTAGGCCTCAGCTCACTCCAAGCACCCCCGTGTAAACCAGCTTGTACTCCCACTTCGGTGCGAGATAATACAATTCTTCCTTCCCCGCTGGACATAAGGTCTTCTTTGCCCGAACCAGGATTTACTATTCTTCTTGCATCACATCTGGGAGTGAGAGTACGCAATATACAAATTTACTAGTTGGTGATTGACCCCCTGGGTCGAAACACCGACACTAAACATGTGCAGCTATGTGTGGGTGACAAGACAGCACAGGTGTCACTGTGTCACTGTGAGGTGGAGGTGGCGTCTTCGAGTTGTTGGACACGACACTACGCTGCAATACGAACAAAGGCCTTGTTTAGTTCCCAAATTCCTCCCAAATTGCACTATGCAAAAAGAAGATTCTCCGTCACATCAAAATGTCGGCACATACATGGAGTATTAAATGTAGATGAAATCAAAAAATTAATTGCACAGTTTTGTTGTACATTGCGAGACGAATCTTTTGAGCCTAGTTTGAGAATTTTTGGACAATATTTAACAAATAAAAACAAAACGCTACAGTGTTCTGGGCACTGTACCAAATCGGTACAGTGCGCAGAACCGTCGAATCGGGGCGTGAACTAAACACGGCCAAAAGGAACTATCCTGTTCCTAAAAAATAAATCGGTTCTCGTGAAAATCAAATATAAATTCAGTGAAATACCTACGTTCAAAATAATATCAGAGAACATAACTAGCTATTTTTGTACTTCTATGTTCGACAGGTACAAAAGCCAACTGATTTTAGTTGATTTAATAGTACTACCTCCGTCCTGAAAAGAACATAATTATGAAAAACGTGCCGGTCAATGAGAGCTCATGTTTGACCAATTTTATATTAAATAGTATTAGCATTTATATCTCTAAATAATTTTATTATAAAAATATATTCTATAACTAATCTAATGATACTAATTTCATACCATGAATGCTTGTAGTTTTTTTATATAAATTTAGTCAAAGTTTAGATTGTTTGACTTCTTGAAAAACGAAAATTGTATTCTTTTGAAGACAGAGGTAGTATTTTGTGAGAGAAAATAAGGTAAAATAAACTAAACTAAGTTAGAAATAGTTCAAGAGAATAGAGTTTGGCAACATCAATTCACGATTTGTGTTTATACGAGTTATACAACTCACGTCCATCGATGGTACGGAATCTTAGCTCATTTCTAAATGTATTAGATTTCATGCATTTTTAATTCCAAAATATATTGGATTTTGTGCAACACATTAGAATTTTCTATAAAGGAAACAATATAATAGATACATACCATTTTCTATAAACGATTCATTTGTTTCTCCGGTTGCAATGCACGAACATATTTGCTAGTAATAATAAAGAGGTAAAATTTCTAGCCTTTTTCGGTCTATCCATTCTTTAATTTGTCTCTCTAACTACCGGACAATGGAGAGTGAGTATGACTCCAAAACCTATTGGATCATGTATGTGACTCGGACTCTCACTAATTTTCCATATGAAACCTATTTGAATATCTACAAATTCTAATTCGAATCCAAATAAGTTCGTATTTCTATGCGTGAGTGAGTCTTAAATTTTTTTCTTTACTTGGCGACCACTAATCCACTCATGCATGTTTGATTCCGTTTTGGATTGGTTAGAGTCCTGAATTTTTTCTTTGTTACGTGGCAGACTTTAGGTTGTTTTTGTATTTATGGAAAATATATAATTAGAAATTATAATGTGCACCATGTGAAAAAAAAACAAATCAAACCAAGAAACGAAAAGGATAGGGACTACGAGCAATCAAGTATATTATGTAATCGGATTCATAAACAAAATATAACACAAACTATATATAACATTATTATTTTATTACCGATATTAATTTATGTTATTGATGTCATGTTTTTATAAATATTTAGTAGTCTTTTTTCTCCCGTTGCAATGCATGAGGTGCACGCTTGCTAGTGTGTGTCTATATATATATATATATATATATATATATATATATATATATATATATATATATATATATATATATATAATCTATACCTAATAATAAAGAGACAAAATTTCTCTCCTCTCACTTTTTTTTGTCCTTCCATTCTTATTGTCCGTCTTCATCTAACTACCACACAATAAATACTTTCTTTAATCGATCTATCTAGACTTATGACTTATATATATAGTTCTTGTCTAACATGATACATAGTCCAATTCTAAAACGTATTGGATCGTCAACAAGAATAGTAATATGTGAAAGAAAAAATTGGAAAGAAAGAAGAGGAACGCGGTGAGGGACAAAAAAAAAAAGTGGAACACCGAAAAAGAAATCAAAGGAGCGTAAGGATACGGACAGGGCTGAGAAAATTCACGTAAAAAATGTTTCTGATGTGTGTTACGATTCTTTTCTATGTGGTTTATATTAAAGGAAGATTTGTCTTATTTTTATTCTTTTGTATTTGAATTAGGAAGGTATAGATGTATCTATTTGGATTAGAATTTCTAGGTATTTTGTATTTGAATTAGGAAGGTATATGAACCGATTCGTTTATTTGTTGCCTGATTTTTTAACTCTACGTGGCGACTTCTGATTCTTTTTCTCTTTCCTATTTTTACAACATAATATAAAAAGGACAGAAAAGGCAATTCTTTTATTTTATTTATCTCCAGCATGAGCTATCTTGGTCATTGTCCGTCTGTCCCACGTTTGTCTTCTCAGATTTCTTTTGCGGCATGTTTTATATCCGTTTCAACATGTTTATTTGCTCTAAAAAAACCATGCACATGGAAACTACTCAGTTTCACTCTAATCAAGTACTTATGGTAGTCCTAGACAACAGGTATAAGTTGATGGTGTATATCATCATGCACCATGATCCAATGTTGCAAGTTATATATGGGTTAACTTAAATTTATGGTAGGTTACTACAATCCATTTAGAACACTTGATCATGTTTCGATCTATCCAAAAATAAATTAATGTATGATCTAAAAAGCATAGATCATTTTATATTAGTAGGTCACTCTCTCACATGAATGTTTAAGCTAGACCAGCACATCTAATTAGGCATGATGGGATGTGAATTATATATTCTAAACTTAAATCGTCTGAATGACCCTGCAATACTATATATATAACCCGTTGCAACGCACGGGCACGTTTGCTACTAATAATAAAGAGGCAAAATTTTACCTTCTATTTTTTTGGTATGACCTCTCCTAACTACCGAAGAATGAAGAGTTCCTTCATCCAAACTTATATATATATATAATAATTCATGCTAATATGAGTTAGAATAGCTTTTGTCTAGCACGATACGAAGTCTGATATGGATTCCGATACGAAGTCCGATATGGAGTCCGATTTTAAAACATATGTAAAAGTGATACACGTCTAATTCCGAAACATAAGAAAAAGAATATGTTATGAATCAATTATGAATATTTGTTTTATATATGGAACACAAGTACACGAGATAGAGTTCAGGTATAGTACGCTTAGAAGATAAAACAGAAAAAAACAAAATGAAATAGGCTAGACACGAGAAGCACATAGGATAGAGTTCTGATATACTCCTGTGTTTTGTAAGAGACAAAGAAATAAAGAAGGGAAATGAAAACAAATAAACAAAAGGACGTACGTTTTGCTGGCAGAGGCAAGACCGCGAGAGCATATATGCTTGTGGTAAGTTGAAGAGATCATGGTACATGCCCAATTCTGTTGCCGCAGACGATGAGAGGGACGAACGGTCTAGGGGCCGTCGAAGCCTTCGATCGGTGTGGACGGTTGTCCAACCCTGAGCCCATAGCTGCTCGTGGCCGCGTCGCTGCCATCAACCACAACCGTGTCCGGCCGCCCACACGGCCGTGGCACTCATGCGCACGAGTTCATCTGTCCGGACTACATACACAAGATATTGAACAAAAAATCAATGGAGAGAAAACACGATAGGCTAAAAATAATGAAAATAAAGAGGAAGGTTGGGTTGTACGACACTACTACAAAAACTATTTTGCGCGGCGGGCATTTTGGATTTACCGTGGCGGATAAACGCGTCCGCTGCGGTTGAAAGGTCACGTTAAATCGTGACTTTACAGCAACGGACGTTAGTGACCGTCACGGTAAATCGATTAACCGAGGCGGGCATACTAGATGCCCACCTCAGTTAATAATTTCAAAAAAACAAAAAAACTAAAATTGGACAGACCCAACAAGCCCATCCAAGAGCCCGCCGAGCCCATCCAAATCCAGAGCTGCAGCACCACCGCGCCTCCCGCGCCGCCGAGCCGCCCTCCGCCCGCGTCGTCTGCATCGCGCCGCCCTGCTGAGCCCCGCACGCCGCCGCGAGCCGCCGAGGCCGCGTCCGCGCCTCTGCGCGCCGCCGCAAGCCGTCGGGGCCGCGTCCCCGCCTCTGCGCGCCGCCGCCTTTGTGCGCCGCTGCGAGGCACCGGGGCCGCGCCCGCCTCTGCGCGCCACGGCGAGCCGCCGGGGCCGCGCCCACCTCTGCGCGTCGCGGCGAGCCGTCGGGGCCGCGGCCGCCGCTGGGAGCCGCCGGGGCCGCGCCGCCCACCCTGAGCCCGCCATGGCCGCCGCTGCAGCTCGGGAGATGTGAGGGAGAGAGAGAGGAGATGCGAGGGAGAGAGAGGAGGGAGATGCAGAGAGAGGAGGGAGATGCGAGGGAGAGAGAGCCGCCGGCCCTCTGGCTGCTGCGCGTGGGAGAAAGGATTGGGGGGAGGATGAAACCCTAGTTCACCTATTTATATGGAGACGCCTAACGGGCCTGGTTGGACCTGGTGGGCCTTTGGTTATTTAATGTGACAGGTCTTATTTGATGTCCGTTGCGGTAAATCGATTTACCGCAGCGGGCAAATACATCCGCTTCGGTAAATAAATAAAGTCCGCTTCGGTAAATCGCAGGCATTAACCGTGACGGACAAAATATGTGCCCGCCGCGGAGGCCATTTTGGTGACGCTGTGCAAAATCATTTTTGTAGTAGTGCGAGTGGATGCGGAGTTGCGGACCGACGATGAGGGTTGAGAAAAAAAGGCTGTAACTGTGGTGGTGCTGCTCACCCGCTCATCTTGCCGCACGGCCTGCCGGAGCCCATATCCCTCGCCTCTCGCACCCCTGGCTATCGGAGCCACATCCGCTTGCCCCGCATGTGACGAGTTACGAACTACCCTGTGAGTGATCTTGATCGAGTAGCATGAGTGGATAAAACTAGAGAATATCTCACGATTAAGTTTGATTGTATTTCTAATGTAATACAAGGTAATAGAATATTGTCATCATACTATTGTTGTGGATATCATAGTCATTAGACCCCGCAGTGCGGAAGCCTACGGCACCGGGTACGCCCCCCATACTATTGCTGTGGATATCATAGTCATCATAAAAAATATTAAACTTTTATAAAAAAATATAAAACATAATAGCTATTTTGGTTCTTACATTCCATAAATCTTTAAAAGTTTTTTCTCCGGTTGCAACACACGGACAATTTTGCTAGTATATAAAAAGGTAAAGTTTCAACCTTCAACTTATACAAAGAGTCAGATTTTTAATCCTCAACTTATGAAACCGGTACTGGATACGCTCCAACCGTGGAAATCGGACATATTTTGACATTCTGCTATTTTCAAAGGTAGTTTTTTATTTTTAAAAATAATCAAATTTATTTTAATCTCCAAAATTTAATATCTGATCTACTTTAAATAAAAAATGTGATACTAATACTATTTCCCCCTAAAAAAATCTTTATTTATTCATTGGCAATATATTTGGAGTTATTTAAATCTTATTTGTTCATGTTTCTAATAAACCATATCACAAGCAGTAAAACAATAGGAATGAGACAAATAAGTTCCGAACTACCATCAGTTAACATTTTTTTATGAATAAATGGTATTAGTTTCATTTTTTTATTTAAAATACATAAGTTATTTATTGTTTATATATTAAAACATGTTTTAATTATTTCAGAAAATAGTAAACCGCCTTTCAAACTATATATATATATTAACTAAAGGACCAAATTTGTCTGGTTGACAATTAGAGGGTACAGTACTAGTGTTGTGCATTATTCGATTAGATACTACCTAGGCAAGATGCATCGCAACCTGTCGTCTGTCTAAATTCTGTTGCCGCTGTCGACCGTTGGTTAGCTGTTGTTGCGCATGCAACCGCTGCTCGCTACCTATGGACCACTGTAGCGTCTACAAGAGTTGGATAGCAAGTCGACCTCACTCTTACCGTGCGAATTCACACTTTTTGCGCCACAGATACTACTCCAATTATTTGATACATAGGCATGTGATGTGTGTGTTGTTCTTTGTTTTTTCCCCCCCTTAATAAATCAGAAAAGAAATCAAAGAAACAAATTGAAAACCGAACTAGCATCACACATGCATGCATATATCATGCATCTAGATTAGTTAGTCTAGGCTTTCATTTTAGAACGAAGCTGCTGCTTTTTGCCATCATCATCATCATCATCATCATCTCTTCCTTCCACTATTGGCAATGGATCATCATCATATATTAAAAGGGCTGAGCCTGAAGCACATAGCTAACACAGAGTCATTCAACTAATAGCAATGATAGCTATTTGGGAAGCAGTTGCCACTAGTAGAAAACCGGCCTTTACTGGCGCCGCCCAAAACACACTACAGGCGGTTTTGGTTGTCACGTCGCTTGTGGTGTGTTTTGACCCGGGCAGACTTTCCAACCGCCTGTGGAGAATGATTACCAACCAAACCGCCAGTGTAAATAGCCCCATTTACACTGGCGGTTGGGTTATGCCAACCGCCTGTGGTACATTCTGCCTATATATACCACTCTCCCGACCTCCACTCTCTTCTTCCTCCCGACCAGCTATAGTTCTAGTCGCTACCTTCCATTGGAGGCCGATTTGGGAGGTCCAAATTTTTCAAAACACAAGGGGAGAGGTTTTGATTTTCATTTCTTGGAAGGAGGTTGTTAAAAAAGTTAGTTTATGTCCATTTTGCCTCATTTAGCTCATATTTGCTCAATTTGAGCCACACTTTGGATTTAGGGGTTCACCATGAGTGTGAGAGAAGAATACCTAGGTTATTTTCTTTGTTTATTCATGTGAGGTTGATTAAATTAATTATATAATATATCTCCTCTCTCCATTTTCATGTTTTCTTTTTTAATTTAGTTTATGCTATATATATTTCCTTGTTTTCATGAATCATTGTTGTGTTAAATAGAATTTATGTATAGAGGGAAGGGAAGTGTAGTTTTTTGTTAGTTTTTTTTTAATTATTCTACTTAGGTTTTTTATTATGCTTTTTTATTTCTCAATTTATTTCATCCACTATATGCACTTATGTTTCATTAATTTTGTGTTTTTAATAATGATACTTATGTTTTCTAATTTAATTATGATACTTAGATTTTTTACTTTAATAACTAACTAAATAATCCCTAGACCCTAGCTAATAATCACTAGGTAAATCATGAATCCTTAGCTAAATTAATCCAGTGACCCTAGCTAATAATCCCTAGCTATTAAACCCTAAACCCTAGCTATTAAACTCTAAACCCGAGGTAAATCCTCTCTAAACTTCAGACAAGGGGGCATTTTGATTTGAGGACCGTTGGAAGGAGGGTGATTTTGGAGAGCCACATTTATCAAAATATAAGGGGGGGGGGTTGATCTTCATTTCTTGGAAGGAGATTGCTAAGAAAGGTCAGTATTGATCCATTTTCTTGAAGTCAGGTTGATTAAGATGGTTACATAATGTCGGGTACGAAGGTAAGGGGTACCCTAAACCCTTCGATAAATTAACGCTAAACATAACAAACATTTTTAAGGTAAGGATCAGCCTACTGTTCGGTAAGACGCGGCCCATCAATCGAAGGCCCCCGCTACACCGACTGCGGAAACCAGCCACTGGCCCGGCTCTACCTCGACGACGGACGAGGGGTCGGACAAACGACCCCCCGGCTCTACCTCGATGACGGACGAGGGGTCGAAGGAACGACCCTCCGGCTCTACCTCGACGACGGACGAGGGGTCGAACGAACGACCCCCCGACCTCTACCTCGACTTCGACCTCCTCAACCCGTCGACGCCTCGACTTTCCAAGCGCCGTCGACGTACGAGGGCTCGATTAACCCAACCACTCCGGCATGGGTAAAAGTAAACCCACCTGACGACATGGGCGCCTGCGTCCACTGTCAAAATCCGCCAACTCCCCGTCCAGTCCCCGACTCCCGTCAACTGTGCCGCCACTGCCGCCACTACGAGAGTACGGACTTCTACAGTACCCCTCGGAAAGTGAACAGTGCGACCCTCGACGACGACTTCAGGAACATGACGGAGTCATACGGGGCTCGACCTCCCCCCCCTCGACCGGGGGCTAGACCCCCTCCTCTTCAACAACTCCGGTACGGAAGACGTCCCATCCGCCTCGTCCCGCTTCGGCCATGGGACTCGTGCCCACCTACGGACACTGTACTGCGACGACTTCTACTGATGCCACGACCGGGGACGCCTGAAGGACGGGAAGACCACGCCACCACAGTGCTCGATGTCTCTTCGCCAACACTGTGCCGTGGATGCGCCGCCCATACTTCTACTGTTAGGACCCTGTACCCTCGAGACTCCCCCTTGGTCTATAAAAGGGGGACGCCGAGGTAGAGTAGGAGGGGGGCTCTTTCGAGACTTCTCTTTCCAGGCTTCTCTTTCGGGACTTCTTCTTTTTCCCGATTTCAAGAGGAGATCGGAGTCTCTCTCGGTCGGCTCCCCCTTCATCTAGGACTCTGATCCGACTTTGGTTCTCAGGGACCCTAGACCACGCCATACACACACACCACACCGCTCGATCGACCCCTCGGGTGGCCGACTCCGTGTAACACTGCTTGTACCCCCCCTGTACGAGCACGCTTTGGGTGCGAGATAATACAAGTCATCCTCCCCCGCTGGACGTAGGGCCTTCTTTGCCCGAACCAGGATAAATCTTGTGTCCATCTTGCATCACGTCTGAGAGAGGGAGCACGCGATATACAAATTTACTCGTTGGTGGATATACTACGCGTGCGAGCATCTATAAATAACCACTTTTCTGTTTTATAGTTGAAAGGATCAAGATGCCTAAGATGGGGGGTGAATTGGGCTTCTTTTAAATTTCTAAAGCAATATTAAAACCTAACAATGCCAATCACCCCCTAGTGCCTACCGAAAGTGTGTCCTAACTAGAAAGCGGTAACAAGGCATATGAAAGTAAGAACAACCTACACAATTCTAGTAGTAATGGTAAGAACACAACGGAATGTAAATGCAAAAATGTAAGGAGCTAGGGAAAGAGAATTCTTGACACGACGATCTTTTCCCAAGGTATCGAGGAGTCGACACTCCCCCTAGTCCTTGTTGGAGCACCTCGCAAGGTATTGCTCCCCCTCAATCCCGCGCAAGGGATGAGTGCTCTCTACGGGCTGGTGCTTCGTCACTCCGGCTCGGTTAACTGCCCACAACCGATCACAAGAACTTGGAGAAGGGCCGCCAACAATCTTCCGGTGATCACCTTCCTCCGATCTTCACCAACCGTCTAGGTGCTGTCGAACACCAAGAGTAACAAGCACAAGACCTTCACTTGACCCACTCAAGGCTAGGAAGGTGGATGGATGCACACTTGTCACTCCTAATCTCTCTAGGGAGGAAGAACAAGCTTAGGATTCTCAAATCTCTTCCTCTGTAGGCACTTGGCTCTCTAAGAACTCTCTCTAGGTTCCTTCAGCTGAAACAATGGCCAAGAGGGCTGGACGAAGTGGGCAACTATAAATAGTCCCCACCTCCAAAACTAGCCATTTTCTGCCTTTTGTACTGTTTGCGAAGCCACCGGAGGCCAAAGCGTTGGACCATTTCTCCTGGTCCGGAGCTCACACTCAGTTCAACTTCACACGGTGCCAGGCACCTCTGGACCTCTTGCATTGGTCCGGAGCCCTGGTCCGGAGCTCTGGTCCGAACCTAGGGAACACACTGAGTGAAAACTCAGCTCTGCTGGGAAGCGTCGGACTAGCTGTCGGTGAAAGCCCAAGATTGGTTTTAGTTAATTGATGAAACCTATGGACTAACCCTATTGGCTAAGTGCTTGATTAAGATAGGGTGATCCACCTTGACACATGAAGCTAAAGGATGACAATGATGCATTGATCAAGGGCTTCATGAACTAAGGAAACGAAGAAAGAGAAAAACAAAAAAAAGGCTCAAGGCAAAGGTATATCATAGGGGCATTTTTGGTTTAGTGATCAAGACACTATAGAGAGTGTGATCACATTTAGGATTGATAGCCGTACTATCAAGAAGGTAAAACTCGTTTCGATTGCGGTTATCATGTGCCACTAGGTTTGCATTGCATGCTAATTAAAATGAACCTAAGTGATATTAAACATAGAATTAAATCCAAGATAAAATCATGAAAAAGCTAACACATGTGAACAAAGGCATGGATCACAAGGTGTTAGCATATGGAAGCTTGGAGAAGAAGAAGCAACTCATTTGGACATGAGACAGTGGTCCGGACGCAGGGTCCGGACGCTGGGGATGCTCGGTCCAGACTAACGCAGATATGTCTGGTCGGATACCCTAGCCTCGGCTTCAGTAGCACAGAAGGGGTATGGGGAGGTAGTGAGGATGACCACGATCTCTGCGGCGGCGCTAAATGAATGCAGAGAGGGGAAGGAAGGCGAGTGCCGCGAACGCCATTGCCAGCGGCGTACGGTGCACGCGGGCAGGGCCATAGGGGCCACGGTTCGCCAAATTGAGAAATCGGGGAGGAAGAGGGATGGATTGCGGAGCTCACCGAATCGACGTAGAGGGCGGAGACGGCTCGGTGTGGTCTATCGGCATGCGACGGCGGACTGCACTCGGCTTGCTCGCGCAGGCGTGTGTTCGAGGCGGATTAGAGCTCCGGTGTGGCTTCTCTGCGACAGCGGCGGCGCTACGCGTTCGGGAGAGCAGGGGGAAACGTAAGGAGGGAGCAGGGATGCGCTCCTCTTTGTAGCACCGGTTGCAGAGCACTAGATGCGCGGAGGTCGGTTGCGAAGTGGAGGGAGGGTCGTGGGGGTCGGAGTGGTGCGAGAGGAAGTGGGAGCAGAGGCACGCGAGGCGGTTGCTAGGGCACTCGACGCGTCCGAAACGTGCGGAGGTGGGGGAGAGATCTGACTGGTGGGGCCCTACGGCACAGAGAGAAAGAGAGATGCGCCGACCTGTGGGGCCGACCGATCAACGAGAGAGAGAGAAGAGCGCTGCGCACTGCAGCTCTTGGGCCGGCCGGCTGGGCCGCGCAGAGGCAGAGAGGGAGGGGAAGCTTACTGAGTTGAGAAGGAGGCCGGAGATGTCTCAGAGCAGACGGATGACGGCGACCGCGGACGGTGAGCTCGGACGTGGCCGACGATGTATCTGCGGCCACAGTTAAAGAAATTGGGGCTCGGGGTTAGGCTTTGGAGGTTCACCGGAAGGACACGGATGCAGAACGTAACTCACCAAGGCAGTTCCAAGGACGGAGCCGGTTTGAGGACCTCGACGTCACGGCAATGACGGTCGACGTCGAGCGAGAGCGGCGGCGACGTCCTCACTGTGAAACTGCCATGGTCAGAAAAGGGAACTCAACGCCAAAACGATGGGGAAGAAACCATTGTGCGGGCGCTTACGACTCCAACGAACTCGGTCTGAGGCGAATTCCGTCGACTCGGAGTCAATGCTGCGGCGGTGCTCTACTGTGCAGATGCGGGAAGAACAGAGCGGCGAAAAAGAAGAAGAGAGGTGGGCGGCTCCTTTTATTGGGCTTGGAAGGTTGCGGTATACGAGCCGAACGCCCAGGGCGTGAGGAACGGGGGCGAGATCGTGGGAGCGGGGCGAGCGGAGAGGGGTGTGCGTCGTGCGGCTGTTGCAGTGCTCTACGTCGCGTGAGGCAGAGGAGGTTGGGGAGAAAGAGCTGACATGCGGGGCCAAACGGCAGCGAGAGAGAGAGAGGGTGAGGGAGCGGAACTGCGCTGCCACTGCGGTTATGGTTGGGCCGGCCTACTGGGCCGCGCGGAAGAAGAGGGGAGTGGACTGAGCAGCCGGATCCTGCAAAACCCAGGGGGAGAGAAGAAAGGACTCATCTCACTACTCAAGAGAAGCGTAGGTCAAGGGAATGTTCATATCCGGGGACACGACTATACGTATAGATCGATCAACTCTATAGAGTGTGTACACCTGTACCCACAAGATCACCATCATTGGCATGTGCACTGCCTAGGCTGATACCGGGCTGTCTTCCAACCCGGAACGATACCATCCTGCCAGTCAGCCCTGGGGCTCCCCGACACACCGGCAAACTGAGACTGGGAGACGCAGCACCTCACCACGGTGGTACTGCGCATCTAGGATGGTGCAGGATCCCAACACCGGCACCACCCACCCTATCACCTCACAATCAAGCAGTAATGGCATCGTCCAGATTGGTCGAACATCCGTCCCCCGCCCATTCAGGGACGAGTGGTGTGTACGAAAAAGTCCCATGGTTCCGGTCCTCTCGATATCCAGGTCCTAGGTGGGATCAGACAGGTCATCTTCTCAATCGGGGTCCTCCCCCGTGCCATCACAGCACCTCTATCCCATGGCTCGCCCCGGGATCTCCTCAAAACACATGTGTACCCGCCACAGGTACCTCTTGTGGGGATGCCCAGGTCGCACCCCTGGCAAGACTCGTCCCACGGACTTGTCATAGGACCTGTCTGATCGACTCAACCCTCACCACACACCCAAGACACACGCCAAGATCTCCCCAAGATGCTATTATCATTATAACAGCATACAGTGCCTAGCCACTCACAAACAATCCTCCACTCAGCATCACATCAATGACATAATGCGAAGTAGAAGTAAGCAGCGAGCAAGTAAGTAAAGCGAGTGTCTAGCCTATTAGCGGGTGTGGAGGGGTAAGGTTGCGACAAGGTAAAGGCTTTCCAAGCAAATCTACCATGCAACCTATCAGTTTAATTGCAGAAAGTAAAGCACTAGCATCTATATATATGCATGTCTAATAGGATTCTATGAGGTTGGGTGGGACGTGGCACCTGTTTGTTATAGATCCATAGACATCCATATCTGGTTGCTGCTCATGTCTCCTGCCTCCCACGGATCACCGGTCTGCTCAACATCGCCCTCGATGCAACTACCTCGATAGAGCGACAAATAAGGCAGAAAGCAATCAATCCTTATCCAGGATCCAAATCAAAGGCAGCGACACAAAAAGAGCGGCTAACGACAAAAGACAACAAAAGACTTAGCCCTCGCGGTGGTTGTCCGCTTTCCTCGGGCTCAAAATAAAACACGAGTGGTTGTCTGTTAAGCATAAGTTCGAGTCACGACCCCGAGATAGCCACACTTCCCGGGTTGATAGTGTCAACCTGTATGGTTTCAAGAGAAAGGGGTCTAGACCCTAGCTTAACTTAAACATACACTACAACTTGTAGTCTTTCAATTCGGGTGTCATGGAAACTGACAGGAACCGAAAGATTGCAAATGAGAGAGGAAGACACATACAACAGGGTTCGGCCTTTGTAGCCTTAAACCCCACAAGTCACAACTAAAGAAGGACCGAACAACAACGCAAGATGCAAGAGTTGTGACTTGGTCCCACAGACTTTGACTTGCACGCCATGAAAATTGGCACAAGCAAAAGAGAATGGGACAAGAGAAAGAGGGGGAGGGTTGGCTAGGCCGTCCATATCACATCCTTGGTAAGGATAGTTTTCTGACGGTCGATCGAGTTGACTCGCATGGTTCCAAGGGCATGACATAGACCATAACTTCGCTAACTCAAAGGGTGGCTGGAAACGGGGAATAAAGAAAAGAGAAAGTGGTTTACTTCTCCCAATCTACATGCCATGGCAAAGGCGAGGCATTGGAGAGGAGAGACACACAAGAGAATACACAACACCCAAATCCACTTGTAGGGTACCACAACCTACGTGCACTAAATGCACCTAGTCACCCCTAGGGCCTTAGCGGTGCGGTTTTCACCGCAAGGACCTAAGAAGCGTCACGGTCTAAAATGGGTACAATCATACAAGGGCTTGGGCACGAAAGAGCCAAAAGAGAGAAGGGGAGAGAAAAGGATGCACCTTCCTTTGATCCACTCGCCATTATATCCGACGGCAATCAAAGGAAAAGAATCAAGAGAGCGATAATAAACACCAAAGGGGAACAAGCAAGCAAAAAGGGAATCTAATTCCTTGACACTTCGATCACACGGCATGCCAATGGACATGAATCGAAGAAGTTGGAACAAAAGGGCTCAACCCGCGTCTTTTGTTCGATAGATATGACAAGAGAAAATAGAGGAACAGTCCTTGCATCCTTTCAACCAACACGCCATGGTAACAGACGGAGGTTGAAGGAATTGGGACACTATCTCATGGTTCCTCGAACTACACCAACTCGTAGGGCACCACAACCTATATGCAACTAAAATGGCACAATGCAATCCCTCAGGTTCTTAGCAGTGCGGTTGTCACTGCAAGAACCAAAGTGATGCTAGGGTCTATGTGGTACAAGCATACGAGGTGGGTAGGAAAAAGAGAAGCAATTGACGTAGCTCACGACCAAAAGCTCTACCTACAAGAGTTGGCACCCGTTGGTTCCACGATGATCATTCCCCAACTCACATCCCGCCAGACTAGGTCATGGAGGGCTCGAAATGTGCGGGTAAGAACCGCGCCGATATCGACATCGATCCCACAATGACCAAACCCTAGGGACGAGGTTAGGAGCTAACGACCGTAGCCCCATGGGGACAACTAAAACACAGAGAAGGGAGCATGCTAGGTGTTATGACCATGGCAAGATGAACTTGCGATCGCAATGTGCAAGCACTCGCTCTCACAGCCGGCTCGAAGGCACGGTCCACAGAGACAAACAGAACACCACAACACAGGGGGGAACGAACGCAAACAAGACGGAGTAGCACACATCCATAGCAAGAGAGAGATAGACCGGCACGAAGGCACAACACAAGCATAGATAGATAAATATCAAGTGTAGATAACAAGGATATCAAGAGTATATGATGACAGGTGCGACAAGTATTAACAAGTATTGAATAGAAAGAGTTTTGCAGACATCAAGAATGGCGTCGGCGAGTTTCGAAGACTCGACCTTGAAGCATCGAAAAGGGGCGGAGCTTGCCGTGGTGGACCAACAGCACGCCTGGGGGCCATGACCAGCTGCAGCCACTCCGGACTAGCGGTGGCTGGCCACATGCTGGCTGCGGTTGGTTGGACGAGGCTTCCGTTGGCCGGACGAAGCATCAACGGCAGGTAGCCGACTGCTGCAGGATGGACACGACAGCAGGGATCTAGAGGGCGGCAAAGCCTCGGTGGATGGCACAACAAGGCCACGACTCCCTTGCAACAGCGAAAAACACGGCACGATGGCCGGACAGAATGGCAGGTGGACGGGGCATGTCGGAGTTTCGCCAAACCATTTGCCAAGGCCGCGGCTTCGCTGCAAGGTAAAAAACAGCGGCACGAAGGCGGGTCTCAGACAATAGTCATGGCAACAGGAAGAAAAAGCGGAGTCTTTGGCGTTGTAGAGGCTCACCGGGGATGGAGGAGCTCTGACGAGGGGGGGGGGTCGCGCAACGACGTCGTGGACGGAGCGGCGCATGACGTTGCAGGTTCAACGACGCTGCAGCACGTCCGTGACTGGGTGACCGCAAGGGCGAAGCACGGTGTGGTGTTGTTCTTGGTGACAGGGAGGCCGGGGACGTCAACGTGGGTTCACCGGCGGAGGTGGCTCGACACAGCTGCGACGAGGACGAGCCAGAGCAGCGGGGCTCTCAATGTCCGGCCGGGGCCTCCCAAGGAAGGGCCTTGGCACGACAGCGGCCGACTGGAGCTGGAGGAGGTCGTGGCCCCTGTGAAGGCTCGGTCGTGGGGGTCGAGGCCGGCGCAGGCATGGCTCCGACAGCGGCATCGCGAGGGGGCGATCTTGCGGTCGAGGGACCACTGTCGGGCTCGACGGAGGCGGCCCGCTGCGGCTTGGCGGAGTCGAGGGCGGCCAGTAGGGTAGTGGTGCCGGGGCAGAGCCGGCACGGTTGCGTTGGCGATGTCACGGTCGATGTCGCGGCGAGGCATGGTAGGGCTCCAGCAGGCGCCGTTCGCAGGTCGCCAGGGCCATGGCCGCGTCTGCGACCCACTAGAGCATCATCGCAGTTGAGGTGAAGGACTAGGTCACAGCGGTCGAGGCAGAGCGGGTCGACTCGCTAGCACAAGGGAGGAGACGGTGGCTTGATGGGGACCTCGGGTGGAGGTGGAGCACGTCGGCAGGGACGACGAGGCGTTGCGTTGGCTGCTGCGCAGCTGTGGTCGCCGACATGGCCGCCCGCGGCCGCAAGGGCCACCTGGAGCTCGCGGGACGCCAGCGACGACGACCCGACATGCAGCGCAGGTTGGCGGGGGCGAGGTGGTGCTCCTAGGGGTCGACAAGGTGGCGGCGCTGGGGGGAGGAATAGGGGAAGAGGGCGGCTGCCGCGGCTTAAATAGCAGAGCGGGCTAGGGTTTCCACGGATGGCGAGCATCCTCGTCGTCCGTGCTAGTGGAGAGGACACGCGGCGGCCATCAGGGGAGGCGAGGCGCGGACGCCGAGAGCGTGGGTCACGCGCGCGAGCATGGCAGAGTGGGGAGAAGCGCTCCGCGCGGCTTCGCGTCGCGTGGGGACGGACGTGCGGTGCGGGCGGTGCCAGGTGCGTGGCGCACGGGGCAGAGCCGTGATGTCCGCGCGCGTGCATCCACTTTGCGGCGGCGGCGGCTGCCTCTGCTCGGGATCGGGGCGCGTCATCTAGGGTTTGTGGGGTGGGTTGCAGCGCTGGGCTGGATGGGCCACGGGGAGAGAGGTAAGGGCGAGGGCTGGCTGGGCCTTGGCCTGCGCGGTGAGGGGGTTCGGCTGGGCCCATGGGCCGTGTAGTTGGGAGAGAGTAGCGTGGGCCAGAGAGGTGCTGAGCTGAGCGGGCTGGGCTAAGAGAAGATCAGGAGGGGGCCTGCGAGTGGGCCGGCTGGGAGGGATGAAGTGGAGAAGGGGAGAGGCCTTCTCCCTTTTTCTTTTCACTTTATTAAATATCTCAAATGGACATAGCGAGGAAGAAGGAAAATAACTTCTCTCTCAAGAGTCAAGGAATTTTGGGATTAGCTCCAAAAAGGATTTGAGAGGAATTCAAAAGGATTCAAGAGAAATTTGGAAGGAATGAAAAGGCATGAGTCGATGAGGAATTTTGGATGGTTCGAAGGGAATGTTTACTCGAGGAAATTTGCAAGAGGTTCATAGGAATATGATCGAGAATGCAAGGAGAGGAAATGCTACGAATTGTGCACTCCAAACTCCAACCAAACTCAAGACTCGACACCAAATCAAGAACCGAGACATTCGCCTACAAATAATCTATATGTATGCAACGGTTTATCGGTAAACCCCCGCTAGGTTAACTTCGGTTCGACCTATCGACTACATGCATCACACATTGCAAGAAAAGTTTTTGAAAGTTGGGATTTTTGCTTGCTAGAAAAACCCAAGATGTTACACGGACGGCCGTACAACACTACCTCTCTTCGACGCCATCACTAAAAATCAAGGCAATCAAGCGCCGCGTCGGAAAGCAAAGAAGCGCTTGGAAGATTACGACAGAAGCTGAAGAGTTTCACTGCGATAGTAGAATGGAAGACACCGCCACCACTGAGCCCCCCTCTTATATCAAAAGGCGTGACGATTCGCCTCCCAGGGTTTTTGGGAAACCGCAACGACCAAATACGGAACCGCCACGACGCCCACCTTCCGCGCCGCAACTTGGGCTGCTAACCGTGCGGTTAATTTGGCCCACTTACTTCTTTTCTATTTTCCATTTCGTATTTACTTCTAATTAACTTCCTCAAATTAAAGTTAATAATTTCTGAAATACCACTAACACTACAGTCCCAGGGACTGGGTGTACAGTTCTGTTATGATCTTTTCTTGGCAGCTACAGTAAACTGGTCGGCAAGACCCACAAAACTTCAGGTTTAGTGATGCTCGGGGACTTCGTCGACTACAACCACGACTCAGCCACCTGGTCGCAAACCCGACCAGGCTCGGGGACTTCGAGCAAGGCTCGGGGACTGCAACCGCAGAACAAGGAAGGGCGACAAAACACTCAGGGACTGCGAACAACATATATGATCCTGATGCAAGAACCTCCTACTTTCTTACATCAGGCTCGAGGACTACGACTATTCGTAGTCGTTTTTCACCAAACTCATGCTTCAGTCTTTGATTACAATTTTTATTCATCTTTTTATCTCTTATAAAGCTTGGCACCACGTGCATACTTCACCTGCTACCAAGTTCGGGGACTAAGTGGGTACACTTCACCTGGCGGTGAATGTACTGATTTTCTTCTTGACAAAGCTCTGTTGTTCTTGTTTGTTCTTTGCAGAGCCTAAGTGAGTACACTTCACCAGGAAAGGACTTTTCCAAGGTTTTTCTTCTTCAGTACGTCACATCCTTCTGACAAGCAGCCGCAGCATCCGACAAGGCGACCTGATCGCACATCAAGCTACAACGCTCTCGACCAGCCCAACCTAGTCGGGAGACTTCTCCAAGCAGTATCTCGACCAGCCAACCTGGTCGGGACTCACCAAGGATGACTTTGTGTGATGGCGACCAGTTGAACACCTCCAAGGACAATGTTGCGGGCTCGTCAGAAGAATACAACGTGCTCGGGGACTTGTTGGGGATATTACCTCGACATATCCCCAGGGACCTTATGGGCCTAACGACCAAAAGAGAGCCCAGCTCACGGGGCCTTGCGGCACGCGGCCAGCCCGTCGTGCTCGCCGAGGACTCCTAGGAAGACTTTCTCACCAAGGAAGATCCTACTAGATAGACTAGGATCCCTTGCCTTAAGGGACCGATCGTAATCTGTTAGGATATGGAAACTGTAACCCTGCTCCTCGGCTATATAAGGCGAGCAGGGACCCCCTCGAAAACTCTCCCTCACAACCCCTTAGATCTCATCTACACCTCGTGTAACCTAATACTCATAACAATCCAGCCACCAAAACACAGGACGTAGGGTATTACGATGATTTGCCGGCCTGAACCTGTATAAATCGTCGTGTCTACGCTCTCTGTGTTACGCTTGATCACCGTCGCCACACCTCCACCTACAATCTACTACCGTAGGGTACCCCCTAGGTAGACTGCGACGCATATTTTGTCGACAAAATATAACTTTCCCGATCTTGAAGCCCTTCTTGAGTAGGAAGTCCCTTATCCTTTCATACCAAGCCCTTGGAGCTTGCTTCAATCCGTAGAGTGCCTTGGACAACCTATACACATGATTAGGCAAGTTTGGGTCTTCAAACCCGGGAGGTTGTGAGACATAAACAAGTTCATTGATGAAACCATTTAAGAAGGCACTCTTCACATCCATTTGAAAGAGTTTCATTTTATGATGTGAAGCATACGCCAAAAGGATACGAATGGCTTCAAGTCTTGCAACCAGGGCAAAGGTCTCTTCAAAATCAAGTCCTTCTACTTGAGAGAACCCCTATGCCACCAATCTTTCCTTGTTCCTCACAACCACGCCTTGATCATCTTGCTTGTTCCTAAACACCCACTTGGTGCCAATGATTCTTGCACCCTTTGGTCTTTCTTTAAGTGTCCACACTTGGTTCCGGGTGAAGTTGTTGAGTTCTTCATGCATGGCATTCACCCAATCTGGATCCGCAAGTGCGTCCTCAACACTAGTAGGCTCAACAAAAGACACAAAAGAGTAATGTTCAACATAAGATGCAAGTCTAGAGCGAGTCATAACTTCCTTTGATGGACTCCCTATCATTTTTTCATGGGGGTGAGCTTGAAGGATAGGTGCTGATCTTCTATTCATCTCTTGAGGAGGGGCATGTGGTGCTTCAACATTTTGAGTTTCCACCTCGGCTTGATCTTGAGGGATGAAGGTATCTTCTTGAGCTTCCCTCACTTGTTCTTCTTCATCAACTTGAGGCGTGCGAGGTGGAGAAGGATCTTGATTAACTTCATCTTCAACTTCTTCCACCTCTTGTGGGTTGATAGAACCAACGGGCATATTCTTCATAGCCTCCCTCAAGGGTTTATCACCTACATCACATTCCTCAAGCGCTCCTTGGGAGCCATTAGTTTCATCAAACTCCAAGTCATACGTTTCTTCAACTAAGTCAGTGACTTTGTTAAATACACGGTATGCCTTAGATTTAAGAGAATATCCAACAAGTAAACCAATCTCACACCGCCGTTGGAATTTACCCAAGTGTTGGCGCTTCCTGTAGATATAAACCTTGCAACCAAACACCCAGAAGAATGAAATATCCAACTTATTCCCATTGACAAGCTCATACGGGGTCTTTTTCAATAGCCTTTGGACGAAAAATCGATTGGCCGCATAGCATGCGGTGTTGATTGCCTCCGCCCAAAACTTCTCCGGAGTGTTGTACTCATCAAGCATAGACCTTGCTAGAGTTATGAGCGTCCGATTCTTCCTCTCTACAACACCATTGTTCACTAAGAGAACCGCCTATGAAAATGAGTTTCTATAGGCGGCTCTCAAACAACAGCCTGTAGAAATCGTCTTTTTTTACTGACCCCAGCGCAGGCGGGGCTGTGAAATGCCTGTGAAAATGGGTTCCCAACCGCCTATATAGGCCGGTTTTGTAGTAGTGTGCCACATAGTTGGATTTGCTTGATGCGGTAGGTACATATTTGTAGCAAGGCTAAATTCGTTACAAAGGTTCTCGATCCGTACAATGCAGGGACAGAATCGTTATCCTGGCTAGCTAGACTAGTCTAACCGTCACACATTTGCATTTGCATTTGCGCCTGTTTGGCTGGTCTAGAGGCGGAGCGGCTCATGAAGCTGCTTGAGCCATACCAACCAGTTGTATGTACTATACTTAGATAGATTTGGTGCCTGAACAACACTTGAGCACCACTTGTATTATCTGTGGACACGCATCAAACGTCACGTATGACTAGCTACATCATACGTATGTATACATAGTACTCCACTGTGCTATAGAACCTCTGCTCCCTCGTCGGTGTGTATATATATATAGCTACTATATAGCTACTAGAGATTGCTGAGATCCATCAGTATGTTTGGTGTCATTGGCGGTTAAGCGTGTGTGTCGTGTTCGTGTCCTGTGTGAGTGTGATCAATCAATAATTTGAGGGAGGCAAGGCCATGTCACTCACCTTCCAACCTTTTTCTTTCTTTTTAACGCCCTTTGCCAACTAACGAGACTAGCATTTTGTTGTTGTCTAGCGAGAAGATTTTTCGTGCTCTCTCTATGCCACGTTGGATGAATTTGGACTTGAGCCAGCAACGTAATTTCGACAGCAGTTGGAAGTGCCCTTACCGCCGTGGCCTCATAGAGAAAAGAAAATAAAAAAATAAAAAAATAAAAAAATAAAAAAAATAAAAAAAAATATAATCTTACAGGTAGGTGCTATGTATTGGTGAAGAATTTTGATGACATACCGTAGGATCTTCTCCAATAATCCAAATAATGGTATTGGGATACCACATGCATGATTAATTGCACAAAGCTTTTGAGGCGAGGATACTCTCATGATTGCACAAAGCTTTTGAGGCTAGGATACTCCAGTCCCGTTTCCTGTATAACCGGAAGAAGGTCGCCTTTTCATTTAACTGACAAACCGTTTTACCATTGCGACACCATGCATGATGATGGCACAAGCTTTTGAGGCCATGAATTGCAATTGCCCGGTTGGTCAAGCACTTGAGCAGCAAAAGGAATGGCCGCTCTGGAAGCAAAGCAAAGCAAAGCAGGACAGAGAGGATGCTATGCATATTGGGATGATGATGGTGCCTGTGAAACGGTCGACCGGTGGTCGGTGGACGGTGCCGGCGCATCACCTGCGGCGATGACACTATTATTGTCTACTGTCCGGCCGGCCGGCCGGCACAGTAAAAATATCAAATGACGACGCATATATGCATGCTACGTTTGCACCACTTATTACATGCCGTGCCGAGGTGCCGTGCATTCCATCCGTGCACGCTCCCTCATCTGCTCCTAGCTACTGAAAGCGCAGGCAAAACAGTGTAATGGCTTTACCACCACACCACTGCCCAGTGCCTGCCCACACACACACGTTACTTTCCTACGTATCACCCGTATAGTTTCTATATTGATGCATGAGTTCTTACGTCGTCATTGTGGTGCATCTTGCATTGTCTTAGCCAAGCTTTGGATGTCCAGGCTTAGTTGGCTAACCAGACAAGAGCCAAAAACACGAACCAAAACACCCTTATTATCTACATGTCGATTGGGTGCAATGCATGCATTGAGACGACCGATACTGTTGGATTTATTATGGGCCTAGCTCATTTATTTATTTAATAAATCAATAGCTCTATGGTGCGTAATTGTGTACACTATTATTTGTACTGGATTGGAAGTTCAAAGGACAAGGCGTGACGTGGCAGGCGAGCGTGGCGTGACAATTATTTTTAATAGCTACTAATGGGAGAGAGTTACGGGAGTTTCATCCTTCAATTAATTGAGGGAGTTTCCTCTAGTAACTTGCATACATGCATGCAACTCTCCCTCTCCCTCTCACGCACACCTCCCTGCATGCCCATCTCCTTGTCTCCCACGCGCAGGAGCATGCGTGATATATCTCTCTTCCATTCCCGGACAAAGAAGACACAACACAAAGAACATTCCAGACACTGTTCCGCTGCTAGTTGCTTTCCCATCTCGTAACTCCGCGCGCACGGAGAAGCGAGAGGACAGGTGCCTCCGGAGCCATTGCCGTTCGACACCTTGCACGGGGGATCAGCAATTAGGTTTTTGGGGAGTGTCTACGCGACTGCCCAACGCCGTCGTTCCGCCGTTCGTCGTCGCCATCCATCGTCTTCTTCCCGGAGGAGACGCTCCCGCTGTCGCCGACGTCGCCATGGTCTTCTTCCCGGAGCCGACGCCGCTGTCGATCGTCTTCTTCCCGAAGGTGACGTCGCCGCCGTCTTCCTCCCGGTGATCGTCGTCGTCGTCTTCTTCCCGGTGGACTGTACATCTTCGTCCTCTATGTCATGACCATCGAGGTCGGTCAAGGTTCTGGTTCATCGGATGGTGCACGGATGGGAGGTTGTAGCGAATCTGTTTCACATGATCTGTTGTGTCGTTTCGTAATCCGTATGCTCTCTGTTTCTGCTAGTTTCATGCTCTACATATCTGTTTCAGTGTTACTGTTGTGTTGTTTCATATGTTGTTGTTTTTTCATTTCAGTAGCTCTGTTTCATCATTTTATATGCAGTCCTGTAGTAGTTGTTGTCATGATATATATTCTATGCTTGAATGTGATGTTACATATATCATGTTTACATGCTTTTGACATCCACATGTTTCATGTTGCTATGAATATGTTTGATTTCATGATCTCATTTATAAATAATCTTTTATATGTCATCATAATTATGTTAATTTATGGAATTAAAATTAAAATGACTTGGAAATTGCCTATTATTCTAACAATCCAAAAACCTAATTATAGGCATTTTTCTGTCAGAGGTTTTGCTTCCGTATTAAAGCCTGATCCGTTTGATGGTAAAAACTTTTTGATATGGAAAGCTAAGATGAAATTGTGGCTCACTGCTATGTCATGTTTTTATGTCGCTGAGGGCAAGCCAGCTAACCTTCCTCCTGCGGATGAGGCTAGGTTTAAGGCTGATGACAACTTCTTTCGAGGTGCAGTGATTAGCGCACTTGATGTAAAATTTCAGAAAAGCTATATCATACTTCCCACGGGGAAAGAGCTGTGGGATGCACTTGTTGGAAAATTTGGAGTTACTAATGCTGATAGCGAGCTGTACCTCATGGAGCAGCTGTATGACTACGCGATGGTTGAGAACCGATCGGTAGTGGAACAGGCTCATGAGTTTCAGGCACTAGCAAAGGAACTTGAACTTTTTCCTTGTCCTTTGCCTGACAAGTTTGTGGCTGGCGATATAATTGCCAAGTTACCACCTTCTTGGAAGGACTTTGGCACCTCCCTCAAACATAAGAGACAAGAGTTCAATGTGGAAGAGCTCATTAGTACTCTTGATGTTGAAGAGAGAGCTAGAGCAAAGGACAATGGAAAAGGTGTTGAGAACTCTACTGCAAATGTTGTGCAAAAGAGAAACTCCAATTTCCGCAAGTTCAATAAAAAGAAGAAAAACCAGAACAAGTAAGAGAACACCCCAAAGTCTGTTCAAACAACACAGTTTAAAAAGAAGAAGAAGAACACGAACAAGAGGAATGGAGGTTGCTATGTGTGTGGCAGTGAACAACACTGGGCAAGTGAGTGCCCAGATCGCAAGTTCAAACAGGAAAAGAAAAAAACAAATGTTGTTACTACTGATACTAGAGGAGATACATCTGGGTATGGTAATTCCTTACCATTTGTTCTCTCAGTTTGCAATTCACCAGAGTAGTGGATGGACAGTGGTGCAAATATACATGTGTGTGCTGATGTTTCTTTGTTCTCCACTTACCAGGTCGGGAGGTCTGGCGCCTTGTTGATGAGAAATGGATCGCGTGCTCATGTTCTTGGTGTTGGTACGGTCATTCTGAAGTTTACTTCGGGAAAGACGGTGCCATTGAAGAGCATGCAGCATGTGCCCTCCATCAAGAAGAAACTTGTTAGTGCGTCTATGCTCCACGCTATGTCGAGATGGCTATAAAGTTGTCCTTGAGTCAAATAAATGTGTTGTATCGAAACATGGTGTTTTTGTGGGTAAAGGATATGATTGCGGAGGTCTGTTCCGCTTATCTTTGCATGATATGTGTAATAAGATGGTAAATTCTGTTGATATTTCCGATGAATCGGATTTATGGCATTCACGCTTCTGTCATGCGAGTTTTGGTTGTCTTATGCGGTTAGCAAATATGAATTTAATTCCTAAATTTAACTTGGTCAAAAAGTCTAAGTGTCATGTTTGTGTTGAATCAAAACAACCCCGCAAGCCCCACAAGGTTGCTGAGGCGAGGAATTTGGCACCTCTAGAACTTGTTCATCCTGATCTGTATGAGATGAATGGAATTTTGACTAAATGCGGTAAAAGATACTTTCTCACTTTTATAGATGACTCTTTAAGATTTTGCTATGTGTATTTATTAAAAACAAAATATGAAGCGTTTAATTATTTTAAGGCCTATAAAGGTGAAGTTGAGAACCAACTTGAAAGGAAAATTAAACGGTTAAGGTCCGATCAAGGTGGAGAATATTTCTCTAATGTGTTCGATGAGTTTTGCGTGGAGCATGGTATTGTTCATGAGAGGACACCACCGTTCTCACCACAATCCAATGGGATTGTCGAACGGAAAAAACCGCACTCTAACAGACTTGGTGAATGCCATGTTGAGTACAGCGGGATTATCCAAGGAATGGTGGGGTGAGGCAATATTGACAGCGTGTCATGTCCTGAACAGAGTTCCAACAAAGAACAAAGAGATCACACCATTCGAGGAATGGAAAAAGAGGAGATTAAATCTCTCATATTTGCGCATTTGGGGATGCTTGGCAAAAGTGAATGTGCCAATCAACAAGAAGCGTAAACTTGGGCCTAAAACTGTTGATTGTATTTTTCTTGTTTATTCTTTTCACAGCACTGGATATATGTTCTCAATTATAAAATATGATGTGCCTGATATGTATGTTGATACTATCATTGAATCATGAGACGCTACATTTTTTGAGAATGAGTTTCCCATGAAAAATACACATAGTGAAATAAGTCATGAGACTATAATTTTCCATGAGCAAGAACTGTCTATTTCTATAGATCATGCTGATGATTCTCATGTGCACATCCCTAAGGAGGATGACACTATAGTCACTCGAAAGAGCAAGAGACCGAGGGTTGCAAAATCCTTTGGTAATGACTTTATAGTGTACCTTGTGGAAGACAATCCAACCACCATTAGAGAGGCATATTCCTCTCCTGATGCTGACTTATGGAAGGAAGCAGTAAGGAGTGAAATGGATTCTATTATGTCTAATGGAACATGGGAGGTCGTTGACCATCCATATGGTTGTCAACCTATAGGCTGCAAATGGATATTCAAGAAAAAGTTTAGGCCTGATGGTACTATTGAGAGGTACAAAGCAAGGCTTGTGGCCAAAGGATATACCCAAAAAGAGGGTGAAGATTTCTTTGACACCTATTCACCAGTGGCTCAATTGACTAATATTCGCACTTTGATTATTGTGGCAGCCTCATATAGTCTTATCATTCATCAGATGGATGTAAAGATAGCTTTTCTAAATGGAGAGTTAGATGAGGAGATCTATATGGATCAGCCTGATGGTTTCATTACGGATGGTCAAGAGAACAAGGTGTCCAGGTTGTTAAAGTCATTGTATGGCCTAAAACAAGCACCTAAGCAATGGCATGAAAAGTTTGATAATACCCTCACAACTGCTGGCTTTGTAGTAAATGAGTCTGACACGTGTGTGTATTATCGATATGGTGGGGGTGAGGCTGTTATACTGTGCCTCTATGTTGATGACATCTTGATCTTCGGATCTAATCTCAATGTGATTGAGGAAGTAAGTCTCTCTTGTCGAGCAATTTCGAAATGAAAGATTTGGGAGAAGCTGATGTGATTCTGAACATCAAGCTTATCAGAGAAGGTGATGGTGGGGTAACTTTGTTACAGTCTCATTATGTGGAAAAGGTGTTAAGTCGCTTTGGGTTTAGTGACTGTGACCCTGCTCCCACGCCTTATGACCCTAGTGTGCTATTGAGGAAAAATCGAAGAATAGCAAGGGATCAATTAACATACTCCCAGATCATTGGCTCACTCATGTACCTTGCTAGTGCAACGAGGCCTGACATCTCATATCCTGTGAGCAAGCTGAGCCGGTTTTTGTCAAAACCGGGAGATGATCATTGGCGTGCTCTTGAGAGAGTATTGCGCTATCTGAAAGGTACTATGACATATGGTATTCATTATACTGGGAACCCCAGAGTGCTAGAACGATATTGTGATGTCAACTGGATCTTTGATGTTGATGAGCTTTATGCCACGAGCGGATATGTGTTCTTGCTTGGAGGTGGCGTTGTTTCCTAGAAGTCTTGCAAGCAGACTATCTTAACGAAGTCTACAATGGAAGCAGAACTCACAGCGTTAGACACTGCTGGGGCTGAGGCCGAGTGGCTATGTGATTTCCTATTGGATTTACCGGTGGTTGAAAAACCAATTTCGGCTATTTCCATGAACTGTGATAACCAGACTGTGATTACAAAGGTTAACAGTTCCAGGAATAACATGAAGTCTACAAGGCATGTTAAGAGAAGATTAAAATCTATCAGAAAGTTGAAAACCTCCGGAGTTATAATGGTGGACTATGTCCATACGTCGAATAATCTGGCAGATCAATTCACCAAGGGACTATCACGAAATGTGATAGAGGGTGCATCGAGAGAAATGGGTATGAGACCCATATGAAATTTACTATGGTGGTAACCTGCTCTATGTGATCGGAGATCCCGTGAAGTAGAGTGGTGAAACAAGCTAGGAGTAGATTAGAGGAAAGATACCTTTCTTAACTCATTTCTGATGCACATCTTTCCTATCTGTAAGGTAAGATGATATTTATCTTAATATATTCCAAAGGTGAGATGTTGTCCTACAGAACATCTGATGAGGAGTACACCTATATGAGTCAGACTACTGGTCATAGTCTATGGAATTTGGGTAATTCCTAAATACTCGTGAAAGGCACTGAAGTGTGACTTATATGCTTCAAAACAGCGGGATACTTTTGCAGCCTAGTATCAGCAAAGGACTTGAGTGAATCTCACGTCGCACAAAACTATCAATTCAAGGCATAGTCCATTGTTCAATTGTGACTGAGTGAAACTCTTGTTCTAGGTGGATGTTCAACTTAACAGTCTCCATCGAAAAACTGGTATATCAAAGAATTGTGATTCTGGAATTACATGGTTACAAACCCTAGAGCTTGGTGGGGATTGTTGGATTTATTATGGGCCTAGCCCATTTATTTATTCAATAAATCAATAGCTCTATGGTGTGTAATTGTGTACACTATTATTTATACCGGATTGGAAGTTCAAAGGACGAGGCGTGACGTGGCAGGCGAGCGTGGCGTGACAATTATTTTTAATAGCTACTAATGGGAGGGAGTTACGGGAGTTTCATCCTTCAATTAATTGAGGGAGTTTCCTCTAGTAATTTGCATGCATGCAACTCTCCCTCTCCCTCTCACGCACACCTCCCTGCATGCTCATCTCTTTGTCTCCCACGCGCAGGAGCATGCGTGATATATCTCTCTTCCATTCCCGGGACAAAGGAGACACAACACAAAGAACATTCCAGACACCGTTCCGCTGCTAGTTGCTTCCCCATCTCGTAACTCTGTGCGCACGGAGAAGCGAGAGGGCAGGTGCCTCCGGATCCCTTACCGTTCGAGACCTTGCACGGGGGATCGGCAATTAGGTTTTTGGGGAGCGTCTACGCGTCTGCCCAACGTTGTCGTTCCGCCGTTCGTCATCGCCATCCATCGTCTTCTTCCCAGAGGAGACGCTCCCGCTGTCGCCGACGTCGACATGGTCTTCTTCCTGGAGCCGACGCCGCTGTCGATCGTCTTCTTCCCAGAGGTGACGTCGCCACCTTCTTCCTCCCGGTGATCGTCATCGTCGTCTTCTTCCCGGTGGACTGTACACCTTCGTCCTCTATGTCATGACCATCGAGGTTGGTCAAGGTTCTGGTTCATCAGATGGTGCGCGGATGGGAGGTTGTAGCGAATCTGTTTCACATGCTCTGCTGTGTCGTTTCGTAATCGGTATGCTCTCTGTTCCTGCTAGTTTCATGCTCTACATATTTGTTTCAGTGTTACTGTTATGTTGTTTCATATGCTGCTATTTTTACATTTCAGTAGCTCTGTTTTATCATTTGATATGTAGTTCAGTAACAGTTGTTGTCATGATATATATTCTATGCTTGAATGTGATGTTACATATATCATGTTTACATGCTTTTGACATCCACACGTTTCATGTTGTTATGAATATGTTTGATTTCATGATCTCATTTATAAATAATCTTTTATATGTCATCATCATTATGTTAATTTATGAAATTAAAATTAAAATGGTATGGAAATTGTCTATTATTCTAACAGATATGCCTAGTCATAGTAGTGTAATAAACTAATTGTGGGCAACAATGGGTGTATGGTCATATATATCAAACCTTTATAAAGCCCTGTTTGGATCCCTACCTCTAAACTTTAGAGACCTCTAAACTTTAGAGCACTTTAGTTCACTTTTTATCTCTAAAGCTCTAATGTGAGGTGGACTAAAGTTTAGACCTAATTTTAGACCACCTGTTTGGAAGTTTAGAGCTCTAAAGTTTAGAGGGGAGGATCCAAACAGGGCTAAGACATAACAAACATTGGCAATGTGGTGAAGTTTGCTGTATATCGTAGTAGTGGAGATATACATAGTGTGTGATGTTGACAGCTAGAGCTTGTGATCTATGATGGACGGTGACGCTGCATTCGATTGTGCAAGAAGAGCCGCTGCCCGGGCCCTGTCCGCGTTGTGCAATCTGGCTTTCAACATGCCAAACTCCGCCGACGCCCGGAGCCTGACCTTGTGGCGGCTTCCATCCACCGTGTCGTTGCCCTTGTCCCCGAGCGTAAACCCCTCGTGATGCGCCACATACTGCGCGTCCACCACACCGATCTGCTGCTCAGGCTCCTGCAGACACACAAAACCTAATAACACAGGTACTCCTCTATATGGTAACCCATTTTTACTTTATATATACTTTATTATAGTTAAATGGATTTCTATATGCTTGTTAAAAGAAAATTTTGAATTGAACTGACTGTAGCTCCAGTTACATTCAAAAAGTTTATAAAAATGTATTTTGTGGATCATACATTTCATTAAAGCCAATATCTTGGAGTTAGACAAAAAAAAAATATTTATTTGCTAGGGATAATTCATAGTTCTATCTCCAAATTACCATAAAATAACTATAATAATTTCTAAACTTCATTAGAAAATTTTACAAACTTGAATGACATCATGGTTTTGGTGTATAATCTTCACATAAAAAATACAAATGGTTTACACAAAGAGGTACTATACATTGTTAATAAATGAATACATCTCTCACCTAGTAGTTATGTAACTATGTGAGAGATGTATCATTTATGAATAATGTGTAGTCCAAATTTGTTAATATGATCTGAAAAAATTATAGCAATATAATACAACCATATTATGATATCATGTAAAATTTTAGGATTTTTAGATGACTTTTAGATATTATTGTTTTTTTGTGGGAGTCGCCAAAATATATGAGAAGCATTTTATTGGGTACCCACCTCCAAGAAAATTTAATAACACCCAAGGAAATGATAATTTACTTGACGGTTTAGAATAACACCCATTTTCTTGGCATTTACGAATAACACTCAAGGAAATAGTGGTATCCTTGGCTATTTAGAATTGCACTTAAGGACATGAGTAATTTTCTTGGAGGTGCTTAGAAACCGCCAAGGAAACACCCATATTTCTTGGCGGTTTAATCCAACCTCCAAGAAATATATGTTTCCTTGAGAGTTCAATGGCACCACCAAGGAAATTAAAAAAAATTCTGGCCCCTCAAGGCAATTCCAAATTTATATATTGATAACTTCTTACGTCGACGCATCTCCAGAAGTTCCAGTCGAGACCCCAGCCATGAACCAGGTCGTTCTGGATCATGTGCCAGACGCAAGTCCAGGCCTCTCTGGTGAAGACGGGAGCCATCACCTCCACGAACCCGGTGCAGTACGGCCGCTGGTGCACGTCGGTACTGCAATTCCCGGCAGACGTCGACCTGTGTAAACATATATTTGTGGCCGTTCCATTGGCCGAGTTTATTTGGTTCAACCGTGAGCCGGAAAAAAAGTTTTATGTAGCTTGTAAGATATGAAAAAAGCCTATCAAAGAGGTGTAGAATGTTTGGTTCAAAGATGTGTGAAACATTTCTCTATTTTCATCCAGTTAGAAAAACAGAAAACTAAAATTTGGATCCATTATCCAAGGTGCTACGAAAATAGTACTACATATCTTTAAGAAAACAGCTTCAAATTCTATCCTTTTAATTGGCGTTTTGATTTTTAGTTCAACAGGATCGCTTTCGAAAAGCTGAACCAGACGAGCCTTAATTCATTTGATTGAGAATTAAAGAAAAGTAGATTGTTAGAGCATACACAGTATTAGTTACTTTATTAACATGTTCTCGGAAATTAAAGCAAAGTAGACTGTAAGAGTCCGAACACAAATCAGGGCAGTTCTTCCCCAAAAAACAGCATGGCCGGCCAGTATTATAACAAACTGTAAATTAGACATTACAGTTAGGTTTTCCCATCGAGATGTATAGTCTGGATGAGAGAATTATAGCCTTGGAAAGATCCAGAATTATGGAAACTAGCTAAGTCGGTTTCCAAAACCGAACAATACGATTTTGTCCGCCCAAAATCAAATTAAATTTTGTATTTCGCAAGTATTTTAATTTATGATAATTTTGACACCACCACCGGCAACAGGATAAGCTCAACCTCATCCTATAAAAATAAAAGGGCCATAATCTATTGAGCATATCCAATCCATCAAATATAGTCAATCTACCATTTTACATTTTCCAAACATTATCTCTTCAAAAAATATCCCATATCTGCCATTCTACAAGAATCCAATGATGTTTGTTGCTAGATGGCTTGCCTACCCCAGAATAATTGTAGGTCTGTTGCAAAAAAAACCCTAGGTCCGCCTCGCCAAACTGGCTTCTTCACTGAATAAGTTTCGAGACATATTTTTGTTAGTCTAAAACTGGCTAGAACTAGCTAGGTTTGAAGACAAGCTAGGCTACTTTTCCCTAATTTTGCTATAATTCAATTGCAGAGCGATCCTATTACTATCCAAGCATCCTATCTCTTGGGGGTGTAGAATGTTTGGTTCAAAGATGTGTGAAACATTTCTCTATTTTCATCCAGTTAGAAAAACAGAAAACTAAAATTTGGATCCATTATCCAAGGTGCTACGAAAATAGTACTACATATTTTTAAGAAAACAGCTTCAAATTCTATCCTTTTAGTTTTTTTTAAGGACGAAAGAAGAATTATATTATATGAAACCTGGGTACATCAATACATTACAAGCACTTTGCAATACGAGATAGTACCCACGCTGTAAATAACACAACTCAAATTCTAACCTGTTAATCGCTTTGCAGTGTAGATGACCGCACAGGTAAACACTCGGCAAATGGCCTGAGAATAACTGTCCAACGAACGACGGCCAACATTCCTGTAGGTGGAATTGAGGATCTTTTTCTTCTTGCTGGTGTCTTTCTTCTTCTTCTTTCTGCCACCAAAGAATGAGGAAGACTGATCTGAAGGATATTCTTCCTAGTCTTTCATCGTGGCCAGATTTAACCACAACAAAACGAAGAAAAGACTGGAGAAAATTATTCCATGGCGGCGAAATCATCTCCGCCTTGATGCCGCCGTCCGGAAACAAAAATCTCCATATCATCATGTCGATGAAGATGGTGACGCCGAAGTTGTCGCCGTCGTCTTCAACGAAGCCGCCATGGAGAAGACGACTCCACCCTTCTCCTTCACCATTGCCGGAGAAGAGGAGGAGGAGATAAAACTCCAATACCAAGAACTTTGGCATGGAGAAACTCTAACCCTAAGGACTCATCTACTGAAGAAACTTATTAAAAATAATGGATCCTCACTCCCTTCAGCCCCCGGCGAGATGCCGGAGGGGAAGGGAGGGGGACCAGCGGCGACGGTGGAGGACGGGCGGCGGCGGCAGCGGCTACACGAGACGAGACCCTCTCCGTGTCAGGAGGAGTCGGGCGTACCATTCTATCCTTTTAGTTGGCGCTTTGATTTTTAAGTACAACAGGAACACTTTCGAAAAGCTGAACCAGACGAGCCTTAATTCATTGAATTGAGAATTAAAGCAAAGTAAATTGTTAGAGCGTACAGTAATAGTTACTATATTAACATGTTCTCAGAAATTAAAGCAAAGTAGATTGTAAGAGTTGGCACTCAAATTGGGATAGTTGTTCCCAAAAAATCAGCATGGCTGGCCAGTTTTATAACAAACTGTAAATTAGAATTTACAGTTAAGTTTTTCCCATCAAGATGATCCAAATGTAATAGTCCGGATGAGAGAATTATAGCCTTGGAAAGATCCAGAATCGCGGAAACTAGCTAAGTCGGTTTCCAAAACCGAACAATATGGTTTTGTCAGCCCAAAATTAAATTGAATTTTGTATTTCACATGGATTTTAGTTTATACTAATTTTGACACTATCACCCCCCCCCCCCCACAGGATATAAGCTCAACTCTCGTCCTAAAAATATAAAGGGACATGACTGATTGAGCGTATCCAATCCATCAAATATACTCAATCTACTATACATTTTCTAAACACGATCTTTTCAAATCTCATATTTGCTATTCTACAAGCATCCGACCATGTTTGTTGCTAGGTGGCTTGACTACCCTAGAATAATTGTAGATCCTTCCAAAAAAAAACCTAGGTCTGCCTCCCCAACGGGCTTCTCTTCACTAGAGAAGTTTCGAGGCATGTTTTTGTGAGTCTACTGAAACCGACTAAAACTAATAGCAAGGTTTGAAGACAAGCTAGGCTAGTTTTCCCTGACTTTGCTACAATTCAATGGTCGAGCGATCCTCTTACGATATCCAAGCATGCTTTCTCATGAGGTCTATGGCTAAGAGTAGTAACTCAAAGTGGTAACGTAATAAGTTTATGACCACTTTGAATCACTACTACAAAAACAATTTTAGGAGGCAACTCATTTTTTATTAACAAAAGCGAACAAAAGACCTTTGCGTCTCCAAAAATACCTTACTACTTCCAGAGGTGACTAGCTGATTTACGAAGACACCTAATAAAAATCTGTGTCTAAACATCAATTGACAAAGACGGACCTCTTAAGGGGCATGCCTGTGAACATAAATCCTATTTTCAAAGACATGCCTCTTAATAGGCTCGCCTCTATTACTAAGCTAAGTCAACACCTGGCCAATTTACTTCTTAGACCCAAACCCTAAGTCATAGTAGAGGATGCTAACATTTCTACCACACGACAAAAACACCACATCTTGTACCTTCCACAGAGATGACCACTATACCTTGCCCACATGACACAACCACCTTTCCTCTCCCTCTGAACCCTCCCTTATCTGCTCTATGCCTTTACCCAGGCTAGTGGATCCTCACCGCGCATGATTGGGAGGATGCATTGTGATGAGGTTGATGCACCTTGGAGGCGGACGGCCAAAGAGCTACGGAGGGATGGGGGATGACAGAGGCGGCGGTGAGATCTCCCTAGTATCGCAGACGGTGGCACTCCTCTCATCTTCTTCTTGTCCCTCCCTCTCTTTTGCTCTCACAACTTGCGGCAAATAGGATGCACACATGTCACCAGGGTTTGCGAGATCCAGTCAAGGGGGCACTTGATCCGCCGAGGTGAGGGCTTCAATATCTCTTCTGAATTCAGATTATTGACACCGTCCCTTATGTGTTCTCTCTCTATCGTCCTTAGGGCAAGCAATTCAGCGGGCTTGTTGGTTACAGGCTTGGCATTGGCTTCTCCCTTCATCAATACTGATGGCCAGATCAGGAGTTGATCGGGGCGATAGTGGCTTGATTTGGAGCAGATTAGGGCACCAGCAGCCCCTCTCCTGACATTGGTGGTGGCTTCTCCCTAACACTGGTGGTAGCTTCTTGCTTCATCAACACCAGTGGTAGTGAAGTGGCGAAGCTTTGCATCTGGAGATGGGCAGGCTTCCTGGATGGGTCCAGTCAGCCTACACAGGACTCGCTGAACTAGTATTTATTTTTACTTTGGAAATTTATTTTCTAGAGATGTGCAAATGACTCGCCTCTGGAATTTGTGATTCTCAATGACCATCATCTAGAGGCGGGTGCACCGTGCGCCTTTGGAAATGTGTTTTGGTCGTCTTTAACATTGAAGTATGTGGAAGTGAGTTACCATGCATAACGATTGTATGAATTTATGTACTACAACTCCTCCTTAGTGATTTACTATAATATTAGTAAATATCGGCATGAGTTATAGTAACACATGTATCATAAATATGTATTCACTTACAAAGATGATTATCATAAGTTATTATGCGTCTCAAGATATATATATCTATGTAGATCACATTTTTAGTATGTTTTCCTAATCGGTTTGCACACACTAGTAGAAAACACGTTTTCACTGGCGCCCCCAAAACACACCACAGGAGGTTTTAGTTGTCACGCCGCCTGTGGCGTGTTTTGGCCCAGGCAGACTTTCTAACCGCCTGTGGAGGTTGATTACCACTGGCGGTTGGCATAACCCAACCGTCAGTGTAAATCATCCATTTACACTGGCGGTTGGGTTATGCCAACCGCCAGTGGTAATCAACCTCCACAGGCGGTTAGCCAACCGCCTATGGTACATTCTGTCTATATATACCACCCTCCCGACCCCCACTCTCTTCTTCCTCCCGACCAGCTACAGTTCTAGCCGTCACCTTCCATGGGAGGTGATTTTGGAGGTCCAAATTTTTCAAAATACAAGGGAGAGGTTTTGGTCTTCATTTCTTGGAAGGAGGTTGTTAAAAAAGGTTAGTTTATGTCCCTTTTGCCTTATTTAGCTCATATTTGATCAATTTGAGCCACATTTTGGATCTAGGGTTTCACCATGAGTGAGAGAGAAGAATACCTAGGTTATTTTCTTTGTTTATTCATGTGAGGTTGATTAAATTAATTATATAATATATCTTCTCTCTCCATTTTCATGTTTGTTTTTTAATTTAGTTTATGCTATATATATTTACTTGTTTTCATGAATCATTGTTGTGTTAAATAGAATCCATGTATAGAGGGAAGGGAAGTGTAGTTTTTTTTTGTTAGCTTTTTTAATTATTCTACTTAGGTTTTTTATTATGCTTTTTTATTTCTCAATTTATTTCATCCACTATATGCACTTATGTTTCATTAATTTTGTGTTTTTAATAATGATACTTATGTTTTTTAATTTAATTATGATACTTAGATTTTTTACTTTAATAACTAGCTAAATAATCCCTAGACCCTAGCTAATAATCACTAGGTAAATCATAAATCCTTAGCTAAATTAATCCAGTGACCCTAGCTAATAATCCCTAACTAAACCCTAGCTAAACCGTAGCTATTACACTCTAAACCCGAGGTAAATCCTCTCTAAACTTCATTTACACAGACAAGGGGCATGTTGATTTGAGGACTGTTGGAAGGAGGTGATTTTGGAGAGCCACATTTATCAAAATACAAGGGGGGAGATTTTGATCTTCATTTCTTGCAAGGAGATTGCTAAGAAAGGTCAGTTTTAATCCATTTTCTTCAAGTCAGGTTGATTAAGATGGTTACATAATATTTGTCATCTCTCCCTTTTGAACGTCAGGTGTTGATCGATGGAGAGGTCATTCTTGATGTATAAGTTATCAAGGCTAGATGAATCATACATACCTGAGGTTCATAAGTTTATTGATGCCGCTAAGAACCATGCTTGGAGAACAAAGAAGAAGCACATACATTGTTCATACATGGACTGTAGGAATGTTGTTGTATTTGATGACCATCAACAAATCCTTTCTCATCTTGTCCGCCGAGGATTTATGAAAGATTACTTGATTTGGACAAAGCATGGAGAGGGTAGCTCTGTGCCTTATACAACTGTTAGCCGTGCAAATATCGATGCCGATGGTCCAGATATGCTTGTTGACGGTGGGTTTCAATTAGTACACGAGACACAACAACCTGTCACCGATGGTCCTGATCATGGTTTCACTGGAGGAATTGAAGGCGTCGGAACTGATGTGATGCAAGATAATATGGCTGCAGAAGATGCAGAATTCCTGGGGGCAATGTTGCGTCGTCATGCAGAAGATCCATCAATGTTCTTCAAGAAAGGTATGGAGGCCCTGATGAAGGCAGCAAAAGAGCCTTTGTACGATGAGTCTAAGGGTTTCACCAAAGAGTTCACGACTTTGCGTTCGGTGTTAAAGTTGTTGGTGTGCAAAGCTAGGTTTGGTATTTCTGATGCTGGCTTTGATGCATTCTTGAGTATTATCACAGACATGCTTCCAAAGGAAAACAAAGTGCCTGCTAGCACGTACTATGCAAAGAAGCTAATCAGTCCACTCATGATGGGTGTTGAGAAGATCCATGCTTGTAGAAATCACTGTATCCTATATCGAGGTGACGATTATAAGGACATAGAGAGTTGTCCAAAGTGTAATACAAGTAGGTACAAAACGAATAAAGACTACAAGGAGGAACACTGTGCTGCCTCGGTGTGTAAAGAAAAGAAGCGAAAGAAGTCCCAACAGAGTTCAAAACCCACGAGGAAAGAAAAAGACAAAGTAGACTATTATACGCAAAAAAAGATTCCTGCCTTGGTGATATGGTACCTGCATGTGGTCGATCAACTGAGGTGTTTGTTTGCTAACCTAGAGGATTCTAAACTTATGAGCTGGCATGCTTCTGATGAGCACATCAAAGACGATGGAAAGCTTCGGCACCCAGCCGATGGCAAGCAGTGGATAGATTTCAATAACAACCATGAAGACCTTGCAAACGAACCAAGCAATGTTAGGTTTGCCCTGAGTACTAACGGAATGAATCCATTTGCTGAGAGGAGCAGCACGCACAGCACATGGCCGGTGATCCTCACCATCTACAACCTTCCTCCATGGTTGATGCAGAAGCAAAAGTACCTCATGCTAACCATCCTTATCTCTGGACCTACACAGCCTAGAGTTGACATGGATGTTTTCTTGGAGCCCTTAATGGAAGACATGAAGATATTGTGGGAAACAGGTGTTAAAATATGGGACGAGTACCGCAAAGAATCATTCAGGTTGAGAGCAATTATCTTTGTTACCATCAACGATTACCCTACTCTCTTCACATTATCAGGGCAGTTCAAGGGAAAGGTTGGTTGTGTGGTATGCATAGACGAAACCGCTCACGTGTCCCTTACTGCATCTAAGAAGATAGTGTACATGAGGCACAGTCGCTTCTTATCGAAAGGACACATGTACCGTCAGAAGAAGATGGATAAGTACTTCGACAATAACGTTGAGCTCCAGTCTACTGCCCCACTAGGTAACAGTAAAGGCAAAAGAGTTTTCAACCTAGTTAGGAACCTTAAATTTGTTTTCGGGAAGAAGACAACAGACGGAAAAAACAAGAAAGAATGTCAAACCAACTCTAGGGGCTACATTCAAGAAGAAATCTATTTTCTTCGAATATTTGTCATACTGGCCTGAGTTAGACGTACACCATGCGATCGATGGTATGCACGTTGAAAAGAACATGTTTGAAAGGCTAATTGGAATCTTGCTAGACATAAAGGGCAAGATAAAGGAAGGACTAAAGTCACGCCTGAACATGCTACAGTTAGACATAAAAAAGAACTCCACCATGTTCTTCAATAAAATGGGAAGTACCTTCTCCCAGCAGCAAGCTACAACCTCAGCAATGATGAGAAACATTTGATGTGTGTGTGGTTGAAGAATCTGAAGGTCCTATCTGGATTCTGCTCTAACATACGAAGTATTGTGTCAATGAAAGACCTTACACTCACGAACTACAACTCACATGATTGTCATGTCATGCTGACTACTTTCCTCCCTATTACCATCAGGGCTATAAATCCAATGTGGATAAAGGTTGCAGTCACATGGTTGTGCTACTTCTTCAACAGGATCTCACAGAAGGTGATCGACCGTGATGAGTTGACATCTCTTAAGGAATTTGCAGCGGAGATAGTGTCATAGTTCGAGATGTGTTTTCCTCCAGCATTCTTCGATATTATGGTTCACCTTGTGGTGCACTTGGTTCCATAGATAGAGGCACTGGGTCCCATGTATTTGCATGAGATGTGGGCGTATGAGTGTTTCATGTCAACACTTAATGGCTACGTATCAACTCGTGCTCGTCCTGAGGCGTCCATGGTAGAGGGGTACTTAACTGAAGAGGCAATTGAGTCTGGTGGTTCATTCTGCAACAATGTCCTAAAAGACCAGGATGCAATAGGTTTGCCTCCGTCAAGACATGATGGTAGGCTGAATGGAAGAGGGATGATGAGAAAGAAATCATTAGTCCCGCAAGATTACAATTTAGTCCTCGAGGCACATCACAACATCCTACATCAACTCTCGATAATGGAGCCTTTCATCGAGCAACATATTGATGAGCTTCGCAAACATAATCATGGGCACACAGATGAGTGGTTAATGAAGGAACACAAGAATAAGTTCACCTCATGGCTAAGGGAGCTTGACATTCCAGAGGGAAAACAATTGAGGAATGCACCATCAAGGTGTTGGCTTCTGGACCATCACGCCAGGTCACAACATGGCAAAGCTACGACATTAGTGGCTTCACATTCTGTACCAAGTCCAAGGACTAAAAGAGCATTTCACAAAATAGTGGAGTTCGATGCGATGCCTTAGACTCTGAAACTAGTGATGAAACTATATACTTTGGCTTCGTTGACAACATATGGGAACTAGACTATGATACATGTCAGATCCCTGTGTTTAAATGTCAATGGGTTGAGGACAAACATGTCATAGTGAACACCTATGGGGTCAGAGTTCTTGATCTAAGTAAGGTAGGCTACAAAGATGATCCGTGGATAATGGCTAACCGTGCTACACAAGTCTTCTATGCTGAACAGATCCTTTGTCCCAATGAGAAGAAAAGTACCGACAAGCCGAAGCATCTAGTTATTCCTGGAAAGCAACAAGCTATAGGGGTTGATGGTGTATCTGACCTGGATGAATTGCAACATGTGTCTCTTTGTAGATGACCATCCAGTAAAAATAAGGAGTGTTGAGCAAAGCATCCCATATTTTTGTTTCTACGTGTGAGACCCGATGCTTATTTCACATAAATGCAATCAATTTCTATAATCCCGAGATGACCCTATGATTTTTTGAAGCTTATGTATGGGTCATTATAAATATAGCTACATATAAAAGTATCTCAAACATGTCATTTAATATTTTTAACATGTATATCTTATCAAGACAAACACCACAAAATTTAATTCACAATTTTTGGAACAATATTTCTCACGATATGATTTTTTGAAGCTTATGCAATTATCGTGATATTTGACATTGTAAGTGTAGTTACATATAAAAGTATCTCAAACATGTCATTTTATATTTTTAACATGTATATCTTGTCAAGACAAACACTACAAAATTTTATTCACAATTTTTGGAACAATAGATCTCAAGATATGATTTTTTAAACTTTTTTTGAATTATTTTTGCAAATTCATTTATACTGGTGGTCGGCATTGCCAACCGCCTGTAGAAATAGGATCAGTACTGGCGGTTGGCAATGTCAACCGCCTGTAGATATGATTTATACAAGCGGTCGGCTTTGTCAACCACCAGTAGAAATGGGTTCAATATATATATCCCGCGCAATCGCCCCCGAAATTTTCTATGTCTCCAAACGACGCCGAAAGGCTGCCCGATTTTCCGACGAGCCGCCGCCGCCCTTCCCGCCGCTCACCGGCCATCTCCGTCGTGTCGGAGCCGCCTCTGGGGTAAGTCCTTGGCCGCTCCGTCCTCTTCTCTCTCTGTAGCGGCGTGGCGGTGACGGTCGGTTGCGTGGTGGCACGGTGGCGTGGCGGCAGCGAGGAGGCCGGCGTGTGTTGACGGTCCTTAAATACCAAATCCAACCGTCAACTATATAAGAAAAAGGATCTATATGAAACCAACACCTAGAAATAGGGTTTATACTGACAGAATTCCACGAGTTTTGGTGAATGTCTATTTCTGCAGGGGGGATATCAGGAAATATGGAGGAAAGGCCCACATGTAAGGTTTACATAGAGATAATTATCATTCGCAGGAAAAGAACAATCTAGAAGGGTCAAGAAGGCGCGGGAAGAAACGAGAGGCCGAGCGGACCCAGGGGCAGGGCGCCCGCCCTACACCCTGGGGCGACCGCCCTAGGTCAGAGCCCAGTGAGGCTCTGCCTTGTGGACCCTCTCTCCACCGCCTCTGAGGTTGCATCTAAGCCCTCCATTAAGGTCGATTTGATCCGACGGCCGATGTTCATTTGAGGAGGCTAGATAAGGAAGGTCCCCTGACCCTAAGGAGAGAGCCCCTCTGAAACCCTAATTCATTATCCAAGATCCATCTCAGGAGGAGAGGTCCCTGATCAAGCCCTAGAGCCACCACATCAACTAGATCTCTAGTTTAGCATAGCTATATAGGATTAGAACTAGAAGGAGTCAATCTTCAATTGGTTTCCGGATCTGTCAAGAGGATTATTGGTAATTCTCTCTCTAGTTCTTCCTTGTTCATCATTTGTTCTTCAATATTATGAATATGACTTTGCTCTACTTCATTATATTGTTTATGACTTTACTCTATTTGATTATGTTCTCAATTATATTGTTCTTAGTTTATTATGATTATATGCTTGGCATAGTTAGATCTGAATCATATCCATGTTTAGGATCGTATAGCGTTTATCCATCAGCGCTATGGGTAAATGATAAATATTATGTAGGTGTGGTGCCTAGACCGTATTTATCTGCGATTGTACCCTACATTCCGGATCGTGAGGTAGCTCGCGGGAGTGACAGTCCTATTGAGTCCTTTGTAGTCCTCCTCCCATTTGTAGGGCAGGCAGAGCAGTACTATTACGGGGAAGTGATTTCTATGTTTCTCATCTTCCTTAGTAATACTCACTATATATGAATATATCTTATCTCACCATGATTGCCAAGTATAATTGCACTAATCATAGTATGCTAGATTGTATAGTTAAGAATGACTTAGGGAATATTCTTATAGTCCATTCTAATTCCATGCTAATGACTTGCTAGAATATCTATTGAGGTGCTTATCATTATCTTATATGGCTACATATACGTTGATCAGTATTTATCTTTTGCCACTATTCATTCATTATCTATATCTTATGTGACACTTATCCTGTATTGAGAGAGATAGATAAAAACTCTCCATTACACATGCATTGATACTCATTACTCATTCCTCATTTATTCCTTAGTATCCCTTCCCAGTGGTAAAAATATAAATAACGATACCTGGAATACTTCTGGTTAAAATGCTACATCGGTATTGTATGTAAGCTTGCAGAAACACATTTATATTTACTTAGAGCAATTGCATATTTCAATATCACATCTCTTTGTTATGCTGGGGATGACAACCTGGCTTAAGTGTCATAAGAGATGTCAACGGCGTGCGGCGGGTGAGTGTGAGTGCGAGCGCGGTGGCCGAGGTTGCAGAGGCGCACCGAGGTCGTAGAGGCGCGCGGCGGGCAGTTGCGGCGGCGTCGGGCAGTTGCAGCAGGAGGAGGGCGGCTCGGGCGACATCGGGCAGTTGCGGCAGCGAGCGTGGCTCGAGCGCGTGGACGAGGTCGGGGCGGCGCGGCGAGCAGTGTGCGAGCGGCCGGTGGACGCGGGGAGGAGGGCGGCTCGGGCGTGCGCGGGGTAGGCCGGCTCAGGCGCGCGCGGAGGAGGCGGCGTGGTGGCGAGGTGCGGGGAAGACGAACCTGACGTGCGGGCCCGGTCTATCAGTGGGAAGGAGAGAGGCGAGGTGCGGGCCGCGCTGCGCGCTCAGCTGGGCCGAGGCTGAACTGGGTCGTGGGGTGGGCCTGCGCACTCGCGGGAGAGAGAGGGGAGGGGGCTGAGGCTGGGCTGGCTACGCGAGCCGGCCAGAAAAGAAGAAAAGGGGAGGGAGAGAAAAGAAGGGTTTTTTTCTTTTTTTCAAAAGCTGATTTTTAAATATCTTCATTCAAGTTTCATTGATCTCCATACTTATATGTAAATGCTTCTTTAAATCCAATGACTTGTATGCATTTAAATGATTATAATATGCTTCCAATATGTATATAAATGATTATATATATGATTCCAATATATATATATATATGCTTCCAATATGTATTTAAATGATTCTATACATGCTTCCAATATATATTTAAATGCTTCTTTATATGTAAATACTTATAGAAATGCTTATATATATATTTAAATACTTATATAAATGCTTCTATATATATATATATTTAAATACTTATAGAAATTCCTATATATATATATAAATTTAAATACTTATAGAAATTTTTATCATTTATTAGATTTCCACAATGACATCTCCAAGCAAGGACCAACCACAAGGGTCCGTTCACACAGAACAAGCCCCAGGGTCCGTTCACACGGAGCAAGCCCCAGGGTCCGACCCCATGGAGGAAGTATAAGATACCCACCAAACGGGGCAAGGCGTGGGGTCGCCCGGCCCCACGGAGCAAGTACTAGATACCCATGAAACGGGGCAAGGCCTGGGGTCGTCCGACCCCATGGAGGAAGAAGAAGGGAACCAATCAACTTCGAGCGACGACTTCGAGCATCCCGAAGTGAGGAAGGCTCGAGAACAAGTTGAACGTCAATTACGCCATGACCCTGATTATGATCAAGAAGCTGAGAAGGTAATTAGAAGCATGAATTACCCTGACTATATGATTTCATGTTTCTATTTAATTAGATGTGTATATATAAACCATCACCATTAAACTCACAATGTCTATATTTAGAGGGCATTGACTCAGATGGAAGAGTTAATCTCGCAACATGCCGCGGAATGTGTCGAAGATGCACCCGAACCGACCGCGACGACGAGCACTGAGAGATCAAGGAAAATGAAGCGGAGCGATGCCAAATGAGGCGAGAGAGGATTGAACAAGTTTCCAGATGACGTATATGCCATCTTAGAAGTCAGCCCGACCGGACAGCCCACAGCTCCTTTGGAGGCCCTATCCAAGTACCGGAACGCAATTGGCTTTTGTGTTAGGGACTTTCTTGACATCACTAAGAAGCACTGGGCCAATGTGTCGGAGGATGACAAGACAAGAATTTTGAATAAAATGAAGATGAGGTTTCAGTTTCCTCGAGCCATACCAGAGGCACTGATAAAGGACTATACATTGAAGCAGTGTGCAATCAGTTTCTGAAACTCGTGATCAGATTTGAATAACAAGTTTGCCAAGAAAGGGTTGGACCCTACAACAAAGTACAAGATTTCCAAAGGACAGTGGGAGATCTTTCTAGAACAGAGGAAAGAGAAAGACTTCGTAGCTATTAGCGAAGCCAACTCCGCTCTCGCAAAGAAGAATAAGTACCACCACCGTCTAGGCACAGGTGGTTATCAGCGTCAGGCTCTCAAATGGCAACAAGAAGAGGCTGCGAAGAAAGAGAAAGGGTTGCCGACGTTGTCCGAACAAGTTGGTGAAAGGTCCGCGAATTGGATTAGGGCTCGAAAACCAAAGGAAACCGATAGTAGTTTGTCCTTTGATGACCCTCAGGTTGAAGAAGTAGCAAAGAACAACTTTGTGGTGGCAGCCAAGCAACAGGAAGGTAAATTCAAACCACGAAGAGAGAGGGACATCCTTAGCGAGGGCCTGGGTAACCCTGAGCATCCTGGCCGTGTTTGAGGCGTCTCATCCAAAGAAGGATGGAAGAAGGGATTCGGCCCTCAGTGGGAAGGCGAGTATAGGAAATGTGATTGATACAAGGAAGAAATGGCTAGCTATTGGAAGGAGGAGGCTAAGAAAGAGTTCACAAAGTTTATGTAGAAATTGCTAGATGATCCTCCTACTGAGTTGATGCAGAAACTGGCAAGTGCGGTCGTGTCAAATCAACAAATGAGCACTCAGGCACCCCAGATGCAGCTAGTCCTAGTGGTGTCCCAGCAGACCGTTGCCGAGGTACCAAGCAGTGTAGCGTCTGCCGGGAATAAGGTTCAATATCCGGTTGACGACATTGTTACTCTAGTGGCTTGCTCCCTAGCCATAAGATATGGCATTAACAATCATCGTCCAAGGGAAGTAGCCACGGGCAAAGTGATCCCAGGATGCAAGTACCACGGTGCTGATATTCCTAAAGACTACTGTAGAGTAGAAGTATCGACCATGGTCCAAGGATATGAGGACGAGATTTTAGACATCCCCGGTCTCGAGGACATTGAGAAACTCGGACAGGTCATAAACAATTTCATTCTTTGGCCTCGGCGGGACGTCCAACTGAGGGAGCCGCCACCGTTCTCGCAAGAGATAGCAGTTGAGGAGTCATCAGGACCGACTGATCCTCTTCCGAACCCACCACCATCACCAATCCATTCTCATTGAAGCCCACCTCGGTCACCTCCGCCACCTCCATCACCTCCGCCACCTCCGTCACCTCCACCACAGTCATCACCTCCGCCACCGTCATCTACACCACAAACGTCATCTCCGCCGCCTCCACAACAAAAATCCACACCTTCCCCACAATCAAAAGATCCTAAACAAACACCAGATCCACCAGTGCCGCCAAAGAAGAAGTTTACGGTGCCCAAGTTGATTTCCCCCTTCGAGCCAAAGAAGAAAATAGCTGGCACGGCCAGATTTTTGAAAGGATTAGGGAAAAACGCACTAGTGAAGTCCTCGAGTTGTCTGAGCTCACGAAGTCAGCGCAGCCGATGCCTAAGGTAATTCCCTGCAAAATCAAGGTGCCAACTTGGGAAGACTACAAGTCTGTGCCTAAAAACTATGTGGTGGGAAAGCCTCTACTGAGCTGGGAGAAACTCCAACAGGTCCCAACCAATGTAAAAAGGTTGCATGACTAGTACATGAGAGCCTCTGCTGCTGGCATTCACGCCATCAACGTGTCTATACCACATAAGGCATTTCAAAGTGAGCATAATCTGTGTGTGGTTAGCTTTGAAGACCTTTGGTTGATGATGAACCTCGAGAGACTAGACGTACAGATCATAACGACGTTTGCATTGTAAGTGTTACATAGTTACACATGCATTGTAGTTGCATAAATGTTCAATATGTGACATGCATTGAAGTTGGAAATGTTCAATATCTGACATGCATGTGCCTTGTAGAATGCTATTTGATCAGCAGGAGCAGAGTTGTGGTCAGGATATCGATTATTGTGCCGAGGAGAGGATTGCCTATCTGAACCCAATTGATATATGCGAAGAGAGGCACACCTTCAGAATCGGGGAAAGCAGCGATGATTTATTGGGCTTACAAGGTGAAGCACGGGCCGCCAAAAAGAAAAGTTTGAAGTTTCAATTTGAAGCCAAGTACGCCTTCTACATTTCAAAGTGTATGAATAAGTACCAAGACAGGAAATCGATAGTCGCACCGTACAACTTTGGGTAAGTATATGAGTTTGGGTAGTGGCACCATATAACTTTAGGTGATCATACTACATAATTTAAATGCGCAATTTGATTCATGCAGGGACCACTGGATCTGCGTCGTCATTTATCCTAGACAAGGAAGGGTGCTGGTACTAGACTCCGCAAATTATCCGCCATCAAGCTATGGATATTTCCTTGAGATGCTAGAGATGTAAGTCGATATATATATATATATATATATATATATATATATATATATATATATATATATATATATATATATATATATAATATATGCACGTCTACTTTTGCATTGTAAGTGTTTTTAAAAATAATTAACATGGTGATTGTATTCGAGTTCGTAGGGCATGGTGATTTTATAAAACGAACGGTGAAAAGCTTGTTTCGAAGAAAAAAGAAAATGAGCCATTGGAAGTTATATATGACTGGCCGGTAAGTATGAAAACTTACTCTTATGAATACAGATCATACATGTACTCTGTGGATATACTACGCGTGCAAGCATCTATAAATAACCACTTTTTTGTTTTATAATGCCACAAGCAACCAGCAGGATCTGTCCTCTGTGGATACTACGTGTGTGAGCACATGAGAGGAGACACAGAAAACTTGAAGAAACCTTCCAAGAAGAAAGCCAAGGCGACGACCATCAACGAAAAGACATTGTACACCATAGTTGAGGACGTGTGCCTTTTCCTCATCAAACAGGTCATCTCAAATGTAGAGAAATATCATGATTATGACAGTGAATTAGCCAAGCCCGAGTACGAAGTGCTAACAGAGGTTTATAGCCTAAAACTTACTTGGAGCGGCTTTTAGAAGACATGTTCAAACTCTTGATGTACATACACCTGTAACTTTATGTGTGTGAACGTAAGACTCATGTATATAATGTGTCATACACTTGTAACTTTATTGCGAGCATGAAACTTTGAAGTAATACATGTATGTATGAGATATTTAAATTACATGTTGCTATATTTAAACACCATCTAATAGGGTTTAGTAGTTTCAATAACAATATATATATATATGTATATATTAAATAATACAATAATATGTATTAAAAATATATAATTTGAAAAGCATTTCCACATGCGGTTCTCTTAGTGAACCGCCTGTGAAAAGGGGTCATTTACACAGGCGGTTCACTAAGAGAACCGCCTGTGAAAATGGGTTTCTACAAGCGGTTCTTAAGCAACCGCCTGTAGAAATCGTCCATTTTTACTGGTCCCCAGCGCAGGTGGGGCTGGAAAACGCCTATAAAAATGGGTTTCTAACTGTCTGTATAGGTCGATTCTGTACTAGTGAGAGATAGATCCAAATGTACAAATTTGTTTTGTACTAGTACTTGATTTATCTTTTTCGCGAACAGTACTTGATTTATCTGTGATAGAGTATTATATTTGGGAATCGGTTATTTTGTTTTGGTTTAACTTTGAAATGGCAGCATTTGAGAGTTTTGTTTTACTATTTGCTAGTGAATTTTGTTGCTGGAAGTTGTGTTTTTTTCCTTTGAGAAAGAAAGAAAGCGCTTCTGAATCTGTGTACGTTTTACATGGTGTTTATTTTGAGAAATTATTTATTCTAGATGCGGTGATCCAGCATATGAGTATATTCATTAGATTTAATGAAATGACTCTATTCCTCGTATTAATACTGATTATTAGCTTACGATGAATAAGGTGACGATGGATGAACCCATTTCATTAACTCCACAAATTAAGTAAAACAAAAGGCAGGAAATGACAAGATAATGGACTAACGCAAAAAAAAAAGAAAAAGACCGTAAGTATAGTTATTATTAGCTAATAATACAGTACAGTACTTACGTGTGTATCTCGGTGTCGTTCCTTCTGACGCTGATATCGTAGGTCTTGACCCCCATGGTGTTGTCCAGGCCCGGCTGCGAAATCTCCAGCCTGTGCTTCTTCACAATCTTGATGTACTCCTCAGCGTCGAAGGTCTCAACTCCAAGATCCTGGTCCCACAGGAAGATGTAGTCGTATGGCGCCACGATGCTGGGGTGCATGAACCTCTTGGCATACCACCTGCATTGGGAAATTGCATTGCATTTTTCAGTGCATGATGCACCCCCATTCATGCGAGTGGGGGTGTCCTGCTCATCGCATTCATGCCAAACAAAATATATACTTATATAGTTAGTTTAATTTTTTACTCTAAATTTAACCACTCATCATATTTAAAAAATTATGTAAACATAGTTAAATTTAAATCGTTCTTTAAAAACTTTTATTAATAAAACAAGACGCAACTAAAATGTGGTATTTTACACAATTTTTTAATAAAACGAATAATCAAACTTGTGGTAAAAAAAGTCAAACAAACTATAATTTAAAATGTAGTTAGTCGTACTTACCCCAACCTTTCACGAAACACATGAAATTCTAGCACAGTATCACATTTTAGTATTTTAAGTTTGACCAATTCTAAATTATCAATATTTATGATACCAAACAAATATTATTAGATTAATTACAAAATTTAGTTTTATAATAAATTAATTTGGAGCTATAAATATGAATACTATTAACTAGAAATTTAGTAAACGTAAACTATTTTTTTGCCACGTAAGTCACAGTTGCATGCTTTGTTGGGCAAAAGGAGTACTAATTAATCGCATCAACCCAACGCTGCATGAGGCCATGTGCTTAATATACAAGAAGGCTTATCGCACTACTGCATAAAGCCTTTGTAGGGGTGGCTCTAGGACTAGTTGTCTCTGTTGAGACCAATTTGTAGGGGCAGCTAATCAATTTTTTAAAATATACAGTTGTGTAACTTTTTAAGCTATATAACTTTCATTTTTGTTGTTTCTTCATTCAAGGTCATTTAAAAAGTTTAATATTCAAATATAAGAAATCCGAACGTAGTTTTACTTGATAAAATGTTTTTTAAAAAAAAAAAGTTGTCAACTATAAAGTTCTATAACTTTTTGAGGACTACAATTATTGTTTTGGTTGTTTCTCCGTCCGTGGTCGTTTGAAAACTTTAAATTTCATATTTAAAAAATTCAAATGTAGTTTTTTATGACAAAATGATATCAAATGAAAAGGTTGTAAACAACAAAGTTGTTTAACTTCTCAACATCTACAACTTTTGTTTTGGTCATTTTCTCCATCCAAGATTGTTTGAAAAAAAAATTAGGACTTAATTTTTTAAATCCAGTGTCCATTTGTAGAGGTGGCCCTAAATAAGGCATTGGTATAAATAATTTTTGTGCTAGCGTTGATTCAGTAAAGTTAATACTATATTCCTTCCATTTTAAATTATAAATCATTCCAAAAATTTTAGAGAGTCAAAGAATTTTAAGCTTTTTTAACCAAAATTATAAAGAAAAATATAATATTAAATAGGTATACTACGAAAATATAATTGACAAAGAAGTTAATGATACTTAGTTAGCATCATAAATGTATTATCATATAAGTTTGGTCAAACTTAAGATGATTTAATTTTGTAAGATTTTTGAAATGGCTCACAATTTAGAATGAAGGGAGCAATAGTTAGTTAGAAGGAAATTAAATGGAAGCAAGGAAGAATGAGGTGACGAAGATCATGAGAAAGAGGGGGGACCTGACGCGGGTTTCCCCAGAGCCGGCGCAGGTGAAGATCAGTGTCTCGAACAACAATGTTTGGTGGTAGCCGCTCCGCGCCTTTTGGTCGTTTTGCCGGCAGAGCAATCTTCTACAAACGTCAAACGTGTGTTTATGAACCAAGTTGCAGTAACAGGATCTTGGTTCTGACAAGTTGAGAGTTTGTACCTCTGAATCTGAATCTAAATCTGAAGTGGCATTTGACTGTAGAAGAGGAGTTCGAGTGCCCTCTGCAGTATAACTAGAAGTGCTAGTATTTGTGAACGGTGTCGAGAATCTGGCAAATATGTTGCTGCCGCTGGCGTTGCAATTTCCATCACCAACAAGGTTCAACGGGAATAGCTTTGACGTGATTTGTACGGCAAAAGGAACGCCCATCAAGAACCCGATTGCTGCCGCAGATAACATCCAAAGGATCGGATTTGATTTCATTGTCACTTTTTCACTAGCGAGATAGGAAGATCACAAGGAAGTATACATACATATATGTATATATAGGAAGATCACAATGCAATGCGTGTCTGTTACGGAGTAGCTAGCATGCGAACCACAGTTACAAGACCCAAACACACGACACGCACAAGGGCCAAAAACCCGAGTTGGTAAATGACGAGGATCACTTGTACTCATCGCGTCAGTGTTAACGTCACCTACAGGAGATTTAACAATCTCAGAACGTGGCAGTGGCAATCCTGTATATGACCCACATGCATCTGGCGTTTAAAACTTAGTGGACTCTACGATAATAGTCATTGCATTTATTTTAATTTGTAAAAAATGTATTCACCTCTGCCGTTATAAAAAATATACCAAGTGACCCCTCTCTGATTTTACATATAAATTATCCATCTCTGTCATTACGAAAGATAATTCAAAATAACTCGTATGCCCACACTTTTATTAGTATTATGAAAAATAATTCATAATAACCCCAGCATCTAAATTACCAATCTCTCTCAAATCTATATGTAAATACTAATATATGCTATTACCAAAAAAATCAGTATTCATACAGTATGAGTTATATATTTCTAAATTACAAACTTTTACAACTATATAAAATTAAGTAATCACAATGCTATGTTTGACCACGTATATACATACGAGACATATATTTCTAAATTACAAACTCTGTACTGTTGTATTGTTGAGCTTGTAAAGAATAGGGGCTATTGCGTTTCTGCCCTTGTTTTGAATCCAAATTGTAATTTTACCCTCACTTTCTTTCACTTTGTATTTTTACTCCTCCTTTTAAAAAACAAAGGCTCCGTTTACCCCTGTTTCTAACGCCGTTAACTGCATCTGGAATACTATTGCGTTTCTGCCCTTGTTTTGAACCCTAATTGTGATTTTACTCCCACTTTCTTAAAATGATGTGTCTAAATATATATATATATATATATATATATATATATATCTTTAAAGAGGGGAAAATTCACAATGCATTAAGATAAGTAGGGGCAATTTCGCATGGGAAAACTTGTTCTTACTCGGTCCATTTGACACCGTTACTTCATGTTCATGGAGTAGGGGTAAACTTAGTCTTCGTTTTCAAAAAAACAGGGGTAAAATCACAACGATGACAAAAGAAGGGGTAAAATCACAATTGGACATCAAAGTAGGGGAAAGAACGCAATAGCCCCTAAAGAATACCCCATCCTTCTTTTGAAATCCGTCTGAGTTCATGAGGGCTAATTTGTCATATTATATTTGGAAAAATCGTGTTTGTGGTTTGCTTCAAACCCTAGGAAGATTAAGGCTAGAAACTGAAGATGCCTTCCAAAATTTGGCTTCACTGAACTTGTGACTTGTCTGAATGCCTGTGGCATACTGCAACCTTACAAATACCGTCTGGATTTATGGATGCTCAAATGGAGAGCCCAAGAATCCATGATTGTTGTTAGGGATGCAAGCGGGATGTATGGAAGCTAAAGTGGAGAGCCCAAGAATGTACATAAATCCAGCGATAAATGAATCAAACAGGGGAGACCTCTTTACGTTTCTCCCATTTATTTCCATACATTTTGCACAGTCCCTTCTATCTTCTTTCTTAATGAAATAACACGTGGTTCTATGTTATTTGAGAAAAAAATAGAGATGATTCTCTGTAAGGCTCCAAATTCACACCTAAGAACACAGAGAAAAGAAAAAACAAACAGAGATAAATGGTTCCATGTAAGGTCCCAAATTCACACCTAAGAACACATGGAAAAGAAAAAACAAACAGAGACAAATGGCTCACTGTAAGGTCCCAAATTCACACCAAAGAACACAGGGAAAAGAAAACATTGAACAAGCACAGGCAGGCATCACAAATCCACACAGAACACACAGGCAGGCACCACACAAATCCACACAGAATTAATGTTCTTAGCCAAATTACAAACATATAACTACTTGTAATGTTTGAGTTATCAAGTCTCAGGACTTGCCTATTCCTTCATGTCAGTATTCATGCTTTATGGCTTTGTCGCCATGGTTATTACTTTATTCTAATGTCAAATGCAAATTGTAGTCAGAGCTGCCATATCCAGGCTCCCTTACGTGCCCACGGTGTTTTGTATACTAACCTACTCGATCAATAGGTTACTCCACATTTTTATTTTAATGTGAAATGCAAATTTTAGCGAGGGCTGATCCCACCCAAAAACTCTATATCATATCGAATGTTTGGATACATGTACGTAACATTAAATATAGTTAAAAGAATAACTAATCGTACATTTTACATATATTTTACGAGACGAATCTTGTAAGTCTAATTAGTTCATAATTAGACACTAATTGTTACAGTAACACATGTGCTAATGACAGATTAATTAGACTTAATAAATTTGTCTTGCGATTTACTAACAGACTCAGTAATTTGTTTTTTATTAGTATTCGAATACTGCAATACACCATGTGACATCCGATATGACACTCAAAAATTGTATGCCCTAGGATCTAAACACCCCCTCCATAACCCTGTGCTCAGAGTCTTTTGTATAATAATAATAATAACCTACCAATAGGTTTACTCCACATTCTTCTGTGTACTCCCCTACTATTTCTTTATTTATTTTTTTGCTCGAGACATCTTCCCCAGAATCTTAGATACTCGGTCCTCACTCTTTATTTACTAATCTTTTATCTTCGATTCCTTTTGCAATTTCACCTTACCCTAGCCTAGGCCACACAGCATCTCAAGATTCACAAAAATGGTCGACACTCCGCTCTGGTGCGTGGCAACGTCACGCTTGCGTGTTGCTTTTTCAGTAGGTTTTACAGAGAGCTTATTAATGGAATTAGCTATTTTAAATGGTAGAACATTCCAAAACAAGAAGCATACTCAGGCCAAAAACATTAGTAGCACTTAGTGCATGTGCTTTTCCTATATTAATCATAACTATGCTACTACTATTTATCCCCTATTAAAGCTTCTGGCAGAAAATTACATCATGTTTCCTCATGCATCATTTGACCCTTTTTTATTTGAGTAACGGCTGGCTTTGTAGGAGAGATCCATGATCTCTAGATTTTATTCTGATCTATTAACACATTATAGTTAGATAATACATTGACATGCATGGTCAAACTGGCTTCAGAACTACAGGCACTCCACACAATCAACGCCACGCTTTGTTTTCTATTTTCTGCTAAAAACCTTTTCCTGTTGCGTATAAGCTAGTTACTGAAAGATTATAAATGGCTAGAGGGGGAGAATAGTCTAATAAAAATTCTATAAAAGCGCTAGAGCAACTTGATTAATAAAACAAATGGTGCAATACGTTTTTGCTCTAGCTCTACACGAATAAGCAAGGCACCTAACAATATGCTCATTGCTATGATCACTAAATCACACAATCAAAGCTATGTCAATACTACACAAGCAATTTAGCTAGATAGGTAAAAATCCAACCAATGTGCTAACTATAACAAGATACAACTAAATAAGCTAAGCAACTCAATTTAGCTACACTAGTTAGCTACAACTACACAAGACAAGTGTATCAACAAATATAATAAACAAGAGATGGTGATTGATATGCTGAGCCAAGAAAGTGTCTAATAGAATTCCAATGAGGCAATTGACGCAAGATTTATCCTAAAGTTCACTTGCCAACAAGCTAGTCCCCATTGTGATGGCCGGTTCATTTGGTGGTTCACACACTAATAGGCATCACGCCTAGGCCAACACCTGAACATCGTAAGAACCAACACAAATAAGAGCGCTCAACATCACGAGCAATCCACTGGAGTACCTTTTGTGATCTCCCACAAGGACAAGGTCAAGAACCCCTCACAATCACCACGATCGAAGCCAGAAACCATCACCAATAGATGCTCAACGATCCCACAAACTCTAGGCTGAATTCTCCAATGTGCTCTTCTAGTGACACAAGATGCAATAACACTAAGCAATGCACTAGAGGCTCTTCAATCTCACTCAAATGGTCAAATCAAGTGCCAAAGTGAGTTGAGTGAGTTTTTCAGCTCTCAAAGAGTTTGCACAAGTGTATAAGGTGCCAAAAGAGTGGATATGACCGACCACACCATCTATTTATAGCCCACATTTCAAATAGAGTCGTTGGACCCTTTGAGCTAAAATCTACACTGTCACTAGACAGGACCGTGTCACACCGGACATCCAGTTTGTCGCTTAAATGTTTTTTTAATTTTTTAAAGATGATTACTGTCCCAAATATGCATAGTAAGTTCACATATTTTGAAATTCAAAATTAGAATTTCCAAAGACTATGAGTGGTCAAAAGGATAATAAACTTCCAACCATAAGCATGTAAAATCTTTCATCCCAATAGTAAGCCAACTTGGTTCTAAACCAATAGGTTACGGGTTCCATGCCCCAAAGCTTCATTTTTAAAAGCATTATCGAAATAGAAATGGCTATGATAGACATGTGGGACATGCATAGTTTCACTTCTATGACAAAGCTCCATTATTTTATATGATGAATGTTTTTACTTCGTCACAGTTCCACGACGGGGCTGACGCCCACATCCAACATCCATGACAATCAAGGCCGAATCGTTATGAATTAACCTTATTCAGTGATCAAATTCTAAATAGTCATTCTCAAATCTTTATAGATCAAAGGATTCAGAGTAGTGAGTTATCACTACCAAGTTGATTTTATGGCACTTATCCAAATGATAACATAGAGCTCACAAGTTGGATTAGTAACATAAAATGTAAATACGCTTAATTCCATATCTTTGTAGTTGCCATCAATTATCAAAAGGAGAAGATTGAAAGTTTCTTGTTTGGTTTTGGTAACTGAATGATAGCTTAGGTGGACTAATATGTGTTTATATGAGAATGAGATACACTGGAAATTAGTCTACGGGCACACATGTGTTCAAGGAGCTTATTGCATATGTGACATGACATGGAGTCCTGTGGCTAGATGGAGAATATCGAGACAAGGCTTAGTGTCGATGGACCAGCTGCAAGTGTGATGGGCAAGTCGGAGGCTTTAGAATGATGCATCGCACGTGGCAGAGAAGCTTGAATAGAGACTTGGTGCCGATGGATAAGGACAATGGTGAAGAGCTAGCATGGTTGTAGTCATGAACCAAAGATCACATGATGGTATAAAGTGGACTATATCATTTGTTGATCATGGTTGGTGCATGTGTGTCATCGACATTGCAAGAGTTGGAATGAAATGTGCAAGGAAAAGGCATATTTGTAGGGTATTTCATTTCACCGGTCTAAGTTGAGTAGAGAAGTGCTTGATCGGGTTTAAGATAGATAGTCATACTATAAAGAGGGAAAATCTTTTAGTTGCAATATCTAGTACCACTAAATGTGAGTTTTATTTGCATATACATTGTGTTTGGTGACGTGATGAGATGCATTAGAAAGCTTAGAATAATTCTTGGTGAAAAGCTAAGTGCTAAATTTGGTTTGGTGCTTTTGGAAAGAGATATCACTTGAAAAGTTATCTAAAATACTAAATTTGGTTGATGCTATTACTCAGATGACTTAAAATATATTATAGAACATCTCACATATACTATGTAAATAATCAAATAGACATAAATAACATAAATTTAAAACATTAATAAAAAATAGAACAAGCATAAGAGAAAACAGAAAACATAAATAAACCATATATATACTACTAGACATCACAAAACATAATATTTATATTATACGAATATCACATGTATTAAAATGAATTCCATATTCCCATCTAACATATAAATAAATTGAAAATAAAAGGTATTACATTAAAATGATTAAACTAAAACTGTATTAAAATGAAAATAGAAAATAAAAAGCAACATATATCAAAATAAATTTAAAATAAAATAAATAAAAATAATTAATCATAGTAAAAATGAATAAAAAAATATAGAAAACAAAAAGGAGAACAAAAGAGCGCACAAAAGAAAAGAAAAGGAAATTAAATAAATGACTTAAATAAGAAAAGGAAAAAATGCAAAGAAAAGAGAATGAAAAAGAAAGAAAATAAAACACGAAACAAATAAGAAATAAATTCAAATAAAAAACAAAAATAAAGGCTACCATTGGTGAATTGTGGTCCTTTAATTGTTTGGAACTATGTTTTGCATTTTCTGGGAAAAAGATTGGAGCAGTTTAATCACCATTGGTGAATTTGCTGTGACAATTGATTCATGGGCTTAAAACTCTGAACTGTGCTGTTGAGAATGTATTTGATGATGTTTCTCTTTTTCCCTATTCTTTCGAGACTTCTTTTGTTTTTTAAATCAGATACTGTGGCCATGTTGTGTGCCACTATGACCCACTTATTTTCTACTCCATCTATGAATTAAGGCACTCGGTGAGTTCTCCATGAGGTGTGTCCTGGCACAGATGAGTTAGCTGCCCCCGCTATAACATAACTAGTTGATTGTTATGACTTGCTCTCAGTTTTGGATGCAAGCTAAACAAATGATGTACTGAATAATTTCCTAGTCTTAATTTGGCTTCTATGAAAAGCATATTTGAATTTGAATGCCATGTACAGTGACTTTGCTATCATCACCTATCAATGCTGGTTCCCTTCTTACCTGCCTTTTAACATTGAAAGAATGATTTTTATGTCTTTTCACAGTGACTTTGTAGAGTACCAAAACAATGAGTTTAGATTATTGTTCTGTAGTGACAGCAATGAATTTGGAGAATATGTTTTGTACTCCTGGTTTTACTTTAGTAATCAATTGATGTAAAGGCATGTTCTAATAGATGTGTATCCAGATGTACAGTTTATTTGTCCTTACTGAGTTGTGCATTATTACAAATATGATGCTGCATAGTGTCATTCAACATGAAGCTAAGTGTGTGTCCATGTGTTCTGTTTTGCAGCTATCCCTGCTACATGGCATTTGACTATCCAAAATTCCTGGCAAATATCATATCTGTAATTCCTCATGAAGCTTAACACCTAGGTATGTTCTTTTCTGGAAAAGGTAAAGTTCATTTGACATTAGTCCTACCTATATCAGGATTAATGGATTTTGCTAGATACTTTAGATAATCAGATAAATCATTAGGGGTACGGTAGATATCTTCCAGTGGTGTTCATCTTAGCTGGGAACTTAATAGAGGACAGCTGTGTGATTGTTTTAATACATTCAGTCATATTTTTGCTTAACCAATTCTAGCTCGTTAATCTAACTATTTGATTCCCTCTATTTAGAGGCCATTAGAAATATTCACGAATCTCTATGGTTAGATGAGTTGCATATGGTCAACTCCTTTGTTAGGCGGTTATCACTAATAATTTGTAAGTGCATGAATTTAGCCACCAAAGTATTTTTTGTCATCTCTGTGTTCTGAGAGATTGTTTTATGAAAGTTTTCATTTTATTGTCCTATGAATAATAAGAAGCTAAGTGTTCATGCATTACTTTTATTTTTGCAGCTTTGTATTCATACATTCATTTTGAGTTTTGCTTAGCTGATCTCTGTATGGCAACCAAGATTTGAATTGATCGTAGAATTTATATGTATAATTTCCACTTAAACAATCAGCTATCATTTCCTCGCCAACTTGATGCTTAAGCAATAAGCTACTTGTTTAATCTATCTGCATCCATATGAAATTGGAAATTTAATCATCTTGGTTTCTCCAATTGGATGTGATGCTTCTAGTTTGCTCAGTGACAGCAGAAGAACATGAAGACAACATGAACATGGAATGAGTTTGTGGTGAATTACATACTATGTGTTTGTTGTGCAAAGGGTCTGTTAGGACCTATTACTATTAGGAAGCAGTAGTTCATGTCCTTGTATTAGCCAAGGACTTGATGAGATCCTGCTAGTAGCTTCATGTTGACCTGTTAGGATGAAGCATTGTGACTTAGGTTTCCTCCTGACTTTATTTGATAGTAGTTTCATGTTGACTTGGGTAGCAGTAGCTTCATGTAGCCTGATCCAAGGATGATGTAATATTTTAATAATGATTGCATATATTGTATTGATATTGCTTAATGTAAATTTTCTCGCCTTGTGGTGGAATGGCTATTTTTTGCTAATTGTGAATCAATTTGCATAATAATAATTTTGGTGGTATGCAGATAAAGAGTAAGGCTAATGCATGTCCTGATGGTCTATTACTGATAGGAAGAGGGTTACACTGACAGGGAAGTCAATGAGGATTCCTGACAGTTAGAAATCCATCAGGAGAAGTTCAAATTGTGTTCAAATTGTCCCCGACCATACACCAACCAACAGGGAAGGTATTCCTGACGGCACATGTAAAAACGTCAGGAAAAGTCTTCCATGGCGGTTTTTCGTCAGGAAAGACCGACTTTTCATGACAATCATTCCCTGACGGCTCATCTGCGAGGAACATCTTCCTTGATAGTTTCTGGTACTTTTTCTGCCAGTTTAGTCCATCATGGAAAAAATTGGTTGTGCTAGTGATATGGTTCTGTCCAGCTATATATTATGTCCATGATCAAAATTCGTAACTAAATGTTTATCATGTTTGGAATACCGATCCAAATTGACAACAATCAGGTCTATGATGACAATACAACCAAACGTTTTGGCAGTTTGGAATATTGATCCAAATTTACAACAATCAAATCAATGATGTCAATACAGAAAGAAGACACGTTAGCAGCCAACTAATTCGCAAAACTATTCAATCAACTAAAACATAAGTTCTATTTAATTCGCAAAACTATTCAATCAACTAAAACATAAGTTCTATTTAATGATCAGCAGGATGGGATTGATGCACATGAATTATGACAGACTTACAGAGGACGTGAGGAGCAGCAGATGTAGCGTCGCCTCTACCTTGCGTGTAAATTTTGGTGCAAACAACAGAGTCGTCGTTGCCTTCGTCTGAGCAGGCTGCATATATGTATACTCGATCAGTGGGAATAAATTTACAGTATTAAAAAATGGAAAAAATGGTGTACTTCTCCTAGTGTTTTTAAGTAGTAGTAACACAATATATAACAATAGTGATAGCACATAGGAATCCTCACTAAGAGGCATCTTTGTAGTTGCCATCAGTTACCAAAAGGAGAGAAGATTGAAAGTTCCTTGTTTGGTTAGTAATTGAATGACTACTTCGGTGGACTAATATGTGTTTATATGAGATACACAAGAAACTAGTCCATGGGTACACATGTGTTCAAGGAGTTTATTGCATATAAGACATGACATGGAGTCATATGGTTAGATGGAGAAGATCAAGACAAGGCTTAGCGTCGATGGACTAGCTACAAGTGTGAAGGGAAAGTTGGAGGCTTTGGAATGATGCATCGCATGTGGCAGAGAAGCTTAGGTAGAGACTTGGTGCTGATGGACAAGGACAATGGTGAAGAGCTAGCAAGGTTGCTGTCAATGAACCAAAGGTCACATGATGATATAAAGTGGACCAAATCATTTATTGATGAAGGTTGGTGCATGTGTGTCATCATCATTGCAGGAGTTGGAATGGAATGTGCAAGGCAAAGGTATATTTGTAGGGCATTTTATTTCACTAGTTTAAGTTGAGTAGAGAAGTGCTTAATCGGGTTTAGGATAGATAGTCGTACTATAAAAAGGAAAAATATTTTAGTTGCAATAGTTATCTAGTACCACTAAATGTGACTTTTATTTGCATATACATTGTGTTTGGTGATGTGATGAGATGCATGAGAAAGCACAGAATAATTCTTGGTGAAAACCTATCTCAAGTGCTAAATTTGGTTTGGTGCTTTTGGAAAGAGATAGCACTTGAAAAGCTATCTCAAATACTAAATTTGGTTTGATGCTATTACTTAGATGACTTAAAATATACTCCCTCCATCCTAAATTATAAGATATTCCAAAAATCTTGAAGAGTCAAAACATTTCAAGTTCGACCAATAATTATAGAGAAAACTATAAAAACTTATGACGTCAAACAGGCATATTATGAAAATATAATTGATAACAAATATAATGATACTTAGTTAGAATCATAGATGATATTGTTATATAATTTTGGTCAAACTTGAGATACTTTGACTTTCCAATAACTTGAGATGTCTTATAATTTAGGATGGAAGGAGTATTATACACATCACATATACTAAATAATCAATATACTATGTAAAAATAAATAACAAAATAATAATAAAAATAGAACAAGCACATGAGAAAACAGAAAACATAAATAAACTATATATATATATATATACACTACTGAATATCACAAAACATAATATTTATATTATAGGAATATCATAAATATAGCATGACCATCACCTATACCATGAAATGTAAAAAATAAAAAATAAAAAATAATGAAGTAATTCATTAGAGTCAAAGAAAAAATATAAAAACATGAATAACAAATGTTAAATTTATAAAAATAAATAAATGAACTTAAATAGGAAAATATGTTTTTTTTATGAAAATCATATGTGAACAAGACTTGTATTCCATATTCCCATCTATCATATAAATGAATTGAAAATAAAAAAGTAAGACATTAAAATGATTAAAATAAAAATAAATTTAAATGAAAATAGAAAATAAAAAGCTACATATATAAAAATAAATTACAAATAAAATAAAGGAAAACATTTAATTAGAGTAAAAATGGATAAAAATATAGAAAACAAAAAGGAGAACAAAAGAGCGCACAAAAGAAAAGAAATGAAAAGAAAATAAATGATTTAAATAAGAAAAGGAAAAAATGCCAAGAAAAGAGAATGAAAAAAAGAAAAAAAATAAAACACAAAACAAATAACAAATATAATTCAAATAAAAAACAAAAATAAAGTCTAATAAATATAAATAAAGAAGAATAAAAACACGAGTAACTCGAAAAGAAAAGAAATATGAGTTCATCAGTCATTACCGAGAACATCCAGCCATCACGTGGTGAGTGTTCCGCTGGGTTCATATCAGTCATTACCGAGAACGTCTGGCCACTAGTTGGCTCAAGCACACTACCCCGTGTGAGTCTTCGCGTTTCGGAGGTTTTGTTTCGGACAGTGGCTATTTCGAGGGAAATTACCTTCTCTTGTCGCTGTTTTCGGCCCTTCGCTGCCGTATCATCGATACTACTTGAATAGATGAGCAAAGCAGAGTGACCGTGAACAATGCTGGATGCAGCAGAGGAAGGATGAAAAAGCAGAGGTTTGCCTGTGTAGTGCGTGCTTGAGATTTGAGATGGATGGATACACTTGTCTCCTGTCATGTTTCTTGTATAACAGGAAGGAAGCAGGTCGCCTTTTAATTTGACTGACTGACAAGCTGGTTTACCATTGCGACACCATGCATGATTGCACAAGCTTTTGTCCTATGACCGCTCTGGATGCGAAGCGATGAATTGCAATTGCCAATTGGTGAAGCACCTAGTACTGCAGCAGCAAAAGGAATAATGACCGCTCTGGAAGTAACGCAAAGCAAAGCAAGGCAAAGAGAGGGACCTCCTCCTACTCTATGGGCTCGTTTGGATAGCCCAATACCCACAGGGATACCCGCCCGATCCGTGGACGGAAAAACCTCCGTGCGTCTGCTTCCCCGTCAAACCGCGGTGCCTATTTGGAATCGTCGAGAGCCAGAAAAGGCACGGGCCTTCTGGTTCCTATACGGGGATCAGAAACAACTCCTCCAGACTAGTTTATTTCATTCCCCGTCTCCTTCGGCTTGCTTGCTCGCACTCTCGTGATGCCTCGCCTAGGAAAGCATGGCGGCTAGGGTTTGAGCGCCTCCTCCTCTTCCAACTGTCGTTGTCCTAGGCCCAGGCTCGTCACGCCGCCACTCCCAGATCCTACGCCGACTTTGATCCGGGTGCACTTTCTAGATCCGTTCCTACCATCGTCGCGCCTTCACCGCCGCCGCCGCCGGGCCGACTGTAGTTGCTACGTCCCCGGCCAACCGCGTCACGATGTGATCTCCTATCCACAGGTTGGGCGCCTCATCCTCATACTCTTTTGTTTGTTCCTTGTTAGATATGCTAGTCTTCACTACTTCTTGAATCAAATCAAATGAGATGGATGAACGATTTGAGTGTTTTGTTAGGCAATGCGCTTGTACAAGGTATTGGTGGTGGTTCTTTAATTCAATAGCTCTAGTATTAGGTGATTTGTTTCCTTCACTTGTTAGCTATAGTGACTGGTTGTTAAAGTGAGCTGAGATTTTTGTTTTTAGCTGAACATTAGGTTGTTCATGTGAGCTGAGATTAGAACATCACGAATTTTGCTGAGATTATAGTTCTTTTCTTTCTAGTTTCTGATTTTGCCTTGTAGCTATGGCAATCTGTCATTCATAAATGGTATGTTTCTATCAGATAATATATTGAAAGGACTAAATAAATTGGTTGGTTTAAATTCCATATGAATCTGCTGACAAAAAAGAATTCATTGAGTAACAGGAATTGAGATTATGTGGTTTTGTGGAGGACTTTGTTGGCATGTAGAAGAATGTGAGATAATGAATCATTTCAAAAGAGGGAATTCTGAAAATTTATCAAAGTAAAGAATACTTGATATCAGTTTTCTCTGAAATAAAGTGAACACTATGTACATGATTTTCCGTGTTACATTAGAATGATCGACTCTTTCCATTGTCTACAGGTGCAAAGGGTCTGATCATATATGTTTTGCTGAAAGAAATACCTGAACTGCAGTTCATAATAAACCGCCAGCAGCTACAAGAGATCTTCCAAAGGTCTGTGGACGGCAACGAAGTATTGGTCAGTGAATTTTAGTGTTTTGTATGCTTTTTTAATTGTAGATTGCTTTTGCAGTGTTGGTGTTTGTGCTAAAATCAGTTTTTGTGTAGAATTTATTTTTGCTAATACAAGTAACTGAGTTCATGGAACTTTTCTATGTTAAGGACTTCATTTTATTATATGTTAATATTCTTTTCATGGTGTGTTGATGTGTCTGCCCAAAATCCATACTTATTTTCATAGAAGTTTCAGTTAAGGAAAGTACACTTCAGCATTTTTGGTTTGGAGGAAATCATGACTTTGCTTTCTTATGTGCTCAGCTATGGTACAGTGTACTACCTTGTGTGAAGCTCAAATTTGATCCTTAACTTCTTGCTTGTGTCATACTCTACTACGAGTCAACCTTGCCTATTGTTGATTCTTCATCTGTAAATTGTAAACCTGTATAAGATGTTATGTACATGTTTTGGGGTGTTGTAGTGTCTGTTTAGAAGAGTAGTAATGTTAAGAAGATCTAAATGCTTTGGGTTGTGGGGATATGGGATGGGATGTGGGCGTTAGTGGTAAAGCGTATTGATTTGGCGAGATCAATTGAAGATATTTTTCTTTTTGGCTTTTCTATTAGGACGTTCCTAAGTTACAATTTTTCTATCAGTTATCTTTTCATGCATGGTTAATAGAGAAATTTTCATCAACTTTAAGAATCCAAGAGTTCGTCTATTATGGATCAAGGGCGAGATTGCTCCAAAGGTAATTTTCTTGCTTTAGAATTTCTTTAAAAGGTTGGATGTTCGTTGGTTATAGAGACATAGGCGTTGTTAATTAGTGTCAGGATGAGGAGCATCGGGACTGGTAGTAGTTTTGTTGGGATAAACTTACTGGACCAAAGCATCTTATCTTTGGGTGTGATACCATTTGGGGACTAGAGCAGTTTTGACTATAATATGCATATAGGAAAAAGTCTCAAATTCTAAGTGTGTAACAAGGAGATTGAATATTCAACATCTAATTTTCTAGTGTGTTAAAATTTCTGTTGTGTGTTCTCCACCAAAATAAAGAAAGAAATATTTCGACCAAGACATAAACTTTTACCCTGTTGGCATGTGCTCCTGGAGTATTTTAGCTGTAGTTGTTTGATACAGCCTGTTAGCATGTTGGAACCTGAAAGGAGTCTTGAGTCCTTGAATATTTTCATAGTCAGCTTTTTTTTCTTCTAGTGACATGCAGCTAATCAATTAAGTAGGCATATAACTAGATATTTTGGGTCTGGTTGTATGAACATTCATATCTAAAATTTTTATTAGCATATTTTTGTTGGCAATTTTAAGCTGCCGTCATGTGGCATATCTAAGATGGTTATGAGCATATTTTTGTTGGCAATTAACAGCATGCTAGTATAAATATCACATTGCATCGACTAAAAGTGTTTTTCCTCATATAATTGCAGGGTTGATTCTATATGGTTCTGGCCTGTTGGCGCTAGTTGTGAGAGATTATAGTGGATTTATGTCTAGTCACTCAAAAAATATTTTTGGTTATGTAGTAAGATTAATGTTGCTTGTAGTTTTGTCATAAACCTAGTCTTGTATGTTTTCTTGGGTTGCTTAACATTCATCTGAAGCCAACAGTGATGAGTCGCTTTATGTAAGACAAAGTTTGTCTGTTTGGTTACCCTATAAGATGAAGACTTTTTATGCTCTGAAGCCAATGATGATGAGTAGTTTTCTGTTAGATTAAAGTTCATCTTTTTGTTACCCTATGAGATGAAGAGTTTTGTGGGCTTCGAATTATTAAATTAATTCACCTTTTCTATCTAATATGTGTATTGTGTTGTTGAAAGATTATTCATGGTACTGATTTTTCATATTACAATTGCATTTTTGAAATCCTTGTTTTTTTATGAGTTTTTTGAATGGTTTTTTGGCTGGTCGGGATTTAAATCTCTGTGTTGTCCAAACAGTCATTGGGGAATTTCTCTCCAAAGGGGTTTCTGTTACCCAGCGGGAGGTGGGTGGCATGTTCAGGGAAGTTAAATCCTTGGGGGAGCAAACCCAGGTGCCTTTTGCTCACCTGTATCCAAAGGAGCCCTATATGCTATGCATATTGCATTGGGAGCATGACGATGCCTGCGAAACGGGCGACCAGTGGACGGTGCCGCATCACCTACTGTCTTGCCGTGCATTCCATCCGAGACTCCATCCATGTCATGTCCCCTGCTCAGGCTGCTCTGCTCCTAGCTACTGAAAGCGTAGGTAAAACAGCTTTTGCCCCACATATATACTCCTACAAACAACAAACGTCACTTTTCTGTGTATCACTGTTGGTCAAAGTTTATCTTCCAACTGCGGATGTTGTGTGTGCCAAAAAAAATCGGTCGGACCGTTTGGCGTGATTTTTTTTTCTCGTTTTAGCTGCCACAGTAGAAAATGTGTCTCCAAACACACCCTAAGTCCAGCTAGGTTCCCATGAATTTCGCACCATATGAGGCACCTACGGATGCAATGGCAATCCATGTGCTGATATGGGATGTGCATTACCAAAATGCTAGGCACATGGGCTTCCTTCTGCCTCCCTCTCTCTTGCCTCTGCCAGCAACAGCAACATGTTTTTCCGAAAAATGCAAGATAGCTAAAAGTACTTTTAATAAATTATTGAAGGTGGGCAACAATCTACTTCGTAGATCCGCATTAAAGATGACCTCTAGTTAGAGGAAGTTGAGTTGCCCGTCTCCATTAATCGTTTTTGCCTGTCTCTCCATTTTTTTATTTTATTATTATTTTTTTGCAATAGTACCGTGCAAGCTAGCACTACACCATGATGTTCGTAATTTTATTTTCATTAAATAGGCAGATTATTGTAGAAATGTTGCGGAGTCCATCTGAGTGAAGAAATTAACATATATTTGTTAGCCACCACACCGGCCGGCCACATGTATGTACGTATACAAAGCTCCAGCAATCTATGGCGATCTTTTTTACACGTATCCGGACTATTGGGCGTTACAACAAGACACATAGTGGAGATGAAATTCTGTGGCGTGCAGATCTATTGTTGCAAAACTCTCGACCATAGAATGTGACACCGTTGAAGTTTGCAGATGCATGCATGCCATGCACGCACATATAAAAGTATGTATACCTCGATCGTCCATGCATGAAAAAAGCTTTTCAGTCCCATGCATATATGCATGCATGCTGTGTGTGTCTAGCTCGTTTCAGTGCAGCACACAGACACAAGCTAGCCCAATGCACGTTATTCCCCATGGATTATCGTGTGCCCTACACTATACTACCATATATAGTTGAGACTTGAGACTGGCATGCAGATCGACAAGGTTCACATACATTGCACACAACCTCATCAGCTGCATGCATGTATGGCTTCTCCTCTCCAGTCTCCTCTGATCCATGGATCGGCCGGAGAGGTTTATTTATATATATTATTTTTGGTTACTTGATGAGTGTGCACATCCATCCCGCTCTCGATGTGATGCATGCATATATGCAGACAATCTGCCCATGTGGAATGCATAATGAAGGCCTTATACATACTCCCTATGTTTTTTTTACCGATAAGGGGAGATTCCCCATTTCCATTCATGGAACAGAAATATAGAGTTAACAAGAGTTTGAGGAGGGATGGAAGATTACATGAATGCGTTTGACCACCAACGCAAAAGGAGAAACTAAACCCTTCATATCAAAGGCTTACCAGAACCAACTTCTACTCATACTTTCTACTGTCCAGAAGACAAAGGAAAAGCAAACATGCCAATAGAAAATGTAAAGACAGTGCAACAGGGGGATTAAGTATCAGTGGATCCTACATCACAGCCATCCAAAGACCAGAACAAAAAGGCTTATGGTAGACACCAGCTTCAGCCTCACCCGAGCTAATCTGTACCACCATCCTTCATCTTGTCTTGAGCATCCGATGATTTGCTGCGTTTGGAAGTCAGGATGTCCAGCGCCAGCTTCAACATAGTGTTCACACCATCTTCAAGTGATGCTCTATCATTTTCTGCAAAGAGCCATGTCCAATATTTCATTAGCGCGCAGGCATGGCAAATAATCTCAATCGGGTTTTTTATTAATTTTTTCTCAAAACATGCTTTGTTCCTTGCTTTCCACAATGCCCAACAAACAGCAGCAACTCCCCAAACATGGACTTTCTTTTTACCAGGAAGCCACTTCTCTAACCATCTCCAACAATGAGAAAGATTCCTGGTAATGTCACTAGCTCCCAAGCATTTAGCAATACAGGCCCAAACAATTTTAGCAATTGAACATGAGAAAAAAAGATGATCAATTGATTCATGACAGTTGCAGAAGTAGCACTCTGGACTGCCTTTCCAGTTCCTTTTAATCATATTATCTTTAGTAAGTATAGCATTATTTTCCATAAGCCACCTGAAGAATTTGATTTTGGTAGGGATCTTCCCTGACCAAATATGTTTGTAATGATAGCCAAACTCTCTATCAGTTAAAGTATTATATACAAACTTGACAGTAAAGCCATTTTTCTTGCCTAACCTCCATTCCATCTTATCAGAACTATCAGATAGCCGAAATTTCAACACTTTCTCCCAAATCAAATTCCAGATGTTTTGCATATCAGCAGGTAGCCATCTTCTGAAAGTGATCTCAATATCACCATTCTTAACATCAGCAACGTATGTGAACTGGTTTGATCTTTAACAAATCACCCCAAATTGGAGAGTCACCTAATCTATGTGACACCAAGTGGATATTATTTTTGGCAAGATATTTTGCTTTGATGATTCTCTGCCAGAGGTCTTCTTCATGCTCAAGCTTCCACCACCATTTGCAAAGCAAACTAATGTTTAACTTCCTTAAATTTTTAATCCCCACACCACCTTTCTTCTTGTGTTTGCAGATCTTACCCTAGTAAACTAGATGATATTTCTTTTTAGTCCCACCCCCTTGCCAGAAGAAGGATTTCCTAATCTTATCAATGTCTTTTGTTGTGGATTTTGGAAGAAGGTAAACAGACATATGATATAGAGGTGAATTGTTAAGGCTAGCACAAATAAGAGTTGCTCTTCCAGCCATAGACAAATTCCCTCCCTTCCAAACCCCCAGCCTCTTTCTACATTTTTCAATCAAGGGGAGCCAATCTATCACATGTAACCTGCTAGGACTAACTGGGACTCCCAGATATTTAATAGGAAATGTCCCCAATTGACAATTGAACAACTCAGCATACTTTGTTCCCCATTCATCATTGTCATTTATCATTAGAATCTCACTCTTATCAAAATTAATTTTGAGACCAGAAAGTAACTCAAACATGTATAATAACATTTTTCATGTTTTTTGCACATTCAAAGTCATGTTTCAAACAAATAATAGTGTCATCAGCGTATTGAAGAATTGCAACCCTGTGTGGGATAATATTTCCAATCAGACCACAGAACAAGCCATTATCCTGAGCTTTTAGCACCATATGTGTAAGACAATCAGCTACAAAATTGAACAAGATAGGGGACAGGGGATCACCTTGTCTAACCCCTTTAAAACTTTTAACATATGGGCCAATGGAGTCATTAATTTTGACATTGATTGTGCCTCTAGAAACAACCTTAATGATCCAGTCACACCAAGTTCTATCAAAACCCCTCATACCTAGGCAGTCAAAAAGAAGACTCCACCTAACCTTATCATAAGCCTTCTCGAAATCAATTTTAAACACCACTCCAATGTCTTTACTCCTCTTAGTTTCATGCAAAATTTCATGTAGACTCATGATCCTAGAGGTAATGTTTCTACCTTTCATAAAAGCAGTCCGGGTACTATGTATTAACTTGTTAGCATAAGGTTTTGTCCTTATAGTAAGAGTTTTTGTGATGAGCTTGTACAGGCAATTTAGTAAACAAATTGGCCTATATTGCTGAATCCTGGAAGCTTCTTTTATTTTGGGGAGAAGAGTAATAATACCATAATTCAATCTACTAATGTCAACCTTATTGTTATGAAAATCACAAAACATTTCAATGATATCACCTTTAACTATATCCCAACAGCATTGATAGAATTCGATAGGAATTTTGTCTGGACCTGGGGCCTTGTTATTCTCCATTTGAAATAATGCCATCTTAATCTCTGATTCAGAGAAAGGCCGGCAAAGGATTTCATTGTCTATTTCAATAAGAGAATCAGCATCATCCCAAATAGAGGGATCCAATTTAATATCAAAGTTGGTATCATGTCCAAAAAGATCTCTGTAATATTCAGTTGCATGTTCCAGTAAGTTTTCATCTCCTTCTATTATGTTCCCATCTTTTTCCAAGGAAATAATTGTGTTCTTCCTCCTTCTGTCACTAGCACATTTATGGAAATATTTAGTGTTAATATCTCCCTTCAGCAACCAGTTTTCATGACTTCTGTTGTGCCAATAGCTCTCTTCCTATTCATACAAACAGAGATTCTCCTTGATCAAATCAACTTTTTGTATAGCTTGAAGAGAATTGAGCCCCCAATTCTCTTCCAAATCTTCAAGAATACTTAACTCTTCCTGTATCAATCTTCTTTTTTTCTCATCTCACCGTGTAAACTACAGCCCCAACCTTTAAAGAATTGCTTGAGAAGTTTGATTTTTTGTTGTATTCTATCTAAGGCAGATTTGGCAAAGCTTATTTTTGACCAAATTTTTTCGACCTCTTTCTTTAAATCAGGGTTACTCAACCAACTGAGTTCAAACCCGAATTAAATATTATGGGGTTTCCTGACACTTCCAGAGTAAAAGATCAAGGGGTTATGGTCTGAGATCTCCCTAGGGAGTTTTTTTACCATAGCTTGAGGGTACAGATCTTCCATACCATTTGTGATAAGAACTCTATCCAATTTAACCAAAGTAGGAGGGTCTTGATTGTTTGACCAAGTAAACATCCCTCCTGTCATATTGATTTCCCTTAGCTCATGAAAGTCAATCAGGGTGTTAAAAAGAGTTGTGTGTCTATGAACCCCATTATTAGAATTTCTTTCATTGGCAAACCTAATGATGTTAAAATCCCCTCCAATAAGAAAAGGTTCTTGACTATCTGAACAAAAACTAGACAACTCTCTTAGGAAAGGAATCTTTCCTTCCTCCTGAGCATCACCATAAACTACCACAAGGTTCCACTTGGCTTTAACTTGTTTATCCCACAGATTTTCTTGAATCATATAATCACCATGCTTAACAGAACCCACATCCAAAACGTCAAGTCTAATTCCAACTACAATACCTCTAGATCTACCTCTTGATGGATTCCATACCCAGAGATAGTCCTGTTGAGTATCAAACTTTCTAAAGAGTGATTCATCACAACATTCAGTCATTGTTTCCTGGAGACCAACAAAGTGAAATTGGTGTTGTTGTATAACTGATTTTAGAAAGGTAGAGGTACCTTTTTTCTTGATACCTCTACAATTCCAGAATAATCCTTGAATATTCATCTTAAAGTATTTTTCTTTCTACCTCTTTTCATCAAGCCAGGATCTTCCTGAACATGATTACCCCTAATCTTTAGGGGAGTGATTCTGTTAGCTTTTCTAGTGCCTTTCCTCTTTTTTTTGGATTGAACAAAAGAAAAAACCATCAGGCTCTGATGTTTCCTCTTGTATCCACTCAAGATGTAAAGTAGGTCCATCATCATTATTTTCAGTAACTTCATTTAACACACTAGAATTTATTTGCTTTTGTTTACTATACAAATTAGATCTAACAGTTTCAAGTTCTCTTAAGATATCAAAGGAATTATTGCAATCATTAGTCATAGAAACTCCCATTTTACTGGACAAATCAAGCAAGGATGATTTAGGTATTTCAGAAAACATAGAACAGGCGTTAGAGTTACCTTCCACATTCCTCTTCCTGGCAAATATCTCCACTTTTTCTTGTGTAGTCAGAGTGATGTCTTTCTCGAGCTTGTCACTCCTTCTCTTCACTTGTTGCTTGCCATCCTTACCATCCTTTTGATTGGCCATTGGAGCAGTTTGGACTTTATCTTCTTGTATTGGCACCATATCAGCATTCCCCCCAGAGTTCATGCTTTCCTGAGTATTGAGAATACTTCAGAAGAGGTAATGTTGGGGATCACATCATCATCTTCTGATATCATGTTACCCCCCTTCTCAATAGCAGAGACTGTTTGATCAAGGTCATTCTTATCTTTGTTGTTAATATTAACCAACTGTTTACTAGGGTTTTCACCTATCATATCACCAAACACACCATATCTGCTGAGTATCAATGTCCTCATTGATTTTTGAACAGCCCTGACCCCCATCTTCATATGCTCCAATCTTTCTAAGCTTGTCACTTAGGGACTCACTCTCTGTATCAGATTCATCAAAATCATCAGGAATCTTACCCTTGTCTTGAATGATATCATCTCCAGCCTGCTTATGGTAGTATTTCTAAGCATCATGCATTAACTTATCAGCTTGCTTGACTTGAGAGATTCCCTTCTTAGGTGAAGCAGATAGAGTTTTGCCTTTGTTCTTGGAATTGTTTGCTTCCAACTCCTTGCTTTTTTCATCACCCCTCTTCTGATGCTTGTCCTCTTGTCCATCATTCATTCTGGTAAACTTACTACTAGACTTTTCATGTTGAACAGAAGGGGTCTGTCCAGAACTACCACTTGGTTTGTATCTTTTTGATGGAGGTTGTTGCTCCTTGTCACCAACCTTGATACCACTGGAAAGAGTCTTCTCATTACCATCTATCAAGAATTCTCTTTCAAATATGAAGTCATGAATGAACAGACCCAAAGTACTCTCAGCGACTTTAGGCACCTTGGTAACATCTCTGCAGGCTATTCTCATCCTCACATAGTCTTGTCTGAATCTAGCTGGCTCATCAATCTCCGCCACCTTACCCACTAGACCTCCCACTTGCCCAAGGGTCCTCACTGATCTTTGATCGGCAGGAATGTCCCTGACCCTGAACCAAGCTAGTTGAAGCTTCCCTTTGGCAGCAACACTTGGTGACCATTGCTCAACATTCATTTGAGCATCCACACTCCTCATTTCCAAAGACTTGAAATAGCTCCACTCCTTAACCATTTTGGCATTGGGGAATCTCATAATGATTTTTTTTTCTCCAATCTGCCTAGCCTTCCATTTCCAGGTGTCAGATCCAAGAATATTAGTGAACTCCTTCTCGATGTATTTTCCATTGGCAATCCCTTCAATAACAGTGATGACAGCAGAGTTGTCCTTTTCTCTGGCCACTCTTGAATCAATACACTCTTCAATGAAAAAGAAACTTTGGTCCTCAACCTAAGTAGCACACAGTTCAGGACCAAAATTCCATGGCATGCATCTCTTACAGTTGTAAGCTGTATGATTACCCATACCACAGATCTCACAGTTCAAACGCCTACAATCCTTAGTCAGATGATTGGACAAACCACATATATCACGAGGAGCTCTATTCTGATTCTGATTACTAGTTGGAAATCTAGACTGATTGGTATTTCCAAGCATCCCCCTATTCAGATTAGGACCAGCAGGATCATTGAAGTTACCTTGGAAAGCTTTGTCTCCACCACTGTCGACTGCAGATTCACCTTCCTTCTTCTTGTCAGCCACTTTGATATTAGCAAGCTTCATAGATTTCTCGTCCTTAGCCTCATTTACTTGATCAGCCCCCTTGTTTTTTAGATCTTCCACAAGAGCTTTTCCTCCCCCGGTTCCATCAGACGCACCCTCAGCCTTCTTGGTAGCACGATCCCAAACATTGTCTCGAGCCCCACCACGATCCTGACGCTCAGCTCCGAAGCCCCCTTTCCCCTGTCCAGAGTTGTTCCAACGCCCACCACCCGGATTCATGACAAACACTTTGGGAGCGAGGTCGCTTCTAACAGCGGCAACAAAGGATTTAACAGGAGCTCCTCGCCATAGATGACCAACGAATTTACAGAGGTTCGAGGTCTTAGCTTTCAGAGGAACCCTAGGATTGGAAATTTGGGGATCTGAATTGGGAGAACCAGGGTTACCCCCGTCAGGTCTGGGGGGCAAGGTGGGTAGGTGGATATGCGGTGCTTCGACTCGAAGTCATCCTCCACCTTCCGCTCACCCCACTCTAGATCACTGACGCGTGTGCCTTGGTCAGGTTTTGGCCCTAGGATTCCAGCGGTGAAGGTAACTTTTGGCGGTGATCGGAACCAGCGGTCCTGTGATTGGATATGCTCGGTCTCCGTCAACCTCTCTGTCCCCTTGGCGCCATGCAGATCATCCCCGCCATTGCAGGCCCAGCGAAGCTCAATAGGGACAGCTTTGATTTTAACCTTCGAGGTGTTTACATGTTCAAACGGGAAGGATCTATGCACAACTTCATGCTTAAATCGCCTGGAGGAGGTATCTAGAGGCAAGCTGACTGGCTGCTTCCTCTCATGATATCTCGAGCTCTCTGCCGGAGTAGGAAAATTCATCAAATCCCTACTGCAAGTTGGTTTGAGCATCACATTATGACTAGATGTGGGAGGGAGATTCTCCTTGCGCCAAGCATCACGCCGCGCAATAAGCGATTCCAGAGATTCACACAAATGTGATGATGACGATCCGCCTTGCATTTGGTCCTGTAAAAAACAGAACTGTTGTTCGAAATCCACAAGGGCGAGATTGATGTCAGATAAACTCACTCGTCCATCCTCAACTTGCTTCTCAATCACTTCCTTCGCGTCCGGTCGCTCCCCTGGTTCCCTCGTCACCTCTGAAGTAGAGGTAAGAGCAGAGACCCTGGTGCGAACGTCCGCAACAATGGCGAGAAGCCCCTCTCTGTCCACTCGCGCCGCCAACACCTCAGCCCCTGGGTCGCGCGCCGAACCGGTGTCGTCGACCTCTGCTGAGCGCACATGCATGTGTTTCTCCATCGTAGAGGGCGCTTTCTGTCGCCAGCTTTCTCGGGTTCGGAAAATAAGAATACTTCTTGCTCGAAAATAGGAATACTTCTAATCGACGTGTTGGAGAGAGATGAGATGAGACGCAGGCTGTGCACGGTGCACCCTTCTTGAAAATAAATTGGTGGCAAAAGATGAGCATGCAGTTTGATGGTTCGTGCGTGTCCAACTGGATCAACACAATGGCCGGTACGTACGTGTGCTGCAACTCCTAAAGGCTGTGCGCACCGCGTGCGCTTACATCGACTGCAAACGCGTTTACCGTAAAAAAAGCACGCACCGCTGACGCTAAACCAGTGCTCTACGCGCGCGCGCTCGCTATTGCTGGGGTTCGCGGCGGGAGGGTATGCCGCATGCAACTGACGGCACTGTTCTTCGTTGAAGTACGCTGAAACTATTTCAAGTAACTAAAACTATTATAACTTAAATTAAATTCTGTTTGCACCATTAAATTTATTTTAATAAATTCTTCAAAACAAGATCTCACATGAATATATTTAGATAAAGTGATAAACGGATCTCATAGTTAGTAGTTGGTATAGAGTATAAGACATAGAGGATAATGGATGTGGAAGAAATATATATAGAGGATAAAATCTTGATGACTATAATACATATAGGATGAAAATAGAGGACGAGGAGTGCAGACAGTCTAAATTAAGTGCCAAACCTTCGTTTCATGGTTCGTACGACATTCACTGTTCCAATGTGCAAGCATGCACCGGCCGGAGGTTGACCGGTCGCTAGCTAGAATGTTCCTCGACTTGTTTCTACTCCTTTCTTCCGTGTCTTTCTTTGTGGAGTACCCATCATCCACCAACCGTTTGATCTTGGACGTTATTTACTCCATCCTAATATATATATATATATATATATATATATATATACACTCCCTCTATATCAATTACCAAATGGACTACAAGGTGACGTTGTATAAATGCCACCCGCGGGGCTATTTAATAAGGGTAAAGAAGGAAAACTCTTCCCTAATTAATTACTCCTTGGTATGCACAATGTTGTCTAAAGCGATCTCTATTTAGGATACGGAGGGAGTATATATATTATTTTTTAAAGTCATCTAATGATATTTATATATATATATATATGGTTGATATTATTAGTACAATTAGTTAAATTTTATATCACTTGAATTATAAAATAAATATATATGAAACATAAATTTGATAATTTTTTGTAACCTTGGGTAAACTTAAGAAAAATTATAGAAAATAGTATCAAATATTTAAGGCCCCTAAATTCTATAGAAAATAGCACCACATATTTTTATAGTAAACCAAAATTTTAGGTAAGGTCTGAGCCAAATTACCTCAATTTTATTTTTCTTCTCGATTTATATAGAAAATAGAATCAAATATTTATAACTTATGTAACTATGAAATCTTTTTAATAATGAATCTAATTATATATATAATAATATTTTTATATAGAAAATGACTCAACGCTATTTTAAAATTGTATTATTTCTAGAAAGCTAGTAATAATCACAACAGGTCATTCCAACTATTAATCTTTTTTTAAGCTAATATAATACTCCCTCCATCCCTAAAAGAATGTAAATCTCAACTAGTACCATGGTTTAGTATATCAAATTTGACCAATTGTCGATAAAAAATATAAATATTTATAATTTCAAATAAACATCATTATATTAATTACAAGATGTATTCTTATAATAAATTAATTTGGATACCTAAACGTAAATATTATTTATTAGAAATATGGTCAGACATGAATCATTTTTACTGACACATATATACTATAGGTGTATCTATTTGAGCACAGAGGTAGTAGTAACTCACTAGTATTTTACTCACAAGATCGAGTTGACAGTGGCCCTGCCAGATGGATATATGCTTTTCTTTCACTTTCTAAGAATAATGCCATCAGATCACTCATATGTATGCCTGCCGTCTGCATGCCGAGCTATGAAATAGGAAGACCCTTTTGTCCTAGAATAAATATGCAGGAGGCACATGACGATCAATCACACACTCACACATGCATAGCACTAGTCTAATATCGGCAATCGACGGTGGAGGAGCACAACATATAAATCATGAAGTCAAACTATTAAGTATTTATACCAAAATAAGGAGCACAACCAGGGATGTAAGTGGGCTAGCCCGCGAACCCACATATAGGCGGCTTAATTTTTGCGGGTTGGCAACCCACAAAATTAAACCTATATGCGGGTTATGCGGGCTGCCGTTTGCATCCTTAAGCACAACGTCCCCTCTGTCAGTATCGAAAAAAACCATCTATACTTTGTGTTTTTGGCAAGTAATATTGAGATTCCTTTTAACTTGGTATCATCTAAAACAACCAGCCAACAATTAGGAAAAATAACAAGGAAAGTACTCCCTACATCTTAATTAGTGAGGGGCAACCTTATTTTATCTAAAAAAAACGCTTGGATAACTTATATTTTAGGACTGTGAAAGCGAGTAAATGCATAACGCTTTTAAATCCAAAATATAGTAGTAGTTTATAGTAATTAAGATTTCTCATATGTCTTTTGTTAAGACGTAATTAATCACGAAGTCAAACTATTGAGTATTGATAGAAAAAAATCATTTGTAAGTAACTTTTCTTAGCCTAATATTTTGAATTTGGCGCCAGGCCACCAGAATATCGGGGACAGCCTGGTTATATATGAAGACGTAATTTGGAAGCGGGGGAGAAAACAAACTCAAAGGTAAAACACTTCCATGATGAATTAAGAGTCTGTTTGACAGGGCTCCTCACTCTGGCTCTGGCTCTGGCTCTGACTCCTTTAGAGATGCCCTGACTCTGACTCCTTTAGAGATGCCCTGACAAACATTAATTATCAGAGGAGTCAGACAGCCTGTTCACTTGGCTTTTTAGCCGGTTTAAATCCAGCCGGAACAGTGTTTTTCTCTCACAAGAAATCAGTCAGCAGTGAATAATCCTGTCGAAACAGTGCATAATCCTGCCAAACGAACAGGCCTAGAGCCGTTTTGAAGGAGTCACAATTGTGGCTTCTCCAAAGAATACATTTTTTTGGTTCATATGTTCTCAGTACCATTTATACTAGCCGTTCATTTTGCATTAAGTTATGTGCCCTAGGAGAGAGTGTGACTGAGAGAGTGTGGAAAGCAGGCCCGGTCCTGAGGGGGGGGGGGGCGAGAGGGGCGAACGTCCCAGGCCCTGTGAGTCGATGGGCCCCTCCCCACGTATGCAAATACTATGAGTATTCTCTCAGCCCAGTAACCAACATACAGTACTACATACGCAGTAGTAGCCATGCCGCACGCAGTAGCGAGACTCCTCGCCTCCTCCGCGGATCCTCTTTTCCTCTGCATAATAGACTGCGATTCTCTGGCACTCTGCGTCTCTACAGGCTACGGCGAGTCACCGGCGGCCTGCGGGCAGGAACCGGCATGCAGGGTCGTCCGCAGTCCGCACGTGAATGGCAATGACTGAACTCTGAATGTGATCTGCATCCATATGACTGCAACTAAGTACTCCCTCCATTCTAAAAAGAGGTCGTTATGGAATGCGTATCAGTCAAACTTTCTCAACTTTGATTAAGTTTATAGAAAATACGTGTAACATTTATATCTCTAAATAAATTTGTTAAAAAATTAGACTTAAAAATCTTTTCGATGATACTAATTACTTATCATAATTATTTATATTATTTATATGTTTTAATACATAATTGCCAGTATTTTGTAAACGTTGATTTTTCGAAAAACAATAATTGCATCTTTGGGGACGGAGGGAGTACGTACTAGTACGAATCTTTGTGACTTCTGTCTCCTACTATCCCTCTTCCCTAATCATGTACAGCTAGCCGCTAAGGCGTTAATCGGTGATTAATATTTTGGAGAACCGGACATACATGATCTGGGATTTGCAAATTGCGATTTAATCTAGATCTAGTATTTAAATATCCCATCTTCTAGGCACGGACTCCCTAAAATATATATATATATATATATATATATATATATATATATATATATATATATATATATATATATATATGGTGAGTTTTCTATATACGCACAAGCATGCGGTGCCGTACTGGGTTAGTTACTCACACGGATAAGTAAAGCAAAATACGGTGGCACGTATATCTTATTTTCACGTGTATACACGCTAAAAGTATGTACATACCAATTTGCGAGTATCAGGTATATATATATATATAGGAGCGTATATCAGTGAAGTATAAGTATATACTTGTTTGAGCGGAGTATAAAACGGGAGTATCAGGTACATATATACACGCCGTGTACGGAGGTAGCAGTATGCGTGGATACTTGTATGACCTAGTAGTATGCGTGGATACTTGTATGACATACTATACTAGCTAGGTATGTGTGCATACTTTTACTTGTACACTTGTATTTATTAGTTAGTATGTCCATATACCAAGATATAGTAGTACACAATTCAGGTTCGAGTATCATTATTCATCAAGTTTCATATACGAGTATGAGTGTATGACCAAAGTTTTATACGTGAGTATGACCGTATACACGATTTAGATTTGAGTATGTTTGTATACCAAGTTGTGGATGAAGTACCACTGCATACTTTTTCCCCATTATTTAAACAATCCAAATAGGCATACGAGAAAAAAAAATACAAACTTCAATAATCAAATCTGAATATATAATATTGATGGGAAAAAATCTCTTGAGTAGCATTTAATACTGAAATTTATACAACATGATTACAAGGGTCCCTGTTCGTCAATTTTTAATAACCAATCCTGAATACAATAACCAATCTCCTTCATGCAAAATTACGGGTGACTGCGTGTGCTCTTATCAATCTTCTTCCCGTTGCGTGAGCACGTAGAGTAGTTACCTGCACGGCATCCATGGAAGGAAAATCATGTCGTCTCCAGCCACGGGATGAAGGGCCACTGTGTGCGCCTGTTGGAGAGTGGGTGCGAACACATGGTTGATATGTGCCCATGATGTTCAGTTTTGATGATGAGTGATTGACCAACACATGAGTGTTTCAGTTTGAGCGGTTACTTCTAACCTCTTTGCGAAAGCAAATGTGTGCCTGTCTATCGGCTTGTGGTGTGCAGGTGCTATGCCTAGTGACAGTGGTCAATGGCGTGGAGAAGGTCAAGTAGAGGCTTGCCGTGCCGATGGACTGAGAGCGGTGAAGGGCGGAAGCGGGGCTCGGACTGAGGGACCATGGGCGCCGGCGGACTAGCTGTGGTGGCTAGTACTTGGCACCGGCGAGTGCGAGAAGACATGGAGGTAGATCGAGTCGACCAAGTCAAGACGGTGGACGCGCGAGTCGAGCGGAGGCTCAGGGGACTCGGAGTCCGACCAGGCGAAGACAAGGTGGCTCGCGTCGAGTGGTTTGGTGGTTTGGGCCTCAAAACCATCCGCGTCGGTTTCCGAGTTTGGGCCGCAAAACTCAGGGTTCGGTAGTTGAGCCGAAAGCTACCGGTGGCGGGTTTCGCAGGTTTGGGCCTCAAAACCCGGGCGGAGCTTTCGAGGAAGCGGGGATGGCACGTGGCGGAATCCTGGAGGTTGCGTCGAGGCGACGACAACTCCTGGCAGGAAGCGGGGTCGTCCATTCAAATCGAGGGAGATATTTACCGGAGCTTGGACTGCAATGCTTAGGCTAGGTAGTTCACTCATTGTATCTAGGGGGGTCTTTGGGAAATAGCCAAAGCCTCTAATAAATAGAGGATGAAGGGGTATCCTCATCCCATCTCTTGAACCCTAATCATTTGCCCTAACTCTCTATCTCTCTAACCTCTCTCTAGCTCATGAGATCCCTAGGTTGATCCCACCAACCTTTGTAAGAACTCGAGTTTGTTGCAAGGAATCGGAGGCCGTAACCTCCGTAAGCCATGGCGGCTTCGATTTCTTGATCGTGTCCCCGTTTTGCTTGTGTTCTTTGCGTTTTGCTTTTACTCTCTCTTTTTCCCGAGATGATTTCTCTTTGTAGGGAGTAGCTCTTGCAAATCCGTTTGAATCAAGTTGTTCGTATTCAAGAGGAGCATCTTTGCACCGAAGGATCCATTCCTCAAACCTCTCGAGTACACAGATCGGGCGATTTCTTTGCGACATTCTTCGTTTTCCCTTTTCTCCCCCAAATCCGAGTGTTCCCGCTCATCCGACCCAAATTGAGCGATGATTTCTTCGGGATAGCTCCCCAACTGCACTAGGATCATGCCTACAAAGTTTGGTTGCAGTTGGTGATCATTTGGTCGAGATTTGGGAAGATTTGGCAGAGGAAAATCGCTTTTCGGGGTTTCTGCGCGTTTTTCGGGGGCGTCGGACGCTCCGAGGGTTTTGCGTCGGACGCTGGTGCGTGCTGACGTCAGCGTCCGTCGCTCGGTGTGTCTGAGATTTTGGTTTGGCGCCGGACGCACCTCAGGGTCCGTCGCCGACCGTCCGTCGCCTCTGCTGTTTTTGAGTTTCTGTCTGGTTCTCTGGAAGGCCGACGGACGCTCGCCTAAGCGTCCGACGCCAACGGACGCTCACCCAAGCGTCCGTCGCCCAGCGTCCGACGCCCTGCCTTATGCTTCTCTTCTGCAGTGCTCTCATGAAGGTCGACGGACGATCTCTCTGCGTCCGTCGCCAGCGTCCGTCACTCTGTCCTGGAGCGTCCGTCGCGTTTTCTTCCAGCGTCCGTCGCGTTGTCTTCCAGCGTCCGTCGCCTGTTTTTCTGGTTGTTTTGCTTAGGGTTTTTGCCTCTTTCTCATAGGGGTTGAGAACTCTATCTTGGGGGTTTCCGGTGAGTTTTCCTCCACTGCCGGTGAGCTCTCATTTCTCCGATTTCGTCTGAATCCCCGCTCGTGTTGCTCGGGAGAGGTTGAGCACCCAGCAACTGGGTTTGGCTTTTGGGAAGAGTGGCCCGAATATTTCCGAGTGAAATTTGAGGTTCCCATTCACGCCCCCCCCCCCCCCCCTCTGGTCGCCGTTCTCGGTCCTTCGGTGGGCCAGGCGCTCTGCCGCACTCATCAAGAGAAAGAGGTGGCACACAGCTCTTCACGGGGGAGGGACGCCGGCGTTGCTTGCCTGGGACGATCGTGCTGCAAGCTCCCCGGTCGATTATGTCGCTGCCGTCGTGGAGGTATGGCTAGCTACTCGCCGCCACCGAGAGACGGCAAGTGATGGAACTGGAACGCAGCTAAATGAGATCCACAAAAGGAGGACCAATAATTATCCGCTACAGCTATCCGTTAAGCAGCTGAGATAAGACTGTTGGGAAACGAACCCATTAAGCCAACACAAGCCTCATCGGCCCGTTAGCGGGAGCCGACAGTAGCTAGGTGATTGCATGCGTACACTATTAGCAGACGGAGTATATACACGTAGGTGTAAAAAGGAGTTCCATATATATATATATATATATATATATATATATATATATATATATATATATATATATATATATATATATATATATATTATGAATATTGTTTTGCATTCGGTTAATTGGTTATTAGTAACATTTGTATAGTGTGTATATACAATGAGTAATACTAGTGGTATTATATATTATGTTTAGGTAGAAAAAGCTTAAAATTTTAGTTTCGTTCTAGGTCAATGAAATCTCAGGACCGGCCCTGATGCAAAGTAGTAGACAGAGTGTTGTAGCACGAATCTTAAAGCAGAAATAAACGATGAAGATAACACATATGTGCTACAATACATATTTGTTCTCCAAAACAGTTCAAGCTCTTCTAGAGGAGCCTCTAAGGAAGTGCTCTGCCAAACAGGCTTTAAAATAGCTTGTTTCAAATAACACACTCATGGATTGCTCACACCTTGGAAAAAGTTTAGAATCTCAAAAGGATTTGAGTTACAAACTAGCCCGAAAAGTCTGATACACACTCCATTCAATCATCCATGGCAGATCGACCCTCTTAATTGGTGCTCTGAAACTGCCGGTGTAACCGCAACAAGTGCATATATTATGCAAGAAATTAATGAAATGCAGGCAGCGGACGTTCACTGTTCAATCAGCCCGGCGATTCTCGCGGCGCAGATTAATGATGGTTGTTCCTCATCAACTAAGCTAGCTTTTTGGTAGCTCCTCTTGCAATTGCATGCATGCAACTGCCTTTCCCTGTAGCTAGCTAGCGAGCATCTAGAGTTCTCTCCATGCATCCATATCATGCATGATCGAGCAGCCGTTCTGTGTTGGTGGTGACATGCCACCGCGTGCCCGGCCGACTGTGCAGTGGATGAATGGCAGCAGGTCATGTCAGCTTTATGTATACCTTTTGACTTTCGCCGGGGGCCTATGAGTTGACATTTGTCGTGGCAGATTGCTGCATTCTTCGGTCCTTTTTCTCCTTTTTTCCTTTTTGGTCGGTCTAAGGACGACGACATAAACTTTGATCCTACATTTAACTAAGTTTGCAACAACAATAAAAAAAATACTATCAACATACTAGAAAATTTAGTGAGAATGATAAAAAAATACTAATGAGTATATAAAATATATTTAATAAAAGTACTCAGTATATAAAATATATTTAAGAATAAATCTAACGAGTATGATAAATGTTGGGTTTTTAGTCAAATTACTTTTCACTTTGTGTAGTAACTTGAGATGCGTCATGTTCGCTTGATTGTTTACTGTTTTTGACTGTTTTGTTGTAAGAGAAAAACATTATTTCGGTAGCTAATAAGTCGGCTGATATATGGAGATAGTGACACTAGCAATAACATGAGCTAATACTGTAACCAGTGAATCAGCAGGACTGTAAAACAAGGCATGTGCCTGCCTGCTGGTGTTGGGTAGGATAGGTATTAGGAAAGCTCCTTTTTATTACAGATCGATAATATATATATATATATATATATATATATATATATATATATATATATATATATATATATATAGCATCCATCATTCTTCAACATGCATGGATAAACATTAATTCTTGATCATGTCGTGTCGTCTTTAATTTTAGATGATCGTGTTAGCCAGTATATATATTTTAGATGGTCGTGTCGTCTTTATGAAGAATAATAGATGCTATTGACCACAGTAAAGAAAAAAATGAGGAAGCTGTCTTGCCGTGCAATTCCATCCCACACTGACCACTGTCCATGTCCTTTTTACGAATCCAATTCTTATTGTACAGTGTACACACCACTACTCCGGCCACAAACTGCAATCACACCAGCACGCCGCTCATGCGAGGGAGCCGGCCGGAGCAATAGTAGCAAAACCATGGAGAGGCTGCTAATTAACTTTGTTATTTTTCGATTACATCTCCCTTTAATGACCTATATAGCTATATCATATAATTAAAGAATAAATGGCTGCTCTCTAACGATATTTGTTTAAGGGTCTGTTTGGCAGGGCTCCTTTGGAGGGGCTCCAGGCTTCTCTAAAACGGCTCCAGCTCCTCTGCTTTTTGCTGAAAAACGGTTTTCTCCAGAAAACTGTTTGGCAAGGCTCCTCCAGAGGAGCCAGAGCCGGAGCCAGCGAGAAGCCCTGCCAAACAGGCCCTAATTTTCCCTCTAAGGGCTCATTTGAATGTACTCGTACCCACCTTAGCCCTTGTTTGAATGCAGTTAGATTCTCATCAAGATGTGTTGGGGTGATCGAGTTGGAACTGAACTTGAACTAAGACCTTGTTTGGATGCGCATGTATCTCCGTCGAACCACGTGTGTTAGAGTGTATTTGAACTAATTTTCACTTTAATCCACTTTAATCTATGTGGTTTGAGGTAAACAAGACCTAAATTGTATTCTAATCCACTCCGACACATGTGGATTGAGGTAAATTTCAAATAAGATTTTAATTTTACATGTATTGGAATGGATCGGATTAGGATGAAACTTAAACTATTTTTTATCCTAATCTATTCTAACTCAGGTGGATGCTAAACTGGGCCTAAATCTAGCTAAAGTGGCCGCTACCCGTACTCCCCAGCGCCCAGAAGCCCACTTTACAAAGTGACAAATACTCCACCATCCATCAGCTTCATTCGTTCACGTGCAGTGCAATGACACGCAGATCAATATGTTCACGAAGAAGAAAGTGATACTAGATATAATAAATAACGCCATGCATAACCATTACACACACGCACTACATGCATGACGACACCCAAACGACAAGCATCGATCTATCTCTTCGATGCCCACACGTACATACCACACAAGCAGCAACAAGCTAGGAGCAAGGTCAAGATCAAAGAAATGGCTTGTCTGCTCCAGCAAGTAGTGAAAATGAAGTGACTGATCGAATAATGCTATACATGGATCCAACTGGCTTGTATATATGTGTGGCAAGGCGGGGTTGGGTTTCCAGTTTATCCTTGTCCAGCTAGCTCATCTGCATGCCCATGTGGCTGCAGCAGTGTACAGCACAGCCTTATCTCCCTAGCTAGCTACACCAATGTAGTAGTGTGGCTGTGCACAGATCAATATATAGTGATGAGCATAGGATGTATACATGTCATGTCAGCTAGCCTGTGTTGATCTACAACTGAACATATAGCCACGTGTACGTCTACATTAATATATATATTGCACACTTTTATGGAACAAAAAAAATTGATGGACAAGCAGAGAAATTTGATCAAAGCAGAGAGAACAGAAATTGATGAATATGATGTATTGCTATATATCACCATGCATGACTCCACGAGATAAGCGCCCGGAGATGCATGAGAAACAAAAAAAAGGTGAGAAAACAGTTGGTTGACACGCATGCCTGATGACCTGCCATGTGCTAATTTTCAGTCCTTTTGTTTGTTTGTTTGTTTGTTTATCCACGACAACTACATTATATTGAGCTTAATGCAGTTAATTATATTTCGCCACTATTTCAAGTTCGTGTTTATTTTAAATGTGATGTGCACCGCAACAAAATACAAAAGGGCATACGTAGCTTTCTTCGCCACAACACCACACATGTTGAGATGTACGTACGTACAGCTGCCTGCCATCTTCCAGCCAACAAGCTCAGATGGCTTGTCTGCTACACATGCACCACGTAGTGAAAATGAACGGATGCATGCTGCTAGCCCCATCAAACATTGTGTGTATGGCAAAGATTTCCGGTTTACATCCTTGTTCTTCGCATCTGCCCATATATGTGGCTGCAGTGCACAGCACTATATATCTGCTGAAATCATCGCCCCAGCACATGGTGGTAGGGTATGATAATGCAAGGTAAGACCATCATATTATTCTGAATATCCTCTGCCATAGGGAATCACTTCATAAAAATGGAAACACGTTATACGTGTGTCAAAAAGAACCCTGCAGATTGTAATAAACTATCATCAAATATTTAAGGTAAAGACTTCCTGTTGGTCGGCCGTGCGTTTGTTCTTCTGCACGCACATAGCACAACTAAAGTAACAGTAGAGTTGGCACGTCCCAAAACACCGAGTGACGCACCCCTGCTCATTTCGCCTCCGTTGTCTCTCCTCCTCCTCCCCTCTCTCTAGGTCTTCTCTTCGGTTCCCCAATCCGCCACACCTCCCTGATCTCGCCGCGGCCCCAGCCAGCAACCCCTCAGATCCGTCGATCCCTCACCACCTTCCGCCGCCCCACTGCCAGATCCGGTCTTGTACCACCTCGTTGTTCCTAATTTTCATCCTCACTCGTCCCCCGCTTGTAATCGGCGGCCCTGGGCAGCGACGACGTCTCGGCACGGCCGCACCTCGACCCACTTCGTGGCTTGTATGTGGTGAGTAATTTTGAAATCTAACCCGTTATTCGCACGCCGCAAGAAAATTGACCCGAAATTCGAACGCCTTTAGAAATATGATCCAGATCATACAAATCGTTTTGAAATTTAGTCTTTTTCAGGATTTCGCAATTTCAATAATTCTAGAAATCCTCTTATACTGTTTAGATAAGGGAAAAATACGTCATTGCCCCTCACTCTATTTCCTCCCTGTCCGTCCACAACTCACGAGTGGAGATCGGAAAAAAAAATCGCGAGTGGCCGCGACCCTTGTCCCGCGCGGCGTGAAGTGAAGCCGCGCCACCCCGCCCGTCGCCGGCGCCCCCGCCGTCCGCTGCCCGCCCCCGCAGGTACGCCGCTCTTCCTCCATGGCTCCACCGCCCTGCTCCTCCTCAGGCCGCCACAATCAAGTTGCTGCCGTCGGCGCAGTACCTGGCCGCAACGGGCGCCGGCGGCTCGGCGTCCGCCTCGGCGCGTGGCTCCGGCGCGTCCAGGGAGTGCGTGGTGTGCCTGCTGGAGTTCGCGGACGGCGACGAGCTCCACGTGCTGCCGCTGTGCGCGCACGCGTTCCACGCCGACTGCATCGACGTGTCACGTGTGGCTCCGCGCGCACGCGTCCTGCCCGCTCTGCCGCGCCGCCGTCGCGCTGCCTTCGCCCGTGTCGTCGCCGCTGCACCGCGCCGCCGCGCGGAGGGTGCGGCCTAGCCTGGACGACCTCCTCTTCTTCCACCCGGTGCCGCCTGCTCAGCCGCCGGCGGCGGTGGCGGGTGGCGAGCAGCAGGCGGAGATCGCGCCGGCCAGACCGTACCAGCTCTCGGATCGCCATGTTCTCGGCGCGCAGCTTGTCGTTCTCCTGCTTGAGAAGCGCGTTCTCGTGCCGCTCCAGTTGCGTCTTGGCTGGCGGAATCAACGCACGGAACAGATATAAAGCATGTCAGGATCCAACGAAACCGACGGGCTGAAACTGAAATCGGGGCGAAGGAAAGAAAAAAAGAAAAAAAGTGGTACGACGATCGGTGGATGACGAGATAGTGAATCCGTCCGCCGTTTAATTACGCTTCGAGCTCCTGGATCTGCTGAGGCGTGTGGCGGTGGTAGCGCTTCCTGCGCTTGCGCGGGTTGCCAGGCTCGGCGTCGTCCTCGTCCTCGGCGCCGCCGGACATGGCGTCCAGGTGGTCGCTCCCGGAGCGGCTGTCGTTCTCGGCGTCAGCGGCGTCCCTCGCCATCCCGAGGCCGTCCGCCACACGAGGATTTCTAAACAGTACAAGAGAAAAAAAAGTGAGGGGGCAGTGATGTCTTTTTCCCTTATTCAAACAGTACAACAGGATTTCTAGGATTATTGAAATTGCGAAATCCTGAAAAAGACTACTTTCTAAAGACGTGTGAATTCCGGGTCAATTTTCTTGCGTTGTGCAAATAACGGGTTAGATTTCAAAATTTCTCGCCTGTGGCCGGCGGCGGCGAGTGTTGGGCGGCGTTTGTGCGGTCGGACGGTCTGCAACCGAGCGCCCAAGACAGATGGTGCTTCTGCGCGGCTACTGCCGCTTTGGCCACTTGAGCTTCCCCTCCTTCCTAGCTCCCCTTCTCCGTGCACTCACTTTTTTATTTGCTCTCTCCAGCTCCGCTCTCTGGGTCGGCGCCCAGGAGGTTCAGGAAGATGGCCACAGACTTCGCAGCGGCGGTGGATCCTGCAGCCTCCAGGGGCTTCCCGAGATGAAGGCGGAGTTCGCCAAGCACGGCGAGTACCTCAAAGACCTGGTACGGATCCTGTTTTATGTTTCGCTCCTCCACTTCTGTGTTAAGTGAAGCTTTCGCATCTCAAGTTTTTTGCTCCACACAGTTACCGTATAAATCTGTAGATGGTGTGGAAATTAGTTCCCAGGGCGTTATGTGCGCTAGGTGTTTGGAGGAATTAGTATGGAGCCAGATTTTGGATAGGCGTCCATTCTGAAAATGGCAGGATCACATTGGAGTTCAGGTTAAATCAATTTTGTTGAATATAAGAATATTTCGAGAGGCAAGTGTGCTGACCTTGAGGGCATGTAATTCATTTGCGTCGGGCCAGCCTTCAGTCAATCCCCCATCTAGGCATACAACACCTCTGTGAGAACTGTGGTTCAATAGATACAATTATTCGTCTAGATTAGAGTTGACACGAAATTCCTCCCAAGATATATTGTATTCTGCAGGCGCTTTCAGCCATGATATCTCCTGATTAAAGTCAAACTTTGTTTACCATGTTGTTTTCACATACAGACGAGTCATAATATAGGTTATTTATAATTATACTTGTACTCGATCATGGTTATGGCTGCAAAATATATTGCAACATAGCTGTTTCTGCAAATGTCCTCTTATCCGAGTTAATTACATTTAATTTATATGAGACCAAGTCTATAACTCTTCAAAACCACTTCAACCATTTGCAACAGATTTTGTTAGCTTTCCTTTAAATTTTATCAAAGTGTTTCGAGCAGCTGGCATTGTCACATCAGTTCTATAGTTGTCAAAGCCTTTCCTCCTTTCACAATCCAAAATCAAATTATCATACAGTATGTTCGAAAAAAAATGCAACTATGGTTTGCGTGCTTGTGCCGGTTAAAGTGCTTCACATTTGACCAGGTTTCTAGTAAATAATATTTTTATTTATGATTGAGACATTTTGTAATTTTTTAATTAATCTATAATTGATCAAATTTGATATACTAAACCATGTTTTTTTTTCAAAATTGTATTCTTTTGGAGACAGAGTTATTGTGTAAATTAACAAAGTTTTATACCTTTTCTGTCTACTGTAGAATGACAAGAGAGAGAGGCATGTGAAAGCTAGCCCAGATGTGGCAATGAACAGAAAAATAATGTTATTTAGACAACGGGGTCGCTGGTGCTGCGGCCTAGGGGTGCGGCGCGGCCGATGTGTGCTGGGCATGCGTGGCCGTCGGGTGCTGCGTCCCTAGGAGTGCGGTGAGTGGCAGGTGCTGCCCTGCTTGCGGTCTCTGCTAGTCTGCTATCTGCCACTCTGCTCCAGCATTGAGCAGTCGAGGCTCAAGTCTCTAATTCCAGACTCCAGGATTGCTTTGCTCTCCAGTCCTCGAAGGCTCCAAGCTTGATGACACGACTAATGGTGAGGTACCGAGCTTGTGTTAACTGATAATGCGTATATAAGGCATGTTAACATCTGGTTAATTTGTGACTGAGTTCAAATTTTTAATCATATGATAATTGATAATAATTACTTAGCTTACTGTGTTTTTTTATTCTTAGTTTTCGCACATATTGATAACCTGCCTTACTTAGCTTAGGTATCCTAAAAATATGGAGCATAGGAATCACTATTCCAAATAGATGGTATTTAAAGATCTATATCATTGAATACACTCAGTGCCTTGTCAAATGAGATTAATATACACGCCCAACTTTGTATATTATGTTTAAGCAACAATATAGCACTGCATAAGCAACAATAAGGGTTCACACCGGCAATAACATAACATTGGATAGGCAAGAATATATCATTCAGATAGGCAACAATATCAGCTTTGAGCAGCAGCTTGCCATGTTCTCCTAGCTTCTTTGCAGCTTCTTGGTGTTTGTATTGATTCATTTATCCTTTGCCTAACCTAATAGCTCTTTTTTGAGTGCTTCGCAATTTTGTAGCAGCAGCATTTCTTTGCATGAACATCAGCTGTCCAACAATAGTTCAGGACTATAGATATTTTTCTCTATGCATTTTTTAGTTTACCAGCAGCAGTTTGGTGGTCCGAAATTGGTGTGTTTATGTGATCATTCCTTGCTCTCAGCTAAGACTTGATCGTTTTATTCTCTAGCTACCCGCTATAAATTGGTCTGCAACTTTTTAGTTTCATCCAGTGTTCTAAATTTGATGATACATAGATGTGTCTTATACGCATCATGACTTGCATGTCTTTTTCTTGCACGCCATCATGAGTGTCATCTAATGCTATTTTCATCCTCTTTTTACTATATTTCCCCTTAATTGTCAAGCACTACTCTATGCTCTAAGTGACTTTAATCATGCCCAGATGACAAGGGGAAGCCTGAGATTCCATTTCTCGGGTAAGGAAGTGCAGATTGGGAGGGGGTGTTGACTAATACAGGTGACATATTGTTGATCATTATTTTCCTTTTTTAACTGTTGCGCTGATCATTTCTGTTTAGTTATTAAACTAGTTTGTCTTTTTGTACAAGGGGTGGGGGGTGGAGCTGTGGGATGCAAATGTACATATACATTGTACTTGCTTTTCAGTATACATAAATTACCTATTTAGGAAGACACCGTTGCATAAAAATGACACTTAAATTGCCTAAGCAAATGTAATCCACTATACCATTACCAGCAACAACTTGCTCATCACTAATAGATGCTCAAGGAGCATCATCTATTATTGTTTCTTCAAGCAATAGCCTTCAGACCCAGTAGGCACATCATGTTGGTTTGGTAGTTACGAGTCCAAAATATCGGGTTGGCTTCATCTGTTGGATTTGCATCTGAAACCTTTTCTGTACTATTCAAACCCTATTTAAAATGTTAATATTTTTAGGCTTAGTTGCAAACTTCTCTTTTGCACAATCTTCATGTGTTTCGGATCCTTGTTTTCTTTATTGTTTGGTTGCTCCAGATCTTATCTGCAGGTCATAGAAATTGTAGCCTCAGGTAGGGGGCACTATTGTGCAACATAAGCAACATTTTGCCTCAGCTTAGCTCTGTTTTCTTCATATTTGAATAGCAGCTTGACATGTTCTCACTAGCTTCTTTTGTAGTTGCTTGGTGTTTAATTTTGATTGGTTTATCCTTGTCTGACCTACTAGCTCTTTAAATGTTTGGTAATTTTGTAGCAGCAACAACATCAGTTCTGCAGAAGCTTTAGCTATCCAACAACAGTTTAGGGCTTCAGGTAATGTCTCTCTACACTTTAAGTTTACTAGTTCAGTTTAGTAGCATGTCTAGTTATACCTCTGATAACCTATAAACATGATCGAACCATCCTGCTAAACTAACTGGCATGCATTCATCTAAATTTTTTATGTCAAATGTATGTCATGCTCTATCCTCAGACAAATCATTTTCCTTTTGTTCCTTTAAATGGTAAATGGATGTAGATTTTGTATGTTTTTTAATGTCAAATCTACGTACTTGGGTGCAGATAAGGCATGAGATACTGAATTAGGGTTGCATTCATTAGTTTTTCATGCCTACAGCTTTGTGTCTCACCATTCTTGTTGATCTGGTAACTCTTAGGCTCAAAAAGTTTTGGCATCGATCTTAGGCTGTGCATCACTGATGTAGTGATGTGAGTAATCTGAAAGTGAATTCTGACTAAACTACTTATCTTTCCATGACTATTATGAGAAATATATTAGTGTATTATTCTACAATATACCTTTTGCTTACAATTTGTTGCTGATGCATGCAGATATGTGGTCTCTGACCTTGCAACAGATGTTGTGGTGCATGTTGGCGAAGTAAAATTTTATTTACACAAGGTCGGTGCCCAGTATTTTCTGCTATTTGCACTGATTTAGAATTGCATCTTTGTTTAGAATAATGACATAGGTTTTCTAAGTCAGCACTATTTAAGATACATATTTGGTCATTTCCTGAGGCCTTCTGGCCTAAAATATAAACTTGAGGGGTTATATGTCATACTCTAGTAACAGAACGTTCTCACATTTATGTTTGTCTTAAGACTGTTGTTGGGCTGTCTCTTTCCTATATCTACCAGATACTACTTCAGATGTTCCTTTTTACTGACATTAAAAAAAATCTGTGACAACAGTTCAGCTGAAGGAAATTTTTGTTACTGTGGGACTAAATCCAGCCACCAATTACTTGTTGCATCTTATCTGCTATCACATTTTTTAGACAATTTTAGTGTCATCTATTATCAGATAAAAAAGCCTATAACAAAGCCATACTTTCTACTTTCTAGCCAGGAAATAAAATAGAACAATCCGATAGATGAATTGGTATGTCTAAGTAATTTCTACACCGGTGAATTGGCACTATAGTTTTTAAGTTCCTGATAGATCTCATTATTTTTCTTCCTGTGCATTTTATTCTGTATGGGTAGAATGGTATTTAACCTGCTTTTCCCACTGTTTTTTGTTTGTGCAGATTTGCCTCATGATTTAATATGCTGAATGATCCATAAGCAAATCATTTTTTTTGCTGAGATATAAAATGATGTTACAGCTGGAGATATTTGCATAATAGCATAACAAAAATGTGTAGCAAGCAGTAGGAATATGTAGGAATCAGATCTGCTTATGCAGTAAGCAGCAGGAACTGCAGTACTATTTTTTTTGTAAATTGATTTGCTTAACCAAAACAACTGATTTTGCTTATGCAAAATAACTGAATTGCTTTATCAGTTTGTCAGATCTACTTCTATTAACAGATCTGATATTAGGTGATGTAAAACAACTGAACTGCTTTTAGAAACAGATCTAGCTTTGATTCTTTTTTATTATTATTTATGTAATTTTGGTACCCGAGAAGAAGCTAATTAGTATTTTTTTGTGTATTCATACGAACACCTTCTGTTTTGCCTCTGGAATTGGAAAAGCAAAACAACGGGAAAATGTGAAGAAGCTTCCAGGCGGGAAAAGGTGTCGGAAGTGTAGTTTTTGAGTTAAACAAGCTACTGTTAATTAGTATCTTTCCAAAAAAAGGTTACTTTCTCAATTAGCATCTTACCAAAAACAGTTTCTTTTCTTTATTTGGACTGTGCGTGCCATAAGGCTAACTCACGTGCGTGCGTGAGTTAAACTTATGGCACGCACAGTCCAAATAAAGAAAAGAAACTGTTTTTTATAAGATGCTAATTGGGAAAGTAACCTTTTTTGGCAAGATACTAATGCGTGCATTAGCCACTTCCAATATTTAAACTATGTTTTTTTCATGACATGAGTGAATTAGAGCTGAATGGGCCTTTAGTAGTTAAGAAGCCACTCTGAATCTCGACCAAAAAAAATCAAAGTTCAGAGCCCATATTTCAGCCCATTCAGGGGCTCATCCCGATGGGCCAAAAGTTAGACATCAAGCATAAATAATCTTTTTTTTTTGTTCCTAACATGAATCACATGGCAAAGGAACAAACAGAAAATAGTCAGGTTTAGGATTAACATGAATCACATGGCAAAGGAAAATAGCCTGTGCTGATCTACATACAATTGAACACAGCCACGTACGTGTACGTCTACATTAATATATTGTACACTTTTATGAAAAAAAAATGGATGGATAAGCAGAGAATGAAATTGATGAAAGCAGAGAGAGAAGAGAAATTGATGAATACGATGTATGTATATGTGGCTGGGACTCCACGAGATAAGCGCGCAGAGAGAAACAAAAAAAGTGAGAAAACAGTTGGTTGACATGCATGCCTGATGACCTGCCATGTGCTAATTTTCAGTCCTTCCCCACACCACACATGTACGTACATACATACAACTGCCTGCCACCTTCCAGGCTTCCAGCCAACAAGCTCAGGTGGCTTTGTCTGCTACACACCAAGTATTGAAAATGAACGGATGCATGCTAGCACCATCAAACATTGTGTGTATGGCAAAGATTTCCAGTTTGCATCTTTGTTCTTCGCATCTGCCCATGTATGTGGCTGCAATGCACAGCATTATCTTGCTGAAATCATCGCCCAGAACATGGTGGTAGAGTATGATAATCCAAGGTAAGAACATCACATTATTGTGACTGTCCTCTGCCATAGGAATCACTTTATTTTGACTAAATACCTGCAGATTGTAATAAACAATCATCAGATATTAAACTATGCTTTTTTTTTTCATGAGCATGAGTGAATTAGAGCTGAATGGGCCTTTAGTTACTTATAAGAAGCATATTTCAATCAAAAAAATCAGAGCCCATATTTCAGCCCATTCGGGGACTTATCCCGATGGGCCAAAAGTTGGACATCAAGCATAAATAATCTTTTTTTATTCCAAAAGCGTGCAAAACTATGAACAACTATACTGCATTGAGAGTCACAATCACATGCCAAAGGAACAAACAGAAAATAGTCAGGTTTAGGATTAAACATGGCATGTTTGTCTGTACGGCTAATTACATAGCATTACAACAATCTTACATCAAAAGGGCAGGGAATGAAATAAAGAAAGAAAGAAAGAAAGAAGGGAAGAAAGAAAGAAAGAAAGAAAGAAAGAAAGAAAGAAAGAAAGAAAAGAAAACGAAAGGTGTTACACAGGCAGAACATGTTTCTGCAATGTATTTGAGCATTACATACAGCTCTCTTATCATCTCATTATAGAGACTATCGCTGCGAAGGTGTCAGCTTCGATGAAGCATTTGGGGAAACCTTCCCCAGAACATTCAAAGACTTCATTCGCTGGAGCTCTTTCCCTACAAAATTGCATGTACCGTTTTTATAATGATGATAACATGAACTAGGTTGTGCTAAAGAAAATTTTCAGTATATCACAAAGATATCAAACCAAACTACCAAAGTCATAACGGTTAATTGTTTATTTATTTATTTAGGTGACAGATGAAGTGTAAACATGTCTGTCTACATTACAAGTACCATTTGTGGTTGCAAGATACCACAGACAGTGAGAATCCCTCACGAGATGCTCAAATGGCTTAGGCATTATTCAATCTTGGATACATGTGCGATGGAAAGAATGCAACAATACAACACTTTGTGCTTAAACTCTGGATTTTCTCGGTACAGGCAAGGCAACAGCAAACGGTTAGTGAATGGAGGCTAGGAGCATAGTGCAAAGAACATACTTCAATGGATGAAGATCGTGAAGTATATATATAGGATGGGGATGCATGAGGACACCACATACAGGATAAGGGTTAGTACAGGGGGAAGCTATTGAGATGGCAGGGCATACATATGCTGCGCAACAAGACAGTCCAAACGAAACAAACATAACCCTTCAATATGGTAAGGAAGCAAGAATAACAGTAATATTATCACCTTCCTCCACTAAGAGATGTATTGCCCTTTTCTCCAGCTCAATTGCATGCATGTTTCGCCCAGTAGCTGAAAGGGACCTAAGCTCTGAAATCAATTGAAGGAATCAGTATGCTGTGAGAAAAAACCTACAAATTATAATGGTGTTAAAAAACTTCTTACTTCGCAAATAACCCTCCTGGGTTGAATGATCACAGTTCTCCAAATATGTCTGTAACCGATTAAATCTCTCATTCCAGTATTCTATGCTCGACTGTTTCACCTCCTCTTGAATGCCAGTGCTGGAAGGAAATGGTGGCTCAGTTTTCTCCGGTACAATATCCGCATTTGGTTTTTCAGGAGATTTGGAAGATACTAGTTCTACAGATTCAGTAACAGGAGATGCAACTTGGGGCTTATTGGCCTCCTCATGCTGAACATCTTGGCATGCCTCCAGCTCTTTTGCTTTATCTTTTCCATTACCTTTCAACTCCTGAGAAGGGTTCACTTTACTATGCTCAGATTCTGCTTTCCTTCGTACATAAACATTATGATATGCAGGACCTGAGGGAGTATCGGTCTGCAGCCGTTTGATACCGATAGCCTTTCCAGGTTCTGCGGTAGGTCCTTTATCTTTTGGCAGCAGAGGAGTTCCTTGAGACATATTTACAATGTTTCGTCTTTCTTTGGCAACTCAGCTGTTGCTGTTTTCTTCGCTGATACTGTTACTTGCTTGTCACTAGATCGCCTGGTTCCTCCAGTACATTAATACACACATTTATTAATCAGAATGAAACCTGCAATACATAAGATGATCACCATCCTTAAGACTGACAGGGGACTCAAAAAATATTGGTGAATTGAAATGATGGAAAATAGAGGTAGTAGGAGCCATACTACTTGTACATGGAATAAGGTTCTTACACACATCTTTGTTTTCATAAGTTTGTTTTCATATGCCAGTGTAATTTTTTCTTAGCAATGCATTTAGTTGAACACTTTCAAAGCAAAGATGAAAAACAGAACAATTCAAGACAAGGACTGCACTTGCCTTTGAAAGTCTCTGACTCTGTTTCCTACTATGCTGTTCTAATCAAAATTTACAAATTCCAACCAAATATAAAATGCAGTGTCATTTTTTAGTGAGCAACAAGGGAACAAAAGAACACAGCCAGAAATAATCTAGTTAACATGTTCCTTTGTATCTATGATCATATAGCTTGTTTTAGTTTGATAGAAAGAGACCAGAAAAACTACTAATCTGGCAGTTTTAGCATAAAAAATATAGAAAATAAAGCTTCAATTGAGCAAAAACAAATTATCTAGAACAAGTAAATGATACAGAATGAATAGCCATCTTTATCAGTTTAAAGCAGTTAACTGTGCAAGATTTGTAACAGCCATTATGCCAAACTGAGTGGTTAGCATTCTTTTTTTTTACTCTTAGATCAAAATACCATTCTGTAAACTTTGGGGTCCTTTCATGATTACCCTTATTACAGGTTACAACAACACTAGTCCAAGTAGTCTCCCTTCCCATGGACATTATTTGCTTTATTGCTTATAAGAACAAGAAACATTATCAAAGCAGACGTAATGGCAGCAGAATCTGCTGTTTGGAGTAGAAAAATGGGGAATCTAGAGATCCTTAACTCGGCCTACATTACTCTCTTGCCAAAGAAAGAAGATACCACAAGTATTAAAGACTTTGGGCCAATAAGTTTGGTGCACTCCTTCAAACTTATCACAAAAAATTTTAGCCAATAGATTGGCTACCAAGCTGGATCAAATGGTTTCACCCAATCAAAGTGCCTTTATAAAGGGTCGATTAATACAAGAAAACTTCATGCTGGTGCAGCAGATGGCAAGGCTTCTACACCAACAAAAACAACATCATAGCTTGCTAAAGCTCTCACAAAGGCATTTGACTCTGTGTCATGGCCTTTTCTGTTAGAACATGGAAGTCATGAAAAAATTGGGTTTTGGGCCTAATGGTGTGACATCTTGAATGGGCTGCTAGCCTCCTGCTCCCACTCAGATCCTGCTTAATGGCATTCTGGGGAACAAAATCTTACATCAGCGAGGGCTCCGACAAGGTGACCCGTTGTCTCCAATGTTGTTCATCTTGGTGATGGATATCCTGTGCTATATGGTCACAAAGGCTGCAGAACCTGACTTACTTCAACCCCTTGCTAGATGACCTCTCTAGCATCGTATTTCTCTATATGCTGACGATGTGGTTATCTTCCTGCGTTCATCAGCCAGTGACCTGGAAGTCATGCTGGACTATTGACATTCTTTGGGGAAGCTTCTGGGCTAAAGACAAACATGCAGAAGAGCAGTGTTCTACCTATCCAGCGCATGGAAGAGGAGAAGGCAGCAATACAGGAGCAGCTTCCTTGTCAAATGTTGGATTTTCATTGTAAGTACCTAGGAGTTCCTCTCTCTCTGCACAAGCTAACCAGAGCTCAGGTTCAACCAATCATAGACAAAATTGCAGATTGTCTCCCAGGATGGAAGGCTGACTTATTGACCAGGGCAGGAACAAAAATCCTGGTGCAATTTGTACTCACATCCATGCTAATTTACCTGGTCATGGCCTTCGATCTCCCAGCTTGGGTCCTTGAGGCCATTGACAAAATTTGAAGATGCTTTCTTTGGAAAGGAAGGAGGGAGGTGAAGGGTGGATACTGTCTGATAGCCTGGCCCAAAATGACAAGTCACAAGACCACCTGAACTAGGGGGTCTGGGCCCAAAGTTACAACAGCTCAGATGGCGCTGAGAATGCGTTGGCTCTGGCTGAAGAAGACAGAACCAGACAAGCCCCGGGCTTCCATTCCCATCCAGGTTCACGTTCACCCCTCGATCAAAGCTTTCTTCCCTGCCATTAACTGTCCTCTCTCATAGGCTTCAGACTGTGTTCGCAAAAAGGCTATAAATTATAATCAAGTCTCTGTGCTCTCTCGTGGGTGTTTCAAATGCCTTAGCCCGGGCCACCTTGTCAGAGACTGTCGTGGGAGGCTGAGGTGTTTATTCTGTTTTAACTACGGCCACATGGCCCGCTTCTGTGTAAAAAGGCACCTCAGTATTAATCGTAAATGGGTGTTAAAGCCTACTAAACCTCCCTCGGTCCAAGTAAAGGGGTGCTTCCTAATCCCATTAACTGGTCTTATGGCCCCAAGCCCCCAATACTCCAAGGGACGCTTCACATCCTCCACCTGCACCCCTAACAACGTCAGTCTCTCCCCTTCTGAATCATTCCACATAGCCAGTTGCAGGATACTTCCCCTCAATCTCTGCCAAACCATACCACCAGTTCTCCCACGATGGCAGACTTCGCTATTGATCCCAGGCCCTTCATCCCGCCTGCCATGATCATTGAGGATGGTGTCCAGCATAGGCATGCTCGCAAGACGGTCTGTGTCTCAGGGCGAATTGCCATGCGCCATGAAGACTGCTATTGCCATCACTGAAGAACAGCTCACACCAGCTCAGCGCCTCCAGTATATGCATGAGATCAGTGGCGGAGCCACCGCCCGGCCACCCCGGGCGGCCGGCCAGGCTCCTCATCCAAGTTTAAAAGAAATTCCCTTTATATCTAAATAGAATTTTGTAATTTTATAGCTAAATATTTTTGTATAATAAAAATCATCTGGGCTCCTAAAATCTTCTGGCTCTGCCACTACATGAGATCAGAGATTATGCGGAGATAGAGGTACGAAAGAATGTTTTACTCTACTCCTCTCATCCTCACGGTGTGGGCATCTATCAGCTGGCAAACCCGTGTCAGAGAGATACTCTGATTGCCATAAACCCTCACATGGTTGGAAATAGGATGTTCCGTTTTGTCAAACATGATGAGGCTCCGATGAATGCTAGGCGATCTCCATTCACTAGAACATGTTGGTTGCTCTTACTTGGCTACCCACTTGATTTCAAAGATGCTAACATCATGAAACAAGTCTGTGGTGTCATGGGTCAGCTACTTTTCTGGAATTCAGAGGATCATTCTCTAGCTAGAGCCCTGGTTAGTAATGATTGATAACCCCCTAGAGGTCCCTCACAGTTTAGTCATCGAGCACGGGAAAGAATTGGGTGGGGTTGGGAAATCTTGGACTGGTCCAGTCTATATGTTCAACTCCGAGTTGGTTAATATTGGGCCTGCTAATGAAGAGGATCCTCCAGCCAACAATGGGAATCCTCACTGATTTGAGGGGCCAGTTGTGCCAGGTGAAGAGCTTCACATTGCTCAGCTTGCTGATCAAGTCATACATGAGCTGGTCGCTGAGAATCAGAATCAAGATGACATGATTCAAGACCAGGGATCGGGGGTTCTTCAGGCTGAATCCAATTCAACGGTTCATTTACCCCATGCTGGTATAGGTGCTGACAGAATTGTGGAAATTGAATCACAACAGAATGCTATGCACAGGGATACTCCCAATCAGATCCAAATTGCAGCAATCCTGCCTGCTGCGTCCATTCCCCCCCCCCCCCCCCCCCCCTGTTACTACTAGAGGCATCCAGTTGGAATCCTCGAGGGACATTGGCCAGAAGGCTGTTATCTACAATTTTATTGTTGCAGGGTTAAGGCAAATGATCAACAGCCAATTGCCAGCTAGTACCCCACATTTTGTTGGAAGCATTGACATTCCGAGCTCCCTGGTCCAGATTGATTTAACTATGCTGGGCATCAGCTCTCTCAAGATTGCCATCAACATGACCGATCAAGCTTCAGTCCTTGCAGCAGAAGGGAATTTAGATCCTCTACAGATTGACCAAAGTCCCAGAAACCTTGAATTTAGCCCAAACCAGCAAGCTCAACAGGTTGTCTTACCAACTAGAGCCACTACTGTCACCAAGGTCTACTACAGAAAGAAGTTCAAGAACAAAACCAAGAAGCTGGAGGCCCAAACTGAACCCAGGAATAATATTTTTTCCTGTGATCCATGAAAGCTACAAGCTATCTAGTCCTCTGCCACCTCCTGATGGCCTACTGGATGCCGTAACTAGAGCAAGAAAGAAAAGAAGCATCACCCTGGTTTCCACTGAAATGCTTCGTAGAAGCTCAAGGCTCAAGACTAGGCTGGATGGATTCAAACCTCAATCACCCCCATCCACAAAGAAGCTGGGAAACAAAGGCAGAACCAAAAGCAAAAAGGTGGCTCCACAGCCTGAACTTCTGGGTAAAATCTTGTCTACTCCTACAAGTCAAGTCTCTGATTTTCCTGGTCTCTCTGACATTGCAAAATGCATTGATACTGGTGTTGTTTTCCCTGAAATACCTGTAATTGAAATCCAGAAAGTGGCAACTGAGAAGTGTTGCATCAACCCATTGGAGGTGATGGCGGAGATACTCCTCACTTCAGTTCCAGGCTTCCAGCGCAAGCTGAATCCAGTGGGAGTGCTCATAGGGTCCTGCAACCAGTAATCAATGAATCTCTATCTTAATAGCTATCTATTAATCAGGGAATGCCCTGCTTTGCCCTGTAATGGAAAGTTCGATGAACTCCCTCATCATACTTGTTTTGATTGTTATGAACTTGTTGCTTACCTTTTATCGGACAAGGAACATTTACCTTGTTTGTCAGTTAATATTATGGATTGCTTCCTATATGTTGTGTGTTGTTATCTGGTTTATGCATCTTGGACAACAAAATCAACTCTGGGGCTGACTCTGGACCACATTTGTCCCTAGTCTATTCTAACTTCTCTTGGCAAAAAATTTAGTTGGTTCTCTCAGTATCTATTTAATGGATAACAACTCCCACAGCAACAGTGGTAACTCATCGAGAAATTGGAACATCCTAAATTGGAATATTAGAGGACTGAATTCTGAGCCTCTGAGGACAAATGTAATGCAATCAAAGAAAAGATTGACCAAAGTGCTTGTGCAATCTACTGCATCCAGATAACTAAGAGAGATCAGTTTGACAACTCGTATATAAAAAAACTAGCTCCCAAGCGCTTCAACAAATTTTCTTTCCCTCCTTATGATGGAGCCTCTGGTGGTATCTTAATGGGATGGAATAGTTCTGTTTTCTCTGGTGAAGTAATCCAAATTAATAATTCGCAATCACAGTAAAGTTCACCTCGACCCATAATGGACAGACTTGGTCTCTCATCTCTATCTATGGACCCTATCAAGGTCCAAATCGAGATGATTTTGTATACTGGCCCAACAACCTGCAACCCGATGCCGATGGAAACTGGATGTTTGCAGAAGATTTCAATTTTTACAGATCCTCTTCTAATAGAAATACGAATATTTGCATAGAATGGCATTGCAGCAGATAACGAATTCCCCAATAGCTGGAAAATCAGTGTTGAGATTTCACCCATTTCTATTGACTAACAATGACTTACAGCACTGCAGTTAAGAACCTAACAAACAGAGAAGTGAAGTAAAGTGATTTCATAAAGATGGCTTCACAAGCCAGCATCGTTTAAAGTAGCAATACATAGATGGTGCTTATTTTAGAGCCTCTTGACAACAGTGCCAGCAGCAAATGGAAAGATAAACGAGACAAGCATATTTTTATTGACTCCCAATTCTAAACCAAACTATCACGCCTGAGGGGGGTTAGAGAGAGTCAGTCACCAATCCGAATGCAGCAAGTTGGTTGCATTCAATTCAACAAAAGGGCTATGACCCTACAAATCTACACAATATTACAATCCCCATTCACAGACATAGCAACACAGACAAATCGCGAGCAGGGGACTTAGGGTCCGCTCACGAGCACAGGCGATTTCACCGTAGCACCAAGCACGCTGTCACGGGGGACGCGGAGTCATGGCCGCGTTACACGGATGGGGGCAGGTGGCAGAGGACTCACCGGAGATCCGCGGAGACGGGGACCCGAGGCGCGCCGCGGGGGTGGATTTGATGGACGGAGGGAGGAAAGCGCCCGCGGCGGGTCAGGCGACCCGAGCCCGTCGGTTCGATGGCAGGCGGGGGGGAATGGATTATGGATGTACTCGTCAGCGCGGATGGGCTGCAGATGGTGGTGCCGACCGAGGGAGGCGGCGACGTGTCTGATCGGCGGCGAAGCGGAGAAGGCGAGGGAAGGTGGATGCAGGGGGCAGGGCAGCCGAAGAGAAATCCAACGGAACTGTTGTGGCCGTGAGCCCGTGACGCTGGGATACTCTCGGATTGCAAACGGTCAGGGACTCAGGGGTGGTCGGCCACTACTAGTACTCCTACTGGTTTAAGCCTTCCGGCAATTTTTTTTCTATTTCTAATAACTGGCTCAACCAATTTTGTTTTAGCTCAATACTGTATTTAGTTATTATTTATATCTGTCTTTCTTTGATAATATATTAGAGAGAAAAGAATAAAATAGATACTTGTTCGCCTGAAGTACTCACAGCTTATTTTAGTTTATTTTCTTCTACAAAACACTATTTAATTAATTTATTCTCTTTCACGTAACACTATTCAATTTCAATCTGAGCCAACTCGAGCTGGTTCGTGAGTCTAATAAGCCAAAATGGTTGACCTTAAACTTTATTAGTTTTACAATATTTTATATTTTACACTTTACAATTAGTTAATAATTGGACTTTGACATAATAAACTTGAGATTTTATGAATTAAGGTCCTGTTTGGTTCTCACCTCCTAAACTTTAGTGGACTAAAATATTATAGTCATCTTTTAGTATCTCTTGGGTGATTAGTGGAACTAAATTGTTTTAGTCACCTTTTAGTCAGTTTATTTGGCACTTTAGTCCCTAAAGTGACTAAAGTTTAGTCCACTAAAGTTTAGGAGGTGTGAACCAAACAGGGTCTCTTTTGTTTTTAAATATATGTATGGATAATCAATAACAGATTATAGATGTATGATGTATGATATAAACTATAAAGAATATATGTATAGTGTAGTACTATAGTATATTAATACATTTTTTTAATTTAATACTTATGAATGAACAACTTTGATATTACTACTATTTTTAAAATTTAATAAATACATATATTATATTTTAAATTTTTTTGTTTGTCTGACACACAAGCCTAACGAGCCAACTCAAGCGAGCCGAGCTGAGCTGGCTTTCTGGCTCAAGCTGGCTCGTTATCTTAACAAGTAAGAAGGAGTCCAGCCGAGCTGGCTAATTAAGCTAGGCCTACCCACGTTTGGAATTGGAACCACCATGCTGCAAACAAATACTTAGTCCCCCAAACCAAGTGAATTCATGACTTGAAAAATTGTGAAATGAAATCTAAAAATTGGTGATTTTTAGAGAAAAAACACAATTTTCATCAAGAGGCAACTCTTTTTCTAAATCATACTTCACTTTAGTTTTTATTCTAAATCAGTTTCCTATTTTTTGATTAAACTCTTTAAAAATACATTAACATCTACAAGTTTAATCAAATCCACTTTGAAAATATATTTTATGTCGAATTTAATGCTATGGATATTGGTGTACATATTTTTCTGTAAATCTGGTTATAGTGAAAAAATGACTTAAGACAAAGACAACTATAGTTTAAAACGATGAGAGTAATATATTGTTCCTTCTATATCGGTTCACAAATAAGTATTATTTTGGATGGTGATAAAACTATAAAAAACTTGTTTGATTAACCAATATATATTGGCTCTATTTTGGATACACTAGCTCGGCTAGAGACTAGAGTTAGTTTCTATCTCAGGACTAGCTCTAAACTAGCTCTAACACGAAACGTGTTTGGATGCAAGTGTTAGAATGACAATAAATGTACTTTTCTTAGTGAAGATTTCAGTGGACCCCATTAGAACTAGCCAAAAAAAGAATTTTAGTGGACCTCACAATAACTAGCTCAAATAATCACCTCTTGGTGATGATAGTTTTTTTAGATGAGCTAGTTGCAACTAGTCCAATCTAACTCTCATGTTTGATACTTTTAGGCTTATTAAGCTCAAACTAGTTTAAACTAGCTTTAGTCCCTAGATCCAAACAAGACCATAGTACAAAACAAGTGTCATACTGCAAATTGGTGATATTTTTGGTTTTGGGGGGGGGGGGGGGGGGGGGGGGGGTGTTAGGGGAAAAGGATATATTGGCAATCCAAGGAACGTGAAAGGAAGAATGCACATCGGTGCCACAACTTAATTGTTTAACAAGTTCCTTCTCAAAAAAAAAATGTTTAACAAGTTTCTTTTTCAGTGTTTTGTAGTAACATCCGAGAAATTTATTTCAAAAAAAGTAACATCCGAGAAACCTAGTTTGTATCTGTCCACTGATAGTGACTTCAAAGAGCACAGTCAAACTGGGTCACTTCTTGTTTAAACAAACATTTAGTCTGTTTAAATGCTATGCAGTGGTACACCAATTTTGTTTAGTCAGTTATTTCGCAAAGACCGCTGGCCCGTAGACTTCACACTAATAATTTGGTGCAAATAATTTATACCGCGCAGCCCCGCACGGCCAAAAGTTTGGGAGGATGGATTGTAAGTTATAGGATATGATTATTTTTCAATCTTAAAAAACAAGGATTATGAAGGTATATTTGATACTCCTAAGGGTCTTTTTTGGTATAGTTTAATTATAACAATTTTATGAAGTTGTTGTAAGCTGTTTTTTTTTTGCTAAACACCTCTTTTCAAAACAACTTCACTATGAAGCTGTTTTTCTCTCCCTCTCACAAAGATATAAAATGAGGTGAAGCTGAAAATAATAGCTTATCACAACTTTCTCCCCTCTTTCTCTCTTATATCTATACATAAAGTTGTTGGTGAAGTTGCTTTGTCAAACATTTTTTTCAAAATAGCTCAGCTTCACCTAGAGAGTTGCTCATGATACTATTTTCTAAAAAAAAAATAGCTTTACTATGAAGCACAGCTGTACCAAACAGGTCCTAAAGATGCTTTTCCACTCATTCATTATAAGTTGTTTTTACTTTTTCTAACCTTTGGGTGTAGTACTTTTTTAATTCTAAAAAAAAAGTGTAGTACTTTTTGCAATTTATGCTATGATTTGTTTAGTAAAAAATAAATTAGTTGTTGCTTACGTATTGTTTTTTTCATGTCCTATAAATATTCCCATGTAATAGCTATAGAAATGTTTTGTTCAATAAAAAAATATTTTACTTCATGAGAAAAATGTGGCTTGCAATACATAAGAAAATATTCTCTTCAACTTACGGAGCAGTAAAATCTAATTCACATTAAAAAAGTCTTCTTAGTAAGAACAAAGCCTTGATGTACAAGGAAAAGGTTTTATCCTAATACAAAAATGTTTGAGAAAGATATTCGCACTTAAAAAAAAGTTTGAGAAATATATTTGATTTGTTCCATATAGAAGCACATTACTCTTGTTCCACAAGTCTGAAGAGTTGCTGAAAACAGAATTCAGATGTGGAGGCTGCATGTTTATGTTATGGTGTTTGACTTTTCGTGGGATCTCTAGGTTATAAATCCAGAGTTCAAAAGTTTATGAAATCTGAATGATTTGAAATAGGTGGTTTTGATGTTTGCTTGAATCTTCAGAAACATATGCAGATTACTGATGTTCCAATCCTGAAGTGTTGCTGAAAACAGAGTTCAGACGTTGCAGGTTGCTTGTTTATGTTACGGTGATGGATTTTTTACGGTGTCCAAGCTAAGCGACGATCCACAGACAGACCACAAATCCATGATGAGAAGTTTAAACAGTGCCAAGTTACAAAACATAGCTAATAATCTGCTGGCTTCAATCACGAGTTGTAGATGGCAGCGGAACAACACCCTGACTAATTACTACTTTAATTTACTGGTGAGTGAGAGGAAGCACCAGCGTAGGCAACGGCTCACCGGAGAAGAAGGCTTCAAGGGTAGCAACGGTGTGGTCTCGCAGGTCTGAAATGGCTTCCGCCGTGAAAACCGCCACATGAGGCGTCATCACGACGTTGTCCATGGAGAAGAGCTCACGGCGAGCTCCAGGCTCGTTCTCAAAGACATCAAGGCCAGCGCCGGCGATCCTGCCCTCCTTCAGCGCGCAAACCAGCTCCTCCTCGTCGACGTTAGCGCCTCGGCTGATGTTCACGACAACGCCGTCCTTCCCCAGCGCCTCCAGAACATCTCTGCCGACGATGTGCCGCGTCGTCTTGTTCAGCGCGCACGCGACGACGAGCACGTCGGAGTCCACCGCGAGGTCGTGCACGTCGGAGAAGTATCTGTAACGGACCGAGTCGTCCTTGCGCGTTCTTGAGGTGTAGGAGACGGTGCAGCCGAGAGCTTCGAGTCTCTTCGCGATACATGAACCGATGTTCCCTAAACCGATGATACCAACACGCCTGCCACCGATCTTGGATCCGAGCGGGTAGTGGTGGTGGTCCCCCTGCTGCTGCTCCGGCCAGAGACCACGGCGGACGAACCGCTCGCCGGCCGACACGCGACGGAGCACGTCGATGAGTAAGCCAACGGCGTGGTCGGCGACGTCGGCGGAGAACACCTTACCGGAGTTGGCGACGACCACGCCGCGGCGCGCGCACTCGTCGAGGTCGATGAAGTCCACGCCCGCCGCTAGGCACATGATGAAGCGGAGGGATGGGACGGCGTCGAGGAACGCGGCGTCCACGCGGGTCGGCCCCGCCCCCACGACGATGGCAGCTTGAGGAGGCTCCGGAGCGGCCGCTGCGGCGGCGAGGAAGGCCGGGAGCGGCGACCGCGAGGAGGAGGCGAAGAAGTCGAGGATGTGGAACTTCCGCTTGCGCAGCGCGGCGTGGAAGGCGGCGTCCACGCGGGGGACGAGAAGGAGGACCACCTTCGTAGCCGGGGGCTCGCCGCCCGACGTCGCCATCGTGCCGGCCGGCGGAGGCTGTATGCAGTTACTGCGACTGTGACTCTGAGTGATTGGGAAAGAAGAGTAGTGGATGCTAGTTTTCTTGGACAACTGCGATATCACCTTCAATGGTCCCACCTCTCTTGTTGTACTAGAATGCTGCATTTGGAAGAAATAATAAGTGTTGCTGGGGCCACAATAACGTCATTCATGTTTAAAGTAAGGATGGTAACGGGTCGGGTTCGGATCGGGTGGAGTCTCCGTGCACCCAAAACCAAAACTCGAAGTCGAAACCGAAACCGATTCGGGGGAAATTCATTACCAAAACTAAACCCGCGGATACCCGAAACCCGAACGGATACCCAAAACCTGAATGGATATTCGAAACCCGCGGATATATATACACATATTTCACATGTATAAATAAGAGACAACAAATAATAAATATTTTCATGATGTAACTTTGAATAAATTTAATAATCTAAGTAAACAAATTATTATTAGCATATTATAAAATATGAATTTTAATTCCAAATGATTTATTTCGGATACCCATTGGATATTCACAAGTGGAAAACCAAACCCGATCGGTTTCGGGGGCCCGAACCTGAAAACCGTGGACAAAAAACTACCACCAAAACTAAAACCGCTGGACTCAAAACCCATGGATATCCAAACCAAAACCGACCCGTTGCCATCCTTAGTTTAAAGTAATGATACTAGTGGGGCTTTTTGTTTCTCGGTACTGACTTATTTAGGCAGGCCATAGAAAAAGGAAACCGCACGACCTTCGCTTTTTCACGAGATTGCGAGACCGCGCGATGTCGTCTTCCACCTCCATCTCCCTCCCTCTCTCTCACGCTCGCGGCGGCCGGTGACCTCCTTATGACCGCACTCTCTTCCCAACGGCGACCTCCTCTGGCGAGACCGTGCCCCACCGGCTCCCCGTGCCCGCTCCCCACCGCCGCCCACGCCTCCCCGTGCTCGCTCCCCACCGCTGCCCCAGTCAGCCATGGCGGATCAAGACCCAGCCATGGCGGATTCGGCAGATCCAGCCTTAGCCATGGCGGATTTGGCCCGGGCCATCCCGGATCTAGCGAGGTTGGCCTCCTCCTCCTCCTCCGCGTTAGGGTTCCGGCGAGCTCTCCCTCCTTTCTTCCCAAATTCCCGCAGGCTTAGAAAGAAAGGAGGTTTATGGAGGAAGACAGGCCAGACGGTGGGGATGCCGACGGGCGGTTTAGGGGCTCTGGTAGCGGTGGATGACGGCCGCGCCAGGTCGGGGTGGGGGAGCTCCAGCCATGGCAGCGGGGCGGTGGACGACGACGGGGGTGAGCGGGAGGAGGAGCGCGGTCGTCGGCGAGAAGGAAGAATGTTAAAGAGGAGTGGGAGGCGTGAGGTAGAAGATGGCCGTGCTTGCGTCCTAACGCACGCACGGCCGTAATTTAGTCTTGTCCTTGTTTTTCACCTAGTTTTTAGTCACATACCAAATGTTTAGATATTAATTTAGAGTATTAAAGATAGATTAATTACAAAATTAATTGTATAGAATGAGTAATTTGCGAATTCATCAAGTCTAATTGAAGGTATTGGTTAGATGGTAATAATTAAATTTTGATCCAATCTCGTTGTTTCTTAGAGACTCTGTTTGGACCTATTATCTGCTAGTAGTTAATGTATTAGCTAGCTAATAGAAGATGTTATTATCTAATTTTGTCCAGCTATTGAAATACTACCTTTATCCTCTGGAACAGTATGTAGTATACCAAATTTGTTTAAATATAGTTTAAAAAATATAAATATTTGTTACAAAATGTATATTCATTAGTCAAATGTAAAATAGTTTAACGTATATAATAGTTGTAATAAAAATCATTCTTGCTTTTTTTAAATTTTTTTTTTAAAACTTTAACTAATTATATATACAATAAAAATAATAATAAATATTTATAATTTATAATACATAATTAGTATCCTTAGATAGATCGTTGAGTATACTTTAATAATAATATATTTATTTAGAGATATAAATGTTGCATATATTTTTTTATAAATTTAATTAAAATTAAGAAAGTTTGACTACAAGTATTTCATAACCTCGTCTTCTATTTTTTAGACGGACAGAGTAGATTTTTTTTTGAACGGCCAAAAAGGAGGGTCACTAGTTGATGTGTTTTTTTGGTTGCTGGTCTCACTGCCGTACACGTGATGGGCCTTGGGCCAGGCCTAGTGTGAGGACAACTTCCTACACTTCCTACGCGGCTTCCGCCTTCGTCCCCACGAGCCGCAGCCGCAACCTTTCCTCCCCGCCGACCCCCGACCGTCCGGCCATTCCCCTGCGCCTGACCATTCCCGTCGTCCTCTGCAGGTACGTCATCCATCCAGGACCAGATCGATTGATTTCGTCTGAGCTGCTCCTAGTAAATCCAATCCCTAACTTCGTTGGTTGGGTGGATGGATGGATGGATTGCTCGCTTTATCCTGCACAACCAATCGTCTTCCGTGTTTTTCGCCCCCTAGAATCCGAATGCTCCTCTTTGCTTCAATCCGTCCACATTATGACGGATTCGCTAGCTGCGTGGTTGGATTGCCTTTCGTTTACCAATTTTGTTTTGGGCTCAACTAAACCCTATTCTTTTTCCAAGTTAGGTCTATGTCATAAAAAATAAAAATTCAATCTGTGTATCGTGTATGGGAAAGGGTCTCTTCTAAAATGTATTTTTATATTTTCTATTTCACTTGGAACGGTGGGCATGCTGAACATACATAAATTTAGGACCCAACTCTTAATTTAAAACTCAGGAACCAAAGTCTGTCTGACTGATTTTTTTTCGTGATGAAACCACAGGAGTGAGGGCTTGATCAGAGATGAATGCCCCAGATCGCTACGAGCGCTTTGTCGTGCCTGAGGGCACCAAAAAGTAAGTTTTCCCAGTCCCCCCACACTTGCCACATGAAATCGGTTCAGTATTAGTGATCTTTGTTTGCCATCCTGGTTTTTTTGTTTCTCTATAAAATAGTAACACCAACATTAAGCAATGCCACAAATCCTGTTCGTGTTCTTGAAATTACAATATGAAGTGAAGCTTTCACTATCAATCAACTTGTAGAACTGTGATGCTTAACCTGTTCTTGAGTCATAGGTTTTGGTTTTGGTGCTGATAATTACCTTTCAGGGTGTCGTATGAGAGAGACACAAAGATCGTGAATGCCGCATCTTTCACTGTCGAGCGTGAGGACCACACCATCGGCAACATTGTCCGCATGTGAGCATAGTTTTCTTGGTGACCTTATTGTTATCTTCTTTTCTATTTTTTTTATAAATGTATGATGCCCATATTGTTGTAAAATTCGCAGGCAGCTGCACAGAGACCCAAATGTGCTCTTTGCTGGCTATAAGCTCCCTCATCCACTTCAGTACAAGATCATCGTGAGGGTAGGGTACATGTTGTGCTGTTTCTTCTGTTTCACTTCACCGGCTAATTCATCTACTGTCTAATTTTTTCTTGCGTGGACAGATCCATACTACCAGCCAGTCCTCCCCAACACAGGCCTACACCCAAGCAATCAATGATCTAGACAAGGAGCTTGAGTACCTCAAGCAAGCTTTTGAGGTCTGTTTCTCAAATATCTACCCAAATTCCTAGTTATTTTTCCTGTAACATACCCTTCTGCTATGGGAGTAGCAAGGGGAAAATGTAAAGTGACAGTTTAACTTGATTCTACTGTATAAAATAAGGACCCTTCTGCTTTGTTGATATTACATTTCGTGGAAAGTTCTTGATATGATCATTGGCTTTTAGGTGTGGTGATTGTTTGACCCAGCAAATTTAGAAAACAATGTTACAATCTTTTATTCTCTTTGAAGCAGCCATGCCATGGGATGTAGCCATATAGGACGTCCTGTTATAAAATCTTTACTAGGTATTCTAAATGAAGAATTTTGGCTATACAATACCCTGAATTGTGACTGCATACTCCAACCATTGCTGTCCTTTTGGAAATACTGCTACTGGGTATCATGGAACACCCTTTTTTTTGGTTTTAGGATATATATAAAAAATGGCAGGCATCAACTAGGGATCGTCCATAGATACGCCAAGGCGCCAAGTGCCTGACTTCCATAGGATTTGTATAGTCATCGTACCTTTAAACAAGAGTTATTATATCTTATCTGGCAACCATCAACTTATTATATCTTATCTGGCAACCATCATCTTATTGTACCTTTAAATAACATAAATAGTTCATTTTGTTTTTGCCCCTTTCCAAAGGAGTCTCATTATCTTTGCTTTTTCCTTCTAACCATGTACAACTTGTTAAGTTAATCTTCAGAGCACTAGAAAATTCGTCATTCTGAACTTTTTAGTATGAGCTTTGTTTATTTTTTCTGGGTTACATGGCATGACTTCAGCAATGCTATTTTACTTTTTATGGAAAAGTTTTAGTTTGCACTGAATCATGATGCTGCAGAGTGGGAAGTGCATTTAAGAATGATTTGTGTTAAGAATATTTCTTATTGAAGGAAAACTTGCTTCATATGCTATAACTTTAATGCGGATTTTTATGTTGGAAGTATTTGGAAAGACAATATGGATTATTTATGTTTTTTTTATAAACTTTTGTTTGTGAATTTTCAAACTTTTTATGTCTCCAATGGAGCAACAAAGCCTCTGACATGCATTTTGGGACTGTATGTTATTTGTTCTGTTGTTGATGGGTCTTTGACAAAGTTTATGTTTTTTACTTTATACTTTCTAAAACAAAGCACTTGGGCAACAGCCATTGAAAATCTGAATGAGCAGCAGAGACTTCTAATGTGGCATTACTGGTTGAGAACATTAACGAAGTGATGGTGTTCCTGTTAGGCACTCTCCTAAGCAATTTTTCACAAATGGCATATACAATACCTTGGATCACTAGTGGAAATCTCTGAACCATTAAAATGTTAGAATTCAAATGCTTATGCCATTTCCATACCAGTTTCTCTTCTATGCAGTAACACTTTTGGTTGGGGAAGTGTGGAAAAAGACAAACAATAAAATCATATATAGTGCTCCAGATATTGTTCAGGCTTTAATATCTATCTGTTGCTACTAGGACTAGGAGTTAACTAGATTTCTGTTTAAGAAGTTGATGGTTGCTGATTACCTGGCATCTTTTGCATTATGTTTTAATTGTCTACTTTTGTACAATAGTCAAACACTGTTAGTAGGATTGTGCTCCTTTATTAGGATCTGCCGTGCTCTTTTTTCTTTTTGGTAACTTGAGTTTATATGAAACGCTGAAGTTTTTTTTCCTCCTTTCGGCATGTCAGCTACATTCTCCAATTCCTGTCTTGGAACTTCTGTCCATTTTGGTTTTGCTTTTGCTTTCTGTGTTACGAATAGTTGATTTGGTAGCTGAAAAAATGCTTTGGTTGATATAAATTTGATCTAGATTGGCCATTTTGAAGTATTTGGGAAGAACAATATGAAGCATACATGTTAATTCTGAATAACCTTATTTTTCCTAGTTCCTGAACATAGACGTCTGAAGCAGCACCAATGTCCTGGGAACTGTTGGTGTTGAAACAGTTGACAACCACATATTTACATTGAATGAAATAGTTAAAACGAGAAAGCTGTAGAGTTGCATGCCAATTATTTGACATGCTGTATTTGATGCATCTTTTGCAAAGTTTGTAATGCTAAGGAAACACCAGATGCATTCTAAAAGAAAGCATCTGGTCTGGGTCACAGCCGAGATCAGAACCGGTAGCTGAAGCTAAGCTTTTGATTGGCACGGCCACTAGTGGAATTTTTGTACATAATAAATCATAAATGACAGAATTCAGATGTACAGATCCCTTTTTCCCCGCATCTGTATACAGTTACTATTTGTTTAGGGAAGCATTTGCAATACTTTTTCCAGTGCCGAGCATTATAGTCCGTCTCTTTGGAGCCTGATGATCCCTATGTGCTGCTGACATTCAGGCCTTTTGTTTTGCTTTGTTTTTTTCAGGATGAGAAGAACAGGTGTGAGATGGCGAGACCTTAGCTGCCCTACAAAGAAGGCTCGAAGATTATGTAGATGATGAACTCAGACTTTTCCCCGAACTACCAGTACCTTTGTCCTTGGTGTAATCCTTGAACATGTGCCAAAGACTCCAAACACTCTTGCTGTGTTAAATATTGTATGTCGCTTTAGCGCTTGTTTTAGTGCGCTTATGCTTGAAGGCCACCCGATGTGATTTCGCTCGAGACTCTGATGTATGGTAGTGATGTGGCGGCTTTCACTGCTTCAGGTGGTGGTGTGCCCGTTGGAATGGGAAGCCACAACGGATGGGATGGCAGCGCAGCAAGCGGGGAGCGATGTATAGCGTTATGGGCTGGCCAGAATAGGATAGAACGACCTGTGGCCAGTTGATGGGCCTTTTATCCAGTAGCCACCCATCAGACCAGGCTCACTTGTGCCGGCCCAGCATAGCCGCATAGGCATGGCTCGAAGGGGCAACATACACTGAAAAAAAAAATCAATTCTAAATTCTACCTCATTCAACTATCTCCACACACCTTAGGGGGAAAAAAATCAAGCAACATTCTCAACTCGAAAACAATGACATCTTATTCGTATCTAAATTCTTAAAACATGGTTATCGATCCTATAGAGCAGATGCGAAGAGACATTTTTATTTTTATTTATTACTGCAAAAAGGTTTAGCCGACTCATGTTTGGGTTTAAATAATTGTTGTCATTTTTCCCCTTTACATAAAGCACATTTGAAGGAGAATTTTTACTTTTATTTTTACCACAATACATGAGGTTTGATCAACTCATGTTTGGGTTTATTAGATACTCTCTCCATCCTAGAAAGAAAGAATGTAATTCTAGCACAGTATCATGTTTTAGTATCTAAACTCTGACTAATTATAGATAATAAAGTATTAATATTTATGATATCAAATAAATACCATTAGATTAAGTATGTAATGTATTTTCATAATAAATTGATTTAGAAACATAGATGTGAATATTATTCGCTAGAAATCTAGTCAAACATGAACCACTTTAGGTGACCCGTAGCACATTTTTTTTGGGATGAATGTAGTATCTTATAAGGAATCTCTCTCTAATTGTTGCATTTCCAAAACATGGTATACATACTTTGATGTTAATCGTCTTGAGAAAAGCCTACTAAGAGCAACTCTAACAGTTTTGCAAATGAGCTTGTCATTCTTGTTTTTGAAAAAAAAAATCTAAAAATCTCCTGTCCAAATGTTTGGCAAATGGGCTTGTTATTTTTTGTTAACTTGGCAAACACCAGACGATATTTGGCATATATGTCAAACTGCGGTTCGCTTGGTAATCGCCCCGAACGCTACTCCCGCTGGATATTTTTCCCTCGCGCGTATAATTTTTAGTTTTGCCAAGTGAATAATAGAAAACCGTTGGAGATTGACTCCTTTTATTTTTGCCATATTCATTTGGAACTTAATAAATTCCTAATTTTTTCAAACAAAAAACAAAACCGTTGAAGTTACTCTAAGAAAATAAACGTCACAACACGAGACAAAACCCTCTCTCAAGTCACCGACACACTAGCCGCCACTGTACAAGATGACAATCTAAATTTGTCACGGTTACTGCTGTGAGCTTTCATGAATGAGCTGTTCCTGTTTGAATGTTTGTGTATTCGCGTGTCCTGTGTGTATTGTATCTCGGCTAGATTTCGATTTTTGGTTCTAGCCTAGCAGCTACCACGCCACGAGGATCCCGTATCATGTAATAACTACATCGTCTTTTTCCCGCGTGACCTGCTAGCTAGCTAGTTCCCACAGGTCACCGGCACCGCAGCCCGCAGGCACGAGCAGCGGTCGCCGCACCGCAGCAAGCGTGCACTGCACGCAACAGCCCCGCCCATGGCGTCCGCGCCTTCCGCCGTCAAGGCCGTCGTCCTACCCATCCTGGCGGTCCAGGTGCAGCCGCCGTCCGCCGTGGCAGTAGTGGCGCGGCGCGCGCCGGTCCTGCTGCGCGCACTACGCGGCCGGAACGCGCGGTGGAGTGGCGCGGCGCTGGTGGCGTCTGCCGCGCTCGATGATCTGCGCCCGGCCATCGACGCCGACCTCCGCGCCTACCTCGAGTCCCAGATCGTCACCTCTGACCAGGTACTACGTCTTCTCCACACCTGCCGATTCCTCGACCCGCTCTCGGATTAATCAGATATGACGACTGACTGACTGGCTGCTCGATCGTTGGGTTGGCATGCAGATGAGCCCGGCGGCGAAGCTCACCGACGTGATGTCGCGCCCCGTGCAGGTGGCCACGCCGGAGCAGCGTCTCGCGGAGGTGGATGCATCGTTCTTCGCCACGCAGCAGTACTCTGGGCTGCCCGTGGTGGACGAGGAGGGCAGGTGCATTGGGGTCATCTCCGTCAAGGACAAGGACAAGGCACCCAATGGGGTAGTTCACTCACTGGGAGCTTCTTCCTTTTTCCTTTTTTTTTAATGCCTGTTTCTTAACTGGGAGCTTCTGATCTTACCTACCGATCGATAGAGTAGGCTATCAAATCATGAAAAATTGGGATAGAGATTCTTTTATAATAAATCTATCCCTTGCTCCTTTTATGAGATTGGGTTCACTCTTCGATTCTTTGTTTCTTCAAAAGATTTGCAGAAGACATGGCTTCAATTCAATCAAAAGATGAAAAGAGCAAAATTAAAATTATACAAACACTTCTGCTCTCACACGAATACATGGGCCTTCTTCTGCTGGGCTGGAAATTTAGGGGACCTGTACGGTCGCACGCCTATGGGCTCGGCCCTGGGAGCATTTCCTGTTAAAGAAGATGCATCCATTTCTTATATCTTTTCTTTGGTTTGCATGCTATCGACTAATTTTTCATGCTTGTTGTCATCGTTAATTATGAAGATGGAGTCAACTGTAGGTGAAGTCATGTCATCTCCTGCGATAACGCTTACACTGTACAAGACTGTCTTGGGTAATAAAGCTTTACTCCCCTCTAGGCTCTAGCTACCCTATAATTAACCAACATGGACACTTGAATTCGTTACAATGATCTCCTAATAACATGCATTTGCTGGTCATGTGAGCAGAGGCTGCAGCGCTAATGCTTAAGGAGAAGGTTCACAGGATACCGGTTGTCAATGAACAGCGGCACGTGATCGGTAAGGCTTTCCAGATTGCTTGCTTTTTTGGGGACTATATCTAAATACAGCAACAAAACTTTTCAGCAGTATGTATGGCTTTACTTACCTGGTCCAGAGAATACTACTGTTTTATAGTACTTTGTTAAGAGCTCTGCTTTGGGTAATTTGTTGGACTTTTGAGTGCCAACGTTTTAAAACACGCCCTTGACAAAATTAACTGCAAACTGTGAGTCGCTGACAATAATAAGGCTTCACTGAAGCAATCAAGATGCAATACAATGCTAATGGTTTAGTTAACTTCAGGTGGCAGCTAAACATAGTTGATATTGTTTCAGGAACCTGATATCTAAACATAGTTGATATTGTTTCAGGAACCTGATATCCAGTTGTTGTTTTTTGGGTTGAAAATGTACCTAGTTCAAATTACCCACCCTACTACTGACACTCCTGGCTTTACTCCCTGCGAATTTTATGAGGATACATAGCAGTACATATAAGAAGTTGAAGTTTCTTGTTCTGATTCTGCAAAATGATGCCCACATGATAACCTTTTACCTTTCATGACGGTAACAGGAATTGTGACTCGCTCGGACGTATTCCAGGCTCCTGTGGCCAACAACGAAGCATGAGAGTGAGGTCGCCCTGTTTGGCTTGTTCTCGCCAGATGTTGCTCTTTGTAAATATCAAGTCGAATCAGACTGCCGCTCGACCTTGTATATATTCTAGCTCTAGCTGCTGTTGTATACTTGTCTGGAGTACGTGCTGACTGTTGAACTTGTGTAACATGTGGACCATGATATGTTTCTGAACTTTGTTTATGTCTTGATTGTGTGCTGGATCTCTACCATGGAATACTTTTGAACAAAAAAGTTGCTTACGGTTACCTCTATGGTTTCCATGTTACTAAAGACATTTGGACCGTTCATCACCCATACACACCAGACTCCAATTCATTCATTTCTTTTTGAAGGGAAAAAAAAACACACACACACACAGATCTACACAACATTTGATGAAGTTCGTGAAACTTTTGACTATTGTACAGAGTAATCAATGGTCCATGGTCTTCCCAACATCTGCATCAATTATACAAACTACCCCTGTCCACATTCCACACTCTGGCATTTTCACTAGTTTTGTGCAACAGAAGATTCAACAGGTCATAATGCTACATGAAGGCATACAGAAAACATTGGAGCTGCATAATGGTATTTTCCACAACCTCATCTGGGCAACTCTGGCCTGAGAATTAATCTGTGAAGAAAACGACAAAACAGCATTATTAGTTCATTTTATTCTTAGTATCACTAACCAAATTCATAACTTCAAATTTCACTTTGTGTGGTGATTTTATCAGAGTATGTTCAATTAAGATACTACCTCCATCCCAAAATAAATCAATTCCTACAATCACCTAAAGTCAAAGTATCTTAAATTTGACGTCCTAAAATAAATTAATTCCTAAAATCACCTAAAGTCAAATATCTTAAGCACCAAATATTTATGATGTATCTAGTGATATTAATTTGGTGTCATAATACTGATGTTTCTTTTTTTTTTTGACAAATTTGGTCAAACTTAAAATAGTTTGACTTAAAACAAAAGTAGAAATTGAATTATTTTGAGACGGAGGTAGTATTACATCATATATGGAATATAAATAAGCATTCAAGATATTAAAGAAGGGGACCATTGGAATGTGAGATAATTGTGGAACTACAGAATTTAATTGCAAACTTGGTACTGCCTTGTTTTGTCCACAGTCAAACAATGTACATTTAATTAATTTTATTCAAAAAATACAAATGTTTATAATATCAAATAAATATTATTGAGTTTATCGCGAAATACATTTCATAGTGAATCTATTTGGTGTCAGAAATGTTAACAATTTTTTCTATAAACTTGGTCAAACATAAAGATCTTTTGACTTAGGACAAAACCAAAATGTCAGACTCATCAATAATCAACACTACTCCCTCTTTTTTAGAAGGTGCGCATGCATATCATGCCCCGACCTTCATAATCTTTGATCAATGATTAGATGAAAGTTTTGTAGATTAGATACAAGATTAGTATCTTAGATCAAATTTAAAGTATGGTATGAGGCTTTTTTCCCTTGGTCGTGGCTATATAACATGAGAGATATTAATGGACAAAAGCATAATCTTGGAGGCAATATCCAATCAAACCACACCTTACATTTTGTAAAAGAGGGAGTACATGGATTTGATAGTGCTAAGCTAAATGAAAAAGTTGAACGGCTTGCAGCGATGGTCTCTCCTCCTAAGGTTAGATATGATCTGAGCTTAACTAGCATGCCCATCTATCGCAATGTCAATCGAGCTTCCTAAAATTGTGCTAAGAAAAATGGACCAAATGAGAAGAGACTTCTTTCAGTAGATTGGGTGTGTTATGAAATAAAATCATGTGAACTGTCACAGACCTAAGCAAAAGAGCTTCTAGGAACACTAGACTTGATCAAACTGAACATGTCTTTTGTGATTGATGCTGGGAGCTTTGAGCTAAGAAAGGCTTCTGCAAAGATATTGCGTGTGGAAACATCACTTAGAAAGTGATTGCATAGACCAGGAAAACTGCAAAGTTACTCAGTAGTATTGGATGATTTGCTAAAAGTTAAAACAGATCTGTAGATGTAAGGTATGGCAATAAAATTGGGGGTTGAGAGGGGTATTCATTTCTGCCATGATTGCTTTTTTTTGTAAAAAAAAAAATGTAAAAGCTTCTGAGACTATCTGCAATGAACAGAACTTAACTTTCAAAAGGATGCTTTCAATTAACAAGCAGACTTAACTTCCAAAACAAATAATAGTTGTACTTACACAGATAATATACTCTATGTTTCAAGTTTAAGTATAAAAAACAACTAGTATCGACAGTATATACATTTCGGATTCTCCAACTCCTAGATTTTGCCAAATTGGACACTTTATAAGCCCAAGAGTACAACCAGAAATGGGCCAAGTCAAATTTCGAGTGTAAAACACACAGCGAACATAAAGAAGCAACATTTATTCGCTGTAGTTGCTCGCTGTCTTGGTTAAGTTGGACTTTGCCACTTTGTCATGTTCCCTTTCTGATGAGGGGCATTGGTAGTTTTAGCGTTTAATATTTTGTTTCCACAATCTATACACTTATTGCTTTTAAATTTCTTGCTTTGGTAATGGAATTTGAGTTTCCTGTTGTGCGGAAAAAAAAATAATTCCAATGTCTTGTGAGTTTTGATTTGACTACAACAGTGTAAAAAAAAACTAATACCAAATTTCATTTTAATGAAAGGAACTCACATACAAACTCCCAGTTGAAATGTAATATAACCTACCAATATATCAAAAGCATCACACAGTCCTCAATGCAGGAGCATCACAATTCTTCTAGCACAGGAACTACATAAATCATAGGGATAGCAGGAAATGGAACAATAACATCTTTTGGAGAAGCATTGTTGAGGAAGGAATTAGAAATCACTAACCTTGTATGGCAAAATATGACCAAATCCATTCATTACAGGATTGATTATCCAAAGGAGCCTCTGCACTTGAGGGACCGACATAAGCAATTTTTAGACTTCCGACAACCAGAATTGGATCCTAGTTGAACATTACCTTGGCTCTGACCATAATCATATGTGAGCTCTGTCATTGGAGGAATATGCTTCATTGCAAAGAATGCAATGCGTGGATGTCCCTCATCACCATGATCATGCAAAACCGGTTGCCAAAAAACATTAGGCGAGCAGCTGTGGTTCATAAAGCGAGCTACATTGCCAGTTCGTTTTGCACTAATGATGATCGGTAGTTGCTTGGGTGTCTCATTTGACTCAGAAAGATTAGGTTCACCCAGTAATTCTGGTGCATAGTTCCACCTCAAACTCGGCTCAGAAGGAGGGGTCTCAAAGATGTAGTCATCTTCTCCATTCACACTATTTTTGTCAATGATTTCACCTGCATATTCACAGATAAATGTTCCAGCTCGAATTGGATCCCAACTACGAAGACCCCAACCACGATCTCCTGTCTTAAACACTTCAAAATGGATCCGGACACCTTTCTGCACAACTCGGTTCCGGCAACTATTTGAACAAATGCAGGAATCATTACACTCGTATAACATAGGCAAGCGGCTAACAAGTATACCTGAAGCACTGTAAGGAAGCTCACTAGCATTTCGGTGCGTACAAGAGCAGTTGTTATCACCAGGGAGGCATACACTTGCACATTTGCATCCTTGCATCTTTCTCATCGAGCTCTGCAAGTTCCCATAGTTCAATTTGGTTATATAGGTGAACTGGCTAGGACCCTTATCACCGTCAACCTCATTTACAAGGCAAACAGGCTTATTTTCCACACCATATGACATGTCGCCTAAGATAGCATGGTCTCTAGATGATGGATCTTGCCTCCATTTCTCAGTTTTCTTCCACATTGCAATGCCATCAGGTTGGCCAGGTTCCCTGAGCAATTTGTGTTTAAAAACATTGAAACCAGATTTCGCTTTCTCCACCCAGGCTTCTTTGATCTTGTAAAGCCCGTCATATATGTATATCTTACCAGTTGGACAAGTCAAATCCCTTACGCTGCGAATGACTCTAATTGGATTACCTCTATGCAAACTCCTCTCCAGTGCAAGATTTCCCCTCTCAAGTTTCTGATCATCTTTACCAGACATGCCCTGTCCAGTGTAAACTAGAACATATGGATCATCTTCGGTATTATCATACACACCAGATGACACAACACTAATAGCCACAGGATTTTCCTCGTTACCAAACTTGGCAGACATGTAATCAATACCTGCCATGTTCTGACTATTAAGCCCCACCAGGCACATCTCAATTCTGAAGTAGAACATGTCACCAACCTCAACACCAGGAACCTCTCCAATCTGCTTGTTCTTATTGACACGAAGTTCAGCATTAGTCATGATGCTTCCAGCCTTCAAGTTATGCTGCTGCTTTGCAACTTGCTTCACCTCATCCAGCTGTATAAGCCTCCGCCGCAGTGAGTCAAACATCATGAGTACATTATCTGCAGATTCCCTAGGATCATCTGAAGACAAAGTTGGAAGCTGCAACAGATTGATATCAATTTTCCTAGGCTGTTCATGTTTTGCTGCATCAACAAGGCCATCATCTATTGAGAAACCTGAATGACTCGGGGCTGCCGAACCCTCAGGCACACGCCTTGGACGTCCCCTTTTCCTTTTAGCACGTTCAGGTGAGGTGGTCGCAGTTGTCTGGGGAGTGGGCCCGCTATCTTTTGAATGAATTGAAGGTGTTGAAGTATCCAAACTATCCTGTAAACGTTTGGGACGTTCCCTTTTCCTTGTACCAGATTCATGTACAGTGAGTGCAGGAGGCGTCTCAAGAACAGGTGTATTATCAGCTTGAGGAGCTAAAGGAGTTGACAGGACATGAATATCTTGCACACGCTTGGGCCGTCCCCTCTTCCTCTTGCCAGATTCCTGTGGGGTGGCTGAAGGTGGTGTCAGGGAAACAACATTATTACTTTCTTGAGGAGGTGAAGGAACTTTAGGAAGTGAAGGAATTGGAGAAACCGTGGAAGGCAGAGGAGTTGAAGTAGCTGAAGGAACCATATCATCTGACACACGCTTGGGTCTGCCCCTCTTCCTTTTACTGGATTCTGGTGTCCCAGCTGATAGAGGGGTTTGTAAGGAAGGAGTGGCCAAACTGTTGGTTGCAGTACCATTAGCATGAGAAGCTCCATTTGTATTAACTCTATCAGGCTCCCCCTGGGATCTGTAGGAGCAGAAGGTGCTGCAAACATTGATGGAACACCAGCAGCCATCCCTAGTCCAGTGCCTCCAGCATACGGTCCAAATGGGGTCACACAGACAACTGAAGGTGAGTTTTGAGGGGTGAATGTGTGAAGCCCTAGTGGTGCAGGGAACATGGGGGTCAACATACGCAAGGGTTTGGCATCAACAACTTCTGAATCATTCAACGGTGAAGCTGTCTGCTGAGCCATTGTGAGCCAACAATTGATCTTTGGCCAAATCAAGTTTTAAGTCACTATTTCCTTCGTATCCTCCTCAGTTGTTTATAGATCATACTTCAGAGAAAACTGAAAGAGATGCATCATTTTGTTGGCACTTTTATAATATTATCCAAATCCAAGAGTAAATATCAAAATCATGAAATACTGAACCTCGAGTGTCTATTCCAGGTTAAAATAAGCACAAGCGAGTTAAGGATGCAATTTACCAAATAAATGGTATATACAAATGAGTTAACAATGCCATTCAAGAGATAAGAAGTAACTTCCCATTTTAATAGCAGCATGTTGAAAACGAATAAAAAATATTGCAATAGGTAGCGCTACAAAATTTGCCAAAAAGGGCGTTTAGGTTACCTCCATATTTATCATGTAATGAATCCCATGAGCTTCTGTGGCATTGTTTACATGTCATCGTGCCTAAGGAGGAACATTAGATCTCCACCACCAGCGGTGGAGCTTTGCACCGGACTAAAATGTTCCTGTTCCTAACCAATTCTGAGGAAAATCAGAGAGTACAATCATCATATACCTCTATATATGACTATGAGGGAGGGACGAACTGCGTTGGGCATGGTTGTACGGTTAAATAGGCTCTCTTTTTTTTTTCTTTCCAAAAAAATACATTTGATTGCCCATACAAGCAGGTACGAGGTACATAGATCCATCTATGTCCCAGCACAAGTAAGTCTTATCTTAGAAAAAAAAAATACACCTAGCTAAGGTTTCTTACCAGCGGAAGGATCGACTGTAGGCTGGGATGGATCAGGAATCCAATCGACGGATCGACGGTGGTAGTACCAACTTGAACTGGCTCTAGCTGCCTTCCCTTCTTCTCCTGCGGTGGAATCACCAGCCGCTGGCCTGGCTGCAGCAGTTCTTCTTCAGTGGAAAGATGGGGAAGGGAAAGGTGAAATGGAAGAAGAAGCAGCACCAGCAGCTAGAGCTGAAGCCGAGTGGCAGACCGGCAGCGGATTGCGGCCAGTGCGGCGAAGCGAGCTGAAGCTGGAGCCTGGAGCGGAATCGGCTCCGACAACGCAGCAGCGTCGATCGGCCATCCAACGGTAGCTACTCGCAGCTTCAACGGAACAGCACTAAAAGATAGTGAGTGGGCCCCACAGACCTAACAAAGGAACGATGCCCGCCCAGATTACAATTTCCAAAACATTTCGCAGCTATTTTCCGAACATAATTTTTTAGATTTTCTTTTCGGTCGACGACGTCCAGTCCAGATAAGCGAGGGTTCCATGGGCCGCCGCCGCCGCCACCGCCCCTCCTCGCCGCCGCCGCCGCCGCCGGCAGCGCCCTTGCCGGCAGTGCCCTTGCCGGACAACGACGACCTCCTCCGCGAGATCCTCATTCGCCTACCGCCGCTGCCGTCCTCCCTCCCCCGCGCCTCGCTCGTCTGCAAACACTGGCGACGCATTCTCTCCGACCCACAATTCCTCCGCCGCTTCCGCGCATTTCACCACCAGCAAGCCCCGATGCTCGGCTTCTACATCCTCGACTATGGAAGCCCCTACTTCACCCCACGCTGGACCCGCCCGATCGCATCCCCTCCGCGCGCCTCTCCCTGGCACTGCCCCGCGACGAGGATTGGAGATTCCTCGACTGCCGCCACGGCCTCGTCCTCATCCTCAACTCGGCGTGCCTGGAGATGACCGTGTGGGACCCCGTCACCGGAGACAAGCGGTGTGTGGCCCTTCCGCGGGGGTTCCCCACAGACCCACGTTTGCTTGTCGGCAATGGCGCGGTGCTCTGCGACGACGACAACCCCGGCCGGGTGCCACTCCAATCCTTCAAGGTGGTGCTCTTATGGACTGATCATGAGCTACTGGATGATGACTATGATGTGCTACGGGATGGCACTCATGTGTTTGCCTTTCTCTACGAGTCCAAGGCCGATGTGTGGAGCAACATCATCTCAACATCCGTCAGAGCTCCGCTTGCGCTGTTCAAGCCTAGCATCCTAGTTGGGAATTCACTCTACTGGTTGCTTCCTGGTTATGTGCATAGCGACATCCTTAAGTTTGATTTGGATAGGAAGAATCTAACTGTGATCGATACCCTAAGGAATGTACAAAGTGCCATTCGGTTTCAGATCTTACGGATGGAAGATAGCAGGCTCGGCTTTGCCATTGTGACAAACTTCACCATTCAGGTATGGGAGAAGAGGCCCGATTCCGAGGGTGGTGCCAAATGGATGCTTCATAATACCATCGATCTGCGCAAGCTCCTTTCACTGGGACCAAGCTCGGATGCATCCTGGATAGGGATAAGCGGGTATGATGAGGATGGTGATGCTATTTTTGTATCATTACGTCGGCGAGTCTTCATGATCCAACTCAAGTCACTGCAGTTCAAGAGAATTTTTAAAAAAGATGCCCCCATCTATCATCCCTTCACAAGTTTCTATACTACAGGTACCAATTATGTTTCTCTTGTATCTCGTTGTTGCAAAATCTTCCATGTGCTTAAACTTGATAGCAAAAATCATTGTCCATTGATAATATCTTACTTTGTCACATATAGCCAATTTTTTATTTCTTTTATTGTTACTGAACTGTGTGAAAGGTAGCAGTATAGCACATAAATTCATCATCAACTGTCTATTGCTGTACACATAAGTTATGCAATTTACTCTTTGTGTGACAATTTTTAGAACTGGTCTTTTTCACCTAAAGGTACATTCCTGTGAACTTTTGGAAAATTAAAAAAAAGGAAGAAAACCTAAGCATGAACCATCTGATATCTGAAATAAAGAGTACATTACATTTGGAACCACAAAGGTTGTTGTTGTTCTTTCATTTGATACTTATATCTTGGTTATCTCCCCATTAATCATCTACACTTATGTAACAGCAACATGTTGTCTTGCTTGTCCATCTAGGTCTGATGGGTACAATCGCTGATCGTAATTATGATATGCGTGATACATACTAAGAACATGAAGAGATTAGTTTGTCCATTGCCTCCATTATGTATATTTCTTTGTTTGATGAAGAACTATTCTACACATAGTAATGTGGGTTCCATATTTGCCCTTTCTCTATTTGGTACAGTACATTCTCTAAGTCACATTAATCTACCCTACCATATGAAATGTACAAATATATTCTTATGGGCATTGCTTCACACTAATAGTTATAACTTCGAAGTTGTACCTTGTTTATGATGTACAAGGCCAAATATCAGTTATATTTAAGTAGTTATGCTTATTTCTTAAAAACAATTCATATATATCCAGTACAGAATTATTCTACTGTGCATTTTGGTTTCCTTATTGCTTGGACTCATTTCTCTTGTAGGCAGGGGCATTGGCAGTGAAGACATTGGAGCTGATATTTGAACAACACATTGAGATGCCTATCTTCAGGTACCAACCTGTTATGGTGGTTGAACAAGCAATACAACTTTATTTGCTGCTATTCTTCTAATATATACCATTTGCATGCAACATCTGATTGATAAATTTAAGCAAACTATACCATCAGTGATTTATTAAACAGTGTTGTTTCAAGTGGGACGCAGAACTCCTAGAGTGTTCATTTGAGTTACCAAACTTATTAAACAGTATATCTGATGTCATTAGAAGGCTAAATAGTGATGTGGGTCTCCAATGCAGCTTTTATCGAGGGATTGTATTAAGCACCCTAGAGGGGACACCTTAGTCTATGTTTGTTTCCACTTTGGACTGTGAACATTGTTGGGATTTCAGTCACAATTGCAAACAAATGGGTATATTGTACAATCAGATTATAACAATCAATCCAACAATCCACCAATATCCTTCCCCCAGCTTGCACAGATTGTGATTTCTACATAAACCAAAGTGGGCACCTAAGTTGAAGGTATTTACTCAGTATCGCCACTGACATGTTTCAAAAAGGCGATAGGTGCTAAGACACTGATTAGCGCCTAGGACGCCTAAACGTAGATTAAACGTGATTAAGCGTTTAAAGATTAGTTACATATCTATTGATTGAACTGCATAAATATGTGAGAATAAATAGAAAAGGAAGGGCAATGCCATAACAGCCCACTCAGACCACTAAGGGTGGAAGCCCACTAGCCCATCTAATTTGAACACCATAAAACCCAACGATGACCTACCACCACTGATTCCCCGCTGCCAATCCTCATTCTCATGCAGCCATGCCTACTGTCCTCCGCCTGCGCACCCCATCTGTCACGCACCGTCTCCATGGAGCACCATCTCTACTCTTCCTGCACTCACCCCATCCGCTCCTCCATGTGCCCCACCTCTACTCCGCCCATGCACCCAGTCCTCTCGTCCTCCATTATTCCCTATGGAGAACTCGAGCAGAGGGTGAGTGAAATGGAGCAACTTGGTTACTTGGACCCCACCAGGTAGAGATGGATGGAGATATAATCCAAGAAACCATTTTGCCATCCTATTCTCATTTGTTCTCTTCCTTTCTTCACCATCCATGGGTTCTGATGTTCATACTGTGTTTCCAGTTAGTTTTTAGAACTTCGATACTGAACTGGAAAAGTTTCCAGTCCATACAGAAGTTCTAAAAATTGAAGCAACTCTTGAAACACACATTTGAAATGGTGTCACCCCAATAGCTTGATTTGTTAACATACAATCATAGGCACATTAGTTAAGTGTGGACCGATCAACCCATTTTGAATCCCTAGGGATAGTGGCGCTCCCTATAAGCCATCAACCATTTCATCAGCTTCTCACCTAATTTACCCCTGTAATAACATGCAGTCCAAAACCATTACCAATACCCTGATATACCTAAGGTGCTGTTTGGTTCGGCCTTAATGGCCTGTAACCCGTTGACGACGGTAATGATTTTCGTTGCTTTGTGTTTGGTTGTTCTGGCCAGTAATCAATTGTGGCGTAATCGGATGACGGCCAGTACAATTTCATTGCCCCTCATTTACGGGTGCCATCCAATGCCCTCGCAGCAAGACAATAAAATATATCGATCCAAACACATCCCGCTTTCCTTTCCCCGCAACGCTTACCGCTGTCAGCTAATTGCATTTACGTTGCCATTTCCACCAACGAAACCAAACAGCACCTAAGTGGCCATCCACCAAGTTTGCAACTAAACATTTGAGCAAATGTATTGACATTCTTATACTCCCATTCCTACCATCAACTTCTTTAGTATTCTGAATGTTTCTTGTCAAGTTGTTAGTCCATACACAATAAATAGCTTCATTGAGCAGATGTAGTTTTGTACTTTAGTTGAACCTCATTCTTTTTTTTTTCTCGAACACGCATGAGAGCTGCAAACCTTTATATTAAGAAGATGAAAAGGGGAGGGGGGAAGCCCCTACACAAAACAGACACACAATCTGTCTCTCTCTCTCTCTCAAAAAAAAAAGTAGGGGCAGGCAGACAAAAAAAACTAGGAAGGGCGACCACCAGAACACACACATAGGATATAGTCACTACCAAGCAGCGGGGCAGTCAGCAAAACTGGCGCCCTTAGCTCCAGCTAGACTCCAAAGCCTCACCTCTTCAATGGCCAGGTGACGAAGGGATTTTTTTAACCCCAGCTTAAAAATTCGCTCCCATGGGGAGTCGAACTCAGGACCTGAGGACTGCTAATGAGACCACTTAACCGATTCAGCTAGGCACCCTTTGGCTATTCCCAAGCATGAAGTGATTTTCCTACTGTGCTCTATTTGTGGATAGTGTTCTGTGATTTGTGAACCATCTACTTTATTACTTTCGTTTAATGACTATTAACTGCACATGGACACATTGAACTCTGTTTCAGAGCTTAATCACATGCTCTATGTTCTAATTATTTTAGTTGTTCCTTTTTTTTTTTCTGTCCATCATGGTACCTTCAAACCGTTTATCCAGCTGACACAAAACTAGGAATAATAGCCAGCTTACACATTCCAACAAGGCATGCCTTTGATGTTTACTGTTGAATGGCTGAAATTGATAGATATTATCCTTTGCGCTGTTGGGTACTACTGAAAGCCAAGTGAATTGATGATGCTGTTTACTTTGCAGATTCCCAGACACTCTGAAGTTGCCCAGAGCGAGATGAACAAATCACCATGATGCAGTTTTCACTTCGTTTTTCTTCTTTTGGATGCTGCTACATGCCTTCTATGTGGAATATGGTACTATAGCACTCAACTGTGGAGTGGAATTGTCAAATTTATCTGACGTCTGATGTTACTGCTGCTTAAATCCTGAAGTGTTTGACTCTTTCTATTGGATAATACTTGTCTGCTCATGATGCTGCAAGGTGGTTTCTGTGATTTTACTTGGCACAGATTGGCCATTTCATTTGGACCTTGATGCACATTCCCATATGTTTTACAGTGCAAGGGTTCAACAAATTTAACATATCACATTCATAGCATTGCACTTGTTTGGAATTTATGATAGGCTCACACCTCACACTATGTATGGCCACAGATATCCAAGTTCCCACTGAGTAGCAAACGTGCCCATTTTGAATGTACCATCCACTGTATTTCAAAGCATAATTGTTTTGGTCACGTAACTAGTGCTCGCTATATTTTTGGTTACTTAGTGCGAACTCCCTGTCCGAGCCATCTGGCGTCGCGCGCGCTCCTCCGTGGGATTCGCTGTCCACAGTATTCATCCGTGAGGGTGTGCAAGCCGAGGCCACCGGATTCGCTGTCTTCAAGCATGGAGATCAGGACGCCTAGCCGTGCGGGTGCGGCTCCTTCTTCGATGCCCGCGTGTCGTCTCGTCTGTGCGCATCGCCCGTCGGGGTGTCCGCAGACTCGTCCGTCTTTGTCCATGTGGTCTTGCCTTGTCATTGGCTCTCTGGATGCTTTTCTTCTCCTGTTAATCGGTGCTTACCGATGCTTCCAATCTTCAACTGTCCTTTATTAGTAAAGTCCCATCGATTTGCGATGCGACTATGAACTCTTGGGAGTCTTGGGCCATTTTCCTTCACTTCATGATCAATGCTATTTGTTGTGATCACCATTCTATCCTACTGTGCTCGGTCTTGGAGTAGTGATCTCTCTACTCTTTATTCGATTTGATTTGACACCTCTCTATTCTCATGAGTTCAAAGTCTACAAAGCAAGATTCATAGTTGAAGCAAAGACTAGAGGTATTTGCCGATGTACGTGCTGTGAAAGCAATAGCCTCTTGCTAGTGTTTTGAGAGCTTCTTTATATGTGCGAGACTTGTTTTTGTACTTCCTCCATCTCAAATTATAAATCATTCTAAAAATACTTTTGGAGAGTCAAAGTATATCAAATTTAACTAAATTTATTATGTAATATAATAATTTTATGATGTCAACTAAGTATATTAGATTCTTCATCAATATTTTTATAGTATGCCTAGCTATTTGCTATTTGATGTTATAAATCTTTATAATTTTTTCTATAATTTTGGTTAAACTTAAAATACTTTGAGTCTCTAATATTTTTGGAATACCTTATAATTTGAAATGGAGGGAATATTATATTAAACTTTGACTCAGTGCATAACTTATGCAGAGATCAGAATAAAACTTTATTTTTCAAAAAAAAAAAATCTTCCACAAAACAAATCATCAACTCGCATTAATTTCCTCACTCATATCTGTTAGACGTAATGGTCCGTTGCTTCTTGGGTTTGGGCAGTTCGGCCTCTTTAATTTTGTCCATAATTTTGTCTCTCTTTATCAATTTTCATCTTAGAAAATAGGAAATCAAAGTGTAGTGTGTTCCTCCTACTATATTTGGCTACACGCCTGCAATTGAGATCGAGTGAGAAAAACGCATTGGTCAGCACTTGGGAGCAAAGCATGTGGCTACCTAGTAGCTACACATTGGTTGCGGCAATACTAGTTCGTCATGGGGTTTCAATGATGAAAGATCTGGTTCACTGGCAGTGCTTGTTGAGCGTCCAGCGCGCTAACGAAGTAACAATCAAAGATAACATCGCTTTCCCATACAACAGCAAAGGAGGCAACTTTTGAGTTCATCTCATTTTCTTCAGAATATATACCTTTTTTCAACCAAAAGAACCATACTGATTCCACGCCAAGTAGGATACTGCAGAGATTGCCTGCTGACACATATTAGTCTAACAGAGCATGGGACACCGTGGTGTGATGAGCACTGATCGATCCAATAAAGTTAACAAAAACGAGCCATAAAAACACACGAAAGTAACCCTAAAGAGAATCCAGCTCCAACAATTCCAGTGATGCTAACCAGAGTTTGTTCTAACATAAACTACAGGGTAGTGTATTAGTACTGGTGCAAAATTACATATATCACCTTAACTGTCAAAAAAGAACTGTGAAGGTCGTTGCCAGCACATCAACGGCCTTAGAATTCCAAGCACTACAAAGGCATCAATCGTCCATTATCCCTAGATGTCAAGCGCTCCCAACACATTGCCTGTAATCCAACTGCTCAAATTGAGAATACGTTTTAAAACACAAACAACTAATGTGTTTCAAAATAAACTACGGCTATCAATAAATAACTGCTAATAACCATTAACTAAAAGGGACAATTGCATAACTGCCCTTATTTTAAGCTCTAACTTCACGTTTGCCTCTATTTTTTTTAACTTTGCATATTTACCCCTCTTTTTTGAAACTGAAACTTCCGTTTGCCCCTATTTCTTGACACCGTAAGCTGTTGGTAAATAATAGATTAAAAAAATTGCAAAAAGAAAAAACGAAGAAAGACTATACTACCCTTATCCTAAAGCCACAATCCCTCTCCCATTCTCCTCTGTTCGTTCTGGCTAGGTTGGCCCCGTCTGGGCGAGTTCACGGGTACCGAGGGCACGGCAGCGGGTGCTCCGAGCGGCGTGGCGGCCGTCGCTCTAGAGGCAGGGAGCGCGGGCGGGCCGAGCGGCGCGATGGCCGCCGCTCCAGGCGCGAGCGCGGGGGGCAGGCGGGGCAAACCGCGCGGCGTGCGGTCGGCGCGGCGGCCGACGCTCTAGAGGCAGGGAGCGCGGGCGGGGCCGAGCGGCGCGACGGCCGCCGCTCCAGGCGCGAGCGCGGAGGGCGGGCGGGGCAAACCGCGCGGCGCGAGGGCGCGGGTCCAGCTGCACGGCGGCGGCGGCGGTCGCCGCTCTAGGCGCGAGTGCGAGGGGCGAGCGCGAAGGCGGGCCCAGCTGCACAGCGGCGGCGGCAGGCGCGACGCGAGGGCGCGGGTCCAGCTGCACGGCACCGGCGGCGGTCGCCGCTCCAGGCGCGAGCGCGAGGGGCGAGCGCGAAGGCGGGCCCAGCTGCACGGCGGTGGCGGCGGCAAGCGCGGCGCGAGGGCACGGGTCCAGCTGCACGGCAGCGGCGGCGGCAGGCCCAGCAGCGTGGCGTGTGGCGGGTCAGCCAGAGCCCACTGTTCCGCCATCGCCGGAGCCGATCCCTCCGTCTCCGCGCGGGGCAATGGCATTCCCCTTCGCGTCGACGGGTAACCCCTTCCAGACGCCGGCTGCGTCGAATCCTTTCCAGGCGATTGCTGCGTCTGTTTCAGATACCGGCTCCGGCCACCTCGCAGGCGCCGTCCCTATCGCCCTCGCCGTTCTAGTTCAGCTTCCAGCAGCAGCCGCAGCCACAACAGCTAATGGCGCCGTGCAGCCACAACAACAAAAGCTGAGATGTGTTTCTTCAAAAAAAAAAAAAAAGTTGAGATGTACACGACGCATATGAAACCCACGACGCATATGAAACCCGCTGGGTACCAGCAACAGCAGCGGGGCCGGCTCTTCGGGTGACCGGCACGGCGGCAGGAAGTCGAGGGTATTTTTGTCTTTTCAACATACACTTAACACAGTTAACTGTCCTTCACAGAACATGGGCAACTGGAAGCAAACATGCAAAGTTAAAAAAATAGGAGCAAACGTACAGTTAGAGGTCAAAACAAGGGTAGTTATGCAATTGGCCCTAACCAAAAAGGTCAACAGAACTAACTTATCAACCACACATCCAGCACATGCAATCACTTTATCGATAAGAAAAGATGGACTTAAAATTCAAGGCTAACCTCACTATTAATTAAATATAGATATCATCAACCACATTTCTAGTACCATTGATATATCTTAAGCATTAATAGTGTGAATGGTTTTCAGGTAGGCATGGGGTTGATATTTGAAGTGCAGAATCTTATGTTAATCGATTGCCTATTCAATGAAAGAGAAACCATACCAAATTAACAGCTGTAATTGCACCCGTACATATTGCATTCACATATGAATTGCATCCATACATATCAGGTTAGCCGGTGTACAAAAAAAAAAACACAAGTATGCATGCAAGCCCAAACGCCTACAAACAAACAAAATGTTTTGTTTCATATTTACTGAGATTTTGGGAAACAAGCAAGATAATATGAGTACGTAGCCCATAAGAAAACCAGTGTGGAACATTCAAATGAAATAGACTGATAAACAAATCGAAGTTAGTATTCATATAGGTCCACAATCTGAACTAGGAAACAAATGAGGTCAATAAGAGCTTTTAGGAATACATCTCAACATTCTTGCCAGCTTGCGAGACTCCAAAACCCCATGTGCATGTTAGCAAGACAATGTAATATGCAACCTCTAAATTGGTGCAGAAAATGCACAAAAAGAGAGAGGTACTTCAGCTCTCTGACTTAACAATCACTATACTACTTTACATCATGACAGAGTAATGCAGGTCTGACCAGTGAGCAGTGTCAAACAGCCAACAGATCCCACCGAGAAAAGGATAGCCCTATGTATTGGGATTAACCGTAAAATATACAACCAAGAATTATGACTATTTTTTAACACAGTAAGCATCTTATGAGAATTATGCTCCTAGTTAATTCGACTTGAACAAGAATCACAGCAGATAAATTGATAGTGCCAATCTAATAATTTGACAGCAGCAACGCATAAAGTATGTCTGCCCTAGCTTACAACATACATAACATATATCCATATCCTAGCTATAATGCTAATGATACATACACTCCTACTCTCTGCCCTTGGAAGTTGAATTATTGTACCAAGTTAGTCATAAGCTTTCAGGGTGTGCTGATATATCCTTCGTGAGAATAAACCATGAGTCCAAGTACTAAAATAGGTCTATTCAACCAGGAGTCCAACTATTTAAATATGTTTATTCAGCTAAAACATCATTTATTGTCGGTTTACTTTCCAAATAAAACATATGCTTTGCATACACAATTGCACTTATGCGGAACATCATAGACATATACGACTTTAAAAACATGTACAAACTGCGTTTACATGAGGACACAGGAGGCAACCATAAATTACTCTGTATTCCTGAAGAAAGTACTAGCATCAATCATAAAGGGAACATAGGAAGGGAGCAGGAAAACAAGACAAGGTGGTGGAGCAGATGAAGGGCGGCAACATTTCTTCTGCTAAAATAATTTACAACAAAGCAGCTGATTTATGTATGTATGTCAGCATCCAGTAATCCCCTAAGTTAAATAATTGCTCCCATGATTTTCAATTCCTACCAACGATGCACTATTCAGAATGCAAGAAAGAGCAGATCATATGCTGAATACACTCTGTTTTTTACTAAAAAAAGGAATTGTTTATGCCACAAATAACACATCAAAGCCAATAATTCTAGTCGAGCAAAGCAGCATGGGATCAAAATTCACACACATATGGTCCATCCAAGGTTTTTTGTACCAGTAAGAACAATGGTTCAGAGTTTCAGACACGAAATACCAGAGTCTATCTCAGCAGATTATAGCTCTTCATTTTCTTCCTACTCTAACCAAGCCCATGTAGGATATACTTCGGTGCTATCTGCTTCAGATAATTAAGCCCAACAGAGCATGGGACCATTCAATGACTGATGAATTCTAAAAGATATAAACATGCTCGAAAAAAAAACAAATTAAGGAGAAATGGAATGAAGCTAGCATTGATAATTTGACTCATGATAAAGAGTCTGTTCCAACATAAAACACATATATGTTTTACCTTAACTATGAAGACCGCTGCCTGCACATCAATACCATTAGCTATTCAAGCACTTGAGATACCCACCCTTTGCCCATCATCCCTAGAGGGTGCTTCCAATGCTGCTGACACATACACACATTGCCAAATTGGGAAAGTAACATCAAATGTCTAGGTAATATATTTGATCAAACCAAAAATATCTTTCAAATAAACTACAAGGATAAATGAGTTAGTGCTAACGATTACCAAAAAGGTAAAGATAAATAACTTATTATAAAGATCCAGATAGGACATAAGACTATAAAAGAGAAGATGGGTTCAAACTACTCTTTTTTTTCAGTATATAGATATCACCAACCACATTTCTGTGTTGCTGTGTGACATTGACACATCATAAGCATCCAGGGTTTCAGATAAGACAATGGGTTGATATTTGAATTGTAAAAAGGTCATGTAAGGTAATGGATTTCCTACTCAATGAAAGAGAAACCATATGAGATTAACAGGTGCAACTGAACCCATACATATGAAATTGAATCCATGAATATCAGGTTAGATGGTGTAACTGCTGAATAAAACAGTTTTTTTTTTCTAAAGGAAAGTTTCATGTTACACTTGCATTACTCACAATTGTTGAGCACAGCTCCACAAATAAGCAGACTACAGAAGGATACAGAATGTCATGGCGCAAAGACTAATAAGTACCTGGAGTGCAGAAGTTAATGTAGGGAACAGCGCAGCAGATGCCGCGGCCCTCACATACTTTCTTCATCAATCCAGACTTCATATCAATAGTAAAGAGACCATCTTGCACACCCACAAAAGCAACACAAACACTTTCCGCAAAGCCAACCAGACAATACTTGAGGTCCAACAAATCAACAACAAGCGGGAACAGGGCCTTGAGATCAATGATTTTGCACAGCATCCATCCCGCACCATAGACATCATCCTCATCATATGACCACAGGCATAGCTCAGTGGTTTTCTCCACCCTTGCGAATCCGAGCCGACCATCCTCCATAGTTGTGAGCTCAATTGCCACAAAGTCTGTAAATATCTTATCGGTACGTACATTAGGTAGACTTATCACAGACATTTGTTGCGTGCCCAAATCATACTTAAGGAGTCTGCGATAGCCACTTAGTATGAATACGAGTGCGTTCCCCACAAGGGCACTGCGCGTCCATTCCACGTTGTGACCAGGGTGATAATGACGATCACCATAGGTGGGCTCGCCCCACGCACCGGACTCCGACGAGTAGATGCAACAGAACATGTCTTTGTTGTTGGTGCCCATGAGCACGACGATGAAGGGTCCGCGGTGGCAATCGAGGTGATCGCACGCGCCAGAGCCAGTGGCAGCACAGAGCACCGTGGCTTTCAGTATCGCATGTTTTAGGAACGAAAACGACGGCGGGCTGGGCACCTCCACCCGCTGGTCCGTGATTGGGTCCCAGACGATGAAATCATTGTAGGCGCTGCCGTTGAGGAGGACGCGGCCGTGGCGAGCGTCGAACGACCGCAGTCCGTAGTGGTCAGCGCGGGGCGGGCGGAAGGATGACGTGGGCACGAAGCGGGCGGAGGAGTCTCTGCCGTCCCAGTAGCCGTCGCACAGGACGCCGAGCATGGGCGGCTTGGCGCGGTGGAGGAGCTCGAGGCGCCTGCGGCGGAAGGCCGGATCGGCAACGAGGCCGCACCAGCGCCTGCAGGCGACCGCGGCGCGGACGAGACTCGCTGGGTCGTCGGGCGGCACACGGAGGAGGACCTCCTCGATGAGCTCGTGCGGCAACGACGGCGGCATGCTGCGGATCGGATCTGAGCGCGAGGGTTTGGCAATTTTGGTTGGTCGGACAATGCCTCTCTTTCGTCGCGGCGTCTTCATCTTCTTCGCACGGGAGGAGGCGGCGGCGGAGGCGGAGGCGGCCGTAGAGGGCTTGCGCCCAACCGCGGCGCACCACCGCACCAGCCGCGGCCCCGGCCCCGGCCCCGGCCAGCTCCACGCCCAGCCGCGACCCCGGCTCCGGCCACCTCTGCGCCCACGGCCGTCCCCGGTCTTGGCTTCAGCCATCCCCGTCCCCAACCCCAGTTGCGCCGGCCCCGACTGCGCCGTCATCTCCGCCCCGACTAGCTCCACCCGCTGGTCCGTAATTGGGTGGGTCCCAGACGATGAAATCCGTGTATATATGTTACGTACACGGATACTTTAGTTTCAGTTTGAGATCATATCGATTTTTTTTCTCTTTTTTCGCGAATATTAGGGCACTCCCCATAGAACATTAATGGTAAGTTTTCTAGAAACTTTTGAAGGCCAACATGTTTTGGAAAACCAAAAGCCTAAAAACACGTTTTGAGTAGTTTATGGCTTTTGGTTTTCGGAACTTTTTAAGCTTTTGGAAGGTGCTAAACCCAACATCAAAAGTTCCTAGGAAACTAGAAACAAACCGTCCCTTAATTAACCTGACAGCTAAACAAAGAGATATTACAAATAGAGAAACCGTTTCTTCATGGCGAAATCGAGTCTACTCGCGAATCAAGAAGGAAAGAAACCACCCGTGGAGCGTTGGGGAGACTCGAGTTGTTTCGATCCCTTCCTCTGAATCCAGTATTCCGCCGCCGTCGTCGCGCCCGTCAGCTTGGGTGCGCTCCCGCGATTCCCTGTCTGCACGCGCTCTGGTGCTTCCTCCCCCGCAACCTCCTGTGGACTGAGCGCCGCACCCATCTTGCGCGCGCGAGCTCTGTGTCCGGCCGCAGAGGTGACTGGTTCAGGGCTTTTTACATATTCACCATTATAACGAAAGTCACTCGCTCGATTATCACTCTTAGGGAGACGCTTATATCTTTGACATTTTTGTTTCGCTGGCCATTTATTTTTACCACATTTGCCAATGTGGCACGCCACGACAGCTTGACACGCTGGAGAGGTGAAGAATCATGGCCCTAGTTGGTTTCGGTGATTAACGACAATTAGAGATTATTATGGCTAACGTGTGTTTTGCAGAGGCTATGCGTAGCCTAGCCATTGTGATCAAGGAGAATGGGCTCTAAAGGTCATCACTTAGCCCCCAAGATGGATATCGTTTCGGTTGTTAAGGAGACATGATGAAGACCCTAGAATGATAGGCTAAGTGCCATAAGGAGATGAAGGGCACTTAGAATTAGATAGGGCTTCTCTTTTTACCTTTGACCGTACTATTAAGAGGGGTTGAGACTAGTAGCTTGACTTAGGAAAGCTTCATGTTTAGGTGTGGTGCACACTTGATTTCCTTAGCTCTAAGCAAGCCTATGGTGACCGTAAGATAGCCTAGAACAACTTCCATATTCATCGCGACGAAAAACAGAGTTGTCAAAATCATTTTCTGGGCGACGGACGCTCCTGGCAGGGGCGCCGGACGCTGTCTGACGCGTCGGACAAAGGCGCAAAGGCGCCGGACGCTGGGTGGTTGAGTCCACAGCGTCCGTCGGCCTTCCAGAGAGGTTGTTTTCTGGCTAAGTTTTTCAGGGTGCGTCGGACGCTGCGGAGAGCGTCCGTCGACCTTCCAGAGAGGGTGTTTTCAAACCCTAGCCAGATTTCAGCGTCGGACGCTGTGGCTGAGCGTCCGTCGCCCAGTGACGTAGCGTCCGTCGCTGGGAACAGTGTGTCAGAACTAGCCGTTAGACAGAGGCGTCGGACCGTCCGTCGCCTAGGCGTCGGAGCGTCCGTCGCCTCAATTATGAACAGAAACTAGCCGTTGGGCATGCGACGGACCGTCCGTCGCTTAGTCGACGGAGCGTCCGTCGCCAACTTAAAATGCCAGCCCGAGGCAGTTTTCAGAGGGTCTATTTATAGCCCCTCTCACTTCTCTCCCACTGTGCGGTTGCTCATTTGAGTTGCTGAGTTCGTTGAGAAGGTTGGGAAGAGAGCAAGAGCCCTAGAGAGAGAGAGTGATTCGCGAATCCATCCATCCTCTCTCTAGTTCATCCAAGAGTTCAAGTGTGCATCCTCTAGTTGTGAAGCTTGAGTGAGTCAAGCGAAGATCGAGGCTTGTTACTCTTGGTGATCGACATCACCTAGACGGTCCGGTGGTGTTCGGAGGAAGGTGATCGCCGGAAGATTGTCGGCGGCCCTTCTCCATCGACGTTGTGATCGGTTGTGGGCGATTCACCGAGCCGGAGTGGCGAAGAATCAGCCCGTAGAGAGCACTCACCCCTTGCGCGGGATTGAGGGGGAGCTATACCTTGCGAGGTGCTCCAACGAGGACTAGGGGGGAGTGTCGACTCCTCGATACCTCGGCAAAACATCGTCGTGTCAAGCATCTCTTTCCCTAGCTCTCTATTACCGCATTACTTTCCGCACTTGTCTTTCATTTTATACTAGAAGTGTGTAGGAAGTTTTCGCTTTTCATTGCCTTGTTACCGCTTTCTAGCTAGGACACACAAGGGGTAGGCACTAGGGGGTTAATTGGCTCTTTATAGGTTTAATTCTTGTTTAGAAATTAAAAAGAGCCCAATTCACCCCCCTCTTGGGCATCTTGATCCTTTCAAGAGGGCACACGAAATGTCCTTCTCGCCCTTGCCCATTTACTCAGTACTGCCCGACTTGTCGGGCCCTCCCTCTCTCTCATTTCGTTCGCCGCTGCCGACGCCATCTGCTCAGCCCGCCGTCACCTCCCCCCTATCCCTCCCGACGCCTCCGCGTTCCAGGGGCCGTTGCAGCCATGTCGCATAGGGCCGAGTCATCCAGCTCGAGTAGGGCGATGAAGAGGCAGGAAAAAGGCGTGCGCTCGGATCTCCCGCAGACTACGGCGTATCCGGTGGGTAAAGAAACCGAGCTTCCTTTGGTTCTCTGTCCCCATTGTCACCTTGCTCGTGTGATAGAGCTTCGAGTGAAGCAAGATACTCCGAACAAGGGTCGTAGCTTCTTCAAATGCCCAAGAAACGGGGTCAGTTTGTGTTTTGTTTGCTTGCTGGTTGAAATTTGGAATCTAGGGTTTTAGTGTTCTAACCCACTCCCCCATTGTTTGTAGAATCCGAAGTTATGTGGCTTCTATATGTTTCAGAAGGAGTATTTTGATGACCTGATTGATAAGAAGATCATCAGGGTGAGCTGTGAGCTGATTGAGGGACTACAGGAATGGAATGAAGGGATAGAGGACAGCGAAAATGGTAATGAGGGTTCCAATGACATGCACTTTAATGAACTGGAGAAGAAGGTGGAGAAAATGATGTGGAAAATGAACTTGTTGATTGTTGGTCTTGCAATTGTTGTATTTGGAGTTCTTGTGAAATATGTTGTAATGACCTGATGTAATTTAGATGGTAAGGAAATGAACCTATTGTTTGTATGAATCCCATGTTTTTATGGATCTATGATCTTCAAGCTGTTTGATTGATAGAATATGTGTCAATGGAGTAATTTTGAATGAATGAATGTGTACCAATGGTGTAATTTTGAATGAATGAATGAATGTGTACCAATGAAATAAAATAAAAGCAGATCAAGGAAACAAAATAGAAGCTCGCAGAATTGACATCACTACAACATATCACATAATTGAGATGTCTTTCACATCCATTAGATCATGGTCTCATTGTTACACATTAGAACAGAACACATAGAACCCTTAGGTCTAATTGTTTGCCATTACAACTGATTCAAAGATGCTCAACATAGAGTAGAAGATAATGGTCTAATTGTTTGTCATTACAACCGATTCAAATATGCTCAACATAGAGCACAAGTTCATCAAAATAAAGGTTTTGGTCACATCATCCAAAAGCCCACTTCATTACATAATATTAAGGTCATGCAAAAGAAAGGTTTTGGCCAATTACATCGTACAAAAGAACCTTCAGGTCTTAGCATATGAAGAGCATCCATGTTCACTTGCCCTTTCCTCCTCTCTTCTTAGGTGCAGTTTTCTTCACTTTAGTTGCCAGACGCTTCTTTCTTGGTGTAATTTTCTTGGAGCCTCAGTCTGCTCTTCAGCTTGTGGGAACAGTATCCTGTCAACATGTGCAAATTAAATTAGCATGGCATCCTGTCAACATGTGCAACTTGGTGTCATGTTCTTTAGGGCTTATGAGAACAACAGTACCTTCTAGTTGATGTTTCTGGGACATAAACTTCCAAAGGCATCACATCTTGGACTTCTTCTTGGGCTTCTTCTCTTGCTGCCTGAGTCCATTCAATTCTGGTAGCTAGGACTTCTTCTCTTGCTGCTGTTGCTGCTTTTGCTTCCCTAGCTGTTGCTGCCTTCAGTTCTGCTTCCTGAGCCTCCTTGTTTGCTTTTGCTGCTACTTCCCTTGCAAGTGCTCCTCTTGTCCTTGGAGTTAGTGATGTTGCTGCTGCTGCATCACCACAATCAGACTTCTTCTTCTTCATTCCCACCTTGACAGACTTCTTCTTTGTTCTCTTCCTACATAATTTAACAAACAAGGCATGGGTGAGCAATAAACACAATAAGTTCAAGTGAGTAAATAAACAAGGCTGTGGGTGGCACCTTTTCTTTGTTCCAGTGAGGGAACATTTCCAGCTACTAGCCCTGTGACCATACTCCTTACAGTTAGGGCATCTGACTTGCCTAGTAGCCTTTCCTCCTGTCTCTCTTGCTGGTTTGACCCTATTCTTCCTCATTCTTCCAAGTTCTCTCTTCTTCTGCACAGGTGGCTGCAATTTGAAACCTTTGTCCACATCAGGCCACTGAGTCCTATCAGTGATGCTAGGAATTATGTCTGCATAAGCTGCTGCAAACTTGACTAATGAGTAGTAGTTGTCCACAAATGAACCCATGTCAGGCTGCCTCAAGATGGTAATCATAGTCAAGGCATGTGGACATGGTTTTCTAGTCACTTGCCACTGCCTATATGTGCAAATGTGCTTATTTAAGTACACAACACGCCTTCTAACTTCCTCATCCTTGTAGACCTCTGTCACCTCAGCTTCATTAGGATGACCTTTGGAAAACTTCAAGTGAGCTAAGCCCCTAGAGGAAGCATTGAGTTGATGGATCACTGCAGGTAATATCCCTGGAGGCATAGCTGCAACAATCTACCTTCTTTTGGCAAATAAGACCATGATCTGCTGCCTAATAGCATCTACCATGCAATGCAGGGGCAAGTCCTTGTGTTGTTTGATCCAAGAATTCCAAGTTTCTACTAAATTGTTATTAATGTAATCACACTTGATTTCAGCAAAGAACTTGCTTCTGGCCCAAAGAAAAGGATGGTGATCCTTCAACCATTTCTCTACTTCTGGACTAGCAGCCAACACTCTGTCAAAGAAAAATTTGAACTTATGTGGAGAATATGCTCTAGCAGCAGGCCACATGTTTTTCCATACACATCACCACTATAATACTTCTTCATGTTTTCCATAAGATGCCTAAAGCATTCTCTCATCTCTGCCTGTGGAAAGATAGTCCCAACAACTGCCTCCAACCCCTTGCATGCATCTGTGCAGATAGCTAAATGCTCCATGGGACCAATTGCTTTCCTAAGCTGTTCCATAAACCAAACCCAGTTTTCCTTTGTCTCACCATCAAAGAACCCAAAGGCTAAAGGGAACATCCAATTGTGACCATCTAGAGCTAATGCTGCAGGCATGTGGCCATTCCACAACCCATTAAGAGTTGTGGAGTCTACACTAATATAAGGCATGCACCCATTCAGAAACCCATCTATACTAGCTTTGAATGCACAAAAGAATCTACTAAATCTAACCTTGCCTTGGTCATCAGTTATAGTGTCTATCTCTACCACACTACCAGGTGATTTCAGTTCTATCTCTGCCTTGAACCTATACAACCAATCAAAAGAATCATTCCACTTACCAAACAACTTTTCTGATGCTCTCTTTGTCCCATTGTACACTGTCTGGTAGGGGATCTCAATGTTGTACTTCCAATACAATTCCTTCTTCACTTCTGATGCCCCCATGGTTGGTTTCTTCTTCAGCAATGGAATTGCTCTCTCTGCCACCTAGCCAATTGATGCCATCCTGCTCACAACTCTTTGTGTAGATGCACAATTGTGGACTCCCTTATTTATTTGCATCTGCAACTGTAATAAACATCCATAAGTAAGTACAACAAATTAAGTACAACAAGTTTACTAGTAGATAAAAAAAGGAAGAACAAATGCAGATAGTGTACCCTGACACTGCCATCATGCTGAGTCCTAGCTCTAAGTTTTCATGGGCAGCCTAGAGCAGCACAACAAGTCTTGAACCTGTCTTTGTCTGAATGTTGGGTATCAAGCTCAAACTCCTTAACTATAGCATGTTGCCTAATAGCTAGCCTAAACTGATCCATGTTGGGATACAGAATGCCTACAGACATATCAGGATTTTCCCTGTCCCATTCATACATTGGTTCTTCATCAACTAAGTCATCAACATTAACAGCTGCCTCATTCATTTGTTCATGCATCTCAGCTGACATGGCTGGAATTGGCACATCTTCCCTATCAGCTGGTTGTTCTGGTTCTTTAGCATTCTTGAATCCCATTGCCTCAAGTAACTAATCCTCATTAACAAGTTCTGTAGCTAAACCATCATTTTTAGGGTTCTCTTCAATGGTCAGAGTGGCCCAATCAACTACTGCTACAGGCTCTTGCAAAGGTGGTGATGGAGTGCTGCATGTATCACCACCACCTTCAACATCATCAGGCTCTACACTTGGTTCATTGGTAACACCAGAGACACATCTAGCCTTAGACCAGCAGAATTCACATTGTCATTACACTCTTTCCTCACAACATCTATTGCAATAAAAGCCTGCCTCTCATTCCATCTATCCCTAATCATTTGCTGTACATGCTCATCCTTCCTCAACTTCCACTCAGAGCCAGTATCTTGGTCCAGAACCCAGATTGAAAGTGTCTGAGAAAACCCCCATATGATCTTTGTGGTTAAGTCATCATGAAATCGAGCAAGAGAGTACTGACTGTTCTTATCAAACCAAATGACATGTTCTTGCTCTGCCATGTCCAGTAGCCCATACTCACCATCAACAACGTATTTTCCAACCTTAACAACTAGTCTAAACGCATTGCCAGGATCGATCCTGCCATCATCATAAACACAGTGAAACGCATGAGGAACTACTATGTTACTCTGCCCCAAAACTACACATGCGTCCAGGTTAAAAGACTTACCAAGGAGGGGGCTCAGTGTTGTCCATTGCGGTACTGGATCCCTTGCGACACGATAGATGTTGTCCTCCTACATAAGTAGCCTACGAAGAGAAAACAGAGGAAGACGAAGTAAGCGCGGGCCTATGAAGCCTAACCCTAATCGAAGCTGAAAGGACCTTGATGTCACCTAGCAGGACTAGAGGGGGTGAATAGGCCTGTTTAAAATAACTTCACACTTTTCTGTTAGCACAGGCCCAACACTGCCGGCCTTGGGTCCGGCACTGCCGGGGTGCCCGGCACTGCTGCTCTAAAGCCCGGCAGTGCTGGCCACCAGGACAGAACTAAGCATAATTCAAAATGTATAACTAGAATGGAAATTGTGCTTGAATGAAAACCTTCCTAAAGGTGTAGGAAACCTCTAACACCGCTTGAAAGTAGTAGCAACACACCCACCAAGTAGATCGGGACCAAACCCTAGAAATCACCTTGAGGACAAATACAAGTGAAGCAAACAATACAAACACAAGTGACAAAAGATTTATCTCATGGTTCAGTGTCGCCACCAAGGCTGGCCTAAGTCCACGTTGTTGAGGTTCACCACACAAGGCTTAAGCTCGCCACACAAGGCTTGTCTTTCTCTCGTTCTCAAATCAAGAGAGTGAACTCTTGAAGTGAGGGGTGATTTACTAGCTGCAATGAATGGTTACAAACCTCCCGGGGCTGCCACATAAGTTGGCAAGCTCCACGGGCGACGCTCTAGCCGGCTAGGAGCAAGCTCCAAGAGTAACGAATGCAATCCACCGGCTTGAACGCGAACCAAGTGCTCTAGGCAATGAAGAACAGTTTGGGCTGCTCTCTAATGGAGTTTGGAGGTTCAATCTCTCAAAGGATTGGAGAGGAATCAAAGGAGAAGCTTGAGGGGCTCCAATGGAGTTAGAGAGAGGGAGAGAGCTGTTGTTGTGAGCACTGGGGAAGGGAATGGTCGAGATGACCGTTGGGGGCAGCAGGAAGGGGATATAAATACCCTCTGCTGTCCAACGAATACTTTAAGTCCCGACACTGCTGGACTCAGGCCCGGCACTGCTGGATAGGTCCGGCACTGCTGGACTTAAGCCCGACACTGCTGGACTCCCAACACTGCTGCTCAGGGGAACAACACCGCTGTGCTGCCCAAAAATACTCCGAATGAAAAACTATTTTTGCAGGGAGTCTGGGCAAGGTATGAGAGGATGTTTGGTAGAATTTGAGCACTTGGTTGCATATTTAAGCATGCATATTGCATCCCCCTTTGTAGTACGACATTTCCTAAACTCAAATTCAAAACATCAAATAATTTAAACGCTTTTGAGTTGGTCACCGCATCCTTTGATAATTTGGGGCTGCACCATTGAATGTATTGTCCTCATTCTTATAATACCTTGAGCATGTGTTTGCAATCATCATTATCTCATCTCTTTGAGCAAATACACCTTAGAGCTTGTGACTTGAGTCTTTCCAACACATATGAATTCATCCCATGGCTTCAAGTCACTTCCACTAATGAATTGATCCTCAACATAATATGACTCATCATAGCTCAATTAGTACTTCGACTCAATGCAAGTACTCTCTTCTTCACCTTAGCCATAGTACCTCGGTCTCCTTGACCTTCACCTTTGCTTAGTACCTCAAAGTCCTTTCCTTGCTATCTTCACCCTATCAAGTCATACTCAAGTCACATCATATTAAGCATCGATTGAAAACCCTTTCTTCAATATTGTGATCCTTGATTGAATATCTTGTAGATATGAATGTTGAGATCAATCAAGCTTTGATATATGAGATTCCATATCAATATGGTGAAGCCAATTCACAATTCCTTAGATCCTCCTTATTTTGGCTTGACACTCCTATCACTCACTTCAATCTCTATCTTCAAACTTCTAGCTTGATCATATTAATGCAAAGTGATTCTCCAAATCTTTGTCCATACAAGCAAACTAAAGTAGAGATCATATTATATCCAATATACATTGTCTTCTTTGTCATTTGACCTTTGCTTGGTGTTTTCTCACTAATGCACTATTGATTCATTATTTAATCCTTGATCAACACTAGTCCACTATCCAACTCTTCTTATTCATGTAAAGCAAGCCAATATAGAGACCAATCCATAACTATCAACTCATGTCTGATTTGCCATTTGTCAAGTATGCTTGCTTTCACATGATACTATGATATCCCACAATATAGAAGTCATTTCATTGATTCCATTTGCATTGTTGTCTTTTGCTTGAACTAGATTATTCCCATGATCTTCCAATACAACAATACATAATTTGACCTTTATCTCAACACTGTGTGGAATACCATCAAGTTTGTTTTTCTTGTTGAACCTTTGACACACTTAGCAAACTTGTTAGACCTATAATTGTGTTGTTACTCAATTCACCAAAACCCACTAAAGGGCTAGATGCACTTTCACAAGCGGCCATGAACCCTAACCCTAATCAAAGCCGGCTTCGGTTGCAAAGGGGGAGAGAGACCATATACCTTTGATCCTTGGCAGCGGGTTCAACCGGCGGGGCACCAATGGCAAGAGCTGCAGTCGTCGTGGTGCGGGACGGGCGGAGGGAGCAGGAGGCGGCCGCGGCGGCGGCACCGGCGACGGGCGGGCTGAGGAAGAAGGCGTCGGTGGGCGAACGAAATGGGATACAAGGAGGTTAGGGCGGCCCGACCCGACGCGTCGCCAAATAAAGGGACAAGGGCAAGGAGGACATTTCGCGTGCCCTCTCCAGCGTGTCTTACTGTCGTGGCGTGCCACATAGGCAAATCTGGTAAAAAAAAAGGCCAGAGAAACAAAAATGCCAAAGATGTAAGCGTCCCCCTAAAAGTGATAATCGAGCGAGTGGTTTTCGTTATAATGGTAAATATGTAAAAGCCCACTGGTTCACGCCACATCCGTGCTCGCCGTCGCCGGCCGCCGGCCACCGACGACGAGCCTCCACCTCTGCTCGCCGACCGCCGGCGACGAGCCTCCGTTTCCGCCCCTCCGACAGTGCGACGTGGATCCACGTTCCCGTGACTTAATCCCCTTCCCCCTTCTCGATCTCCTCTTCTTCCTCCTCTCTCCATTCCCGCCGGCCACCGACGACGAGCCTCCACCTCTGCTCGCCGACCGCCGGCGACGAGCCTCCGTTTCCGCCCCTCCGACAGTGCGATGTGGATCCACGTTCCCGTGAGTTAATCCCCTCCCCCCTTCTCGATCTCCTCTTCTTCCTCCTCTCCCCATTCTTGATCTGTTTGTGCAGTGCAGTTTTAGTGGCTTTGCTTGAATGCAGTAGATGGCGTCTCCTGGTATGAGCAGTGCTAGTGCTAGCGCTACCATAGGATCTGCATTCACAGGCACAACAGACATCAATGCTCCACGTGTTGATGTTGTGGATGACAATCTACCTTAGTCCGATACTCCAAGACACACACGTATCCGATACGTTTTATTATTTTTGCGAAATTCATACGCGTATGTGTGTTATGGGATACCTGACCCAATTACAGGATACGACTCGGCCCAATTAGCGGAGTGTGCAGCATATCCAACTCCCATCGCCGCGCCCCATACCTTCGCCCGCATCCCTCACCCGCGCCGCATCCGATTCCCGTCCCCCGCGCCGCGAAGAAGACGAGCACCGCCCCTGCTCGCCGGCGCCGCATCCCTTCACCCGCGATTCCTCCCCGCGCGGTGACGCCACGAGGGCTGCTCGCCGCCCGCCGGCCACCGGCGACGAGCCTTCTCTCACCGGCGACAAGCATCCGTCCCTGCTCGCCGGCGACGAGCTCCGCCCCTGCTCGCCGGCGCCGCATCCCTTCACCCGCAATTCCTCCCCGCGCGGTGGCGCCACGAGCGCTGCTCGCCGCCCGCCGGCCACCGGCGACGAGCCTTCCCTCGCCGGCGACAAGCATCCGTCCCTGCTCGCCGGCGACGAGCTTCGCCCCTGCTCGCCACTTCGCCCAGCCGCCAGTGGAGTTTCCGCGCTCCGCCAGGCGCCAGGCTGCGACGGGCCGACGGTGAGTTTCCTTCCTCCATTCTATCTCCTGTGCTTCAGTTCGTAGTCGTAGCTGCAAGCTGTGACTTTCGGGTTGGATGCTCAGGAGGTTGATGTTGTGGTTGACAATGAGCCAAATGAGGAATATGAACTTGCTGGTTGCTGCTGCATGAATTGCAAGCCTAAATGCCTTTTATTGCTTTCCTAAATTTGAGACTACTATATTTGAGACCTTCAGAATTAGTGTCCTATAATAATAGTACACTTCAGTAGTTATTTGAGACCTTCAGACCTACTGCATGATTTGCATTATTATCATTTTTATTTTATTTTTTAAAAATATTAAACGTATCCGCGTATCGGGTTTTTTGAGAAATTGCCGTATCCGTATCCGTACAAATGAGGAATATGAACTTGCTAGTTTCTGCTGTGTCGTAATAATAGAACACCTAAGTAGTTAATTACAACGTTTTATTGTTATCAGTTTTAAATTTAGACCTTCATTATTATTATTATTGTTTTTTAAATAGTAAACGTATCGAGTATCGGGTTTTTTTTAGAAAATTGAGTATCAGGTTTTGACAAAGTTATTTTCGGTTCTAACTTTATTTGCTATCTTGATAATTTCTCAAAATGGCTCAAGCAGTATAATTGATATATTTAGATAACAAATACATGTATATATATACTCAAAATAAGTTGCCCTTGTGGGAGGTAATGCTGCAATTGTGCAGCTTATAGCCTGTTACAGCTTTGCTTCACTTTGAGAGGGGTTACGATCGGAACTGTGCAGTAACAATTACAACTTGGAGTCTGTTTGTACCCCCGTTTTTCTTAGGACCATATGAGTTAGCCTTCGAAAAGTGTTGTTTACCTTTTCTGTTGGATTCTTTGCTGATTCTCCAATTTAATACCAACCAGTTTCACTTTGTTAGGCATTTTCTTTTACTAAGAGGTGATATTCATGTGTAGGTGCATCTACCCTAGGTTGTTTGTCTGTCAAATCAGAGAAGCAAGGTTAGTATTTTGCAGTTCAATCTTTCTTTACTTTTGTAATTCATGGTTACCAAATAAGCATGTGTTGGCAAAATCACAATATACCACCAACGCCTCTTCTTCCTTGGGTGACATCCTCATCCCTCTCTGTCTCCCTTGAGCATCTTTAGCTGATGCGAAAAAGGCTCTTGATCTCTGCATTTTTGTACTGGGTGGATTTTGTCCTTTGCAATATATTTAGATAACAATATATGTATGTATTTATACTTAAAATAATCTTTAAAATTACAGAGATCGTTCATGGCACACCACCCAGCTCCCTCTCCCGGTTGTGCTTGACACCTGTTCTTCCTTAGTACTCTGTATTTGCTGGTTAACACATGAAAAAAACAGTTCATCATGGTTCCCAATTGTCGTATAGTGTAGTTGATGAAGCACGTGCAATCTAATTTGTGCCAAAAAAAATTATAACCATTCTTGCATTTGTTAAGTTAGTCATATGTATAGAAGAATAGAAGATTGTAAACTTATTTGTTCAAATATTTATGCATCGTTTACAAACTGATTAACTGACAGGAATCTAATGACGGCAACTTCTATGAACCAGGAAACAATTCTGCTACTGTGTGTACACCGCCTCCAATAAAAGTTGTTGTGAATTGCTTGCACAAGGTAGTTAACTGTCCCAAACTTGTTCTTTATTGCACTATGAAGAACTAATGGATGGAATCCAGAGGTGAAGGATATGGAATTTTCTTTTACATTATACAGTGCCTCTTTGCATGATAAAACTATAGCAGTCTGACAAATGCAAAACTGAATGCTCATTCTCAGGAAATCAGTTAGTTTTCAACAAAGATGCTCATTCTCAGGAACTTTTAAGTTTTGGCATTCAGTTTCGTCATTTCGTGAGTGCAAATGTCTAGAAGTTCAATATGTTTGTGTTTTCAATCAAGTTCAAAGTACAAGTGGAAGTCATAGCTATCTTTAATTTTCTCTTTGCTTAGCACCAAACATTTGTAATAGCAATAGTTTAATCCTGTTTTCGTATTCCAGACAGTTCTTAGTTCCATTACCATAAGATCCATACCTTGACCTATAAAAGGCTGGACGCTGGTTCAGTAGGGGGTATCAAAGAACAAAACCAAACTCTAGCTTGTTAGAAGTGTAGTGAAGTAGCTTCCTTGTATTTTGAATTTATATATCTGGCTGTTTGTTTCCTTGTCAGGTAGTTTAGTTCTTGGCACTCATTTCCATGCTTACCAAATGAGTTGGGCCAAATTCCCAGGCATCGAAACACACCATAGGATTTTTCAACTCATTAGCCTCCCTGCTACTTTATAGTTTACAACTGCTTTGCTTACCTTTCTTTTTTCTTTACTTCAGCTTCTTCCATTGAGAATCAATCATCATGGCATGGGAGCTCATTGAGGTCCCGGGTAACCTGAATCCCTCTCTCCAAGACTCTACAGGTATTCCCTTTAATTGCTCTCAAAGTTAGTTTTTTTGTCCTACTATCGTGGTTTCATTTTATTAAAAATTGTTTCTTTGCCTTGCCAGTTGATGTGGTGGCCGCCAAGATTGATCCCAAGCTAGCCAATACTCTCATTAGGTAAAGGACCTTTTTTTCCCTGTTCTTTTGGTCTGAATTTGTTACATTTTAGTAATACTCTTTACTGCTTAGGGATTTTGTTACGGCGCTGTCGTCGTGGGGAACGGAGGGGAGAGTGGAGGAGAGAAGACTTGACTGAGAGTAGGAACGCAGGGGATAGCGAGGAACGTCGGTGGTGGATTCTTCTCCGGTGGTCGCGGCTGAATCCCTCGACGCCACCGTCGAAGGGAAACTCCACCCCGACACAGGGAGAGTTTATTCCTTCTTCGATACCTATTACAATCTCCTAAGGTGCCCTTTTATAATAAGGTACACTCCTAAACCGACTCCAATCTAATCTCTTAACCAACCTAATCTCTCCCTGATCTAATCTATTAAAAACAGTCCAGCCTAGCCACGACTTGGGCCTGCTGGCCGGCGTGGTCGCCGCCTATACTGGCGGCCCACAAAAGAGTCCACAACAGATTTTTTACTTAAAATAAGAATTGGGGGCACTATAGCTTATTTTTATGATATTTTGGCTCAAATAATAGATGGTGGGATATGCTTTCAGTTGAGGAATGGTGTCCATGAAATGAACCAATCTCATTTTTGAATTTTAGTAACTCTGATGGGATAGGAACTAGTTGTTGTGTTTCCTGTACTCCATTCATTTTTAGTTCAGTATAATCCTGTTTCATCCACTTGGAATGTCATTCAATCCCAATGTTTATATTTAGTTCTCTCTGGCAATATGAAATCAATGCTACGTTTCATGATCTCATGGCCCATGTTTGCTATCTGAATGGGGTGGTTGTATACAGTTGACATGTTGGTGTTTTATGTCTCATGAATTTTTTTTATGATGCAAGCACACTAATCTCTCTCTCTTTTGCAACTTGTGACATTTTCTGGGTTCACTGTTTGACCCAAAATCTTCCAATTTGTGTGATAACATTCTAAGTGATGTTTTCTTGGTTTTGCTGCTTCCAGGCAGTTAAGCCAGGTATGCCCTTTGGAGAATCTGAGGCATGTAAAGCGTGTACGTCGACGTACTGAATGTGGTGGTATATGCACTTCATCTTGTTCTCTTTTTTTTTTGTTTGCCTTCTGAGAGCACTACTCATGGAAGTCATGCCTTGACTATCTAAATACACATGTTAATAAGACTCGTGCCGTAGCTGGAGAAATGCTCCCCAGCATATCGATACATAAAAAATAATAGATTTTACAGTGGAAAATAACCTTGTAACTGATTAAAATTTACTTTTGCATGATTATTAGTAGGCTTCTCACCGGGATGCGGGTTCATTTTTTTAATGAAGCTGCTGGATGCTTTTTATTTATTTATACTATAAATGTTTGCACATGCAAAAGTAATTATTTATCCTTGTATTCACTATTCAAAGGCGTCCTCCTTCTCTGCTTTGCCCATCAGAGATACAGAACACTTCCAAAGAATAAGGATAAAAATCATGACTCTAGATGGAACATAAACTGAGAAACTAACAATAGCAATATTTCAAGTTAGATCTTCCATGTAACAAGTAATCATGCCAGAAACCTTAATCTAAAGTTAGGAAATGCAGAAACACTGCATGGAAACAAAAATGAGCAGCTTATCGTGTTTTTTGTAAGCTTGGCTGGCTATTTAACTTATACCACTACGCCCCAGAAAGAAAGTCACTATGGGATGTGTGTAGGTCAAACTTTCTCAACTTTGACTATATTTATAGAAAATACGTGCAATATTTATATCTCAAAATAAATTTATTATTAAATTATATTCAACGACCTATCTAATGATACTAATTATATATTATAAAGTTGCAGAAAAATTCTCGGGAAGTATACTAATTATAAATAATTATAATCTTTTATATATAATTGGTCAAAGTCAACAAAGTTTGAATTCTCGGGAAGTGAGAATGACCTCTATTTAGGGACGAAGGGAGTAATTATGTTGCAGAACTTTATTAATTCTCTAATTCTATGTTATATTATGTTTGGCAGGAAAATCTGAGTTATCAATAATCCTATGTGTTTCTACTGGGTCTGAACCTTGTAGCATACAGTTTTCTGAAGATCTACAAAAGATAGTGGATACTTATCAGCTGAGTCCTTTCAGTGCAAAAGTAAGTAATGCTGCCATCTTTTGGGAAGCTTTGGTTTTGTCATTTTTTATTGAAAGTGTAGCATGAGATTCTGTCCTGTTGATAAAAGTTTCTTAACTTTTTTATATCTTGCCACTCCAGATGCATCAAAATTTGAATCCTTTGGAATGACTAGTGTTATCTACCTTCCTTGTGCCCTTGTCCTATATTGATGTTTACTATTGGTAAAAGTCTTTAACAGGTTGCCAAGTGTTGTGCTACATCAAAAGAGGAGTGGGAGGAACAGTGCAAACTTTGGCCAACATCTTACCATCCTGCACATGAGTATGACCTCACTACATGTCACATTATGCTTTTTTTTTTTCTTGAACACGCAGCAGAACTGCATGTCATTGCATTATTAAGAAGAAAAGAGCTTTTTACAGCTAGTTTCTCATATTACATTGCGCTTGTTCTTAATACATACATGACCACAGCCTATCCATGTAGCCTCTACTGGCCTCTAGTGACAACAATAAAACATGCCCTTAGCTCTGGCAAGGCATCACAGGAGTTGAGTCGGGTGAGCCATTTTGAAGATGGCATCATTCCGGTGCTTTCAGATCATCCAGGTGCCTAGAATGACCCGGTGCTTTCAGATCATCCAGGTGCCTAGAATGACCCCAGAATTAAATCTCTTAGTGCATGACCATCACATTTCGTCCACCTTCCCTGCTCCACCATTCTGCAAACACCTTGTTGTCTTGTCACATTATGCATTTGCTGTGGTATTTTTACATCATTAATCTTGTCATCTTCTAAAGATACTTCTGTTTAGTTCACTCAAACATACAAGATTTTCTAGGCCAAACTTGTAAGTAGATAAAGAACATAATGCTGTAGCTATAACGTTTCAGTTACCATCACAGCACTTCTCTGAAGATTTTTTATTCCCAACCAGGGTTGGAGGAAATCTGCCCCATCTGATGTTGAAACACTAGCCATCTAGCGGCATGGCTCCATTCTAATGTGCCGTATAGTTATTCTTTAGGCAGCTGCATTCGTAAAATATTAATGCTCGTTGCTTTGACTTTGGCTGGTAGCGCATAGCTGTAGGGCCTAAAATGTTTGGTGAATGCATAGTACCATGCGTGGGCTTCTGGTTTGTCTTCAAATTTAGGTCATGATTTACAAATTACTAGTCATATATTTTCCTTGAATATTGTTAAAATTTGCTACAGCATGTGATGTGATTACAGTAACATACTTTTGCATCAAATTGGTAGGATTGTACATAGTTTTGTTGCCTGTGGATGAAGTTTTACTATATTTTATGATAAAAATAGAGTTTCCCGTGGAGGCGTGGATACTGCAATTTTACTGAGTAGTATTCATGCAATTTTCTGCTCTCTTAGACTCCTATGTTAACTTACAGCCTTGATATTGTCTGCGGATTTCAAGAGGAGGAATTACCATCAATATTTAATTGCATGAAGACTGTTATTCAGTTATCAAAGGTAAATCACTCTCTGGTAGTCTGTAAACTTTTCAGGGGTATTATTTAGTAGGACCATGAGCTATTAAATTTTGCAGTTACATATGCCTAAACTTGCTAACTGGTTCACTCAGTCAGTCAAAATCTGCCTTGGTGTAATATGTTGAATTGTTCATCAAGCATACTTTGTCTGCCAAGCTTTTGTTATTTATAGAATTGTATCTTTACCTTGCTTGTTTGGTGTTTGATCAAATTTTCTGTTGCTAATTTCTACTTTGGTCCTCTAACTGTACTAGGTGGGCAATGCTGCAATCATTGTTGATCCATCAAGCATGCAAATAATTGCGAAGGCCACGGACCAGACACACAAGCATGATATGCCTGTAGAAGGCAACACATTTTCTGAAACAACAGCAAATGTTAACTGCTCTTTGAATGAACCAACTGATAATGGCAGCAATTTGTTACTGCCAGGATCCTTTCTTCCTGAACGCAACAGTTTGAACATGGAAATCTCATGTATAAATCCTTGGGGATGGATGAGAAAAAGGACTTGTGAGCAGAAGCCATTGCCCTGTGGTGGCTGTTTTGCATGGCATCCTCTGAGACATGCTCCCATGGTTGCCATTGAAAATGCTGCTGAGAGGGATAGAACGATGTTCCTGGCTTCGACTTCAATAACCAAGCCAGCTTCAAATGGCAATATGGAGAACTATTCTGACAATGAACCAGCAAAAAGGCTAAAGACGGATACAAAAGTGAGCCTTGTTGCTTCTCATAACTTTTCATTTCAGTTACTTATTTACTGTTGCATGAAACTGGCAACAATCCATACAATTTATCCTACCTTTTTCTGACAATGTCAAATTTAAACATCAGGATAAGGAGCAATCGGCATCTGAATCATTCTGTGCTGACTTGTCTGAAACCAGCAGACAATATCTCTGCACAGGATTTGATATCTACCTTGTTTGTGAACCATGCACAATGTATGTTCAATCTTCATCTAGCTTGCACATATTTTCTTCTTTTATTGTTGATCTTACTTACACCTTACTTTATTTGAAGGTGTGCAATGGCACTTGTACATCATAGATTCAAGCGTGTGTTCTACGCTTTCCCCAATCCTGTTACTGGAGCACTCGGTGGAGTCTACAGGTTGCATGGGGAGAGAAGTCTAAATCATCACTACAATGTATTTAGGGTTTCAGTACCTGAGGCATACTCGAATGGTCTGAATTATTGTTAGAAAGAATGCTGACCCAACATCCTGTTCCATTTTTATTTAGAAAAAGAAAGGACCTATGAGCTCTTGATTTGCACTATGGATGTCATTTTTTTTTTTGCACAAAGGGCTTCCGGTTAGGCCTAAACTTGTCCTTCTGTATCATTAAAATTTTACCTATGTTGTATCATTAAAATATGCTCCCTCCATTCCTCATGAATACAATCGCATACTAGAGATTTTTCTTGTGGTCCTGGAAATGTGACACTGAACTGGAAGCAATTTTGTGTCTACTGCACACAATTATCGCTGATTTTATTGCTGCTTTGAGGTGTTGGCAGATGTTGAATTTGCCGTGCAGTATGTAATAGTCCAACAGAAGATAGTCAAGAAGCAACGTGAAATGTACCCCACTTCTATAGAAACAGCAACCTGGCTAACTTTTTCATTCTTATTAGGAGTATAATATAATGATATATAATTCTTCAGTATGTCATTAAAAAAATTATAACATAAATGGTGATACTTTTTTGTATAAGTTTAGTTAAATTTAATAAAATTTGATGTGTTCAAACATAGAATTATATTCTTTTTATGGCGGAGGGAGTACGCTGGAAGTCAGCCATTACATCCAAACATCTTATGCTTGCATGCGCTGCACACAGTCAGGCACTGCCTCTTGCATGTCTGCATAGGAATGCAACCAAATTCTCTCCTTTATTCGAACAAGCATACACTGAGCTAGCACTCATCAAAAGGGGCATCAAGCCTCTCGCTTCAAACTCTAGTAGTCCTAGGTCCTGGAAACAAGAACAAATGCCAAAAAAGAAGGAAAAGAAGAAAAAAAAAACTATCCTCTCATTTACACAGCTCGCTCACGGCAAATTAAACTTGCTCCAAAACGCATGCATGCATCACAGAAGCTAATTAATGTCACAAGCTTGCTTAGGGAGTTGAGCAACATCACATCAGCCAAAGGGCGACTTGCTGGCCTTGTTGTTGGACGTCGAGGAGTAGATGGCGGCAGAAGAGAAACTGCTACTGCTGCAGCTGTTGCTGTTGCTGGGGCCCTGCTGCCGGCACGGCGGCGTGCTGGACGTCGACGACGACGTGGCGGCCTTGGCAGCAATCGCCGGCGGCGGCTCCGAGGCTCCCTTAAGGAGGAGGACGTCGACGTTGGCCACGTCCTCGCGCTCGAGCCGGATCTCCTTGAGCATCGCCGCCACGTCCTTCATTGTGGGCCGGTCATCGGGCGCGGCGCTCACGCACAGCAACGCCACGCCCATCACCTGCATCATCTCCTCCACCTCCGAGCTGGACCGTCCACGGAGCGCCGGGTCCAGCACGGCGGCTCGGTCCCCCCTGCACCGCCGCACCCAGTCCACCACGTGCTGCCCCTCCGGGATCGTCGGGTCGATCGGCTGCTTCCCCGTCAGCACCTCCAGCACCACCACCCCGTAGCTGTACACGTCGCTCTTCTCCGTGATCTTCATCATGTACCCATACTCTGCACATAATTTTCAATGTTCATCGTTTGTTCAATATATGTTCATCAACAATTTTCATCAGGAACGTAACTAGATCATTCATTCAGAACGATGTACTACTTACCAGGGGCGATGTAGCCATAGGAGCCGGCGACGGTGTTGGACGACCGGCCAAAATCGCCGTCATCGACGAGCTTAGCGAGGCCAAAGTCGGCGATGTAGGCCTCAAAGTCAAGGCCAATGAGGATGTTATTGGCCTTGATGTCGCGGTGCACGATGGGGGGAACGCAGTCGTGGTGGAGGTACGCGATCCCCTGCGCGGCGCCGAGCACGATGCGGTAGCGCACGTCCCACTCCAGCTCGCCGCCGCGGCGTTCGTGGAGCACGGCGCCGAGGCTGCCGTTAGCCATGTAGTCGTACATGAGCAGCCGTGTGGTCTTGTTCCAGCAGCAACCGAGAAAGCGCACGATGTTCTTGTGCCGGATGGAACCCAACGTGCGCACCTCCGCCGAGAACGAGTCACGGACACCGTCGTCGGACTTGCACGTGTTGTGGGTGCTGGCTGGCCACAGCTTCTTCACGGCGATCACCTCCCCGGTGTCGATGCTCACGCGGTACACCACGCCGGAACAGCCCTTTCCGATGATGTTTCCGTCCACCAGACTCCGAACCACCTGGTCCACCGAGAAACTCAGCTTCTGGAACGGCGTCAACTGCCACGGCCACGACAGCTCACCGCCGCTGTCGGTGTCGCTGCCGCCACCACCACCAGAGCCGCTCTTCCCTCCAAACGACCCCATCCGCCGCGCTCGAAGTATGCCGATCATGCCGAGCACCATCGCCACCGTCGCCGTCACCAGCAGCACGATGGCCAGCTTGAGGCGGTGCACGCGCTGCGCCTCTTCGGCGGCCGTGCTCGTCGTCACCGGGTAGTGGCCGTCGACGCTGACGAAGCACACGTCCCCGCCTCTAGTGCAGAGTCCCGCGTTGCCGGCGAGGCAGGAAGTGGAGAGCTGCCGGAACAGCTTCGTGTCCGGGAGGTAGCCGGAGAAGTTGTTGTTGGAGACGTTGAGCGTGACGAGGTTGTCGAGTCCGGTAGCGAGCGGCGCGAGGCTGCCGTCGAGCGTGTTGTACGAGAGGTCGAGGACGGAGAGCTTCGTCAGCGCCGAGATCTTCGCCGGGATTTGCCCCGTGAGGCCGTTCTTGCTCAGGTTCAGCGCGATGTCGAGCCCGTCGATGCCGCACACCTCGTCGGGGATGGTGCCGGTGAGCTCGTTGTCACTCAGGTCAAGGAGCTCCAGGCTACGGCACTGCCCGAGCGCCGGCGGTATGGGTCCCGACAGCGAGTTGCCGCTGAGCACGAGCCTGCTGAGCGTCTCCAGACCGCCGAGCGCGTCGGGGATGTTTCCGGTGAGCCTGTTGTGTGAGACGTCGAGCTCCTGCAGACCGCGCGCCGCGGCGAGCGACTCAGGGAGTTTCCCGGTGAGCGAGTTGTTGCTGAGGTCAAGCATCTGGAGCTGCGAGCAGTCGCCGAGCTCGGCCGGCACCGGCCCGGCGAGACGGTTGCTGCCGAGGTCGAGGAAGTTGATGCTCTTCATGCCGGACACGGACGCCGGGATGGAGCCGGCGATGCGGTTTCCACCGAGGCGGAGCCGCACGAGGCTGGTTGCTTTGCCGATCTCCGGCGGTAGTGAGCCGGAGAGGTCGTTGGAGAGGAGGAGCAGCTTGGTGAGGTTACGGAGGAGGAAGAGACCCGGCGGGATGACGCCGGTGAGGTGGTTGTGCGAGAGGTCAAGCGCCTGGAGACTAGACAGCGACGCGAGCTGTGGCGGGATGGCGCCTTCCAGCTGGTTCTGCCACGCGAAGAGCACCTGGAGACCGGAGAGGCGGCCGAGCTCCGGCGGGATGAGGCCGGAGATGTCGTTGGTGTCGACCTGTAGCTGTACCAGCGACGTGGCGTAAGCGAGCGACGGCGGGATGGTTCCGGTGATGTTGTTGTCGCTGAGCATGAGGTCTTGTAGGTTCGTGAGTCGCCGGCCGAGTGACGGCGGGATGACGCCGGAGATGGAGTTGATGGAGAGGTCGAGCGAGACGAGCGAGGTGAGGTTGCCGAAGGTCTCCGGGATAGGTCCCGTCAGCGCGTTCTGCCATAGGAGAAGCTTCTGCAGCATCGGCAGCGCGCCGAGAGACGGCGGTAGTGGGCCGGAGAGAGAGTTCTCGTAGAGGTAGACGTTGGTGAGGTTGGAGCAGTTGCCGAGCTCCGACGGGATAGCGCCGGAGAGAGACGTGGTGTAGATGGACAGCGTCTGGAGAGACTGGAGCTTGCCCAGTGACGCCGGGATGACGCCGGAGATCTTGGTGTCAGCGAGACCGAGGACCACGAGGCTGGAGAGTCTGGCGAACGAGTCCGGTATCATGCCAGCGAGGTCATGGTTTCCCCCGGCGCGGAGAGACTCGAGGAGGCAGAGGTCGCCGAGAGACGGCGGGAGGTCGCCGGAGAGGCGGTTGTCGAAGAGGAGCAGGTTCCGGAGCGTGGGCGCGAGGGAGGCCAGCTCCGGCGGGATGGGACCGGAGAGCTGGTTGGAGTTGAGCGCGAGCGTCTCGAGCGCCGTGGCGTTCCCGAGCGACGCCGGGATGGGGCCAGTCAGCGCGTTGCCGCTGATGTCGAACACCGCGAGGCGGCCGCACCGCCACCACTGGTCGGCGGGGATGACGCCGGTGAGGTTGGCATCGGAGACGACGAAGGATACGAGACCCGGTAGCGCCGCGCAGAGGCCCGATGGGACTGTGGCGCCGCCGAGGTGCACGGACTGGAATGACACCGACGTGACGGTGACGGTCCCGGTGGTAGCGCAGGAGATGTGCGACCAGTTGCACGGGGACGAGGCGGTTGGTGACCAGTCCGGTGGGCGCGTGGCCGTGGTGTTCAGCCAGGCCGTCAGGAAGGCCACCTCGGAGGAAGGCGAGGCGGTAGAGGACGCGGCGAGGTTGAGGAGGTGGAGTAAGAGGAGAGGGAGGAGGTGGTGGTGGTGGTGGTGGCGGCGCATGGGGCTTGGCGATGGCGATGGCAATGGCAGACGCATGAAAAAGTGCGCGGTGTGGGTGTTTGGGGGCTCGGGCGGTGCACAATGGCACCAAGCACCAAGCAGGGCTGCTTGCTTGCTTGATGCTGCCCTGGCCCTGCTGCTGGGCGATGATCTCAATGGAGACGGAAGAAGAGAATGGATTGAATGCAGAGCGACTGCGGGGGGGATCAGCAGAGAGGAAGAGGAGACGAGCTGAGGAGGCTCAGCTCACACACTGTCAAAGCCTCTCTCTCTTGTTTCTCTTTCTTCCTCAAAACCCTCAAAGGTGTTTGCTTGTGTCCTGCTCCTTTGCTTGGTTGGGTCTGGGTTGTTGCAGCATCAGCAGCAGCAGGAGGTGGACGATGAATAGGATGGGTGCTTGCATCAACGCAGCATTCCTCGAAACCCTCGCTGCACTTGTTCTTTCTCCCCCTCCCTCTCCCTCTCTCTCTCTCCCTCTCATGGTGTTTGGTGGTGGTGGAGAGAGAAGGAGGGTGCGTGCGCATCGGACAGCGCGCGGGAAAGAAAATAGTGTGGCCGGGCACTGACAAATTAATTAAGGAGAGCTGAGCTGAGGGACGGATTAGTTTAGAGTTTAATTTAGATTAGCGCTGGTGTGCCCTTCCATCATCTACTACTAGCATTTGTGCATAATTTACTCCATTTGAGTAATTTCTGTGCTACATGCAAATTGCAACCCAGTGCTAGCACGAGTTGACGACAAGTGTACGTGCTGTCCAATTAAGCATCAGGCTACGTGGTGGATGTGTGAGGTCCAAAAGTGATAGTACAAGTAGTTGACTAATACTTACCATGAAATGTGAAGGTAATGAATTTTCTACTGTATATGCATGCTCGTGGAGGGAAAATGGTACTCAGGCCTCCTTTCAAATCCCCCGGCAAATCTCATCAATTACGACAACTTTAGGTGAATCGCCAGCAAGTTATTGTACTATTTGAACAGAGTACAAACTACTACTCCTGGTGGAGTATTACTCCCTCCATATTTGATTTACAAATCGTTTAGCATAGCGATATGGTCTCCCAATTAACCTCTTATTTTTATAAAAAATATTTATAAAATAATAGTATATGTATATTTTTATAAAAATATTTTTCAAGACAAATTTATTCATATAATTTTCATATTTATAATCTCAACAACTTAAAAAGTTATTGATGATTTATATTTTCAATGTTTAATTCAAAGCTTATCCAAAATAATTTTTAAAACCAGATACGAAGGGACTACAATTTCTAAACAAATAGGTAAAACTTAAGATTGTGACACGTGCAATATATATCATTGTAAAACATATTAGATACCCACAATTATTTCACTAGCTAGCAACCCGATGCTATCCGGAAAAAAGAAAAAAAAATGAAATGGGTACAATTTGACTGCCGATCTATCTAGACTGGCAAGCTTGTTGATAATGAACTATCTCATGTTGCGCAACCATCATTTTTTATAATGTTTGCTAATTCTGAATGATGACCCAGCACTCGAAACCACTTACTCTACTGCACTAGATATAAAAGAACTCATAAATACATTTCCCATTCTGAAATCTGAATGAACAATGACATAAAAAAACAGAGTACTCCCTACGGCCCTGCGAGCCTGTCCCTCCCGCTAACCCAGTAATAAAAACAGAGTACTGCAATGTTAAGCATAGAGATGTCAAGATGCCGGCATGGGTTGGTTATTCCTTGGATCACGCGTACGTCACGCGCGCGCACAACTAGCTGTTGCCTATGCTATGCATATGCCGCTGCCACGAGCTAAAAAAAACTACGGCCTAGCCTAAACAAGATTAATTAAGGCTCTTTTTAGCAAAGACTCCTCAGATGACTTCGCCTATTTGCTACTACAATGCACACAAAAGCTACCCACGGATGAAGCCAAAAACTATTGGTTTCACCACCTCTTATTAATTAATTTTAAGATGATATAAAAAATTAAAGTTTCTCGCTATAGTGCACAAAGGAGTTAGAACCGTAACCATAGGAGGCTCTGCCATAAACCTACCTTATAGTATTTCTTATAGTATTTATGTGTTGCTTGTATTAAATTAGTATTATTAGATTTACCATAGAATATATTTTTATATGATGTTTATTTTATTATTTTTCTATAAAGTTAGTCAAAGTTTTAAAAAAAATTAACTGACATGGATTTTAGGAATTGATTTATTCAGGAACAGAGAAAGCATTACAACCTACTAAGTCCAAATAAAACTCCTACCAAGACTGGCGTATAACATAACATGTGTTAGAGTTTGAACACATGGAATTTTGGATGATAAGGATCGGACATGATCACATGAGGTATCGCTTGTCAACGTGGAGCATCTCACTACATTAACAGTCCCCACTACAACCAACAAGGGGTTAATTAATGAGACGCTAACCAAGACAAAGTTAAAAGACTAGTACTCCATTGTGTGAGCTGAGATGTTTATTTAAAATGTGGTCGGTCCTTTTTACTTTTGTACTGTTGGATGCATCGATCTTCTATACACTGCGAGCTAAGTTTATGCCAAAGAGTATATTACCTCCGTCTTTAAAAAATTAGTTTAGTCTATTTTTAGTCAACATTTTTAAAGTTTAGTCAAATATGCTCCTAGAAAAGAGTATCAGTTATTTTGTGAGACAAATGTATTGTACAAATTCAGTCAAACTTAAAATAATATGTTCACTAAGTCATTCATAAGTAAGGAGCTGGCATTTTTGTTATTCCAATAAATATTTGTAATGAGCAGACAATATTCAATCTCATCTGTTTTGGATCACGAGAAACACTCCCTTGTACGGTAAAATTTCTCCTGAACCATCTTTTAAGTTTATTTCTTATGAATTTCCATTTCAAATTATTGCTTCGGGCTGCCGACAGACTAAAACAAAACACATTTGATGCCATTTGCACTACCGAAGTGCATAAGTTTATTCACAACACTTTGCGGTATACTTTGCAAATAATTAGTGATTGTGCAAGGGTGTTTTGTGCAACATAAAGGCGAGCTGTCAAAAAAGTTAAGAAACAAATGATAATCTTCAGGGTAAAAGTGGTTATGGGTCATGGCCTCATGGAGTCATGGGTGTGACTTCTGAGGGGTGGTTAGTACTTTCAACAACTTTTACCACGTTAGCAGTACATGATACCTTATTAACCAAGTTGTAGTAGTAATACTTACATTTACAGTGTTCATACTACAGTCTACACCTCTGTCTAATCTAGTGTTAAAATATTGACAGTCTCAGCTTAGACAGATGGCTGAATGGTAGACTTTGCCTCGAGCTCTGGGCTGGTGGCTACCTATTTAAATTGGAGCCATGTTAGGCCTGCAGGTAACTACAATAGTCAATTGTGGCCCAGCAGGGGAAAGAATCTCTCAAAGTGTTTTGATTTGAATGGCGTTGGGGCCTTGTGGGGGTTTCTTTTGAGGTACGGTGTCAAGTAGAAGGAATTGGGAGGCATCATAGCAATGGATTAGGATGACTTCTTGTGGGGTTCATATCCTTCATTGTCTATTTTATAGTGAAATCCTAGTATTGATTTGTTTCTCTTTTTTTCTTTCTTTATTTACATGTGCTCATTTTTTAGTGCAGTTGTGTTGTGGAAATATCTTGTCCTCCCAGTTATCTACTAATTAATGCTTGCTTGGCTACGCTTCAATCCATTCAAATACATATGTATATTGAAGCACATTGTGATTGAAAACTAACTAGTTTTGTACTTCAATCCATCTCAACATATGTGGATGGACGGATTAGAGTAAAATCAAATAAGGGCCAAATAAAATTTAAATTATGTTGCCCTATTGTTATTCAATTCTTATCACGTTTCTACTCATCCATTCAGGCACGGAACACAACAATTATTTTTATTTAATTTGCAACTCAGCTTTTCTTTTAAAAAGGGAAACTTGTAGAACACAAAAAAAATATATTCTGACTTAATAACAGGATTATTACAATGCCAATTTTGGAACCTTACAATGTCCTGGCCTCTCAATATGAGACACTAATCCCATTCCTCATATTTACCAGGGAAAAGTGAACTTGAGAAAACTACAAAAAAACAGTTCTTGTACCAGCCACAATGTCTTCTAAATCACAAGCTTCCCTACAATCTAAAAGTTCTGGTCAAATGAGGCTGGTAACCAATCAACTTTTGGTTGCATATATGTAGGTTTTGGCTTAAAAGTTGACTTGTTTCTTTTCCTTTTGCTGCCCGGTGTCACCAAATTGGTTAGGTCATGCATGCCGCTAGTTCCTGGTTTTGGGGGACTAAATGGAAAGAAAAGAACTGGGCCACAATACAGTGGAAAGTTTGGCGCAGTTTGACGGACAGTTGGTATCCATATTCCAGGGGTAGTGAGTAGTGACATCACAGTTCAGCGTACTCGTGTGCAGTTTGAGACATTATGATTGATGTCAAGAGCTAAATAGACCGATGATGGTTCGGTAGCTTTTGGATACTGAGAAACTGAGAATACCATAAAGTTAGTGGAACAAAAATATGAAAAAAAATATATATATATAATGCACAATTCATGTTTGTTTCTTAAAATTATAAATTAAAATAACTCATATTTGAGTCAACTGCACACTACATGATGATGACCCACTCCCCCCCCCCCCCCAAACAAAAAAAAAACTAAATCAATCATGGATGTTCACTAAAAAATAAGACACATGGAAAGAGATATAGAATGTTTTGGTGTGTTCTGAGGTTTATTCACTGCAATTGGATGACTTGACAACTTCAAAGATTTGGACATTTCAAACAATCTTAAGTCTTTTCTACTCCCTCCATTTCAAAGTTGTTAGCTTTTCTAGATACATAACTTTTATTATATGTCTAGACATGGCTTATATTTAAGGTGTACAACCAAAACTTTTTAGATAATGAGGTGCACCACCAAAACTATCTACTAAAAGAGTCAGAACAAATTATAATTTAGAACGAATGAGATACACAGGAAATTAAGACAACTTTCCTTGGTCTTATTATGCAAACCCCTCCCTCAGGTTTGCCTGGATAGATCATAGATAGCTAATTTTCTGGTAACAATGCTTCCCATCCAAACACCCCTTTAATTCAATAATGAAGTTGAAAGGGGCGAAAGAGATGCTCTGTACCTAGCTAGCATGAACATGTCACAAGAGAAAGCTAGCGCTCCTACCTCAGTCACAGGCCGTTCTATATATCAAGCGGTAAGGTTAAATCTATAAAAATTACCGGCAATTTTGAATATTTTTCTCTACAACTTCTGTTTTTTAGATAATGGATAAAAAATATCCGGTCTCTACATCCAGAGATGTACACAGCCTCTTATTACAACTTTTTGAGGAGATAAAAAACAAACAACCATAGTCTTATAGATCGACCAGGACGCTAGTTCAAACAATATAAACGGTTCCATCCATTATTGGATATCTCTAAAGCAATTACTTCTAATTTCTTGCTCATCGTTGAGAGTGCGTCCTTAGCTAGCTCATCACGTTGCAGCTTGGCCCAAAAGCGTAGCCAGTACGCTCCTCTAAAAATTACCTGTATAATAGAGTTAGATTTCATTTGATTAAAAACATCATTACGGCATCTCCAGATAACCCAACACATGGCAGCCACCCCCACCCAAATCAAGTTTCTAATCCTTTTATTTTGATTATTTAGCCAACTACCGAACATGTGGCTAATTGATCTTAGTTGGGTCAAACTAGTAGCAAAGAAGATAATCCTCCAAATCATTTTGGTAAAGGGACAGTTAAGGAACAAATGTTGGATAGTTTCATTCCTATTACAGCAAATGCATTTCTGGCTTCCCTTTCAATTTTTTCTGGTGAGGTTGTCTTTAGTTAAAACGACACCCCTTTTTAAGAACCACAAGAAGATTTTAATCTTCAGAGGAATTTTTATCTTCCAGATCTCCCTATGATGGAAAGGTGTCTGTGTATCTATTTTCTCAAATGCTGACTGTTTTTGTTCTTAGTATAATAGTATAGGGTTTATCGCAGTTTTCAAACTTCAAGAAGTGATCTAAGCTGTGCAGCAGAATCATGATCGGTTGTGGGTAACAAGGTGAAATGTAAAGACATGCTCCATGTGGAGATTAAACTGTTAAAACTTCAAGAAGTGAATCATGTAGTGCATGTGGATCCCGGAGAAAGTACATGCCGAGCAAGCTGTAAAAGTTCTTCTAACCGGATCCACTAAATTACAGCTTACTTGTTCTGCATCCTGCAGGGACAAATGGCACTGCACCAACAGGTTTACTCGTAAAAACAAGAGGTTCTAGATCCCAATGCAATGCCCATTTTGTTTTCTAGATCCAAGTAAGTGTGTTCCTAGTAAGTTACAGCAAGAGATGCTGCAATAATCCAGGCATATTTTTACGGTGTGAAATGTACTTTCTCAAGAGGATTCATTATATTAGTTCTAATATAAACTTTATTTGTCAATTGCGCAAATCTAAAATTAATTGTGTCATGGATGAGCACCAAAATTAGCTAGCATTTAATACAAACAAGAGTGGTACTAGGGGACATGATAAACCTGTCCTTAAATTCATAGAAGTGTTTATACTAGGGAATAATGGAGTAATCCCTTTCACCATTTTTTTTTGTTAAAAATTGATGCATATATATAGCAAAATAGATGTACAAAAGTCAAAGCGACTTATAATTTAAAATTAAGAGAGTACCTACCAAGCCATGTATAGTTAAGTGTAGCTCAAATTCTTGTGTGATCCACACCTAATGACTCTAGAAAATTTATTTTTGAGTTGCATGAAAACTCAAAGCATATACACAAGTAATAATAAATGGAAATAATTAATAACACCTGAAAATGTTCATGATAAACAATTGCCGGCCTGTTAGTGAAGACCATATGCTTATATGATAGAGAACATCCTGTCATAATGCATAAACCCTAAAAAGCATCTCAGCACATAATCACTCCACCTCCACACCACCCATCCCACACCCTCTTCTGCTATCAAAGTTACTTTAAAGCTTAGACCTCCAAATAAATTACCCCCATCCCGAGGTTAATGAGAGTGCAACATGTGCATGTTACCAGATTCCATTTGCACCGCTTTTTCTTCAGGCACCGCACAAAATTACAAGTAACTAGGCCCTGTAGGCACATGCAAGATGGAATTACCGCGAAAAGATGCAAAAGTGCGGGCTCTGAGTCTGACGATTTGTCCCTGACAAGTAGGGCATCGCAAGGGGCATATTCGTGAGGCCTAGTTAAGGCTTAAGCTTGCAAAATAGATGTTGTAGATTCAACAATATCCCGTTCAGTTATTTCCAAACTTCCAAGTAACAATGTTCAGTTTGCGTACAAGAGGGATTAATTAAGGTCATAAGGTGACCCCTAATCCCGGCCAATAACATACTCCGTATCCTATAATATAGCGCATCCAAAAAATGTAAGACAACTTAAGAGAATATTTAAATGACACATATACCCATGGATTAAACTCTATTATAGAGCGGTGAAACTTTGAGTGGATGGGAGTCATGCATCGAGTGAACTGGAGTCATAGGCCAAGTGACAGAACATCGAAGGAAATTGCTCCAACCAACCTTGTTGGACCGTGGGAATGGAAAAGATGACTGTTTTTGGGCTTAATTCGTGAATACCCTATTATTTTAGGATGGAGTTCACTTTTCTCCAGTTTTGCGAAAGTCCGTTTTTCCTCGTTGAATCCAAAACCGAACAAAACATCCCCCTTAACATTAAATTAAACATGTACCTATGGATTAAACTCACCTTGAGTGGGCGGAAGTCATGCATCGAATGGACTAGAGTCACATGCAAGCGATAGAGAATCGGAGAAAATTGCTCCAATGAGCCTTTGTTGGGCCCGTGAGAATGGAAGGAGAGTATCAGAAGGTTACTGTTTTGGGTTTAATTCGTGAATACCCTATTATTTTAGCTCTACTTTTATTTTTCCTAATACACATGTATATACTATATATTGTTTTTTTTTAAAATAATTGGTATTGAGTTGACCTTGAATAATGCTAGACCCGTCCATGTGTAAACACCCAACCGTGCGAATCTAGGATTATTTGCATAATTTAGGATGAGAAGTTAGTAGCAGAAGAGTATTGCGTAATTTTAAGACGATACACACAGTTGGAAGTCTATCGATCGTTAATTAATTGGTGGCATATTCCTACGAAACCAAAAAAAAAAAATGGGACTATCCTAATTAATCTAAATTTGCCCCACAAATTTTGCACGAAATGACTGGGCGTCCAAAAACTTTTAGGAAATAGGAGGACTATAGCCCAGTAGCGAAGTGGAGTGGCCCAGAACGGACCAAAAATCAGAGCATTGAATCCCGCACCGACATGTAGCTGTTAATTATTTCCTTCCTTCTTCTAATCCTTGTGACTAATTAAATTTTGACATCATGTGTTTTATACAAACGCTAGTATATGCACGCATGTACATTCACCGCACATATGAGCACACGGAGTTATTTAGTATACTCTCTCCGTCCCAAATTATATAAGACATCTCAAAAACCTCTAATATAATAACATTTATGATATCAACTAATTATTATTAGATTTGTTATCAATTTATCATAACATGTCTATTTAATGTCATAAATTTTTATAGTTTTCTCTATAATTATTGGACAACGCACGAGTATTTATCTAATTAAATATTAATCTAATTATATTTATTATGCATCATAATATTAGTATTTTATATATTTAGATAGGTTTTTTTTAAAAAAAGAGCTTTTGATTTCTCGAAAAAAAAGGAAGATGTAAAAACATTCTGGTATATTATGGTTCGCAAGCAGCGACGGCAACAGAAAGGGAACGTATACAGGGCGGTAACGGGATATGGAACGCTTCCGTATTCATTTTGTTTGGTTCGGCAGGCAGCCAATCAAATTGCTGCCGGAACCCATTACCACCCCAAACCGAGCGGTAAACGATTTCTGAAGATGCAAAACAAACAAAAACAAATGTGATTGGTTACCGCTGTGATCGGAGGGATCACCATGTAAAGTGAGCAAACCAAACACCTTCTTAGATACTATACAACCCGGCCCCTTCATTACGTACGTACGGTGGTTCAGTTGTCCTGGACGACAGGCTTGGAGCAGGTGATCCGGACCTGGCCGGCGGACCCCGTGAGCGGCGCGAGCGCGGACAGCTTAACCATGGCATGCGCGAAGTCCTGACGGAACACCTCCTCGCCGCGAGCTCCGGCCGCATACAGACGCACCCACCGCACGGTGCTACCGGCCGTGAGCTGCTGGTCGGCGCGCAGGATGCCTCGTCCCTCCAGCAGCTTAGCGAAGTAGTGCGCGCCGAAGCCCACCTCCCGGCCCTGCCTGTAATACCCCATCTCCATCGGCGCCGCCCCGCCGTCATCACCGCCGTCGCCGCACACCGCGCGCATCTCGCCGACCATGTCCGGGTCGATGGAGTCGTCGGGTATGCTGTGTGCTCCTAACAGCGCGAACGCGTCCAGCGTCATGGCGTACGTGGCGTTCGGCGGCGGAATGTTCACGTCGGCGTAGAAGCTCCGGGCGCTGTCGCGGCGGCCGGTGAGCACTGGGTACGATGGCCCGCCTACTAGGACCAGGCTGTCCCGTGCCGCGAGTGCTAGGATGTCCGCGCAGGAGACTGTCCTCGGGCACGCCTTCTCCACTCGTTGTTTGATGGCCTCGATCACGTCCATGCCTCGTAGCGACTGGTTAGGAGCGGCGTCGCGCTCTGATTTCTCGCCGTCGACGCGGTCCGGCCAGCAGCACCGACGCGTCGCAGCCCTGCATCACGGCCAGGGATCGGAGAAGACAACTAGCATATATATGTCTTAATTTTGGTGTGTGTAATTTGTTTGGTTGGTTTTGGTTTAACATAGCATCACATACGTGGATGAAGCAGTCGTGGAAGAAGAGGCGGACGAGCGCGGCTGCGACGTTGGGGTCCGCGTGGTAGAGCTTCCGCACCGTGGACGAGATGATCTCCTCGGCGTTTGGGCACTTGTCGTCGTAGAACCCGAAGACCAGCCCGGGTGAACTCGTCCCCGGGAAGGTGAAGGAGAAAGAGGAGGATGAGCTGTCACCGTCCTCAAGTAGTGAGAGATCATCGGCCACGGACCAGGAGCTGATGGCATCGGAACGGAGGCCGACCGTGGTAACGATGACGACCGACGCAGCTAGCAAGCAAATGGATCCCCGTGACAGAGGTCCTAACGACATCGCCTCCCTCCCTCCCTCTGTTCTTGTACCGATAATGTCGCACTACCCAGGTAAGGTTGTTCAGGTACGCCAAGTGAACGTGAGGATTTTAAAATAACGCGGGAAATTAAATACAATAATATATATAATAATGGACATATAATAACCTGTTGCGCTTCGTGCCTGTGATTCTTTTGTTGCCGTAGTTTTTGCACGGAACAGAACCTCCCAGTACGTTGTGGCATTGTGGCCTGGCCTAGATGGCCACGCAAGCTAACACAAGTTCACGTCACGTCGCGTTTGGCCCTAGACCGAGCAATGACCGGATGAGACAAACAATTCCGGCCTCGATCGGCACCTTTCGATGTACTCCGTATGTGCACAACCTACATACTCTACTTCAATACTTTTTCTGTGCCTGGTTCTCTTTAGACTATCATGTTTTTATGTGGTGTCTAATGCAAGTAAAAGTGTGCTCACAAGGGCATTGAAGCGGCGGTTCTTGGTGATCTGCTGCTAATCGTCGTTGTCACTGAGCATGCAGTGTTGATGGCTGCCTCAAGTGCCGAAATCAAATCCAAGGTTACTCCATTGTACTGCTACGAAAACTCGCAAGATGTGAAGATGAATCACGTTCTTTTTATGAGCGAGGGTCGGATCAAAGAATGGAGCAGCAGGTGTGGGTACTCCCATCTTTCTTTCTATTCTATTCTACGATTGAAAAAAAACAAAGCAAAACAAAAAAAAGCTCAGAACGCGATGCCGCCTGCGCCAGCCAGTCCCACCAGAAATGGACTTTGATTTCGTTTCGGCAAGGCCCAAGCCAGGCGGCGAGCTTTGCATACCCACAGCCAGGCCCAAACGTGAACTCAGACATCCGAAATTTTTAAAAAAGTTTAATCTTCCTCCCCTAACTTGGGAGTGCCTCCGTTTTCCTTCCCAATCTATGAAATCAGATTTTTTTTTTCTCTTCTAACTTTGCAAAACCGTTTGTTTTACTTTCTTGACCGGTTTTGGTTGGTGGTTTGCTACAGTAACAATAATTTTGTCTTTTTTTCTTTTTTTTTAGCATTAGGACATGTGCTACCCACCTTCACCTTGCCTCTTGCTCAGTGCGACCCGGTCCATGCATCCACACCAGAAGTAAAACACATGCTCGGCGTGAACAAGCCTTTCCTTGAGACCATGCATATGTCGGGATGAGCTAGTAAGACTGGAATATTATGTGAAGTCACAATCTGATTAATAGGAGTATAATTTAGACAATCACCTCAGTGCTAAGCGCATGACACAAATGGATTCGATTGGTGTCTGTACAGGAAAACACACATTGAGCCTTTTTATGCTCACACACAGGGAAAACCGGCATTAGCTAGCGTTTATAAATCCTTTTATGCTCAGAGAAAACAAGCATTAGCTAGCGTTGTACTTTCCAACCAAACATGTCCCTACGTTACAATGGAACACAGTACATTTTGAAATCAGACTCTCAAGCTGAGTCACTCAATCTCGTAAGAGTGGGAGTCATTAGTACAGATCACATATGGAAGTATAGACACAAGGGCACTTTAGGAAGTACAAAAAGATGGCCTCCACTCTTTAATATTATTATATTAGGTATAGATTATATGAGGTATATACAGAGAGATAATATACTCTGCATAATCTACAATAGCATGATGCCCAATAATTGGGCATAGTACATAGCTCTACCAAGATCCAAGATACACTGCTGTTCATGCAGCTATAGAGTTCCAGCTCTTCATGTATTAAAAAGGCCAAACACTTCTATATCGACGATACGACAGGATCACTAAACAAGCAAGCCTACTTAATTATCTACATCTTTATACAAGTAGTCAAGTGGAAACCAAGTCAATAATTAGCACATATATTCAATGTCAGTACAGGCAGTAAAACTTCATAAAAGTCAGCGCACCAGTGTACCTAGATCATAACTAATAAGTAGATGGCGCAAGATCAGCATAAAACAGTTCTCAGTATTGTGCATGACACAATATACCGATCAAAGTAGAAAGGCTGAACAACTGCTGGCTTCTCTGCATAAGTAGAAGTTTCATGGAATATGACTTCATTAGCCTATGATCCATCCATTTCCACAACCACAGGAGCAAACTGCGGGGCAATATGGAAACAACAGTTTCACTAAAGTGTAACAGAGAAATGCTATAGATCATCTGATCACGGTCCAGATTTACCTCATCATCTTCATCAATGAGGTTCACTGCATTGTCCTCAAGATCCCACCCAAATGTAGTCTCCAGAAGCGATTTTAGTTTTCTAGCCTGCATATGGGATGGAAATGTGAGATATCCTACAGTGACCAGTTAAATATATAACAAGTTTCTGAACAGTTGTGCACAATAATCCAGTGATCACAATAGCCCCAAAACTACTAATCCTGTGTTATTTAAATCACAAAATAGAAAGTCTGGCTCTCAGTTTAAGTCCAAAATACAGAAATTGGTAGCATGGTTTGTGGTGTCAAGTATAATAATATGTATAGGAATTATCAGTTCAGGAATGCCAACCCATGACAGAAGGTCTCCATCCACGACTAGGGCTTCAAATACAACTGTAAAGAAATCCTGCAAATGCAATTAAGAGAAATCAATGGTGCGAGTAACCAAGTTATTCACTAAGCTGCTGGCATAGTTCCAGGCACACTATTTCACACTCGAAGATAATTAAAATTCATTATACAAAACAAGTTTCAGCATGTGCCCTCAGCAATTAGTATGAAGTTGGCAAATCTGAAATATGATGTGTTTCTTTAAAGCTTTGGTTCAATCAACAGTTTGAGGTGGGAAAATCTGAAATATGGACATGAACCAAACACGCTATAAATTAACATAATATTTTCCTCCTATGTCTTTCATTTAGGTAGAGGACGAGGTATTTTGTTATTGGTCGCTTGGGATTAATACTTCAATTCCAGGACATTGGAAAAGTGGAGTAAACTCGTTGATCACCTTGGAAGCATGGACGATTTGGAGACACAGAAATAAGTGTGTTTTTAATGGTGCTGCACCAAATGTCCAGGTTGTTCTTAGAAGAAATTTTTTAACGGCCCTCTGGTGTATGCCTGGTGCAAAAGGTTTGGCGAGGATTTTGGCTGCTGCTTGCTAAAGGTCGTTTTAGTGTGGGGTCCTTGAGTAAAGGTGTGGTGTGAATTTGTGTCTTGTTGATATTCTCTTCCTTCTTAATATAATGATATGCAGTTTTGCATATTTGAGAAAAAAAATAGGTATACACAAGGCATTTTAAAACATTGAAAGGTGAAAACAAAACAATTTCCTTGTTTACAAAATTCGAAGTCAAGTGTTCACTAGAACTCCAAACAAAAACAAACTAACCAAATATGCTATTGAACATTTATTTCCCTCTACAGCATTTCCAGAAGTGATTCCCTGGGATTTGATATAACTAGACAAACCTACTTTCAGGGTGGGGGTGTACTTTACAAAGTGAAGTTAAAATATTTAGCTCCAGGTCTGCCAATGCACTCAATGCAGTAGAACTTGAAATATTGCTAAGACACATCTGGTACGAATGATCTTAAAATAGGAAATTAGCAACTTAGCTCTGCCATTGGTAACTTGTTGGGGGCTAATTTGACATACAAAGATATGGTCAACCCTACTTATATTTCACCACATTGATGTTTGTAAATAATATTCCTGTTAGTCACATAATTCAATTTAGGAAATAAAAAAAATATGATCTTAATCCCTGTGTGTATCAACACTGTATCAGCAAAATTACCTTGGAAAGACGGTACAGGAATATGTCTCTTGAAAACCATGCTTCATCCAAACACAGAGAATTGCCCATATCCCCACTTTTGGAATCTTGGGTATGTTGAAAGCCATGCTTGAGTTGATAGTATAATGTTCTTATAAACTGAATGAAATACAAAGCAGATAACAGACAGAAATCTGTTAGTTTCCATGGTTTGCTATATTAGCATCAGATAATTTACTAAACACATGCTTGAGCTCATGAACAAAAAGTAGAACGCCCAGATAATACCTTTATAAACATGTTAGTCCTTGTATGAATGGGCTGCCAAGGATTAAGAAAGAAAGGGTCAAATAAGCATATGGAATACCTATGTCACAGAGAAAGATATAATCAAGAGGGGAAGTATTAGCTATTAAGTGTTGTTCATCCCATGCAGGCGCGCGCGCGCACACACACACACACACACAAAGTGGTTAGGTCTCAAAAAGACAGGTGCAGTTTCCTCATAGAAACCAGACATTTGGCCATTCCTAGTCCAGATATCTGGTCTTCTATTCATTCTGTATCACTATCAAGTTATCTAACTTTGATTTTGGAGATCCAAATTTTTAATACTTAGCAATGATTCTTAAATGTGTCGGCAGGTCAGTAACTTTCAAACCACGGTGGCCACTATTGGTAATGACTAATGAGCTATTAAAACCTAAGTACCTAACATAAACCATAGTCATGGAATTTGATTGGAAAATACATGAAGTACAATAACTTAACCTCGTCAAGATGTGTGTTGACAAGGAAGTTCAGACAAACTAAATATCTACTTTTTGTTGTTAATGAGCTATCAAAGCCTCTTAAAAAGAAAGTTATGTAATGTGATTGAACCATTTCATGTGGAAGCATGATTTCTCAATTTCATGAACATATGTCCTGACATCAGCAAAGCACCTATGCGACAAAATATTAAACCAAGAGAACTTTCAAAATAAATGATGGGCTAGTGGAATGGACTCAACACAACAAGAATGTATGCATTCGGCACAAGAATAGATATGTTTCGGTAATAATAAAAAGAAGGGGATTTTTGCGCCAGGACATTAAACTTTTTCAAAATTGTCCCACAGCAAAATTTCTAAAAAGAATACCACAAAAGAATCATATCCATCAATTAACTACTTACAGCTTCACTGCAGCTCAAAAGAAGACTGACTAGTGCTTTCCACTGCATAAAAGCCTCCAGTGACTGACCCATCTACACAACTCAAATACATCAGAGAATAGTCTACTGGCACCCTAACTCATTAACAATTAAAATATTTAGTTTTGTCTATATAGTACCATAAAAGCTATGAAAGCAAACTGAAGCTCTCCCAGGAATAGATCTTCTTGACCTTCATAATTTTTGGCCAAAACAATCTCCAGCAAACTTGTCTGAGAAGTAGAATTGCCTTATCAATAAATAATTAATAAGTTGCCAACTCAACAATCAGGGATTTATTAACAAGTGACATCTGTTGGAGGGATTGCTTTAAGCAAACCAACCAATAACAGCAGAAATTTACCATGATTATCTGGATATTGTACTGTAATTCAGGAGATTTTAGATGTAGTATTATAAGCATATGAAGTCCAAAAGATCGGCAAATAAGTGTCGTGTCATTCCTATTGATCCCTGTGTTATCAAACTATTATTGCACACTGTTTAATTTCACTCGTTCCAAATTATAGTTCACTTCAGTTTTGTCCTAAGTCAAACTTCTCTAACCTTGACAAAGTTTTTAGAAAAAAAAAATTATGAGTTCAAGTAAATGCACTATCAAGACATTTCATGGAAAATTTGAAGAAACTAAATAGATTTTTGGGTGCATTTTTCTATAAACTTGGTCAAAGTTAGACAACTTCCAACTTTTTTTTGAAACAAAGCTAAAATGGACTATAATTTGGAACGCGGTGAGTATATGGGTGGACTACAAATGATAAGAACAGTACTTTGTCCAAGTTCAGGGCCGTCAAGTCACCCGCAGAGATGTCCTTATGCTTTACTGAAGCAGGGATACTTGTGTAGTAGCATCCTCTCCGCTCAGACTGCACAGGAGCATTCTTTGCAAACTTTTCATCTCTTAGTTGTTCGACCAAACGTCTCTCCATGTCATTTTGGGGGGCTTTATCCATCCATGATGACTCCCATGCAATTGTGATTTCTCCTCCAATTGGTTCTGAACAAATACCAAACATTGTTATTTTCTGCTCCCCTAATTGATCTCAACAAATATGTCATGATGTGACTAATTCCCATTCAATCAAAACAAAAGCAAGGAACGCATCTCATACCAAGACGCTCAATAACATTTGGTGACAAGCAGTTTGAAAGTTGTTTCCAATCTCCATAAGAACCCAAATTGTATGGTCCAAGTTGATCATCAAATTCAAAACGTCTTACAGCTTCTGAGTATCTGATATCCTACCAGAAAACAAAATTTAGTATAACTAAAAAGCATCTGTGGAGCTTCAATGGGTCAAACACATAATCCTCCTTTCCACTTCATGTTTCGCATATCATTTATCAATGGCAACAGACAAAATCAAAGAGCTGAGCATAACATTCTCTAAATTAATCACATTTCATGTGTACTGTATTATTGTTGTCACATCATTCCAGTTGAGTCCATCGTATGGTTGAAGTTGTAGTGGCAAAACGGTTACAGTGCATGAAGCTATAGCCCATGAAGCAAAGACAAAATATGAGAATTTGAAGCTGCCACACTAATATATAGCAAAATGTAATTTGTTTAACTTACATATATATTGGGTAATTGTCACCTAAATTCAGAAAAATATTTAATAATGTACTCCCTCCATTCCAAATTATAAGACGTTTTGTTTTTTCGACATACATTGCTTTTACTATGCATCTAGACATAGTGTATATCTAAGTGCATGGAAAAACCTATGCATCTTGAAAAGCCAAAGTATCTTATAATTTGAGATGGAGAAAGTAGTATGCAACAAAAGGTGAGAAGTAAAACAAGAACAATTAAAGTCGAGAATGAATAATGATTTCATGCAAGCATCACTACAATGCACTACAGCTCACACTGACAGAACAGTTATTTTGGTTTATACTCCATTATCATAATCTCACATTTGCTACTAGCAATTGAACAGGAAGCATAAAGCAGAAGGTCCAGCAATGACAAAAGATTCAAATAGTATTCAATATAGCACCTCTTCTTCTGACAATTTGATTAACCGTTCCTCTTGCACATCCCACTTTCGAACAATCACCTAGAAGATACCAAATAGAAGATGAGTATATATGTAAAAACATAGTTAAGTGCGATTAGTTGAAACCTTTTTCTGGCAAAAAAAAACATTTATCCACTTGAATCTTCAGCATGGAATGGATTTTGTTACTTTTAACTTTGATTCCTTTTTTCCTTCTAGTTCCTATTATTTCACCACACCTCCAAGTGCATTTCAATATATCAGTTTCCATATTTACATTTATTGTTGTTATTGTTTCCCTATTCATCCTATAGAAGGAAAATTTGTACTCCCTTTTGTCCCTGTCAAAAGGAAAATTTGAACAGGGACATAGGTTAAGAATTTGCAAATTGACAGATCAGAAGAGAAATGACATGAATTCCCTCCTATTCAATTAATTTGGCTGGAAAGCTGAGAGTTGAAAGTATGTTTGGGTGTTATGCACAAATCCTTAGGACACAACAAAATAAACAATGGCAAAAGAGAGTAACAAGCATCTAAATTATGCACAAGCCTTATAATTTAGGATTAAAAAGAAAAACCAATATAGTTTGGAAATGGGCAGGACAGGATAATTATATACCTAAACACAAGAAATGTGCAATGCATTACTTCAAATGGATTAACTAGATACATAATACTGCAGCTAATGCATCCTTTTCTGTTTAGTAAGTGAAAAAAAAATACTTGAAAATTAAAGTACAAAAATGGAAGGCTCAGGTAAATATAAGGCATATTACATTGTGGTTCACTATCTTATTTGATACCTCCTGCCAAAATATAATAAAAGAAATACAAGTCATAATCTAATAGATTTATTGATCAATTCAACAGTTCCCAAATATATATATATATATATATATATATATATATATATAAGACGATTTTCCTTAGCATACAGGTGATGAACTCTCAAATTCGAAATAACTCAATGAATAGCATGCATTTTAATCTTATAATAAAGAATACTCGTTGCAATAATCTCTCTTCAGTCAATACGCATGCTTCAAGTCAACAGAAAGAAGTACCTCAGATGGGTGTGTAGTAAGAAAGAATCCGACAGTAGGTGCAAACTCATCCCCATGCCTAAAAGTGTTCAGATTTTGGACAAATGGTCAGTGCACTCTATCATTCTCTATAAAATGAAGACATGGCATTATAGATAAAGACCATCAGAACACATTGCAAATAGAAGTAAACCAAATGAAGCATGCACACAAATACTCCATTTCAAACAGCGCCAAACCGTTTTAAGAATGTTATAAGGCTGGATGAAAGCAATCAAGAGAAGAGGAAAGTGGCAGCAAGATGCTGCTTAGCTCACGCTACTCTATATGCATGTTATTGGGGTCCATAATCGCAGGAAACATGTGTGATTAGCATTCTAGCATTTTGTGTAATATATAGCAAAGTCCGTTCCAAAGTACTAAGATTGTGAGCACGCCATGGTAAGAGTAGCATCACAGTCACATGTTAGCGAATTACAAAGGAACTAAAACTCTAAGTAAGTTGTTGGGTTAATTCTATACAACACTTCCAACTGACAAACTAGAACATTGGATATGTAGCACAACTGACAGTGAGTGATTCAAAAAGGGAAACCGGTTCATCTACTGAAAAAATAGTTGGCATTCTAACACAAATCGTCGACATTATTTCCTAATAACTGGTAGTTGAAATGTTGTAAGAATCGGGGCTTGTGGCTAGTGGATACTGATACCTGTTTGGGGAGCAGTAGTAGACGAAATGGGCACCTGGGGGCACCATCTTCATCCCTTTGAACTTGGCCCAACAGAGAACATCTGCGAAGAACGAGAAGCAGGCAGAGGTGAAAACCGGTCACATAGTTTGATGCACGCACCAAACAGCTCGCGGGATGGTTGGCGGCCGAATCCGACCGACCTGGGTGTCGATTCCGAAGAGGGTGCGCTGAGGAACGTCGAGGAGGAGGAGGGTGGCACCCTTCCGCACCAGCTCTGTTGCCGCCTCGGGTCCATGTCCATCCCCGCAGCAGCGCCGCCGCCGCTCGCCATGGCAGTAGTGCGCTTGTGCGGGAGTGTTCTGGAACGGGACAGTTCGCTCTTCAAAGAAAAATGGTAGAAGCCAGTCTTCTTCTGCCCATCTCACCCGTGGGCTGAAATAGGAAGTTCGTAATGGGTTTGGCCCATTTGTCTATACAGTTGGGCCCAGAACACCCCCCCCCCCCCCCCCCCCCCCCCTCTGTCCTCCCATTCTCTGTGTCAGCAGCTCGCTCTCCACCACCGTTGTACACTTGACCCACCTACCATCTCCGTCCATCGGCGGCGTCGGCGAAGGAAGGACGGCGGCGACGACCACGTGGGCTAGAGGCGAGCAGGAGAAGCCCAGTGAGTACCTCTCTTCCTGTTCCATCCCGTCCCAACATGGATCGCGTTCTTCGTTTGATTTTGATTTGCTATTTTATAATAACGCGATCCATCCCAGTCGACAGTCGTAGCCCGATTTGGTTAGGTTGGGTGCAGATGTAAGCTGCCCTAGATTTATCTGATGGATGGTTTCATAAATAAATCTGATCTTAGGAGGCGATGGATCCTGTGTTGGTAGAGTTGTGACTTATAACGTATATAGATAGGAAAAAAAAAAAGTTGTTGGCGCAAAGATGCCAGGCCATGCCCCCTAGGTCTCGAATCACACATCAGTGTTTCAATCATGATAATTGATATCCAAAAGTTCACTGCTATAAATGTGGTTATAAGTTGCATCCTTCAATGTTATTGATACTGTGGTATATCAGTGACTCAGTGCGATTATGGCCTAGTGTTTATCCAAATTTAATGTGTTGACACAAAATATGACGCAATCTGCCTCACACACAACAAGCCGGAAAGCGTGACTTCAATCGGGTGTCTGGGTATTTCGAAATTCGGAAACGTGTCAGTCACTTTGACCTGAAACTAACAAGGGATGAAAATCATTAGATATAAAACTGGAACATGTCGGGTGAGACCAAACAGTTCCATATATACGGTCCTTAAGCCACTTATGACGATATACAACTATAGAAGTTGTCTGCCAACAAATCTTATAGATCATTCGACTAAAACAAATATGGAGTACGTGAAATGTTGATTGCCGAACGTGTGTGCATGGGAAGAGTACATATGAAGGAATCATAATTAACTGTGAGTTAAAGCATAACCAAGCTCGGCAATCTAACTTAGTTGGGATCCATGATGAAGGAACACGTAAGCAAGACATAATTAAACTAATCTAAAGCTTGTATCCGCCGCACGATACTTAACCCTATCAAAGCTTAAACATGGTTAACATGCATGAACCCGCAACATGTAACAATCTAGATTAAACTAACTCGGCTATTATGAACGCAAGATCTATTTGTAGAAAAAAAGTAAAATAGATCTATAAGAAAGAATAGAGCCGAACTGTATCAATCTAGATTGGGCAAAAGAGTGTTATAAATATATAAAATATCTAAAATATGCAACACATAATAACTTAATGAATCTGCTAGATCTTGCCAAATCTAATAGAGCCGATAACTATCTTGCTTTTGCTAAGCATATCGAGCAAACGCCTGCCGCACGGTATCTACTCGTAAATGAAATATAAGCGAAGACTTCTTGATTGTTAAGCAAGGATCCGCCGCACGATCATTGAAAACAAACAAGACTACTTGCATCAACATCTAAATCCACCGCATGAACTAGACATGATAACAAGGTTGCCGGGACTTACGGAGGTCGACGGATCGATGATTCCTCTCGAAGAACTCGACGACACGACAAAGAACTCAAAGTTGGCCCGGGCCGGTTGTATTGATTTGGTTGTGAACAGTTTTTTACAATGGCCAAGAGTTTATATTTATACCCTGGTCATGACATGAGTCCTAAAAGGACACGACTACAAAATGTTAAAGGAAAAACATGACATCTTTGACTTCAATTTCTTTCGGAGTCTTTATTTCCTTAATTGTCGCGATCTTCATTGCCCGATCGGCTCTTCACTTGCCGTTTTCGTCGCTTCTTCAACGGAAAACTGTCCTTCCTCGGAATAGCCGACCGCACAATCATTTGTCGAATCTTTGGAGATTGTCCAACCGCATGAACACTTGCCGAACGCTCCGAAACTAGCCGAGCGCACGGATACTTGCCGAATGCTCCGAACATCCGTCTTTGCCAATTTACTACGTACTGGCCCACCTGTCATCTTTCTAAGCGTGCCAAAATCCAGTGTTAACACATGCCCCCTCAATTTTGGGATAAAAGTCATTTTATTTTGAAATTGACCACAAGCTCCCCCTTTTCTTCTAGGTCAACACTGTTCAGCACCGCAGCAGCCGCTCAGGAAATCCAAGCCCCAGCACATTCTTGAATTCACCTCAACTCTTCAATGGCAACTCAGGATGAAATTCCAGAGGTAAGTCTCATTCACCTCTACGTATTCAGCAATCCTTGGCTGATCTCTTTGTTTCTTTCCCGATTCATTATTTTCTGATTTCTTTGAAGGAATACAAGAACGAGATTTTGATCCCTTATGCTGCAAATCCCGATTCCTACCTTCTTGGTCCAATGGGAAATCCTGACCCAACTAAGATCATCGAGAAAGAAACCTCAAGAATCCCCTTCAAGTCTGGAGCCACTTCGCCAAACCAATTACCAAACACCTTCAAGACCTGGCCGTTTCCCTCAATCATCGGATGGCGAAACTGGTATCGGAGGATGCTGGACAAGAGTAGCAGTCACTGGGATAATCAGGACATCAGCCATTGCTTAGAATTATCTTTGTCAGAGATGCCCAGGAATGAACTCCTTCTGATAGCGGCTTCTCACTTCTAGTCTGATGTCATCAATGCTTTCGTCTTCGGCCATGGTATGATGACTTTCACTTTGGCCGATGTATTCATGATGACTGACTTAAATGTGTCGAAACCAGTATATCCCTACAAGTACAAGAGCAAAAGCAACCAGAAAGCTGTCAAATCTGGAGGTGGATGGGTTGAATACATTTAGACTTATATGGAAGCATATGGTGTTGTCTCTGACAAGGAATACAGGGCCTTCATGAACATATGGCTGTGTAGGTTTATTTTCTGTGAAAAATCTAATGAGCCAACCTTAAATCACATGACAATGGCTGAGGATTTAATTGCAGGCACCCTAATCCCTCTGGGTAAATATCTCTTAGGATCTGTTTATCACATGATGCATCAGATCACTGCTCAGATGTACCATGGTAAGGAGATCTCTTGTGTGAGTGACCCTTGGTGGTTTATCCAAATGTGGCTGCAACTTTATATGCATCAGATAATGTCTGTGCCCCTTCACAATTTAAGTTTCCATTCAGTCAATTATGCTGAAGGTAGTACAACAAAAGTTAAGAGCTGCCAAACTTATGGAGAAGCAACATCTTCCATCAACATCGGTATGGATATTGGTCATCTCTTCAAGCTGTTTTTAAGGGTTTCAACAATGTGGTCTGGCTTCTTACAGAGAAAATAATAATCTGACCTTCCCTTGCAAATTCAGCTATGAATCTGGCTGTTCTGACAAGATAGCCACAGAGATTTTTAACTCCTTTATCAAACCTTGCATCTTGCCAGCTGAATTTCATCATGGGAGGCTAATACAATCTTCCTATGAATTCTACTATCCAAATATGGTAGCCAGACAATTAGGATATGGACAGCTACCCCCAAGACATTTCTTTTCAACAACCATAAAATTCAGGGAGCTAATCACAAATGCAATAGAAGCTAAAAAGGTCTTTGAGCTCGGATGAGATCTGCCAACATATGAACCTTCTCCATTTGGGCTAGTAGATACTGCTCACCTCCTTTTTGCTTCCTGGTGGCAAGAATGACACAATCACATTTTCAACACACCAGTGCATCCTCTATGCCAAGATCTGCAACCCCCAATTTGCCTCTGACAGTGAGGTAATTTTACTGCACTCACCACTTTCTGATTTTGAATTTATCTTTCACCTTAACTTTTGGCCATGTACAGGATTTTGAACCCACTCCCCCTGCCAAAGCACTTCAGTACTGCCTAGCTGGGTCCAAACCTGTTCTGGGTTTCGATGCTCCAACTTTAGCAGCCTTCATGAAGATCCCTGTAGTGTCAGTTACTGCACCCCCAGGAGGAGAAGGCAAAAGGAAGACACTTGAGAATGTCAATGTATTCAGAAGGGTAAGATCCAAGACAGTCAAGCGGTCTCCCAAGTTATGAACCTTTTATTCGGCAATAAATTCCATTTGGCAACAATTCTGACTGTCTCCATATCAAATCATCTCTACTGCAGCCACATGTTGAGATCCCAGGATCAAGCAATGTGACGATGAATATTCCTCCTCAAGCTTCTACTGAAAATGTAGAGGTTCAGGAAACTGAAGATACAGCTCATGAAGCTGAAAACACAGATGCCCAAGAAACTGCCAAACACATTGGTAACGTCTTTCGGCTAAACAGTTCCTTTTTTTATATGATATCCACTTCCTGCTCTTATACCTCATCATCTGCATTATTGAAAGTAGATAAAATCATAGAAGATCTAGCAGAAGACCCTTCCTCTGGTCCAGCTCCAGGTTCATCACCTCTGAATACCCAATCAGGCCCTCAACTAGAGCAGGACACCACCCATCTCGATGACCAATCAATACAGCAGGTAATATCTTGTCTTAAGTTATTCTTTCAGCACACTTATTCAGTCGGCTAACATTTCTCTTTTTCCTAAGAATACCACTAAGCCGACTGTCAGTTATTCTTTCACTGTTGATGATTACATCAATGAAGAAGGTGAAGAAGCCACCTCTCAGCAGACTTTGTCAGTGGAAAATCAAGCTCGGCTGAAGGATATAGCCAATCTGCTGAATAAGGACATCAACACTCTGGTCTAAGATTCAGATCAGATAAAAGATCTCCTCGAGCTCATCAACTAAGACCTTCCACCTGTCTTTAAGGCTTCTCTGGAATCTACAACCCACCTTGATGATTATTTTGTTGTGGTGAAAGGGCAAATAAAAACATAGCCTCCAGGACTGTCTTGCAGAACAACAGGTCTCTGAAGAAGCAAGAAGCTAAAGCCTTGCACTCCCAAATTCAAGCCACTAAAGACTTATTGGTGACTCTGGAGTGTGAGTTGAAAATCATGAATGATGAGAAAATCAGATTAGAGGCTCAACTGACTGAACTGAATGCCAAAATTCAGTCTCATGAAGCCAAGATGACAGATTTGTCGAATTCCATAGAAGCAACTTCATCAAAAATGTCAATCATCCTGAAAGAAGATCAGCAGCTCAAAGCTAAGCTGTCTAGCATCCAGAGTTCTGAAGATGAAGATCAGAAAGTACTGGACAATGTTAACCGAATTAGGACCGATGCCCTAGATGCCATTAATCAGCTTCTGAACGAATAGAAACACGGCTTGTAATAGTTTAACCATGATTCATTTTGTCTCTGATCAATCGGATGTTTTTGCTTTTCATCCTTATACACTCCTGTTTGCACGAACATATAATCGGCTCTTTTATCTTCCCGATTAGAACATAGCCGATTGACTTTAGTCTTCTCGATCAGAGGCATAGCCGATTATTCCTGTCTTTCTGATTCAAGGAAATAGCCGAGCGACTCTTGACTTACCCGAGCCTGGCCCAGTCCAACAACGGTCCATCCGAGAGGGAAAAACCCTAGCTTGCCGTTTGGCATTCTCATCCCACTACTCCAAGATATACGCCACTGCCTTCGCTCGGCTTATAAATAAACCTTTCTTTCTCGGCCTCCGTCAACAGTTCCAGTTAAGCATTCTCATCTCCGTCTCCTCCTCTTCTCTGCTCAAACCAATCCAGAGGGAAACCCTAACCTTCACAGCAACAATGGCGGGAGGCGAAGACCGTGGCAAGCGCCCTGACGAGGGAGAAGCCGAAGGAAACCGAGCATGGCGTAACCGACGACGCGGGTAAGAATTGATTTTTCACCCCTTTGTAGTTCTTTCTCTTGTTCATCCTCCTAACCCTGGTTTCATCTATCAGGATAAGGGTCATTTCCACCAGTCAGCTGCTTCCTCTGATGACAGTAGCTCAATCAGGGACTCCATCATCCGGCTCTTCCAGTTCTTCGAGCTCCTTCCACTCCAATCCTTGGGATTTGGAGTTGGGTGCCATTGATGTTCCCTACACCCACGAGGAGACGGTCACCTTCAGGGTGAAAGAAATGATACTCGGGGGAGCTGGAGAAGGTCTCCAAACAGTACGGCATCGACCAGCTCGAATGGGAGAACCAGCGGAAGCAGTTCTGCGATGCCATCACCGGTTGGTACAAATAAACCCACTCTATTTTCCCCTTTTCTGATTCATCTGTTCATCCGATTCGTGTCCTTGTGTCCAGCGCTCTCTGCAGAGGTTGAGCGCCTAAAGATTGCGGCGAACAAGATTGCCGACAAGGTGAACGCCCAGGGAGAAACCGCCGAGGCACGCCTTGATGATGCGGACGGTCATATCGATTAGGCCGTCATCCAAGGCGTACACCACGGCATAGCTCTGGGGCTGGCGGCAATGTCTACCCAGACTCGCGAAGACCTCTCCTTCATGCCAGTCGGCTTTCTCGGTGGCGGACCTTCGGAAGACGTCGAGAACATCGACGAGCTCCTGGAGAGCTATGAAGACCACGCGACCGTCCTCGCCCAGGCCACAGACGCCCAGTCTGTCCTCAACAAGATGTTTGAGGAGTAGTTTGTACTTAGGATCCTTATGTAAAAACTACTTGTCTTGTGAAATATTATCTGTGATTTCCACTTATTTTTTCTCCTTTTTGAATATTTCTGAGAATAGCAAATCTGAGGAATGTTGCCTGAACTTGTATGACATCGTCCTTAGTCGATTGCGTTTAAATTTTTTGCTCTAAAGGCGACACATACTGCGTCGGCTATTCTCCAAGCTCTTAGAGTATTTTTTTGGCTAAAGGCGATGCTTCTACATCGGCTATTTTGCGCACAGAACTCCTTAAGTCTGTTTATGCACCAACCTCAACACTGGGATAAAACTTCTTAAGAAATCTTCCATTAATAGCTCTAGTAAACTCTTCTCCCAGTAGAGTTTTCAAAATATACGCAATATCAGGCGCACACTTCACTATCCGAAAAGGTCCTTCCCAATTCGGAGACCATTTGCCGAATGCCTTATCTTTGTCCCTGTCGGCAACACAGTTTTCCAAACCAAATATTCTTCTGTAAATTGCTTTTCTCTGACCTTTTTGTTATAATATTTGGCAACACGCAATTTTTTTTCCTCAATATTTTCTAATGCTTTGAGACGAACTAAATGTAAATCCTCCAATTCATCCATCATTAGGTCCTTATAATCTTCTTTCCTCAAATTGTTTTGCAATGTAACTCGTCTTGAACTCGATTGCAACTCTCACGGTAGCACAGCATGATGCCCATAAACCAACTCGTATGGAGATGCTTGAGTAGACCCATGACAAGCCATTCGGTAAGCCCACAAAGCTTCATTAAGAACCGAATGCCACTTCTTCGGCTTCTCATCGATCTTCTTCTGAATAATCTTGATCATGATCTTATTCGATGCTTTGGCCTGGCCATTAGCTTGTGCATAATAAGGAGAAGAATTGTATCCCATTTCTTCAGCAAAACCACAAAATTCAGATGAAGTAAACTGAGTTCCCTGGTCTGTCGTTATAGTTTGAGGAATCCCGAATCTGTGAATTATATGCTCCTTAACAAAATTGACTATGTTTTCTGATGTAACCTTCTTCAAAGGGATAACTTCAACCCACTTTGTAAAATAATCTATAGCCAATAGCACAAACTTATGTCCTTTGCTAGAAGGAGGATGAATCTGACCAATCAAATCTATATCCCATCCTCTAAACGGCCAAGGTTTGATAATTGGGTTCATAGCCGATGCTGGAGCTCTTTGAATGCTGTTGAATCTCTGACAATCTTAACACCCCTTGTAATATTCAAAGCAATCTTTAAGCATAGTTGACCAAAAATAACCAGTTCTCCTAATTATCCATTTCATTCGGTAAGCCGACTGATGTGCACCACATATCCCTTCATGCACTTCATACATCAGCTTTCTGGCCTCTTCTTGACTCAGACATTTGAGAAGTACCCCATCTATAGATTTATAATATAACTGGTCATCAAGGAGCACAAACTTGATAGGTTTATATCTGAGCTTTTGGGAAACCTTTTGTGATGGATTTTTTTAAGTAATCGGCAATTTCGCTTCTCCAGTCATCAACTACCAGATTTTCATCCAGGGTATGAATCTCTTGATCCTCTCGGTATCCTGAAGCAGCTTGAGCCAATTTATTTGCTTCTTCGTTATGCCCTCTAGGGATATGATGCAAGGTTGCTACCAGGAAATTCTTCAAAAGCTCTCGGCATTCTTCATAATATTCTCTTAATACATCACTCTTGTATTCATATTGGTCGATCAGTTGATTAATTACCAACTCAGAATCCCCAAAGATTTCAACAGCAACAACCTTTATTTCAGCAAGAAGCCGAAGTCCTCTAAGCAATGTTTCATACTCTGCTTGATTGTTAGTAACATAGAATTCAATAGGTATGACATACTTAAAAATCACCCCTTGTGGAGAGATTAAGAGAATACCAGCACCACCACCTTTACTACAAGATGAACCATCAAAAAACAAAGTCCAAGGTGCAAAACTTATCATGTTAGCAGAAGGATCATAATGTTGGGTAATAAAATCGGCAATAATTTGACCCTTTACTGCTTTTGCCGATTCGTACCTGAAGAATCATGGTCCCTTGTGTTTAGGCGATTAACGACAATGCTAGGTCACTATGACTAACATGTGTTTTGCAGAGGCAAAGTCATTTAGAGTTAGGTCATATGTGATGCTAGATGAATGGGCTTAATGGATATTCATGCCCCCAAGATGGAAATCATTTCGGTTTCAAAGGATGTTGATTCAAGTTGAAGACTATGCTAATCCTTAGTGCCATAAGGTTGAGAAGGGCACTAAGTATAGCTAGGACTTTGTTTTTCCTTTGACCGTACTATAAAGGGGGGTATGAGATTAGTAGCTTGACCTTGGAGAGTTTGGGAAAGTTAGTGTATACACACTTGTCACAACTAGTCCTAGAGACCCCGCTAATAGCCCTTAGAATGGTAGGAACAAAACCACTTGAGAAGACTTAGTGAAAACAGTCAAAACAGGGGGAGAAAGAGGCTCCGGACCAGTCTGCCTAGGAGGCGTCGGGCCAAGGAAAGTGGTCCGACGGTCCCTGACTTAGGCAAAAGCTCAGAGAGTTAGCTCCGGACCACCTGTCTGGAAAGCACCGGACCATAGGCGAGTGGTCCGGTGGTCCCTGCCAGAGGTAGTCAGCCTCAGAGGAGGCTCCGGACTAGTCCGACGGTGAGTTCGACGGCTAGTCCGACGCTCTCAGTCAGAAAAGTTTGAGAAGTCAGTAAGCACCCTGGCTCTGGACCTCTGCGTCGGACCAGGGCACCGGACTATAGCGAGTGGTCCGGTGGTGCCAAGCTTAGTTGAGTTTTCAACTCAGTGAGCACCCTGGCTCCGGACCTGAGCGTCGGACCATAGCGAGTGGTCCGACGGTGTAACACCCTAAAATTTGAATTAGTGAATTAGGGTTGAATTTAAATTTAATTTGATTTAATTCAAGCATTTGTGTGATCATAGAATTAATTAAATAAAAATAAAATAAATCTCATGTTAGGGTTAACATGTTTGAGCATTGCATGCCTCTGCATTTTATTGTGTTGAGTGAGTTTGCAAAACCCTAGAAAATATTTCAAAACCAATTTGGAAAATCAATTTGGAAAAAGGAAGGCAAAAAGAAAATGGAAAATCCCTTTCTCTCTCTGATCTCTCTTTCGGCCTGCTTGGCCCAGTCCCGGCCTGCTCCCTCCCCCTCTCCCTTTCTTTCTCGGTGGGCCGGCCCAGCACCCCGCAGGCCCGCGCCGCACCGCGCTGCTCCCTCCCTCTCTCTCTCTCCCGCTGATGACGCAGCCCCGCTTGTTAGGCCGCCGTCTTCCCCCTCGCGCCGAGTCCGAGCAGGACTCTGCTCGCCACCGTGTCGCGCCGCGCCGCATCCGTTCCGCGTCCAGGCGTAACCGCCCCGGACTCCCCCTCTGCCTCCCATAAATAGCGCCGCCACCGCGCCGCCGTTCCCCATCTTTTCGAGCCCTCGCATCCCCTCGGACGCCGTAGAAGCAGCGCCGCCATCGCCGCCGTGTTCCGCCGTCAAGCCGCTGCCGTTCCGAGCGACTCCGGCCACCGTAAGTCCCCCCGACCCCCGCATCGCATGCGCGTGTCCGCAGAACACCTCCCTCTTCTCTTTTCTCTCTCGTTCGTGCTCTGTTTGACCGTGCCGACGTGCACAGGGGCTCCATCGCCGCGGCCTTCCGACGACGGTCGTCCTCTGCCTCGATCGAGCCCTGCAGTGGCCCTGAGTGGGTTCGCCTTGGCCTCCTCGTGCTCCCCGAGCCTTTTCCCGACCGGATTGGGCACCCGAGCCCCTAACCGCCTTGCGCCGCCGTGCGCAGAGCACCCGCCACCGCGGTTCACCGCCGTCGGTCCTCCCCATCCTTCTCCGAGCCCGGCTAGTGCCCTAGACGAGCTCATGGTGTCATCCTCTCTCTTCCGGTGCCCTCGGTTTTGGAAACGGGGCACCAGAGCTCCCGAACGGCTTACGCCGACGAGCCTCGGGCTCGGTCGGCCATGGCGCCACCGCGCATCGCCCAACTCCGGCCTCTGCGCCGCCCTCTCCCTCCCTAGATCTAATCTGATCCATCCATCTCTGATCCAACGCACCAGAGCCACCGATACCCCTTCGCGTGGCATCTTTCTAAAGAGACCCCCAATTTCTGGGGAATAAACCCGCCGTCCTAAAAACGCCTTTGACCTTTACGCTTTCCCCTCGGGAAAACGTATTCCTTTTTCAGATCAGATTAATTCAATTTTAAATCAAAACCCTAATTACAGTTTTGCCACTTATTTTCAAATGCCTACAATTTGCTCGTTTTAAATCCAAATCGATCCGTTCAAGTTGCGTTAGATCTGTAATTTTATGCTCTATCCAGTAGTATAGATTTCACCTATGTTAATTACTTTTGAAAATCAAAGAAAATTAATTTGGTAATGCTTTAATCTTTCCCTTTTCAAAATCCTGTTTAATCTATAACTTCTTCGTTTTAGATCCGATTAGCGTGATTCTCGCGTCTTTGTGATCGTAGTGAAGTATAGATCTGTTTTATAATCTTTTTAAAACCTCTTTATTGTTTATGGTGTAATGTTCTGATCATATCTTTATTGCTTCGTGTATGATTGTTCGGATGATTGCGTGGTGATGTTGATCGAGGACAGCCGGTGAGATCTTCGGTGAGCAAGAGTTCTTTGTAGCAGATCAGGATCACCAGGAGCTTTGTGATCAAGGCAAGTTTAACATGGGATCATCCTTGTTACCTATTCACCCTAATTCATCTAGTCATGATTGCATGTGTCTAATTTGATTCCTATTAGATCTATACCATAGCTTTGTTATCCTTGTACCTTGTCACCATGGGTTTTATGCATATGGGTAGCTCTGCTATGCTTTACAATTATGGATCTGAGATGAATCTTGATTAATGATATATGCAACAATGAGATAAAATTGGCTTTTATAGCAACATGGAATAGGACCCCACTGTAGGGCAAAAGCTGGGATAATAATGCAACCACGAGTGCTATAATGGCTCTGGCTTTAGTCAAGTATGAAGATTCATACTAGCATGTTGGCAGTTCGTGAAAGGCACCATTGCCGAGCTGGTTGTAGGGCATGTCCTAGGGTGGTTACCGCTTCGAAAGGTACCATCGAGTAGGGGCTTTACATACCCCTTGCCCTTGGGTCCGTAGGGTCTGTCAACATGTTGGGAAGACTTTTGAAAGACTTCATAGTGTACCCTGCCCGCTCACCTTGGCAGTGTTATGGGAGTTATAAACCCAGGCATATGGGCAACACGGCTTGTGGGTAAAGTGTATAACCTCTGCAGAGTGTAAATCTATCATGATAGTCGTGCTCACGGTCACGAGCGGCCTGGAAAACTCACAGTGTAGATGATCATGTTGTTTAATGTTTAATTGTTAATGATGTTTATTAATCTTATCATGTGGTTATCAACTGGGTTTGCATAATTAAAGCTAAGTGTTGGTAAAACTTGACCAAGTTAAAAGCAACCGCAGTACAGACAGTGTCGGCCTTTTGAGCTTCATAACCCTATGTTACTCTTGCTGAGTACTTTAAGTGCTCACTCTTGCTTTCTCAACCCCTTCAGACGGCTATGAAGACTACCGTGAGGAGTACTAGGCTAGTGGTCAACCAGTCGGCGTTCCCTGTGAAGTGGAGCTTCGTCGCGAGAGTTATCTTTATTTTCCGCTGTTTTGTTTAAGAATATTATTCGTTATGTAATAAGCACTCAGTGATGGTACTATTTAAAGATTTATCGGCTTATGTGTGTGATTGATCTCTAGGCACACATGAGTTATTCATATTCAATTTTATCCTTAAAATTGGGTGTGACAGACGGTGCCTACTTTCTAGTGGTTTTTGAACTGCGAGTGTGCTCTAGACCAGTTGCCTTAGTCCGGTGGTGTGTCCTCCGGACTAGTCCGGTGCCTTCGCAGAAAGTGGAAAAAGTAAGAAACAGCTAGTTTTGGAGGTGGGGACTATTTATAGTTGCCCTCCTCATCCTTAGGACCTCTCTTGGCCTGTGTTACACCTGGAGAACCTTGGAGAGAGTTCTTGGAGAGCCAAGTGCCTAGTGAGGGAGAGATTTGAGAGATTCCATCTTGTTCTTCCCTCCTAGAGTGATTAGGAGTGACTTGTGTGCATCCATCCACCTTCCTAGCCTTGAGTTGGTCAAGTAAAGGTCTTGTGCTTGTTACTCTTGGTGTTCGACAACACCTAGACGGTTTGGTGGTGTTCGGAGGAAGTGATCGTCGGAAGATTGTCGACGGCTCTTCTCCAAGCTTCTGTGATCGGTTGTGGGCGATTCACTGAGCCGGAGTGGCGAAGAATCAGTCCGTAGAGAGCACTCTACCCTTGCGTGGGTAGGGGGAGCAATACCTTGCGAGGTGCTCCAACGAGGACTAGGGGGTGGTGTCGACACCTCGATACCTCGGGAAAACATCGCTGCGTCAAAGAGAATTCCTTTTCCCTAGCTCTTTACATTTCCGCATTACATTCCGTCTTGTTCTTTCAGTTCCTACTAGAATTGCTTAGGTTGTCTTTCATTTCATATGAACTGCTACCGCTTTCTAGCTAGGACACACGACCGGTAGACACTAGGGGTGATTGGCATTTGATAGGTCTTCACTTTTGCTTTAGAAATTCAAAACAAGCCCAATTCACCCCCCCTCTCTTGGGCATCTTGATCCTTTCAATTGGTATCAGAGCCTTGTTGCTCTAAATTAGGCTTCACCGCCTAGAGCAAGATGTCCCATGGGGATGGACCGCCACCCATGTTCGATGGGGATGACTTTCCTTATTGGAAAGTGCAGATGGAGGCCTACCTTGAGGCCGTGGATGTCGGCATTCACAAAGCCGCCACCATAGGCGGATCGGTGTTCGCCGAGGATCCCTTCTTTGAGAAGAACAATGCTAAGGCGAAGAACATTCTTTTCCATGGCATTTGCAAGGATGTGTTCAACCGTGTGCGGAATTCCCAAACCACACATGATGTTTGGACAAACGTTTGTGCACTACACGAGGGACCAAGTGTGAGCGTGAGGAGTGCTACCACTTGGTCATTGCTAAGCTAAATGTTTTCACCATGCTATCTCATGAAAATGCTAATGAAATATACTCTCGCTTGAATTTGCTTGTAGAGGAGTTAAATGGCCTTGGGCTCACCCAAATGTCACTGGCCGATGTGGTGCGCAAGATACTTTGTGTCTTACCAATAGACAAGTATAGCCACATTGTCACGGTCCTTCATCAAGACGATCTCTCCGCAACTACACCAACACAAGTGTTGGGCAAGATCAATGCTCATGAGATATACATAAAGATCAATGATGGAAGTTCATCCTCCTCCAAGAAGAAAGAGAAGGAGGAGAAGAAGGACTTGGCTCTCAAGGCATCTTCCAAGGAGAAGTGCAAGATTCAATATGTACTTGAGAGTACAAGTGATGATGATGATGAAGACAACATCGCTCTCATGGTGAAGAAGGCCACCAATATGTTGAAGAGGCTAAACAAGAATGGAGTCAAGTTTGACTCAAAGAAGAAGAAATTCTTCACAAGCTCTTCAAGAAAGCCAATCTCCCAAATGAAGTGCTACAATTGCGACACTCTTGGTCCTCTAGCTCATGCTTGCCCCGAAGAGAAGCAAGACAAGTTCAAGAACAACAAGTTCAAGAACTACAAGAAGAACAAGAGCGGTAATGATGACTCAAGTGATGATGACAAGAAGCAAGACAAGTCATACAAGAAGAAGAACTTCAACTTCCACAAGAAGAAGAAGGATGGCAAGGCTTACATTGTGGGTGATTGGCTCACCGATATTGATGATTCAAGTGACTCCTCCGATGATGAGAGTGAAGAAGAGAAGGTGGCCGCCTTGGTGATTGGTTCTTCTATTCCACTGCCACCTCCTCCTTCGTCGTCGGGCTCATCCTCTACACACTTATGCCTCATGGCTAAAGGTGACAAAAGGTACAAAAAGAGGATGATGGTGATGACCTCTCTAGTGATGATAGTGACGATGAAGAAGCACCCTCCTATGATGAGCTAATTAAAATTTGCAACAAGTATGCTAGCATCATAAGGAAGTATAAGGGTAAAAATGACAAACTTTTTGAGATCAAAGGAAACTTGCATGATAAGCTTGACACCTTGTCTAGTGCTAATGATGATTTGAAGCTTGAGATTAATTCTCTCACATCTAGCACTAGGGAGCTCAAAGCCTCTCTTAAGCAATCTAATGAGAAACATGATAAGCTTGAGAGGTCAACATAAGAGCTCCACACAAGGTATACCTTGCTAAAAGATGACTACAACCAAGTGAAAAGTGATCATGGCACACTAGTGGTAGCAAATGAATTGCTTACGCAAGATCTTACACATGTTGCTACTAACCCGTGTGCTAAGGCTGTTTTGGAGATATCCTCTATTGGCATAAAGATTTGGTTATAGCCAGCATTCCCATCCATAAAGCTGATGGCTTCATAACCAGCTACGGCATCGACAAGCAAATCGGCAACCGACATTGGATAACCATCCATTGGAGTAGCTTTATTGAGATCTCTAAAATCAATGCAGACCCTCATCTTTCCATTCTTCTTGTACACTAGTACTATGCTTGAAATCCACTTTGTATACCTGCATGGCCGAATGAAATTTGCTTCTAATAATCTCTCAACTTCTTTTTTCACATCGACCAGTATCTCCTCTTTGAAATTTTTTCGAGGAGGTTGTTTGTAAGGACGATACCTGAGCTTAATTGGCAATTGATGCTCAAGAATAGAACGATCTAGTCCGGGCATCTCTGTGTAATCTCAAGCAAAACAATCCTTGAATTCTTTTAGAAGGTCTATCAACTTTATTCTATACTCTAGGTCTAAATTTGCACTGATATACATCGGCCTTGGTTTGACATTATCACCAACATTTATTTTTTCTAGCTTATCGGCCGACATAAAGCCACGTCCCAGCTTTCCTTTGTTGCCATCGATTGGGTTCCCCATTAAAAATTACTATGAGAGCCGACTGCTTGGATCGGCTGTTGGTCCTTGTTGGAGACATTCACGGGACCTTCTCCCCAGATTTTTTCAGAAAAACAATCGAAGCCATCATACTCCTAGTAGGCAGGCTCTGTGGCAGCAACACTCACCGAATCATCACCATGAACAATTTTAACATCATCCCCGATCCATTGAATGAGAATCTGATGCATGGTTGAAGGTATGCAACAGTTAGCATGGATCCAATCTCTTCCCAAGAGTAGACTATATGCCCCCTTGCCATCAATGACAAAGAAGGTAGTGATCAAAGTCTTTGATCCAATCATCAACTCGACGTGTACTGCTCCCCGGGTGTCAGAAGGATTACCAGCAAAGTCCTTGAGTACTAAGTCAGTTTTCAACAATTCTTCATTAGTTATCCCGAGCTTCCTAAAAGTGGTATAAGGCATAATATTAATGGCAGCTCCTCCATCAACAAGTATCTTGGTCAGAGGCTTGCCATTGATGTATCCCTTCACGTAAAGCGGCTTCAGATGTCGATGCTTAGCCAGTTTATCGAAAACTGCCCGTTGAGTTAGGACAAGCTGGGCCATTAGATCCTGATAATCACTCTCATCGAAATCTGAGTACACTTCCTCTTGGATGTCTTGGCTTTCGGGAGCTATGAATTCTGACGGAATGAAGAAAGCCATGCATGCATCAGCCAAACAATCTTGCTCATCAGACTTTTTCTTAGGACGTCATATCTGTTTCTTTTCGGCAACTATTTGTGCCAGCTCTCTGTTCCTCAAGCGTTGTACTCTTCTCTTCTAGATCTTTCTCAGCCCTGGTGGGCACCATTGCCCTTTCTGCCACACATATTCACGGTGCTCTTCCTCCTCAGCACCTTCCTCATAATGGATCCACTCTTGATCGGCAAATCTCTTGCCTCGCCGATTTTCAGAGCTGCCTATTTTTAAACGCCGATCGTCCTCAGAAAGTTGTGTTCCAAGTCTTTCATGGACCGGACGGTAGTTGACCCGGGACTGCCTGTACCCTGAATATTGATCACTGCATTCAGGGTAATTGTTCTTAGCAGGTAGCTTTAGGCCTTCATTCCAGCAATGTTTGAAAAACGGGCATCCCTAATGAGACTGATCCTGCTCTCTCACGTATTCTTGCTCTCTCTGGTACATCTCTTCCTCGTACCTGCGATGTTCCTCCATGAACTCCTGTTCTTCGTAATACCTCTGTCTTTGATACTGCTTTTGCTCCCGTCACCATTTGTTCAACAGAATCCGTGTTGTAACCCTGGGTTTGGAAGCTTCTTCTCTCTCGGTTCAACTATTCTGGAACTGAACCCATTGCCAAAACTCCTCATTTGTAATTTGCCGATGGGGTCAACAACACCAACTTTTCTTGCTCTGTCTGAGGTCAACACCTTCATCTTGCCCTTGTCTTTGGGGTCTTCCATGACAACCATGTTCATAGAGAAAGACACCGTGTTCTGTGCAAAAGGATTATCATCAATTTTCATCTTACCATCAAACTTCAGATGCCCCTCCTGAATGGCCTTCTAAATTCGCACTCTGAACACTCGGCAATCATTGATGGAATATGAATTAGTATTATGGTAACCGCAAAACTTCTTGTCTTTTACTCCTTCAGGGCGCAGCATGGGGTGTCCTTCCGGCAATTTGATGCGTCCCTCTCTTAACAACAACTCAAACAACTTATCTGACTTAGAGAGATCAAAGTCGTAAGTACCTTTCTGCTGTCTTAGCCATCGTTGACTAACCTGAGTCGGCTCTTTCGCCCAGACCAATTCGGCTGCGGCTATCTCATCTTCATCATCGTACTCTGCTGCCTCTTCCAGGAAACTTTGATACATTTCATTAGCCACATCACCCTTCTGAAAGCAGTTATCTCTCCTGAATCCTTGAGCCTGATTACTCATCATAACCAACCGTTGCGACAACTGCTCAAGATCATCAAAGTCCACGTCGAACAGCTTTTCCCTGACATTCGGCTGCATACCTGCTATCGCCATCCCCGACAATTGATCATCTTGAAGATTCAAGGAGTAGCAGAGGTTTTTGGTCTCCCTAAACCTGCGGAGGTACTCCTGTGGTGTCTCATTAGTCCTCTGCCTCAAGCTAATAAGATCAACTAGCTTTTTCTCGTTAGTACCCGTAAAGAAATACGCATGAAACCTCTGCTCTAATTCTGCCCATGTACCAATGGAATTTGTCGGCAGAGATGTGAACCACGTGAAAGCCGGTCCTGTCAGAGATAATGAAAAATACCGAATCCTCTAAGCTTCATCGGCAGATGCCTCTCCAAGCTGCATCAAGTATCGGCTGATGTGTTCTATGGTGCTAGTATCATCTTGACCAGAAAACTTGGTCAAATCCGTGGGAGGCTTAACCCTTGGAGGTAGTACCACTCGGTTATACCACTCTGGATAAGGGGACTTGTATGCATAGAACTGATTCTTTGGTGTTAAGCCAAACTGATTCTGCATCATATCTGCCATCCTATGTATGATAACATCAATATTTGAATTTGGAGCCTCATGTGCTTGCCCTTCAAAAGGTGACCCTGTTGAGTTCTTATACCTTGTATTCGGGAGAGCATCAATAGCATTGTAATCGGCAAACTCTTGATATCCGTCTCCATACATATTCTTCTGCAACCTGTTCACTGCTGGAGAAACCTTGAAAGCCGATTGTGGAATGTTTCCTGACGCACCGAACGCAAGCTGGCCATATGTCATGGGCGGTTGTTGTTTCTGGTGAGGAACCATCCCACCTTGGTCCATGCCAGGCGCTCCGTTAATCTCAGCAGCTTTCTCCTGGTGCTTGGGCACATGGAACAATGTCGGTCCTTGCATTGGACCAGAAAACTCTTCAAAGTATTTATCAACAGACAGACCAAAAGTATTGACCATGATCGTACGAAAAGTATTCAGGAAAGCCGTATGATGATTTCTCATAGTCTCACTCATGGCCTTGTAAACCACTTCAGTCAGCTTCCGAGCATCTTCCTCTTCGGTGTAATCAGTCTGATGTGGAAGGAGAGATCTCGGAAGTTCCTGTTTCTGAAAAACCTTATTGCTTTTGTTCTTGGAAAAAGACATTAAGCATTTGCGTTGAAACTCATCACATGCTCGCTGAACCGTATTCCTCAGGTCTTCTGGCAACTCATCCACAGTCACGTCCAGAACCTGGTTATTACCGAATTCAAACATCTTGAAATGTGTGTCCCACCGAGCGTGCCAAAAAGTGTGTTGACACAAAATATGACACAATGTGCCTCACACACAGCAAGCCGGAAAGCGTGGCTTCAATCGGGTGCCTAGGTATTTCGAAATCCGGAAACGTGCCAGTCAGTTTGATCTGAAACTAACAAGGGATAAAAATCATTAGATATAAAACTGGAACATGTCGGGTGAGACCAGACAGTTTCATATATACGGCTCTGAAGCCACTTACGATGACATACAACTATAGAAGCTGTCTGCCAACAAATCTTATAGATCATTCGGCTAAAACAAATATGGAGTATGTGAAATGTTGATTGCCGAACGTGTGTGCATGGGAAGAGTACGTATGAACGAATCATAATTAACTGTGAGTTAAAGCATAACCAAGCTCAGCAATCTAACCTAGTTGGGATCTATGATGAAGGAACACGTAAGCAAGACATAATTAAACTAATCTAAAGCTTGTATCCGTCGCACGATACTTAACCCTATCAAAGCTTAAACATGGTTAACATGCATGAACCCGCAACATGTAACAATCTAGATTAAACTAACTCGGCTATTATGAACGCAAGATCTATTTGTAGAAAAAAGTAAAATAGATCTATAAGAAAGAATAGAGCCGAACCGTATCAATCTAGATTGGGCAAAAGAGTGTTACAAATATATAAAATATCTAAAATATGCAACACATGATAACTTAATGAATCTGCTAGATCTTGCCAAATCTAATAGAGCCGATAACTATCTTGCTTTTGCTAAGCATATCGAGCAAACGCCTGCGACACGGTATCTACTCGTAAATGAAACATAAGCGAAGACTTTTTGATTGTTAAGCAAGGATCCGCCGCACGATCATTGAAAACAAACAAGACTACTTGCATCAACATCTAAATCCACCGCATGATACTAGACATGATAACAAGGTTGCCGGGACTTACGGAGGTCGACGGATCGATGATTACTCTCGAAGAACTCGACGACACGACAAATGACTCAAAGTTGGCACGGGGCCGGTTGTATTGATTTGGTTGTGAACAATTTTTACAATGGTCAAGGGTTTATATTTATACCCTAGTCATGACATGAGTCCTAAAAGGACACGACTACAAAATATTAAAGGAAAAACATGACATCTTTGACTTTAATTTCCTTCGGAGTCTTTATTTCCTTAATTTTCGCGATCTTCGTTGCCCGATCGGCTCTTCACTTGCCGTTTTCGTCGCTTCTTCAACGGAAAACTGCCCTTCCTCAGAATAGCCGACCGCACGATCATTTGCCGAATCTTTGGAGATTGTCCGACCGCATGAACACTTGCCGAACGCTCCGAAACTAGCCGACCGCACGGATACTTGCCGAATGCTCCGAACATCCGTCTTTGCCAATTTACTGCGTACTGGCCCACCTGTCATCTTCCTAAGCGTGTCAAAATCCAGTGTTAACATAATGAATACTGAACACTTTGATATGCAGCTACTAAGAATTGCAGGGCTAAAACTAGTAGTATAATATTGTCATGTTGAATTTGGAGACATCATTTGTTGAAGTAATTATGATCCTACAAATTACTTGTATAATGAAATTACACTTACAGGGAAATTTTGTGGTAATCATTACATTAACAATCTGCCCCCAATAAATTTGTGTAAGTTGTATCTAAATTAATAAAAAATGAACGAAAATGACTAATCTAGTTGTGGGTAGAAACTACGTTTTTACAAATTTAGTGTTTTGGGTATTTTACTCTTATGCCCCCGATGAATAGTGTAGTATTTGTGATAATTCAGCAGCATTGACATACAAAACTTTCATAACTTGCATGTCTGCCACAGCAATGTAGTGTTGCTTCTATTGTCAGCAAGAAAGCACTACCTTGCTTCACTGGATAGCTTGTATTGATCTTTAGAAGCTCTTCTTTGCTGTGATCCCTGTAATGTCAGGTCATAATGTTCCTTGGATGAATACTCTGGTGCAGCTGGTGTTGCTGCGGGTCATCTTGCTGTGAATGTTTTTGATAGGATTACGAATCCTACCACGGACGTCACGCAAGCTGTATGGGTGAGAGGGAGGAGGAGCTGGACGGCGTGCTCGCTGCCGGCGGCTGGGCGCCGTCGCGAGAAAGACGAGGGCGAGGTGCATGCGGCGGCTAGGGCACAGGAACTCCCGGCTCCCTAAGGAAGCCGGAACAATTAGATAATTATTCTGCTTAATTGATATCGATATTGTTTACAGGTATTTATACCTCCCTCAAATAAAATAGCAAATACTAATAAATAGTCTAAATATTCTATAATATGGCTAATACTCTCGATATGGGCCTTTGGTTATCAGCCACTCTTGGGCTGGCGCCTCTGGTACTGAATACCAGTCATAACAGTTTTTCTCCCAGAATTTTTTGCTCGTTTCAAAAAAAATGCCCCATTCCCCATATTAAGTCTTACCCTGATTTGACATATGTATTAAGATTGAAATTTGCAAGAAGCACATTCATGTTTTTTGAGGTAGTTTATTTTGTGCAATCACTGATGGTAGGTTTATCATTGTTCCAATCATGATACCCGATGGTTCAGTGCTGTAATTGTAGTTATAAATTGCATCCATCAATTTTACTTGTATTAGAAAATCTCAGGGCTCTAATTTTGCATTTTCCCCTCTTTGTGCATTTGAGTCCACAGAACTTAGGATAGACAAATGTAGTTTGCTTCATTAGTGATGTTGATGATTTAGTGGAAAATGTAAGTTAACTACAATAGTTCGATTGTATGACAACTGATGCTTATGCTTAAGAATGCATGTGTATCTAGACTTTTGGACAGGCTAGGCTCTCTTTAAATATGAGTAAAGCCCTAAAAAATTTCAGTATGTCAATATGCTCAAGTTATGTTCTCTATTCCATCAAACTGCATACATAGTCATAGTGCACATAATGAGAAAGCTAAGATATTTTGTTGGATTGTCAATTGTGAATTGCAATATGTCTTTTTATCTTGATGCTTCATCTCGATATTTCATGTTGTTATTAAAAATAGAGTTTGTCTAGGGTCTCGGAAATGCTGAAATATCTTTCTTGGTTTGTTCTGAACAATCAAGTTCTTTAGGATTAATTATTTGATATTCTCCAATTTCATTGAACATTACTTAATCTTTCTACATTGCTCAAATTTTTCTTTTGCCAAACTGTGTTGATGCTAATGCATGATTATTGGTTGCTGCACAGCGATGGAGAAGTGCAACAGTAACATTCAATTTGCACCCTTGAGAGATACTCCGTTTGCTCTCCGTGGTAAAACTTCTGCGCTAATTTGTTATATGTTTTCTTTCCTGTTGTAATTTGAAGACAACCGTCAATATTACATTGAGACATGGGACCCATTTAGAAAATAGTTGTGGCACACTGGCATCCTTCCAAGTACATTATATCATTTAGGGTGTGCTCTAATGTGAGGCCCGAAACGACGCTAAAGCTTTTCATTCTGCAAGATAGGGGATTATAATTGAGACGTTGACCAGTATATACACATTTTGGTCCATCATAGCACAACGGATAAGGGAAAGTCAATAGTGGACATATCTCATAGTTAAAAAAAAATGTTCTTCCTTACCTGGAAGCAACATTTCGTGCATGCCTCATATCATTAACAATTTGTTATGTACTTTGTTTTCATTTAGAAGCATAGTTTGGTGCACATATCTGAATGCACTATAGTTAATGTTTTTCTATATACGCTTTGGTGACATACAGTTAGATGTCCCTCTTTTTGTATCACAGAGTATTCTTTTTTTTCTCAGTTATGACTTATGACACTATAAAAGTTTGCAGTTCATTATGTATAATTAGGCCTTGCCATTCATCTTTTTCAGGTGCTCTTGGTAGTTCGAGTTCAAATCTTGAGCAAACCGGGAGCTACACATCTTCCCCTCTAGCAGCTCTGCGGCCAAAGATGTCTGCACCTGGAAGCCGATCCCTGCACACAAGTCGCCCCCTGTCATCTCCTGTTGCAAACCGCCCACTGTCACCCCACCTTCCTCTGAAGAAGCCGCAGTTCAGCGCTACTTTTTCTATCTCGCACCGAATTTTCGGTGTCGCACTGGGAGTTGCCATCATATCAGTCCCTCTTGCCACCAAGTTCAGCTTGATGTTTGGTGTTTGAGAGCGATCTGCTGCATCTTATGAGAAACGACATTACCCATTTCCATGACGGTTTCATCGTCTGTGGTACCTTGTAACAGAAGGTGCAGTTGGATTAACATCTTTGTCATGCGTGGAAAACTTCTGTAATAATCAGTACTACTACATTATGAAAATATTATATGCCAGTGTAATAGGAGTATTAAATATCAGTGCAAGGAGGTTTGACCCATTTGTGAATGTGCATTAATGAGTTGTCATGGTAATAATAACCTACTAAACAGCATTGCTGCATTGGTGTTCCGTTAGTGTATACGTACCTGTCTGTGCATGCCCTTAAGCACGTTTGGAACATGTAAAGCCATTGTGGTTTCATTCGTGAGATATAAGCTTTTACCAAAAACTGGTAAAAGTTACGTTTCTCCAAGATATATGTTTCTTGATTGACCATATGTTTTGTGTCTGTCGTTATCATCATGAAGCGTATCTCCTATGGTCCATCTAAATGAACGAAGGAATCGGACCAGCTATCCATGTTGCCTAAATATGATTATTTTATGACTTGGGGAGCGTGTTTGATCGAATTTTTCTCTGAAAAAGAACTTTGTATGAGAGGCTTGACCCTCTTTGACAGGTTTCTATCGGGTTTTGCAGATCTGGATTCCAATTTCAGTGTTGGAGCTCTATAAAAAAAGCCTTTAATTCTGCCATTAGTGTGTACACGCTCTGAAACAACAAACAAAAGATAAAAGGTGAGCAACGCCGCTGGTCAAACTTCGCAAGTTTAGGGCACTGAATGACCTGTGGCTATACTTGGCCATAAGACACAAGGTACGATGATCCGCCCCATGGCACGAGGTAAATATATTATTTTTTATTTCCGATATATAAAACATACGGCCACAAGCATCCCACGTGGAGTATGTCACTTGATAATATGCTTCTACCATTATAAACGACTTGAACTAATACATCCCTAAATATAAACGTTGTTTCATCATTTCTATAAGGTTTCTATTCGTGTAATATGAATTCCTGCATTCCAAATGTATATTTTTATCACGTTCTTGTATTTATCTATTCGTCTCTGCATCCATATTTCTTGCTTGGGTTCCCTTGTACGATGTATTGTAAGATTTAGAGTATTTAGAAATTATTTTTGAACATCAATCAAATACTTATCAATTTATACCTAAAAAATTTGTGGAGTGTGAGTTTGCGCATGTAAGTATATAATTCAAATAATTGTTTGTCAAAAATCAATAAGAGTTTGACTTTGCAAATCCTAATACATCCTTGAGGATAGAAAGAATATTTGATCCAAATCTACTAGCACGTAGGCACACATGTTTTTCCTATGCACACTAGAAAGCTCACTGGAGACATAAAAGGCACACCTTTTTTTTTCTTCAAATGAGCGTCTAATTCTTTTTCCTAAAAATGTTTTTTGTTGACCTTTAAATAGTGCTTTTCCTCCATCGGCAACCGCCTGCGATTGCCCCACGCAGAATCCGGCCAAGGCGAGAACGTGCCGCCGCCACAGCTTCCACTTCCTCTTCCTGCTCTGGCAAACTACTGGCACAAAATGAATCGCCGCCGGGAAGCCGAAAAAGATACGGCCGTTACGGATTACCTGTTTATGGTTTTTTAATAAAAACCGGAAACTTTTTATATTGTACTAATAATAAAATAATAATATACGTAGTAAATTGAAAATTGAAAAAGAAAAAATCACAGCGAAGCGGCAGACAGGCAGCGCATCGCATCGGAGGTTTGCTTTGCTTTGCTCGCTCCTCTTCTCACCGCTTTCCGCCGCCCGCCGTGGTGCATGGCCAGCGGCTCAATTCCATTTCCAATTCCTACTCCGTCTATCTCCCAAAAGCGAGAGGCCCGCCTTTACGCTGGACTCGGAACGAGCAAGCAAAGCCAACCAAGCATATTCACCGAGTAGACGGAGGCGTGGATCCGGAGGCTCCCCCGCAGCGGTTGTCCAGAAGCAGCCGACGCGGCGTCCGTTCGCGGCCCGGTCGGTGTATAAATGGCGGGGGAAGAGAGCGGCAGCGGCGTTGCGGGAGGGAGAGGGGAAGGAGAAGCGCTGGCGGCATCTGCTTCCAACGGGGACCGCTCAGGGAATAGCCCCCTCGCCGTGCCGTCGTCGTCCTCCGCAGGTGATCTCCAGCATCCTCCTCTCTCCTGCCTTGTGGGGTCTCGCTGCTGCCTGCTTGTGTCGGCTGGGGTCAGGGGTGTTGGTCCCGCCGCCCCCAGCGTGTATCCGTCTCCACGGATTGGCAACCGCCTGTTTAGATCCCTTCTCGTTTTTGGGCAGCTCATCTTCAATTCGAGCACAACACAGTACGTCGTCTGGCCGTGAATCGTGTTGGGTGGGATAGGAGAAGGCGAGCCAGGAATCAACAGCTATGCCATGTGGAGTGGGGGGGAGATGTTTTGTTGTGGGCATGCTTCAGGATGGAGTGAACTCGGTGCTCAGTAGCTGAGGTTTGCCTAGTTTTGGTGCTAGCCGTGTCACTGATTCGATGAAGCTGTGCGCTAGGCAGGCATTCCTATTTCGAAGGGTGTCAATTCTGCCTCCAGTCTTGTGTTGGGTGCTAATTTTAGGTGTTGGCACATGTCACAACTGTATTGATCTCACTGAGTGGTTCTGGTTTGGCAGTCATAGTTTCCAGTGTGCATTTGTGCTGCTGGATTTTGTTCGTTTTGGGACCGTGGTTTCTTGGACCTGCTTATAGGAACCTAACTTCTCGGGTGTATAGACTGTGCTCGAACTCCTATTTCTAGGGCATAAGCTAATCTGTTAGCTGAACTGGACTTTATATACTTTTCAAATATGATATACATTGGAAGACAGGTTTGCACTTCATGCTACTAACGTCTTTGATTGTGTCTCTGTTAGTCACACAATCTAAGATCATATTGTTTTGCTTGCAGTTGTTTACAGTTCAATTACTTGCTGCAACTTGCCCGACACATAAATGAGCCATTTACTGTGCTAGTCCTTTTAGGGTTGTTGGATAAGCTCATAGCTTGTCGAAATGGAATCGGTTGCCTGGACAGTATGTTTATGTGTGCCATGTTGAATTTTGGTATTTTCTGTATTTGAATAATTTTGATTTTTAATTGTTTGTGTTCTCTTGCCATTTCTATTAAATACATATGTTTCTGAAGGCTATTATTATCCTAATTTCTTCAAAATAGAATATATTGGCTTTGTTTGGCACAGCTTATTTCTTAGCTTCTTCACAGATTAAGCAGAACTGTGCTAAACATTAGCATCCTCCAGCTGATTATTAGTAAGCAAATCTGAGGATGAACTAACTAAGCAGAATAATTGGAGTGTGCCTTTTCACCAGCTTCTCCAGTAGGCTGATTCTGCACAATCATATGCTGTGTAAACACAGCCTACATTTCCTTCTCCATATTTTTTTTTTGAGTTGGGACTAAACTGGTAACAGGTAGGTTTACATAGTTTTTGGCTGCCATTTTCCTCGAAAATAATTGGAGTGTACTTTTTCACTAGCTTCTCCAATAGGCAGATTCTGCACAATCATATGCTGTGCAAACACAACCCACATTTCCTTCTCTATATTTCCTTTTGAGATGGGACTCAAGTGTTAGGTCTACATAGTTTTTGGCTGCAGTTTTTTTTTTTCTTTTTTGACACGGCGCCATTTTTTCTTTTCTAAGTAGATGACAGAGGCTTCCATAGATCAAGCACCATGCCGGGGTGATTAAGAATGATGAAATTACCGACGAAACTGCTGGACCATCAAATTTGGAAAGGTCCAGAACTGAGCGTCGTCGGCAGAATAATCCAGCTGATGATCCTGCTAAACAGTTACTTGATGAAAGGATTCCAATAAAAAAGAAGGTGTATATATCTTACACTCTGTGTGTATCTATTTATTTTCAGAAACGTAGTTCCTTTTGTTTTTTTCATGCAGGCATCTGAAATACATATCTGTTTGTGGACTGGGAATTGAATCATTAATAGTTGCACTAACTAATGTATAATAGTGTCCAAAGTCCGACTTTCTTTGAATTACTAGTATATTTTAAAATTCATGCATTGCCGATTTGGAACTGATGAGGAAATGTTACAATATATTGCAAAATACTCTGAAAAAGGTTACAAGGTTTCCTAGTTGGAAAGATGACTGATAAGGACCAGTATATGATAGCTTGCATATTTGTTCTTGATCTTTTTGCTAGTTTACCTATGTTCCGCTTTATTGCAGCTCAAAATGCTAAACCGGATGGCTACAGTAAAAGATGATGGAAGTGTGGTTGTTGATGTGCCAAGTGGTCTGAATCCAACTATAGTTGGTCGAATTGAGGATATTTATACTGAAGCTGCTGTTGAAGAAGCATTAGATGGAACAGAGATACCAGACAGGCCTCCTATGCAAATAGTTATACTTATTGTGGGTACACGAGGAGATGTGCAGCCATTTGTTGCTATAGGGAAACGCTTACAGGTTAGAACTAGCCTAATTGTATTATCAATCCAGTTCTCTCGTAAATTCAGGTTAGGTTTGTGCTTCTTGAAGCTGAAATGCCAGCATATTTGTCATTTCTGGTCCTTGTTGCAGGACTATGGACACCGTGTGAGATTGGCTACTCATGCCAACTTTAAAGAGTTTGTACTAACTGCTGGCCTGGAGTTTTTCCCGCTTGGTGGAGATCCCAAAATTCTTGCTGAATGTATGTTTTTTCAAAAGTATTTTTCAAGTTTTTTTTACGTTATTTGAAGTTAAATATGTTTGATATGTTCATAATTTGAGCAGACATGGTGAAGAATAAAGGATTCTTACCTTCGGGACCATCAGAAATCCCTATTCAAAGAAAACAGATGAAAGATATTATTTTTTCTTTGCTGCCTGCATGCAAGGATCCAGATCCTGACACTGGCATTCCTTTTAAAGTTGATGCAATTATTGCGAACCCACCTGCATATGGTTAGTATATCTTGTTCATCTTGAAAAATAGGTTCTTTGCAGCTTGCTTTGTTTTTTTTTCATTTGTAATTTACCTCTAGAGACAATCCCCAACATTGTTGTAAATAGTCCACTGTAGCTGCATTTTCAAGAGTCCACTCTTACAATATTGTCAATTGTTCCACTATTGCTGTTAATGACGCTTTAGCTCCGCTAAACACCGCCTATTTAGCTTAGCCACGAAATATAATAATACCGCTAATCGTGATCAAGTCAAATATTCACTCCTTACTCTAGAGGAGTATAATCTATGCATATCCATCATGCTTTGCTTAATAAACTATTAAATAATAATTAAACCATTGAATAGTGAGTGTTGAATGAATATGAATGTTGACCATAGCTGTGAGTATGTTAACTGATTTAATGAATGTTGAGTAATTTACATTAAGATATGCTTTCCTAGAGCCTGTACATGTATTTGTGTTCATGAAATCTTCCTTAGTTAAATGTGTGTGTGTTTTTTGTGCATAACCAGTTAAGAATTTTGACGTTTTCTTTAAAAACCACTAAATTAAATAGCCTCCACTATAGCCCCTATAGCTTTTAAAAGAGGATGTCAGGAAATGTCATAGCTTGCTATTTACAACATTGATCCCCAATTAAAGGAAGTGTGGCAGTCAGTTTTACATTTTTTTGATTTCGACCATTTAGATTGATCATTTTCTTTCTTCATCTTCATCATACTGGTGACTGGCCTTTCCTCTAGACACAATTTAGCAACAAACTTGTATCTGTGAAGTCATGCTTTTTCTTTTCATATTTCTTCTATAGCTACATCCATTTCATGCTATGACTTGTTATAGAGATGAAAATCATAATCTGACTATGTAGAAAACCACATAAACATCGCAAGAGGAAAAACTTCTTACATGTTTCACTTCCATTAATCAAGATTATTTTTGCGACCTGAAGGAGGCAGTACCTTTGCCAGGCTGGCAAAAGCACAATTCAGGTTGGGAAAAAAGGCACTGCTAGCCCTAGCTTGTAACATACCTCAGGCCATGGTATCCCTTTATGAGCAGGCCTTCTTTGTCCAGTTGTTTTACACTTTTACTTGCTTACCTGTTCAGTCCAAGCCTGAGAGGCAATAAGTTGCTCCAAAGTACTTGAAGCAAAATCTTTTGAACTTGAAGTATATCTGGATGGTCCAAACAGATTCCAGTATAATAAACATTGCATTTTTCGCAACAAGCCTTCCTGCATATTTTTCTTGTGATGAAGACCTTTATTAGTTCACTAGTTTGAATTATAAGCATGTTTATCCTTCTGACCTCAAATGTTCTTCAGGACATACACATGTGGCAGAAGCACTAAAAGTACCAATTCATATATTCTTTACCATGCCATGGACGTGAGTCTCTATCATCCTGCTTTATTATCTTTAAAGACCACAAGTTTGCTATGGCATACTATTGTCTGAGGATCTAACTTGGTACTATTATTCAGGCCAACTAGTGAATTTCCTCATCCTCTTTCTCGTGTGAAGCAGCCTGCTGGATATCGAGTAAGTCTGCATGTTTTTACTTGCATGCTTTATGAAAAAGAGAGGATTATCACTTGACATTCTCTCAGCTCCCAAATGATCTGGCCCTTCCTATATTACTGGAGAGTTTGTGGGGAGAATAAACATAAGAATCACTTCAATTGTTTATCATCATGCAATGGATAACTGAAATCTTGGCATCATGGCATGTAATATCTGAGATTAGTAGATTGATATATGGGCTGTAGATTACAGACACATATGGGCAAAGATGAGCTAGGGAGGTTCATAGAAGTACGACCACTGTCAGATATCCTTGCCTAACAAGAAAGACAACCAATCTACAAAGAGTGCATGGGCTCAAGGCTGGGTGCAATACAAAACCCGTGAGCCTAAAAGGGCCCAGACAAAGCATTCATCTAACAGTGATATCCAGAATGAGTTAGTTTCTCTATATCCATGATCTTGTTACAGTAACATTGCAGTTCTCTCCATGCACTATTTCGATTTTCATGCATGAGTACATTGTACATATGCAGAACTTGTTTATTTGAATTATTGTGGATGTTTGGAGACTGCCAGGACCAACTGCCTGAATTTCGTGTTGTCATGTCAAGATGCTTGTGCATCACGTGAGTTGCTGGAGTGCATAAAGTTATTAGCTTTGCTCTCCAGCTTCTGAAACCAAAAGCAAGTTCAACCTCACTAGGCAAAGGCATTTTCTTGAAGAAACCAAAAGCAAGTCCAACCTCACTAGGCAAAGGCATTTTCTTGAACATATATACTACCTCAGGTCGAAAATAGTTGGCGTTTTCGACCTGGAGGTTTGCACTACCGCAAGTCATTTTGGGCTGTCGGAACGTCAGCTTTTATCAGCTGGTGTGAATATTTGATTGGATGTTCTTGATGACAATATCTGATTCAATATGTTGCCTGTATAATTATTTGTCCTTTTGCAGCTTTCATATCAAATTGTGGACTCGATGATTTGGCTTGGAATAAGGGATATGATAAATGAGTTCAGAAAGAAAAAGCTGAAGCTGCGTCCAGTAACATATCTAAGTGGTTCTCAGGGTTCTGGCAATGACATTCCTCATGGATACATTTGGAGTCCTCATCTAGTCCCGAAACCAAAAGGTTTGCCATATCTATTGACTAGAGCCGAAAGTTATGCAATTTACCTTGCCATTCTCCAATATTAATTCCAAAGCATGTGGGTCTGAATCTCGATCTTTGGTTTATTTCCGTTCATTTTTTTCTAGTGGAAGTTATTAATCTATTAGACCAGCCCAGCACCCACCTTGGCTGCTCTACTTACATAAAGCACACTAGGAGCTAAAAAACAACAACCAATGACGCAAGCCACAGGATAATTTTGATCACATGTTGCTAAGTCCTTTGGCACTGGCATATACCAATGAGTCAGGAAGTATGTTTCTGTATTAGGATATCTTTTGCTGGTTCCAAACTTCTCTTTTTAGGCTTGGCTATTGGCTCATTTAACAAGACTATAACAGACATGTCAATGTTATTTAAGAAAGAAACTAGAAGTCCCTTCTTCTCCACCTCCATGTTACATTTCATGCCCACCTCCTTGGCTTAGGCTCTCATCTTCCTAATGCTGGTGTGCTCATGAGCATTGTTCATCTTTCTGCCACTCTTTAGGCCTATGTGCCCTCCTGAAAGACCATAGCAGCATTGCAGCAGTGAATCAAGAACATTGTAACAAGAGAGTCAGGGTTTCTGGAAACAGTGAAAACATGTGCTAGTGGGTTGAAAGGAAAAGGAACTTGCATTGACAAATTGTGCATATAGGCAAAAAAGTAACTGTATACTGTATGTATTGTTAGAGAGGGAATGTATGAGTTTTCGAGTAACTTAGCTATTAGAGCATTCTGACTTATATTATATGAAAGTTGGCATCAGTTATGACTGCCTAACTAGTAGGTTAGTAACATCATAATTGCCTGTAGTTTGCAGAGTCTAAAATTTCTTGGAGTTGTCATTTGAAGTATAACATGGAAACTGCTTATTTATTTGTATTCGTATTTGTGAGGACCTTTTGTACATAGTTAAATTTGATGGAAAAATGATCAAGGTTAAAAAAGTGTGAGGCGGTATCTTGGCGGTAAGCCCCCGCCTAGAGCTTAGGCACGCCTAGGCAAGCCTAGGCCTTCTCTAGGTGTTTCCTAGGCGATGCAGAGGAGCAGAGGAGATAAAGAGATAGCTAGACAAGGAGCAAAGGAGACTGGAAACAGAGGAGAGCTGAGAGCAGAGGAGACAGGGAGACAGCGGGAGTAGAGGAGAGCTGAGAGGGCAGGAAGCAGCTCACGGGCCTGCTCTAGAGCTTAGGCGCGCCTAGGCAAGCCTAGGCCTTCTCTAGGTGTTTCCTTGGCGATGCAGAGGAGCAGAGGAGACAAAGAGATAGTCAGACAAGGAGCAAAGGAGACAGGGAACAGAGGAGACAGGGAGACAGCCAGACAGGGAGCAGAGGAGAGCTGAGGGGAGGAAGCAGCTCACGGGCCTGCTCTTATCCTTCGTGAGCGCTTGCTTTCTTCTTCTCCTACGTGCACCTGCTTATTTCCCCCTGCCCGCGTCTGCTTCCTCTTTTCCCACGTGCATGCCTGCCAAATCCCGCGCACACACCGCCTTTCCTCCGCCTACCCCCTTAGGCATGACCCTCCGCCTAGCGCGTAGGCGAGTGCCTAGCAGCGCTTTTTTGAACCGTGGAAATGATGCACTAGTGTAATTAATAGACTAATAGTAGCTTACTGCCAAAGCACCCTGAGGTGTACAGATCCCCCCCCCCCCCCCCCCCCCCCCCCAACCATTCAACTTTAAGTATTGTTTTTTAGTTTTAATGGACCAGTGATTCATTATAATGTTCATGTATTGGAGTGCAGATTGGGGCCCAAAGATCGATGTTGTTGGATTTTGCTTCCTTGATCTTGCTTCCAATTACGTGCCTCCTAACCCACTTGTGAAATGGCTTGAAGCTGGTGACAAGCCCATATATGTTGGTTTTGGTAGCCTTGTAAGATCAGTTTGACCTTGCTTTATGTTTTCATATAAGTTTTTTTTTTTGTCATTTGATTTAATCGACTATAGTTTAATATGATGTATTAAAGTATTATAGGTATGCTGGCAATTTTTGTTAACTTTTACTTGTGTATGTAGTTTTACTTCAAACTTTGTGACTAAATGGGCTTACTTGCATATGAGATCTTTCATAAATTATCCTAATGCCACTTACAGCCATTGTAACATAAGTGCTCTTAGCTGTTTTACTGCATATAAATCAGCTTCTTAAATGCTATGTTCACTAGTTATGATAAGCAAAAATAGTATAGTTTGTCATTTAGAGTGTTGTAATCTTGTAGAATTTGTGTGGCATATTTGTATGTGAATGTAGCGATATGATTTTGTTACAAAGATCATTGAATCCTTTTGCACCAGAAGTATTTACTTCAAATTTTAAGCTCAATTCTCCTGTGCATTCGAGAATAAAAATTTAATCTCAATTTATCTAGAAGAATTGTCCCAAAATTGCTGGGTTCAAACACAGCCAATTTTGATAGCTACTAGTAGTATGCAGTCTGAGGTAGTTTCATGTGGACCAAATAGATCATCTTTTGCAAATGCTTTAGTTTGTGTTGCTGCTACCCATCAACGGCCTTCACCAGCTAGTATGCCATTATTCTGTAATTTGTTCCTCATCAAATACTTTTTTTTACTACATTCCTCATCAAATACTTAAAGTTGCATGAAACCTTCAGATTGTAGTACTTTGTTCTTTTCAAACTGTGTTCTGTTTCTATCACTATGGAAAATTTGATTGCATATTAACTGCCAGTGCCTATGAATATTTTTATGTATAATTATGTCACCTGATTGTCTTCTATAAGCAGTGCATATGGTGTATGCTACAAAGTTAACTATACACTATGATTGAAAATTGTGTTAGGCTTATGTGCCCTCTGTCAATGTCTTCTGAGATTGTATAGTGCTATGAGGCAAAGCCATCACAGCTTTCTCTCAACAACCTTTTGGGATTCTGACTTTTTTTTTCTTCGGATCTACTAGCCAGTTCAAGATCCACAAAAGATGACTGAAATTATTGTCAAAGCACTGGAAATTACTGGACAGAGAGGTATCATTAACAAAGGCTGGGGTGGCCTTGGAACCTGTGAGTTCCTCTCCTTAGTTTGTTCTGCTTTTTGTTTCCTGGGCATATGTTCTGATTCTGTTCTGACGACTCCAGTAATTTTTGGCAGTGGCAGAACCAAAAGATTTTGTATATCTACTAGACAACTGCCCTCATGACTGGCTTTTTCTGCAGTGCAAAGCAGTGGTAAGCCACTTCTTGAAACTTTTTGGAACATCTCTCTTTTAGCATGTTATCTGACCTTTTTACAATATATATAGTGACTACAATTTTACATTAAATACTTTTTTTGGTGAATTTATGCTACTTATTAAGACCAGAGTTAAGGTTTTATGCTTTACTCTTTCATTCTCCTGCTTCCATAGGTGCATCATGGTGGTGCTGGAACGACAGCTGCAGGTCTTAAAGCAGCGGTAAGTGCTCTCTCCATGCCTTATTTCAATTTAAATAAGTTTTTCCTTTCTCAAACGCGCTGGAGAGTTTGCCCATCATTATATTAAGAAGAGGAAAATGGAGTCTAATAGGATGATGTTAATTGCATGAAGACCTGCCAAAAAACAGCTAGGCTATGAGCCTACTACCAGCAAAGAAAGCAAGAAATCATGGCCATAGCTACTAGGCCTTTGGCCCCGGCCATACAACATATCGTGGCTCATCTCTTATGTCCTGCATGATGTTGCTGAAATTAGGTGAAGCACCATCATATATACAGCCGCTCCTATGCTTCTACCATCCAATGCCCACCATTGCTACCAAAGAATTAAATTACTGTTTGCTTACTTGAATTTCAGCCTATATGTGGCACTTTGAAACGTTTGCATTTTTATGGAATCAAACATATGTCTAAAAGTACCTTTCTTGCTGTTTCTGCACTCTAGTATTCTCGGAGGTTTGTTGTACAGTTGCACTTAATTTAGCTGTTCACATTAGTATATGATTTGCAGTGTCCTACGACTATTGTACCTTTCTTTGGTGACCAACCTTTCTGGGGTGACCGGGTGCATGCAAGAGGGCTAGGGCCTCCCCCTATTCCAGTTGATCAGTTTGGTTTGCAGAAGTTGGTCGATGCTATAAAGTTCATGATGAAACCAGAGGTAAGTTAAGCAATTTGTGGCCAGAGAGCATAAATTATTTTCTTGATGTTACTATGTTTCCCCTTCCATACTGAGATAGATAGCAAGCAGAAATAGATGGATGGTCCGATGCAATCAGATATTATGAATAATGTGTAGTATATACGTCTGTCGTCAGAGGTAGCATAGTTTTCATGCTGACAACTGGACTCATACTGGCCACCTAGATCTCTTATTTATGCCACTAAACTAGCAGTGATATGCGTTTTGCATTACTTAGTTTATATATTCAAGTTTCAACAAGGTAGGGCAAAATTTTGTATTTTTTATACGCTATAGCTATAAAAAGCTGCATCTATTGGCATGGGGCCAGGTTACTGTATTCCCTTGGATTTATGTCACTACAAATAAGTGCTTAAGTAATTCCCCAAGTAATTTCAGGTGAAAGACAAGGCTGTAGAGGTGGCGAAAGCCATGGAATCTGAAGACGGGGTGACAGGTGCTGTTAGGGCATTCCTTAGACACCTGCCTTCAAAAACTGAGGAACAGAGTCTGCCGCAGCCATCGGGCTTCCTGGAATTCTTAGGACCACTAAGTAAATGTTTGGGATGCTCTTAGTGCACAACGCATCGATCACACGGATTGACAGTATACCATTCCTAGAAACTGCCAAGAGTTATCAACCCATGGAAGGTAGCTCGGGCCAGGACCAGGAGTGCGTTTCTCTTCTTTTCTTGTTTCCGTTTTCTTTCTTACAATGTGTAAAGAGTGCTTGTCTGGTGTGGATGGTCCGCAGCGGATGGCCTGCGCCCTGCGGTGCGTGTAATTTTGATGTGCATGTTTGCCGTGCAGCACAGAAGACGATTTCACGTCTGCATGGCCAACCCGTTTGTGTGTATATGAAAAGAAGCTGAGGCTTAGGTTTTCTTCATTTTCTTTATTGCAATATGGTTCCCAATAAGTAGCAGGATAGGGGCTTCGTAGTGGATAGCGGATGGAGAGTAATTTTTTTTTATTTGTGGGCTTCTTTTGGGACCAGTTTTCTCAGCCACACGCCACTATAATGGCTATAAAAAAAATTCGTACGCTCGCGCTCTTTCTCTCTGGCCTGTAAGAATTAGTGACTTCTCCCGGTCACTTAATCCTGGCCGTCCGTTCTCCTATAAAGAGCCTCATCTGCTAGTAGACAGGCAACAAAAAGATCCACTCCAAATTTATCGTACCCATTCTTCTTCGTTTTACAGGGCACATTCTTCTTCAGTTCTTATTTGAATATTCGTCTTCTACCATAGTTTTCTACTAAAAAAAACATTATCATTCCCGGTGGTGAATCTAGAGTAAATTAGAGTTGTGTGCTTATCTCGTAGGTGCATATACATGTGCGGTAGGAAGTGCATATATGGTAAAATTATCTACTGTTTTTGTGAGTTTTCAGGGAGGGGGGCGCATTTGCACGCCCAATAATAACACAGCTTCGCCACTTTCATTCCAAAAAAAAAAATGGCTGCCATCACTTTGGTGCCAGTTTCCCACATGTTCGGCTATGCAACTGTCTTTTGGTGCCTCTATACCCTATCGAACAACAACATCGTTTATTGATGGAAATCATGGCACCAAAGTGATGAGTGATCTTTCCTCTATACACACGATTTAGTGACAAACTTATCATCGGTGAAGTGTCAAGTGTGAAGTCAATGTTTTCCCATTTTCAAATTTCTTCTAGAGCTACATCATTTCATACTTTGACTTGCTATAGAGATGAAAATCACAAGCTGACTGTTCATGTAGAAAATCACACAAGCATTGCAAGAGGAGGAACTTCCTGCTTGGTGACGTGCTAAACAACACAAACTCATATATTACCTAAACAACACAAACTCATATTACATCATTTTTGCTCATACTATCTTCTTACCTTTCTTATTTCTTGATGTCAAGGCCACCTACACTAATGAGCACTAAGAGTAAGAGCTAATGCTACAATTTATATGCACGGTAGTGCATCAATGCACGCATGCTAAGAATAAGAAGAATTAATTCAATTCATGTACACACATGCATGGAAGCTGGTCAGTCCATCCAACGTGTAGGCGTGTAGCTACTTCATGTAAACGTAACGTGCACACTACAAAACACAGACTATAATACCTCTCTACTTGACACCAGTTATATGCTGTCAAATTGAGATTATCACAGTTCTGAAAACATCAGACGTTCACATTCATAATGCACAGTTCAGTAGCTCTAAAGTAGATGCTGTGGCTGCAATTTTTTACTGTACTCCTCACAGATCCACCGTGGATACAACCGATGTGGAAACAACCGCCCCTGGCAGGAAGGCGTGAAGACGGCGTCGCAAGCTCCTGGATGGCGCGCAGGCGGCGACGAGCCAATCCCTCCATGGCTTCATTGGCCACGACAGAGCAAAACCAGAACGGATACCCCTAGTGTTATGAACAGATTAAAAATTACTAAAGTAGCCTTGATTATAACTATTTTTATTTTTTCAATCAGCGTGTAAAAAAATTCCGGCAAGAGAAAACCGGTGGTTCCTCTCAAGCATGTGCCTACAAACTTTCAGATCAAACCGAAGCCACATAAGACACTTGGAATAAAATCCTGCCATAACTCCTTGTGCCGACAACGCTCGTGCCTATCTTGGTCAAACATGTACGTATGATTGATTACTAATTAAGGAGTGATAATGGCAAACCATGTACTCACTTCATCCATATTTTATAATAAAAATTAAGCTTTATAAATTTTGATCAACAATTAGTCAAGTAATAATCATAAAACTTGTATCAAAAGATTTACGTATAAAGTGTCTCTAAGATGATATTAATTTTTTAGCAGTTGATTATATACTAGCAAACGTGCCTGTGTGAAAGGATCAAGATGTCCAAGAGGGAGGGTGAATTGGGCTTGTTTTAAATTTCTAAAGCAAATATGAAAACCTATCAAATGTCAATCACCCCCTAGTGCCTACGATCCGTGTGTCCTAACTAGAAAGCGGTAGCAGTTCATGGGAATTAAAAGCGACCTAAGCAATTCTAGTAGGTAATGTAAAAACAAGACGGAAAGTAATGCGGAAATGTAAAGAGCTAGGGAAAAGAAATTCTCAGTGACGCAGCGATTTTTTCCCGAGGTATCGAGGTGTCGACACACCCCCTAGTCCTCGTTGGAGCACCTCGCAAGGTATCGCTCCCCCTCTACCCGCGCAAGGGTAGAGTGCTCTCTACGGGCTGATTCTTCGCCACTCCGGCTCGGTGAATCGCCCACAACCGATCACAGAAGCTTGGAGAAGAGCCGCCAACAATCTCCCGGCGATCACTTCCTCCAAACACCACCAAACCGTCTAGGTGCTGTCGAACACCAAGAGTAACAAGCACAAAACCTTCACTTGACCAACTCAAGGCTAGGAAGGTGGATGGATGCACACAAGTCACTCCTAATCACTCTAGGAGGGAAGAACAAGATGAACTCTCTCTAATTTCTCCCTCACTAGCCTCTTGACTCTCCAAAGGATTTCTCAAGGTGAGAGCCTCTAAGGACGAAGGGGGCAACTATAAATAGTCCCCACCTCCAAAACTAGCCGTTTTTTACTTTTTCTTCTCTCTGCGAAGCCACCGGACTAGTCCGGAGCTTATACCACCGGACCATGCACACTGGTCCGGAGCTCACTCTGGATCCAAACTCAGGCACCGTCGGACTACTCTGCTTGGTCCGACGCACTGGTCCGGCGCACTGGTCCGGAGCCAGGGTGCTCTCTGAGTAAAAAACTGCTTCTCTTTTTCGAACCACCAGACCACTCTCCTTGGTCCGGAGCCCTGGTCCGGAGCCAGGGGGCTTACTGCATAAACTCAACCTCCTGTCTTGAAGCGTCGAACTAGCCGTCGGACTAACCGTCGGACTAGTCCGGAGCCTTCTCTCTCTCTGAACCAAGCCATCGGACAACTCTCCTATGGTCCGACGCTTTCCAGACAGGTGGTCCGGAGCTCCTCGAGCTGGAATTTTGCCTAAGTCAAGGACCGTCGGACCACTCTCCTATGGTCCGACGCCTACTAGGCAGACTGGTCTGGAGCCTCTTTCTCCCCCTATTTCAACTGTTTTCGCTGAGATTTCTCAAGGGATTTTGCTTCTACCATTTCTAGGGTTTTCCAAGGGCTGAAAGTAAGGTCTCTAGGACTAGTTATGACAAGTGTGCATATACCCACTTTCCTAAACTCTCCTAGGTCAAGCTACTAATCTCATACCCCCCTTTATAGTACGGTCAGAGGAAAAACAAAATCCTAGCTATACTTAGTGCCCTTCTCAACCTTATGGCACTAAGAACTAGCCTAGTCTTCGACGTGTATCTTCATCCTTTGCAACCGAAACGATTTCCATCTTGGGGGCATGAATATCCATTAAGCCCATTCAAATTGCATCACTAATGACCTAACAAAAACAACTTTGCCTCTGCAAGACACACGTTAGTCATAGTGACCTAGTATTGTCGTTAATCACCTAAACACAAGGGTCCATGATTCTACAATCTCCCCCTTTTAGGTGATTGACGACAATACAAGCTCGAGTAGAGAATAATGAGTGAATTTTGATAAGAGAATGCATGACTTGACATGAGATAGGCATGGGTTAGTGATAAGAAAGACAACAACATGCCTAACCATTCAAGCCATGACAAGCACAATAGATATGAATTGAGCATAGTACTTGATTCCATAAAGGATATGCTATAGCCAAAAGATCAGAGATTAGCACAGAAGCAATATAGCACAACCAAGTGACATGATATAGAGAGATGAATGTCCACACATGTCACACAACCATCAAGTCTCAACCATCACACATATCATACAATGCATAAAGACGGTAAACGTGATGCATGATGCAATAGAGTTTATACACATCAAAAGAACGAGTCCTACTAGCTCCCCCTGAAGCTAGCCCATCTACTCGACTCTCCCTCTCCCCCTTTGGCGTCGAAGCACCAAAACTAGGCGTCTGGAGGCGGAGTGGAAGCAGCCGTGGAGCGGTCGAGCACCTTGAAAGCTGTCAGATATGTCTCATCATCTGAGTCCTCCCCCTGAGTATCAGTCGCTGGAAGTGAAGCGGTCTGGGGGTCGGGGCCTGGAGCAGTAGCTGGAGTAGCAGTAGGATCAGTAACCGGTGCCAGTGTCTCTGCGGGAGCCTCAGGAGCTGCGGTGTCCGGTTGTGCCTCATGCACTGACTCGATTGGAGTCTGAAGAACCGGAGACTGCGGAGGCTGTACTGGAGTGGAAGTGACCACTGTGGCATCGGTAGCAACTGCAGCTGTAGGTGGGGTAGACACTGTTGGAGCCCGACTGTCATGTGTAGCCTCTGAGGAAGCTACTGAGGAACGATGCTGATCAGCTGTCGGTGTAATAAGCTCGGCCTCAACCTCCGCTGCTATCTGTGGACCAGTGGGGGACGGCTGCCCGGTAATGTCGCTGAACGACGCAGATAGATCTCTAGCAGTAGCACCCATGGTAACTGTAAGTGGAGTGAAACCAGTAGTGAGAGGGGTGAACTGCTGAGTGGGGCCAAAGGTGTCCAACCACTGCGTCATCTGAGTCGCTGGGGACTGGAACGGGGTGGTCAATCCGGAACCATGAAGTCCACTGGACTGTACGGCTGGGGTGGGAGTGACTGTCTGACCGACAGAACTATCATCTGTATCTGAGGAGCAGCTGGAAACTCAAGAGGAGGAGCGCCTGTCCACTTCATCATGTGGGCCATAAAGGCCATGTTCTGCTGCTGCAACTGCTGAGACTATAACTGTAGGCGCTGTGACTCCAGCTGCATAGCTAGCATCTGTCGCTGCATCTCGAAGTGACGCTCCTCAGACTGTCGCTGCATCTCGTCCTGTCGCTGCTAGACCTGTGTAACTGCAGTGACTAGAGAACTCTGCTGCTCATTGAGACGGTCAAGGATCTTCAACATCATAGTCTCTGTGGCAGAGGCAGAGCCGCCAGGCTCAGTGTCATGAGCCCGTGGGGGCATCTGTGGAACTGGCTGGAAATCGGCATCTGAGCTATCTGAAGTAGTGTCCTCAGGAGTCACATCAGCTCTAGTGTCTAACCCATGGAGCTCCTGCTGCTCAACACTACGTATAGCCTCATCCTGAGCATCAACCTCAGCTCTGTCAGCTGGAGCAGTCCTCTCTCTGACCAGACGAAGGACCCGGTTCCCAAACCGGCTGTCAAACGACCCAAGGACTCTGTAAGCTGGGAAGGAGGTCGGTGACTGGTCTAGCAGGGCGCGGAGTCCAGGGTTGGCTCCCTCAAGCTCAATAGCTATGATCAATGAAATCCAATGAGCATAGGTAAACTGACGACGACCCTCATACCATCTGCTATCACGTCCTCAATCTCTGACACAAGAAATTCGGCGACGTCGAACGGTGCCTGAAGGAGTAGCTGCTGCATGTTTGTCAATCCTTCCTTGTAACCCGTGCGAGGCAGCAAAGTACGACGGGGGACCTCGTTCAACCTGTGAACGGTGGGTCGGAGCTCTGCTGGGCTACGTCGGGAGCCCTCTAAGAAAGGTGGCTTGAAGAGAGGAGCCACCTCCTGAACTGACAGTGTACGACCACCTCGAGCACGGCGAGGCACTGAGGCTCCTCTATAATAGTCATAATGAAGATCAAGCTCGCCACCCTGCTGACGGAGGTGAAATATCTCTCTGAGCCTAGTCAAGTATAGCCTGTATCGCTCGCCTCTGAAAGTATACTGCACAAACTTGTGCTCTAGATCAACCCACACTGAGGCATAGAACTCTCTGACCCATCTCTCTATGTAGTTATCGGAACGGCCAAGTAAATCAGCGAGTCCCAGAAGGTAAGTAAGGAACGGTCTGATCTCCTCACCAGCTAGCTCAACTATGCTCTCTAAGGAGCAAACCCTGTGCGGTCGAATCTGAATGCTGGTAAGCTGAGCTGCTCTATAGAAATCCTCCATGAGAGGTGTGTGCCAACCGGGTGAGGCTCTGGGGTCACGCTGATCCGGGCACCACTTCTCAAGAGCAACAAATCGAAGTTTCTTCACCTGCTTCACTGTAAGATTCCTCAAATCGAGGTGAACTGAAGCTGAAGCTGCTATGGGAGCTGCTGACTGAGGTGAGTGAGCTGACTGAGAACAAGTGGATCGCCCCCAGGAACGCGGTGCCAACGGTGTACCCAGGGCCTCCGTGACAAGCTCCTGCTCCTGTGGAGTATCCTCTGTCTGTGACCTAGCAGGAGGAGTAGAAGGTAGATCCCACGGAGGGGTGCCAAGTCTCACTGACCCTCGGCGACCGCCTCGCTTTGCGTGGTCTGCTGCATCGGCCACTGCCTCGGCTTTCTCAGCCTCTGTGAGCTTGCGCTTCTTTTTCTTTGCCTTCTCAACAACTGGCTTCTTGCCCTTATCTCTAGAAGGACGTGGAGGAGGAGGCGTGTCATCACCTGACCCAGTAACATGAGCACGAGAGCTACGAGTCATCATTGATCGATCAAAGAATCACTGCCACTGACAAGAGACCACTGACAGATCACAAAGTATACTGAGGATCAAGAGTCACTGATATCTGTCACAATCAACTGATCTCTGTAAGAACAACTGCCCACTGATCAAACAACTGAAAGAGGGGCATGCAAGCCACTGGACTGAACCTCTGAGGCTTTGCCTCAATCCATACTTGCGAGCTTTGCCCCGAGTTTAAACTGCCACTGACTGCTGAGGTAAGAAAGCGCAGCTATTCAGAGCAATTTCAAGTACCAAAGCACACTCCGAACAAGATTTGCCAGCCTAGCAGCGAAGAGTGAAGTCGATGTCGACGGAATTCGGTCGAGGACGAACGCGTCGAAAAACAAACCCTAGGGTTAGGGCTAACCCTAAGGGGGGGGGAAACTTCGTCTGATTTGCAGTGGCAACAAGGGGAAACCCTAGGTGCACGAGCTCGGCAGGGAGGAGCGTGAGATCTTGGGCGCCGACGAGGTGGTGATCCCGGCGGCGAGGTGGCTGGGCGGCGATGGAGCAGTGAGCGGCGGGCAGGGCAGCGCTGGCAGGCAGTGCGGCAACGCGGTGGAGGATGGTGCTATGCGGCGAGGAGAAGTGGCGGAGTGATGGCGGCGCACCGAGAGAGGTCACCGGCGGCGAGGAGGTGCAGGGGAGCTGGCGGCGGAGCTGCGGCGATGAGCGGCGCGACAGCGTACGAATGGTGAAAGAGAAAGCAATGCTGAAACAGAGCCGCACGTGGGGGGTTATCCACAAAATTTGAAAGCGTCGGACTACTCCGCTTAGTCCGGAGGCTGGTCCGACGGGTGGTCTGACGGTACCAGAGAAAGAGAAACAGAGAGCACTCGACCACCGGACCAAGGCGTCAGACTACTCACCAGACTGGTCCGACGGTGCACCGGACTGGTCTGACGGTGCATAGATAGAATTGACAGAGGCACCGGACAACTTGCCATTGGTCCGGAGGAGCGTCGAACTCTGGTCCGATGGATTTTGTAACTGAAAAAGTTTTATGCAGTGAGGGACAGGGCATCGGACCACTGCGTCAGACCATTGCAGAGTGGTCCGGAGGGTGGTCCGGTGCTTAAATTTGCTCTGAATTTTCCTATTTTTCTCTCCAATCTTTTCTCTTAGCCAAGTACCAACATAAAAGAGCAAAGAGGAACACTTGTTGGACTTAACATAAGAACCATCTCTCAAGCTCTCAATTTTAGAAGTAGTTTGCCATAGGCTAGGATTAGTTTTCATAAGAAAATAGTTCAATAAAGCTCCAAGGGTCACCATAGGGGCACAAGAGGGGTATTAGCTGAAGCTAGAGCGTTGAATTCCTCCCCCTAAGTGTTAAACCTAATGATGACCAAAAAACTTAACCGAAAAGAAACGAAGAAGCAACACTCATGCATATGCAATGCAAAACGGAAATTTGAATCTAGGTTGCTTGCAAGTTTAAACCGCGGTTAAGCTTTGTCACACACTTTGAGGGCGGTTATCTTAACCGCGTTAGCCAAGCCTATGTGCATTACCAAATTAAACATGTTATATTACATATGAATGCAAGGTTCACACAAACTCATCTTTTAGTGAAGTTAGAGTGATCAAGCACATTCAACTCGCTTCTCAACCTACAAAAGGTTGTTTCATTGAGTGGTTTAGTGAAGATATCCGCCAATTGATCTTCACTCTTAACTCCAACTAGTGTGATGTCTTTCCTAGCCACATGATCTCTAAGAAAGTGATGGCGAATATCAATGTGCTTGGTGCGAGACTGTTGAACCGGGTTGTTTGCAAGCTTTACAGCGCTTTCATTATCACACAAAAGTGGATCTTCTTTTAAAAACACGCCGTAATCAAAGAGTGTTTGGGTCATGTATAAGATTTGTGCACAACTTTCTCCCATGGCAATGTATTCCGCCTTGGCGGTTGACAATGCCACACTGTTTTGCTTCTTTGAGGACCAAGAAACAAGTGATCTTCCTAGCATGTGGCACCCGCCGGAGGTACTCTTCCTATCAACCTTGCACCCGGCATAATCCGAATCGGAATAGCCAACTAGTTGGAAGGGAGCTCCTTTGGGATACCAAAGACCCATGCTAGGGGTGTGCCTTATGTACCTAAGGATTCTTTTAACCGCATAAAGATGCGACTCCTTAGGGTTTGCTTGAAACCTAGCACACATACACACACGAAACATGATATCCGGCCTAGAAGCGGCGAGGTAAAGTAAACTACCGATCATAGAACGATAAAGAGTTTGGTCAATCGGTTTACCTCCCTCATCGAGATCGAGATGCCCATTAGTAGGCATTGGGGTCTTGATTGGCTTGCAATCCTCCATCTTGAACTTCTTGAGTAGATCATAAGTGTACTTTTCTTGAGAGATGAAGGTCCCTTCTCTCATTTGCTTCACTTGAAAGCCGAGGAAGAAGGTTAGCTCGCCAATCATTGACATCTCGAACTCCTTGGACATCAAGTCACCAAACTCCTTGCAATGGTCTTGGTTTGTTGATCCAAATATAATGTCATCGACATATACTTGGCAAACAAAGATCTCTCCATTAAGCTTCTTGGTGAATAGTGTAGTGTCGACGATCCCGATATTGAAGCCCTTCTTGATTAGGAAGTCCCTTAGCCTCTCATACCAAGCTCTTGGAGCTTGCTTCAATCCGTAGAGTGCCTTGGACAACCTATACACATGATTAGGCAAGTTTGGGTCTTCAAACCCGGGAGGTTGTGAAACATAGACTAGTTCATTTATGAAACCATTTAAGAAGGCGCTCTTCACATCCATTTGAAAGAGTTTCATTTTGTGATGTGAAGCATACGCCAAAAGGATACGAATGGCTTCAAGTCTTGCAACCGGTGCAAAGGTCTCTCCAAAATCGAGTCCTTCTACTTGAGAGAACCCCTTTGCCACCAATCTTGCTTTGTTCCTCACAACCATGCCTTGATCATCTTGCTTGTTCCTAAACACCCACTTGGTGCCAATGATTCTTGCATCCTTTGGCTTCTCTTCAAGTGTCCACACTTGGTTCCGAGTGAAGTTGTTGAGTTCTTCATGCATGGCATTCACCCAATCCGGATCCGCAAGTGCTTCTTCTACACTAGTAGGCTCAACAAAGGAAACAAACAAGTGATGTTCAACGTAAGATGCAAGTCTAGAGCGAGTCATTACTCCCTTTGATGGACTCCCTATGATTTGATCATGGGGGTGATCTTGAAGGATAGATGTTGATCTTCTATTTGTCTCTTGAGGAGGAGGATGCGGTGCTTCAACATTGCTTGCTTCGGCCTCGGCTTGATCTTGAGGAATATGAGTGTCTTCTTGAGCTTCCCTCACTTGATATCCTTCATCAACTTGAGGCGTGTGGGGTGGAGAAGGATCTTGATTTGCTTCATCTTCAACTTCTTCCATCTCTTGCGGGTTGATAGCACCAATTGGCATATTCTTCATTGCCTCCCTCAAGGGTTCATCACCTACATCAATATCCTCAAGAGCTCCTTGGGAGCCATTAGTTTCATCAAACTCCAAGTCATACGTTTCTTCAACTAAGCCGGTGGCTTTGTTAAATACACGGTATGCCTTGGATTTAAGTGAATAACCAACAAGGAAACCAATGTCACACCGCCGTTTGAATTTACCCAAGTGTTGGCGCTTCTTGTAGATGTACACCTTGCAACCAAACACCCAGAAGAATGAAATATCCGGCTTCTTCCCATTAACAAGCTCATAGGGGGTCTTCTTTAATAGCCTTTGGACGAAGAGACGGTTTGCCGCATAGCAAGCGGTGTTGATTGCCTCCGCCCAAAACTTCTCTGTAGTGTTGTACTCATCAAGCATAGACCTTGCTAGAGTTATGAGCGTCCCGTTCTTCCTCTCTACGACACCATTTTGTTGTGGAGTATATGTGGCGGACACCTCATGCTTGATCCCAACTTTATCACAATAATCTTCAATCTTTGTGTTCACGAATTCAGTGCCATTGTCACTTCTAATCTTCTTGATCTTCACATCAAATTCATTTTGGGCTCTTGTAGCAAACTTCTTGAAGATTCCTTGTGTCTCTCCCTTGTCTTGAAGAAAGAACACCCAAGTGTACCGAGAGTAGTCATCCACTACCACTAAGCAATAGAGATTTCCTCCAAGACTAGCATAGGTGGTAGGGCCAAATAGATCCATGTGAAGTAACTCTAGAACTCTTGAGGTTGATATGAAAGCTTTGGTTGGATGAGTGTTTGCCACTTGTTTGCCGGCTTGACATGCACTACAAAGTTTGTCCTTCTCAAACACCACATCCTTGATTCCTCTAACCATTTCCTTCTTGACAAGCTTCTTCAAGGTTGACATGCCCACATGTGCTAATCTTCTATGCCATAGCCAACCCAAAGAATTCTTGGAGAATAGACAAGCTTGCAAGTTAGCTTCATTTGAAGTGAAGTCCACTAAGTAGAGGTTGTTGTGCCAGAACCCTTTGAATATCATTGATGAATCTTCAATCTTGGTCACAATCACCTCATTTGGAGTGAAGAGACAATGAAACCCGAGATCACAAAGTTGACCAACTGATAGCAAGTTGAAGCTCAATGATTGTACTAGCAAGATATTTGAAATTGATTGATCTTGGGAGATAGCCACTTTGCCTAAGCCTTGAACTTTGCCCTTTGAATTATCCCCAAAAGTGATCTTGTCTTGATTTGCACAATCCTCATCAAGTGTGGTGAACATCCGGGGGTCGCCGGTCATGTGTTGAGTGCAACCACTATCAATTACCCAATGGCTCCCACCGGTCTTGTAGTTCACCTACACACAAGCAACTTGGAGTTAAGCTTGTTGTTTGGGAACCCCCTTAGTGCGGGGCCCCATTGCCTTGTCAACCAACTCCTTAGCAACCCAAAGAACCCTAGGCTTGTTCTTCATTGGTGGTCCAAAAAACACCACAAGTGGTCTACCCTTAGAATCTTTGTTGATGACATAATGAGCATCATGAGCAAATGGCCTAGTGTGCTTGGGCAAGGTCTTGGGAAGTGGAGTCTTGCATTGAAATGAGAGATGACCAATTTGTCCACATCCAAAGCACCTCTTTGGCTTGGGCTTTGGCTTCTCTTGATTGTAGCCATTGTACTTGTTCTTGTAGTAGTTCTTGGCTTCAATCTTGACCTTGGCCTTCATCAGTTGGTTTTCCTTGTACCCAATACCGGTCTTGTCATTCTTCATGACGGTGCTCATTAGAAGCTCACTTTGGAGATTATGGCCCTTGGTGAACTTTTCAAGGCCACTTGTAAGCTTGGTCTTGTCATTCTTGAGCTTGGCAATTTCTTCTCGAAGAGAGTTGATCAAAGTGATAGCATCTTTGTCTTCTTCTTGAGTCGGCTTGATGGTGAAGGGCTTGTTTGCCTTGAGGTTGATTAGCTCTTCCTTGAGCTTTGTGTTCTCTTCACTCATCTTCATATAATCATCATACTTGCCGGCTTCTACAACTCTCTTGCCCTTGCACTTGGCACCTTGCTCAAGAGCCACATCATCAAGCTCGATATCACAAGAGGTAGCACTTGCACACTTAGCACACGGGTTAGTAGCAACATGTGTAAGATCTTGAGTAAGCAATTCATTTGCTACCGCTAGTGTGCCATGATCACTTTTCACTTGGTTGTAGTCATCTTTTAGCAAGTTAAACCTTGTGAGGAGCTCTTGGGATGACCTCTCAAGATTATCATGTTTCTCATTTGCTTTCTTAAGAGATGCTTTGAGCTCCCTAGTGCTAGATGTGAGAGAATTAATCTCAAGCTTCAAATCATCATTAGCACTAGACAAGTTGTCAAGCTTATCATGCAAGTTTTCTTTGATTTCAAGAAGTTTGTCATTTTTACTCTTGTACTTCCTTATGATGCTAGCGTACTTGTTGCAAATTTTAATTAGCTCATCATAGGAAGGTGCTTCTTCATCATCACTATCATCACTAGAGAGGTCATCACCATCATCCTCTTTTTGTACCTTCTTGTCACGTTTAGCCATAAGGCATAGGTGTGTAGAGGATGAGCCCGACGATGAATGAGGAGGTGGCGGTGGAATAGAAGAACCAATCACCAATGCGGCCACCTTCTCTTCTTCACTCTCATCATCGGAGGAGTCACTTGAATCATCAATATCGGTGAGCCAATCACCCACAATGTAAGCCTTGCCATCCTTCTTCTTCTTGTGGAAGTTGAAGTTCTTCTTCTTCTTATATGGCTTGTCTTGCTTCTTGTCATCATCACTTGAGTCATCATTGCCGCCCTTGTTCTTCTTGAAGTTCTTGAACTTGTTGTTCTTGAACTTGTCTTTCTTCTCTTCGGGACACGCATGGGCTAGATGACCAAGAGTGCCGCAATTGTAGCACTTCATTTGGGAGATTGACTTCCTTGAAGAGCTTGTGAAGAATTTCTTCTTCTTTGAGTCAAACTTGACTCCATTCTTGTTTAGCCTCTTCAACATCTTGGCGGTCTTCTTCACCATAAGAGCGATGTTGTCTTCATCATCATCATCACTTGTACTCTCAATGACATATTGAATCTTGCACTTCTCCTTGGAAGATGCCTTGAGAGACAAGTCCTTCTTCTCCTCCTTTTCTTTCTTCTTGGAGGAGGATGAAGTTCCATCATAGATCTTCATGTACATCTCATGAGCATTGATCTTGCCCAACACTTGTGTTGGTGTAGTTGCGGAGAGATCGCCTTGATGAAGAACCGTGACGATGTGGCTATACTTGTCTATTGGAAGGACACAAAGTATCTTGCGCACCACATCGGCCGGTGTCATTTAAGAGAGCCCAAGACCATTCAACTCCTCTACAAGCACATTCAAGCGAGAATACATTTCATTAGCATTTTCATGAGATAGCATAGTGAAAGCATTTAACTTAGCAATGATGAGGTGATAACGCTCTTCTCTTTCACATTTAGTGCCCTCGTGTAGAGCACAAATGTTTGTCCAAATCTCATACGCGGTTTTGCAATTCCGCACACGGTTGAACACATCCTTGCAAATGCCACGGAAAAGAATGTTCTTTGCCTTAGCATTGTTCTTCTCAAAGTATGGATCCTCGGCGAACACCGATCCCCCTTGGGTAGCGGCTTTGTGAACGCCGACGTCCACGGCCTCAAGGTAGGCCTCCATCCGCACTTTCCAATACGGAAAGTCATCCCCATCGAACATGGGTGGTGGTCCATCCCCATGGGACATCTTGCTCTAGGTGGTGAAGCCTAATTTAGAGCAACAAGGCTTCGATACCAATTGAAAGGATCAAGATGCCCAAGAGGGGGGGGGGGTGAATTGGGCTTGTTTTAAATTTCTAAAGAAAATATGAAAACCTATCAAATGCCAATCACCCCCTAGTGCCTACGATCCGTGTGTCCTAACTAGAAAGCGGTAGCAGTTCATGGGAATTAAAAACGACCTAAGCAATTCTAGTAGGTAATGTAAAAACAAGACGGAAAGTAATGCGGAAATGTAAAGAGCTAGGGAAAAGAAATTCTCAGTGACGCAGCGATTTTTTCCCGAGGTATCGAGGTGTCGACACACCCCCTAGTCCTCGTTGGAGCACCTCGCAAGGTATCGCTCCCCCTCTACCCGCGCAAGGGTAGAGTGCTCTCTACGGGCTGATTCTTCGCCACTCCGGCTCGGTGAATCGCCCACAACCGATCACAGAAGCTTGGAGAAGAGCCACCAACAATCTCCCGGCGATCACTTCCTCCGAACACCACCAAACCGTCTAGCTGCTGTCGAACACCAAGAGTAACAAGCACAAGACCTTCACTTGACCAACTCAAGGCTAGGAAGGTGGATGGATGCACACAAGTCACTCCTAATCACTCTAGGAGGGAAGAACAAGATGAACTCTCTCTAATTTCTCCCTCACTAGCCTCTTGACTCTCCAAAGGATTTCTCAAGGTGTCACCAGCTGAAACAATGGCCAAGAGAGCCTCTAAGGACGAAGGGGGCAACTATAAATAGTCCCCACCTCCAAAACTAGCCGTTTTTTACTTTTTCTTCTCTCTGCGAAGCCACCGGACTAGTCCGGAGCTTATACCACCGGACCATGCACACTGGTCCGGAGCTCACTCTGGATCCAAACTCAGGCACCGTCGGACTACTCTGCTTGGTCCGACGCACTGGTCCGGCGCACTGGTCCGGAGCCAGGGTGCTCTCTGAGTAAAAAACTGCTTCTCTTTTTCGAACCACCAGACCACTCTCCTTGGTCCGGAGCCCTGGTCCGGAGCCAGGGGGCTTACTGCATAAACTCAACCTCCTGTCTTGAAGCGTCGAACTAGCCGTCGGACTAACCGTCGGACTAGTCCGGAGCCTTCTCTCTCTCTGAACCAAGCCATCGGACAACTCTCCTATGGTCCGACGCTTTCCAGACAGGTGGTCCGGAGCTCCTCGAGCTGGAATTTTGCCTAAGTCAAGGACCGTCGGACCACTCTCCTATGGTCCGACGCCTACTAGGCAGACTGGTCTGGAGCCTCTTTCTCCCCCTATTTCAACTGTTTTCGCTGAGATTTCTCAAGGGATTTTGCTTCTACCATTTCTAGGGTTTTCCAAGGGCTGAAAGTAAGGTCTCTAGGACTAGTTATGACAAGTGTGCATATACCCACTTTCCTAAACTCTCCTAGGTCAAGCTACTAATCTCATACCCCCCCTTTATAGTACGGTCAAAGGAAAAACAAAATCCTAGCTATACTTAGTGCCCTTCTCAACCTTATGGCACTAAGAACTAGCCTAGTCTTCGACGTGTATCTTCATCCTTTGCAACCGAAACGATTTCCATCTTGGGGGCATGAATATCCATTAAGCCCATTCAAATTGCATCACTAATGACCTAACAAAAACAACTTTGCCTCTGCAAGACACACGTTAGTCATAGTGACCTAGTATTGTCGTTAATCACCTAAACACAAGGGTCCATGATTCTACACCGTGCGTTGCAACGGGAGAAAAAAAGCTATCAAATATTTATGAGAGAACTTAAATAGAAAAAAACATAACTATTTTCTCCATTATAAATTATAAGTTGTTTTGAATTTTCTAAATATATTGATATTAGTATGCATCTAGACATAGTGTATATCTAAGTGCTAATGATTTGAAAAAACTATGAATAAATCTAAAAATGATAAAACATCTTATAATTGGAATAGATGGCGTACTTTTTTTTGCTTTTCAATAAAATTTGAGAATTATAATTTTTTTATGACTATAACATTCAAAATATAAGTTAATGTTAGCAAAATTTTGTTCATAGATATATGTTAAGTTTATTTTTATAATATCCATATGTTAGTACAATTAAATGTCAAGTTTTATGAATTCTTTTAAAGGCACATTAAAATTTGTAATTCAAGTTGGCATAAGACTTGTGTAGTTTTTCTTTTACCCTTTTCTATTTACATTAGGATTGGTATTCATCATACTTAGGGATTACGATTCCTAGCTATCTAGGTTTTCTAAGAAAGCAACATGGTTACTATAATTGTTTTGCTCTTTCTTCCATTAGATTAGACTCCATCCTAGTCCAAGTCCTCCCATCCGTGTGTTCTACTTTGCATTTTCAAAATTTCTTCTTGGACCAATCTGTGTGCGTTTCACATATGGACTTCAATCCACACAAACAATGTTGTCTAGACCGTGTGAAAGGTCCTAGATGGCTATACGGAGTTGAATAGCCAATAAAAATTCTACAAACCACTAGAGCAAAGGGTTAGACAAAACTAAAGCAAAGCTTTTTGCTCTAGCTCTACTAGGGGTGCAAAGCCACCTATTGAAGCAATTCTAGTTAACTAAGTGCATATCAAATAATAGCAAAAACCTAAGGCACTTAGCTCAAGCTAGCAAGAACAACTAATGAAAGAACTAACTAGCAAGCTAACTAGATAAGATAAGAAAGAAAATAAATACAAGATATGAGGTGATTGTTATACCGATGCCTTGTGATGTATGGATGTCAATATGAAAAACCAATCACAAGAATACCAAAGAGTAGTCGGGAGACAAGATGACACAATGATTTTTCTCCCGAGGTTCACTTGGTTGCCACCAAGCTAGTCCCCGTTGTATTGACTACTCAAATGGTGATTCGGTGGCTAATAGACAATCACAAGCCTAGCTCACTACCCGGGCGCCACAAGAATCCACCCAAATGAGAGTAACTCAATGACACGAGCAATCCACTAGAGTTGCCCTTTGGTGCTCCACCGAGGTGGGTACAAGCCCTCTCACAATGTCGAAGCCGGCCACGAACAATCATCAACACGTGCCGAAGCTTCCTCAATGCCAAGCCGTCTAGATGTTGGCAAACACCAAGAATAATAAGAAATCCCGCGGCGATGACGATGACCAAGTGCCACTAAGATGCAATGCAATGATCAAAGCACTTGGTTCACTCAAACTCTCATAAATTAGCAAACAAAGCAAAGAGACATGAGTTGGGGGCCTTCTCAAGCATGCACAAGTATGTCAAATGAATGAGAGCTGCAAGAGAGTGCCCTAGGAGCCGGCCACAACACTTATATAGCTTCCCAAACCAAGCTAGCCGTTTGTCTCTTTTTTCTCAGCTCACTGGGGAGCTCCGGACGCTCACAGAAAGGGGGTCTGAATCAATGCCCATGCGTCCGGACCCTCTGCGTTTGAACTATCTTCGTTAGCGCCTTCACCAGGGCTTCCACGTGTTTCCGAACGCGGGGAACAGTTGGAGGTCCGGACCATCACGCCTTGCGTCCGGACCCTCTGCAGAAAGAATCCAGAGAGCACCCACTGCCCGGACGCTTGTCCGGAGTCTGGTGTCCGGACGACACCTAGCGTCCGGACGCTCCACCAGATAGTCTAGTAAGCTCCAAACTCCGGACGATGCGTCCGGACCATGATCACCGTCCGGATCTCCTGTCCAGAGAATGCAGAGGCTAAGGTATGCCTCCGGACGCGCAGGCGTTTGTCCGGACCCTGCATACTTAGCATCCGGACCTCTGCCCGTAGCTTTGTCTCGTGTCCAAATGAGCTGCCTTCTCCACTCCAAGTCTTCATATGCTAACACCATGTCTTCCAAACATTTGTACCCTGTGTTAGCCTTGGCAAGATATTTTCTTGGATTTTATCTCATATTTTAGTGTCACTTAGGTTCATTTTATATGAGTGCAATGCATACCTAGTGGCACATGATAACCGCAATCGAAACGAGTTTTTCCTTCTTGATAGTACGACTATTTATCATAAATGTGATCACACTCTCTATAGTGTCTTGATCACTAAACCAAAAATAGCCCTATGATATACCTTTGCCGTGAGCTCATTTTTGTTTTTCTTTTTCTTCTTTTCCTTAGTCATGGAGCACTTGATCCATCATGATCCTTCATCTAGCTCCACATGTTAAGTTGGACCACCCTATCTTGATCATACACTTACCAATAGGGTTAGTCCATAGGTTTCATCAATTATCCAAAACAAAACTCGGGCTTTCACCGTGGAGCGTGGGGACGTGATTTCCTAATCCAATGGCCAACCGATAATCCTTACTTTACGTGATATTTTAAACAAACCGACTACAACACATTGTTGCAGCACCTTTGCCGGTTCATCAAAATATTCCATATCCACATAATTGACTAACATCTACAATTTTTTTTGCTCGAACCAAATTTGGATGTCAACAAAATCTAAGAGTCAGATTAGACTTGCATGCAAAGTAAAATATGAAAAGAAAATGCTATGAACACGTCTCATGAGTCCTAGTCCTATACACGGTCCAATATGTTTTCAAATCGGACTCCATATCATGCTATGCTATTCTAACTCGTATTAGGACGGATTATATATATAAGTCCGCACGGAAGGAACTTTTCATCCTTCTGTAGTTAGGGGAAGACGGACCAAAAAAATGGGGAGAGAAATTTTACCTCTTTATTATTAGTTATAGATATAGATTATAATAGAAATTAATGGTTAAAATTAACTTTGTATGATTTTTTTCTCCAGCTAGTTATGATTCATTTCTAGACAGAAGGTGTATTCCGATAATAATACCTATCATAACTACTCTCAGTGTGCATGAATAATGAATTTATGGTCGGCCACTATTCGGCACTGTTCACTTTTCATTTTTTTCATTTTCCCCTTTTCATGGGTTTTCTCTCTCTAAAACTCATCACAGTGTAGTGCACCTATCGTGCTAGATAATATTATCTTCCATGAAATTCAAAGGCAATCAGGATAAAATTAAAATAGCTGTAACCAGGCTAAAGATAACAAATATGTCAACGCTCTAAACTGCAGGATACACATTTGTTAACGGTCAAACCTATGCTGCGAAGCAACAAATATGTCCACACACATGACACCTCCCATGCTTTGAGGCCCTTAAATGCTTTGAATATACTCCGTATTATCATCACATTTGTTAAGTACGTATGTATGTCTAACTAAATTAAATGAGTCTGCCAATTTTTTCAACGTCTACGGCTTTATCCCTTTGACATTATACATACCAAAACGTTGTATATATGTGGATCTTGCCGTAGGTGCATATCAAAACGTTCGTTCCATTCTTCTCTCCTACTCGATCCGTCCGCTACTGTATGCCAGCGTGTGTTAAGTCCCAGGAAAAAATGGCAAAACAAGGTGAGACCGAGATGGGCCCTCCGATCCTCTCCCATATAGTTTTGTGTTCTAGTCACTCGATGGATTCAATTCATCGAGACATATACTACCACAATTCTCTTTTATAAGGTGTAGTTGGATATGATATGGCGTCCTAAGTAATATTTTGACCATTTATTTATTTTATATTATATCACTTATACTTATAAATTTATGATTATGATAATTAGATAGACATTTAATTACAAATCTAATTATATTTTAAGTTTGTATTATAATAAAAAATGTTAAATAAGTTATTAGTTAAAGCTTTTAAAGTTTGAATATTGATATACAATTGTGTCTTATAATAAAAAAAATTATTGGAGGGAGTATGTTCAAATCGCCTTATATGTCAAAACACATAATAAAAGATCTAAGAAGGAAAAAAGTATGTTGCACAGAAAATAAGATCGAAAGATATAGAGATAGAAATGTATTGAAAAAGAGAAAGGTATATCGGAAGAAAGTGTTAATGTGAGATATTTTGAGAAAATTTAAATCATGTAAAGCTTTTATTATAAGACAGGGGAGCACATACTAATTTAAATTGAGGTTCCCCTATTTTCTGTATCTAATTTCTATGCCTCTCCACAAGTGTTGGAGCCATAAAATCTCGGCTTATGTTTTTTTTTCTTATGATATGTGTGACCTACTTATCGTGGATGTAAGCTTTGTCCTTTGTACCACGTGGGCGAGCTCCCATTTATCTTGTCTCTTTTCCTTCTCTCTACTCATCATGGCGTAAGAACACAAAGAACTTGTGTTCTCTAGGACCACATTGCCACTTGTGCTCAGGGCTGCATCCTCACTGGGCATACTCTGCCCCTAACAATCCTCCATATACCGGATCTGCAAGCTATTCCATCCATTTTAAATTATAACATATTTTATCTTTTGTAAAACATATTTTTTTACTATGTTTAAGCATAATATATATTTAGATACTTAGCAAAAAACAATATAAACGTCTTATACATATACATATATTGATTTAGATCGAAGGAAGCACTTCAAAAGACCAAGTAGGGGGGCCTATTAGACCATTTTTTTATCTCTCAAAACTAAAGTAAGAGACTTGTTTGGATTTTGCTGGAGATGCTCTAATGAGGACAATCGCATTGTTACTACTTGTCCTATTAACCTTTTCTGCTTTAGATTGTAATGACAAAAGACTTTCATGATATTGTTCCAATGACGTGATGAAGCCCTCAGAGCATAAGCCCCCAGCTTCAGACATCATGTCCATTGCTTGCGCTCGGCTCACACCAGCAGCTTCAGTCTTTCCAGAAGCAGGTACTTCTTTCTAAAATAGAAGTCGTTCTCGTTTTTTTCGAGAAGTTAATATTTTTTTACTTTAATCAATTATATATATATATATATTAATATTTATAATACATAATTAGTATCATTAGATAGATCATTGAATATACTTTTATAATAAATTTGTTTAGAGATATAAATGTTGCATACATTTTCTATAAACTTAGTCGAAGTTGAGAAAATTTGACCTACATATATGTCATGTCGACTTTAATTATGGGACGGAGGGAGTATATCATCAACTACACACATTATGGGGTTGTTTGGATCGTGTCCTGGCCAGCAGATGCCTGCCAAACAGATCATCCTGGGATTCCTGGCTCCAGGTGTGAGAAATCAGACGTCTCAGGTTGGCGTCAGACAGACTTGTTCAGTCCCAAAACCAAACATTCCCCTACATGCACAAAGTATTCAACAATGTTTTGGAGCTGTGAAGGTTTCGATGACAACGTTAATTAGACATTACATCCACACCAGATGGCGGATTCAGGCACCCACACCAGAGAACTCCTAGAACCAATCCACAATAACCTCGATCACAATGTGCGTGGAAGAGGAGAGACGAGAAAATACCGTGGAGAATCAACGCGGCGTCGAACCCGAGTCGAATCTCCTACTTTACGTCGGGGATTTTCGATAGGATTGTCACCGAAATCGGAGCGTCGTTTCCAGATCTTCCTCGAAAATAAGATCTATTTTGACATCCAATCTGCTACTGGCAGGGGCAAATTAAGCAGTGTGGTAGGAGGGACTTGATCCCTCGTGGTTAACTCCGCACAATGAAAACCCAGCTTAGGTCAGTCTAAATGGAGTTTCATCTAAGTTTCATAGGCATTAAATATGCTGATAAACGTATTGATGAAGAGAGACAATGAAAGTTTTGTGGGAGCAGAGATAATTTAATAGGGATGAAACTACTGTACACTGTTTCTAAAATATTGCCCATTAAGACTGGCCTTAGCCGCTCCATTTTTTTTAAAGAAGAACGGAGAAGAGAAGGGGGGAAAAGAGAGGAATGAAGAAATTAGAAGAAGGACGATCCTAGCTAGATCTGCTGGCCGGCGATGTCCAGTTCAGAAGCCATGATGCTTGGAGCTCGATTGTCGTGCTCTGCTTCCTCCACCGCTGGTGAGCAGGTGCGTCTCCACTCTCCACGGAGCAGCCCCCAACATTTTCTGGTTTTCTCCACAAACCATGAGCTGCCTAGGCTCCTTCGGCTCCTGAGCTGCGCTACAGATCTCACCCATCGCAATTGACGACCCCTTTCAGCCGAACACTATCCGACTGCTTGATGATGAGCTCCAACATTCTGAACAAATTGACCCCGAGATGGAGCTCTCTTTCATCTGTTTGCTTGAATCCTTCACAAAACCTTGCGCCATATGCCCTCCTACATCGAGCAAACAGATTTGATAACAAACCTTATGTCAGATGTCTAGTCATCAAATGACTTGCATATATTATTGTCTATCAGTAACTTATGTTTGTGTTCTTTCCAGTGTCAGAGTACTATCAACTATGAACTGCTCATGCCTGAGGATATATTATTGTCTGTCAGTTACTTATGTTTATCTTGTTTCCAGTGTCAGACTACTATCAACTTGATGAACTTCTCACACCAGAGGAGAACAATTTACGAATCAATATTAGGCAGTTTATGGAGAACGAAGTTGCTCCAATAGTACCCAAGGTCCTATTGCACTTAGTCCATTGGTTTATATGTGCATATTCCATTTATCTCTTTTTCTCAAATGTTACATTGGTTCTTGCTGATCTTAATTTTACTCTGTGCTTCTTCTGTTGGTTCTTTGGATAGTACTGGGAGACAGCACAATTCCCATTCCATATCATTCCAAAGCTGGGCTCTCTTGGTTTCCTTGGAGGCATCATCAAGGTACATATATATTCATATATCCACATTCCATACTATAATACTCTCTCAATTTATTTCTGTGAGACCTATTTGGATTGACAAAGTCCTTCAAGGTAGACTTTAACCAGTGATTTCTCTTCCATGTATCAATTACTACAAAATCAACATCTTGCTACAAGATATATGGAGTACAAATCTATTAATGCATCTTTTGTGCATTAAACATACATATATTTTGACTAAATAATGGTCAAAGTTTATGATGTTTGACTCTTTTAAATTATAATACACTCTAGAAGTTGAAATGGAGAGAGTAAAAAAGATTATGGATTTAAGTTGCCCAAGAAAAGGCTGTAGAGAACTTAAATATCATAGTTTCTGAAAACTGGTGAAATACCAAATAATCCTCCTAGATCACCTAAATACATAGAGATATACTTAAGGTTAACCCATCAGGAACACATATAATGATCCTAGACATTAGTGACAACCAAACTCATAGCCTGAGAACAGGGTATGAAGGTGAAAGGCGGTAGGCATGAGAAAGTGCAACAATGCACAATGGTGATAGGGTTGGGTACTCAGGTTGATTTGTTTTTCTATTGTTTGTCCAGATGAAGTATAAAAAGAATATAGTATGTTCACTGTCCTGGGATTATTCATATTTTCGTGTTTTTAAGGTACCTTTAATGTACTCACTGATTTGAGGGATCTTTTATGAAATAGTCAGCAGAACGGTTTTAGGTGCTTTAATTTTGCAGTTTAAGTATTTATGTGGGCACGGGTTATGTTGTTATAATACTATGATTAATTTAAGGCTTGGATTACATATTTCCCCCTTCTTTCAGGGCCACGGATGTCCTGGGCTATCAGAGACTGCTTATGCTGTGTGCATATCAGAGGTTGCTCGTGTGGATGCAAGCATAGCCTCATTCTGCTTGGTTCAGTCATGCCTTGCCATGCTTTGTATTGGTATGTACTAATTTATTGCTTACTCTAAGTCCCTGTGTTTCAATATATATGACATTCACGAAATTGACATGTCTCTTAGTGTGGTACTTTGACTTACATTTTCTATGAAAATTAACATTTCAAATAAAGATGCATGATTAATCATGGTGAATCAAGTAACACATATCTTACATTGTTAGTCTATGCAGTTTTTTATGTATTACTGGTTAATTGTAGATGTGTAGCAACTATCAATGAATACAACATGCTAGTGCTAGATGTTGTTCTGCTTGGAAGTTATGCCACTGTTAGGAAGGAATGGACGTTTTTAGTCTGTGCTTAATTCTTCTTTAGGTTTGTGGACAAGGGAATTTCAATGCGATTTTTAGGTTCCAACTCTCACCTTTTTAAAACCATGAGGTGGGGCGAAAATGTTTTCTAATATAGATATATACTGTTGGATGGTGTTTATAGCTGGCAAAGATTTACATGTGTTTGTATATATGTGGTGATCAAGCAGCACAAATGGGATCTGAAGCACAGAAAGATAAATATTTGCCTTCACTGAGCAAACTGCAAAAAGTTTGTGCTTATGTAAGTCAAACAATAAAATCTCATGGCACTTTGGCTAATTCAATATAATGTCTGGCTAGCTATCAAGTTTTTAACTGTCCTTGTACATTTCCAGGCCTTGACAGAACCGGACTATGGTAGTGATGCAAGCTCTCTGAACACTGTGGCGAGAAAGGTGGTTATTTGACTAGTAGGCCCAACATAATTGCCATCAAGTGTGCATGTATATTATTCTTGTGAAAAAAAAACATATATGCCTGCATAAGCTTATATATGCAGATCCAGTTGTTTCTGTATCTCATCGTCTCTAACAAAATGTCTATTTGGTTAGCCAAGCCAAGGCAAACTATATATTAAGACCGTGCCAAGTTCAAATTTCTCGATTGTTGACACACTGATTCAGACCTACCACCCAGTCTCATTGATCATGTGAGTTGATCTGAACTTCTTGGATAGGTGCCTGGGAACAGCAGTTTTGCAGACGTATTAGTTGTTCTTGCTCGGAATACCAGCACCAATCGGGTCAATGGGTAAGTCAAGCTATCTATGCATTGGCATTGTCCATTGTTGACACACCTAACTATGTATGTTAAAGGTTTCTATGTTGAACAAAAATCGCAGTTTCATAGTAAATGGTGGGAGCTCTGGTCTGAAGATCAACAAGATTGAGAACAAGGTGTCGATGAGAATGGTCCAGAACTGCGACATCCAGCTGGAGGACGTGTTTGTCCCGATGATGATCGTTTGCCTGGCGCTAATTCTTTTCAGGACCTTGTTGATGTAATAAATGGCCCTACTGTTTTTTCTCTCATTGATATATCTTAACAAAAAAAGAAATCCTCCTTACATTAAGAATAGCTTGATAGCTAGTCCAGAATTGAGAATTGGTCAAGGAATATAACTAATCTATGGTGTTCTTGCTTGCAGACACTTTCTTTCAGTCGTGTCATGGCTGCCTGGGTCAGCATTGGGATTGCACAAGGGGTGTACGACGCATGCCGTCGGTAATAATTCACTCCACCTCTGCAGCTACCATTGGCAATATATGGGGTTCAGCGTTCTTGCTCTGCGGTTGAACTAGCTAGGCTGTATTTGATCAGGTACCTTGGAGAAAGGAAACAGTTTGGTGTACCACTGGCGACGTTCCAGCTGAACCAAGAGAAGCTCGTCAGGATGTTGGGCAACATTCAGGCCATGTGGCTTCTCGGCTGGCGCCTTTGCAAGCTGCGTGGCTCTGGCAAGATGACCACAGGCCAGGCTAGCCTGGGCAAGGTCAGTGTCAGTTGGTGGCGTAGCTACTTAGTTCTAAACTCACTTTATTTTATTTTCTTTTTTTGAATTATAAGTGAAAAATTAAAGGCCAGTTAATTTGGTATTGGTAGCGCTTGTCTTCAGCTTCCCTTAGCTCCAGCTCTGGTCGATGCATGTTGCAGGCCTGGATCACCAAGCAGGCAAGGGAGACGGTGGCGCTCGGCAGGGAGCTCCTTGGCGGCAACGGCATCGTCACCGATTTCCACGTGGGCAAGGTAGGTCATCTAATTTGCATGCAGTGCCTGTGTGTGTGAGAGTGATTATATTAATATAATAATAATAATAACGTGCTGTGCTGATGATGCAGGCGTTCTGTGACATGGAGACTGTGTACACTTACGAGGGCAGCTATGATGTTAACGCGCTCATTGTTGCAAGGGAGATCACTGGCATCTCCAGCATCAGGCCCACTAGCAGGCTCTAGTGCTGCTGCTATTGCCCATTCAAAATTATGTACATGTAGTGGGGCCACAGGACAAAAATATATTTGTTGTTGTGGGAACAAGTGAGATGTAATAAACGTGATAAATTGTTTACAGTGGTGATAATAAGAAGTTTATTAATTCCCTCAAGTAGGTGAACCACCAGGAAACTATATAGCTATGATCGATAAAGGCAAGTTCTGTTCTGTGATAGTACTGCACACAGGAAGACAACACAAAAGCATCTCACACTTTATCTATCTATGAAATAAAGCATCTAACACTTATCTACACATTGCCAAAGCTTTTTTATTGAGGATAATAAAAAGAAACCAAAATCTTCAAAACTTTGCATGTTTAGGAGAAAGGACTTCACAAATTTGCATTCTTTTATGAATAAAAAACTGAATAGATGGTTCCAAGTCTTGATAAATGGTGAACAAATTTATAACTAGTGTTTATATGTTCATTAATTAGGGTACCAACCAAAAAAAAAGGATGATGTGGCATTGAACTTAGAGAAGATAGATGAGAAAATAGTTTTTTAGATAAGAAACTATTTTTACATAGAAACTAATATATGAAGAGATGTAATAGGTAGAAAATAGGTACACAAGAGAACATATGACTAGATAAAAAAAATTAAAGAAACTATCCATTGAAAATATGATTTCTATTCATTGGAAATATTATTTCTGCATACATTATCTAATGATTTAATAGACAGAAACTAGACGCGGCTTATCAGAAGCCCGCTCGACCAAAAACATGAAATAGGAGAACTCAAAAACGGGCCAACTAGTCCTTCTCATAGAGTCGTGTTACATCAACCCAGCAGATTTCTGCAAGTCCTGGAGCTAATCTCAGCTGTTTAAATACTGATCGGCCCGACCTTTCAGAGTATGGCCGGCCAGATCACATATTCATCTAACCTATTCTATAACCCATAGGGATTTCCAATATCAGAAAAGAACTCTTACTACAGAGTATTTCCTGAAATCGACCTGTGGTCTCTTGGCCAAAAAATATAAAACATTTATTCCCACCAGGTTCGTAGGGGATTGTGGAAAGAATAAATCACTCCATAGTAACCATGTTCCGATGGAAAAACATCTCTCAATGGATTCACTTCTCCGCAGGAGGCTGAGGTGGTGGTGGAGCTGCATGGGACTTGCACGCGGTGCAGTCTGCTGGTGGCGGAGCAGGTGTGTTGTCTGGAATGGTTACCCTCATTGTTCGGTGTTTACCATCTTCAGTATGAATATCAAGGATGGCATCCATTATCATTATCTCAAAGTCCGCGGGCTGCAGAAACGAATGCCAAGATTCATCTGCATGAACAAAAAGGCGATAAGATACATATTAATTGGCTTGTGCTTCTGTATCTACATGATGTCCAAAAAATGCTGCGAAAAAAATAAGCAATCATTTTATTTCAAGGAAACATTAGTTTTTGATGTACTGAAGCTCTCAGAGTTCTTTGAAGTGGAAAATTATAACTCGATAGGATCAGAAGTAGGCACAACAACTAGTATCACTCCACTGAGCAAATCACAGCACCATAGTAGCCAGTCTTACCCACAAGTCATATAGAACTTAAAAAATAAAGAATGAAATAATGGAACACATTTAGGTCCAGACGTTTTCAGCTTTGGTATTCTGTGCCCTTCTTGAGCATAAAACATGGCAGCTTATTAATATAAGTGTGGACATAGAAAAAGGAAATACATTGAAGTGGAAAATTATAACTCGATAGGATCAGAAGTAGGCACAACAACTAGTATCACTCCACTGAGCAAATCACAGCACCATAGTAGCCAGTCTTACCCACAAGTCATATAGAACTTAAAAAATAAAGAATGAAATAATGGAACACATTTAGGTCCAGACGTTTTCAGCTTTGGTATTCTGTGCCCTTCTTGAGCATAAAACATGGCAGCTTATTAATATAAGTGTGGACATAGAAAAAGGCAATACAAAGTATGAAGGTTGATGTGGACATTACAATTACAGAGTTGCCAAACTGCTCACAGAAGTGGACTGCACAATTCATGTGCTTTGTTACGAGGTGCTACCAATTCTAGTAAAATATAGCTGTTTTGCTTTTCTGAGGCCATTGATTAATACTAGTAAAGTGCTGAAAATAATAATACAATAACATAGGCCTATGCAATTGAAAGCTGATGCTAAAGGGCAGACCAGACCCAATGGTGAAACACATGGAAGGTGCATAACTCATCTTTGCTCTCGTTATTAACTCATTCCACACTTAGCGAAGAATTAGTAATCTAAGTATCTTCATTTAGTATTCTGTAACACTGTCTGAGTTTTCCTTAGTCTGCTCTCTCACATTCTCATCCAATAAGTATCTCCTTCATTCCTCAATCCCTCTTCTCTCCTTTGAGTTTTTTACTCCATGAGTTCCAGGTTCTAGTGGCGACCAGTGCTGAACAGAGCACTGCCAGATTAGGGAGGGGCTCCACTCAATCCTCCCTAGCACCAACTATTTAGTTTCTTTAGTTTGTTGTGTGATTGCAATTGCCCTCTTTCCCTTTAGACTCTATTTTCTTGTGACAGCCTTACTTTAGATGTGCTAAATTAGAAAATGTAAAATTTCATGTATGGAGAATTTTTGTGTATGCCACTGGAAGTTCACTGATTTGCTTGCGTACAATCCAAAACTTTTCACTATGTGTGTATATCAACAGAATATATTGCATCTACATCGCATCAAGTTTGCTTTCAAATAGTTGCTTCCTGATGTCACCCTGATATCGCATGAGCTAAAGGTCGTGTTTGTTTCAGCCTAAATTCCGATTCTAGGTGAAAATAATCAACAACCCCACCCAAACACTGCAATTCTTTCTCGATTGTTTTGACAGCAGCATTGAAAGGAATCCAGCTCTAGTGTTGAGGTGTGTTTTCTGTACCACGAGGTTATCCTTGTGTTTCTTTCACTGCAAGAATTTTTCATTTCCTTGCTCCTCCCACCACCCCCCAACATGCCCCGCAGGTTTGCTTCGCGCTCCTGCTCGCTCCTGCTGGGCAGGCCACCCTGCTCAACCACACAAACCTGCTGAGGAGATCGCGAAGCTGCGGAATCCAATGTCTACAAGAGTCGTGCCTCCTTCCTCGATGCCGTCACCGCCTAAAATCAGAGCGGCTGCTGCCCTCTATTAGATCATGGTGGAGGAAGCTGTGGTACTGTGATTGATCTAGGCAGAATTTTTGCTGAAGAATCAGATTTGGATGGGAAAGAAAAGGAATGATTTACTGCTGGGGAGAAGAACAGAAGGGAGAACTCGTCGCTGTTTCCATGGAAATCGATGGTGAGAGCCGGCAGTTGGGATAAGGTTGATTTTTTTGTTTGTATTATAGTGGACCCCATATAAGGTAACATCATTACTCATTTGAACTTCTATCCAAATTATATATTAAAAAAATATTATCATTGTCACTTTCAACTCATAGTCATCAATCAACAAATAATCTATTACCAGCCTAGGGGCATATAAGTCATTTTACGTTCATGATAGAATCTACCATTGATCAGGATTGCCAAACACCCAGATTTTTCTTTGTTGCAAAAAAAAAAAAAAAAAAAATACAGAATGCAGATTTATTAGACCACAGCTTGTAGCACTTGATCAATTAGTCAAAATATACAAATGGCAAATAATCACCATTACATCTAGATAAGAACTTTCATGAAATTTAATCACCATGGATAGCCAATATGCCCAACAGCTAACAGCCTAACACTAATATTTTAAAAACCAATCAGGAATCACTACAGAAACCAGAAGTAACCAGCCAAGTTCAACTGGTCCATCAACATCAAGTGGGTACTGGTAGGTGGTAAGGAGTAATGCTGTACCCACTAGTGGAGACATCATTTTGGATTTTTTTTCCCAAATAAATGAAACTAGTATACATCCTTACATGTATCAAGGTCAAGATAAGTTTAAAGAAAATCAAGATAAAATTGTGACATGACTTGTTCAGACACCCAACTAGCATCAGTTATACAACCTATTTTATTGGATTAATGTGGCTTCACATATGATTTTACAGTAATATTTTGGGGCATCTGTCGTGCATATGGACTAGCATACTTGGCATGCCCAAAATTGCAACCAATCAGCTAAGTCAGCAAATGATGTATATTAGTATCATAGTTTTCACTTCCACTAACGCAAACACATCAACTGCAACACTTTATATGCAATGCAAAAACTAAAATCATATTTAATTTTCTGCATCCAAATATTAAAAACTATCAATTATTGGTTCAGTTTTTCAAAGGCATTGAGGCGATGTGGCACAAAGACATAATCGAAAGAACACCTTACAAGTATAAGCATGTCACAAGAAAAATGTCAGCATACTAGCAATGTAGCAAGTCCAATCAACTCACTCATAAGGAATAGATTTGCGATGTTAGTGACGCACCTCCCAAGCGCACAGCCTTGAGCTTGAGAAGACCATTTCCTTGGGGCCCTGACACCGGGAAAGTGCAGGAGACAGAATGCCTTGCGCGATTCACAGCAATGGAAGCGCTGTACCAGGGGCCCCGCACGATCGGCTTACCAATGGCATTGACTATCTGCAGGTTCTGGGTGGCCTTCTCTATTGCCTGGCTGCATCACGGCCACCAAAGGAAGTGAGCCATAGCAATTCCCCTTTTGGACAAAGGAAACCAAATCCAACAACGGCAAGCACAATAGCACATTACATGAAGAAAAATACATCATCACCCCTATATGTTGCACCAAAAGCATTTAAGATATATTTCTAGCCATCTAGGTTAGATTACATGTCAAGAAACCCAGAACTACAGGAACAGGTGAGGTCAGCTATACATACTGCTAAGAAAATGGCTTAAAATCCCGTCATTCAAGCGCTACAGCCAAGGTGTAGTTGATCTGATGCTAAGCATGACGAGGGCAAGAAAATACTTAAATGCAAGATGGAATGGGATTCAAGGGTTCGACCTGGAGCATGAGAGGAAGACAGAGAGGTCGCTGACAGCGCTGGCTGCGACGGCGCCCGTCAGGCCCAGCAGCGAGAGCGCCACCGCGCGGCCGGCCCATGCTCCGGGCCCCAAATCGGTGACTTCCGGCGAGGGCTGCGCCGCCGATGCCGGGGGTTGGGTCTGTGCGGACAGGCGGCGGCGAAGGAATGGAGAGGTGGAGGCGGCGGAGAGCCGGCGAGCCGCCAACATTTTTGGTTTGCGGAAGGGGAAAGAAACGACAAGCCCAACGGGGGCGAACAGGCGATGCGGCAGAGTTCTAGGTCTGCAGCAGGTGACTGACTAGTGGGTCCAGCATAGAAAATCCAAGAACTCCGTTGATGCATTGCAGAGTACAGTACTTCAGGAGTAAAAAAAAATTCTGAAAGATCGTAGTAAATTTACTAGTTCTATTCTGAATTTCATGTCGAGTTTAGCATATCGACAAATTCAATGTATTTATTATATTATATTAAATATATCATTTACTGCTCTAAAATAAACATCAACAATATGTTACTACTACTACTACTGAGAGGCATATAAGATTTAAGTAATTTTAAGTCAAACTTAGACCCTATTGAGCATCGGTCACATGTCGTCTAGCTCATTATTCAAATAAAATAGGTGTTTAAAAGGGCAAAGCGACTGTCAGTCAAGACAATCGATTAAACAGAAACGATGTACCAGTGCCGCGTTTAAACGGTGTGTAACAGGGTGAACAGCTGCGAACATTGCTATTTAACACGAAAAGGGAAACACAACCTCCTCACTTCGTAAGCCGTCGAAAAAAAAAAAAAACCTTACTGCATAAGCCAGTGAAAGCTGCTGCTGCCAGAGAAGCTATGTTATACGATTTCATCTGCATAAATAAAAAATGGCTTCAAACGGAGCTCTGCGTTTAGTATCCATCCTATATCCAAATTTGAATATTCATATTAGATTTTGCACATTTGAATCCCACAGCCCATGAGTCCTTTGTCATCGCCGCTGAAAATGAGGTCACCACTCACCAGGGTTAGGGATTTGGGGTTTTCAGGGGATCACCATTGCCATTGACCAAGCGTTGTACCAGCACACGGCAAACTTATTTCTCCTTGATTGAAACTTATTCATTGAACCATACATAAAAATTGTGCTAAATTATTGTAATGTAGACTGAGCATTATGTGTTTCTATGACACCCTTTTCCGGTTTCAGAAAAAAACTATCATAAAAGTCATGACACTTGAATCATAAAAATTACAGATTGTTTATCTTCAAATATAATTTCAGAATTTAAGATACATACATAGAAAAGAAAATAGTCGCCAACACTACAAGTTTTACTGGTTATATAAACCACAGATAAAGGACCATGTGGTCTATTACACAGAAGCATACGGAAGGAACGTCCGAGGAATGAAGGTTAAATTAAATGAGATCTCCAATTACAAACAAACTAAAATAGCCAAAAATTAGTTTACACGATGAACTTTTTATAACCCAAATGCAAGTAACTGAACTGGACTAGATTCAGATCAGGAAAGAACGCGATCAAAGGCCCCTACACGACCCCAGTTGTATAATATTATACCCACGATATTTGCTCCCTACTTATTCCGACACAACATCTGTATTCTCACTCTGCAAAAATAGAATAATCACAAGGACAAATATTAACAGTAAGAAGCTTTTTTGCCAGCCAAATGCTGCTTACAGGACGTCATATTGGACCACTGGCTTGTGAATAAGATCTGCCATGGGGTTGGAACTGGCAGCAGCTGAATCTACATTCTGCAGCAGTTTACACTATGCCAAAAGTTTCAAACATCACTTCCTGTTGGTTCTTCGTCATTAGCTCTGTGTTTGACGGTGAATTTGCAGTATCCAATCAACGTAACTACTTGTTCCAGCCATCTGGTCCTCAACAAGGTTTGATAGAAGCAGATAGCCTTCTCTTGGTTGTTCACCCTGTCGGACCACACGGCATAGCTGGTGATAAGAAGGATCCTTCTCCCGCAGGGTTCTTAGTATTTTCATGAAATTTTTGACAATTCATTGTCACTCTCTCTCAATAGAATCTGCAACACAACCCAGTTTAGTGAACATGCAAACCCAAATAATATGGTAAACTACACATTTACTGTAAATTTTTATACAAGAGCATTTAAAGGGGAAAATGATAATGCGCATGGAAGAACACGTAAAACAACTCTGTTGAAGAGAAGATGTAAAAAACTGTAGACAGCAGTACTATTATGGAGTGGAAAAGTTGTACCTTTGATAGGTCAGGGAAGTTTGCCAAGCTCACTCCAAGAATGTTGTTCACAAGTTCAGGTGGGAGCATCCTACCTAACCACACTAAGAAAGTGAAGCCATCATCAAGGAGGTACAAACCTCCAGTATCTAAACACTGAAATGTCAATGGCAATCGCTTCAATGAAGCATCAATCTTATTTGGTTCCTGCAAAACACAAAAGATAGTTTTAAATCTTTTGATTAGTGTTCCGTAAACTTGCTTAAACTACAAAAAAGGATAGACTTAAACACACCAGGAAAATAGCTGACCAAATGATGTATCATAGTGCAATTAAGCTAATAATGTCTGGCTCTATCACATTTTAAACTATAAGAGAACATTTTAAAAGCATGATAATTGAGGACTTGTGAAACTATTTCAACAGACTAAACAGATCTTGTGCAAGTGAACATACTGGAAATCATTTTTTTTTATGTCAAATTTGATTTGGATGGTACGGGCTCCACAAGCAACACTGGCTAACAGCAACTAAGTCAGCTTAGTGGGAAGGAATGACATACCATTGTTAATAGTTCATCAACTCTGTACAGAGAAGGATAGATAAAATTGAGCAGCTTTTTTACAGGCAATATCATCATGCTGAAACCAGCAGCACATCGTTCATCAAGAGAAACATCTGCATAACCTCCACGGAGAGCAAGAGATTTGCAGATAGCCAGGATGTATAATGGCAAACACCTTAGAGATTCGGGAAAAATCAGTCTCCCGCCTATCCGGTGTTGTACAACATATAAATTGCGGTATTCCTTCAAATTCTGACGAGCTTTAACTGTAACTGCTGCCGAACACTGTCCAGCTTATCAGACAGTGAATTTTCAACCGCTGCAGGATGTGATAATCAGTAAAGTGTGTTATAACCATATAACATGTATATCGACATTTACACAAGTGGAAGGGCATCCGTAATTACTAACCAATTCTGCCCAACAATGACACAATGGCACCAGTATCTGCTTGACGATACATTTCACTAAGATCTGTGACCACAGGTGCAGCTGCTGTGTGGACCCTGATCCGCCTTTCACCAGAGGATGATGTGTATCTAATGGGGGTTGAGGACACAATAAGCAAGTACCACATGGATGCATAATATTCTCATTCTCAAAATATAAAAAAAACAAAAAAGTGTTCATACGCCAAAAAAAAAACAGGCGCAGTAAGTATAAATGGACCAAAAAAATTTTAGGGTATCAACAGAATCATTTTTTCCTAAACGACCATTTATAACAGAATCATTTTTTCCTAAATGATCATTTATGATGATTAAACTGCATGTAAACAAACCACAGTTGCCAACTATGTTAAATAAATGTTTCGCCTGATCAAATGGCCATGTAGTCCACTTTTTCACTAAACAAGGACAGCTGACTCTTTAGTATTTTCTGTTTAGGTGAAAACTCAGACATTAAATGCCACACTATGACCCATATGTATTGCTATCTGAACAGTTTTTTGCTAATGACAATTTAGAGTGATATTCTGATGTAAAAAATATCATCTATAACAATGATTTTTTGCACTGAAATCAAGGAATATATATGCACAAGAATGCATGTAATCACAAGAGTACTGCAAAATCAGATTGAGGAAAGGATACAGCAAAGCCACTTGAAAGTATACAGTCTGGGTGGTCATCAATGTCTCCTCTAGCGACAGTTGCATTGCAAAAGCTTTATCAGAATCAACAGCTGGAAGGGCTAACAGGTCTGTGGACCGAAGCATGAAATGGCCATGATAGGTTGTGAACCGTACTCCTGAAACAGATGTTATCGGAGTTAGATCAAATCATAAACTACCAAAGACAATTAGAAAATGAAAATAAATGCAGCTGTAGATGAACCTTTTCCACATCTGATACGCATAACAGATTCCCAGGCAGTCTCTCGTGTAAGGTCCCTATTAAGCTCAAGTTTAAGTTTGTCTCCATGTGTAGGTGCCTGGAATGATGGATAATGGTACACCTGACCACCAGTATACTTTGCCAAAGACCCTAAAAAATTCATTCATATATAGCATAAAAATAGAGTGTAGCAAAAAATAGCTAATGTTTCATATATAGCATAAAAATAGAGTGTAGCAAAAAATAGCTAATGTACGTCAATTCAAACATTCTGTCAGCAAATTCTCACCCAAAGAAGCTATATCAGAGTACTTCTCGCTGAAAGAAAATATGTCCACTGCGATCTGATTTTTTGTGAATTCAGCAGCCATCTGTTTGTAGAAGGGATCTTCTGGTACCCTCAGAGTATGTTCCTTATCGGTTCCATATGCACGGACATCATCTCCTCGAAGTCTCAAACGACCAATACCAAGAGATGGCAAAGTACTCTGGAAGACAAGCAGCTTTCCCCCAATTTGACTCTACAAAGGGATTTCATAATTGTCCTTAATTTTGGTGCAAAAAATAAGGTGATAACAGTATACAGGAATAATTAAATATGTATTTTTTTTTATAATTCTCACATCGAATATAATGTGCTTAGAACAGAAATAAGAATCATACCATAACCATGAAAGCTGCTTTAAGTGCTGGACCAAGAGCAGACTCCACATTTACATTGTCATGAAACATATTTGGCAAGCTATCAAGAAATGACTCCACAACATGTCTTGAGTCGACCAAATTAACCAAGAGGTCATCAGGCAATGGCAGAAAAACATCATCCAAATCAGCAACCACCATCATTTGAGGCTGTGACAAAGAAGACTGATACAAGAAGACCATACAGGTTGTTTCAGTACAACTTGAATGCGACATTCAAAAAATGCCTTGTAAAACAAAAGGTGCAAGACTGAGTTCAAGAATGATTATATGAGAGATGTAGAGCATGCCTTGAAGTTATGAAAATGCAAGGTGCTGTCAAAGGTTAAGAATCCAATCTGTGTTCGCGGAAAGCCTGGAAGTTCATTGAGGCATGATTTGATGGTCTTTGCAACAACCTAAAGAAATAAGTGGCAGTAATAATGTGAGTCATTAAGGAAAAAAATAAAAAGATGGCAATTTTAAACGCAGATAAAACCATACCTCAAGCAATCCGCTCCGAACTGCAGATACTGATACATCAATAAGAAAGAAATAGGAAGGCGGCATCGGTGGCCGCACCATATATTCTGTTGGAGCAACAAACTCTACAGTTCCCTTAGAGAGTTCAGGTCTTTGATCAGTATCGTACCTTCTGCCACTAGCATCAAGCGCACAAAAGTACTCTCCAGGAACTGCAGTAAAAGAAAGCATGGGTTTTCATAAAGCAGTTCATGGGAGAGGGTTTCTAGGGAATTATGTAGCACTAGAATGAAGATTGTATGACAGAAGAATATTTGTACTTCAAGCGCCATTCCCATGAACAATAGTTAACTCAGATGACTAACAGACTTACAATATAAGTTCATAAGATCCACCCTTTCTTTTCTTGTATATATAATCATGAATGGCACAATAAAGCAAAATACCTCTTGCACAGAAGACACACTATAACTACAGCATGCTTGATCTAGCTCCTTTGGTCTCAAAATACATCCTAAAATATATGATCGATAATATGAGGTACTACCTCCATCCAGAAAAGGATACAATTCTAGCTTTATTCCTAGTCAAACTTTCTAAAGTTCGACCAAGTTTATAGAATAGAGTACCAATACTTACAGCATAAAATAGGCATACTATGAAAATATATCTCATGACGAGTCTAGCAACACTTATTTGGTATCATAAATATTGATACTTTCTATAAACTGGTCAAACTAAAAATTATTTGACTCGGTACTAGAAAGACTACAGGGGTAAATAAGTTTTCTAATGAAATAAATAAGTTCAAAAAGATTAAATTCTGGAATGACCTTTAATTGAATACCAATTCTTGATCTGCCAAATCTCAATACACTATACATCAACATTGACCAAACAAATCTTAATTTTACTAGAAATCCTAAATGGTTTCCACTTTTGATTATCACTAGAAATTTTTCCATAGCATGTTAATGTACGACTACTGTTACCATCTGAATAATAGCAATCGAAAAGTTGATCACAAATATACCTTTTTTTAAAAAAAAGAGCAAAAATAGAAAGGACAAGTACGCTATTAATTGACACATGTTTCATGTTAAAGGAACTGTTGCTTCTTTGGTGTGGAATGCTGCTTAAAAATCACATCCTGTATAGAATGGCCACTTGGCTAGACGATTTCACCTTCTAATTCTACATTTCAGTTTTTGTGTTAACAGTCCTACATCATAATATCCGGTCTAACTTCAAACTATAGGGCTTCTTCAGAGTATGTGAAAGAACTAATGATGAAATGAGAGAAAGAGAGAAGGAAATAACCATGCAATGCCTATTTAATCACATTGGAACAATGAGAGAGAAGAGCTAAAGATTGTACGTAGGTTAGCAAGGAGGTAATAGGTGAGGGAAAAAGAAGGTAACATATAAACATACACGAATTGTATTTTGAAAAGGCAGAGAAAACTATGTGCCTTATAATTTTGGTTGGCATGGAGTAGTATGCTATGCTATGCTAGTAATCACACTACACCAAGAACATAGTACAAGGAAGTTGAGGAAAGGTCCTTAGTGGTTTCTGCATCTAAACTTTGTCATTTAAAGTAGTGAAACAATCTTTCTTATCTATCACAAAAATGGCATATATAGTTACTGCTTTTAGGAAATAATATGATAATATGATGCTTGGTTGAAATCAATAGTAATCAGACATGAATAGTCATTAGTGTACCCAGTATGTTCTTTTTCTGTCATTCCATAACACAGACTGCTACTTGAGCTGAAGTTCGGGATAGCTATAATTACCATCATTGAGCAATGTGCAAAGATTGCACCGCCATTTCCTTCCAGAATCTGCAAATGTTGCATAAGGATTTATATACGTCCTGCATCTTCGACAGCGAATGACACCGGCAGACCCAAAGTTGATAACTGGCACTTCCTCCTGAGTAATGGGAAAGAAGCGTATCAAGAAAAGGGACCATTCACTGGAAAATATAAACAAATAAAGACCTTAATAGTTCATTACCCCATCAGGTGATTCTGCAAGAGGGTGTACCACAGCTCCAAGAGGCAAATGCCACCTGGAGACCAATGACTGAGATGCCGGAATTGCATGGGTTGTCAGCCGGAAGTACCTTGGGAGGCAATTCAATGGGTATGCCTCCATAAGCTTAACTGGCTCCTCATCACCATCCAATGGCCTTGGCAGCCCTTTAACATCAACACCAGGGTCAAGTGACCCAGGCGCAGAACTCAGTGCTAACGACTGGAAGTCCTCCACTAAGCTCTGAAGTGTGCCTCCGACTGGAGGCCCAGGATACGCTGCCTGGTTACCAAACGTGGCAGCTGGTCCCATTGGAGGAGGAGGCATAGTCTGCACTGGTTGTTGCCTTGACATGGGGAATTGAGGGTTCGCAGGTGGTGCACCGGTGTAATACCCTTGCGTCTGTAGTGGTGGTGGCGGCCTTGCATATGTCGGTGGTGGAGGCAAAGCACCTCCCGTGGGAGATTGCGGCTGCACGAGGGACGACGGCGGAGGGCGAAAAGGTGCTGGTGTAGCAGCAAAGGGGCCCGTCGGCGGTGGTCCAGCAGTAAAGGGGCCCTGAGATGGTGGAGGGGACGTAAAGGGACCCTGAGATGGAGGAGCGGTGGCAAAGGGGCCCTGAGTCGGTGGAGCGGAGGCAAAGGGGCCCTGGGACGGTGGAGCTGAGGCAAAGGGACCTTGCGACGGCGGTGCGGAGGCAAAGGGACCTTGCGACGGCGGTGGACCGGCTCCAAAGGGTCCCTGTGACGATGGTGGACCCCTGAACCCACCCATTGCGGCGGGTGGCGCAGCCCCAAAAGGGGGCGCCGTAGCACCAGACTGAGGAGGCGGCACTCCCTGCCATGGCGGCGGGACGAACGGGCCACCGGCGGCAAACGGTGGCGGCTGGACAGCAGCGCCGGGCACAAAGGATGAGACAGGACGGCCGGGCGGCGGCGGCCTCTCGTTCCCCATCGGCGGCTGCATCGCGTCGAACCTGCGGAAGCGAGATGAGACAAGAGCTTTCTGCGCGCGTGATCCGCGTGTTTCCCGATCGGATCCTGTCCGGCGCGGCCGGATCTGGCGGGAGCGGTGAGATTCGGGGGGAGGACGTACCGGGATCGAGGCGTTGAGGCGGCGCTCCGGCGGCGACCAGGGCGCCGAGGGGGCTCAGGGGCAGCAGCCGGATGCGGAGGAAGAGGAGGCGACGCGAGCGAGGGTTAAAAACGAACAAAAGAGAAGCAGCCGAGGGAGAAGAGAAGGCCGCCGGTGCGTGCTTCGTATGTCGCAGTCGCCTCCTGAATTCTCAATTCTGCAGTCGCCCCAACAGATTTCTATCAAATTCGTAAAAATCGTTTTAAATCAAATTATTTAATTTGAGTCCATGAATGTAGTATGTACTTGTCATACCCCATATACCCGGTATAATTTTACCTATTTTGTCGTTTATTATTCTACACACAATATATCTATGCGTTGCAACAGGAAATATTTTTTCTTTCTCATCTTTGATGTTATCATCGACCCATGCACAGTCTATAATAAGATTCACATGTCAAAATATTTTATTTGTTTAATTATATATGTTTAATCATGGTTGCTAATATGGTGTTCTTTTGGTTTTAATTTGGAGTTCTTTTGTTTTCTATTAGTACCGATACGGAATTGCTTAATTTCTCTTCTTATTATCCTTTTTATATTTAGAGGAAATATGATTTAGATCTCTATTTGGACTACCATTAAAACTCCTAGTTTTGTCTTTATTTTCTATTATATTAGTATCGACCCAAGATTTCTTAATCTCTTATTATCCTTTTTATATACATTTATATTTCGAGGAAATAGGATTAGAATGGACTACAACTAAAACAGGTTATATTAAGAAATATTATTTGTAATTGGACTCCCTATCGCGCTAGAGAAGAGTTATTCTAATTTGAATATGAGCGCGGGTTATATATAAGTCCGGACGAAAGAAACTCTCCATTGTCCAGTAGTTAGATGGGGACCATAAAAATAGATAGAAAAAAAACTAAAATTTTGACTTTTTATTATTATTATTATCCTATATATTTGCAGTACTACCTCAATTCTCGTTTACTATCCTACCTCTTTTTAGTACTACCTCAATTCTTTTTATAAGGTGCAATGTACAAATATTAAGATTTAAAGTTTAAAATCTTTGACCTATAATTTAACTAACAATTTTTAATTATTATAACACTAACTTGATATGGTTATATGTAGTTAAATCTACTACCTAATTAGCATAAGTTTATAAATATAGATAATATAAAATAAAATAATAGACAATCAAAGTGTAATTTAGGAGATCATGACATGCTAAGCCATGTCTTATAAAAGAGAATGGAGGGAGTAATTGACAATCTTATGTCATATATAGTTTGAAATGATTCAGCCTTTGAAGTTTTTATTATTATACCATTTTCCCCTATAGTTGATGCTACTTAACTTATTTAGATCTAGATCCTTATAGTGTAACTGACTCATCTTATACAATCCATATGTTTTGTCTGCTTTGTTGGTTGTCTGGTTAATAGGTTTTGTCTTTTTTGGGTGTGGTTAATCGTAGTCTATATCATGTTTCATTCTTTAGTTTTAACATGCTAATTTCAACATCAACTCCATGATGTTATGCTTGCACGTTTGGCTCCTAAACCCTTCTTAATCTTTTACATATAGGAAGAGCTCACCATCAAAATTGCAAACTACTAACTCCAAGTTTCTTGCCATAGTCAATATAGTTCATGATCCCGAATTTCAAATATAATACAATTTTCTTCATTTTTCTCTCGAGGATCCAAATGCCCTTTTGTGGAGGTGGCACATTTGTCTCATGCTAAATATAGTAGCATTGGAGAAAGAGGGTGATTAGTTGAGGATAACAATGCTTTTTTGAGAATATTGAGGATAACAATGCTAGAGATGGAGTGGTAAACAAAGCCAAAACATTTGTATAGTTCACTATCAGTGGTGTGCAATATCGTAGCATTATGTAAGATACTAATTCAGTCGTTTGGTCTTTGGTGACAAGAAATAGGAATACATGGAGTCCAATAAGTGGGTTATTACATATTCAATAATGTCCACTTTTTAAACAAATAAGTAAACAAATTTTATTTTTGGAACCTGAACAATAGTTCAAACAAAATAGTAAAAGAGGATCCTCAAGATATTGTGATGTTCCATGAGTAGTAGGCCACATAGCTAATGTAGTGCAAAAGGCTCTTAAAAATGTTCAATGGTGGAGCCTCACCTCAACTATGCTCCATGCTTTTAATAATCCTGAAAATAATCAAGTCATAATTCCCTATAAAAACATATGGAGTAGCATGCTTGTTTTAGATTTGTAAGTGTCTAAGTAAATGTCTTTTTTGTGTTCAAAAATTGCAATATCAACTTCCAAATGTGAGTCACATTGCTCTTCATCAGTACGGACACATGTTATTATTTTTTATTGGCATTAGCTACTTGCATAAGCACAATTCTATCCATTTTGGAACGTGTTGCTTATGTGTAACAATTAGTAGAAAGGCATGTGTGGCACACACACACATGTTTATCTTGATATAGAAAAAGTGAAAGTGCATCTAGCCCTTTAGTGGGTTTTGGTGAATTGAGTGACAACATAAATTAAAGGTCTAACAAGATTGCTAAGTGTATCAAAGGTTCAACAAGAAAAGAAAACTTGATGGTATTCCACACAACGTTGAAATCAAGATCAAATTGTATATTGTTGTATTAGAAGATTATGGAATCAATCTAGTTGAAGCAAAAGACAACAATGCAAATAGAATCAATGAAATGGCTTCTATGTTGTGGGATATTATAGTAAAAGCAAGAATATTTGACAAATGGCAAATGAGACATGCGTGGTTTTGGATTGGTCTCTATATTGGCTTGCTTTGCATGAATAAGAAGAGTTAATAATAGACTAGCATTGATCAAGGATTGAAAATTAATCAAGAGTGCATTAGTGAGAAAACATCAAGCAAAGGTCAAATGACAAAGGAGACAATGTATAATGAATACAAGATGATCTCTACTTTGGTTTTCTTGTATGGATAAAGATTTGGAAAATCACTTTGTATTAGTATGATCAAGCTAGAAGTATGAAGATAGAGATTGAAGTGAGTGATAGCAGTGTTAAGCTAAAATGGAGAGGATTTAAGGAATCGTGTTGGCTTGACCATGATATTGATCCATATATGTCTCTATGTGAGTCAAACTGAAGCTTGATTGATCTCAACATTTATATCTAGAAGATAGTCAAATAAGGATCACAATATTGAACAAATGACTATTCAATGGATGATTGATATGATGTGACTTGAGAGTATGACTCAAGGAAAGAGCTTCGAGGTATTAAGCGGAGGTGAAGGGTAAGCAAAGGCTCAAACCAAGGTACCATGGCTAAGGTGAAGAAGAGAGTATTTGCATTGAGTCGAGGTACTAATCAAGCTATGAGGAGTCATATTGTGTTAAGGAGAAAATCATTAGTAGAAGTGACTTGAAGCTATGAGTTGACTAACATGTATGAAAATGGTTCAAGTCACATGCTCAAGGTATGTTTGCTCAAAGAGAAGAGACAAAGTTGAATGCAACCCCTATGAAACAATATTGAGAAGAAATGACATATGCATACATAGAAAAGTCAAATGGTTAAAATAGTTGTTGTTGTCTCGACGCAACCTCTAGGATTCCGCCACATTCCGCTCCTGCTTCCTCGGAAGCTCCCCCGGTTTTTGAGGCCCAAACCCATAAACCGGTCCACCGGTGATTTTGCGGCTCAACCACCAAACCCTAAGTTTTGAGGCCCAAACTCGAAAACCGTCCACCAATGGTTTTGAGGCCCAAACCATCAAACCGCTTGACACGTTCCACCTCGTCCTCGCCTAGTGGAGCGCCAAGTCCTCTTGAGCCTTCCCGCTTGAGTCACTCGCCCGCCTTCTTGACTTGGTCAACACGGTCTACCTCCATGTATTCTCGTACTTGTCGATGCCAAGTGCTAGCCACCATGGCTAGTCCTCTGGCCCTCTGGTCCATCGGTCTAAGACTCCCTTCACCGCTCTCAGTCCATCAACATAGCACACCTCTACTTGACCTTCACCTCGCCATTAACTACCGCTTCCGAGCTTGACACCATCACAACACAAGCCGATAGACAGACAACTTATGCTTTCATAGTGTGGTTAGTGAACATGCTCAAACTGAAATACTCAAATAATAAACAATCACTCATCACTAAAATTGAACATCATGGGTACATATCAACCATGTGTTCGCAATCTCCCCCTTGATGAGTGCATTTCAGCTTGAGCCAATGTTGACGGTAGTTATCGTACATTATAAACAATCAACCTTTCTCACATAACACATGAATATCATAAAACATAAGGTTATTCCTAACAATTTCTATGAGTTTTGGTGAATTATTATTTTTTTGGGGATTAATCCAGAAAATACAGAAAGAGGGATCTAATTGCATAGAAATGACGAAACTTATCGCCGACGGAAACATACGCTAGAGAACTCAGAAAGGATCCAGAAGACACCTGTCGGATACCTAATTTAATGGTAAACTTTCAAAAACAATCAACAACCAAAGATCTACCTATAACCATCTGAGAAAGGATGAGAGGCCCATCAAGGCTGAATCATCGCAGGCCCACGAAGGGAGAGGTGCGGGAGTCGTGACCCAGCCGACCCAGGTAGGCAGACGTGCCCCAGGCAGACGCGACTCCGCCTCGCCCGACGTCGAAAGCGGGGCGGCTCCGCAACCCAGGAAGATGTGCCCGCATCTCCATCCGAATCAACATTCCTCCAGCTTAAACCAGCCTAGGTCTTCACAGCAAGGCCATGGGTCCCAGGAGGCACGTCGGTGGTAGAGGAGTGACTTATTTACCCCTATCTAGAGGGAAGAGGCTACTAGTCCTTAGCTGCCAATGATGCACTCTCCACAAGATAAGAATGGAGGTACAGAACCACGAAGAATCGTACACCCCGTATAATCCGGGGCTCAGGATAACACCCTGGCTCCTGCCCGAATGGAGACATGTCGAGTTCCCCAATCGGGGACGGGACGGAGCAGGGCTCGTGGACAGATAGGAATCATGCCTCTCACGGAACGGAGTCAGTCTCACACGCCCCCGCCCCCTACAGGAACTCTCTGAACGGGGGTACATCGGGTATGGGGGGGGCTCAGAGTAATGGAGTCCATTGGCCAGGTGCGAAGGAATCTGCCGTATACAAAAAGAATTGGAAGAAGGTACAACGGTGTACCCGCTGACGGAACAATAGACTACCATGCCTCTATCCAACTACGGGCTCAACTGGACCCCCCTATTCTCTGGCGGTGCAACGAAGGGCCGACACGACACCCAGTCTCTGACCAAGTACAAGGGCAATAGGAATATAGTATTATGAGTGTCCACTACCCTTCCTGAAGAAGACAAGGATAAGGCATAGTCTCCCAGGTAGATCCTTCTCAGTGCACGCTTGTAACTCCCTTGAGCTCCTTGCGACTATAAAAGGAGAGCAAGGGGGGGGACGACACCAGACATCGAACAACAGAGCTAGAACGCTCACTCACTCACTCACTCATCGAAGCATCCAGAGACCTGGGATTCATACTCCCTCTGTCGACCCAGCTTGTATACCCCCTCCATGCAGAGATAAAGAACATGAGCAGCTACACAATGGACGTAGGGATTTCTTGCCCGAACCAGTATAAACCTCTTGTCTCTTTGTCTCACCATTCGGAACCTAACACGCGTACAAATTTACTCGTTGGTAGTTTCTAAACACCGACAGTTGGCGCGCCAGGTAGGGGGCATCGCATGTCACGACGCCTTAGTGGTTCCGAATGGCCTCCCCCGACTCCGACAACCCTGGGCTCTCCTTCATCCGCTTTGGAAGCCTGAAGTTCGCTTGCTCCCCGGATGGAACCCTCACCCGCGTGCCGCCTTTGCCGGACCAGGTCATCAACGCCATGACTCAGTCGGACAAAGACTCCCCGGCTCCCCGCAGGAATGCACTGGTTGAGACCCTCAGGCCGCGAGGCCCTGGAGGCAACCTCATCGGGCTTGGGGAAGAAACCCCCTGGAACAATGACAGAGGACTCCACCCGCTCGAGGTGTTCATGAGCGGCATAGGGGACTCTAAGAGGTCCTAATATGGCTAGAGGGGGGGTGAATAGCCTAATTTAAAATCTTCAAGATCACTAGAGCAAATATTAGTAACACAAATGGCGATAAATGCATTTTTCTCTAGCTCTACTTGTTAGGCAAGCCACCTATTGCAAATCTAATAAATATAGTCTCTATGTCACTCAATTTGCTAGGTCTCTAAAAAACTACTAGTGAGCAAAAGGATACTCTAATTATAACTACACAAGCAACTTCTACTCAACTAGATATAATTACTACTAAGCAAGATGAGAACAAATAAATGCAAGGAAGAGAGGTGATTTTTATACCGTCGTTGGAGATTAGAGAGCCAATCACCAAATAATTAATTCCAATAACAATATATATATATATATATATCAATCAATTCAATTCATCGGGAGACAAGAGATGACACCAATGATATTTCTCCCGAGGTTCACTTGCTTGCCGGCAAGCTAGTCCCCGTTGTGTTGACAAACACCTTGGTGGTTCCTCGGTAGAAGGCCCTCAAGCCAAGCCCCGCAAGGCACCGCAAGAACCCACACACTAGTGCGGTAACTCAATGACACAAGCAATCCACTAGAGTTGGAATTTGGCACTCCGCCGGGGAACCACAACAACCCCTCACAAATTCACCTTGATTGAGGGCAGACACAATCACCAAATCCCCTCACCAACCAATCAATCTCCAACCGTCTAGGTGACGGCAATCACCAAGAGTAATAAGAATACCACAATTGCAATCACCACCTAGTGCCACAAAAAATGAATCACAAATGCATGAACATTAGGTTTTCCTCAAATCGAAATCCCCTAGGGTTTCCCTCAATCCTCTCAAGAATAAGCACCACGCTTGGAGAAGGAGAGGAGAGGGAGGAGATCCTCTTGGAGCTCTCAAATGGATCTCATGAACTTGCTCTCTCACTTGATTTTTGGCTCAAATCAAAGGCATGAGAGAGGGGAGGAGTTGAGAGCTTTTTCCTTTCTCTGTTGTGTTCTTTCGTGTGTGAGCAGAGGGAGTTGTCCTTCAGAAGCAAGGGGAGGGCGCTGGACTTAACCCACACGCGCTGCCCAACGGTCACAAGACCAAAACAGACCAGTGGCAAAACGGACCAGTGCCAGTGCGCACGCGAAGCTTCCTGGAAGCTGTAGTGGCAGCAGCTACAGCAACGGCCGGCAAGGTGAGAGCAGAGAGAAAAATAAAAGGATGGCCTGCAGCAGCTCCCTCTCCCATGTGCTACTCCTTCTTTCATTTTGTCAACAAAACCACTTCCATGTTCACACCATGTTGCACCCTAGATTCAATTCTCTCTCACACAAAAGTCAAACTTGCATGCAAAGATGTAAAAAGGTGGCAGCACCCCTGCGTGGGAAACTCTCTCCATTTTTCTATGCATGCAGCCACACACACATATGCACTCATGCAGCAGCAGCAACACACGCACACATGTGCTCCCTGTTTTCTATTTTTATTTTTCAGCGTATAAAATCTCACCACGTCACTAAGAGAAAACCATATGCAAATGAGACTCGCACTTAGTGGCACTAGATAACCATTACAATTAAAGAATTCCCCTCTTATAGTACGGTTATCTATCCAAAATCCGATCACGCACTCTATTGTGTCTTGACCGGCAAAATAAATATCCTATTTCATACCTTTGCCTTTAGCTCATGGTATTTTATTTTTCCAATTCCATTCCAAGCAAGAGCACTTGATCAGTGTTTTGGATCATCTCTATCCACCATGATGCATCATCTAGCTCCATCACTTGGATCTAACCACCTTGTCTAATTCAATCACTTAGCACAAAGGTTAGTCCTAGGTTGTCATTAATTATCCAAAACCAAACATGGAGCTTTCAGACTCTGACGACGACGGCCACGAAATCGATTGCGCGGCCGAGCATGCCGTGTTGCGTTTCGTGCGCTCCCAGTACGACTACCTCCTGGACTCAGACCCCGACTCCGACGGCGACGAAACGCCGCCAAGTGACAGCTGCCTCAAAGTCGTTGCCGCGACAGAGAGGGTCCACCAGGACGCCGAGGGACGCGCTGACAACCTCCTCCCCAACCCCGACGCGGGGAGAGAACCCACCGCAAGGCGGATGACATACTATGCCTCGGACGAACAGTCCTCGGAGGGCAGCGACCGCCCGCTCCTCCGCAGGCGCAAACCGCATCGGCGCGCCAAGGGACGCAGGGCGCCGCGACCCTCTCCGAACCATGTACAGAGGCAGGCACTCTCCTACGTTGACGCCGCCATCCAGATCGAGGGAGGCGCGCCGCTGCAGGAAGGTGTCCCGGCCACGTATCCGTTCGAGCTTGTCAGCGCTGCATCCATCCTCGAGCGGCTCATTACTCTGAAGATGACCGACACCCCTGACGATAAATTCGTAGGGGCCATCGAGTCATTTTATGACCTCCTGACCGAGGAGGACCTGACTCTCTCCAGCTCCGACAGTACGGGGACTGAGCGCGTCACCCCCGAGGTCAGCGAGCCCCCCTCGCGAGAGTGCTTCATGTGCGACAGGAGGGAACCCACCCCCGAGGGAGCCATGCGCGACCTTGACGAGGATGGCAACGAGATCCTCCCCGAGAACCAGGAGGCTCTCACTCCACCGCACGTCAACCTCGACGCTATGCATGCCCGGCAAAATGAGCTTGACGATGCTCACCACCAGATTGACAATGAGCGCGCTCTCCTCGAGCAGCAGCTAAACCCCCGGCCAGTGGTCGGCCCCCGAGCCCGAGCTCGGGAGGTGCAACACTGCATAGTTGAGGACGACGGGTCTCCACCAACTTTCCCAAGGGCGCAGCAGAACATAGCTGCCGCCGCCATGCTCATGAGATAGTTTCCAGAGCCCACGACGCCCGAGGAAAAAAAGCTTAGGGGAGAGCTACGCGTCCTCCTTGACGGCGCAACGGCTCAACAGGCGGAGAGCTCGGTGCGACAGAGAGCGGGGGCTCTCTCCAGTGTGAAAAACACACCACCACCCGAGAACTCCATTCGCCAGAGACCAAGGCCAACCCCCGCAAGAGATCAGGAGCCGGCCAGGCGGCGTCCCGGCCGCGCAGCACGCTTCGAAAGCGGCGACCGTGCGCAAAGTGATAGCGATGACGGCGACAGGCGACGTGGACGACATCCACGCAGGGGCGGACGACACGACCCTGACGAGGACCGGGACTCTAGCCCGGAGCCCACCGGACCACGATGTTTTTCCTCGCGCATACATGCCGCACGGGTCCCGTCGCGATTCCGGCCGCCAACCTACATCCAGAAGTACACGGGGCTCACGAACTCTGGCCTCTGGCTGGAAGACTATCGATTCGCCTGCGAGGCAGGCGGAGCGAACGACGAGATTTTCATAATTCATCACCTACCACTCGACCTCTCGGATACCGCGCGCGTGTGGTTGGAGCACCTCCGAAAAGGAAAGATCCGGAACTTGGGGGACCTGAAAGAATCCTTTGTTGGGAACTTTCAGGGAACCTACATCCAGCCTAGGAACTCCTAGGACCTCAAGAACTGTAAAGAGAAGCAAGACGAAACCCTTTGCGAGTACATTTGTCGCTTCTCCCAGCAGTGCAACGAGCTCCCAGACATAGCCAATGGCGACGTCGTCACCGCATTTCTTTCGGGGACAACTTGCGAGTCTCTGGTCCACAAACTGGGGCGTAAGATGCCCAAGACGACGAAGGAACTACTCGACATTGCCACAAACCATGCCTTAGGCGAGGAAGCAGTCGGCGCCGTCTTCCAGGGCACAACCAGCCAGAGCAAGCGCGACGAGGTGGAGGACGAGGGGCCCTCAACTCGTCACACACAAGAAGGGGCACAACCGACCATGGTACGATCCATCACTCGTCGCGGTGACAGAAAAAGGTGAGGGGCAACAGGACCGACTGGTTAACGACCACTTCGAGAAAATGCTGGAACGGACCTATCCGAACCACGCGACCCCTGTCAAGCACCTCCTCAAGGATTGCAACCTCATGAAAAAGTTTCTCGGCGGTGGCGCAAAAAAGAAGAGGTGGGCGAATGTTGGCACAAATTATGATAAACTTTTACATAGCTAAAATGATGCCACCAACCTCAGGATTAGGGATAAACAAACACTTCATAGCCATATTTTATCAAATAACCAGTTCCACATGTCCATGAGTGTTTGAGTGTAGGAATGAAGAAATAAAGCAAATGAGAGCTAGTGGGACCCACATAGGGGGGGTCAGCCGACCACCCTATGGGCCCACCTGGCTCCCCTCTTAGCCATGATCCAAGAGAAGCATCCTAGAGTGATTTCCAACCCTTGGATCACTCTGTGCTTTCTCTCAACGGCTCACATGCATAGCACATGGATCCATGGGCCCACACCAAGGAGATAGACGTGACAACCATCTCAGAATCAACAACCAACATCCATGATAGGTGGGACCAACAGCTGGGAGACCGAGGTGGGCCAGACACCCCAAGGGGGGGGTCGGCCGACCCCCCATCTGGGCCCACTAGGCTCCACTTGGTCCCTGCCAGTGGGACCACCTCCAGGAGGCCAGAGGAGGGCCCACTAGCCATAGGGACGGTCGACCGACCGCCTCTATAGGTCGGTTGGGTCCCCCCCAACCGCCATATGCAATAACACATGGTGGAAATCCACACCATCCATCCCTTGGTCGGTTCTAAGGCGGTTGGATCCAAGGGTGGAGGATGGAAGGCCCTGGATCGCTGACGTGGCGATGGAGTAGCCCCTACTCCACCCCCACTATAAATAGAGGGTCACACCCCCCCTCTCTACACACGGTGAAGAAGCCTACAAGCTCTATTCCTTAGATTGTTCTAGGAGTTAGTCTAGAGTGGGAGTTAGAGTTGAGTCGAGCTTGCTCGGGATTTTCGGAGTTGTCTTCTGAGAAGTCTGGTATAGCTCTTGTATCTTTCCTTCTTTGTAAGACTTTACCTTTATCAATATATTATCTTTTCTCTTTACTTTACTTAGTATTTACTTTGAGCATTACTATACTAGATATAGTATTGTTATATGCTTTTGCTCTTTAATAGCCTTTACATTCATAGTCTGTGATCCTTGTGACCTTTCCTGTATACGATCATTGCCTGTCATAGGGTGCTTTGATTATAGATCGTAGTCAAAGTAGTAAGTTGTGTGTAAGTGTGGTGCTTATACATTATCTTACCCTTGGTTACCGCTTGCTGCATGGATTGTTTGTGGTAGCTAGCAAGAGGTGACAGCCTTGTCTAGTCGTTGTATTCCACCACGTGTTTTTAGGCAAGTTCTTAAAAGGTAAGGCCCCCGTAAAATGAGGGCGCGGTTGGGTAGGAGTTTTGTCCTCCTACTGATCTATCCCCTCGCCTAGCATACTTGTATTGAGGAGACAAACTATAGTGTTTAGACTAGTTAATTGGCTAAGTATATTGAAGTAGAGTGAATTGCTTAGGAGTTCCTTATACTCTCTCGTTGTCCTCCCACCTAGCTATCTTACCTAGTCCGTTCTAAGTATCTTTTACCTTAGCTTCTTCATTCATCAACCCCTTCCTATCACATTTATCGTTTACCCCTCTATACTAGTTGGTACTAAGTTAAGGTGCTCTCTAGGATCTCTCTCTAATTCTCATTTCTAGCCCAGCTTTCCCTTGGGAAAATATAAATTACGATACCTTGGAATACTCCTTGGTGAAGTGCTACAAAGGTATAATTTGTGTGCTTGCGGATTTATCCAATAGTCATAAGAAATACCTACAAGCATTTCTGGCGTCGTTGCCGAGGATAGCTTAGCCTAGAAATTTTAATTAGATTGAATCCAGAGATTCTCATTAACTTAGTTATCAGTTAGTCATAGGGGCTTACCCCTGTCTGTGCCTTCCTTTTTTGTGGAGCCAGACAGTTTATGAGCGGTTTTCAACTGTTGGGAAACTACCTAGAAGATCCCGAACAATTGTTGAGGAGGACTAGACGTCGTCAAGTTCCCCCTCAGAGGTTCATCTCGAACCAGAATCCGTTCAAGGAAGGAGACTCTACACCACCACTCAAGGAAGCTATGGCCCAGAAGGAGATCTCTGACTTCTCGGCTCCGTCAGCTACCCATGTAGCTCAGGGTCCCGAGGTCAACTTCGGGGATGCCACCTTCGAGCTGAAGCTTGCCTTGATCCACATGGTGCAGGCCAACCCATTTTGCAAGAAGCCTCATGAGGATGTCAATGCTCATCTCCAGCACTTCATGAAGTTATGTGGCACTTTCACTATCAAGGGAGTGGCGTTTGATTCCATTCGTCTTCGTCTTTTCCCATTCTCGCTATTAGGAAAGGCGAAGCAATGGTTCTACACCCACAAAGAAGAAGCCACTACATGGGAGAGGTGTGACAATGCATTCCTCAAGAAGTTCTTTCCGACGGGCAAAACCAATGCTCTTCGTGGAAAGATCTCAAGCTTCCAACAACAGTCTGATGAGACGATTCCCGAAGCATGGGAACGTCTCCAGGAGTACATTCGTGCCTGTCCTCATCATGGGATAGACGATTGGCTCCTGATTCAAGGATTCTACCATGGGCTGACTAGTATGGCCCTTAGTCATCTTGATGCTGCCGCTGGAGGGGCATTTCTCCAACACACAGTGAGAAATGCCAAGGACCTCATCGAGAAGATGGTAATCAACCAAGGATGGGGTGAGGAACGTCTCCAGCTAAAGAGGAGAGGTATGCACACCGTTAATGAGGTGGACATGCTCTCTGCCAAGATGGACCTCCTGATGAAGAAGATAGAAGAGAGTTCTAAGAAGGAACGAGAGGCCATCTACCTCGTCGCCGCTGCACAAGCTATTGAAACAGATCCATGGTGCGAGGTGTGCGGAGGAAATGATCACTCGGGCAACAATTGCCCCGAGACATCGAAGGAGGACGTGAGCTTCATCAGCAGCAACAACAACAACAACAACAACGGGTATCGACCCCAACAACAAGGAGGATGGAACTCGTGCCCCTTCTACCAAGGTAATGGAGGTAATAGCAATTACAACAATTACAATTCTTATAATAACCAGCCTTCATTGAAAGATCTTGTTCTTGGTCAATCTAAGATTAATGATGGTATAAATAAAAAGATGATTGCCAATGATAAAGTTCTTGAAACTCTTGGTGAAAAGATGGATAGCTTTACAACTGCTATGAAAAATCAGTTGAGTTTTAATAAGATGCTAGAAACCCGGTTAGCTCAATTAGCAGCAGCTATGCCATCCATAGAACAAGAAGATTCAGTTGAGCATCTAAACATGGTCACAACAAAGTTCGGTAAGCCTCCACTTCGCTCCTGTTGGGGCTATCTTGTCGATCCTCCCTTCATCATGAAGAAGGAAGATCCAGGCCACCCGATGATCAAGTGCTCAATCGAAGAACAGACATTCCACACCGCCTTCTGCGATCTCGGATCGGACGTCAACATCATGTCTAAGGTAACTTATGATAACTTGTTAGGAGGACCGTTGGTCCCTACATGTGTTCGCTTGCAGATGGCAAATCAAACCATACGGTTTCCCGAGGGACTCGCAAGGGATATCTTGGTGAACATCCAAGATGAATACATCCCCACCGACTTCATCATCCTAGACATAGGAGCCAACGTGGAAGTCCCCGTCATCTTGGGAAGGCCCTTCCTCAACACCACCAACGCGGTCATCTACGTTGGATCGGGCCAGATCCATTTCCAGTTCCCGAGTCACAAGGTAAAATGTGCTTTCAATGGTTATAAACTGAACAAACAGGCTAAAGCACAACCACCAAGAAAAAGAGTTCGAGCTCCGCGCCAAAAGAAGCGGTACCCGAAGGCCAAGATCAATGAACTCAAGGAGGATGAACCTGTCAATCCAAGGCAGGTTTGGAAAGCAAAGGAGGTGCACATGTCACGGTCTCCGCCCCCGAAGCCATCAAGTGCACCCGAGGAATGAACAAGAAGGAGAGTCCTACTCCGAGGACTTAAAATCAAGGAGCCTTCGCCGAAAGGTAAATCGGTAGTTATCTTTTATTTCCCTTCTTACATTTAGTTCAATTCCTTAATTTTCCTCATGCTTAAATTAAAAAACTAAAGTTTAGATCAAATAAAACTTAAGAAGTAGTTTAGCTCTAGAATTTGACAAAAGTTAGGGTCATAGGGTGGTCGGCCGACCACCCATATGCACCCTATCTTGGCTTAGTTAATTACAAAATCTTTAGGGATCATTATAAAAGAAAAATAAAAAAAAGGTGGACTAGGGTGGTCGGATCCCCTTGTTCATCCCTATTTCTTTCCCATCATCCTTTGTCCAAGAATCTCATGATTTTGAGTAGTGAGACCTTAAAAAAATTAGATTTATCTTTAGGGGACATCTCTTTTGTCTTGTCATGCTTTAAAGTACATCAATCACTTTTTTTAAAAGCATGACACATCCTTGTCTCCCCCTACTACTTGTTCAAAGTGGGGAATCATGACACCCATCACTTTCACTTTGTCATGCTTTGAAAAAGAAAACACATCAATCACTTTTGACCAAAGCATGACACACCTTTGTTCCCCACTACTCTTTGTTTAAAGAGGAGAATCTTGATCACTTTAGCTCAGCTTTTGCTCACATCACAAATCATCTTTCACCTTTCACCAAGCACTAGAAAAAGCATGAGTGGAATCCCCACTTTAGGGGGTCGGCCGCTTGGTCACCTCCCTCTCCCTCTTTTGCTTTGTGTGAGGAATCCACTAAGTGAGTGATCATGGCACCCAAGGGCATGCCCAAGGGGTGGTCGGCCGACCACCCCATGGTTCCTCCTTGGTGCCACTTCCTTTCTCTATAAAAGCCCATGTAAGGAGAGCTCAATCCCTCACACCTCAACCAGAATCCAGTTCTAGCTCAAGCCTCTCCTTGCCTTGCTCTCTCCTCTCTCAAGAGAAGTTCTTAGCTCTCAAGAGAAGTAGTGCTAGTCCAAAAGGAGATCTCTTCTCTTAGCTCAAGCTTCTCCCCTCAAGGCAAACTAGGAAAACTGTCTCGACACACAACCTTGTCCTAGTTTTGCCTCTTCCTCTCTAAAGATGAAGAACCCGATAACATCCGCATTCAAGAAGATGAAGCAAGCTATGAGTGGGAGCTCATCTCGACACTCCCACCAATCCGAGGACACTTCCCAAGGAAGAAGAAGGGGAGGTTCTGCCCAATACACATGGGAGAACTTCCAACCCGAAGAACACCCTCAGGAGGAGGAAGAAGTGCCGACGGAGGTACCTCCTATCGGGGCATTCATGGTACCCCCGATGAGGACCTATGACCAACGAAGTGGTCTTTGGTTCGACCAACTAGAGTACCAAAGATATATTTCTCTTCGGGATCGATCTTTCGAGCACACAAGGATATTGGATCCGAGTCTTCTCTCCAACGCAGGTATGACCAACGAGTTTAACACTATCTTTTCCACTCTTGGTTGGTCTGGCTTTTTACAAATAGAAGAGTTTGGAATTGAGTTGCTTACCATAGAATTCTTATGCTCTCTCCAAGTCTCTAATGTTGGAATATCGTTTCGCATGTTTAATCGAAGTCATAGTTTAACTTGGAGTCATTTAAATGTTGCTCTTGGCTTTGAAGGTTCATGCTTGATAGATTTAGACCTTGCCATGCGTAGGTTTAATAAGAGGAAATTTTGGTTCTCTATCTCTGCTCTTAATGATTGCTCAAATCCTAAACCTGAGGAAATTCATAATCCAACTCTTCGTTTCATACATCTTTGGATGAAAATGACTTTGTTTCCTGGAAGTAATGATAGCTTGATAAGTGACATGGAATTAAAATTTCTCTATGCCATGGTAAACAAAATTCAAATCTCTCCTGTAAAATGCTTAGTGGAATTTTGGCAAAGTTCAATTGAGAGTAATGAATCTTTTCAATTCACATCTTTAATTACTCGTCTTGCTGAATCCATGAACCTACTAAATGGCACGCAACCCTTTGTTTACATCTCTGCTCCTATAGCTGTAATCTCAGAAGAATATCTTACATCTGCTCATATGTTAAAAAGAGATGCCAATGGTGAACTTAAAATGATTTACAGTGGCCATATAATTGAGGTGCCTCTTCCAAATAGGAAACCTTAGTTGTACAGGGCCCGTAAGCTAACCCTTGATTTAGATTAAGGAATTGGACAAAGAGGCTCTGTAGGATCAAACAGGAGAGCCTAGGAGGGGCTTTACTTTGTTCATCTTGAGCAAGGTGGTCCTTCCCGAGGAGCTATTGGCGAGGAGGAAGACGATGCATCTTCTGACCCCATGTACACTTCTAGTGGCATGCCTCCTCAACCATCACGTCCGCAAAGAGCACAGGCATCCTTCTCATCCACATGAGAAAGGAAGCATCGTGAATTACGGCAACAATTCGATCATCTCACCAATACCTTTGGTGAGCTGCGTGTTGAGCACGATGAGACAACACGCATCGTCCAACAAAATGCCGAAGACATCCAAGCCATGCAAGAAGAACAATATCGGCATTGGGACTTGTGGCGGCAACAACATCCACATCCGCCGCACTATTGAGCAAAAGATAAGCTTGGGGGAGGTTCCCTTCCCCACTAAGGTAAGTTTTTAATTTTAGCATTTATATTTATGCATTTCCTTGCTTATCTTTGCTTTGCATCTAAAAAATCTGCATATGATAAAAATAATAAAAAGACCTTTCTCTACTTCACTCTCAATTGTTCCATGAAAATTAATATCTCCTATGGAAATGATGAATAGTTGCTCTGCTAAATGTTTCTCTAGTACGTAGTTTACAACTTGGTATTTCTCTAAGTATGGATTACTTGGCTTAAAAGAAACCATCATGAACCTGAAACTTTTATGGGTTGCAAATGCTGTAACTAAGTATAAGTTGTTGTGAGACATGATATGACAAGATAAGAGCGGTTATAATATTATTCTAAGCAAGAATGACTATCGGAGTTTTATTTATTAAAATGATAAAACACTTTTTGTTCCTTAATGGTGAAAATTCCTACCAAAGCCATACATGCTCTTTCATGATATAAGTTTTCTACATAAGCTGCTTGCTTTGTGTTGAGTTTGGTCAAGTTGTATGACCCTTGTTGAGAGATTTATCATGCTCCCAAGATCAAGATCACGTACACGCCACATATACATGCTGCTTCTACACTGGAAGTACGCAGAAATATGCCTTACATTTCTACATAGTTCATACTCCATGCTTTAAGTAGAAAAACTCTCTCTAGTTTGTTGCTAGTAAATGAGACATAGACTATGCAAAATTATGAAAAATTCAAGGGCATTCTAAAGTCCCAAATTTTATGAGCATTCCAAAGCTCTCTCTTGAAAAAAAAAGATAGCTATGTCTCAAAATAATAAGTTAGGAAAGAGAGATCTTCCAAATACAGGAGTATTGATCATTTGCCATATTTCCACACACTTGCACATCTTGATCTAAGAGTATGACACTTCTCTCCTTGGATCCGGAATTTGACTTTACAATATATGCAAGGTAAGTTTGCTATATCTTTGATCCCTACCTATAGCTCCACATAAGCTTTAGAGATGGGATGAAAGAAGGCAAAACTTTGATATATGCCTTTGTGAGGAATCATACACCTTATGAGCGACTCGAGAGTACCATTTGAGGAACACTAAGTTTTCTTTTACAAAACCTTGCAAAACCTCCGATATGAAACTTATGAAAGAATGAGAAAACTAGTGCTCAAGTCAAGTTGTTCTATCTCTCAACTTCCCAAGACAAAGGATAAAGCTATAAGCTCCATGAAGGACTAAGGTAATATGGGTGAGTCTTTATTGCTAATTTTTCCATTCAAAAGAGAAGTATGGTTGTTGTAGATATAGTACTCTTGAAATATGAAGCATAGTAGCAACTCCTGATCCATCGAGCTAAGTTTGATTGTTTGCTCGGGACGAGCAAATGTTAAGCTTGGGGGATCTTGTTGGCACAAATTATGATCAACTTTTACATAGCTAAAATGATGCCACCAACCTATTTTATCAAATAACCAGTTCCACATATCCATGAGTGTTTGAGTGCAGGAATGAAGAAATAAAGCAAATGAGAGCCAGTGGGACCCACATAGGGGGGTCGGCCGACCACCCTATGGGCCCACCTGGCTCCCCTCTCGGCCATGATCCAAGAGAAGCATCCTAGAGTGATTTCCAACCCTTGGATCACTGTGTGCTTTCTCTCAACGACTCACATGCATAGCACATGGATCCATGGGCCCACACCAAGGAGATAGATGTGACAACCATCTCAGAATCAACAACCAACATCCATGATAGGTGGGACCAGCAGCTGGGAGACCGAGGTGGGCCAGACACCCCAAGGCGGGGGGTCGACTGACCCCCCATCTGGGCCCACCAGGCTCCACTTGGTCCCTGACCAGTGGGACCACCTCCAGGAGGCCAGAGGAGGGCCCACTAGCCATAGGTACGGTCGACCGACCGCCTCTATAGGTGTAAGGTCCTATCCCAAGGCTAGAGGAGGGGGTGAATAGCCTAAATTGGAAACTCAAAACAAACTAAACAACAAGTTAGACTACAATATGGCGAAGCTCGACTTGCACTAGCAAACTAAGGGATGCGAAGCCTCCTAACCACAAATGCAATCCTAATAGTTCTAGGATCACTCAATTCCTACTCAAGTCTAGTAGCCCTCTAGGCACAACCTAATATCCTAAGACAAGTATGAATAAGTAAATGCGAAGATGGGAAGAGTGATTATACCGACTTGTAGAGGTCTAGAGCCAATCAAATGAGGAACTCCAATGTAGCCAAACAATCACAAAAGGGGAGACAAAGTTGACACTTGATTTTTCTCCCGAGGTTCACTAGTTTGCCAACTAGCTACGTCCTCGTTGTGTCGGTTTACTCACTTAGAGGTTCACGAGCTAATTGGCATCACACGCCAAACCCGTCACTGGGTGCCGCACAACCAACACAAGATGAGGTCACTCCAAGACACGCGCAATCCACTAGAGTTACCTTTGCGATCTCCCGCGGGGAAGGCACAAGAACCCCTCACAATCACCACTTGTGGTCGACGAAGCACAATCACCAAGCTTCTCAAACCCACACCGCTTGCTCCAAACCGTCTAGGTGATGGCAATCACCAAGAGTAACAAGAAACTAGCAGTGGTATCAACTCTCAAGTGCCACTAAGATGAAACACTTCATGCATTTGTTGACACCAAAGGTGGCAAACGGAAAAAGACCGCAAGCGTACGGTTGTCAAGGTAGCTTTCATCGGGAGTATTCCAGGTATCGTATCCACAGGGAACGAGTAGTGATCTAACTAGGAATGCGGGTATGTCCTATGATGGATCAAGGGAGACTATGATAACTGGGTAGAGAGGTTCGATATATAAAAGTAGACTAACAAGGTATAGCTGGTTATACTGGCTTTATCAGCCCTTCTCTTGCAGGAGGCGACGGGATGGATCAGTAGGAGGACAAAACTCCTACCGAACCGCGCCGTCAAGTTGTATTGAAGCCTTACCTTTTAAGAACTTATCTGACACGCGTGGTGGAATACAAAGGCTAGATAGAGCTGTCACTTTCTACTAGCATCCACGAACAATCCACGCGATAAGTGGTTTACAAAGGTAAGATCTAGTCTAGACACCACGTCTACACTGTTTCTTACTACTTTAACCTTGGCCTAAGATTAAAGCACTTTACTTAGAATAAAGCGATGAACAAGCAGGAAAAGGTGTATAACAGCTAACCCAGACTTAGAATACTGAATACTATAAAGAACTCCGAAGAAGTCACTTACAAGTGCTAAACTTACAAGAGACTCGCATCCGCTGAGGAAGAGCTCCGGAGAAGATTCCCGGCCCGGGCTTTCTCCAGAAGACTTCCTTCACTCTCCTCCAACTAGCATAACACTACTACTAGAGAGCTCCACTAAGAGACTAAGGAGTAGTGTTTCTCCAATGAGGCATGAATGAGAAGGGAGCTCTAGGGGTCTACTTATAGCTAGAGGTGGAGTAGGGGCTACTCCGGTGCCACGTCAGCGATCCGCGTCACCTTCATCAATCACCGTTGGATCCAACCGACTTCAGAACCGCCTAAGGATCAAGGGTGTTGATGTGGGGAGTGGGTGAGTTGGTTGGGGGGGTGAAACCGCCATATGGGTGGTCGGCCGACCACCCATACTGGCATGTGGGCCCTCCACCACCTTCCAGATGGTGGCCCATTAGTCAGGGGCTAAGTGGTGGCCCTGTGGGCCCAACCATAGGGTCGGCCGACCCCCATGCAGGGTCTCTGGCCCACCTCTGCTTCCTGGCCACCGGTCCCACCTGTCATCTGCCTTGGATCTCGGTTCTGAGTTGAGTTGTCATGCTGATGTCATTGATGTGGGCTCATGGATCCTTGTGATGTGAATCTGGACCATTGGGAGGAGATACACTTGGATCCAAGGGTAGAGAGTGTTCCAAAGGGTGGATCTTGGATCATGGGGGCTTAGGATGCCAAGTGGCCCCATAAGGTGGTCGGTCGACCCCCTGTGTGGGCCCACTGGCTCCCAAATGTCCCCAATTGTCATTCTCTGCATCAAATATTCATGCGACATGTGGAACTAGTTATTTGGCACAATATATTCAGATTATGTTTTGTTTTCCTTTAGATAGAGGATGTTGACGGTATTTGGATGGTGACAAATTAGCTCTTAATTACCGTCAACAGCAATGCACTAGAACACTCAAATCTCTCAAATGGATGATTAATGAAGTGTGAGATGAGTGGGAGTGTGTGCAACAAGCTTCTCAAGTGTCTGCAATATCAGAATGAGCAAGAGGGCTGGCTTGAACCGCAACACACCCTATTATAGCCCCCTCAAAGGAACTAGCCATTATGCACTTGGGCTGTTGAAAAAACATACCGTCGGACCACTTTCATGCACCGTCAGACCATAGTGTCTGGTCCGACGCTTTATAATTTGATCGTTGGCGCGTAGAAATGCCCACCGTCGGACCACTTTTCTTGGTCCGGAGCCCTGGTCCGACGCCTCGTCCGACGGCTTTGCCTCAGCTTCAATCTAAACTCAGTAAGCACCCATGCTCCGGACCTCACCATCGGACTGGTCCATCGGACCATGCCGAGTAGTCCGAAGCCTCCTCAGGGTCTTGCCAAATTCACGCAGGGAGCACCCGAGCTTCGTACCTGACCTCCGGACTAGTCCACCGGGCTATGCCGAGTTGTCCGACGCATGTCTTGGTCTTCTGCTATGCTGTTGACTGAACCACCGGACCACTCATCTATGGTCTGGAGCCTCTTTTTGCCACTGGTCCAACGCTTCTCTGTTGCCAGGCTAGTGCTAGGAGCAGCCACCGGACCACTTGCCATGGTCCAACGCTCCTAAGCCAACTGGTCCGACGCCTCTGTCTTGAGCTGAATTTCCTTCTCTTTGCTTCCCTTGATCTCATGTGCCACCACCAAGTGTTTCACTGACTTGTGCATGTGTGTGGCATATTTTAACAAGTTTTACAAGGGTTGCTCATTAGGTTTGAATGCAATGCAATGGATGATCAACCTAATGGCACTCGATAGTTGTAACCACTAACTATTTTCCCCTCTTCATAGTACGGTTACCTATCCTAAATGTGATCACACCCTCTAGGTGTCTTGATCACCAAAATGGAAAAACCCTAGCAATACCTTTGCCTTGAATAGCTTAGGGTTTTCCTCCTTCTTCCTTCTTCTCCAAGTGTGAGCCCTTGATAGCTTTCTCCTTAGCCTCCTATGCTCCATCATTTGTCTTCTTTACTTCTCTTCATAGTGTTCTAAACCTACTCACACTTAGAGCTAGGTTAGAACTTAGGTTTCATCAATTACCCAAAACACTAGAGATCTATCAATAGGTCGGTTGGGTCCCCCCAACCACCATATGCAATAACACATGGTGGAAATCCACACCATCCATCCCTTGGTTGGTTCTAAGGCGGTTGGATCCAAGGGTGGAGGATGGAAGGCCCTGGATCGCTGATGTTGTGATGGAGTAGCCCCTACTCCACCCCCACTATAAATAGAGGGTCACAACCCCCTCTCTACACATGGTGAAGAAGCCTACAAGCTCTATTCCTTAGATTGTTCTAGGAGTTAGTCTAGAGTGGGAGTTAGAGTTGAGTCGAGCTTGCTCGGGATTTCTGGAGTTGTCTTCTGGGAAGTCTGGTATAGCTCTTGTATCTTTCCTTCTTTGTAAGACTTTACCTTTATCAATATATTATATTTTCTCTTTACTTTACTAAGTATTTACTTTGAGCATTACTATACTAGATATAGTATTGTTATATGCTTTTGCTCTTTAATAGCCTTTGCATTCATAGTCTGTGATCCTTGTGACCTTTCCTGTATGCGATCATTGCCTGTCATAGGGTTCTTTGATTATAGATCGTAGTCAAAGTAGTAAGTTGTGTGTAAGAGTGGTGCTTATACATTATCTTACCCTTGGTTACCGCTTGCTGCACAGATTGTTTGTGGTAGCTAGCAAGAGGTGACAGCCTTGTCTAGTCGTTGTATTCCACCACGTGTTTTTAGGCAAGTTCTTAAAAGGTAAGGCCCCCGTAAAACGAGGGCGCGGTTGGGTAGGAGTTTTGTCCTCCTACTGATCTACCCCCTCGCCTAGCATACTTGTATTGAGGAGACAAACTATAGTGTTTAGACTAGTTAATTGGCTAAGTATATTGAAGTAGAGTGAATTGCTTAGGAGTCCCTTATACTCTCTCGTTGTCCTCCCACCTAGCTATCTTACCTAGTCCGTTCTAAGTATCTTTTACCGTAGCTTCTTCATTCATCAACCCCTTCCTATCACATTTATCGTTTACCCCTCTATACTAGTTAGTACTAAGTTAAGGTGCTCTCTAGGATCTCTCTCTAATTATCATTTCTAGCCCAGCTTTCCCTTGGGAAAATATAAATTACAATACCTTGGAATACTCCTTGGTGAAGTGCTACAAAGGTATAATCTGTGCGCTTGCAGATTTATCCAATAGTCATAAGAAATACCAACAGCGAAGAAGAAAGAGGACGTTGGAGAAGATGGCGGAGGAAAGAACGACGACTACATCCCGGCGGACGAGACCCTGATGATCTTTGACGGCCCGGCGTCGTGCTGCTCCAGGCGTCAGCAGAAGGTCGCCCATCAAGAGGTATACGCAATCACCCCCGCTGTTCCCACCTTCCTTAAGTGGTCGGAGTCTCCTATTACTTTCAACCATAGCGATCATCTCGACTATGTACCATACCCTGGGTGATACCCGTTAGTTGTTGATCCCATCATTGGCACGAAGCACCTCACCAAAGTCCTCATGGACGACGGGAGTGGGCTTAATATCCTTTATACTGAGACCCTCGACGCGATGAGAATACCACGGTCACGCCTGCGACCCTCGGGGGCTCCATTCTTCGGGGTAATCCCGGGCAAGAAGGCAGACCCCATCGGTCAGATTGATCTGCCCGTCACTTTCGGCGGACCAAGCAACTTTTACAAGGAGACGCTGACCTTCAAAGTCGTCGGCTTTAGGGGAACCTACCACGCCATACTCGGGCGACCATGTTATGCGAAGTTCATGGCTGTCCCGAACTATACCTACCTAAAACTAAAGATGTCGGGTCCGAAATGCGTCATCATAGTGGGCATGGCGCCCCGGCACGCGCACGAGTGCGACGTCGAATGCTGCACGTATGCATCGATGCTCGTAGCCTCGAAGCAACTCGCGGCTGAGATGGCGGCCGAGGCCAGCGCGTCGCGAGAAGAGGCACAAAACACCAAAAGGGGCAAATCGTTTGAACCTACAGGGTCTACAAAGGCGGTCGCACTTGACACCCGGGACGGGGAAGAGAGGACCGTGCACGTCAGCACCTCCCTTTCCCCCAAATAGGAAAGCGAGCTCGTCGACTACCTCCGTGCGAACATCGACGTATTCGTGTGGAGGCCCTCGGATATGTCGGGCATACCTAGGGATGTCGCCGAGCACTTCCTGTATATCAAACTGGGCTCCCGGCCCGTCAAGCAACGACTGCATCGTTTTGGCGAAGAGAAACGCGCCGAGATCAAATAGTCGATGCAACATCAGGGTGCGAACTCCTCTGCTTCCTCGACGCATACTCAGGGTACCATCAAATCAAGATGAACGAGTCAGATCAGCTCGCGACGTCGTTCATCACCCCATGCGGATCCTTCTGCTACGTCACCATGCCTTTCGGGCTTCAAAACGCCAGGGCTACCTTTCAGCGAACCATGATCCGATGTTTCGATGAACTTGTGGGCAAAATCGTCGAGGTCTACGTAGACGACATTGTCGTCAAGACCCAACACGCTGATGGACTCGTGGTGACCTAGCCCTCACCTTCGCGAAACTCAAAAAGAATAACATCAAACTCAACCCGGAGAAGTGCGTCTTCGGGGTCCCTAAGGGCATGCTCCTGGGCTTCATCGTCTCCGAAAGGGGGATCGAGGCTAACCCCGAAAAAATCACCGCCATCGAAAAATTGGGGCCGATCCATAACGTGAAAGGGGTGCAGCGGGTCACCGGTTGCCTCACGTCGCTTAGCCGTTTCATTTCCCGTCTCGGTGAAAAAGGTTTACCTCTGTACAGACTCCTGAAAAAATCCAAGCGATTCACATGGACGTCCGAGGGTCAGTCAGCTCTCGACCACATCAAGCAGTTGTTGACCAACGCGCCTGTCCTGGTCTCACCCCATGACGAGGAGAAACTCCTGCTATACATCTCCGCCACAAGGCAGGTGGTAAGCATGGTCCTAGTCGTGGAAAGAGAGGAACAAGGGCACATACTCAAAGTACAGAGACCTGTATATTTTGTTCGCGAAGTACTGAGCGACTCGAAAACCCGGTATTCTGACCTGCAGAAGCTGGTGTATGTTGTGGTCATGACTAAAAGAAAGTTGTTACATTACCTTGGGTCACACAAAATTACAGTCGTGAGCAATGCGCCGTTGGGAGAGATCATCCTGAACAGAGGGACGCTGCCCACCGCATCGCCAAGTGGGCGTTAGTGTTGATGGATAAAAATATTACTTATGCCCCGCGAAGCGCAATCAAATCACATGTCCTGTCTGACTTCATTGCGGAATGGACGGATGCGACCCTCCCCACTCCGGTTGTTGAGTAGGAGTATTGGACTTTGCACTTTGATGGGTCCCTCATGAAGTCCGGCACAGGTGCAGGGATCGTCCTGACATCACCCCATGGGGTGACAATGAGGTACATGGTGTGTTTGTTGTTCCCGGCGTCCAACAACGAGGTGGAGTACGAAGCCCTGCTTAGTGGACTGTGGATCGCGATCGACCTGGGCATAAGGCGACTTGATGCTCGCGGAGACTCCCAACTGGTAGTCAACTAGGTCATGAAGCAATCTAACTACGTCGACCCGCGCATGGCCGCATATTGTCAGGAGGTGCGAAAACTCGAATCCAATTTCGACAGCCTAGAGCTCAACCACGTACCCCAACGACAGAATGAAGAGGCCGACACACTGGCCAGGACAGCCTTGGCCCAGGAACCCGCACCTCCCTGAGTGTTTGCAAATGACCAACCAAAGCCGTCCATAAAAACCCGGGGGGTCAGAGGTCTCCAGCTCTCCTGGAACCAGCTCTTCGGCAGCCTCAAGGGCCACTGAGACCTCGACCGCCTGCGACGACGAAGTAGCAGAGGCAATGAACATAGAGCGGGAAGAGACGACGCCAGGAGAGAGAGATTGGAGGCAACTGTATGTAGATCGCCTGACCAAGGGCGAGCTCCTCGCGGATCAGGTAGAGGCTAAACGGCTCGCCAGACGAGCCAAGGTTTTCGTCCTTGTCAACGGTGAGCTTTACAAGCGAAACGCGACAGGTGTTCTGCAACGGTGCATCCCAACCGAGCAGGGGGAAAAACTGTTGCATGATATCCACTAGGGGGCCTGCGGACATCATGCAGGAGCCAAAACCCTCGTAGGGAACGCGTTCCGGCAAGGCTTTTATTGGCCGATAGCCGTGGAGGACATCTGCGAGGGCTGCCAATTCTTCGCCAGGCAGATCCACATGCCCGCTCAGGCACTCCAAACCATCCCCTTTACATGGCCATTCGCAGTTTGGGGGCTTGACATGGTCAGTAAATTCAAGAAAGCACCCAGGGGCTACACCCACCTGCTGGTCGCCATAGACAAGTTCACCAAGTGGATCGAGTTACGCCCCATCACTAACATCAGGGCTGAGGAAACTGTCAGTTTCTTCACCAACATCATCCATCGCTTCAGAGTGCCCAACTCCATCATCACCGATAATGGAACAAACTTCACCGCAGATGAATTCTTAGAGTGGTGTGACGAGCACCACATACGAGTTGACTGGGCCTCTGTCGTGCACCCGGAATCCAATGGCAAATGGAACGTGCTAACGGACTCATCCAACAGGGGATCAAGGCGAGAATCTTCGACCGACTCAACAAGTATGGTAAAAAATGGCTACAAGAGCTCCCTTCCATTCTGTGGAGTCTCAAAACAACACGAAGCAGAGCCACTAGTTTTTCACCATTTTTTCTGGTCTATGGCTCGGAGGCCATCTTACCCACCGACCTCGAGTACGGGTCCCCAAGAGTGGAGGCTTACGACCCCAAGAAGGCAGAAACCTTCCTAGAAGACGCCATAGATCAGGTCGATGAGGCCAGGGACGCCGCCCTCCTACACTTGGCCAAGTACTAGCAGGCGCTACGACGATACCACGATCGACGTATCCGACCAAGGGGTTTCCAGCCGAGGGATTTAGTACTCCGAAGAATCCGAAGCAACAAGGAGCGGTGGAAGCTCACATCACCCTGGGAAGGACCCTACATTGTCCACGAAGTGATAAGGCTAGGGGCTTACCGGCTCAAGACTTTCACCGGCAAAATTTTCACCAACACCTGGAACATACAACAGCTACGTCGTTTCTACCCTAAAAATCCCTCGTTACAACATTCCAGTCGAAATTTTTTCTTTTCACACATCATAAAGTCTTAGGAAAGAGCTTTTCTTCCACACACGACATACAAGGAAACCTCTTACCCGGGGGCTACTACTCGATACGTACGAAACAAAAAGAAAATTTTAAACAAATATACACAACCCAAGTTCCTTACAACCATTCCAAAACATCAAAAGCAAAGGGATCATAGTTTGGATAAGTTGCTCAGTATACAGCTTCATCCTACTGATGCGATAGGCAACCACATCGGGAACATTCCTAGTCCAGAGCTTGAACTCATGGCGAAGGCAACACTCCGGGCTACAGTACATAATGACCCCGGCTAGACCCTCGCTCACCGGCCCAAAGCGTCTGCACAGCTCCGAAACGCAGACATGGGAGTCGGCGACTGCTAACGCCGGCACGTCCTCCAAACAGGAAATCATCCTCCGCCGTGCGATGACGCGAAGATCGTCACGGGAATTGTAACAGAGCGGACTTAAGCCGCGGTTGCCCCATCTACCATCCGGGAATGCACCGCTGACGATCCGGTTGACGAGAACGAGAGCTTCAGGGTCCGTCGGATCTGCGAAGTACAGCATCATGACCAGAAGTACATCACTCCGGCATCCCCTGCCAGGATCGCTTGACAGATAAGCACCCAACCGGAGGGGTCTTGCTCCCACAGCATCAGTCTTTCCACGCCATAAAAGCACAAGGCCTCCCGTTGGCTGACCTCGAAGAAGCGCTGCTCAAGGATGGTCCCCCACAATCAGTAGCAGGACCGACAGTAACGCTGAATCTCCCGGAGGGACAAAAACCGAACCACTACGCCGTCATTGCAGATCCTCCGGAAAATGCCGTAGACTTGGCGAAGGCGCATGTAGTCAAGAAAGCTACCTCCATGGTCAATGACGCGAAGAAGGATCTAGAAGAGAAGCTCTTCCGGCAACATCAACATAGCGCTGAACGCCATGGCAAGGCGAGTGTGGTCAGCATCCATCCCGCAGGCAATATTGACGCGCCTCCCGCGACCCCTCTTGGCAACGACGAAGCCTCTCCTTTCTTACCTCTCTCAGTCGGTGAATGGAAGAAATTAAAGAGAGCGGTTGAGAGTCACCCCAGACCTCCAGAATATATAGCACAGAACCGTCGTCCCTCCGCCTTCCGCACGCACGCTCCCTGAGTCGAGAAAAACACAGCTCCTTGCACCCTGTGCGCGCCCCTCAGGGTCATAAAGATGCGACTCTTCGTATCTCGGGCGTGAACAACATCAGCAAACCACCAGTGACATGTGGGCCGCTCATCCGAATCAAACAATGGCTACTACAAGGGTCCGCGGGTCGCAAACGGCGCCAACTTCCCAGAAACGGACAGGTTAGGCACCACAAGAGCGCAACCAGCCCACCACACTCAACGAAAGAGGTGAGAACGACTGGTAAGTACATCCATTCAAAGAACGTTCAATTTCCTATATCCCCTTTGTTCGAAATGCAGGGACAACAATGGGATAACGGTCGAAAGACCATTTCACCCACCACGCTCATATGACAAATGAGTTGCCAGGGGCCGTGGGATCGTGTGCTGGCCCAAAACTCCGCGGGTTCGACAGCCTCCTCGGCCAAAATCGAAGAGTGAGGGATGTTGCTAAGCGGGCCCTAGCGACCGGAACGTAGACGTCTTCACGTTGAACGCGCTTAGTAAACGTGTTTAAGCTTCAACAGATAACAGAATATGTGGTAAACCCCTTGAGGGGTGGCATCGGGCCCTTGGATCCCAGCGAACGGATCCGGGTACTATAGGTATCGACTGTTGGAGACTAGATATCGGTCCGCGATGGACCTATGCCTGTGCGAGCCTCCACGGATGAGGACCCGGGGTCTCCCCTAAACTACCCGATTGCAACTTGCCGAACGCTCAATCTCGTCCATCGAGGAAATACACGAGGCCGCTCACTTCCACATCCTAGATCATGGGGGTGCGAGGAAGAAATATGAGAGCCGCACGATGGCGGTCCCCAAACGCATGATCCAACAAACATGATAGGTAACGAACGAAGGCCTAAGAAACGGAAACGATAGCTAAAATGACGATTACAGAAGCTTAAAAGGGGGGCTCAGCAGGCCCAGTCCATACAAGCAAAATAAAGCACCTCGGCCAGCGCAACGCATCCGACTCAACAAAGAACTAACAAGTCACGGGGCCTCCGCTCTCGTCCCCTCCACCCTCGGCCCCTCCGCCAGGACCTCCTCCACAGGCACGACGTCAACGACGGCCTCAGCTGCATCAAAAAACCGCTCGATGAGGTGGACATACTGGTCGACGCTTCGCCCGTGTGGGAACCCGGCGACATCCACCATGTCCGTCCCAGAACGGACCTCGGCCATGGCGAACGCAACCCCAGGCCCACGGAAGACAACACACGCGATAACATCGCGGACGCGCGCAGGAGCGGCCTAGAAACGCTCGACCACGGTGCCCCCGGGCGCGCGGAGAAGGCCGGTGACGTCGTTCGCAGCAGAACAGAGCGCTTGCAGCTCCTCCTCCAGCGCTACGAAAAAGAAACAACACGATGTGTCACAAGCAGGTCATAATGGAATGTATTTAGGAGAGAATGACAAAGCTTACCCACGACACGTCCGTCAGCCTCAGCCAGCTGATCGTGGAGACAGTAGCTCGCCTGAACAGACCCTAACAGGCTCTGGCGAAAACCTTCGAGCATCCGATAAAGCAGCTCCGTGTCCTGAACCCGACGAAGGTTCTGCATTAGACGACTGAGCAGCTCCTCCAACAAGCTCCGGAACCTGTGCGAAGGAGGTGCAAACGCAGGCCCGGCGGGGCTGGAATTGCAACCGGACGAAGAACGACTCCTGGACCCGCATGAGGCATCGAACGCGCTGGCGCGAGCACGTCGGATGGTGCCACCCATACCTCGAAGCCGCGAGGAAGAGAGGCATCGTAGGACGGATAAGGCCTCTTAATCAAAGCGCAAAGATTAGTAAGTACGTGGACAACAACAGGAAAAAGAAACTAGGAGTGACATGATATGGCACGGCATGGGTACCATCCCGCTTCAGTCATCTAGCGACGAAGGCTCCGAGGGTCGGGCACGCTTCCACCGACGAAGCCACTCTCCATGGGGCGTTTGCCACGGTCCATAGCCCAACAAGCAGCAACCCAAACGGGAAAAAGCTTAAACGGAGAGTGGAAACGAAGAAGCGGGATGGAGCGAACCAACTCACTCGCCACACCACTTTAAATAGACTAAGGAACGGAGTCAGCAAAGCCCAGATCACCCCGAGACCGGACGGGGCCCACCATTCCCATTTTCAACTTACAGGGATGGTCAGAGAAGCGTAAGGGGCGCTGTGACAAGTCTTGTCACGATGAGTCGGCCGATACATCGCGCATGCTGGGAGCGTGACACGCGGATCACCAACAAACGCCGCAAGGCTAGGGTGCGGCGCGAGTCGCCCTAACCATTAGGCCTGCCATAGCTACGCTTCAGTCGCTGACAGAGCACTACCGCAGCTCCAACTCTGGTTTAGGCACAAACTGATCCGTATGGCCCGACCAAACAACACCAGTGCACGCCCGGGGGCTACACGCCATAGAAAATCACCGTAAGCAGAAGGCTCGTTAATGGATGCGTGGGAGGACGCGACGACTGCCCCGGTGCATCTAATCACGACGGACGAGCCGAGGCATCGACAGCAGAGTACAATACATGGCGACCACTGAAGGGCGAACAAGTTACAAGGCCCGACGGCAAGTGGTAAACAACATCATGACTAAATAGTGCTATCAACGGCGGCAATATATTGTTAGGATGACAACCAAATCCAATCCAACCTGGGTCGCGTACGCTATTAGAAGATTGCGATTCGAAGAAATCAAAGCGTATCCATCGCCTGAGACTGGAGCGTTAGGATGAAGACGACAAATCAAAGCCTGCGCAAGAGCTACGCTCTCACCCAGGCTCGGGGGCTACACCCAGCGGGTGCGCTCGCGCGCACCCTCTCGGCAAAGGAAAAAACAAATAACATAACAAGGTATACAAAGCCTCAGCAAGGTAACCGAAAACTCTTCCTAAGGCTTGGGGGCTACTGTCGGATACCTAATTTAACGGTAAACTTTCAAAAACAATCAACAACCAAAGATCTACCTATAACCATCTGAGAAAGGATGAGAGGCCCATCAAGGTTGAATCATCGTAGGCCCACGAAGGGAGAGGTGCGGGAGTCGTGACCTAGCCAGCCCAGGTAGGCAGACATGCCTCGGGCAGACGCGACTCCGCCTCGCCCGACGTCGAAGCGGGGCGGCTCCGCAACCCGGGAAGACGTGCCCGCATCTCCATCCGAATCAACTTTCCTCTAGCTTAAACCAGCCCAGGTCTTCACATCAAGGCCATGGGTCCCAGGAGGCACGTCGGTGGTAGAGGAGTGACTTATTTACCCCTATCCAGAGGGAAGAGGCCACTAGTCCTTAGCTGCCAACGATGCACTCTCCACAAGATAAGAATGGAGGTACAGAACCACAAAGAATCGTACACCCCATATAATCCGGGGCTCAGGATAACACCCTGGCTCCTGCCCGAACGGAGACATGTCGAGTTCCCCAATCGGGGATGGGACGGAGTAGGGCTCGTGGACAGATAGGAATCATGCCTCTCGTAGAGCGGAGTCAGTCTCACACGCCCCCGGCCCCTACAGGAACTCTCCGAACGGGGTACATCGGGTACGGGGGGGCCCTCAGAGTAACGGATTCCATTGGCCAAGCGCAAAGGAATATGCCGTATACAAAAAGAATTGGAAGAAGGTACAATGGTGTACCTGCCGACGGAACAATAGACTACCATGCCTTTATCCAACTACGGGCTCAACCGAACGCCCCCCCCCCCCCCCGTATTCTCCGGCGGTGCAACGAAGGGCCAACACGACACTCAGTCTCTGACCAAGTACAAGGGCAATAGGAATATAATATTATGAGTGTCCACTACCCTTCCTGAAGAAGACAAGGATAAGGCACAGTCTCCCAGGTAGATCCTTCTTGGCGCACGCTTGTAACTCCCTTGAGATCCTTGCGACTATAAATGGAGAGCAAGGGGGACGACACCAGACATCGAACAACAGAGCTAGAACGCTCACTCACTCACTCATCGAAGCATCCAGAGACCTGGGATTCATACTCCCTCTCTCGACCCAACTTGTATACCTCTCCAAGCAGAGATAAGGAACACGAGCAGCTACACACTGGACGTAGGGATTTCTTGCCCGAACCAGTATAAACCTCTTGTCTCTTTGTCTCACCATTCGGAACCCGACACACGTACAAATTTACTCGTTGGTAGTTTCTAAACATTGACAACACCAGAAAAAGGAAAGCTTGCATGGCTGACATGTGGGGCCGGCCGGCCCCACCTGTAGGCTCGCCGGCCCTTGTAAGGTCTAGGAATGGCTAGAGGGGGTGAATAGCCTAATAAATTTTTTCTACAATAACACTTAGGCAAAAAGGTTAGAATAACAAATGGCTAAAGCAAGTTGGGTGCTAGCACTACAAGGGTTGCAAGCCACCTATCCATAATTCTAGTTTCTAGCTAGTTCTAATGCACACAACAAGAGCTAGAATACTAGAGCACAAGTTAATGCTACACAAGGTAAGATAGCTAGGATAAAGAATGTAACTATGCTAAGCAAGACAAGATACACAAGATAACAAGGTCACTCTACTTTTGCAAGAATGTAAATAACGTAATGCCAAAGATAGAGTTGGGAAGGTTATACCAACGTGGAGAGTAGCAACGAATGAATAGTCAATCAATCAATAGACACAAGATGAATCCTCGGTAGAGAGACAATTGACACAATGATTTTTTACCAAGGTTCACTTGCTTGTCGGTAAGCTACTCCTCGTTGTAGCGAATCACCCACCTGGAGGTTGACGCGCTAATTTGCATCACACGCCAAACCCGTCACTAGGTGCCGCACAACCAACACAAGATGGGGCTCCACAAGCTAGAGCAATCCACTAGAGATACCTTTTTTGAAGCTCCCGCGGAAAAGGTTCAAGAACCCCTCACTCTTCGTCTGGTTCAACGATGGAGTAAAAGCAGGTTTGTTTGATAGCTCTCTATCGGCGGGCAAAGCATTCCAGGGGTGTGATCTGACAATCCACCGATCGGAGCCGGAGTTAAACACCTTCCTCCACTCAACAATCCTCATCGCACCGAGCCATCTAGGAGTCAACAAACTCCAAGAATAACAAGAGCTTCCACGATGACAATGATCACCAAATGCCACTAGTATGCAATATGAGTAGCAATACACTTGGTTCACTCAATCTCTCATGAAATCAACAATTCTATCAAGACAAGGAGTGGCAGAGACTATCTCAAGCAAGCACAAGTGTGTGAGTGAATGCAAAGTGCAAGAGTATGCCCCAAGGGCCATCCACAACACATATATAGCTCCCTCAAAGAAACTAGTCTCTTTCCTCCATCACTAGGCATTCTGCGCGAGCTCCGGACGCTGCTGACACGTAGGGTCCAGACTAAAACGCCTAGCATCCGGACCACTTTGTAGTTCAAAACAACTAATCGTGCACTTGGTATACATGTCCGAACGCACCTCCGGACGCTCAATGGCAACACCTCCGGACTAAAGTCTATGCGTCCGATCACTTCGCAGTTTGAATTTATCCATTGGTGCGCTCGGTTTCACATAGAAAAGAACCTCCGGACGCGATGAATAGTCCACCTCTAGACCAATCCAGCCAGTGTCCGGACTCAACACAGTAAGCAACTCGAGAGCTCCAAAGCTCCGGATGCATGTCCGGAGTACCACCTCTGGACCAAAGCCATGCATCCAGACATGATGCAGAGAGCATCCAGAGAGCACCAAGACTCTGGACGCATGTCCGGAGCTCCACCTCTGGACTATTCTCAGTGTCCGGACTCACGGTGCTTAGCACGGTAAGCTAGGGTTTGCCTCCGGACCCAAACACATTGGTCCGGACCTAAGCGTACCCTAGCGTCCGGACCTCCATACTTCACCCAAACTACTTCAAACTTTTTTCAAGCTTTCATATGCTAACACTAAATGATCCCAACACTTATGCATGTGTGTTTGCTTTTATTTCACATTTTCTTGGAATTAAATTCTTTTCACTCACTAGTTCATATGTTAACGCAATGCAAAAAGTCCTAGTGGCACATGATAACCGTAATCATTCACGAATTCTCCCTTCTTGATAGTACGACTATCTATCCTTAAGGTGATCACACTCTCTATAGTGTCTTGATCACTTAACTAAAAATGGATCCTATTTCACCTTTGCCTTGAGTCCATTTTCCTTTCCATCCACCATGCTAGAGCCTTGCCATCATCATCTTGATCCATCTAGCTCCATCACATGGCATGTACCTGTTGGAATATGCCCTAGAGCTAATCATGTAGATGTATGCCCTAGAGCTAATCATGTAGATGATTATATTCCGGTTGTATCCATGATTAATAAAGTGTTCTGAGAATATCCATTATAGACAACTAGTATTGATCGACAATTATGTGAATTGTTTGTGGAACTCAATTACCTGAATGGTTATTCTAAAAGTTGTCCCTGGTCGGCATTCTTGTAAGAGCACACTTGAATATTAGACCAGCACATGTATTAGTTGATGGCTATGTTTCACAAGTCATAGACATGGAGATGTCAAACTAATAATGTGGGCACATGTGAGACATGTAGGTTGGACTGACCCAACAAGAGAAAGTCTCTATTCATGTCATGTACGTTATGTCCTTAGACCTGAGATTGTGGTATGTACTCAAGATGTGAAACGATCTACTTAGAGACTATCAAACGCTACTCCGTTATTGGGTAGTTATAAAGGTGGTCCTTGGGTGGTTGGGAAACATGCTATGAGACATAGACAATCAAGATGGAATTTGCCCCTCTCTTCGTGAGAGAGATATCACTGGATCACTCATGTGATTGGATCAACAAATGCATGGCCATGCTTGGGTTAAGTGTTAACCCACGAGTTGAACCATATATCGAGTGGCGAAGGGAATAACTTGTACATGGTCATAGTGGTTCGTCTGATATGATCATAGCGTATGCATAGGAGTTGACACGCCTTGCTAGAGGCCGCTATCAACTATTGGTCGAGTAAGAGTACTTGGTCCATGTCTATGTATGCGTGAGCCCATAGGGTCGCACGCTTAAGGGGTTGGAAGCCTAATTCGGGTTGGACCCGAATTAGACTAGGTTTAGGGTTTCTAATGGGCCTCCACCGTGGGAGCTCGTTAGGACGCCTATATAAGCAAGGGGTGGGCGCGGGGCAAATCGATCCACGTTTTTTGGCAGCCGCCGTCGCCTCCCCACGCTCGCGCCTTTTGCTCCTCGCGGACCTAGCAGTCTGGAGGCGCAACGCTTCCTCCCTGTACGTGTGGGATTCCTCGGAGGTGTTGCATCTGGAGCACAAGGACGAACCGCGCGAAGGGGACATTGAGACGGACGACCACGCAACTGCACTGCCTGCTGCGACGCGCACGACTACATCAAGTCGTCTTCGCTGCACCTGCGCGTCTAGTGGTAATCCCGTAACCTGTAACTAGCAGTAGATCCTGGTTTATGAGGTCGAAAAGTTTTGTTTTCCGGCTAGCGTAGCAACCTCGTATTCCTACAGTACCAACCTATCTGCGAACACACGGTTGATATGTGCCCATGATGTTCAGTTTTGTGATGAGTGATTGCTCAACATGTGAGTAGTTCATCTTGAGTGTGGTTCACTAACCTTGCCATGAAAGCAGAAAATGTGCTTGTCTATCGGCTTGTGGTGTGTAGGTGTCGAGTCCGGAGATGGTAGTCAATGGCGAGGTGAAGGTCGAGTAGAGGCGTGTCGTGCCGATGGACTAAGAGCCGTAAAGGGTGGACGCGAGGCTCGGATCAATGGACCGGAGGACTAGCCGTGGTGGCTGGCACTTGGCATCGACGAGTACGAGAAAACATGGTGTAGACCGTGTTGACCAAGTCAAGACAGCAGGTGAGCGAGTCGAGCGGGAAGGCTCATGAGGACTTGGCCCGGGCCGACCGAGGATACGATGGAACGTGTCGAGCAGTTTGATGGTTTCAACCTCAAAACCATTGAAGGACAGTTTCCGAGTTTGGGCTCAAAACTCAGGGTTTGGTGGTTGAGCCGAAAGCCACCGGTGGACCGGTTTAAGGGTTTGGGCCTCAAAACCCGGGCGGAGCTTCCAAGGAAGCAGGGGCAGCATGTGGCGGAATCTTGGAGGTTGCATCGAGGCGATGACAAGTCCAAGCAGGAAGCGGGGTCGTCCGATTAAAGCTATGAAGATATTTCAGGAGCTTGGACTGCAGTGTCTAAGGACTAGGTAGTTCACTCATGTATCGAGGGGCTAAGTGAAGATGTCCACTAGACCTCCTTATTAGAGGATGAAGGGGTATCCCTCATCTCATCTCTTGCATTTGCTTCTTCCACCTCCCACTCCTTAGGTCTTCCCCCTCCTCTAGCCCTCTTGCTTGAGACCCACGATGACTCTCGTGTAAAACTGAGTTTTTGTCCAAGGAAAGGAGGCTGTAACCTCCTTGTCTCCTCTGAGATTCAAAATAAAACTGCTTGTGTTTGCATTCTTTATTTTTGCATTTTCGTTCTTGATTCCCGTCCTCGGATCTCCCTCCCTAGTGCTTTGTTTGCAAATCCGTTTAAAGAGAAAGTTGCTGCTACCCCTTGTGATCAATTCCACCGAAGGAATCAGGCTAAGATGGTGTGAGCGAAGAGATCGATCTGTTTGCATTTTGGGTTGTGTTTCACTCCGTTTACCCTTTTGATCTTGATTCTAGAACTTGTGAGGGAAGGATGGACGAGATCCTCATGGAGTAGAATCACTTCTACCTAAGAAACCTCCCCACAAAGTTTGGAGTCAATCAAAGTTGAAACGATCGAGTTGCACGGATTTTTGGGTTTACTGCGCAGTTTTCGGGGGCAATGGACGCTGCCATCGGACACTGTTCTTGGCCTTGGTGCATCCGTCACTTTTGTCTCAGCGTATAAAGTTGCACCGGACGCTTGCATCGGACGCACTCGCCCACATGAGTCCGCATCCGACGCTCTGACTGTTCACAGCCAGGGTTTGCATTGGACGTACCTGAGCGTCCGTCGCCAGGGCATCTGACGCGTCCGTTGGTTTTATGACTTTACATATTCTCTGTACTTTTCACATCGGACGCTGGCATGAGTCCGTTGGCCCTCGACCAGACGTGTCCGTTGGTCGGAGGTGCTCTCGGGTTGCTCCCTAGACTAGCATCGGACACTGACCATTAGCGCGTCCATTGCCCAAGTCTCAGCGTCCGTTGGTGACTAGGTTGGCCTGTTTTTCTTGGGTCTTGCCTCTTCTCCATAGGGGACGAGAACTCGGTTTTTGGGGTTTTTGGTGCGATTTTCTCCACTGTTGTTGAGCTCTCACTTCTCCATTTTCGTCTGAACATGGGTTTGTGTTTTTGGAAGAGTGGCCCAAACATTTCTGAGTGAAATTTGAGGCTCCCATTCACCCCCCCTCTGGTCGTCATTCTCGGTCCTTCACTATCTCATATATCCACTTAGAGAGCAATAAGTTAGTATACAAGTAGGTTTCATCAATTACTCAAAACCAAACACCAGGCTTTCAGCCCTCTAGGGTCTCCCCCCTCTATGAGCTTCTGGAGTAATCCTGAACCACCTTCGAGGTTGCATCTTAGCCCTACGTGAGGTCGGCTTGATCCAACGACTATCGTCCAACCCACTAAACTATAAATATGGCCCTGTACCCTCCCTAGAGGAGGTCAGATGAAGAGCTGAAGAGCACAAAGCCCTAATTTCCCATCTAGTAGATCTAGGCCAGCAATCAAGAGAGATTAGTTCAATCTAGAGCTATTTTTGTTTAGAGATTAGAAATATAGAGTTAGAGAGTAGAGTTCTGGAGGAGTTCCGGTCTGTTGGTGCTTCTTCATCATGTATTCTTCGGGATCAAGTCCTCTCTCCCAGGATATGCATTCTAAGATACCCTGGTAGTCAACTTCTGGTTCAAGTAAGCAACATTGTTCATATTGTTCTTCATGTTTGCAACTCTTTTTGAGTACTTTGATCTTGATAGCTTCTTGATTGAGGTAGTATTTCGTAATGTAGGCATGGTGCCTAGGCTAGGTTTACTTGTGAATGTCCCCTAATTTTCTAGATAACGGCAGCTCACGAATGTGACTTTATAGCTTTGTTGATTTCTCTGTAGTCTGTTTCCCATAATAGGTTTGGCAGGCTTATAGGTGCTTGGTAGGAGAGAACTCTGTTTTCTGTTCTTATTTAAGTCATCGCCCTTGAAGATCGATAGAAGGCATAACTTACTGGTGATCAGAATTAGATAGTCCTTGGTTTTCTCTTCGTATCGTTAGTTTCTAGCTTGCTTGTGCTTTGGGTTAAGTTTATAGACTTAGTCTTCCTCATAACACTATTCCTCTAGGTTCGATATTAAACTGAGTTACTCTCGGTGAAGTGCTACATTGATATTATATTTGTGCGCTTGCAGATAATTAACTTTGTGCATCTAATTTATACCAACAAGCATTTCTGACGTCGTTGTCGAGTAACGATTGTTCTTCTTTGAGATTGACTTTAAGTTTATCTTAATCTTCTAGTATACTTTTGTTGACGCTAAAAATATGGTCTTAGCGACAAGCACACAAAGGCCCTCAGAAATCGTTTGGAGTGGGAGTCCTGATCTCCTGAACCTCTAGTGGTAAAGCCGAGCTTGGTGACGTGGATCGAAGGCATGCCAGTCAATTTGACCTGTAATTATAGAACCTGCCGATTTTGTTGCTAGGCAGTTCACGATGTATGGCTCTAAGATAGCCGATAGTTAAAGGAAATTGATTAAAGAGTCAACCCCTAACAGTGTAAAGCATGTAAGATAATAGTAAGATTTGAACAACTATTCATAATATATGATAAATAAGGCAAGTAATTAGCCTATCTCATCAGTAAATTGATTGATAAAATGGGATACACGTGACATTTATCAGTTTAAACTATCAAATTAATCGAATATGTTGAATAAAGATTAATCATCAGCAGTGGGATGTTTCCATACAACCAATATTAATAATTAACTCAATAAAGTAGCTTATTTACTAATAGTGAGGTGTTTTCATACAATCATTAATAGTAAACAAACCAAATTACATTCAACATATTCATGGAACTTGATCCATTCAAATTAGCAAATGTATACATACGGTAGAATTAATGTATAACTGGACCGACTATTTAGCCAATACATGGTCCATAAGGCACAAACAAGATCTATCTGCCTAATTGTAGTCAGATCTAAGATTAAATGAACTTAATCTAACATACTTGACAGTGAGGTTCAAAAATACAACCAATAACAAGTATATAAGATCAAATATGCTTACTCTTAAAATCAGTCTATAATCAAATAGATATCTCGAACGCACAACATGTAACAATCGAGATCAACAGATTAATCGATATGAGTCTAAATCAATTGTTTTGACAAGGAACAAGCGTAAATGTATTCAAAATAGTAGATTTAGGTGACATTTAAGCTTGATCTAATCTATCAATCTTAATTGGGCAAAATATTATTGTAATAAATAAGAAATTAAAAACAAACAATATTGATAACTTGATGAATTTATTAGATCGTCAATCTAATAGAACCGATAACTAGCTTAAACTGATCACTTATACGAGATTGAAGCAATACAACCTTATAAGTAAGGTTTAAACCGATAACTAGCTCAAATCGAGCTTGCACGAGATTAAACAATGCAACCGTACAAACAAGACATGAACCATGGCAATACTTATTGGCAAACCAGAGGTCGATCTAGTCGATGCAGCTCTATTTGTCGAAGGTTTCGCCGAGATCTACTCTACTCCTACTCCTAAGGGTTTTGGCTGGAGCTAAAAAGGTTTTGTATTAATTGATTAGATATCTCGATACAATGGCATAGGCTTTGCTATTTATAACCATAGCATAAGTCCTAGTTCGACACGACTACTAAGCGAATAAAAAGAAGATACATTTTGGACTCTAATTTTCCTTTTTAATAGAGCCTGACGTGTCTATCTTGCCGTAACCAACTTAGGCAGGTAGAATCTTCCTTTTCACGGTCCTTTCCTTAGTCAATTTGTCTTCCTTAAGTTACCCGATCAAGTCATTCTGTCACTTGGGTTTATTTCTCAAATTCCAGTTGTATGAGTTTGTCATCAAGGCCCACACATACATATTTGGTATCAACACATGCTCCCAGTTTTGGGATAAAATTTATTTTATTTCAAAATTACAAGTTTCCGTTTCTTCTAGTTGATTTAGCCGAGCTTGCACATATTTACCAAATTGATGCTCATTCCCTTTTACTCAGCTTTCAACCCTAACTCTTCAAAACAACCCCGTCGCCGCCACTCAAATTGGATTGAGCTCAACAACTCCAAGCGACCAAGCTGACAACTGCTCCTGATTCTTGTGAAGAGATGGCGACCCTGGATTGCATCCCTGAGGTAGAATCCCACACCTAAGCTTCTTCTTTAACGATCCTCTTTTTCTGCATTTCTCATCTCTGTCTCCTTTTAAATTGAATTTTAGGAACTTTGAAACGAGACTTTGATTTCATTAGCTGACCAACCAGATCGCTATTTTCTCGGTCCCATGGGTAACCCTGGTCCATCTAATGTCATTATAGCTAAAACTACAAGAATCCCTTTCAAGTAATCAATTATGGATTTGAGACATTGGGACAGAAAGACTTCTTTCAGGAACTGGCCCTCGGCTATCCTAGGTTGGAGGAATTGGTTTGTGAAACTCTCAAACCATAAGAACACAGATTGGAGTAATATAACACAATGTCTTTTTTTGTCCCTGTCGAATATGAAGAAGAATGAACTTATGCTTCAGGCAACATGCTATTTTTGGTCTAACACCTATAATGCCTCCTCAATTTCCAAAAGCAGACGGAGGGTTGGAGCCAATACATCAAAAATCATGAATCTGCATCCAAAACTATCACTAACAGAGAACGTGCTCTTTTTGAATATATGGTTAGATAGATATCTTTTATGTGGACAGTCTTGTACACCAACTGGTAACTATATATCATTGGATGAGCACATCAACAAGGGTGACATCCTGCTGGGCAAGTATTTATTGGGTGCTCTATACAACCTTCTGAATCAAGTCTATCAACATTTGGTGAAGAATCAGACGGTACCCACAATCACATGTCTATGGTGGCTGTTACATCTTTGGCTCAATCTAAAAATGCATAAGATCATCAGTCTAGACCTAAAATCTTTGTCTTTCCCCTAAAAAATTTATCTGAAAAAAGATGAAGGAACCTTGGCTGAGAAAGACGGTATATATATTACGTGAATATCATAAAATATTATATATATATATATATATATATATATATATATATATATATATATATATATACTATATGAATATCTTAAAATACTTCATAGAATATCACATGTATACTATTGAACATCAAATAAAACATTACGAAAATAGAAATAATAAAAATAAAAAATATAATAGAGCAAAATTGAAAAGAACATCACATACTTGAACAACCTAAAAATATCACAGGACAACCCACAATAAGGGAAAACAACATGAAATACATCGTAAAACATCATATACATACTATATGAACATAACAAAAAAGATCATAAAACATTACATATATACGACGTGAACATCATAACATACATCATATAACATCATATATATATAGGCCGCGCGAGGAAGAGTGCGGGGTGGTGGGCTGGCAGGGGGAAATTGGGTTGCTGCGCCTGCGCCTTAGTGGGAAGCTGGGCTGCGCGAGTAGGTCCAGCCGATCGGTGGAAGTTGGCGCAATTGCTGGTTGTATATACACACACACACGGCAACGCTATTCTACACCTTAGGTGTAGAATAGTTATTCTACACCCACACCCACCATACAACCAACAATTGCGCCAACTTCCACCGATCGGCCAGGCCTACTCGCGCGGCCCAGCTTCCCACTAAGGCGCAGACGCAGCAACCCAGCTTCCCCCTGCCAGCCCACCACCCCGCACTCTTCCTATATATATATATAAATAGAACCTCACCCAGGATTCGAACCAGGCGACCAAACCTAGAGAGGTCTAGCTAAGTTGTGCTAACCAGCCCAGCAACCATTTGTTCTCGTGGGAAACACACTCCCAGTCTTATTTAATAAGGCTATACATGGAAAAATACCTCAATAATTAATTATATAATATATGCAAGTATTTCTTAGATATAAATACTGATTAGGATTACAACATTTATTTTAGTACGATACTAATTAGGGTTTCAGTATGTAGTTTTTTTGGTCCAGTAGTTGTCAATATTTGTTAGTATTTATTAATATTTCTATTGCAAATACCTATTAGAGTTTCAAATATTTAATATTTTTATTTTAGTAGTTGTCAATATTTATTAGTATTTTTTATTATGAATAGTGATTACGATGTCAATATTAAGTATTTTTGTTTCTTATGAGTATTTTATTCAGTATCTTCAAGTATATCTTTAGTATTTATCAGTATCTTCGAGTACCAGTATTTTAAGTATTGTCAGTATCTAAAGTAGTTTTTTTTCAATACAACCTATCTATATCTTCAATAGTTCACAGTATCGTCATTTATTTTGTCAGCAGCTTGGTATATCTGCTACTGTAGAAAACAAATACTGATAAATACTGATCAATATAGAAATAAAAAAAACTAAATATTAACACTACTTGTAATAAAAATACTCATAGTATTAACAAATACCGACAACTACTAGAATAAAAATACTGAATGTTGACACTCTAATCAATACTTGTAAGAAAAATACTGATAAATACTAACAAATGGTGACAACTACTGAAATAAAAATGCTAAATACTGACAACCTAATCGGTATTCTTAATAAAAATACTGATAAATACTAATACATGTTAAAACATATTGATAACTATTGAAATAAAAATACTAAATATTGACACCCTAATTAATACTCGTAATAAAAATACATGCAAGAAAAAAAAACTGAAGGCGTTTTTCATCTGTGCCGCTAATACAATAAAGTTTTGGTTGCTTTTTGTTCAAGTGGCCACTAAAAGCTCTGATGGCTATCCCAACCAGTTGAAGCCCTTAGACCTGAGGTCGTTTTAGGTTCGAACCCTGTAGTGTAGCCAATTTTTTGTTCCCGCCTTGATTAAAGGCTGGCGCCTGGAACCTGGCTGGTGGCCGAGGTGGGCCGGCGGGAGGCGGAGGTGGGCTGGCGCCTGGCGGGAGCAGAGGCTGGTAGTTTGCATGCTGGGCAGGATATCCCACAAATACTACATGAGTACTAAAAAATAATCATGAAACATCTCACTTATATAATATAAAAATTTAATATACTATAAAATATCCCATGTATACTATACAAACATCGTATGTATCATAGAAATATAGTAACTAATACAATAAAAAACACGTAATAAACAAAAAACATCATATGGATACTATTAATAGTAGACTAAAAGGGAGAAGACAAGAAAATCGAGGTATTAGTGGATATAAATAAAAGGTGAGAAAAATAAAAAAAATAATTAGTTTTCGTTAGATGACTAAAAGGAAGATAAAATAAATTTAAAATAATAAAAAGAAAAAATAAATAGAAGAAATAAAAGTAAATGAAAGAATAATAAAAAAGAAAAGGAATAAGAAATAAGATAAAGATAAATAAAATACAAAGAAGAATAAGAACCAACAAAAGAGGGAAAAGGAAATACAAAATGAAAAGAGAAAATAAAATAAATAGAATAAAGTAAAATAAAGCAAAAAAACAAAATATGAGAAATATGAAAAGAAAGATTTTGGATAAAAGATAAAACAAAAGAAGAATAGAAACCACAAAAAGAAAAAAGAAATAGAATAAAGAAAATAAAATAAAATAAAATAAATAATAATAATAATAATAAATAGCAAATAAATAAATAAATAAATTATGATAAAGAAAATAAGAAGAATAAAAAACAAGAAAAAGGGAAAAAGAAATGAAAAAACAATAGCTCGTACGTTCTCAATGGGGCTGGCAGGCTTCATCAGGTCGCGTGGGCTCCATGTTCGTGGGCCGCGCAGCTATCGTCCTGTCTAATCCGTGCGGAGGGGATACTGCCATCCGACTGGTCCGGCGGCGATGATTGCCGGTCTGTCTCTGTCTCTCTCCGACGACTACGCCTGGTGCTTTCTTCGGCTTAGGTCGCTGCCGTCCTACGCCAGGTTCCCAGGCTTCTTCGGGCCCTCAACCGGCGACCGGCGACAAGCACCACCAGGTATCCCCACCCTTTAATCTTCGCTTCGGGCTGTGCAAAGCTGAGCACACAAACCCTAACTTACTATTTGTATTGGGATCTGACCTGTGTATTATGCTAGAAACTTCGATTGTTTTGCAAATACTATCGGGTGCTCATGTTTACACCGATGCCCTTTATTGGATCCACCCCTACTTGCATGTGCAATTGATAAATATACCTGACTGTACAGTGTACAGAGATGGATGAATCATGAATGACAAATTGACAGTCATTTCTCATGTGCGACCTAGTGTCTTTTTGGAAACTATATATTGTTTTTTTGTTCTATACACAACAAAGACATCGATCTGCTTCCCTAAGGATGTGCATGTGCACTTATGCAAGCAATGTTAGTGTTTGAGACTTCGAATGTATTTGTAAGTCAGCACAAATCAAACCTTTTCTGGAAAAAAGTTGTGGACAGTCCTTGTGAGGTGTGCAATCTTGCAGACGAAACTCCGAGCCATCCTATTGTGAAGTGCAATTTTGCAACTCAATTTTGGGTAAAGCTGGGGATCCAATCAGTAGTAAATGGCGACGGAACAAATTCAGGGATGCATCTGATCACTTCACCACCACACACTCCAGCCAAGCACTTCTCCACGTTCATTGCTCTCTGTTTCTGGATGCTTTGGAAGCGCCGGAATGGGGTGGTTTTCAGGAATGAAACGACATCCATGAATCAGTTCCTATCCTCGTGCATCAGCGAAGCCAAACTTTGGAAGTACAGGCTCCCAAAGAAAGATAGACAAATTGCAGACTCTTGGTGTAATCTTTTTAATTCAGCATTGTAACTGCACAACAATCTTTTTTCATGTAATGTTCTTTTATAACTAATGATCTAAACGGCCCAGTTCAATACAAAGCTCAGGTGGGGGAAACTCTCCCTCCCCATTGACATTCAAAAAAAAGTATTTGAATGTGAAAGCGCCTTATGTGCCTCAAATAGGGAATTCTCTAATAGGCCTCTGACTTCACCTGGTGCTGCAGAATGCAAAGTTCTGCACTATAGATGATTACTAGGTTGTACTATAGTGGTTTTGATTATATATTTATGTTATTTTGTCTCTTGTAATATCTTGATCGTTAATTTAGTTTCATTCATTGCATTAGGAGGTAATTCAACAGAAGGTCATGCTAGCCTGAATACAAGTTGGTAGCCATAACTCATAAACATGTGCCTAGTCTTAGTGCATAGGAGGGCCAGCAGGTGTTGAGTTGTTGACAGAGCTAGTCTTGGTGTGACTGATCTAGCATTTTATCCTGGCCATTTGTGTTTATTGTGTTGTTATCCCATTCAAAGGCTAATTTGCTAATGTCATGGCAAATTCATAATGTTTTTGTTATTGTATATATGGCATCTCTTTTGTAGCTGCATCTTCTGGTTGCATTTCAAATAGAATAAAAAGCAGAAAAAAGAAACACAAATAACATGATGGCAGTGATGTGCTTTTGAGTGCTTGTGATGTTCAGTCAATTAGTTGGTATTTCTGTTTTATTGAATCAGTCAATCAGGGCTGAGACTGGACAGACCAGCTAAACCCAGTACAAAGTTATTGCTTTTCTCTTGTATAAATATCAACATTTCTTGTCTAAGTCATTGCTTCCTATGTAGCAATGAAGCTAGAAATTATATGATCTAGCTTCATTGCTGAATGCAGACAGCAATTGCTACATTTGTTTAGTCCATGTAATAATTTCTTCCATACTTTTCAGTGATTCCTGAATAGTTTGTTAAAGATGGCAAATGCAAAGAAGATCAAGCTGAGAAATGCAGATAAAGATACTGCTGCACTGCACAAGGAGTGGGACGATGCTCTCTGTCCGATATGCATGGACCATCCGCACAATGCTGTCCTCCTGTTGTGCAGCTCCCATGACAAAGGATGCCGATCCTATATATGTGATACAAGCTATAGGCATTCAAATTGTCTAGACAGGTTCAAGAAAATGAAAGTGAATGATGGGGACAGTCCTTCACAATCAAGCTTGTCCATGCCTAGTGGTACAAGAAACCCAAGTGTTATCCAGAGATCTCGTTTTGGTCTCACTAGAGAGAGCCCCAGGCTACACATAGACATATCTGAACCTGATGAAGCTTCCAACCATCAAGATGCCAGCCATAGACATGCTGCCATAGCTGGAGAACAGGAAGAGAACAACTACAATGAAGGCCCAGATTTGACATTGGAAGCTCACGAGGTTGAGATCAATGGTCCTTCAGAGTCAAGTGACGTGTCAAGCATAAACCAATTGTTCTGTCCACTGTGCAGGGGGGCCATTAGTGGCTGGAAGATCATCAAAGAAGCTAGACAGTACTTGGATGAGAAATCAAGAGCTTGCTCACGAGAAGCCTGCACGTTTTCTGGTAACTACAGGGAGACCCGCAGACATGCCAGAAGGGTGCACCCCACAACAAGGCCTGCTGATGTTGATCCATCAAGACGCCGTGCGTGGCACCACTTGGAGCATCAGCGGGAGTATGCTGACATAATAAGCGCAATCAGGTCCGCTATGCCTGGGGCAGTTGTGCTTGGTGATTATGCAATTGAAGGTGGTGAAATGTTTTCACATGACCGGGAAACCAGTGGCTCAAGTGAACCAAGTGGGTCTCTTCTGACAACATTCTTTCTATTTCATATGCTCAGCAGTAGTCCTATTAGATCTGGTGATGAGCCAAGAGGCGCATCAAGGGGCTTGAGAAGGCAGAGGAGACGCTATCTGTGGGGAGAGAATTTGTTAGGTCTCCAATATGATGATGATGATGATGATATTGATGATGAGGGGGAGGAGGACGAAGGGGATGCTGTGGATGAAGAAGTTCAGAGACCAAGGAGTCGCCGGAGGTTCATAAGATCAAGATCAGAGGAGCGGGCGTAATACATTGGTAGCTGTGGTAATTATATTTTTCACTGCTGTGAAGTTCTTTCACCATGAACTCATGATGACTCCTTGCATGATCTTTGCATGCCAGTGGAGATGTGGATGATGTGCTTGCATGGTTAAAAGGCCTTGTGCATCCCTTGGAATCAAAGACCTAAAGGCAAATGGACCTCAAGTTCAAGTTTAGATGATTCAAATGTGTTTGACACCATCCATGGATCCCTCTTTAATCTGACGCTCATAAGAAAAACTCATTCTTAGTCAAATCTGTACTGCTCTCAGACCTGAAGTGAGATGGAAGCTAGCGTTTGGAGATGCTCGCTCCATTACAGCTGGTGCTGTCACTGATGCACCCTGTCTTTTTACCTTTTGCACAGCGTGTAATCTGCATCTGTTGTATATTCTTTCCCTATTGCATTTCATTGAGTGAGTCCATAGTTGATACCCTTGTTCAACTGAAGCAGTTGAGTTGCATTTCCTGCATCCGATTAACATTATGTGTATACTTATTTCCATCCATTTCAGAGCATTTGCAGACTAGGTGTCCGCGTGTTGTAATTCAAATGGTTGTCATCATTGGCTTGTCAATCCAAACCTTGGAAAAGTTTGATGGCAAGGATATTAATCACTGATCTCGCTTGGCGAGACACTTTTTTTTTTTAGTAAATTACATGGTTGGTTCCTAAACTATCAGTAAGGTTTTATCTCAGTCCCCCAAACTATTAAAATGGTTATTAAGTCTCTAAACTATTGTTGAGGTTTTGTCCTAGTCTCCAAACTCTTAAAATGGGCATTTAGGTCCCTAAAATATTGTTGAGGTTCCATTCTGGTCCCAAACCTATTGTTAAGGTTTCATTCTGGTCCCTCTTATGCACTCCATTGTAACAGAACCGTCCGAATTATAAGCGATCAAGTGTTAAAGTAGTCGAATTAACTGCCACTTAAGAGCACTTGAGCCCATATAGTCCTGGTAGTCCATGAAATCTCGAAGGATTTCAAACATTTCCACAATACATCCAAGATCGAGATAGCTCAGTAGCACCATTCACACGATATAAAGTTCAACATAATAAAATAGTATCGGAGTGCGAAGACTCAATAGTTATTACAACCCATGGTTCAAATTGAAAGAGTAGCGTAAGTCTTTGAAACACGATAATCTCCAAAGTAGTTCTTAATCGAGTGCCAGACTAAGGAACATATCCCGCAACAGCTAAAGAGGAGTCTGGAAGTGACCAAGCCCATGGTCTAGAAGTCATCCCCAACGGGGTAGAGACAGTTAACACAATAATCATGCAGGAGCTGACCATCTGCAAAACAACATGAGATAAAACCCTGAGTACAGGAAGGTACTCAGCGAGACTTACCCGCCATAAACGAAAATAAGGACTCCAAGGAGAATGAAGGCTTATGGTGGTTTAGCTGACTCTTTTGCGGAAAAACATGCGACTAACCTTTCAAGTTTTAGTAAAGATATAGCAGCAAGCTTTTAGTAATATTACATGTCATCTACATTAGCCACTATTCTATGCCAAACATGTTGGATTTAAGCAAACAAGAGATTCCATCATCATTCGGCTTTCCATAAACCGGATCACCAACATTAGTTTCATAGTCGTGTAAATGTTGTCATCACCCTAGTCAAGTGCTCTCTAACCAGGAGCGATGGCGATTCGAATCGGATTCCTACTCAGCTGAGGGGGTATTCCCTACACAAACCACGCTCACGCGCGTAGTGAGCTACAGGTCACCGAAGACGCTACTCGGGTAAAGTCGCGGGATGAACAGGGACCACCGATACTCAGGGGCCGCCCGAAAGCCAGCACGTGTGAAGGTCTTAGATCGCGCCTCTGTGTCCGAACCCCGCCTCGCACCAGCACGATGCGTCACGATCCAAACCCGGCCCAAGTAGTGTACCGGCTTCACGGTCGGAACGACTTATCCTTCCAGTTAAGTGTAGGACATGCGTTCAACATGACCAGACGAACGACAACAAAAACAATCATTAATTGACACGGTCGAGTCACCCCCATCCAAGTACAAGGAGTTTCCCACCGATCTTAGTTCCATTAACCATTCCGGCCATCATCCCAAGATAAGTCATAGCATGTGATGAGGATATATTCCTATATCTCGCGGGTAATGAAATCACCCGACTTCTACCGATCTAAGCCAACTAAGCATGACTGCCACGATCGGACTTTGAGTAACAAGGTGATGGTAGAAAAAGGATAACAAGGTAATATGCATCAACGGTTGCACTCAAGTCCTATACCTAATGCATCAATAAAGTGCGAATGATAAATGTTAGACTTTTGCAAACTGGGAGAATGCTCCGGGGCTTGCCTTACTCAAAGATGTTGGCGACGTGGTTCGGGCACTCCTACAGCTGCTCCTTCTCACCGGGATCCTCGGGCTGCACCTCCTGAGTGGCTTGCTCCTGCTCCTGAGTCACGTTCTTGGGGTTCTCGTCCTGCGATCCTGTATGATGCGATGCGAGCATATATAAGTGCGTATGATGAAATGAGAACATGATGAGATGATATGTATGCGAAGTGCTGCATGTATCACTTAGCAATTATCCATCCACTTAACAACTTAAGCAAGCAAGGTTAAATTATAGCCCTTCCTAACATGGTAAGATATCATTTGAATTTAAGTTGTACTTTGAAAAGCATCAAATAGTTCATCACACATTTTTATTTAATACTACTAAATACCAGGATACCTCAGAAAAATTATCAGATATTTATCTTGCATAAAACAATTATTAAAATTCATTAAAGTAGTTAATTTTCACCTTTTAAACCCTACACATATTTGCTAAACATAAGATAGGGTAGTTCATATTTTTCTTAGATAGATCTCTGCTACAGAAACCGAACAAAACAAGTTTCACATTTTTCAGAGCTATAAATTATTAATTATGCATTTCTCAAGTTTCAGCCATTAACAAGATTAAATAAATCTACACAGAAAACTTGCACAATAAATCATGTAAAATACACCAGACTGTAGATCTAAGCAATAGAAACCTAACAAAACCAGTTTGACATTTTTAGAATTTTTCTATGAATTGATATGCATTTTACAAGATTCGAACGAATTAAAGAAATCAATTTCCTTTTTCTGTTTTAACCTAAAACGCTACGTGCACCCAAAAACACACACAGACACACGCAGCAGCGGCCGACGGGTGGGGCCTCAGGCCCACACGTCAGCCGCACACACACAGGCGCACACAGGCGGCGGCGCTGCTCGTCGGCGGTGAGGTCTCCGGCGACGGGGTCACCCTTGTCGGCTTCGCCTTCGCAAGGCGAGCCAAAGGCGGCCTCGGATAGGCGTGTGGGGGCTCGCAGCGAGCTCCCCGCCGGCCATGGCGGCACGGCGGCGACGCGACTCCGGCCGCGCTATCGAGTGGTTAGCGACGGTTGAGCCTCGCAGGTGCTCCGCGGAGCTGGGCGAGCTACGAGCAGAGCTCAGAACGGAGCAGACGGCACGGAACGGCGCAACGACGCTCGGAGCTGAGCCCGACAGCCGTGGCTTGGCACGAGCGGTTTCGGTCGCTCGGCGGCTTACCGTGGCGGACGAGTGGCGTCGCGAAGGCGAGGTGGTGTGGCAGAGCTGGCGCGCGCGCGGAGGTCGGCGGCACGGAGCTGAGCTGCGGGAACGGCGCGGCGTCCGGCGCTGGAGGCGACGGCCGCGCGCGGTGTGCTGCGCTGTTGCTGCTGCTGCTGCGTGCGAGGGAGAGAGCAAGAGAGAGTGACAGAGCAAGGGCGAGAGAGAGTGAGAGAGAGCGCGGATGGGAGAGGGGACAGAGCGGGGGTTAGGCGCGGTCGGGACGCCACCGCCCCGGCGGGCCGTACACCGGCGGCCCATGGCGCGCGATGCCTGATGGCGCGTGGCCGGTCGGCGCATTTGCGCGACGCGGGCGCGCGGCGCGCGGGTGAAAGGTCTTAGATGGCTAGAGGGTGAATAGCCTATAAAAATTCTACAAACCACTAGAGCAAAAGTTAGATGACACTTAAGCGAAACCCTTTGCTCTAGCTCTACTAGGGGTGCAAAGCCACCTATCCAAGCAATTCTAGTTAACTAAGTGCCTACACACAATAGCAAAAACCTAAGACACTTAGCTCAAGCAAGCTAGAACAACTAACAAAATAACTAACTAGCAAGCTAACTAGACAAGATAAGGAAGAATGTAAATGTTAGGAAGGATGTGATTGTTATACCGATGTCTTGTGATGTATGGATGACAATAAAGAGAGTCAATCACAATATGAACACCAAGAGTAGCCGGAAGACAATAGATGACACAATGATTTTTCTCCCGAGGCTCACTTGGTTGTCACCAAGCTAGTCCCCGTTGTGTCGACTACTTAAATGGTGATTCGGTGGCTAATAGGCGTTTCACAAGCCTAGCCCACTACCCGGGCGTCATAAGAATCCACCCAGATGAGAGTAACTCAATGGCACGAGCAATTTACTAGAGTTACCCTTTGGCGCTCCACCGAGGTGGGTACAAGCCTTCTCACAATCACCGGGATCAACCACGAACAATCACCAACTCGTGTTGACTCCTCCTTCTTGCTCCAAGCCGTCTAGGTGTTGGCAAACACCAAGAATAACAAGAAAATCCGCAGCAAAAACGATCACCAAGTGCTTCTAGATGCAAATCACTAAGCAATGCACTTGGATGCACTATATCTCTTTTGGAATGAGCAAAGGATCAAAGAGATGAGTGAGAGAGGTGCTTGAGAGCTCACAAGAATGTATGACAAGTAAAAAGTCCAAAAGCGAGAGCTCCAACCGGCCACAAGCCTTTTTATAGCAACACCTCAAAAACTAGTCGTTATACTCTGCGTCGTGGTCGTTGGGCGCTCTTCAAGTTGGCGTTGGACGCTCCGTCGTCGGCATCCGTCGTGTATGCACAGAGTATCCAGAGAGCTCCTGAAGCCGTCGGACGCGTCCGTCGCCTTGTCGTCGGACGCTCGGCAGCGTCCGTCGCTTGTGTCGGTGAGTTCCTCAGTTCATCAGACGCTCGTCTGAAAAAGATCCAACGTCCATCACCATTTCTTCCGCGTCCATTGACATCGTCCGTCGCGTGAGTAGAGAGCATCCAGAGAGCTCCCAAATCCGATGGACGGACAAACGCTCCTTAGCGTCCGTCGCTTTGCCTGAAGGTGCCTGGGCTGAGGTGTATCCATTGGACGCTTCCGACGCCTAGAGCCAGCGTCTGGTGCCAGCGTCCATCGCCCCTGTTTTGCTCCTTCCTTGTTTCTTTCTTTTCCAACCTTGCTCCATTGTGCCAAACACTTATGGTACTTCTTTAGAGCAGATGTTTAGCATATATTTTATGACTTTTAAGAAATGCTATGTTACTAGGTGAATTAATGCACATGCATGAGAGACAACACCTAGTAGCACTTGATAAACGTAAATAATACGAATTTTCCCTTCTTGATAGTATGACTATCTATCCTAAATGTGATCACACTCTCTATAGTGTCTTGATCACTAAACCAAAAATGGCCCTATGATATACCTTTGTCTTGAGCTCATTTCTGTTTTTCTCTTTCTTCTTTTCCTTAGTTATGGAGCACTTGATCTATCATGATCCTTCATCTAGCTCCACTTGTCACATTGGATCACCCTATCTTGATCATACACTTAGCAATATGTTTAGTCTATATGTTTCATCAATTAACCAAAACCAAACTTGAGCTTTCAGCGGGCACAGCGCGGGAGCGGGGGCAGGTCAGCTTCGGCTGGTGGGCCGAAAGGGTGGCGCCGACCCATTAAGCCAGGTAAACCCTTTTCCATTTTTGTTTTTCAATTTTATTTTTCCAAACTTGTTTCAAACCACATTTTGACCAATTTCAAAAGCTTTTCAGGTTTTGGTGAAAATACCAATATTGCTCAGAAAATTAAACTGCACACAATTGCTTTAAACATCTAGGTCAAATTTGGTTTACTTTTTAAACTAGAAATTCAAACCCAATTTAAGGCCTATAGAAACATTATTTTATTTATTGCTAAAAGTCAAATTAAATTCAGGAAATTAAACTTATTTTTCTATTACACTGAAAGCATTAAACTTTAGGTTAGAATTAGCATGATGGTTCAAGGTTAAACATATTAAACAAACAAAGATCATAGCAAAAGGGATTAAACACATGAAATGATGATGCTATGCATGAATGCTTTATGGGATGAATGCTTAGGTTTAATTAAGAATGATTTAATGATGCTTAACACTTGAGATGTTACATCCATGATGACTAAAGGTTCTTTGTGATTTTGAACAATCGTTCCGACCACATCCACAATCCATAGTACTAGGATAATGTTGTCTTACACGCCTATAAGGACTAACAAGATGGTGTCATTAACACCCGATATACACACAATCTAGATATTACTGAACAATAATCAACATTCAACAACATGCACAAAGGGTCGTGTTTCTAAGCAAAGCCACCCTAGGCACTCAACTTATATATAAACTAACTGGATTCAACAATTCAAAAAGTCTACTAACATGCATAAGTTTTTTATAGGACTATGGCAAGTCTAGATGATTTTTTTAGAAAGGAGAATATATTAATATCCCAGCTTCTGCATTGATCGATCAATGCATATGGCTGTTTCTTATTACAAACAAGAGAAAAGTAAATCAGGGAATCTCAAATACAAAGTTTTGAGCCATAAAGAATAAAATAGTGTTTCCAAAAACCGCAACTAAAAAGCGATTCTATTGCTAAATCTCCAGCCGTGTCTTGCAAACACCTCCATTGCAGTTATCTCAATAGTCCTGCATCCTATCTTCATCATATGGCGATCCTCCTCCTTCTGTAGGAGAGACCAGGACCTGGTCCAGTAGGTCCCCCTGAAGATAACCTGTAAATAAGATGGCACTCGGACCTTGTCAAATACGATGTCATTCTGAGTTAGCCAAATCGCCTAACAAATGACACTTGTACCCACAAGAATCTGAGATTTCAATTTCCTATCTATCCCTTCCAACCAGCCTGTAAACAAATTGTGGATACTAGTTGGAGGTACTAGATTGAAAGAAACATGAATAATTCTCCACAAGAATTTAGCAAAATGACAATCAAGGAGTAAGTGTTGTATGGACTCGTTTGAAGAACAAAAACAACACTTCCTATCTCCTTGCCACTACCGTCGTACTAAATTATCCTTTGTTAAGATTACTCCCTTGTATAAATACCACATAAAGACTTTAATTTTAAGAGGTAGTTTAAGTTTCCAAATTAATATATTGTAAGGTAAAGCTTCTACTCCTAATAAGGCTCTGTACATGGATTTGACTGAAAAGAATCCATTTTGATGTAGCCCCCACACAAAACGGTATCTCTAGTTTGTTAGTTATACATTTGCAGCCATAGCGACTACGTTAACACCTACGAGAGATCTCCTAAAAGCCACATTTAATGGTGTCGTTGACAACACTGATTTTACAGATGCTCCTTTTCTCCTTACAATACTATATAGTGTAGGAAAGAGCGATTTTAGTGGGCGCGGTTTTATCCATGAATCCTCCCAAAATCGCACTTGTGACCCATCACCTAAATCAAACTTGCCCAGCGATAGGATCTCCCCTTTGACCTTCATGAGGCCAACCCAAAACTGAAAGTCCCCAGACATGTATTGAACATGTGTCAAAGTTTTGTCTCTTAAATATTTATTCTTAAGCACTTGTTGCCAAACCCCCTCTCCATTAAGCAACTTAAAAAGCCATTTACTTAGGAAACACTTGTTGTGAGCATCTAAATTTAGAACTCCAAACCCTCCTTGATCTTCTGGTGTACATTTGGAAGCAGCTACGGCTATCTCCTCGACCTCCTCTTCTGCCTTTTCCACCTAGGCGTCGAAGGCGGATCAATCAAGTCCTTGGTCACACGACCTAAGTCCACCTCCAGGTGCCGCACTTGAATCACTTTGAGTAGTGCCATATGCAGACCTGCGCGGTGTTCTACATACATAACTTTCCACAAGACATGGGATCCGCTAGATTACTTCGTCGCTTCACCTCATGCTCAGTTATCTCTACAAGTTTATTATGCTTGGACTTGATGGCCTCCTTCACTTGGCCACTTCACCCTCTAGCCGCTTGGTCTTTCTTAGTTCAGCTGCAAAATATAGCCATACAATTAGAAGTGCAACCATCAAGCTAGCAGGGTTAGTATCAGTGCATTGGTGCTCAACCCTTCAGCTTTGAGTTCAATGCGCCCATGCGCTTTTAGAGATCGGTAGCCTTTGTCTTGGCTATTTTCTTCTGCCGGTCTAGTTCACCGACTTGTGCACGAAGTATTAGAGAGCCTCAAGGTGTTTCTCTTTAGTCAGCTTTTATTCGGCCTCTTTCACAACATACACCTTCTTTAACTTGGCGACCTCTTGAGCTAGATTAGTACTCATACGCAAGGCCTAGTTCGCTACTTTGAGCCCTATGCCCTATGAGTAAGGTACTTGGGTATATAATTGCCAACACATCATATAGTAAGGTAATCAAATGTGACACAATGGCAAGCACATACCTTCACGTGACCTTCAAGATCAGCAACATTTTCCATTAACTCGGTCCAATATGAGATCAGTTCTAAAACCTCTGAGTCAGACTATGCAGCCTTGCCCAGGCGATGACGATTACGGCTCAACAGCACTCAGCTTTGGCATCAACATCGCTTCCTTGTTCGCTTGGCTATTTGGCTTATTAGCCGAGTTATCAGTCACTGAAACAGTGTTTTTCTTTCACAACAAAATAATTAAAAATAATCAGATGGCTTATCAGCCATCGAAACGATCAAGCGTCGCTTAAATTAAACAATTGTTGCTTTTGGACAAAGAGCCACTTAAATAAAGCATATTTTAACTTATTTCCCTTAAAAAATCAAATCAGAATCACGTGAAAATTGCCTACACACCGTTTCTCTGTGCTAGGCTTAAAAACGACCAACATTTGCACTGAACCTCGATAGAAACGTTTTTCATCTGATTTTTTGGCTTGGGCAGTGATTCTACTGGCAAGAATAAAAAATATTTCTTGGACACAATAAAAAATTGGAATAATCTCAAATCAAACAGACGCCTAAAATATTCCTAAACGCCCCCCCCCCCCCCTCCCCCCCCTCCTAGGAGTTTTAAAAACCCAGAAGAAAAACCATCTTGTTTTCTGCCAGAAAATAGGCTCCGCCGTGTCCAGCGAGCTCGATGGCCATGCATCCCGGCGCCGGCGCCGCGCGCCCCCCGATTCGTCGGTCCACGGCAACGTTGAGTACGATGACTTCCACTGGGACGACGCGGCCGAGGCGGAGCTTCAGGCCATCGAGGCCGCCTACGCCTCAGCTTCCGCCTCCGCAAAGCGCCGCCGCCTACCCGACTGGACCTCCCCATCCCCCTCCCCCTCCTCCCGCCCCCGGTACAGCCAAAGCCCGGTGTCCGGTGGATCCACGCCGTCGTGGACCTTTACGCCCACACACCCCAAGGTGCGCTCCTTCTCTTATCGGCTTTCCCATTCCCCATTCCTGGCCTAGCGGAATTAAAGAAACCCTCCTGCTTCTTGAAAATGGGGCCAAGAAATTGCTCGCCACGCATTGGGTTTGGATCACAACAGATTTTGAAAATGCGGCTAAGTACCTGATCCCTACCTCTGTCTTAGGCGCGTAAAAATTCATTCTTTTCTGTGTTTTGTTCACATCTGTTACTTCTCCAGTTCTTGTGTAATTGAGATAGGAATCATGTTTCCTCTTCATCCTGATTACAGGCAATGCGAGGGCAAGACGCCAACAAATATCATTCAGCGGTAAGATAGTTTACTGCAGGACACCTTCAGAGGCGGAGAAAGCTGCAACTGACATCTTACTCAAAATTGAGAGGATGAAAACCCCAGGCCAGGTTTCTCTTGGGTTTGATCTTGAGTGGAGGCCCTTTCCAAGAAGAGGTTTGTTCTTCTATCTATCCGAATTTTCAATGGTGTCTTCACTGTATCTATATCAAATGAAGTTTGGCCATTCCTCTTTTGTGAACATTTGATAACCCCTTTCTTGCAAGTAGTTCCATCTGATAGAACATAACTGGAGCTGTGGTCTTTGCAGGAGAACCACCTTGTAAGGTTGCTGTAATGCAATTATGCATGGAGAAAACTCTGTGCTATGTCCTGCATATTGCTCACTCTGGAGTACCACCTATACTGAAAACTCTTTTGGAGGACAGTTCGTCCATTAAAGTCAGTGCTTTTGCTTGTTTTACCCTGATATTTTTTTTGCATTATTTTTCCTAGATACTATGCTCTAGTTAAATCATGTTAGTCACGATTCCATGCCTTTTCAGGTTGGAATATGCATAGACAATGATGCAAGGAAAATGTTGAATGACTATGATGTCTGTGTACAACCACTGATGGATTTGTCAACCCTGGCAAATGTCAAGTTAGCTACTCCTCCCAAAAGATGGAGTCTTGCTTCTTTAACTGAAATGATCACATGCAAAGAGGTATATTGATGTCACTAAGTATTTTTATCTTTTGCAGCCCCATCAGTAATGTGTGGGCGACAAGGTCCAATCTCTGTTCAATTTTTATTTGTGCTCTATCTGTGAATTAGACTATCCTGAAAATGCCCATTTTGTAGCTTGTTATTTGTCAAGTTGCAAAATTTGGTAGGAAGAAACCCAAATTACTTTCTAAATGCCTGATGCTAACTGTGAACATGAAAAGCCTTTTGGTATGCAATTTGGACTAAAAAAGATCAATGTTGCAATGCACTTTGTCATCTGCAGTTTTGTTGCTTGTATGTAGTTGCCGAAGCCGAGCAACATAAGAATGGGGAACTGGGAGGCTGATGTTCTCTCCAAACAACAGCTTCAGTATGCTGCTACAGATGCTTATATCTCATGGTACTTGTATGAGGTATATCGATAAAATAATCAAACTAATTTTGTTCTCATGATAGCTTTTTATTTCTCCCTAATGTTGATAGCCATTAATACTCTTCGCTAGGCACTGCAGACTCTTCCAGATTATACTGCTGAAGCTGAAATTGAGTCTATAAAGGCACAATAGCTTCAAGTGGACATTTTATTGGGAACTGTGGTGTTAGTCAATCAGACAGTGCCTGGTGCTCTTTATCTTCACACCTCAATCAGGTCAGAACTCTGGATTCCTAGTCTTTTACTCATACAGTAGTTTTCATTATCACATTTATGAAGCTGTAGTAAGTCCTTAGAACAAGAAGGAATTTGTGTTCATGCCCCTACTTTGAAGGCCAATTGTGATTTTTGCCCTTGTTAATTCGACTATGTGATTTTGCCCCTGCTTTTTCAAAATGAAGATTGAGTTTGCCCATATTCCTTTCCGTGGACTTAACAATGCCAAATCACTGTAAGAAGGCAAGTTTGCCCCTGCAGATTTTCCCCTTCTTTTTTAATTACTTTGTGATTTTACCCCTGTTTTGATATGGAACATTTAGATAGCATTTTGACAGATTTCAAAAGCTTGTGAAAATGTATCAAGCTAATGTACCAATTGGTCTATACATCTTGCAATTTACACAAGTATACATTATCAACCAATCTACATCTTCACCTAAAACATCTATCTCCTTAGTATTAAAGTGAATAACTTTCTTCTTCATGTGTGTTATGTGGGCTCACTTATACACCCCATGCCTGACAACATACATCATAAACCTCAGGTGTGAGTAGACGTGCAAGCTCGATACAAACATGCTAGTGTAGGACTCCATGACTAAGAATAGGTGTGCAAGGTATTTTGATTGCTAGAAATACAATCAACCTATGTTTTTTTTGTACAAAAATATATGGGCCTGCCGTTTTTTTTTTTTTTTTTTTGCTTTTTGCAAATATGCATCGTTAGCATTTGTTTTATTAAGGAAAAGTAAGAGTTTTGTTACAAGCTTTGGTGTTGTACAACCTAGAATGCGAGAGGTACACCATGATTGTGCAGCCTCAAAGCCTGCAACTACCAAAAAAGAGGCTACAAGCCTTGTGATCCTTTGTTTCCTATTACACACGGGCTTGCCTAAAATCTGACCCATTAATTTAATTCTATCCGAAGTATAAACCATTGAATGAATCATTGAGCCGCAAGTTGTCCGGGTGACTGCGCAACAAGCTGTACTTTCTGTTGCAACACATGGACATGTTTGCTAGTTAATAAAAAAGAAACAGGAGAGCAGAGGCTGGCTCAACTTGTGGAGAGACAAGAGGGCAGTTGTGGTGCAGCTTGCTGCACAGCCAGCCAGTTGGGCGGCCAGTTTGAGTAGGGAGAGGCTGAGGCTGAGGCATGGCATGATGGTGGACACATGACCTAGAGTGGTGGCATCCTAGAGTAGGGTGGCCTGGTGCAACAGACTGGAGTGGTCAATCCCATTTGGCGCCGCAGATTGGTAGCCTAGGGTGGCTTGGAGAGGGATGGGGCAAAGCCCTGTGACGGCGGTACCCAAGCGTGGATGGAGCGGCATCCGGCATGTGCCGAATCTGGGCAGCAGATTGAGAATTGGATTGGGTTCTCCACAGGACGGCATGGCGAGGACAAGCACATGAGCAGCAGGTGAGCAGCATGGCGCCAACTGTCACACGCAGCAGCAGGACCACTGCAAAAGAACCGAAGGCAAAGCATCTCGGGCAGCCAGGGGCCCCGCAGCCCCCTCAATAGTCACCAAGTCCTCAAATTGATTGTGTCGAGGATTGGGGATCAAGGAACGTGGTATGCTACTTGAGGAATGTTTTCCAAAGACCAGGACGAGATTTTCCCCACATTCCCAGAAAGGGATCAATGTTCTCGAGACGAGGAACATGCCATTGTACCATGCCCAGGTGACAGCCCTTGTCGTGCCGGTCGCCCTTGTTCCTCGCTGCTGTTGCTGTGATTTGCATGGTGGGTCACGGGAATGATTGGATAAGGTGGCTGTTTTTTTTGTCTTTGCCTGTTTTCCTTTTTCCTTTTTTTAACCATTTAATCCGGTTCCATGACTTCTAACAGACATCCAAAACACGGGTAAATGATAGCTTCTATTCGAGAAGGCGTGTGCAAAATCACAGAGTTAAAAAAAGAGGGCAAAGGCACCACTGAACTCCTGAATATGGGCAAATCATCAATATCCCTAGAACGAGTAGCTAGTTTACTTTCATTGGTTTAGCATGTTCTGGTGAAATTATCTGTTATGCAATGGGAATTATTGGATTTGCATTCAATTACACATGGAAGTCTTTAGCCTACTTTTCCCTTAGTTTGAGGAAACTGTAGGTTCCATTATGGGCTATACTGCCATAGCTAAATTCCAGTTGATTATTAGTTACATGCACTGAAATCACATTAAGATGTCAATTTCTGTGAAAGCATGCCATTGATCTGTTTTTAGAACTGTACTCATGATACTAGTTGAAATCGCATTGTTTCGAGTTATTTTTGAAGAAAGAAAATTCTTTACTGTTAAATGGTTGACATGCCAAGATGTTATGTTTATATTTGAAGAAAGAAAAATCTTTACTGTTAAATGGTTGACATGCCAAGATGTTATGTTTATATGAATACATAGATTAGTCCATTACCAGCGAACTACTTACTAATATGTAGCAAAAACTTCTATCATCAATCTATCTAAAAGGTTGCCATTGTGGGTTCTATGCATGCTGGGTTGAGTAGGAACTAGGAAGATCCTTTGTCACAACCAATGGATGGTGAATTCTGTGTGTGTGTGTTGTGTGCTTATTCTTCTGATGATTTATTCTCCTTGTATGTTACGGGCGCATCTGTTTATTTAACTAGCAGTGTTCGTGTGTGTGAGAGTGTTGTATGGACCCCCATTTTTCTTAATATAATGATATGCAGCTCTCTTGCATATCCAACAAAAAAAGATGGTTAGTTCCTTTGTCATTACTTAAGGTAAACATGAATTGGAATGTAGTTTGCTTGTGATGATTGACATTTTTCTACATCCTATTTACCCTCGATCTATTAATGGAAAGGTATGCAGTTCTCTTATGTATTGTTATAAATGAAGACTGATTTGTAAAGAGCGTTGCTATACAAACAACTCATTTGTACAGTTGCGTTATAACCAGGAAATCAAATGGTCTACATCACTTGGGTGGTGGTTCACTTGTTAAACTGAATGATTTAGATTACCCGGTGGTGACACTACTGTATAAATTGATTGTGTTCAAGGTTTTAAATCTTCCACTGTAGCTGTTGCTATCTCTAGATATAACTCTTGGTTAAGGGTTAAGATATTTGCTCCTATTTACAATTTAGCCGGTATAGCCAGATTTAGCATGCTATTAGCTGTTTGAGGAGGGAGATCACTAAATGTCTTATGCTGCTATTTAGAATATTATGTTTTCACATTTGTAAATTGATTGTACGCCCTTTTTTTTATCATGTTGGATTCAGTTTGCTAAAGTAGAATTTCTCAGTACCCAAGTCCTTGGGCCAATTTTGGACCCTAACCTTTTTTGAGACAAAAGAAGAATTATATTAGATTATAGTACTATTCATTTGAACTTATCAGGATGACTTATCAGGCTTAGTATAATGTTTTTCTTTTACAACAAAACATCAGTCGGTTTATCAGTCGCAGAAACCATCAGCCGAACATGACGAATAGGTGAGTACATCATCATACAAGCACTCTGTAATATATTACGTATATCTAGAAACTGATCTCCATCTATATTTCAAATCCAAATCCAAATATGTATTGTCTCTTTGTATAGATGCCTGCACAGACAAACACTTAACAAAAGACTTGAGAACACAACCAACGGATGATGGCCAACATTTTTGCAGGTGGAGATGAGAAACTTTTTCTTCCTTGTGTCTCTCCTTTCTGTCATCAAAGAATAAGAAAGATTGGTATAAAACTTATTCTCTTTATTAGTCCTAGTCCTTCATTGTGATTAGATCTAATAAAAAAACGGAGAAGAGACCGAAAAAAATTGTTTCATGTTGGCGACATTATCTTCGCCTTGGTGTCCTGTTTGCTTTTTTTTTTTGCGACTTTTGGTGTCCCATCATAGTTGTCGTCCTCGTCCTCATCTTCAATAGAGACAATGAATCTTCTCTGAAGAAATAAGAGATAATAAATCCCCAAAATAAAAAAAAATAGCATGGAGAGACTATAACCCTAAATAACTTAATCTATTAGAAACTAGTGAACATGCACGTGCGACACGTACGTGTTTATGGTATTAGTATTACAAGTAACATCCTATTATTATAAGGAAAAATTGAGGTTGTAGAATGTATCGCAATATTTTAGAACTCAAAGTGTAATGGGAAATCAAGCATAATTACATGGAAGAAATCTACAGGAGTCACCAGATCAAACGCCATCATCTTAACGATGTAGTGGTGGTTCAGGCTAGCTATTTTTTCGGTGTCTTGAAGAGTTTATTTTTCTATTATACAAGCTATCAAACTATGAACATTAACAGAAATGTATTTGTAGGAGAAGATTCATTCAATTTAGGAACATTCATCGTCCACAACGAAGAAGGGTCAAACTGGAACATACATAAAATTCAGTTTTAACTCACCCACCGGAACATTCCTTCTCTAGCAAAGATCTACTATTATTGCAAAGATTAAATATGAGCAATCAATCATGAATTCCTTCTCTAGCAGAGATTTGAACTGGGTACATTTGTTAACAAACACAAGGACATAGTTTCAACTCATCACATGTTTTTGGTAAGTTAATAATTAGATAGAAAAATAAGATTGCACTACCATGTAACATAGTATTTGAAACCTTTTCATCAAGTGAGGAAACAAATTTGATGATCATTGAGCTTGTTGTGGCATCTTTATTTTCAACCAAAATATCACATTCGATCTATGTGCCACAATCTATAACCTTCAGTATAGGCACCCTAGCACTTAGCATAGGTAAAACCCCATAGGAAACTCCATCCCTGTATGGATCAGAAAAGAAAAGGTTTAATATATTTACGAATATCAATGGGCATGCAATGAATATCTGATAATATTCTGTCTAGGGAAATACTTACTATGACGAGAATATAGAACCTTCGAATATTTGCTGATAACAGAGATCATTAGCTTGCGATTGTGAGTATATCACTCATTAGTATTAGCACTGAAATTGATAGAGAGGCCCTGGTCATTACGAGGAGTAAATAAATCCATCATGAATGATCCAAAAGGTTCCACAACCGGAGACCCACTGCTGCTACCTGATATTAGAGTTCAATAAATATCTAATCAACATGTAAGAGGCAAAGTTGACATCAGATCACAAATGGCAGCAGTATTCAGTATGGATTTCAGTGTGTTGCTTCCAATTAAAATGAAACACAGCTAGCTTTGATTAGGATCTTCGATAATAAAAATAATAGCTCACAGTTAACAAATTCGGAGCCAATTAGTACAGAATACAAGAGGAGCACCTGACAAGAAGGCGTGGTAGTGGTGCACGAATTATAAATGGAGGTGGCTATATATATATATATAGCGGAAGCCAAACCCATCCAATATACAGAGACATGAGACATTACATCTGGCACTTTTGGTAAATAGCTCAATGAACTCACTTACGCAAGTTGTTAGGTCTGGGTACAACAAGTTTCAGGTTCGACACGGCTGCATGAACCGTATGCCCTTGCCCTGCCTGATGTTCAGCTATGCCTCCAGAGCTTACAGAATGAACACATCACATTGCTCACCGGATTGTACTTGAAGACGTACTCTGTCTCCTGCACAAGCAGGATCACCATGAGCCACACGAACATTCAATTAAATGCAGAGCAGGAAGCATATTGTAGCCAAGGAGTAAAATTAAATATACATGTATTGAACTGGAACAGAATATAACAGTGCTACAGACCAGTTATTTGTTTGTAGATGGATACAAAAAATATATGGATGTGATGGCATTGATCATGACATTAATGGATAGAGGCTCTTTGGATAGGAAAAACAAATTCACTGAGTAGGTTTGAGTATCACCTTTATATCTATACTATAAAAGATGTCACCCTGTTACTGTTATCAGCTTATGAAATTGACACCCCTGGAAATAGACAGTGTTTGGATGCACACTTAAAACAAGTACAAAATGATAAGTTGAGCTAATCAAATTATTGCTTGGCTATACCATCCTCAATATCTATCTAAAATAATAAACTGAAACGCACATAAATTTCTCATTGCAGTGTTAATATATTACACATCTTTTGGACCAAAATCAAATTTTCTTTGTAATTTGTACAAACAAAATCCATGAAACAATCAAATCTAGCGGATTATGTAAAAAAATCTAGTTGACCGATCTGTAACAGCATCCATGTAAGCAGCACCGATATCAGTTCTCTATCTCCACATAAAAGGAAAATTAATAGAAAAAAATTCACGGGAACTCTACCAACGAAGATGTCAAAATCAATTGGTACACATCGCTTGCTGCCATCATGGCTCATCGGTGTGATGGGAGATATGGCCTGTGAGCTAGGTGCCAAGATCGATCCATTGCATACATGGAAAGGTCGAACACTGATGTTCTTGCAAGGATCCTGTCGTCGCGCCCCACGCATCCTCCACACATCTCGGGTAACGTCCCGGGGTCGTCTCGCGGAAGTGGGAGCGTCGTTGCTGGTGGGTGAGGAAGGGAGTTTAGCCGCCTGTTCGTGGGGGAGGACATCGCGTGCAGGACTGCAAGACATAGCAGCTAGGAGGGGGCAGGGACACATCGGGCGTGCGTGGTGGGGAAGACGGCGGTGCATTGGAGGTGGGGGTTGGTGCGACCTTGCGAACGGACGGTTGGGGATTTGGATCGTGGAGGCGAGGGGACTGAGCGGAACCGGATGGGGACACACGAGGAGGTGGCGGCATAAAGGGCGGAGGGACGCGGCCGCTGAGCGGGTAAGAAAGTTTTGCGGTGAAAAAAAAAAACGAGGCCATGCAGACGCAAGCAACGTGAAAGAGAGGAAACACGCTGTATATATGTGTCATTGATGCTAGACCCACCAGTCATATTGTTATCTAGCGTTAGATGGAGAATCAAAACTAATCCAAGGGAGAAGATCGGGTAGAAAAATTTAGGTAATAACTATTTTACAATTCTTTCGCTATTTTATAGTATAGATTATAAAACTTATTAAGGATCTGTTTGGGACTGCTCCATAAACTCTGCTCTGCAAACTCCACTGTGGAGCAGCTCTACAAAAAATTGGAATTTATGGAATACCTTTTTAGGTGCTCTCACAACTTCACCTTTTTTTTTCTAGAGTTACGTGTATGGAGTTAAAGCCATTTGGCTAAAAAACGTGAAGCGGAGCTGAAAAACGTGGATCGGAGCAGTCCCTCTAAAACGATGAATCCTCACGCGACAGGAGCGCTCGACTTGCTGGGCCCTAACCTTTTGCATCATCAATTGACTAAGTTGAGCTTACATAATAGGCCAACTTCTTATTTGGCCCAATGGTATTTTTTGTATTAATCCTTGGGTTGAGGGCATGGGCTGAGGCTTGGTTGGGCCACTGATCTTCTCTCCTGTGTTGGTTGACTGAGGAGAGAGCCCATGTACACGGTACTTCGAGATCAGCGGGTGGGGAATGCCATTCTTTCTTCCCACAATGTCTTCATCGCTCTTCATTTGTGCATGATCGGTCATTTCAGATCGATGAGTGGGATGGATGCATGATCGGTGGTGGTTGGCGGTTTCACGGGTGGCGAGGCAGCACGCAGCAGCAGTGTTGCAGTAAGGGGTGATTGGAGAAGGGAATCCTGCTTTGTAATTTTTCTGAGATTTATTTGCAAACAGGCCCTTTGTGTGCTCTGCTCTTGTAACTGACAAGTGACAACTACACATTCACTGTTGGTATGCGAATGAAGGAACCAAACATCACAGGGATTTACCTTGAAATGTCAGCTGCATTCATATCCTTCCAACATTTTGATAAAGACTGGCATATACACTACGAAGTCTGTTTTATTTTATTTTTTCACACCCAGGTGCCATGCCAGTATATGCCATCATGCGTCTTCAGTTCGCAGCGTAACAGGTGGCACATTTTGGTCAGTCATACAACAAAGAAATTGGATTCGACTCTGCCGACTCCGATCCTGTGACCGTCAACATTTTGACCCACACCGACTGTATTTCTGATCTATCTACGTGACACATATTCAGGTTTCAGATCCTTTCTTTTGAGAACAGTTTAGCCCATGCTGTTCGCGATTAGTTCAGAATTAACCCCACATTAACTAGAATCGAGAGAACAAATATGCTTTCATGGCTGGCAGACAGTGCGCATGGGTCGGCCGCGCGCGCATGAATGTGAAGTTTTCTTGCCTGGATTCAGTCAAACAAACATTTGGTGTTTGAATTCTACCAGTCAAAGATTCATTCTGCATATATATATATATATATATATATATATATATATATATATATATATATATATATATATATATATATAGACGAGGATATATACCATTTGCTACCCCTGTTTGATATATCCTCACACAAATCTGTGTGCTGAGGAAGTAGTGCTAGAGGAGAAAGAATCAGCTGGGGTTCAGTTCAAGATTCTTGTAGCCGCCTGCCCCACATGGAAAAATAGTAGTGCTACTAATATATGCGCACTGGTGGAATCTTGGGCTCCATCTGGGCTATACACTGTGCACCTGTCGTGCATCCATCCATCCATTAAACCCGGGTCACTTGCACCAGCAGAGTTTGGTTAAGTTTCTTCATGTCACATGGATTTGTTCTGGTCAAAGGGAACAAACATGGCATTGTGATCTTGTGCACAAGATTTGGCAGAGGAATCATTCTCTTTAATATGTTGTGCACCATGCCATACAGTCGTTGAAAAGAAAATAAATTGTTCGACCATGAAAAAATGGCAGTGTGGAAAATGAAAATATATGTTTTTTTTTTGCGAATAATATGTTGATTTCTTTATGTGGTCTTACAACTAGGATAGTGAGGATAGTGAGATTTCATTACCCTCAACTGTATCAGCTGGTTAATTATGTGGTCTTATGACATGACTAATCTGTTCAATGGTTTTTTTTTCTTTGATGAAATGTAGGAAAACCGAGGTTTTTGCCTTATAGAATCTGGCCTAATAATCTGAATGCAGTGAGCAAGCTGTCATGCATGGTGTGTCTGCGAACATGAGGTAATGCACAGAGCACTAAAGAAATGAGTGGCATGAACAGGAAAGCACACTAGCTAGCTGCAGAGGCTGAGTGCCAGGATCTCTCAATTGAATCTCTTATCCTTGTCAAAATCATTTGACAAGGACACAGATGCGTATATATTTGTGTTAGTCTAACCTATGACAGTTTAACCAGTGTTTGTGAGTGGTCCATGTCGTGCCAGAGTTCTGGGCCAGACCGGTTTAGTATGGTTCTAGACACTTTTACTGCAAACATTGCATAAACCTGGGATGTGCCAGCTGATGTCGACTTTGTCAGGAAAAAGCTTGCATTGGGGGCAAAAAATGCAATTGCACAAATTGAAGTGGCCTCACAATCATGGTTTGCCCCTCTTTGGAGACCATGCATATCTTGTCACCATATATTCTTCCACTAGTTGCAGAGACACAGCTTCTTGTCGATCTGAATGTGATAGGTTCTTGACTATTTGAGCCCAAAAACTGTCAGATCGGTGTGGCATGGTGTCTGTTCGGTTTCATTAGCTAGATACTATACAGCAACGTCACCATGGATGTACAATGATATTGCCTGCCCCACTTCCAAATATGCTAAATAGCTATTCTTGTCACATTAGTGGTATTTGGCATCAGTCCCACCTATCTCTCTCTCTATATATCGTCGGTTTGTTTCTCGATTGGTTCATGGATCAATCTTTCGTGCAAGTATGCATCATTCGAATCTTATCTGTTGCCTTCTTGTGTATCCCCGCTAATATAATGGGTAGCTGATGTTATATGGATCTGCCAGTATGTGTCCTAGGATAAAGAGATCCCTTTGAACAATGAGGATCAGCGGTGTAGTGGAGAAGCCAAGCCTCCTCTACTCAGTGGTTAGTGCACGCATTCATTCAGGGACGTCAGATGAGAAACCGATGCTCTAGATTAGCCAGCAATATAATGAGGCTGGTCAGTATCTTGTGGTGCCTGGAATACATTGACATGCTAGCCTCTGGATTGATCTGGACCATCCAAACTATTGCTTGTCATCCATAGAAAGGTGCAATTAAAAGTCATTCGTTGCCGGTACAAAATTCAAGCACAATCTACTGATAGATTTGGGTCTCTGCATAGTTTCAGTGTTCATCTTCGCTTAGCACTAGGTGTGGACTTTAGAGCCTGAAAACGATGCAAATTGCAATTCATTTTTGCTCATAGATCTGGTGTTGGATTTTTCATCCTTTGTTACCCTCAGATACATCTACTTACTTCTGAACCTCATTGCGTTTGTAGTACAGGACAGCTTGTACATTTCCCAAGTAGGGAAAGAGGGAATGCACCAAGCACATGAGAATCCTGTCAATTTCATTGACCAACTTAAAACAAACACTTATCTAAAATCAAAGATCACATATAACCACAAGAATGGTGATTATCCAGAATGAAATAATATAACTCATATGTGTCTGCGTACAAAAGTAAGCGTGCCTATAATATAATCGTCTCATGTTACCATGTGATAGATGCACCTAATGCACCTAATGCACCTATAGGAGCAGTTGATGCCATGCCACAAACTGAATGAAGTATAGAAATGCCAAGTTTCAGTACAATATGTATTAATTTGCACAATTACCAAAACATTGTTATCCTTCTATCTTCTGAAAAAAATTCTGTTGCTGGACATTACAGCATGTATGCTTAGGCCAGAAGCATTCAGAATATGACCACTATGTAACTATCAATATGCATTGTAGCATGTTTGTGTAGAGAAAAACAAACAAAAGAAGAGGCAGGGCTCAGGTTTTCTATCTTTGTCCACAGTATAGATATTTTATAAGTGATATAGTTAATTCTGGGAAAATAATATGATGATTTGTTTACTTGGCACTTGAGTGGTTGTAGCTCATGGGTCATGCATGCATGAGGCTGCCACATGAGAAACCTGACACTGCATGCATCCTCTCCGCCGTCTGACTGAGATTCTGAGCCTCATATATTACTGCAATAAACAAAAAGGTCGCCTAGCATAACTGAACTAAATTTGTGTCAGACCCTAAAATAATTCAAGAATCTTCTAAGCACACAGTGGTTCAAACTGATAAATAAGGGGGAGAAATACCTACAGAACAATCAGGCATACATTTATATAGTGTAGCAACCACATGGTAGTTAAACCGTTACAACCGACCAAGGAGAAAACAGTTGGTGATCAGGTCAAAACTCCTTGGGAATGGGACAAGTTTCAGTCAAGCTTCTTTTTTTTTGTTGAGAAAAATGATATTTTGTTCGGGCGAATAGTGAAACCAATCAAAGGGTGACTACTTGAGCACTAAGTCTCTTAAAAGTAGCAATGTTGATCTCCTTCGCGCGGGATGCTCCGTCAGTAAGTTGGTCCAAAAATAACCTACAATTAAAAGATAATCTTTTTTTTATATCAAAAGTCACATCATTTTTACAAAGCCAAACAGACCAAACATTTGTACTTACGCCCACACAAATTTGGGATCCCATACATACCAACTTTACTTGTTGAAAGCACACCCCAATAAATTAGCTACATCTTTGGGGGCTACAAACCAAATACTACCATTGCAAAGACACTTCAAACAAATCTTACACCATGAATGTCCAACAAATAAGTGTGGAATGATTCCCTATTGTCACAAAAATTATGCACATTCAATTATTTTCTACAAACTAAGGCACCAAAACAAGAAACCACACCCACATATGGGATTTTTATATACATCTTGAATAGTGTAATATGCAGGATAGTAGTATATATTATACACCATGAGTAAGGATGGCAACGGGTCGGGTTCGGATCGGATGGAGTCTCCGTGCACCCAAAACCGAAACCCGAAGTTGAAAACCGAAACCAAAACCGATTCGGGTGGAAATTCATCACCAAAACCAAACCCGCGGATACCCAAAACCCGAATGGATACCCGAAACCCGCAGATATATATACACATTTCACATGTATAAACAAGAGACAACAAATAATAAATATTTTCATAAGTTAACTTTGAATAAATTTAATAATCTAAGTAAACAAATTATTATTAGCATATTATAAAATATGAATTTTAATTCCAAATGATTTATTTTGGATATCTATTGGATATCCACGGGTGGAAAACCAAACCCGAAACCGAACCCAAAAACCGTGGGCGAAAAACTACCACCAAAACCAAAACCAAAACCGCTGAAAACCCGCGGATATCCGAACCAAAACCGACCCGTTGCCATCCTTAACCATGAGTAGTATGAAGTGCCTGGGGGAGGCTCTACTTAGGTGTTGGGGTTTTGGTGCTTGTGAACTGCGTGAATGTGCTTCGAATGAAATGCTTCTTGGGATTCTGTGATGCCATGTGCTCACCAAGATGTACCGTGGGCGTTGTTCTCGAACGGCTGTCTTCTTTAATTTTCCTAAGAGAGAGGAGCTTCAACTGCCGGGTGCTGCACCTCGTTACCTGTAATCCCCATCTGTTTCAATATGTAACAATGTGTATTAGAAATCTAGCTAGGAGCATATGCAAACGAGATGAAATACAAAATTCCAGTTTCAAATTGATGAAGAAGAGACGAGTCAATTTAGCATATATAAACGGGGTGGGTTTGTGCTTTAGTATCAATATAAGCAAGGCTGTCTTTGGTTTAAAATAACGGGGTGGATTTATGCTTTCAATATAAGCAGGATAAATGTCTTTGGTCTAAGACAACATGTTAGATTTTGACATTTTCAACATTTTGAAAATTGTCATTTTTTTTAATAAAAAATGGCTTATGTGGAGACTCAAAATCAATGACATATAGAGTGTTTCTTTTGTATTTTTCTCTTGAATAAGTTTTTGGGCCTTGGCAAATGTCTTGTAAGTTTTATGTTCTATTTTAGTCTAATACATAGATCCCATGTTTTGTTCTTTTTAATACTTCAATGATTTCAAAGATTTACTTTTATTTTTTTGCAGTATTACCCTAAACACTAAGTGATAAATAGTCAGTCAGTTTAGACCATTTAGACAGTGTTTAAGTAGAGTTAAATGGTCTAAACGGTTTTGTATAGTAACACTAAAATATATACTTTTATATATGTAGAAGTCAAATATGCTTGAAAGTATATATATTTATGCATGTAAAAATTAAGTAATCTATCAAATATTTTTTTTCAAAAAAATAAACTCTACCACATCTCATATTCCAATGTGGTAGTTGTACTCCACTAGTTGATTAAATGGTAAATTAAATGGCTATTTAGCTCATTTAATCATGTTCAACTCAGCTATGTTTAGACCACTACATGAAATCGCCGAGTTACCGAGTGCTAGGGGCACTCGGCAACTAGCCTTTTGCACTTGGCAAATGGTTTGCCGAGTGCCGCACTCGGCAACTAGTATTCGGCAAACAACGAGTCAGCAACTAATTTAGTTACCGAGTGTCAGATTTCGGGCACTCGGTAATTAATTTGTCGAGTGTTATTTTTTTTGCCGAGTGCTAGGTCAAGCACTAGGCAAAAAAAATTGGGCCGTCAACCTTGACGGATTAGTTGCCGAGTACCAGGTGGCTGGCACTCGACAACTAAATTTTTTTATTTTTTCTACCAAAATTTAGTTGCCGAGTGCCAGCCACGTGGCACTTGGCAAATAAATTTTTTTATTAATAATTATTTGCTGAGTACAATTACCATTGCAGTCGGCAACTCTGAGAAATTAATATTTTTAGGCTCTTTGTTTCCCAGAGTTGCCGAGTGCAACGACAACTAAATTAGTTGCCTAGTGTGGCACTTGGCAAATAAAAACAATTGCTATTTTTTTTTGTTTTTTTGATTTCCGACAATACAATGACAAAAATAGACAGATATATATCACATTCACCATTCAAATCATATATATATATCACATCCACCATTTAAATCACATATATATCGCATCCACCATTCAAATCACCTATATATCCTCACATCCATCATTCACAATCTATCATATGCATATAGTATCACAAACATCCATCACAAACGTCCATAAGTCCATAATACATCACATACACATATAGAGTCCATAGATCCATCACATAGAGTCCATATTCCATCACATAGCTATGAATATGTCACAAGTCTAAGTCTAATACAAGTCTAAGTCTAATACAAGTCAGAGGGATATGAAAATAGACAAAGAACAAGTACCTACTGCCATCCTGACCCGCCGGGTCGTGAAGAAGAGCCATCTGGCAACCCGGCCTGTGGAGGAGTGTCAGTTGGCAACCCCTGCTATGGAGAAGGACCACCGCCTTGAACCGTCGGGTTCGAACTCATAGACACTTGCTGCACAAAGAAGAAGTCAATTAATGAGTACATACAGAAAATTCGCATAAGCTAAAGCAAGAAACCACCAAACATACTAACTGGAGTCCCAAAAACAATAGGTTGTGGAGGAGGAGCCACAACCACAACTGGGCGGAGAAGCGACTCGGGCACGACCACACCTGGGATTGCACTAAGGCTGGCCATGAAGCTGAACATGTCCCGCAACCTCTGCTCCTCGGCCGCCCTCTGAGCTTGTACAGCCTCCCTCTCCAACCGCTGAGCCTCCAGCACCGCCTCCTGCGCCGCCTCCAACCTCCGCATGTTGGCCTGCAACAGGCCATCCACAATGTTTAAACAATGCAAATGCAAGTTAGATATGTAAAAGTAATGAACGAGTACTAACCGCGAGATCCGAGATCTGCTGCTGCGAGCTCAGCTGCCGAGGGCGTATGGGGAGGGACGAGCTTTTGCTCCTTGCTCGAATGTCCGCAAGGTTGGGAACAGAGGCGGAGTCGAGCGTGCTATTCGCCATCCAGTAGCGGCTGTGCTACTTCCCTCCTCCTAGCCTCATCACGATCTTTGCGTCCAGGGGCTCGGTGGTCGGATCGAAGTCCTCCCCATGGCACTGGCGAGCCGCCGAGATGTACTCGGTAATCTTGTTGTGGGCGCTAGGGTTGGTGTATAGCTCGGGCCCGTGCGCTGGGTTGTAGGTGTTCGCGGGGTCCGTCGCCTTGCCCTTGTGTGCCAGGCTGAATGCCATGAAGTCGTTGCACTCCTGGCCTTGGTGCGACCCGGACTGCGAGGAAAACGTAAAGATGATTAGAAGTAATGAGAATTAAGAGTTATAATAAAAAATAAAGATGAAAACACAAAGAAGATTACCCAACTCGAAGCGTACTGGGAGAGGCTCTGGTTGCCCTGGTGGTGTGGGGTCCCAGTCATCTGCAGGCGGCATTCACGGCGGATCTGACTCTTCTCCATCCACTCGGGCGAGAGCCACCTATCCACAATACCATCCCAGCAAAGGGGGTGTCGGGCGCACCAATCAGGACATCGCTGCATGTCATCAAGTTATTGAAACGTCAGAAGATATCAATCATGTAGGGTGGTAGTATTGATGTTTCATACTTACCAACTGGTACTGCTCCCTGGTGAGCGTCATGGTCCTGGCCTGGCTCTTCGGCACTTTCTCGCCAAGGACGTCGGCGTGGTGGTTGATAATGCACTGGAGCCGCGTCTCGTGGTACAGGTGCGAGAGTCGAGCCTTGCAGACCTTGTCCTGCACTTGTGACGCCTTGTCCTCATGCCCTGGCTCGCACGTGTAGAAGTTCTGCATACAAACATCATGTATCGTTTCATTATATCTATAACGACCAATGAATGTGTAGTTTTGACAAATTTAGTGCGATGAAGACTCACCTAGAACTCGGCCTTGATCCGCCCCGCAACGGATCCGTGGTCGCTGTCCTCAGCGGCGTAGAAGTGGGCCCACGTCCAGGGCGGCGTCGTCACCCCCGTTGAAAGGAAGGTACCGTAGGACCTTCGCGGGGATACCAAGCTGTGACTTCTTGCCATCACTAGGGTCGACCAGATACCTAGAGGATTTGCACTTTGGACAGTGTGTTGCTTTCTCGTGTAGTTTCCTAAATAGGATGCACCCCTTAGGACAAGCATGGATTTGCTCATACGACATCTTAAGTGCACGAAGAAGTTTCTGTGACTCGTACAAGTTCTTCGGCAGAATGTGACCGTCCGGAAGTAGAGATCCAACAATTGCCAACATAGCATCGAAGTTGTCTCAACTCATGCTACACTGCGACTTGAACGCCATCAGGCGTCCCATGGCATCCAGTTGTGAAACCCGTGTCTGTTCGTGAAGGGGTTTTTGTGCCGAAGGCAACATCTCGTAGTACGCCTTTGCGGATTTCTCTGGCTCGTCCTAAAATCCTTCACCGAACCGTGCCTCCTGAAAGTCATCCATCCAGTCTGAGACCCTGGCATCTCCATCAAAAGCCTCGAGATGTGGTCTCACCACCTCCTCTCTAATACGATTGGCTTCACCATGGTAGATCCAGTAGGTATAGTTTGGCGTGAATCCATACAAGATAAGATCTTTTCTCACAACCTTCTTTGCCTTTCTTACACGGTTGTCACATTTGACGCAGGGACACGACATCCGAATGGACCCTTGAGCAGCCTCGCCAAATGAATGCTCCACAAAAGCATTAGTCTTAGTCATCCACTTTGGGGTCATACTAGCGTGGCCCGTGTACATCCAATCACGGTTCTCCATCCTCTAGCATATACATATGTAAGCGAGCAATATAACTAGCAAATGCATCTGCACAGCGTGCCTATTGTCTAATAGGTGAGGATAGGTCCTAATCCCACCCGCGGATGCGTAGATGATGTTAGTTTCCATGCTCCGCTCCGATCCGAGACAGAATTTCGGCATCACCTCCTTGCTGTTCTCCCGATACACGTCCCGAAAGGGAGAGTGTGCATCCGGAGAACAACAGGGAGGTGATGCCAAAAGTCTATCTTAGACCAGAGCGAACCATGGAAACTAACATCATCTACGCATCAACGGGCTGTCCAAAATACGTGGACAATCCGAAACAGATACGGTCACAGATATGCAAAGATTTTACATACCTCCGACCGTATCTCTTTCGAACAGGAGACGCCTAACAGGTTACGTGATCATATAAAACATGCATGAAAAGGAAAGAGGGGGCTATACCTAAGGTACCGGTGAAGAAAGGCTAGCGAGGCGGTGCGGTGACGAGGCAACGTGGTGCAGGCAGACCAGCAACGCCGACGAAGTCGATCAGGGTTGCTGAGTCCCTCCCACGGGTCCTCCTGCAAGAAAACAGTTTGTCAGTGTCAACTGAAAATTTCGACAGCACCTCCTCTGTATGGGGAGGTTACCAAACCTGCAAAAAACATAGGCACGAAGGCCAACAACCACATATGCACAAAATAGTGCCACGAAGGCCAACAACCACATATACACCAAATATGGAACGAAGGCCAACACAACCAGATATAGATACTCTCTAACTACTACTTACTAACACTAACACTACTACTACTACCAACACTAGCACAACCACTACTAACTCCATTAACTACTAAATCCTAACTACTAACTACTAACTACTAACTAGTAACTACTAAGTACTAATACCTTTGCGGCGAGCACGGCAAAAGCAAGAGTCGACGACGATGGCGGGGATGACCATAGTGGCGTGAAGCTTGACGCGACGAGGTCAGCGAGACCTTCACCTCTCCTCCTTCGACTCCTCTCTTCTCCCCTTCTCCTCCTCCTCCTCCTCCTCTCTTCTCCCCTTCTCCTTCCTTCTCCCCTTCCTCCTCCTCCTTCCTTCTCCCCTACCTCCTCCTCTCTTCTCTTCTATCTCCTCCTCCTCTCCCCTGCAGTGAGGTAGGCCCGGGGGGGGGGGAGAGGGGGTGGCTGGGTGGGGGGGGAGGGGGGCCTGCTGGGCGTGGGGGTGGGGGCGGCGGGGCGGGGTGGGGAGCTGGCGTGGCGGCGGGCGTGGCACGGGCAGGGCGGTGGGGCGCGGGGCCCGGGGTGGCGCGGGGCCCAGGGAGGGGCGGGTGCGGGCGGCATGGGCGTTGGCGCGCTGTCGTGGCGGCGGGGCGGTGGCGGATGTGGCGGCGCGGCGGCTCGGGGAGGGAAGGCTGGGAGTGAGAGTGAGAGTGATAGTGGGAACCGCTTGTTGGGCCGGTTCCCCTTATTTTGATTTGGGCCGCTTAGTTGCCGAGTGCCAGAACGCGGGCACTCGACAACTTAATTAAGTTGCCGAGTGCCTAGGGTTAGCACTCGGCAACTAAATTAAGTTGCCGAGTGCCAACCCTAGACACTCAGCAACTTAATTAATTAATTTTTTGTTTTTTTGCTCTCAATTTTTGTGTGTGTTTAGTGAACTATTGTAAACAACATGTTGAAATTTGGAAGCTTTTCATTGCTTTTTGGTATATTTCGTTAGTTTATTTTGTTTTCTTCAATTTTGCTTAGGGTTGACACTCGACAACTTAAATTAAGTTGCCGAGTGCCTAGAGCTGGCACTTGGCAACTAAATTAAGTTGTCGAGTGCCAAACGGCAGGCACTCGGCAACTTAAACGGAGCGAGATGTCGTTAACCCTCGTGGTAAAGTGCCGAGTGTATTTTTTTGCCTAGAGTCGGCACTCGGCAAAAATAATTAAGTTGTCGAGTATTTTTTTTTGCCGAGTACTAGGCACTCGGCATTTAATTAGTTGCCGAGTGTTTTTATTTTGCCGAGTGTGACACTGGACAACTAAATTAGTTGCCGAGTGCTCGATATTTTGCACTCGGCAACTAGGTTAGCACTCGGCAAATCGCCGTTTTCCTGTAGTGGACTGTTAGACAATTTTTAACAGTTTAGAGGGTTTAAGTGGTCCAGCCATTTAATCATCGTTTAGGGTTTAAATAACACAAGCGGCATTCTTTTACTGTTTAAACATTGTTTAAATGGACTAAATAGTAATTTATGCAAACATTGTTTTTGGTAAGTTCTTTGATTTTTGTTATTGACCAAATAAGCTTGTGATCTTTTTTAGGACCATGATGTTTAGTTTTGTTCATTACTACATAAATATCAAATCGCTTGTTTTGTAAACCAATGATGAAAATGGGTGATAATAATAAAGATTACCACCACTGATTGCAAACTAGCGATGGTAATAGATAAAAAAAGTTTAAAAAAGATGATGATGTCTGCACAATCGCCTGTCGTCAAGCTCGCACAAGCCATCTTCTTGTCCAACCACCCTTCTCCTTGCCAGGCGCACCACCCACTGCCACCACAAGTATCATAGAGATGGAGATAGGATGAGAGAGGTCCACGACACCTTGTGAGGAAGGAAGAGAGAGTAAGAGGAGATGAAGAGAAGCGCGTTGCACCTGAACTTTTGTGTGGAGCTGACCAACGACAATTATAGTGGGGCGGCTATTGCACCCTCATTTGTTCACAACCATGGTGCAAGAAGCTCACTGAGCCTCTTAGTTCCCACCCTCATGCCGCCCAGAGCCCAACGACCAGTTCCACACGTCGTTTGGCCTTCTTCAAATCGGTTCAATAAACTAGAGCAGGAAGGCCAACAATTGGAGAAGGTGGCAGTGAAGCTGGGAGGGTCTTGGCCCGAGAAGGGAGACCGAGCTGAGGGGCGGTGGCTGGGGGGGGGGGGGGGGGGAGAGAGAGAGAAAAGGGAAACTAAGGAAGTGAGAACACACAGAGAAGACGGGCAGCGCCTGTGGTGGGCATCGGCTTTTGTTAGAGGAGACAAGAGAGGGACAATTGGGAGTGAGAAAACCCTTTTAATTGCCGTTCTATTAGGCCAGTCTCAGTAGGAGTTTCATCAGACTTTTATTCGTATTAATTGTGTTGCCACATGGATAGTTTTGATGACATGACAATATATTTAAGAAGAGAGAGAAAAAATATATTTTACCTAGATGAAGCTCTCCATTGAGAGTGAGTATTTCATCCAATTTTTATTTTTATTTTTATTTTATATGATATGACAGTCTTGAAAATAATGGTATAAAACTCCCTATTGAGACTGGCCTTAGCCACTGTGCCCATCTACTTGTGGGTGGTGAAAATCTAACACAAGCAGAGGGTTTGACAAAAACTAGCGGTACGAAGGCTATTGCAAAAATGTTTTCTTTCTACAGTAACGATGAACAACAAATATTTGTCATGGTCTTATACGTACAAAACATTTTAAAAGTAAATCGACTTAATAGTTCTTGAGTACCCAATCCGACTATATGCATGTCACATTTTGTCTCTATTTTTGCATGTATGATACTTTTCTTGATAGGACATCCATCGATAGACAAATATTCTGCAAACTATTTTCATTCATATTTCAAATATAGTTGAATCTATAGTACGAGAAGAAAATAAAGAGTTTTGAAACAGAGACTAATAGTGGTAATAATAGCCAGATAAAAAAAAATATAGGCCCATAAGACATACTCCATCCCTCCCTAAATAACTGTTGTCGTTACTGTTCGTGCCACAAGTTTGACTCAATTTATAGAAAATATGTTTAACATTTGTATTTTCAAATATTTTATTATGAAAAATAGATTCAAAGATCTTTCTAATGATACTAATTATATATTATAAATATTTATATAATTTTTAATATATATTTTGTCAAATGTGTTTCTGGGAAGCGTAAATGTCAGTTATTTAGGGAGAGAGAGTATTGGTATACGGATTATTTTAAAAATAATCATAATTGACCACTTGCCCATTAGAATCTAAACCACCGATGGCAACATTCCAAACGATCAAACAGGATATTATGCTAGCTCCTCTTGTACCAACGACTAAAAATCACATAAAGCTGAAATTTTGTAATATTTAAAGATCTGGTGTGTGACCCGAAAATAGATATACAACGCTAATATATGGTCAAGGAGGAGGGGTCTGACCCAAATGCGACCTATTTCAATTCAGATCACAAGTTGGATGCATGCATGATGATAGTGTAGCCGTTGGATATCTTGGTTGTGATCATCACAAAGTTCTCCTGCCATGTTCATGCATGATCACGCAGCAATTCAATTAGCTGGTTGATGACTCAATTATTTGCACTACATACCAATTATTGTGATATATATATATATATATATATGTGTACGTTAGAAGATCACATGGCGGCGTTGATCAACAAGACCGCAACAGGACTAGTTAGTTGCATTGGTTCCATTTTTTTTTCCTTCCCCGGGCTATAGTTGATTCTATAAGAGCTGGTCAGCTAGAGCTACTAGCTTGTGCTCTGCACTTGTATATGACTCGAGAGTCTAGAGACATGTGCCTAGCTCGATGCATATATGGCGATGCGTTGCTTATCTACACTACACACCTCATCATGGATTATAATTAACGATCCTAGAGCATGATATTAAAATAAAATTGGTGATACGAAACTGGGCATAACTTATTTGACTAGTTCGGTTCCTTGTGATGGAACACGAACTGCACGTCTTAATTATCCCTTTCCCATGTCCCTTTTTTATTTGTGTGTCATCTTCATCTTGGTCAACCATGCTTCCTCTGCCTCCACTCCCACTAGTACAGAGAACCTCTATAGAGGCATTTTGTAACCTATTTGTTGCCCTGGGCATTCGGTTCTAACCGAACCAATCGGTTCGGTTCCTCGGTGCCGCGCAAACTTCGGTTCTCACAAAACAAGAACCGTTCGGTTCCTTAAATTTTTCAGAACCGAGCACTTCGGTTATCGGTTCTTTCGGTTCGGTTTCGGTTCCAAACTGAAATAACCGAACTTATTTTTCAGCACAATTTTGTGCCAAGAAAAAAAAAGAAAAAAAGGAAACAATGCTCCTCGCCCCAGCGGATGGGGAGCCTTGCCGGGCGGCAGCTGATGGGAAGCCTGGCTGCTGCCGACCTGCCGTTGTCGTGCGCCCGTGCTGAGGGGAGCTGTGCTGCTGCGCACGACGTCGTAGGGGCCTGCGACCGGGCCGCCATGCGCCATGCCCCAAGGTTGGGCGCCACGCCGATGGGGGACCGGGGGAGTTGGCCAGAGCCGCCGAGGTCGGAAGGAGGAGGAGACACCGGGAGGACTGTCGACTGGAGGAGGAGGGAGGAGAGACTGGGAGCGAGAGCCGAGAGTAGGAGGCGCCGCCCCTGGATTGGGAGCCGGACGGGCGGAGGGAGGACGAGAGGACAGAAGCGGCGGCTGAGTGGGGAGGAGAGACAAGGGGAAACCTAGGGTTTCTCAATATATATACATATACTTGCTTAATGGGCCTGTGCTACATGTGTTATTGGGCCACTTCGGTCTTCTCGGTTAGTTCGGTTAACCGAGGTGGAGAACCGAAATAACCGTAGTTAATTCGGTTCCTTGGAACTGGGAACCGAATTTGGAACCGATTTTTTTGGTTCCGGTTCCCGGTTCTTTCGGTTCGGTTTTCGGTTCTCTGTTTTTTTTGCCCAGGGCTACCTATTTGTACATGCCTTTTTCATTTTTCGTTAGTGGGAGAGGCCAGTGAAAACGACCACTAGTAGAGAATGAACATTCGGTTCACATATTAGTCTTTGTTAGAATTGAGATCGGGACTAATGTGAGTATTAGTCCAGGTTCCAAGTTTCATGGGTTTCAGAGGAGCTTTAGTCGCGGCTGGTAACACTAACCTGGATTAAAGAGCCTATATTATTAGTCCCGGTTGATGTTATGAACTGAGGCTAAAAGCCTTGATCCTTTAGTCCTGATTGGTATAATCAATCCAGACTAAAGGTTCTACCTTTAGGCTCGATTGGTATTACTAACCCCAACTAAAGGTCCCCTTATGAGTTAGTTCAAAAGAAAAACATATCATCCACAGTTAGATGTGTTTTATAGGTATAGGGGTGGTAAGTTATACGCGAGGTAATGCATGAGGTCTTATGTTGAAATCCTGTGAGGCGCAGTGGTAAGAGACTTTATTTTTTAAGCTAGGAGAACGTTTAGTCCTGGTTATGGCAACCGGAACCAAAGGACCATGCCTTTAGTCTCAGACCCTTAGTCCCAGTTTTCCTAGTTGAAAAAATAGGAATAAAGCCAGTTCCAACAGGAACTAAAGCCTACTTATCTACCAGTGGGCATTCTTCACTGGTAGTGGGAGAAGATCCTCATCTCTTCCCTTGCTCCCCCACCACTGGCTCAACCATCAACCCCTGCCTCAAAATAGTTTTAAAGTTTAATTTTGAAACTTGTTTTTTTTTCCTTCAATAAAACTAAATTTTTGTAGTCAAATTTTCAAGTTCATTTTCCATACAATAAAATGCTAGAAATTTCTTCTTTGGTCTCAAATTATGCGTGGCAGATGTGACGAGATTTAAACCATTCAAATTAAATTATATATTTTTTTACCTAAAATCACACTTTCATTGTTCAAATTAAAATTAATTTGAATAAAGCTAGCTATTTTTTAGAAAAATAATAAAAACATTTATTTTATGTAGTGTTTTCTATTCACATCCAAAAATAGAAATTTTGGGATGTGACAATTATGGAAGGCTATAGATGGGATGATACATTGTGAGTGAAAGCCCTAGTATGATTTCGGTAATTGAGTAATAACTAATAAAGTAATGCTTTTCACTTGGAGATGATTAAGCTAGGTCCACAAGATGGAGTTGAGTAAGGCACGGGGCATGGTGGACAAGGTGATGACCACAAGATTCAAGTGCTCAACATGGATGATGGTGTTAGAGAACAAGCAAAAGGGCCCAAAGGCAAATATATACTTGTAGGGCTTTTGATTTTGCTGGCCAAGGTACATTACAATGCACGACTGAATTTAAGATATATAGATGTACTAATAAGTGGGGAAGTGTTAATCTATTATAGTTATCTAGTACCGCTAGATGAGTACTAGCAATACATATGCATTAGATCTAGTGTGTGGTGACAAACAAGTGAGAATAATTTGAAAATGTTCTAAAAATTCTAACTCAATGCTTGAAGGTGTTGTTGTCTAATGAGACACATTTGGAGTTAGTACAATTGAAAAAGGTTTGAGAGCTACACTTGGTGAGCCATTTTTGCACTCATTGGAATTCCCCGTTGTTCACCGGAGTTGGTGCACCGGATATTGGTTGAATCATCTTAGTGCTGAGTTTTAGCACTCACAGGATCTCTATAGTGTCAAACATAGTGTTGCATCATAGAGTTAGCCTAGTGAGGGTTGCATGGGCATCATGAGGTCACTAGATATGTCAGATGGACCCATCGTAGTTTTTTTGGTAGCCGTTGTAGGCTATAGCTATAAGCCAGGTGACGTTAATAGTGTTGGAGTGTTGAACACTCGAGCTTTAGAATAGTCTCATCTAGCATGTTGTTTTATGATGTTAGAACTCACCAAAGCTCTTCGATGTGTGCACTAGAGTGACTCTAGAGAAGAGTTTTTTGGCACTATGTGGGCAATAATGTTCACTAGAACTCTCTCATGCCTTACTAGAGAATTCAATGGAACTTTCAACTACATAATGGCTAGTTTGAAGTTACCACTAATTTGACTGTTGGACAGGTGAAAGCATCTAGGCCACTAGAGTTTGGTGATTAACAACAATGCAAGAGTACTATGACTAACGTGTGTTTTGTAGAGGCAAATTGGTAAGTTAGGTCACAACAATTGATATTGATTGGGCGATTAATGGTATTGTTGACACCGTTTTTCGGCATGTGTCAAATGAGCTAAGACTTGCATTGATCGGTAGCTGTTTTCTATCGGCATCGGCAGGTTATCGGTTAACGTTACCGATGAAAATGAATTCTGCAAATGAATAAGTTTGTTGCCGATAGAAGCTGAACAACAACAGTGGTTGCCAATAAGGGTATTACCGATAAGGATTAATTGGTGAAGACAAGTTACCAGAAGTGCAAAATTGCCGATTGGGAAATATTGCCGATGCCGATGGGCATGGAGTGACAGTGCCGATGAGCATAGGGTAACGTGACGGTTGACGTCAGCAAGGGATTGCCGATGGCAATAGATGGAAGTTGCGGATTGGAGAGTCTTCCGATGGAAAGTTTCATCGAAGAAAAACATAAGGAAACTGGTGATTTCATACCAGTATTGCTATAGAAGTTTGAGTCCGACTCTTTCACGAGTTGTTTATTTCCTTTAAAAATAGAGGTGTCTGTTTAGGAAAATAATGTTGTTATTTGGGTCCGACTCCTGCATGAGTCAGTTATTTCCTTTAAAGTAGGAGTTTGTTTTGGAAAGGTACGAGTCGTGTCTGTTTACAACTCCTATTGCTGGAGTATAAATATGTACCTGGGGGTCGTGACAAACAATCAATCTATCAAACAAATCAATTACTCTTATTTACCTTTACTGCAATTTACCCTTTTATTGCATTAGTATTAGTTTATCTACAAGTTCTTCAAGTCTTGACGGGCTGTATCTCTTCGATCTCCGTCAAAACCTTGCAAGTTCCACGTGGGAGTAATCTGAGCTTTGACATCCGGGCGCATCGCTGTTGTCTCGTTCAGCTCTGCTCTAGTGATCCTGAAACAAGTCTGAGTCTTGGCATCCGGGCATATCACCGTTGTCTTGTTCAGATTTTGTTCTAGTTATCGTCCTTGTCGATTAACTGGTCAAATCGACTGACACACCTTTGGATATCGAATTCGGGTAATAGCCCGAGGTGTTCGCAGATCCTGACGCTTTTTGTGTCAACAGGTATTCATGCCCCCAAGATGGATTTGTTTTGGTTCTCAAAGGATTGGCGACAAGGTTGAAGCATACACTAGGTCTAAGTGTCGATTGGAGTTAGAGAGACACTTAGAGTAGTTTATCACCTTTATTTTCCTTTGGACAGGGGTATGAGATTAGTAGCTTGACCTAGGAATGGTTAGTGATGTAGGTGTGGTGCAGACATGTCAAACCTAGTCCTAGATAGTCTGCACATAGCCTTGAGTGATTTAGAGCAACTTCCATTCAAAAAGTTTTGAAATCTGAAGTGATTGGGAGCCTCAAAAAGGGTCCGGACCAGTTGCCTAGAGTGATCCGAACCAATTTCCATTGGTCCGGTTGCCCAGGGTTTACTCAGAGAGAGTCAGGGAGCTCCAGACTCTAGGTCACTAGGGTCCAGACCAATGGAGGTGGTCCATCGGTGTCTAGAGAGGTTCAGGAACGAGGATTTGGCTCCAGACTACATCTGGACCAAGCATTCGGATCAATGGTGATGGGTCTAGAGAAACATAGAGAGGTTTAGAATGGAGGTTTTGCCTCCGGATAAGCGTCTGGACCAATTGGTACTGGTCTGGAGGTCCGAAGAACAGTGAGGCTACTGTGTGATATGTGTGGTCCAGACCAATGCAAATTGGTCAAGTGGACCTGCACTGGTCCAGTCCATAGGTTCAGAGAAATGAGTTGATGTGAGTAATGGCTAGTTGGATGGTTGGAGGGTATTTATACTTGTCCAACTTGTCCATACTAGCTCTCTTGCCCATTTGTTTAGCTGAGGAAACTTATCAGAATGCAAGGGAGATCAAGAGCCTAGTGAGGTGATTGAGATTTACGAATTCATTTCTTAAGACCTCATTAGCAGATTAGGGAGTGACAAGTGTGCATCCATCTTCCTCATTAGCCAAGAATTGGTCAAGTAAAGGTCTTCTACTTGTTACTCTTGGTGATCGACAACACCTAGACGACTTGGTGGCGATAGGAGGCCTGGTGACCATCTGGAGAAGATTTTAGATGGCCCAACTCCACTTGTGATTGATTGTGGGCGATTCACCCAGCTAGAGCGGCAAAGAATCAGCCCGGAGAGAGCACTTGGTCCTTGCGTGGACCAAGGGGGAGTGATACCCTTGCGTTGGTGCTCGAACGAGGACCTAGGAGGAGTTTTGACTCCTCGATACCTCGGGAAAACATCGACGCATCACTTCCTTCTTCCTTCTCCTTATTCATACTTGTTCTATTCATGATGATGCTTGTTTAGAGTTGCTTCTAGGGTGTTATTGCTTTACTTATTGTCTGGTTACTTGCTTTGCTTAGCTAGATTCACACTTGTAGGCACTAGAGGGTTGGCATTGTTTGTGTTTTAATTTCCGTTTTAGAAATTTAAGAGAAGCCCAATTCACCCCCTCTCTTGGGCATCTTGATCCTTTCAAGAGGACTAGTATGCACTGGTGCTATTCAGTGCATTCAAAAAAGGTGTTGGTAGCTGATAATGACTAGTTTTGTGTGTGGGGTTATAAGTTAGTGGTGTGCTCAGGCATTCTTGGCGATATCCACACACATTAGATCTCATGTAAATTACTCCACTCACATTTGCTCAATTGAGTTTATGATTTGGTGAGATTGGGAGTGATCTGCATTTTCACTAAGAGTTTGTATCTAGTGGAACATGAGGATCATTGTTTCTATAGAATTCTTGTTACACTTGGTGGTTACTCCCACCTAGATGGCTTAGAGAAACAAGGCACCATTGAGCATTGTGTAGTTATTGTGCAGAGATCTAGTGAAGAATTTGTTTAGGGCTTTGTGCCGATTCTTTGTCGAAGATCACGAAGAGGAGTTCCTTGTTGATCGATTGGCTCAAGGCAAGCATCCTTGTTGTGGCCAAGTGTCATGGATTCTTTAGCTTGCATTAGCGCATCGATCCTTAGACCCACCTCAACAAGAGTAGGTTGTTGGCAAGCAATGCAACCCTGTAGAAATACATCGTGTCAACATTGTCTCCTTTGGTTTGCATCCCAACACTTGTGCTCTTTACTTTTGTGCGATCCTTGGCTTGCGTAGTTGCTTGCCTTGTGTAGCTCAGTTAGTTGAGTAGACTTAACTCAATAAGTCTAGGTCCTCTAGTGTGTAGCTTGTTGTTTACTTTGATCAATATTGATGGTAGATAATTATCACTTTTAACCGTCAACCATTTATGAGAAAGGGTATAAAATCAACCATCAACATAGTTTTAGGGGTGAATATGTATTTCTATAGGGTTTTATCTAAAAAGATGCAAAGGAGAACTTAAACACAAGAAGAAAATAGGAATTACATTGTGACCCCAACACAAGAAGGATCTAGAAGGAACCAAAAGCCATGGTGAAGCGGAGGGCGAGGAGCCACCATGTGGGGCTAGCCGGGCCGATCAGCCTGCCTTATGCCTACTTGTTAGTCCGCTTTGGCGAGCGGCCTCCAACGGACCTAGAAAATGCATCCCACTATTGGTGAAGTCGGTTTGATCCAAGGGATCACATTCATCCCCTGGGGTATAAAAGGATTGTCAATGAAATATCACTGGTAGTCCACAGAGGGGTATGCCCACGGTTGTAAAAGATCGGTAAAGGTGCGCGTGACCCGAAATAGATGGTAATACAAGCACCAAGACACGAGATTTTAGATAGGGTTCAAGCCATTAGCGTGACGTAAAACCCTACATCCTATGTTCCGATGGATTGTATTGTTGTGTCATATGATATGACGTACAAGGTGTATGAGACCTATGGGAGATCTATATCTAGCCTATCCTCTTTGGGATCCCTACCCCTCCTTATATATTCTAGAGAGGTAATATTACAAGTAGAATATCCAATTTGGTACTACCTTCTGTAGCCTTATGATGCACGCCGAGCAGCCCCGTGCACCGTATGACTATCTTGTGGGTTGGGCCATCCTAGATGGTAAAGCCCATTTGTATCCGTGAGGATATGGGGGTTTAATTCCCCCACAGTTAGTCCCTGAGCACCTTGCAATCTTCTAGTAACGCCATCTTGAGCTTATCCGAGCAAGCGTCGAGTAGTGAAGTCGGAGGAGTGTAGCAACGATAATCGTATCCGACCAGTCGAGCTGACTAGGTGTGCTCAGATACAACCAAGCATGTCTTGCTAGGAGGATGTAAGTGGCTCAAGTCCAAAATTTAGATACACACGCACCGCAAGGTGAAGTGGGTACACTGTAGTCCCCGAGCCTATTGGAAGATGAAGAATGTATCTTGTAGCAGGGTCAAAAAAATGAAATTGAATCACCACAGATTCCCGAGCGTAGTATACTCATCAAGAACCCCAAAGTGCTGCCCATAATCAGCACCCTGATTTGAACAACATGGGTCAACTTGATGGTACAATAGCTTTGCCGATGCACATCGATCGGTGATGAAGCAAGTCCCCAGCTTAGGAGGCGAGCACTGGCCGACAAAGACCCTAGCAAATGGGGCGAGTCATTGTCAAGGGTGGAGGTGAGTTGTCGATGAGGTCGGTGAGAGTTATGATGAGTCTATGACGAGGGACGGCGAGAGGCATGACGATCCGTTGACATGTTCGGTGATGAGGGACGACGAGGTCAGCAATGAGGGTCAATAAAAGGTGTGACTAGTCATCAATGAGGGTCAACGAGAGTGTTGTAAGTCATCATCGAGGTTAGCGAGAGCCGAGACAAACTGTTTGGTGAGTTCAGCGAGAGCCACGATGGGTCATCGACGAGGGTCGACAAGGTTGGCGACGAGGGTCAACGAGGTCGACGAGAGTTATGACAGGTCAGCAACGAGGTCGGCGACGGGGATCGACGAGGTCGACGAGGGTCGACAAGGTCGACGAAAGTCATGATGAGTTGACGACGAGGGATGACGAGAGGCATGACGAGCCGTTGACGTGTTTGGTGATGAGGGTCGACGAGAGGCGTGACTAGTCGTCGATGCGGGTCGATGAGAACATCGTAAGTCATCGACAAGGTTGGCGAGAGCCATGATGGGTTGGTGACGAGGGTTGACGAGGTTAGCGAGAGTCATGACGGGTCGTCGACCAGTGTCGACGAGGTCGGCGAGAGTCATGATGGGTCGTGGACGAGAGTTGACGAGGTCGGCGAGAGCCGTGAGTCGACGACGAGGCTAGTCCCCAGCTTAGCTGGTGAGCGCTGGTTGGCAACATTGTCTTTGCTTGGTCTTGTTGTGATAGCAGCGGTCGCGGCCGTCATAGCACCGGTCGTGGTTGTAATAGTGCCAACCATCATGGCAATCTTTGCGACACGGCTGACGATCTAGATGGGCGATCTAAATGATATCATCTGACCCAGCTTCCGAGTGTCAATAATAAGCTTGGAGATGAATCCTAGTACCTGCAATAGAAATACATAGAATGGGTAGTACATGGCATACATATGAACTTTGATGAAATTTAGCAATCATGAAATAGCATAGACAACATAATGTTCATTTGTAGTGTTGATGTTTGCTAAATATGAACGCCGTCTGAGTCGTCTGTCTATCATTGAGGCCCCAGCCTCGGCTAGCCTGCAATAGTCCAAAACGCAGAGCATTGGGGCCCATGCACGTGTAGGAAGACAAGCGTCACCGAAGAGCCAGTGCCGACCACCCATGAGACGAAGCGTTGGAGCTTGTGTGCGTGTGTAGGAAGAAGTCAGGGATAGGGCTATCTCTAGAAAGCACGAATGAAGACGTGGCAGGTCAGCAAGCCGATGGCCAAGCCGTTAGTCTGTAATTGAAGATGTAGATGTTCGGCGAGCTGATCGTGATTATAGATAGCATTGTAAAGTTATTAAGCATGAACTGAATGCATCTCATATGTGTTAATCATGAAGAAAATACATCTTAAATGTATGAGACATGTAAAAGACATCTTAAACGTGTAAAGCATGGTATATTCAGAGATATACGGAGATGGCATATCTAGAGATATACATAGATTTGAGAATATGTAGAGAAGTATTAAAGTGTGATTTAGCTTGATTATTATCGACGAGGGTCATGACGAGCCACGACAAGATTGGTGAGAGCCATGATGAGTCCTCGACAAGGGGCGCCACGAGAGCTGCGTCGAGCTGTCGACGTCAAAGGACGAGGAGTGTCGTCAACAAGGACGACGTGAGTCATGGCACGCCATCGACGAGGGACGACGAGGGCCATGAATGAGGTCGACAACGAGAGCCGTCGACGAGGGTCGGAGACGAGGGTCGTTGACGAGGTCGGTGACGAGAGCCGTTGATGAGGGTCAGCAACAAGGGTCATCGACGAGGGTCAGCAATGAGGGCCATCGACGAGGGCCATCAATAAGGTCAACAAGAGTAAACCCATCTAGTTCACCAAGATCAACACACAACCCCTACTTGGCAGCACGCCATTGTCGACAAAATATCACTAGAGTCCATAGCAGGTATGCCCAAGGATGTAAAAGATTGATAAAGGTGCGCGTGACCTGAACTAGATGGTAATACAAGCACCAAGACACAAGATTTTAGATAGGTTCATGCCGTCAACTAGATTGTACTGATATGTCATGTGATATGACGTACAAGGTGTATGAGACATATGAGAGATCTATATCTGGCCTGTCCTCTAGGGTATCCCTACCCCTTCTTATATACTCTAGAGAGGTAGGATTACATGTAGAATATCCGATTTGGTACTATCTTCTATAGCCTTACGGTGCACACCGGGTAGCCTCATGCATAGTATGCCTATCTTGTGGGCTGGGCCATCCTAGACAGTGAGGCCCATGTCTATCCATGAGGGAATGGGGATTTTATTCCCCCACAAGGATCCCTAGATCCCCCTCCATGACAGAACCCTAGAGAATCAGAAACCCTAACAGGCCTAGAAGCCTTATCTCCTCGTTCACGAGAGCTAGGGTTTCCACCAGAGATTAGATTAGAACTCCAATACCTCAAATTTTAAGTATAGGCTAGCTAGCTAGGGTTTTGACCTTTTTGGGGCGGATGGGTATAGGAAAATATCCATTCTATTTTTATCCTATCTATACATTAGGTACTTATTTCTTTGTTGTCCTATAGCCGGATAGGTGGAACTGTTGACTAAATATCGCTGGCAGTCCATCAACGAAGATCCCTACGATGGTAGATGAAAGGTGGACGTGTGCGTGATAAAAAGTAGATGGTACAAGCACTAAGATAAAGATTTTTGACAGGCTGTCTGTGAGACGTAAAACCCTATTCCTTTGTTCTGATGGATTGTATTGATATGTCATGATGAGATGAGATGTGCTGTAATTCTAAGCTAAGGCTAGGGTTTGTATCTCGATGTTGATTGGAGACTAAAGGATCCCAGGCCCTCCTTATATACTCTAGAGGGGTTGGGTTACAAATAATGTCCTATTATGCACTAAAACATCTTCTTGTAGCCTTACAATGCACGTCAAGGAAAGCTGGGCACTGTGGGCTTCATTTGTGGGTTGGACCGCCTCTAACGGTGCGGCCTATGTAGTGCTGCATGGGTACCTGGGGTCGTAACCCCACAGCTAGTCCTCGAGCCTACTAGAAGATGAAGAATGTATCTTGTAGCAAGGTAAAAAATGAATCTGAATCACCGAGGAATCACGAGCATAGTATACTAATCAAAGCCCCCAACATTCTACCTAGAATTAGCACCCTGATCCGAACAACATGGAGCAACCTGATAGCACACCAGACTTAATTAGAGCGAAGCAATGGAGCAAGTCTCCAACTCAGCTGCTGGGTACTGGTCGGCGATCAAGTGAATCCCTAGTTCACTAGGTTGGCATTGGTCAGTGGTCAAGTAAGTCCCTAGCTTAGCTGGCGGGCAATGGTCAGCGATAAAGCGAGTTCCTAGCTTAGCTGGCAAGCACTGGCCAGCGATGAGGCAAGTCCCTAGCTTAGCTGGCGAGCACTAGTCGGTGATGAAACTAGTCCCCAACTTAGGTGGTGGGCATTGGTCAGCGATGAAGTGAGTCCCTAGCTTAGCTGGCGAGCAATAGTCAGTGATGAAGCCAGTCCCTAGCTTAGCTAGCGATACTGGTTGGCGATGAAGCCATTGCCCAGCTTAGCTAGCGAGCACTGGTCGGCGATGGAGCGAGTCCTGAACCTGGTACATGCAATACAAATACATAGAATGAGTAGTATCCGAACACATGGTTGTTATATGCTCATGATGTTCAGTTTTGTGATGGGTGATTGATCAACACTTGGGTGTTTCAGTTTGAGCCGTTATCACTAATCCTTTGCGAAAGCAAATGTGTGCCTATCTATCGGCTTGTGGTGTGCAGGTACTATGCCTAGTGACAGTGGTCAATGGCATGGAGAAGGTCGAGTAGAGGCTTGCCATGCCGATGGACTGAGAGCGGTGAAGGGCGGAAGCGGGGCTCGGACTGAGGGACCATGGGCGCCGGCGGACTAGCTGTGGTGGCTAGTGCCTGGCACCGGCGAGTGCGAGAAGACATGGAGGTAGACTGAGTCGACTGAGTCAAGACGGCGGACTAGTGGGTCGAGCGGAGGCTCTGGGGACTCGGAGTCCGACCGGGCGAGGACAAGGTGGCTCGAGTCGAGCGGTTTGGTGGTTTGGGCCGCAAAACCACCGAAGGACAGTTTCCGAGTTTGAGCCTCAAAACTCGGGGTTCGATAGTTGAGCCGAAAGCTACCGGTGGCGGGTTTCGCGGGTTTGGGCCTCAAAACCCGGGCGGAGCTTCTGAGGACGCGGGGATGGCACCTGGCGGAATCCTGGAGGTTGCGTCGAGGCGATGACAACTCCCGGCAGGAAGCGGGGCCGTCCATTCAAACGAGTGGCTGAGAGTTATCGACTTCGATTACAATGTCTTAGGGCTAGGTAATTCGGTCATGTATCTAGGGGGGTCTTTGGGAAATAGCCAAATCCCTGATAAATAGAGGATGAAGGGGTATCCTTATCCTATCTCTTGAACCCTAATCATTTGCCCCAACTCTCTCTCTCTACCCTCTCTCTAGTTCATGAGATCCCTAGGTTGATTTCACCAACCTCTGTAAAAACTTGAGTTTGTTGCGAGGAATCGGAGGCCGTAACCTCCGTAAGCAATGGTGGGTTCGCTTTCTTGATCGTGTCCCCGTTTTGCTTGTGTTCTTCGCGTTTTGCTTTTTCTCCCTCTTTTTCCCGAGATGATTTCTCTTTGTGGGGAGTAGCTCTTACAAATCCGCTTGAACCAAGTTGTTTGTATTCGTGAGGAGCATCTTTGCACCGAAGGAATTCTCCTCAAACCTCACGAGTGCGTAGATCGGGCGATTTCTTTGCAGCGTTCTTCGTTTTGCTCTCTTCTCCCCCAAATCCGAGTGTTCCCGTTTATCCTCTCCAAATTGAGTGATGATTTCTTCGGGATAGCTCCCCAACTGTACAAGGATCATGCCTACAAAGTTTGGTTGCAGTTGGAGTTCATTTGGTTGAGTTTTGGGAAGTTTTGGCGGAGTGAAATCGGTTTTCGCGGGTTTTCTGCGCTCTGTTCGTGAGTGTCGGACCACTTTGCACAGGCTCCGGACCATAGCCCATTGGTCCGGTGGTCTGCCCAAATTCTAGCAGAACAGCCCCTAGCACCGGACCATACCACCGGACCACTTGCATTAGTCCCGTGGTACCGTCGGACCACTTGTCCGGAGCTCGGGTGCGTACTGTGTTGGCTGATTTTTCCGTCGGACCACCCTCCGGACCATAGCACTGGACCATAGCGAGTGGTCCTGTGGTATGGCCAAATTTCTGTAGGGAAGCACCTAGCTCCGGACATTAGCTTCGGACCATACCACCGGACCATAGCAAGTGGTCTTGTGGTCACTATTGATCGCTGTTTTGGGTATTTCTCACTCGTCCGAACTCCAAATTGAGTTCCATTTGTTGCGTTGGTATCGTAATCACGTAGGGAACTTGTTGAAGCACTTGTGAGACCAGTTCTCATAAGTGTTCTTGGGTGAGCTCTCTTCTCTTCTCCAGAGTTTGAGAGCCTCACTATCGGTGTCTTGTTTTGAGTTTTTAGTTTCTGGAAGATCCGCTGTACCTCTTGGTCATCACCAAAGGTATCCACCCTCTCTAGGGTCGTGATCTTGCTGGTGGAGTAAGTTTTCTTGCTGGGGTTGTTTTTGGAAGAGTGACCCGAATATTTCGAGAGAAATTTGAGGCTCTCATTCACCCCCCTCTGGTCGCCATTCTCGGTCCTTCAATTGGTATCAAAGCCGGTTAAGGATCATTCCACCTTACACGGTTCTTGATCCGCGAAGGAGACATGGAGCGAGGTGTTGGCAAACCTTCGTTTTTCGATGGAACGAACTTCTCCTACTGGAAGGTGCGCATGTCCGCCTATCTACAAGGAGTTGATTCAAACATATGGGAGATCCGTGAGAATGAGGACTATCGTGTTCTTGCGGCTCGTGTTGACCAACTCCAAATCACTCAACACAACACAAACAGTCGAGCACGGAGTATCCTCTTCTCGAGTTTGTCACTTCCTGAGTTTGAGCGAGTCTCGAATCTCACTACGGCGCGAGAGATCTGGCAAACACTTGTGCAATATCATGAGGGCAATCCTCAGATCAAGTTTAGACTCTTCGACACATACCATAGGGAGTACGAGAACTTCGTACAGTTGGCCGGCGAATCTATTGACGGGATGTTCACTCGCTTCCAATCTATCATCAACAAGATGCGTGCTAATCGAGCCAACTTGCCCTATGACGATCATGAGATGGCTATCAAGCTTTTGCATGATCTTGATCGGAGGGTGTGGGAGATGAAGGTGGCTGCCATTCAGGAGTCACCGGGCTATGACGCCCTGACTATGGATGAGCTGTTCAGCAAGCTCAAGTCCTCGGAGATTGACCACCAAACCTGGGCCAAGCTTGAGAACCCGTCAAACCCATCCATGGCGTTGGTTTCCGGCCCCGGCGGTGTGTCTTCTTCTTCCTCTAACCTTTCACACTCTTCGTTCGCTTTGTCTTTGATCTCTGTGACAGAGGAACAAGTGGAGGCGCTTGGAGAAGATGAGCTGGCTTTGGTCATCACTAAGTTCTCACGGTTTCACAACAACCGTTTGAACCGACGACGTGGTGGCACGGCCAAGGGGTGCTACCGTTGCGGTGATGAGGATCACTTCATCGCAAACTGGCCCAAGAAAGATGCGGGTGACTTCACCAAGCGCAAGGATAGGCGCGACAACTGCTTCGAGGACAAGCACAAGGCCAAGGGCGGCTACAACAGGAGATCCTCAAAGAAGGTGATTGACAAGGTGAAGGCCAAGCACCGAGCCTTCCTCGCCTCCCTCAGCGACATCGATGCCTCCTCCGACGGGGCTTCTTCCTCGAGCGATGATGAGTCGAAGGGAAAGGTTGAGGACAAGCTCAACGGCCTCTGCTTCTACGCCGACGCCAAGCACGGTGGCTTTTGCACCATGGCGATTGAAGAAGGCAAGGTCGGCAAGCGCAAGGACGACTCCGACACACCCGAGGTATCACCCACCATCGAATCCTCTCTCTCGAGCTTGAATCTCTGAATGACACCTTGCTTAGTCAGGATGCTTTGCTCAAGTGTGCCGCTTGTGAGAGGAACCATTTTAAGGCAAAGTACCTTAGCACGCTTCATGAGTTAAAGTTTGCTAAGGCACAAGTGGTGGTTACCGAGGAGGTAGAGTGTGATGCTTGTTCCATCCACATGTCTGATCTTGTCACTCTCCAGGACAAGTATGGCACTCTACTTGAGGAGATTAGTGAGCTGAAGGCTAGGCCTAGCTTACTGGGTGTGTGCAAGTCTTGCTTAGGCTTGCATTCTGAGCTGGCAAAGAAGGATGCTAGGATCGCTGTGTTAGAGAAGGTCAGCTCAGATAGCACTAGAGAGTCAGATCACTTTGAGGTTTTGGAGCTTGAGATCGCGTCGTGCAGACACGACAAGATGCGTATCGAGGAAGAAAACACATACCTTCGGTCCATCTTGAGCTGGGTGTCTTGCTGAGAGCCGCAGTTGGGGATGATGCTTAGCCAATGCAAAAGGGCTGGCAGCATGGGAGTAGGCTTTGCTATAGGTGGGAAGGATGATAGCTTGTTCGGTAAGATCGGTGAGTGCAGTGGTTTGAGCGAGAGTGAGAAACCCACCACAACTCCCAAGCTTACCAAGATCACTCCACCTAATCCTACCAACCCCTCTGAGTTTCCTATGAGAGATGGTGTGTTTGGATAGCCACCCAAAACCACTCCACAGAAGCAAGTGTGGATTGACAAACCGAACCATCTTCGCAACCCACTTGACACACTGCCAGACATCTCTAGTGATCCCCTTCCTAAGAAAGCTAGAGCCACCCAACCCAACAAGAGAGTGCCTACCAAGAGTGTGGTGAGGTACCATTGTGAGTATTGTGAGCGGGATGGGCACTTGGCTGAGTTTTGCTATAGGAGGAAGAGAGATGATCGGAGGCAGGTTGAGTTGAACAACCGGGACATGTACCACCCACGAGTTGGGGTGCGTGAACCGGAAGTTCAGAGGCGCACTTCTAGGCCTAGAGGTACAATGCCTCAAGGTGCCAGGCCTGAGGAGGCGAGACCATGCGATGGTCGTGCCCGGCGGGGTTCCGGTCGTGACCCATATGACTACGGGCCTCGTGGCGGTGGCTTTACTCCTCCCTTCGCTAGCGGACCACGTTTTCCCTATCGTGGTGATCGCTATTCCCCCGTGGGGCAGGAGATGTTTGGTTTTTCTCCTAACTCATTCTTTGGGCAAGTGGGACAACACTGGTATCCTTCACAGTTTACTAACCCAAGTGTTGGTCCGTTTGCTCACCCTATGTCTTTTTATTGATGTAGGAAGGAGGACTGGAGGGAGACTTGGCTTGTGGATTCCGGATGCTCACGCCATATGACCGGAAGTGCCAAGTGGTTCTCCAGCCTCGACCCTGTGCGCCACACCGAGTACATCACTTTCGGGGACAAGAGTAAAGGTAAGGTTGTCTCCCGGGGGTCCATCCGAGTCAATTCGTCTTTTGTCCTCAAGGATGTTGCTTTGGTTGCGAATTTGCATTTTAACCTTCTATTGGTTTCGCAACTCCTTGAAGACGGTTTTGAGGTGAGTTTTAAGCCAAACTTGTCTCGGATTCTAGACTCTCGTGGTGAGCTTGTTTGCCGGATTTTACCCTTCGGGAAGGTTTTTCGTGCGGATTTTTCTATCTCTTCCGGACCTTCTCGTTGTCTTCTTGCCGGTTCTTCTTCCGAGCTTTGGAAGTGGCATAGGAGATTGGGACATTTGAGTTTTGACTTGCTCGCAAGGCTTAGCTCAATGGACCTTATCCAAGGATTGCCAAAGCTGAAGTTCAAGAAAGATTTGGTTTGCCATCCTTGCAGACATGGCAAGATGGTTGCCGCTTCCCATCCTCCGGTGTCTTAGATTATGACCAAACAACCCGACGAGCTCTTACACATGGACACAGTTGGTCCAGCTCGGGTTAGGTCGGAGGGAGGGAAGTGGTATGTGGTTGTAGTCGTTGATGACTACTCGAGATACTCTTGGGTGTTTTTTTTGGAGAGTAAGGATGAGGCTTTTATGCATGTGCGTGATCTGATATTGAGATTGCAAAATGAGCTACCTAAGCATGCCATGAGAGCTATTCGCAGTGGCAATGGCACATAATTCAAGAATGCTCAATTTGCATCTCTTTGCTCTTCTTTGGGTTTGGATCACCAATTTTCCTCTCCTTACAATCCCCAGCAGAATGGTGTTGTTGAGCGCAAGAATCGGACCCTTGTTGAGATGGCCAGGACGATGCTCGATGAGCATAGGACTCCTAGGCGGTATTGGGCCGAAGCGATTAATTCTGCTTGCTATGTTTCCAATCGCATTTTTCTCTAGGCTTTCAAGAAGAAGACTTCTTATGAGTTGCAATTTGGGAGACCACCCAAGGTAAGTCACCTACGGTTGTTTGGGTGCAAGTGTTTCATCCTCAAAAAGGGCAGTAAGTTGGACAAATTTGAATCACGGTCTTCTGATGGTATCTTTCTTGGTTATTCTACTCACTCTCGTGCTTATCGTGCTCTTAACCTTGAAACTAACCGAGTGATGGAGACTTGTGAGATTACTTTCGATGAGACTATGCCTTGTAGTTCCACTGCTTTTGAGCTTGCAGGTGATGATGAGGTGAACACCAACATCTTTGTGGAGGAGGAGCAGGACGACGCCGATTGGGGTGATCCCGAGCCGACTCCACCGGCTGCCCCAGTCGACCCTGTGACGTCTACTTCGGCTCATGACCCTGACCCTTCTACTTCTTCAACATGGGGGCCGTTCGAGCAGCTTCCTCAGTCGGTGCCCGTTGCACCTAAGGGAGCTCCAGCTGCTGTCGAGGGGGAGGCGACTTCTTCACGTGTGGCGCCGCTATACATTCAGCATTGCCACCCTCCTCAGACTATGATCGGCGACATCAACGAACATACCACACGCTCCAGGTCGTATCGTATCTCCCACTTTGCTCATTCGGCTTTTGTTGCATCTTTTGAGCCCCGAGATGTTGGACACGCTTTGATGGATCCGGATTGGGTTAATGCCATGCATGAGGAGTTAGAGAACTTTGAGCGAAACCACGTTTGGGTCTTAGTGCCACCACCACCAAGTTGCCACCCTATAGGAACCAAGTGGGTTTTCAAGAACAAACAAAGTGAGGATGGGGTGGTAGTGCGTAACAAGGCTAGGTTGGTAGCGCAAGGTTTTTGTCAAAAGGAGGGAATAGATTATGAGGAAACCTTTGCTCCTGTAGCTCGTTTAGAAGCCATTAGAATCCTTCTAGCTTTTGCGGCTTCTAAGGGTTTTAAACTTTTTCAAATGGATGTTAAAAGTGCTTTCCTAAACGGCTACATAGAGGAGGAAGTGTATATTAGACAACCTCCCGGTTTCGAAAATCCCAAGTTTCCAAACCATGTTTTTAAACTCCACAAAGCCTTGTATGGTTTGAAACAAGCCCCTAGAGAATGGTATGATAGGTTGAAAACATTTTTGCTTGCTAAGGGTTTTAAAATGGGATCGGTAGATAAGACGCTTTTTCTCCTCAAGCAAGGCAAAGACACTCTCCTAGTCCAGATTTATGTGGATGATATCATCTTTGGTGGTTCTTCTCATGCTCTTGTTGCCAAGTTTGCAGATCTTATGAGCAGGGAATTTGAGATGAGCATGATGGGAGAGCTGACCTTCTTTCTCGGGTTGCAAATCAAGCAAACCCGGGAAGGGACGTTTGTGCACCAAGGCAAGTACACGAAGGACATCCTGAAGAAGTTTGACATGGGAGAGGCAAAGCCCCTCTCGACACCCATGTCAATCATGACTGCCTTGGATGCGGACGAGGAAGGAGAGGTGGTGGATCAGACGGAGTACCGAAGCATGATCGGGTCGCTTCTGTACTTGACAGCGACTCGGCCGGACATTCAGTTCGCCGTCTGCTTGTGTGCGCGCTTTCAGGCGTCCCCACGAACTTTGCACAAGCAGGCGGTGAAACGCATCATGAGGTACTTGCGCTTCACTCCCGAATTTGGTCTTTGGTTTTCCGCCTCCTCCTCTCTTGTGCTTTGTGGTTATTCTGATGCCGACTTTGCCGGTTGCCGTCTTGATCGGAAGTCCACTTCTGGGACTTGCCAGTTTCCCGGGTCTTCTCTTGTGTCTTGGTCTTCTCGCAAACAGTCTAGCGTGGCACAGTCGACGTGCGAAGCTGAGTACATTGCCGCGGCTAGCTATTGCTCTCAGTTGCTTTGGATGATTGCAACTTTGAAGGACTTTGGTCTTGAGCTTACTAAAGTGCATCTGCTGTGTGATAGCACGAGTGCCATTAGTGTGGCCAAAAACCCTGTGCTCCATTCTAAGACCAAGCACATTGATGTTCGATTTCATTTTCTGAGAGACCACTATGAGAAGGGCGGCATTGACTTCCGGCATGTCGAGACCCAAAACCAGCTTGCGGATATTCTCACAAAACCTCTCGATCAAGCTGCGTTTTCTCGTCTTCGGGGCGAGTTGGGTGTTTGCTTTCCTTTTTAGAGGAGGAAAGCTTTGTGTATAATAGTTCTTTTGGTTCTTATTTGCCTTTTCTTTCTCTTTCCTTCTATTGGTGTCTTTTTAGTTGTTAATTGGTGTCATTGTATTTTGCATCTCATTTGCTTTTGTGACTTAGTTCATTTTAAGCTTCATACCTATAGCCGATATAATGAATCTATGCTCTGTTTGAGGTGCTTTATGTGTCTATGGTGTTGCTTAACTTAGACTCTCTTTGATCTCTTGATATGCAATAGAGCTAAGTTAGCAAAGTTTTAAAACTGAATTTAATTCCCCATGTCACCTCTGAAATGGCACTAGCATGTGTAGGCTTTTGAAGATCCTTCTTGGCTGCCTTATATATAGCTTGTAACTATGTCTCTTCATTGTTTCATTCACTTCCATTGAGCACCATGCTTAAAATTGATCTAAAATGAAATTGCTCTCTGTTTTGTGAATTGGAAAGATCGAGTTGGGTTTGCATTGTGAGCACTTCACCGTGTGTTCAAGACTGCTTCCCATATGGGTTCATACTTGAGCGGTGTCGTGTATGACCAAAACCAGTGTGTTAAGTCCTTTGACTTCGCCCGGTTGGTAAGCAGTGGCATCACTTTTCTTACAACCCTCGCATACAACTTAAATGTGCCTAAAACTGAATTTTGACTGCGAAACTCTGAAATTTGAAAAAATCTTTCAGTTGGGTCATTGGATTGTTGTAGGAACTTTGCTAGGGATAGTTTTACTTGCTATACATGAGATTGCTTTGAGATAGATCCTATCTTGTTTGCCATGTCTAGTTGTCTCTAGGAGGTGATACCATTCCTTGCTGACACATGTAATCTTCTCTATTTTAGCTTCTAAAGTGATCTTTAGCTCAACCTGAATCTTTGTTGGGCACATAGAGCTTTTCCTATTCTCACAGGATCACATCACTTAGAGCATCTATTCATTGCCTTGGCTCTAAGTATGAATCTTTTGCACTCTTTTTGCTTTTAATGGCATTTGTGGCTGGTTCTTGAGTTTTGAGCTTTGATGAGATTCATGTGTCAACAAGGGGGAGAGATGTGCATTTCACTCCATCTACACTTAAGGGGGAGAGTTGTGCATTGTGGGAAGAAATCATGGGGGAGAGATATGTGTTCAAGGGGAAAATGTGACTCTTTTCACCTTTTCTTGGTATCTTGTGTATGCTTTCGCCCAGGGGGAGCTTTTGCTAGATGTGTTGAGCCTTTGCCTCCTATGGAGGGTCTAGCTTGTGTTTTGGCTCCGATAGGTTTCAATTGGCTTCTTGAGCTTTATGCGCTTCAATTGGTATCTTTGAGCTTCTCTTGTTGCTTCTTTTGGTATTATGAGTTTTGAGAGCTGTGATTAGTATCTTGCTTTGCTAGCGGTGTTGAGCCCGTTTTCTGCCTCTTCTTGAGGGCTAGTTTTGTTTTGCTTGGTTGCGTTGAGCCGTTGCCCATGTCTTTGGGAACTAAGTTTTGGATGCGTTTTGCTTCTCTCAAGTGACCCCGTTTTGGCTTTCTTAGCTTTTGGTCATTTGGAGAGCTTTACCTTGTTGGCTCAAATCTGAAATGCACTTGTGTTGACAATGAACTCATCAAGGGGGAGATTGCGAACACATGGTTGTTATATGCTCATGATGTTCAGTTTTGTGATGGGTGATTGATCAACACTTGGGTGTTTCAGTTTGAGCCGTTATCACTAATCCTTTGCGAAAGCAAATGTGTTCCTGTCTATCGGCTTGTGGTGTGCAGGTACTATGCCTAGTGACAGTGGTCAATGGCATGGAGAAGGTCAAGTAGAGGCTTGACGTGCCGATGGACTAAGAGCGGTGAAGGGCGGAAGCGGGGCTCAGACTGAGGGACCATGGGCGCCGGCGGACTAGCTGTGGTGGCTAGTGCTTGGCACCGGCAAGTGCGAGAAGACATGGAGGTAGACCGAGTCGACCGAGTCAAGACGGCGGACTAGCGGGTCGAGCGGAGGCTCTGGGGACTCGGAGTCCGACCGGGCGAGGACAAGGTGGCTCGAGTCGAGCGGTTTGGTGGTTTGGGCCGCAAAACCACCGGAAGACGGTTTCCGAGTTTGGGCCTCAAAACTCGGGGTTCGGTAGTTGAGCCGAAAGCTACCGGTGGTGGGTTTCGCGGGTTTGGGCCTCAAAACCCGGGCGAAGCTTCTTAGGAAGCGGGGATGGCACTCGGCGGAATCCTGGAGGTTGCGTCGAGGCGACGGTAACTCCCGGCCGGAAGCGGGGCCGTCCATTCAAACGAGTGGCAGAGAGTTATCGACCTTGATTACAATGTCTTAGGGCTAGGTAATTCGGTCATGTATCTAGGGGGGGTCTTTGGGAAATAGCCAAATCCCTGATAAATAGAGGATGAAGGGGTATCCTTATCCTATCTCTTGAAACCTAATCATTTGCCCCAACTCTCTCTCTCTACCCTCTCTCTAGTTCATGAGATCCCTAGGTTGATTTCACCAACCTCTGTAAAAACTTGAGTTTTTTGCGAGGAATCGGAGGCCGTAACCTCCGTAATCCATGGTGGGTTCGCTTTCTTGATCGTGTCCCCGTTTTGCTTGTGTTCTTCGCGTTTTGCTTTTTCTCCCTCTTTTTCCCGAGATGATTTGTCTTTGTGGGGAGTATCTCTTGCAAATCTGCTTGAACCAAGTTGTTCATATTCGTGAGGAGCATCTTTGCACCGAAGGAATTCTCCTCAAACCTCACGAGTGCGTAGATCGGGCGATTTCTTTGCAGCATTCTTCGTTTTGCTCTCTTCTCCCCCAAATCCGAGTGTTCCCGTTTATCCTCTCCAAATTGAGTGATGATTTCTTCGGGATAGCTCCCCAACTGTACAAGGATCATGCCTACAAAGTTTGGTTGCAGTTGGAGTTCATTTGGTTGAGTTTTGGGAAGTTTTGGTGGAGTGAAATCGGTTTTCACGGGTTTTCTGCGCTCTGTTCGTGAGCGTCGGACCAGGCATCGGACCATAGCCCATTGGTCCGGTGGTCTACCCAAATTCCAGCAGAACAGCCCCTAGCACCGGACCATACCACCGGACCACTTGCATTAGTCCTGTGGTACCGTCGGACCACTTGTCCGGAGCTCGGGTGAGTACTGTGTTGGCTGATTTTTCTGTCGGACCACCCTCCGGACCATAGCACCGGACCATAGCGAGTGGTCCTGTGGTATGGCCGAATTTCTAGAGGGAAGCACCTAGTTCTGGACCTTAGCATCGGACCATAGCAAGTGGTCTTGTGGTCACTGTTGATCGCTGTTTTGGGTGTTTCTCACTCGTCCGAACTCCGAATTGAGTTCCGTTTGTTGCGTTGGTATCGTAATCACGTAGGGAACTTGTTGAAGCACTTGTGAGAACAGTTATAATAAGTGTTCTTGGGTGAGCTCTCTTCTCTTCTCCATAGAGTTTGAGAGCCTCACTATCGGTGTCTTGTTTTGAGTTTTTGGTTTCTGGAAGATCCGCTGTACCTCTTGGTCATCACCAAAGGTATCCACCCTCTCTAGGGTCGTGATCTTGCTGGTGGAGTAGGTTTTCTTGCTGGGGGTTGTTTTTGGGAAGAGTGGCCCGAATATTTCGAGAGAAATTTGAGGCTCCCATTCACCCCCCCCTCTGGTCGCCGTTCTCGGTCCTTCATAGTATATGATGTCACTTTCGTTTGGAGTATTGATGTTTTAGAATATGAACTCCGAAGAAATTATACAATAATGATGAAATAGCATAGGCAACATCACATTTGTTTGGAGTATTGTTGTTTTAGAATATGAACAAAGTCTGAGCCGTAAGTCTATCATTGAGCCCCTAGCCCTGGCTATCCTATAGTCCTTAACGTAGAGCGCTGGAGCCCATGCATGTGTAGGAAAACAAGTGTCACCGAGGAGCCGCTATCGACCACCCATGAAACGGAGCGCTGGAGCCCATAGGGAGAAGTCAGGGATAGGGCTATCTCTAGAAAACACGAATGAAGACGTGGCTGGTCGACAAGCCGATAACAATTATGGAGGGCTTCTTAAAGATGTTAAACATGGAGAAAATGCATCTTAAATGTGTTAAACATGGAGAAAATGCATTTTAAAGGTGTAACATGGAGTGATCGGAGATATATAAAGATTTAAGAAAATCTAAAGAAGTATTAAAGAGTGACTTAGCTTGATTATCATCGATGAGAGCCGACGAGGGTCATGGCGAGGTTGACAAGAGCCAAGATGAGTCATTGACGAGGGGAGACAAGAGCTGGGATGAGTCGTCAATGAAGGGTGGCAAGAGCCATGGCGATTCGTTGATGAGGGCCGACGAGAGCTTAGATGAGTCATCAACAAGGTCAGTGAGAGGCGAGATGAGTCATTGACAAGGGCCGACAAGAGCTTAGATGAGTCATTAACAAGGTCGGCGAGAGGTGAGATGAGTCGTCAATGAGGACCGACGAGAACTGAGACGAGTCATCAACAAGGTCGGCTAAGCCAAGACGAGTTGGTGATGAGGGGCAACGAAAGCTAGGGCGAGTCGTCGATAAGGTCGACGAGAGTCATGGCAAGTCATCAACGAGGGCCGACAAGAGCCGAGATGAGCTAACAATGAGGGCCGACAAGATCCATTGTGGTGAGCTAACGATGAGGGCCGATAAGAATCGCAGTGGGTTGTCGATGAGGGTTGACGAGAGCAAACCCATCTAGTTCGCTAGGATCAACATGCACAACCCATACTTGGTGTGCCACTGTCAACTAAATGTCATCGATAGTTCACCGAGGGACATCCTCATGATGGTAGATGAATCGGTGAAGGTGCACGTGATACGAACTAGATGGTAATACAAACACCAATACATAAGATGTTCAGGCCATCAGGGAGACGTAAAACCCTACTTCTGTGTTGTGATGGATTGTACTGATATGTAATGATGAGATGACATGTGCTATATTCCTAAGCTAAGATTAGGGTTTATATCTCGATGTGAATTGACCCCAGCCCCTCCTTATATACTCATGAGGGATTAGGTTATAAGGAAAATATCCTATTTGGTACTAAAACATCTTCTTGCAGCCTTGCGATTCACGCCAAGCAAAACCAAGAATCGTGTGCTTCATCTTGTGAGTTGAACACTGCCTCCGACGGTACGACCCATGTAGTGCGTCATGGGTACATATAGGTCATACCCCCACAAGAACCAAAAGAATCATTTAACTTGATGGCTCCTCACTAGTACAGAACACGCCTTTAGTCTCGGTTTCCCAACCAGGAACACGAATGCGGGACTAAAGGTGGCACTCTTTAGTCCCCGGTTCGTAAGAAGAACCGGGACTAAAGGGTACCTTTAGTCCCGGTTCTTCTTACGAACCGGGACTAAAGGTCTGTCTCCGTTTTGTCCTGTTTTTCCTTTTTCCTTTTTGGTTTCTTTTCATTTCATATTAGCTAGGGTTTAGAATATGTTTCCAAGGCACATTCTATGCTGCTATATATATACGCGTATATATTTTGAGCATACGTAAAGGACATAATTATAGTACGAAACTAGAGGTAAATAATACACAATTTATATACACGAGATATATCTTTGATATTGGATAACATCTAATACAAATTAGACTTCATCATCTTGGTTGGGCAAGATTGTTTCTCTTGGATTGTAGTAATGCTCTCCATTGGGTTTTATGACTTCGTCCACAAGAAATCCCGCAATCGTCTCGACAATTGCATTGATCTTGTCTGATTGTAGAACCTTTTCCGCCAACCAATCAGACTTCAGTTTGAATCAAAGTAAAGAAAATGTATTAGTATATATATATATATATGACTAACTACGAATAGGTACCAACAATAGTATAAGAAATCAATTGTGAAACATACCTTAAGCTTCTCTAGTCTAGGTCTACTCGTGCACACCCTGATGAACTCGCAAACATAGTATCCGCACAAATTGTTTCCTGGTTCCTGCCGCAAACACCACTTTACGAGAAAAAGAAACCTCTCGTTATCTAGCGAAGACACACTCACATTATTAAGTTCATGAAAACTATATATATATAGCTAGTAGTACTTACTTGGGTTAACACTACGTTCAGTGGCGCTTTACGATCAGGGCGGTGATCTTGAATGAATTTTGCCCAAACACTAGCATCAAAGTTTTGAAAAAAATAGATTGTTAATTAACCTTCAAGATTTAAGAGAGCAATAAAGAATTTGGTTCGTGACCGATATATTAAATTACCTCTGGATAATGTCTATCATATCTTGATAATCGGCTCGATCTTTTCTCAACGAGTCTAGTATTATTAACCGATTATTGTCTAGATAGATGACCATCAAGATCCAGTGAAAGTTGCATGTTTATAGCATATGAATTCATATAATTCAATAACTATATATGGGTCAAGTAATTAAGGAAAATAAAATGTGCACACTCACTTGAAGTTATACGGGAACACTATCGATTTCTTGTCCTTTTGGTGAACTAAGAACCTCATGAGATTCTTCTCTACTTGAGGTCGCCAATTAGACTGGGGAGTAACTTGGTCTTTGAATACAATGTATGGATCAACAAAACCGATAGTATTGTCCTTTATTTTTCTGAGCTTGTTCATCTCATGTCTACATACATATATAGTGTAAGGATGACTATATATATACAACACATGCAAGTTACTTTAGTAATAATAGAAACAATGCAATCACTTACAGACAAAAGCAGTTGAGGAGAGATTTGTCGAGAGCATCATGGTGGCATAGTTGGTGTAGTTCTGAGAAGTTAATATGTATGAGGTCATCGCCAGGGAAGAAGTGTCATTGTCTGACTCTGAGAAGAAGCCATTGCTCATTCCTTTTACATGCCTCTAAGTACCACTTGTTCAACAGGTACATTTGTGTGCCGTGCTCTCTTTGTGCGGCATCAGGGTTGAAAAGACTCTTTCCATATTTATAAATCTTCCAAGGATCAACTTGTGGGGCAGAGTCAATTTCACCACCATAGAGAATTTGGTTTATGTCAAGGCCAGTTTCGATGTAGAAATTAGCAAGTTGCTCCAAGTTGACCTCTCCAACAACTTGGTTTAAAATGTTCATGTTTGTTCCATACTCATCATGAACAACTAGGTGAGGAATTGGTTGTGCCTGTTCTCCGAGTTGTGGAACATCTTTCCCTGCTTTCTTCTTACTTGTCGATGCCTTACAAGAATCACGCAACTCTTTTTGCTTTTGGTCCACCCTCTTTCTTAGTTCTGCTTGATTTAGGAAGAAGTACGTCTTTAGAAGGTTTCGCCTAGCTTATGCTTCCTTTTTCAAATTTGAAAAGAACTTTGCCATATCTTCTTTAGACTTAGCCATAATTTCTTCATCCGTCTTTTCATAAGGTAGCTTTTGGGGAATAGGCTTTGTTTTTCTACTGGAGGCTGCCCTCTTCGCCGATTGGGATGAAGACTTCGTCGATTGTGACGGGGCAGACCTCTTAGCGGTAGACTTCTTTGTCAACTCAGGCTGAGGTGGTGGAGGGGTTGGAGACCTCCTTGTCGGCATTGGAGACCTCCTTGCCGGTGTGGGAGATCGCCTTGCCGGTGTTGGAGATCGCCTTGGAGACGGCGGCTGCTGCGGCGGTGGCGTTGGAGACCTCCTTGGCGGCGGCGTTGGAGACCTCCTCGGAGCACTATGCTAATCCGAGGACCTGCTGCTATATATATATATATATAACAAAACAATGTATCATACCTCCTTGTGTAGTCAGTATACAAAATTGCACAACACTATCATACGTACCTATGGTGAGGTAGTTTAGGAGGCGATGCCCCGGGAATAACAATGTATCTCTTGCGCCATAGAATAAAAGAATGCTCCGCTTCTCCAAGTGTCTTCTCCCCATCACCTCCTGGAATGTCAAGAACCACTCTGTTGAATCCTTTAAGAACTCTATCCACAAAGACGCTAGCATATTCAGGTGGTATTATTTGACAATGCATTCTTGGTGTTCTAGTTGGGTCAATAGGGGAAACAACACCGAGAGAAACCATAAACATTTATCCAAGGACTTAGCACACAAGTTTTATCCAAGGACTAACTAACCTAGGATATATACATGCATCTAATAACATATACACACACACACACACATGCATTTAGATATTTATTTACATTTCTAACCTCTCCATTTACATATAATTAAACATTTAGATATTTAATTACATTTATATATACACAGACACACAAACATTTAGATATTTAATTATTTATACACACACACACGACACACACGCACTGCGCAACCGTACCGGCGGCGAGGAGGAGGCCGGAGCCGGGGCCGGGGCCGGCGCAGCTGCACGCGGAGGGGCGGCCGGAGACGCCGGAGGCCGCGAGCGGAGAAGCTCTGGCGCGGCTGCGCCACCAGCAGACGCGAGGGCGCACGCGCGCCGCGGCAGAGACGCTTGCGAGAGAGCTGGCGCACGGTGGCCGGAGCGAGAGGGCGCGGCCGGATCGGAGAGACGCTGGAGGCTGCGGAGAAGCTCGCGCGCACGGTAGCGCCGCCGACAGACGTCTTCTGGGCGCGCACGCGACGGTGCAGACGAGGCGCGGGTGTACGTACGGCCGACGCGAGAGGGCAGCGTGAAATCTCGCCGCGAAGGAGGAGGGCGGGGATGGCAGTGGAGACGACGCCGGAGGGCGGGGGTCCGGGCGGCTGAGCTGGGCCGGATCGGAGGAGGGCGCAGGGGCGCCGCCAGCAGAGATGATGGTGGCGGCGAGGAGAGTCTCTGCTGGGAGAGATGAGTCGATCGTGTGAGGACTTAGCGGATCGAGCGGGGCGCATGAACTAGGCATTTATAGGCCCATACCTTTAGCAACCGGGACTAAAGGTCTCTGCATTTTGGTGGCAATTGAAATGCAGACTAAAGGTCCCTTTCTGTTCACTTTCCGTCGGCTTTCAAAGCAAATTTTTGGTTTTTGGATATATTTCATTGTAATTTGATATTTACACTTGTTAATTGAACAATAAATCAAGTATTATGCATAATATTGTTTTGAAAAAACCATTATTTGTTTTTTGCTTTATTCTTTGAAGGAAAAGCCTTAGACTCTAAAATTATTTTGTTTTCCTTTTATTTTGGTCATCGTAATATAACCATTAATCACTAATTGCTTAATGCAAAAATGTTTTTTTTGAATGCAAATCCTTTAAACTATATGTTTTGGACAGGATATTAGTTTTCGCAGTATCGTAGCGTTAAAATTTTGGTTTTTCACCAAATTATTTCCAAAACCGCACGAGGGAATGTAATTAAAACATTATGGAGACAAAAAAATTAATTAAGATAATAATGAGAAAAACCTAGGATCTTATATGGGGAAATTATTTGTTATATATTCTTGCCACAAATAATTTAGGTAGTTTTGACAAAAAAAGATTACACATATTGAGCCATATATTGATCGAGCAATCATACAATATATTAAGTGATGGCAACAACAACCACCTTGTTCCTAATGTATGTCCTTTGGTTATGATCACTACGTAACCATGGAGTGTCCTCATTATTTAGCATGATGTTTGGGTCTTTGTTTACTACAAACGGTTGGAGTTGGTCATCCTTTTCATAATCCTCTGACAAGTCTGTCCTGTCCTCGATTCCCACGATGTTTCTTTTCCTTGAAAGAACAATGTGGCGTTTTGGCTCACTTTTTGAGTTGTCGTTTCTCCCTCTCTTTGGTTTCGTACACATATCCTTTACGTAGAACACCTGATTCACATCCTTGGCTAAGACAAATGGTTCGTCTCTGTACCCAAGATTGTTGAGATCCATAGTTGTCATTCCATAGTCATTGTCAACTGTTACCCCGCCTCCAGTCACCTTCACCCATTGGCACCGAAACAAAGCAACCTTAAAAGTGGGTTCGTAGTCTAGTTCCCATATCTCTATTATGTGGCCATAATATGTTTGCTTATTCCCATTCGGGTCCGTCGCATCAATGCGGACACCACTGTTTTGGTTGGTGCTCTTTTTATCTTGGGTTACTGTATAAAATGTATTCCCATTTATCTCGTACCCTTTGTATGTGACGATATGCCACGATGGTTCCCTGGCCAACAAGTACAATTGCTCATCAAGACTCTCATCACCTTGACATTTTTTCCGTAGCCAACCACCAAAAGTTTGCATGTGCTCACGAGTAATCCAATGTTCAGTTCTCCCTCGAAACTGGGATCTTAGGATGCCCTTGTGTTCCTCGATATACGGATCCACCAAGGAGGAATTTTGTAGAACGGTGTAGTGTGCTTTATTGAAACAATCGTCATCCGCACCGACATATGATTTTTTCCCTAGTGTTCCCTTTCCACTTAGTCTCCCCTCGTATCGCGATTCAGGAACCCCAATCAGGTCAAGGTCTGGAATAAAATCAACACAAAACTCAATAACCTCCTCTGTCCCGTACCCCTTGGCAATACTTCCTTCTAGACGAGCACGATTGTGAACGTATTTCTTCAGGATTCCCATGAACCTCTCAAAGGGAAACATATTGTGTAGAAACACGGGACCAAGAATACTAATCTCCTTGACCAGGTGAACTAGGAGGTGTGTCATGATATTATAGAAGGATGGGGGGAACACCAACTCAAAGCTGACAAGACACTGAACCACATCATTTTGTAGCTTTGCCAGATCTCCTGGATTGATTGTCTTATGAGAAATTGCATTGAGGAATGCACATAGCTTCACAGTGGCTAAACATACATTTGGAGGTAGAATTCCTCTTAATGCAACTGGAAGCAATTGTGTCATAAGCACGTGGCAGTCATGAGACTTTAAGTTTATAAATTTATTCTCTGACATACTTATTATACCCTTTATGTTCGAGGAGAATCCAGATGGGACCTTAATGCTATCTAGACATTTGAACATGCTTTCCTTCTCTTCCTTGCTAAGAGTGTAGCTTGCTAGTCTTAAGTATTAGCGTCCATCATCTGTCTTCTCTGGATGTAGTTTTTCTCGTTCATTTAAACATCGCAGGTCTTGTCAGGCTTCAATTGTGTCCTTAGTCTTCCTATACACACCCATGAATCCTAGTAGGTTTACACACAGATTCTTCATTAGGTGCATTACGTCAATCGCGCTGCGGACCTCTAGCACTTGCCAATAAGGTAGCTCCCAAAATATAGACTTCTTCCACATAGGTGCGCGTCTGTTAGCATCCTTCGGAACAGGTTCGTTCCCTGGTCCCTTTCCGAAGACTACTTTCACATCCTTCACCATATCAAATGCATCCTCACCAGTTCGGTTGGGAGGCTTGGTCTGATGGTCTATCTTACCTTTAAAATGCTTCCCTTTCTTTCTAAGGGGGTGATTCGCAGGAAGGAACCGACGATGCTCGAGGTACACGACCTTTCAATATTTTTTCAAATATATACTTTCAATGTTCTCAAAACAGTGTGTGCAGACATTATATCCCTTATTTGTTTGTCCTGAAATATTACTAAGAGCCGGCCAATCATTGATTGTTACGAACCACATTGCTCGTAGGTCAAAGTATTCCTGTTTGAACTCATCCCACACACGTACACCCGGTTTATTCCACAAAAAGCATAAGTTCGTCCACTAAGGGCCTCAGATACACATCGATGTCGTTGCTAGGCTGCTTGGGTCCTTGGATGAGCACTGGCATCATTATGAACTTTCGCTTCGTACACAACCATGGAGGAAGATTGTAGATACATAGAGTAACAGGTCATGTGCTATGACTACTGCTTTGCTCCCCAAAATGGTTCATGCCATCTGTACTTAAAGCGAACCTTAATTTTCTTGCGTCCTCCGCAAACTCTGGGAATTCTCTATTGATTATTCGCCATTGGGACCCATCGGCAGGGTGTCTCAACATATTGTCTACCTTACGGTCTTCACTATGCCATCGCAACAACTTGACATGGTCTTTGTTTCTAAAGAGATGCTTTAGACGTGGTATTATTGGAGCATACCACATAACCTTGGCAGGTATTCTCTTCTTCAGACGTTCGCCATCAACATCACTAGGGTCATCTCGTCTGATCTTGTACCGCGATACGTGGCATACCGGACATTCATCCAAATCCTCATAGCCCTCCCCACGGTAGAGGATACAGTCATTGTGACATGCATGTATCTTTTGGATTTCTAATCCCAGAGGACAGACGACCTGTTTTGCTTCATACGTAGTTGTTGGCAATTCGTTGCCCTTTGGAAGCATCTTTTTCTGAATAGTCAATAATTGTCCAAATCCCTTGTCAGATATATCATTCTTTGCCTTCCATTGCAACAATTCTAGTATGGTACCCAGCTTTTTTTGCTCCTCTGTGGCAGTCGGGTACAATAATTTCTTATGATCCTCTAGCATGCGATCGAACTTGATCTTCTCCTTTCCACTTTTGCATTCTCTCTGAGCATCACGAATGGCTTGACCAAGATCATCAACGCAAATCTTCTCCCTCTTGCTCTTCTTCAACTTCCCCCATTGCAATATCATTTAGTGCAACATATTCAGCAAAAATATCTTCATCGTGCCCTGGTTCTTCGTGTTCGCCTTCTTCCATTATAACCCTGCTTTCTCCATGCTTGGTCCAACAAATATAGTTTGACATGAAACCAGACTTAAAGAAGTATGCATGGATATTCCTCGCGCTAGCATATTCCTTCAAATTCTTACATAATGCACACGGACAACGTATAAAATCATCTCGCTTGTTTGCCTCTGCCACAGTTAAGAAATAATGCACGCCATCAATAAATTCTTTGGAGCGACGATCAGTGTTGTACATCCAATGTCGACTCATTGATCTGCACAATTACACGTGACATACTATATCAAAATCTCAAACATGACATCCTATGTCGACGTGGTTCAATTTATAAATTATTAAGATACAAAATAGCCAGGTCAGTTACATCACATCAATATTAACTTATGTAAGCATAACCACAATATAGAAAATCCCAAGTAGCACTAAACAAACTAGACATAAAATGCACTTCAACAAGATAACAATTTCGTGGCCAATTCCAACTAAAACAAATGACGCATCATTCGTCTCTTCAACATTCATGGGCTTCGTCTGCTGGCTCACTGCTTCAGTAGCCGCTTCTTCTGGAAGAGATTTTTGCACGTGTGTCACATATTCTTCCTCCCAGTACCATCCTTTGTATCCAGTACCGTCCTATTGAAAATAGAACAACAAATTAAGAACTATAATCAAAATCACTTAGCAAAATGAGACAAACTGAAAAAAATCGTCAAACGCGATAAAATAACTCACATTGCGATCCGGACACTTGTAGAAGATACGACCCTTATTGGGACCCGCCTTGGACACTCGGTACTCCATCACAATCTTCTGCTCACACTTGCCGCACGGAATGAGAGGGAGCTCCGGCCTCAGTCGTTCATTTCCAACCCCATGAGAGGCCGAGGAACCATAAGTCGTTGCCATCTACTCACTAGCCAGATTAATTTCTAAACAAACTCAATTAAAATGAGCTATCAAGTACTATAACTCTAAAATAAATTCTTTATATATTTCTCTAAATCACTATTGTCTCATTGAAATTATAAAGGACAATTAAAACTATAAGTAGTTGCCATCTACTTAGTAGCTAGATTAATTTATTTAAACTAAATTAAAAATATTATTTTCTAAACAAACTCAATTAAAATGAGATATCCAATACTACTATACCTCTAAAATAAACTCTTTATACATTTCTCTACGTCACTAGCGTCTCATTGAAATTACAACGACAATTAAAACTATAAGTAGTTGCTAAGTAAAACTATTCCTCTAAATCACTGCCGTCTCAATGCAATTACAACAACAATTAAAACTATGAAGTCATTTGTAGGCCAATAAGAGAGAAAATGACATGCAAAATTCAAAATACACAATAAAAACAACAATTTGTAAGCATGAAATGAAATGGTGATGAAACAAGAGAGGATGCGATTGGTAACCTTGCTTAGGAGTGAAGTACAGAGTGAAGAAAAATCTTGTGTATATGTCAGAAGAAGCAAGATCACCAAGAACACCTTTCTTCCTCCTCTCTTGCTCAAAAACACTGATGTGTCCTCTCTGACTCGGGCAGAGGAGGAAGAAGGCTATTTATACATGGGCTTTTTAGTCTTGGTTGGTATTACCAACCGGGACTAAAGGCTCATCTCTAGTTTCGGCTGGTACCTCAAACCGGGATTGAACCTTTAGTCCCGGCTGGAGCTACCAACCGGGACTAAAGATGAGCCTTTAGTCCTAGTTGGTATTACTAACCGGGACTAAAGGTCCCTGCTTGCAAAAGTCTGCTGCACGCCTGCTGTACTAGCCATTGGGCAACATCCTTTAGTCCCGTCCGCAAAAAATACCGAGACTAAAGCCAATTTGGCATATCGTTCAAAGGCCTGTTCTCTACTAGTGCCTGGTGGTTTTAAAAACTCTGATGGCATTATATTTCCCTGTGAAGGCATGAGGAAATTCCATAAAAAAATCATTTTTTGCTGAGAAACAGGTAGGCAATTTATATTTATCTGTTATAAGCTATTATTCATAGCATTTTCTTGTCGTTTGGCCAACAGAATTAATTTTAATTAGATTTCCTTATTTCCTTAGACTTCAAATATATCTGTTTCCCAGTAATGAAAGGACTTTTCTTGTCCATAACTCCGTAAGGTGATATATATAGTTAATTAAGGGCGTCCTTGTACATTTTTTTATTTCTCTCCTTCATAGGTCCCTATCTAATGATGAGCAGAATATCCAATCATAGGTACTTTTCTCATGTATATGCCCCACGGAATATTGAGCAAGGCTTAAATAATCTCTCTACATAATGCCTGTGGGGATTAGCTTCTCATAAACAAACAACAAATGCCTATCACGAAGTTTGTAAACAAAACATTTTGGTGATATATGTATTGCATGCACTTTTGAAATTGGCATGTAAAGTCTATATAAAACATGCCTTTTTTTATTAAAAGGGCTCTTCGATCGGTGATTGTAGACTTTTCAGCTAATCTCGTAGCCATACTAGGGCAGACACATTTGTTGCGAAGGTGCAAAGAAGCTCATGATCATATCGATATTCACTCTGTTTGAGATTAATGTCTAACTAATTTGCCAAACAGAGTGAATCGAGCACTCTTTGAATTAACAAATCGATTGTTTGAAAAAAGTATAAAACTCAAACATTTCTCTGTATTGAGCCCATACCCACCTAGGGGCCATAGTTAACTGACAGATGACTGACTCTTCCAGAAATCAAACACCTAATGATTTTTGTAATGATGTTCCCAAGTATAAAAAGCTAGGTGGAATAACAAATTTCTATCGGTATAGGTCGGCAATTCTCGACAATCATGCGAAGGGCCACTTCCCGAGGCGCTCCGATTAAGCTAAGAGCAGGTTTAATAGTTGAGCCAAGTGCTTAGCTATAAGTCAAATAGTAAGAGTCAAGTCATACAACAATTAGTCTCTTACTTATCTACAAAATTTCTTTATTGTTTTATGTTTCCATTCTCTTTCCTCTCCCCTCTCACATTCATATCTATTGGGACCCACTAATGCATATGCATTTGTGCCCAGCTTAGTGCTAAATTAGAAGTCAAGCTCTCTTCTCTCTCCTTACTTCTCTCCTCCACATCATAAAAAATGCTGATTAGCTTGGCTATAAACCAATTATTGTACTTGCTCTAAACGAGACCTTTAGCGCCTGCACTATGTTGGGAGTTGGGATTCACTAACAGCGCTAAAACCCTAGCTAGCTAGCTAGGGTTTATTAACTATATATAGCCTGTAATACACTGGCTTTAAGGCCCAGATTAAAGGCTAAGTAATTAACAATGTGATATTCGAGGCAGTAACCGACCACGGCGAGCTCGCTATGGATACTGTGCCCTACATATATAGGATCGAGTACAAGCTCTCTCTTGTTTAAGCAGCTGGTTTGATGAGTTCTCTAGACGTGGACGTGGCTTCTAGCCCCCATCTGTTCTAGGGCTTGAAGAAATCCATTGGCGATGAGCCCACTTTCCATATGGTTGCAGCCTTGAGAAAGATGTTGCAGCCTTGCTAATGTTAATCTTGCATCAACTTGCTCTGCAATTTGCATCATTGATGAGGTGTCCTCTGGGTTATAAAACTAGCCATTGTCAGTGTCAAGGGGAATGGCTAGCATGGCTCTACGTGTTCCTCTTCTAGGGTTTGCAAAAGGCTAAGGCCATAGATGAGCTAAAACAACTGTGCATGCACTGGCCTTTTGTTGGTAGCACATACTAGCTAGCTTAGTAGATATATTCACATCCTCTTGGGCCATGAAAAGGAGTGTGAATTGAAGCAAACAAGGCCTCCTGCACATGCTCTCCAATTACACTGATGACGGTGCACATATACTACATTATTGTTACATGATGCATGGTTAGTTTTGCTGCTGTATCGTATCCATACATGTATCTGCATGCATGCCCATCTGATCCTTTACCTAAAAGCAAGCTCTTATAACGACTCTTTCAAGCAAATAGAGGCTAGGAGATCCTAACCTCGATCAACTCAATCACCATGCATGTGTGTACACTGCACTTAGTTCTTCTGGTGGATAATGATCGTGCATGGGGACCTCGATCTATATCTCTCAGTGAAAAATAAGCATTGGTACGGTGTGATTTAAGTTCATGAACCATGCATGCATGCATTATCACATACAGTATATAGCTTGGTAAGTGTCAACAGATCTTGGCTCTCCAGCTAGCCTAATGATTATGATCGACCATGATTATACATATTTTGATATGATTATTGCACCAAAAGCAGCCTTCAGTGTCGTGCAATTAGAGTATTTGAGTGCCAAGAAGTTAAAGGGACTGAAATTGTGACATATTGGGAGACCTTTGCATAATAAGGGTGCGAAAGACACAGGCTAGCTACCATAAAAACTTTAGCTAGGTATATATAAACATATTGGGCGTGGGAGTACGGAGTACGTGTATAAGTTGTACATCTGTTTCATCAACTTAAGTGTGGAATAAATACTTCGTATGCATCTTCCAACGAATGCTTTTTTTGCTCTCTCTTCACAAAAAAAATTAAGAGAGAATGTTTTGTTCTCGATCCTGGAACGCGTCTCACCGAAAGAAGCTAAGCGCCATTGTTAATTTTGCGCCTCCGATATGGTACTAGCTAACGCGGAAGAATCTGTGGAAAGTTTGTTGGAACTTGAAAGAATGGCTATTGTTTCTGCTCATTCCGCTCTTTGTTTGATGTATATATCAGCATATATGTGATGGATGTGTGAGAATATTAGGTACAAAGAAGAAATGTGAACTGCAGCTTTGGCGCCATGCAAGGATGGGAACAAAATAGGAGGACACCAAACATATATGTTAATTAGGTTTAGGTATGGGTACAGTACATCCAGATCAAATAGACTAAGTGCACATTATTAATTTGACTTTAAGTTTGCAAATAAAGTAGTGCATTGACCCTTAGCGAGATGCTAATACATTTTCTGATCTAATCGTGTTTAGTTTGTAGATAATGACGATGATGACACACACTCAAGGTATGGGGGAGATGTCAGTGATCACTAGCAATGACGTGGGACCTTTGTGATGATGGAGCCAAGTCAGGAAGCTGCTTGGAGGTGCAAATTTTTGGATACTACTACATGGCCTTCTTTGTGAAAGAGTATGTGTCCACGTCGCACTTTTTGTGTGTTGTTTACATCTTTCTTGATATAGGTCGCAAAGCACACTGGGTATATATTTTTTGCAGCGACGGAAAGAGACACAGTATATGTACAGTGACTAGTGACTAGTGAAGCTGCCCAGCAGCTGCTTCAGTATGGGGCTTGCTTTTGCCCAACACCATATACGTACTACATCAATATATATAGCTGATCACAGGAAGATATATGGTACGTAATGTAAGAAAAAACATGGTTGACATGAAACTTAGTTATCATACCGTGGCCCAACACTTTTTTTCTTCCTAAGTAGCTTAGACAGTACATGCGCAAATTGATGGTATAAGAGGACACACGTTCAATTCACTCACTCATACGAATACTTTCACGCAAACTCTATCCGTACAAACACCTACGACATATACAGTGGGCCGGTATACATATTTCGAAATTGACAAAGTTATTATATATGTACCATATCTACATGTTGAAGTTGTGGCGGGAAGAATTTTCTTTAATGGGTTACTTCCTTAGAGACGTTCAACGGATTGACCCAACATATTTATTTATTATTGACATTTTAGTTTTCTATTGGAAAATTATGTTATTAACTACAAACTCATGTTTCCCCTGCTCATATATATGAACCTATTTGTCTTTATAAAAGATGATGCAATGTGGGATATATTCTTCTTGAATACAAATACAAAAGAAGAGATGCATGCCCATGAGATCATGACAAACACAAGCGTTGCGCACCGAGGCTTTTGAGCTGTGCCTGCCTCATTTCCTAGTTTATCGGAGATCGAGCTGCACAAAATCAAGAACATGAAGAAAAAGTCATCACCAGCAAAGTTGGACTGCCAACAGTGCATGCGCGCGCGTGCATGAAAATGAACCTCCTCTCGCGCCAAAAAGCTGAGAGAGGCTGCAGCAGTGCACGGTGAACGATGCATGGTGCCACCGGCCCTGCTGGCACTGTACTGTAAAGTGACGGGCCCACTTGGCAGTCCACTTGTTGCTAGCTAGCTATAGTATTTTTTCCACTTGGAAACTGGGGATTGGCTGGAAGGCTCGCTTTGACAGCATGGCACCAGTTGGTATTTTTGTTTCCATTCATGTAGCACACGGTGTATTTAGTTAATTAGTATTCCTAGAAAAATAAGTGGTTAGTTAGACACGGTTTAGCTAGTGGAGTATAGCATAAGGTTCTCTTCTGACCAGCGTTTCCCCAAGCAAGGATCAGGGTTTCACTTCTCTGGATAATATATATATAATTTTTTGGCCGTGGTCGGTGCCTTACTCGCTTAATTGTAATGGTGGTGGGTTTTTTCCTCGTCCGTTTGAGTTTCGAAAATTTATGAGGTATTTGTTTTTTATGGGTTACTGGCATCTATGGTTGACCATCTCCAACAACTCTTTAAAACAACTTGTTATCATTATAAATTTGGCAAAATCATAAAATTCTCTCTCCAACAACTCCTCAAACCAACTTGTTATTTTTCCCAAGTTGTTATTCACGGCCTCCGTACGCCTATATTTAACAAGTTGCTATCCAACTTATTATCCTAATAAATTTGGTAAAATCACAAAATTTCCTCTCCAACAATTCCTCAAATCAACTTGCTATTTTTCCAACTTGTTATCAGTCTCCCGCCTTTCCTTTTCTTTTTTTTTCAAAACTTTGGCAAGTTGGAATAGAAAATTGTTGGAGAGAGTGATTTTTTCCACTTGCCAAATAATTTAGCAACTTGTCAAATCATAAGATTTAGCAAGTCAATTTTTCCAAGTTGTTGAAGATGCTCATTTTGAGCATTTCAGATATATATATGCATTACATTTACCCGCATATGCATTTTTTCTTTCCTTGCTAATAAGATTTATATATTATATTTCTTTAAAAGCTCTTAAAAATAGTTCTACTATTTCTCCATTGACTTATTATGTATTGTATTTCATTAATAGTCCTTTAAAAAATAGTTCTATTGTTGGGATTTGATTTGACCAACTTGGTTCTTAATTAACAAATATGGCTCGATACTTATTTGAAAGAATAACTTTTAAAGTATGGTTATAGGGTTATAGAGACAGACCATATATATGAGATTTTAAAGATGGAGGCCGAGTACCTACCGCCTCTAGCAAGGCGCCCTTGTAAATCAAGGATTTACACATGGGCAAAGTTACATGCATGCCTATGAATTAGGTATAGAAAAGTTCGTTAGAGCAGCTCGTCATGGAGTTGCGCCATGAACCTTGACCCTGCCCCCATCATTGAGGTGGTGCTGGCTGAGAGGATGTGCTTGAGCAGGGATGAGGGGCTCATGGGTATCATCAACCATGTTTGTGCACTTGGAAGCCAGGGATGTCGCTACCATCTAGATCCATAGTGCTAACAACTAAATCCAGCGCACCAGCGCCCTTGCATGCTTTCAAAATAGTGTTTTCTGCCACCGACATGAATTTACACACCACCCTCTAGATCCAGCATATCAGCATGTTGATCTCATGCTTTGAAGTCCACTATAAGCGCCCATTTGGGGAGAATGGGTTAGGGAGCGAAGAGGGAGATGGAGAAAGCGGTGAGGGGAGAGACAGAGACAGAGATAGAGAGAGGCGATAACCATGGCATGCCACTTCTAGATTGCAGCCCTAGGAAAGGATGCAACTCTTTAAGGGCTATATGATGTGGTTGATGATGAGAAGTATGAATGAAAGGACAAGCACAAAATGCACAATCCCGTCAATGACACCATGGCACGAAAGACATTGTGGGGGGATCTATTCTTTTTGTGGGAATTCTCATCATTGTTAGGCATTGTGTGGGTGTGCGCATGGACTAGATACATGCCCATGGCATGATGGGTTGTGATCATATTTAGCGAGGCAAACTATAGGGTGTGGGTGAGTGGTCATCGGTGAGGTGATTGAAAGAAAGGAGGGATGAAACTGTGGATGGCGGCAATATCGGGAAAGTAAGTTAGGGTTTGGTTTATTTGGCGGTGTAGGGTTTGGGGGCATTTTTTAGGAAAAATTAGATGTTTGGCCACATATCTAATGATGGTAGTGGCACATTAATAATGTTGCCTTTAGAAACAAATCAAGAGTGTCCTAATCAATTTTGTGATACTGATAGCTAAAAGATTTCTGACTTCGATGGTAATCAATAGCTTCCACAATGCAGTTTTGATTTTACAAAAGATAATCTTGCATCATATTATAGAATAAGTCGGTAAATTCGTAGTCGTAACTTCTATTCTTTAGACTAGAACTAACAAAAAATATGGTTAGGGTGTAGCTCCTTGCGCGTGACGTTCTTATAGATTTCATGCAAACTAACTAGTTCACTCTTAAATTTTAGCTCTCTGTTTGTTAAAATTTACTATGTCGTATTCCATCCAATCTAAAATGTTGGTTGTTTTAGATTTGTTTCCTTAGGTCGAGCCAACATCTTTAGCTTTATCTAAATTTGTCAAAAAAAGATATTGGTATGTGCAATAACAAATAAATTAAGAAATAATTAATTGTAGGTTTGACGAAAGGGAGAGTATAATTAGAAGCCAGTTATACAGTAAGTTATTCTGTAGTCACCTTCATTTATGATAATTTTATATACTAGTTTACGATAGTTGTGTTACTATAACACATGGAGATATTTACCATAGCGTTATTGTAAACCACATAGCAAGAAGTTTTTATAATCTTGTAAATTAGTATAGTATGTAATTATCGTAACTTAAAGTAGCTACAGAACAATAGTTCTCTCTATACATATGCCTATAATCGAATTAAAGATAAACTAGTTTAGCTTAGAACAAAAAAAAATCTTAAATGGCGGCCTTCATTCAGTCGTCATTTCCGAAAACCGAGGGAGAGGTAGATATAAGGCCAGTCTCAATGCAGTTTTATCAAGTTTCATGGGCATTAAATACGCTAATGTGATACTGTATTGATGAAAAGAGAGATGAGGAGAATTTCATGGGTGTAGTGAATGAAACTCTTCTGCACTATTTCTAAAATATGATTGTGTTAGAAACTGAGCCATAAAACTCTCATTGAGGATGACCTAAGGTTAGTCTCAATGGGGAGGTTTCGTAGTGTTGTTTTCAAGATTACCATGTCATGTGAAATGAAATGAAACTCGAATAAAACACCCACTCTTAATGAAGAGTTCAATTCTATAGGTTCATAGGCATTTAATTTTATTACTTATAGAGAGTTAGTATTCGTACCAACAGAGTTTCATCTAGATGAAACATATTTCTCCTTTCTTTTTTTTAAATACATTATCATGTCAGAAAAATGTCTATGTGACAACATATTCAATGTGAATGAAACTCTGATGAAACTCCCACTAATAGTGGCCTGGATGACAGTCGTAGCAAATGAGATAACAGAGGGACGGCGTTAGCGTGTGAAGTGCGCGCGGATTAACTAACAAACTAACACTACAGGAAAACGGCGAGTTGTCGAGTGCAAAATAAGTTACCGAGTGCCAAATATCAGGCACTCGACAACTAATTTAGTTGCCGAGTGTCACACTCGGCAAAAAAACACTCGGCAACTAATTAAATGCCGAGTGCCTAGCACTCGGCAAAAAAAAAACACTCGGCAACTTAATTCTTTTTGCCGAGTGCCGACTCTTGGTAAAAAAAAATACACTCGACACTTTACCACGAGGGCTAACGCCGTCCCGCTCCGTTTAAGTTGCCGAGTGCCTGCCGTTTGGCACTCGGCAACTTAATTTAAGTTGCCGAATGCCAACCCTAGGCACTCCACAACTTATTTAATTTTTTTTTGTTTTTTTGCTCCAATTTTTTGTGTGTGTTTAGTGAACTATTTTAAACAACAAGTTCAAATTTGGAAGCTTTTTATTGCTTTTTGGTATTTTCCTTAGTTTATTTTGTTTTCTTTAATTTTCTCGCTTAATGTTCATTTGAACTGCAGGTGCATAAAATAATAAATTTCTTTCGTTCCAAAAATGTTATCACAGTGATATCATATGTGGACTTTCAGGTTTGTGAGCAACGTACGTGACGACTTGCTCGAAACTTTTTCAAATTTTTACCACAACATACGCACATGAGATCATGACATGTGCTCAAGTTTTGTGATTTTCCGAATTTGTTTGCTTTTAATATAATTAAAAAACTACAAACACCGAAGTTGGCGACGTTGATCGAACTTTCGAGGCAGGTCATGCATTTAGTCATCATTTGCACTACCAAACAAGGATAACATTTTTGGAACGAAAGAAATCTATTATTTTATGCACCTGCAGTTCAAATGAACATTAAGCGGGAAAATTGAAGAAAACAAAATAAACTAAGAAAAAATACCAAAAAGCAATAAAAAGCTTCCAAATTTGAATATGTTGTTTAAAATAGTTCACTAAACACACAAAAAAATTGGGAGCAAAAAAACAAAAAAAAATTAAATAAGTTGCCGAGTGCCTAGGGTTGGCACTCAACAACTTAATTTAGTTGCCGAGTACCCGCGTTCTGGCACTCGGCAACTAAGCGGCCCAAATAAAAAAAAAGGAACCGGCCAGGCCGGTTCCCACTCTCACTCTCACTCCCAGCCTTCCCTCCCCGAGCCGCCGCGCCCCCGCATCCGCCGCCGCCCCGCCGACACCCACGCCGCCCCACCCCGCGCCCACCCGCCCTGCCCACGCCGCCGCGCCAGCTCCCCACCCCCACGCCCAGCAGGCACCCCCACCCCTACCCCCCACGCCCAGCAGCCCCCCTGCCAGCCCCCTGTCCCTCCCACCCAGCAAACCCCCCCCACCTCCCCACCCCTCTGCCCTGACCACCCCCACCCCAGCCACACTGAAAGGATCAAGATGCCCAAGAAGGGGAGGGGTGAATTGGGCTTGTTTTAAATTTCTAAAGCAAATATGAAAACCTATCAAATGCCAATCACCCCCTAGTGCCTACGATCCGTGTGTCCTAGCTAGAAAGCGGTAGCAGTTCATAGGAAATAAAAGCAACCTAAGCAATTCTAGTATATAATATAAAAACAAGACGGAAAGTAATGCGGAAATGTAAAGAGCTAGGGAGAAGAAATTCTCAGTGACGCAGCGATTTTTTCCCGAGGTATCGAGGTGTCGACACACCCCCCTAGTCCTCGTTGGAGCACCTCGCAAGGTATCGCTCCCCCTCTACCCGCGCAAGGGTAGAGTGCTCTCTAGGGGCTGATTCTTCGCCACTCCGGCTCGGTGAATCGCCCACAACCGATCACAAAAGCTTGGAGAAGCGCCACCAACAATCTCCCGGCGGTCACTTCCTCCGAACACCACCAAACCGTCTAGGTGCTGTCGAACACCAAGAGTAACAAGCACAAGACCTTCACTTGACCCACTCAAGGCTAGGAAGGTGGATGGATGCACACAAGTCACTCCTAATCACTCTAGGAGGGAAGAACAAGATGAACTCTCTCTAATCTCTCCCTCACTAGCCTCTTGACTCTCCAAAGGATTTCTCACGGTGTCACCAGCTGAAACAATGGCCAAGAGCTACTCTAAGGACGAAGGGGGCAACTATAAATAGTCCCCACCTCCAAAACTAGCCGTTTTTTTTACTTTTTCTTCTCTCTGCGAAGCCACCGGACTAGTCCGGAGCTCATACCACCGGACCATGCACACTGGTCCAGAGCTCACTCTGGATTCAAACTCAGGCACCGTCGGACCACTCTGCTTGGTCCGACGCTCTGGTCCAACGCACTGGTTCGTAGCCTCGGTGTTCTCTGAGTGAAAAACTTCCTCTCTTATACGAACCACCGGACCATTCTCCTTGGTCCGGTGCCCTGGTCCGACGCTCTGGTCTGGAGCCAGGGGGCTCTCTGCAAGAACCCAACTTCCTGTCTTGAGGCGTCGGACTAGCCGTCGGACTAACCGTCGGACTAGTCCGGAGCCTTCTTTGTCTCTGAACCAAGCCATCGGACCACTCTCCTATGGTCCGACGCTTTCCAGACAGGTGGTCCGGAGCTCCTCGAGCTGAGATTTTGCCTAAGTCAGGGACCGTCGGACCACTCTCCTTGGTCCGATGCCCACATAGCAGAGTGGTCCGGAGCCTCTTTCTCCCTTTATATCAACTGTTTTCGCTGAGGTTTCTCAAGGGATTTTGCTTCTACCATGTCTAGGGTTTATCAAGGGCTGAAAGCAAGGTCTCTAGGACAAGTTGTGACAAGTGTGCATATACCCACTCTCCTAAACTCTCCTAGGTCAAGCTACTAATCTCATACCCCCCTTTATAGTACGGTCAAAGATAAAACAAATCCCTAGCTAAACTTAGTGCCCTTCTCAACCTTATGGCACTAAGAACTAGCCTAGTCTTCGACGTGTATCTTCATCCTTTGCAACCGAAACGATTTCCATCTTGGGGGCATGAATATCCATTAAGCCCATTCAAATTGCATCACTAATGACCTAACATAAACAACTTTGCCTCTGCAAAACACACGTTAGTCATAGTGATCTAGTATTGTCGTTAATCGCCTAAACACAAGGGTCCATGATTCTTCACACACCCTACCTAGCAGCAGAGAAGAGAGGAGGAAGGGAGAAGAAGGACGAGGAGGGGAGAAGAAGGAGGAGGAGGACAAGTTTTAGGGGAGGAGAAGAGAGGAGGGGGAGAAGGAGAAAAGGAAGTGAAGGACTCGCCGGCCATTTTCGTCGATCCGTGCTTGTGCCGTCCTCGTCGCAAAGGTATATGCCCTCTAGTAGCAATAGTAGTAGTAGTTAGTAGTAGTTAGTAGTTAGTAGTTAGTAGTTAGTAGTTAGTAGTTAGTAGTTAGTAGTTAGTAGTTAGTAGTTAGTAGTTAGTTGTTAGTAGTTAGTAGTTAGTAGTTAGTAGTTAATAGTAGTAGTAGTAGTTAGTGGTTAGTAGTACTTAGTAGTTGTAGTTAGTAGTAGTTAGAAGGAAGAAGGAGGAGAGTAGTAGTAGTTCGTAGTAGTTAGTAAGTAGTAGTTACTAACTATGTGAAGGATTACGAGGTTGCTACGCTAGCCGGAAAACAAAACTTTTCGACCTCATAAAACAGGATCTACTGCTAGTTATAGGTTATGGGATTACCACTAGACGCGCAGGTGCAGCGGAAGACGACTTGATGTAGTCTGTGCGCGTCGCAGCAGGCAGTGCAGTTGCGTGGTCGTCCGTCTCAACGTCCCCTTCGCGCGGTTCGTCCTTGTGCTCCAGATGCAGCACCTCCGAGGAATCCCACACGTATAGGGAGGAAGCGTTGCGCCTCCGGACTGCTAGGTCCGCGAGGAGCAAAAGGCGCGAGCGTGGGGAGGCGACGGTGGCTGCCAAAAGGCGTGGATCAATCTCACCCCGCGCCCACCCCTTGCTTATATAGGCGTCCTGACGAGCTCCCACGTTGGAGGCCCATTAGTAACCCTAAACCTAGTCTAATTCGGGTCCAACCCGAATTAGGCTTCCAGCCCTTTAAGCGTGCGACCCTATGGGCTCACGCATACATAGACATGGCCCAAGTACTCTTACTCGACCAATAGTTGATAGCGGCCTCTAGCAAGGCGTGTCAACTCCTATGCATACGCTATGATCATATCAGACGAACCACTATGACCATGTACAAGTTATTCCCTTTGCCACTCGATATATGGTTCAACTCGTGGGTTAACACTTAACCCAAGCACGGCCATGCATTTGTTGATCCAATCACATGAGTGATCCAGTGATATCTCTCTCACGAAGAGAGGGGCAAATTCCATCTTGATTGTCTATGTCTCATAGCATGTTTCCCGACCACCCAACGACCACCTTTATAACTACCCAATAACGGAGTAGCGTTTGATAGTCCCTAAGTAGATCGTTTCACATCTTGAGTACATACCACAATCTCAGGTCTAAGGACATAACGTACATGACATGAATAGGGACTTTCTCTTGTTGGGTCAGTCCAGCCTACATGTCTCACATGTGCCCACATTATTAGTTTGACATCTCCATGTCTATGACTTGTGAAACATAGCCATCAACTAATACATGTGCTGGTCTAATATTCAAGTGTGCTCTTACAAGAATGCCGACCAGGGACAACTTTTAGAATAACCATTCAGGTAATTGAGTTCCACAAACAATTCACATAATCGTCAATCAATACTATTTGTCTATAATGGATATTCAAAGAACACTTTATTAATCATGGATACAATCGGAATATAATCATCTACATGATTAGCTCTAGGGCATATTCCTAACACTATGTATGTGGTTGTTGGTGTGTTTGGTGTGTATGTGGTGGTTGGCCTTCGTGCCACTATTTTGTGCATATGTGGTTGTTGGCCTTCGTGCCTATGTTTTTTGCAGGTTTGGTAACCTCCCCGTGCAGGGGAGGTTGCGAACACATGGTAGATAAGTACCCATGAATGTTCAGTTTTGATGATGAGTGATTGACCAACATTTTAGCGTTTCAGTTTGAGTGGCTTACCCTAACCTATTTGCGAAAGCAAATTTGTGCCTGTCTATCGGCTTGTGGTGTGCAGGTGCTATGCCTAGTGACAGTGGTCAATGGCGTGGAGAAGGTCGAGTAGAGGCTTGCCGTGCCGATGGATTGAGAGCAGTGAAGGGTGGAAGCGGGGCTCGGACTCAGGGACCATGGGCGCCGGCGGACTAGATGTGGTGGCTAGTACTTAGCACCGGCGAGTGCGAGAAGACATGGAGGTAGACCGAGTTGACCAAGTGAAGACGGCGGACGAGCGGGTCGAGCGGAGGCTCATGGGACTTGGAGTTCGACCGGGCGAGGACAAGGTGGCTCGAGTCGAGCGGTTTGGTGGTTTGGGCCTCAAAACCATCGGAGGATGGTTTCCGAGTTTGGGCCTCAAAACTTGGGGTTTGGTAGTTGAGCCGAAAGCTACTGGTGGCGGGTTTCGCGGGTTTGGGCCTCAAAACCCGGGCGGAGCTTCCGAGGAAGCGGGGATGGCACGTGGCGGAATCCTAGAGGTTGCGTCGAGGCGACGGCAACTCCTGGCAGGAAGCGAGGCTGTCCATTCAAACGAGTGGCTGAGAGTTATCGACTTGGATTACAATGTCTTAGGGCTAGGTAATTCGGTCATGTATCTAGGGGGGTCTTTGGGAAATAGCCAAAGCCCTGATAAATAGGGGATGAAGGGGTATCCTCATCCTATCTCTTGAACCCTAATCATTTGCCCCAACTCTCTCTCTCTCTACCCTCTCTCTAGTTCATGAGATCCTTAGGTTGATTTCACCAACCTCTGTAAGAACTTTAGTTTGTTGCGAGGAATCGGAGGCCGTATCCTCCGTAAGCCATGGTGGCTTCGCTTTCTTGATCGTGTCCCCGTTTTGCTTGTGTTCTTCGTGTTTTGCTTTTGCTCCCTCTTTTTCCCGAGATGATTTCTCTTTGTGGGGAGTAGCTCTTGCAAATCCGTTTGAACCAAGTTGTTCGTATTCGTGAGGAGCATCTTTACACCAAAGGAATTCTCCTCAAACCTCACGAGTACGTTGATCGGGCGATTTCTTTGCAGCGTTCTTCATTTTCTCTCTTTTCCCCCAAATCTCTTCTTCTCGTTTACTCACACCAAATTGAGCGATGATTTCTTCGGGATAGCTCCTCCATAGAACTAGGATCATGCCTACAAAGTTTGGTTGCTATTGGTGAACATTTGGTCGTGATTTGGAAAGATTTGGTGGAGATAAAATCATTTTCGCGGGTTTGAGCAGCTCTGTTCGCGAGCGTCGGACTAGGCTCCGGACGACTCTTCCCTAGCTCCGGACCATAGCAAGTGGTCTGGTGGTCTTGACCTTAGACGTGTCAAGCAGCGAAGGGCGTCGGACCAAGCTCCGGACTACTCTCTTTTGAGGCTCCGGACCATACCCCATTGGTCCGGTGGTCTCTGTCTGAGATTCTGCCAAGCGTCGGACCAGTTGGTATAGTCCGACGGTGGTGGTCCGATGGGTGGTCCGGAGCAAGGGTGCTCATTGCATAGTTTTCGGAAGTGTGGAAGGTGAGCACCGGACCACTCTCCTTGGTCCGGAGGTGGCGTCGGACTAGTCCGGAGCAGGTCGTCCAGAGGTCGGGTGCTCTCTGCTCGTTTTAGTCTCGGCTGGTGAGAGCGTCAGACCAGCCACCGGACCACTCGTCTTTGGTCCGGTGGTCCAGTCTGAACTGGTCCGGAGCCTCTGTTGGTTTGCTGTTTTCGTCCGCTTTGCCTAGGTTCTTGCCTCCTTTCCCTAGGGGTTGAGAACCTGCATTTTGGGGTTTCCGGCGAGTTTCTCTCCACTGCCGGTGAGCTCTCATTTCTCCGTTTTCGTCTGAATCCCCGCTCACGTTGCTCGGGGGAGGTTGAGCACCCAACAACTAGTTTTGGGTTTTGGGAAGAGTGGCCCGAATATTTCGAGAGAAATTTGAGGCTCCCATTCACCCCCCTCTGGTCGCCGTTCTCGGTCCTTCAGAGGTGCTGTCAAAATTTTTAGTTGACACTGACCAATTGTTTTTCTTGCAGGAGGACCCATGGGAGGGACTCGGCGACCCCGATCGACTTCGTCGGCGTTGCTATTCTGCCTGCACCGCATCGCCTCGTCACCGCCTCGCTAGCCTTTCTTCATCGACACCTTAGGTATACCCCCTCCTCCTTTTCATGCATGTTTTATATGATCACGTAACCAAGTTAGGCATCTCCCGTTCGAAAGAGATACGGTCGGAGGTATGTAAATTCTTTGCATATCTGTGACCGTATCTGTTTCGGATTGGCCATGTATTTTGGACAACCCATTGATGCGTAGATGATGTTAGTTTCCATGGTTCGCTCTGGTCTAAGATAGACTTTCGGCATCACCTCCTGTTGTTCTCCGGATGCATACTCTCCCTTTCGGGACGTGTATCGGTTGCGTCCTATTTAGGAAACTGCACAAGAAAGCAACAAACTATCCAAAGTGCAAATCCTCTAGGTATCTGGTCGACCCTAGTGATGGCAAGAAGTCACAGATTAGTATCCCCGTGAAGGTCCTATGGTACCTTCCTTTCTTACCGAGGATCCAACGGCTGTTCATGACAGAGGAGTCCGCGAAACAAATGACATGGCACAAACATGGCAAAAGATACAACCCGGACAAGATGGTACACCCATCCGATGGTGATGCATGGAAACATTTCGATAACATCCATGTCTAAAGATTCTTCGAAAAAAGTGTAGAAATAAAGCCAAAATCGAGGCTTCCGTGGCAGAGGCATTCATTCTGGAGGAGGTGTCAAACTTCACAACAACATACTATAAGGATAGCCTTCCCAGTGTGCACAATCCCCCACCTCATTACAACGTGGACGAGAGTTTATCGAACCTTCTCAGTGTGCACAATCCCCCACCTCGTTACAACTATGAGCAGAGTCAGCCCAATCGGAAACCGACCAATACCGGAGTTCGTACGCCCGACACCGATGAGCGCGACTACTATAGCATAGTAGAAAAAATATACGAGCTCCACTTTGAGTGTCGCAAAGGTCCTAATCCAGTCGTATTCAAAGTACATTGGTTTGATCCTAATGTCACGAGAACATCTCCTGAGATTGGACTAGTCGAAATTTGACAAGATTCTATCTATCAAGGAGAGGATGTCTATATTGTGGCACAACAGGCCACGCAAGTCTATTACCTCCCATGGGCATGCCAAAAAACCCCCAATCTTATGGGTTGGTACCTTGTGCAGTTGGTATCGCTGCATGGTAAATTGTCTGTCCCAAACGCAGAGGATTACCACTTTGACCCAAACGCAGAGGAGTTCTATCAATCAGAGGGCCTAGAAAGGAGGTTTGACATAGACATGTTTTCGCTGATGGGCATGGAAGTTGACAATGACCATGACACTCCGGGCGATGGAGATGAGGACGAGGGAGAAGAGGTGCAAGATGTGGAAGACTTACAAATGCTTGAGCGATTACAGTTAGGCGCTGGCAATAATGACAACGATGTCCTTGAGGAAGAGGGAGAAGAGGTGCAATATGATAGTGATGACGACACCTATGATCCAGCAACTACCGATCATGAAGAATATTTCTAATTCATGTAATAATATATTATTATTATTATTGCAATTATGTTTGGTTCATTTTGTATCTCTTTATAAGTATTTGTAATTAAGTGTTCTAATTGGTTTACTCTTTGAAATTGCAGGCACTCGACAAAATGCCTGGCGAAAGGGCTACACGTCGTTCACTCTAGGAGCTCTACACGACCCCGCCCTCGGTGGCCGCGGAGCCCGCGGCGCCCGCGGTGGAGACCTCGCGGCCGCTCCCATGGCCGGGGCGGCCGTGCAAGGCTGACTGTGCAGTCGGCTCCCACACCGGCCGCGAAGGAGGACCACCAGGCCATGGACAAGGACGACCAGGCGGTCGGGCTCCACACAGGCTATGGTGATGCCGCAGAGCAGGCGGTAGGAGAGGGCTCTACCTCCTCGTCGACAGTCTGGTTGCGTGGGCCTGCCAGGCTCCCATCGCGCTCGATCCTAGCTCCCCACCGCCCGGTGATTTGACCCGTGGGCGACGAGTAAGTATTATTTCAGTACTATTTCATATGAAGTATTGAAAATCGAACTAGAGACTAACATTTTTTTGTTAATGACTCTTGCAGCAACTGGGTAGTTGTGTCCGGACAGAAGGGCCGTCACATCAATGGCATTATTGGCCTTCTGATTCGGCAGCACTACCCTAGCGGTCGAGTACAACGGGGTGACGACGCCGCCCTGGACGTGGGCCCACTTCTACGCCGCCGAGGACAGCGACCATGGATCCGTTGCGGGGCGGATGAAGGCCGAGTTCTGGGTGAGTCTTTATCACACTAAATTTGTCTAAACTACGCATTGATTGGTCGTTCGTGATATAATGACTGTATGCAGGAATTCTACACATGCGAGCAAGGGTACGAGGACAAGGCGTCGCAAGTGCAGGACAAGGTCTGCAAGGCTCGACTCTCGCACCTGTACCACGATACACGGCTCCAGTGCATTATCAACTACCACGCCGACGTCCTTGGCGAGAAAGTGCCGAAGAGCGAGGCCAGGACCATGACGCTCACCAGGGAGCAGTACCAGTCGGTAAATATGAAACATCAATACTATACCACCGTACATGATTGTTATCTTCTGACGTATCAATAACTTGATGACATGCAACGATGTCCTGATTGGTGCGCTAGGCACACCCTCTACTAGGACGGTATTGTGGACAGGTGGCTCTCGCCCAAGTGGATGGAGAAGAGTCAAGTTCGTCGAGACTGCCGTCTGCAGATGACTGGGACCCCACACCACCAGGGCAACCAGAGCCTCTCCGAGTACGCTTCGAGCTGGGTAATCTTCTTTGTGTTTTCATCTTTATTTTTTTATTATAACTCTCAATTCTCATTACTTCTAATCTTTATGTTTTCCTCGCACTTCGGGTCGCACCAAGGTCAGGAGTGCAACGACTTCATGGCGTTCAGCCTGACACACAAGGGCAACGCGACGGACCCCACGAACACCTATAACCCAGCGCACGGGCCCGAGCTGTACACCAATCCCAACGCCCACAGCAAGGTTACCGAGTACATCTCGGCGGCTCGCCAACGCCAAGGGGAAACCTTCGATCCGGCCACCGAGCCCCTGGACGCAGAGATTGTGATAAGGCTAGGAGGAGGGAAGCAGCACGGCCGCTACTGGATGGCGAACAACGCGCTCGACTCTGCCTCTGTTCCCAACCTTGCAGAAATTCGAGTAAGGAGCACGAGCTCGTCCCTCCCCATACGCCCTCGGCAGCTGAGTTCACAGCAGCAGATCTCAGATCTCGCGGTTAGTACTCGTTCATTACTTTTACACATCTACCTTACATTTGCATTGTTTAAACATTGTGGGTGGCCTGTTGCAGGCCAACGTGCGAAGGTTGGAGGCGGCGCAGGAGGCGGCTGAGGAGCAGAGGCGGTTGGAGAGGGAGGCTGTACAAGCCCAGAGGGAGGCCGAGGAGAAGAGGCTGCAGGACATGTTCAACTTCATGATCAGCCTTAATTCAATTCCAAGTGTGGTCGTGCCAGAGTCGCTTCTCCGTTCAGTTGTGACTACTCTTCCACAAACTTTTGTTTTCGGGACTCCGGTAAGTATGTCGGGTGGTTTATTCCTTTAGCTTGTGCGAATTTGATGCAGATACTCATGAATTGACTTCTTCTTTGTGCAGCAAGTGTCTATGAGTTCGAACCCGACGGTTCAATACGGTGGTCCTTCTCCACAGCAGGGGTGCCCAACTAACACTCCTCCACAGCCCGGGTTGTCAGATGGCTCTTCTTCACGGGCCGGCTGGTCAGGATGGCCCTAGATACTTCTCCCTTATCTATTTTCATGTTGCCCGGACTTGTATTAGATATAGACTTGTGTTCGACTTAGACTTGTGACATATTCATAGCTATGTGATGGATTATGGACTCTATGTGATTGATTTATGGACGACATTTGTGTATGTGATGTATTATGGACTTATGGACGTTTGTGATGGATGTTTGTGATGTTATATGTGAATGATGGATGTGATGATATATATGTGATTTGAATGGTGTGTGTGTATATATATATATATATATATATATATATATATATATATATATATATATATATTGTTGGAAAGAAAAAAAACAAAAAAAAACAATTTTTTTTATTTGCTGAGTGTCACACTAGACAACTAAATTAGTTGCCGAGTGCAATTGCCATTGCACTCGGCAACTCTAGGAAACAGAGAGCCTAAAACTACCAATTTTCCAGAGTTGCCGATTGCAATGGCGGCAACTAATTATTAAAAAAAATAAAAAAATTTAGTTGCCGAGTGCCTCCAAGCTGACACTCGGCAACTAAATTTATTTGCGGAGTGCCAGCTTGGAGGCACTCGGCAACTAAATTTGGCAGAAAAATTAAAAAAAAATTAGTTGTCGAGTGCCTCCAAGCTGGCACTCGGCAACTATTTTAAAAAAAAAAAAAAAATTAGTTGTCGAGTGTCAGCACTAGGCAAAAAATCCGTCAAGGTTGACGGCCCAAATTTTTTTTGCCGAGTGCTTGACCAGACACTCGACAAATCATTTAACACTCGGCAAATTAGTTGCCGAATTCCCAAAATCTAATACTCAGCAACTAAATTAGTTGCCGACTCACTGTTTGCCGAGTACCAGTTGCCGAGTGCGGCACTCGGTAAACCATTTGCCGAGTGCAAAAGGTTTGTAGGGGCACTCGGCAACTCCGGTATTTTCTGTAGTGTAACCAAGCGCGGAGGTTAACTAATCTAATCTCTAAAACCAATAGTAAACGGCCGGGATATATCGGTCCTCATGCAACGACGTGGATCTCAATAATAGTGGAGAGAGGGCAGTTAGGTATAACAGCTGATAAGAGCGCGAGGAGGAGCGTGCTGATGACGCAGCACGGCGGCGAGCGGCGGCCGGTACAACACGTTCGATGAGGGATGCATGCCCTCGTGGCGTCGCCGTTGGTGTGGTGGTGGTGGACCGTGGACGACGCATGCAGGCATCGAGATCGAGGAGGGAGAGGGAATCGTCCACGCCAATTGCAATGGGGGCGGCGCGGCGGCCGGCGGGTGCGCGCGGCTCGCATGCAGCAGCAGCAGCCGCCTCCAGGTCCAGGGCATCCCCGCATGTGTAGTCAGTCGCTTCCCAGCCAGTACCCTCAGCCTCAGGCCGGCCAGAATCTCAAACGGTACATATGTATGTATATAAATAAGGAGATAAAATCTGCATCGAATTTTCTCTCACATTCCTCCTAATAGCTAGAAGAAGAACATGCCGGGGAATTTAAAACTCGAATTCTGGAAAAAGGACTTAATTAGATCCTTTCAATCTCCATGTAATCTTCCCTCCCGGCCGCGCCTGCTGCCACCACCATTGTCTTTCGTTCGTTGTAGCTACTGCACGCCATGATCCACCCGATATTCTGTCTCTCTGCTTCTCATCATACATGCAGATGCTGATGCTGATGATGCAGTAGTCCCTCTCCACCAGCAACAGCACCCACTAGCTAACTTAGCTATCTACTTTCTCTCTCCTCCATTTCCTATTGCTTTCACATGCCTCGCCTAGCGTAGCTCGCTCGGCACACTGCTGTCCCTGTCATCACACTAGCTAGCTAGCAGCTACTCGTCCCTCAGCTCCCTCCCTATATAAGCACCCCTAGTCCAACTCCCCAAACCACCAACACAACAACAACATCTCCTTCCTTCTTCTACCTCTAGCTCCTAAGCTTCTCATCATCTCAGCAGCTACTCATCGATCACCACCACCACCTCAGCATACATACATATACACACACAGACTAGCTGACCGCAGATATAAATGGGTCTCCTACCTAGTGACCGCATGGACAGCCTCTTCTCCCAACGCTGCGTGTGGGTGAACGGCCCAATCATCGTGGGCGCGGGTCCATCGGGGCTCGCCGTGGCGGCGTGCCTGCGTGAGCAGGGCGTCCCGTACGTGATCCTGGAGCGCGCCGACTGCATCGCCTCACTATGGCAGCACCGAACCTACGACCGCCTCAAGCTCCACCTGCCCAAGAAGTTCTGCCAGCTGCCGAGGATGCCGTTCCCGGAGCACTACCCGGAGTACCCAACCCGCAACCAGTTCATCGACTACCTCAACAACTACGCCGCCGAGTTCGAGATCAAGCCCGAGTTCAGCACCACCGTCAAATCGGCGCGCTACGACGAGACGTCCGGACTCTGGCGCGTCATCGTCACCACCTCCTCATCCTCCTCGACCGCTGGCAGCGACATGGAGTACATCGGCCTCTGGCTCGTGGTCGCCACGGGGGAGAACGCGGAGACCGTGGTCCCTGACATCCCTGGACTCGACGCCTTCGACGGCAAGGTCACCCACGTCAGCGACTACAAGTCCGGCGAGATTTACGCCGGGAAGCGAGTCCTCGTCGTGGGGTGTGGAAACTCCGGGATGGAGGTGTCGCTTGACCTCTCCGAGCACGGCGCTCGCCCGGCCATGGTCGTGCGCGACGCCGTGCACGTCCTCCCGCGCGAGGTGCTCGGCAAGTCCACCTTCGACCTCGCCGTGCTCCTCATGCGCTGGCTCCCGCTCTGGATCGTTGACAAGATCATGGTCCTCCTCGCCTGGCTCGTCCTCGGCAACCTCGCTAAGCTTGGCCTTCGCCGACCAGCTGCTGGTCCGCTTGAGCTCAAGGAGAAGTATGGACGCACCCCCGTGCTCGACTACGGCGCGCTCGCGCGTATCCGTGCCGGCGACATCGCCGTCGTCCCTGCCGTTACACGTTTCGGCAAGGGAGATGGACAGGTTGAGCTCGCCGATGGCCGCACGCTCAACTTCGACGCCGTCATCCTCGCCACCGGATACCGCAGCAACGTGCCACAGTGGCTCCAGGTAAACGATTTCTTCAACAAGGACGGATACCCCAAGACGGCTTTCCCCCATGGGTGGAAGGGTCAGTCTGGTCTCTACGCCGTCGGTTTCACCCGCCGTGGTCTCTCCGGCGCCTCCGCCGACGCCGTGCGCATTGCCAAGGACCTCGGCAACGTATGGAGAGAGGAGACCAAGCCCACCAAGAGAGCCGGCGCCTGCCACAGACGCTGCATCTCAGTCGTCTTCTAAAGCATCAGCCAACGTCGACGAATTGATGAAGCTAACTTACTGAAGCATGCACACACAGACAGACAGTTGTTCGTTCATGGTGTTTTAGATAGTTAGTTAGTCCAATCCCCTTGGTTTGTTGTTGATTTGTTCTTTAATTTGCCTGCCAGGTACATTACTAGTAGTAGTAGTATGAGGTCGTTGATTAGGTTATACGGTAAAAACAGTGAGAGTGAGTTGACTTTTAAAAAAAATGGAGCCCTCCCATCAGTAGGGAAAGTGAGTGAGCCCTAGGGGATTTTTACTGCAGCTATGGCCGCTAGCTTGGTGTATAGTAGCAACAACCTGTTGATGGAAGAAGAGGCTCTCTTTATTTTTCATTGACCTAGTAGCTTATCATGTTCATTTCTTTCTTAGATCTATTTTATAATGTATACACACCACCAGTGTAGTTATTCAACTACACTTTGTAGCCAGGTTTAGCATGTGTATGGTTAGTGATGAAGAGGTATCACCTCTTGTTATTTTGTTTTTGTTACTACTCTTTGTATGACTCTTCACATGAGATGGAGTGAATGAATATGGCTACTATTAGCTAGTGTAATTTGAATGAATGTCGTCGTTGCCCTTTTTCCCTGTTTATTACCATTATTAATTAATTCTTATTAGTACCTTCTGTGAATTTCATATGCATATATGTTAATTAGAAAAGCAAAATGATGAAAGGAGATGTGAAGGGTCTCTTTCAGAAATATAATGCATCATTGAGATTCAGGGGGCCGGGGCCGGGGCAGCAGGGAACATGGGTAGTGTGGCGTGGGCTGTGGAATTCCTGGCTCTCTTGTCCTCTGGTTGTCCGATCCCTTGCAGCACGCACTGGATCTCTGCGGGGGGGTCACTATTACCTGTGTTCCCAATTGTCTCCTGGTGCCATGGAAACTTTACTGGTACAAATCATATTAGATCTCTCTGCTGCTAGCTGCACCAGCACCAGCACCAGCACCAGACCACTACCGGCCTCTGCCAGTCTGCATGCCCAGTCGGCCGCCCAATGCAAGATTCCATATTACTCCAAAGTCAACTTTCACAAACAGGGGACTAAATAGGGGTGTGATTCAGTGACAATGTGGTTGTGAGGGTTAATACCCCTAGTTAACATATACAAATTCAATCCTTGTCAGATTTAAAATTTGAGACTTCAGCATATAAAAACCAGCTGGCAAGAATTGCTTTTGGTTACTTTTTTTTTCACAAATTCATAACTCAGTTGGTTAGATTTGGAAATTAGGCAATCCAATTATTGCAGTACTATTCCTTGAATAATACTAACTGCTTCTTAGCTTGATAAGAAACTAATACAGTGTGGCTAACAATACATGACTTCCATCTAAGCAACACAACTGCTCAGTATTTGTTAATGACCACTGCATGCCCTACGAACAGCTAATTTCAATGAGGACACCCAAGATTAACAAGTTCAATTATGCATGATCGTCCTTAGCGCGCTTTCCCTTTCGAACCGGCCGGGGCCAGAAATATCAGCTCTGCAAACATAAAAAGAACCAATTAATGGTCCAAGCAGAGATGGACCAGTTCATGTGATAAGAGCGCATCATCAGGTGGTCACTGAGGATCAAGCTGGATATGGTTGTATCCCAGGTAGCTCTGGTAGATGTAAAGCCCCCACGCACTTAGCGATGAATTGGAAAAGAAATTAAAAGCGATACGATGAACAACTAACCCAGCACACAAGGGCAGAGCACATGTGGCTCCCCTTGGAGTAGTGACCCCAGCAAAATCACAGGCCATTTCAGATCCCCACATCACTATCACTATGAAGAAACAAGAATATTCGGTTTAATTGAGCATATATAATTAGGAATTCTATATTTACCCATGTTAAAAAATCACTTGGATTTTAACTGCTCGATATTAAATATATGGTCTAGATCTCACTATCCAACAGTCATGCCTACATCCATGATGTTCAGAGGGCCGCTCACACGCTTGAAGGGCTGCGACTAGCTAGGTGCCTCCATGGCCGCCCGCGCTCCCACCCATGCCATCCGGAGGCCGCACGCCCGCGCCCGTGCCGCTTGGGTGGGTGGATGGGGTTGGTAGCGAGGGCTCCATTAGTGTGTTGCCGAGGTCGCGCAGGATGCCGCTATGTTTGGTCCCACACCATTCGAGGGGAGGGGGAACTCATAGGGAGGGAGGAAGAGATAATTTGCCTGTAGGGCAAGAGTGAATGGAAAGACACATAGGACATAGAATGGCGGGTGGGGCAAGAATTTGTGTCCTCCACAAATGCAAAACACAGGGCGCAATATGTGGGCACAGGCCCGTCTCTAAGCCATTACAAGAAAAGCACAAGAGGGGGAGGGACACGTGGGCGCACGTGCAGGTTGTGTCCAGGTTGGTTTTCACTGTTGGATCGTCTCCTGAATCTATAGTGAAAATGGTTTTCACTACTGGTTCAAACAATAAATGGTGATGAAAACCATTTTTATTTTTATACTATCAGTTTCATTTTTATCAATGGTTTTAATAAATTTTTACGGTGAAAACGTCGTTGGCAACAATTACTTTTTGAAAGGATCAAGATGTCCAAAAGAGAGGTGAATTGAGCTTTTCTAAAAGCTCTAAGCAAGAATTGAACTTAATCTAAAAGCCAATTAACCCCCTAGTGCCTAATAATGTGTGTGAAAGCAAGACACAAAGACTGACACCCTAGAAGCGATATCAAGGAAGCAATATAATATATGGAAAGTAATTGCATGTATGAAATGCTTGAAAGTAATGCTAGGAAGAGAAATGTTAGAAATGACTCGTTGATGTTTTGTTAAGGTATCGAGGAGTCAACACTCCCCCTAGTCCTCGTTGGAGCACCCGTGCAAGGGTATTGCTCACCCTTATTAGTCCGCCCAAGGACTAAGTGCTCTCTCTGGGCTGATTCTTCACCACTCAGGCTCGGTGAATCGCCCACAACCGATCACAAGCGAGGATGGGTCATCCACAAGCTCTCCAGATGATCACCAAGCCTTTAATTGCCACCAAGCCATCTAGGTGATGTCGATCACCAAGAGTAACAAGCATAATGCTCTCACTTTACCAAACCTAGTCTAATGAGGGAGGTGGATGCACACTTGCTACTCAATCACTCACTATTGAGATTCTAATCTTGGATTCACAAATCACAACTCATTCACTAGGCTCTTGCTCTCCAAAACACTCGCTCAAGTGTTCTTAGCTGATGAAATGGGCAAGTTCTACTAGTTGGACGAGTTGGAAGAGTACAAATAACCCCCAAACGAACTAGTCGTTACTCACAAAACCATTTGTCTAGGTCCTCTAGACCGGACCACTACGGGTCGCCCGGACCAATTCACATCGATTTGGCCCTCACAGACAACACAGTATCTCACTGTTGGCAGAATGACTGGTTATCACCATTGGTCCTGATACCATGTTTGGACCAAGTCTAGAGCTAAAGCATCACTCTCAAACCTCTCTATGTTGATCCAAACTATCACCAGTAGTCTGTACGCCTCGACCGGACTCAGTCCATAGCCAAAATACACTTCCTGAACCTCTCTATTTTGGTTCATACTAGTGTGAATTGGTCCGAACCACACTGGCCACTAAAAGCATCTAGGCCCCATGTTTTCGGTGATTAACGATAATACGGTGTTATTATGGCTAACGTGTGTTTTACAGAGGCAATTAGAATGTTAGACCATAGTGACAAGTGTGAATGGGAAACTGTTGGTTATCTAATGCCTTCAAGATGGATATCGTTTCGGATTTCAAAGGTTAAAGATGAAGACCCTAAAATGGATAGGTCTAAGTGCCACAAAGGAGATGAAGGGCACTTAGTATAGATAGGGATTTATTTGACATTTGACCGTACTATTAAGAGGGGTTAGAATGCGTAGCTTGACTTAGGAGAGCTTCATGGTATAGGCGTGGTGCACACTTAACATACATAGTCCTAAGTGAGCCCTAGTTGTCCCTAAGATAGCCTAGAACAACTTCCTTTTTCATAGCTAAGTCGTTTGGAGTTGATAGAGGTGTATAGTAGGCAACGAACGCTGGTGCTGTACGCGATGGACGCGTCTGGTGCCGTCTAGCACCTAGGGTTTGGCGTCGGACGCACCTCAGTGAAGGCATCGGAGCATCCGATGCCCTCTGCTGTGCTGAGTTTGGAGCAGACGCATGCAATGGACGCTGAGACCGAAAGGTGAGTGCGTCCGTTGGGAGCGTCCGATGCGTATGCAGAGAGGTTCCGGAGAGGGTCTCGAGCCAACGAACGCTAGAGTGCGTCCGTTGATTTTCCAGAAAGAAACAGAGAAGACCCGAGAGCATAGAGTTTGCAACGGACGCGTCCGTCGCAGGGGCAATAGTGCGTCCGTTGCACTTTTCGTTTGAACAAAAACTAGCCATTGGGCAGGGCGACGGAGCGTCCGTTGCAGGGTGACGGCGCGTTCGTTGCCAACTTAAATTGTGTTTTTCAATAGCCCATGAGCTAGCCTTGTGGGGGGGGGCTATATATAGCCCATGGCTTGCTCTTCCCACCTGCCTTTGCTCATTCCATTTGCTGAGAAACACCTTGAGAGGCTGGGAGAGATAGCAAGAGCCCTAGTGAGAGAGATTTGAGAATTAATCGATAGTTCGCCCTCACTAGTGAATCCAAGAGTTCAAGTGTGCATCCATCCATCTCATGAGGCTTGAGTGAGTCAAGTGAGAGTTTGAAGCTTGTTACTCTTGGTGACCGACATCACCTAGATGGAGGAAGGTGACCGCAGGGAGATTGTTGGCGGCTCTACTCCACAAGTTGTGATCGGTTGTGGGCGATTCACCGAGCCAGAGCGGCGAAGAATCAACCCGTAGAGAGCATTTAGTCCTTGCACGGATCGAGGGGGAGCAATAACTTGCGCGGTGCTCCAATAAGGACTAAGGGGGAGTGTCGACTCCTCGATACCGCGGCAAAACGTCATCGTGTCAACACAGTTCTTCTCCCTAGCTCGTTACTATTCCACATTTACATTCCGCACTACTTTCTTATTCTTGACTAGAATTGTGTAGAGTGTTCTTCCATTCCATGACTTGCTACCGTTTTCCTAGTTAGGTACACACCTTTGTAGGCACAGGGGAATTGGCATTGGTTAGGATTTCAAAGTTTCTTTAAAAATTTGAAATAAACCCAATTCACCCCCCTTCTTGGGCATCTTGATCCTTTCAACCACAATAGTTCGAACTAGCCTGTCACACAAAGTCACTCTAGCATCCCATGTGTCCTCCGGACCAGTACCAATTGGTCTGGACCACTCTATTCAACAGAGTCTAGAGCACCTTAAAGGCTCCCAATAACCTCAAACTCAGAAACTTTGTGAATGGGAGTTGCTCTAGGTAAGTCTTACCATTGGCTGTGTAGGACCTACTTAGAGCTAGTTTTGACAAGTGTGCACCACACCTACATCATTAGCCTCTCTAAGGTCAGACTACTAGATCATGCCCCCTTAATAGTATGACCAAAGGAAAATAAAGGTCCTAGAACTATTCCAAGTGTCTCTCCAACACCAAACGACACTTGGATCTAGTCTATGCTTCAACCTTGTCGCCAATCCTTTGAAAGGAGAAACGAAACCATTAAGGGTGACACATATATCATTGATCGCCAAATCAATCTCCATTATCATGACCTTAATCTCATCAC